>CM077816.1:42991362-44485529 GCA_039764185.1 Tamarix austromongolica
AGGTCTATCTCGACCAAGTCTACTAGAAAGTCTACCCCACCTATCACTAAGGTCACTTTCGAGTTGAGCCTAGTCTAATCCAGTCTATCCCCCGAGGGCAACACTACACATATGGCTAGACTATTAGATGGTGATATGGCAGCTCTAACAATAAAAGAAGTAGACACAAATGATAAAGAGGAACCTAAATCAAACAATAAATGTAAGGGTAGAGAAAGGATGGTAAACATACTTGTAAATACATCTAGCTATTGATCAACCTTTGCCTGGCTGATGATGTTTAGGCACTCGCCTGGCTGACTTTCCTAATAAGCTCCTCGGTATCCTTTGGTATCCAGGGTATGTCTTTCCCTATGAGAAAAAGGGTAGGAGTCCTGTGGTCTCCCCTTAGTCTATTTGTATTGTGTACTGGTTGGGGTAAGCGACCTCTACTAAAATTTTTGAGGTGGTGTCTGGTAGGCTTGCTACTAGTAGGCCTACTGTTCTGGCACTAAAGGACGTCTTTACTGGAACTAACCTCCTTAGGGTTGGTGAAAGATCCTCTATTATTGACACTCAAAAGGTTGGAGGCCTAGCCTACTATAGAGTCAGCAACGCATAGGTCTGCTCCCATAGTCTTATCCTAGATGGTTCCTACCACACCGTCAACAGGCGAAACCCCATAGCGACTCTTGGTTCCTAGTGGACCCCTCTAGTAAAATCTTTAAGGTCTGCCCCTCTAGGCTGGTTCCTACCTTTGGAACCTTGTGTCTCCAACCTTCTCTTCCCTTAAATAATTCCTACTCCTAAACTATAGAGGTTGCGATACATGCCCACTTATATAGGGTGGCTAAATAAGAGAAAGCTACTGCACCCATCATCTAGCGGATGTTGAAATGGATCCCTTATTTGATTTGATAAACCACTATTGGTTTGCTAGCCACTATATTGGGTGAAAACCTTAGAAGCTTGTTAAATCGGGCATAGTACTACCTCACCGTCATGCCTCCCTGAGTGAGCTGCATGAATTGCGTCAATTTGTCCCTCTTGAGGATCTCTAGATAGAACTTGGTGTGGATCGCCATTTTAAAATCCTCTTATGACATCTACGACTCAAGTAGGTATGGAAACCTACCCATCAGGTGTCTGCGACCCCTCAGAGAAAGAATTTAACGATGCTTAAGTTTCAAGTAGATGAGAAATTAATTACCTTGAAGATGTCCATATCTCGGATCCACCCCTCCAGAATAACGGGGTCCTCCTCACCAGTATAAAGCTAAGGGTGGTGTTTTGTGATCCTCTAGAACCAGTCCTCCTCGATGCCCTCTTGAGGATGATGTGAAGGTGGGGGTGGTAGTTGAGCTGAGGTCGGAATCGCATAAAATCTATGAAGGCCTTAAAGGCCTCCTCTAGATTGCTTACATGTTGTAATACCCCCAAAATTCACTACTAAATTTTTTTTTTATTTGAAAGAGTTAGCGGAAGCAAATTATAAAATCGTGAACTCTGGGGATATTACCGCCACACTTAGTATCAGACCGATTCACTCCTACCGTTTCAGTACTAAGTGCTAAGGCTAAAAGTGTAAAACACAATTTACAATCCATTTTCAAATCATAGTAGCGCATCAAATCATTTACACGAATAAAATCCACCAATGACGGTTACTTTAACAGTTTTAACATTAAAACCAGGAATTTAAAAGAGAAAGAGAAAAATCCTAACGGTACCGAATAATTCCTTACTCTCTTTCCCGTTGCCCACTTGAGTAGCACCTGAAAAGACCTGCAAGGGGCACTGCCCATTGAATAGGCAGGGGCTCCACAAAGGGAACCCTTCAGTACTATGGTACTAAGTAACCCTTTAATACCACACTTAAAAATAGGCCCGCAATGCGGCACATAATGCAAGCTATATACATATTTAATAAGAGGTGCATACATAACAATCACATATATAACAAGGCTACCACATATCAACAAGTTATAAGTTACGATCGATACTTTTGGGCCTCAAGTCATTAGTCCATCATTATTCAATCATTTATCTTGTTATATCCAAGTGAGTGTGGGAACCCCACTATTATAGCCGGTGAACCGGAATACATACAGGGTAGAACGCTCCTGACCACTATTATTGCTGGTAGATCGGTCTCTAGGGCAGAACGCTCCTGACCACTATTATTCGCCGGTGGACCAGATTGGCCCCGACTCACAAGGTGTTCCACTATAAGTGATTAATATCTTTCCATAATTTATTCACATCCAATGCTTGTTTTATTGAGCTCGGGACCCCCACTATTTTAGCCGGTGGACCGGAATATATATAGAATCATCATCCAGGACAAAACGCTCCTAGGCCACTATTATATCTAGTGGATCGGTACTCATAATCACTTGCCAGGGCAACACGCTCCTGGGCCACTATTATATCCGGTGGATTGATACTTATAATCACTTCCCAGGGCAACACGCTCCTGGGCCACTATTATAACCGGTGGATCGGTACTCATTATCATAAGTCAACTGGGCTCAGCTCATTAATCTTTCACTTTCGTAATTAGTGTTTTTCCTTTCTTTAAATCAGCACAACAATTCTATTTATTTGCCTCGGACGGGAGATCAAGAACCCGGGACACAAAGGTACACCAATCGTACCGGTACATACAAGCTACTCAGTACCCTTCAACCATGAACCCAAGGACGCAAAGGTACCCTGGTTGTACTGGTGCATAAAGCTACTAGTACCCTACCGATAAAGACACCTAATCCATAAGTATGCAAACCTCCTAACTAGGTCCGTAGAGCTAGATAAAGTAAGATATAGGGCCTGGCTAGGGCACAAAGGCACACCAACAAATAATAGAATAATCGTGGACTAAACCACATCTTTAGAGTAGCGACCCCTAAAGAGTCACCATTCCCGATCTCGAGGTCTTTCACTTTAAGTATTAGTGTCTTAATTAATGTGATCACGAAAAACACAATAATCATATACTTATTCACTTTCAATAGTTTTGATATCATTAGCCGTTTCTTATTCAGGCGGTTATCCGAGATAATACAGAGAAATCATTAAGGCCATCATAATTCCATTCTAATTCCGAATTAGGATTCGTTCTCGTGATACTTACTAATTATCAAATACTCTTACCTTGCTAATCAACATTATTTGAATCATATTATGAAATTCCACAATCACAACGACATGTTAGGTATAAATTACTTATTTACCCCTTACTTATATAATTGCTAAGGCATCCCTTCCTTACTTGACACATTACCATACTACCCTTTAGGTTGCATAATTACCAAATTACCCCTTATCCAATTTAGGTTACCAAGTTATCTCCTATACTTTTTAGATCACTATTCACCCCTCATAATTGCTACACTTAACATGTCTCCCATTTAGTTGGTTAGATTACCAATTTTCTCTTTTCTTTTATTACAATCAACAACTTGCCCTTTAGTTGGATAAATTACTAAATTGCCCTTATCCATTATCAAAATTACCAAATTACACTTCTCAATTATTATCATTGCCATTTTACCCTTCTTAATTATTATAATTACCATTTTACCCTTTTCAATTATCATAAATCCCAAATTACCCTTCTTCATAATTACAATTATTAATTTACCCTTCTTCATAATTATAATTACCAATTTACCCTTCTCCATATTTATAATTATTAATTTACCCTTCTCCATATTTATAATTATTAATTTACCCTTCTCCATTCTTATAATTACTATATTACCCTTTTCCATTATTAAAATTACCATAATGCTCTTTCATTGGTTAGTTTACCAAATTACCCTTCTCTATTATCATAATTATCCAATCACCCTTTTATAATCATAGTTTAATTACCAATTTATCCTTTTTCGTTATCATTACTACCAAGTTACCCCTTACTCCCAAGTGTGGCATAAATACCCTTTTAATTTACAAAATTACCCTTCTACCCCTTACTTCCAAATTACCATAATATCCTTTTATTTACAAAATTACCACAATACCCTTTTGCTTATAAAATTACCATAATACCCCTTTTACTTTACAAATTACTATTTTACCCTTTTAGATCCAAAATTACCATTTTTATATTTTCTTACAAAATTACCATTTTTCCATTCTTTTCCAAAATTACCATATTACCCTTTACTCCCCAATTTACCATAATACCCTTTTACTTATAAAATTAACATTTTGGCCATTTGCTTATAAAATTACCATATTGCCCTTTTTACTCCCAACATTACCACTTTACCTTTTACTCCCAAAATTACCATAATACCCCTTAACTTATAAAATTACCATTTTGCCATTTAATCATAAAATTACCATATTGCCCTTTTACCTCAAAATTACCATAATACCCCTTTTTCTTACAACTTACAATTTTATCCTTTTACTTATAAAATTATCATTTCACCTCTTTTTTTGAAATAACCAAAATACCCTTTTTCTTACAAAATAACTGTTTTACCCTTTTCGTTCAAATTTACCAAAATACCCCTTTACTACAAAATTTCCAAAATACCCTTTCACTTATAAAATTACCATTTTATCCCTTTATTACACCCCTTTTATGAATTTACCACCACTACATGAAATACCAATATTAGCACTTCATTCTTATCATCTAACTCCACCAACTTGTCATTATTCAACATGATACTTATTAGCAACTACATATATTAGATCACATACTTACGTAGGCATATTACTAATATACCCTTAGGCTCACAATAATATTATTCATGTATTAATAACATAATACATCATAGACAAGCATTTAACATTACCATCAATAATCAAACTCCAACCTTAAGTATCATATCTACACATGGCATAAAAGCTATCATACTTTTTTTTATCAATTAATATAAACAACCATATATATATATCATACTAGGCACACAAAAAATGCATAAGATCATACTAAAATCCCTAATGTGCTGGCATACGTTTTTCCATGCATTTAAATGAGGTTTAACGATTACCTTAATCCCGCAAAAATCGAACCTTACCGGTATCCCGGTTAAAGATTCAAAGCTTAATTAGCAACTCAACACCTAAAAATAATATCAACAAGTATTATATTAGAAGTAGGAAATTAAAAAGGATAAAACTTTATAAAAATTTATTTAATAATAATACACTTTAATTAGTTATTAATATACCTCAAAATTTAGCCAAATAAATTCCAAAATAATGTGGAGCTCACGCTGCATGAACAGCATGAGCCACATGTAGATTAAGGTGGGAAGAAAGGGTTCAAAGGTAATGAGGTAGAAGGGAGGAGATATGGCTCGGTTTAAGGACTTTAGGCTAGAAAAGGAGGTAGATGGGGAAGGATTGGAGGCAAGGTAAGGATGCAGAAGTGAAGAGGGGGTGTAGGTGGAGGCTAAGGATGGTTTCACGGCGGCAGAGGGCGGCGGAGGCGGTGGCAGCAAGGTGGCGAAGATGGCTGTCAGGCTAGGCATGGCTGAGAATTAAGAAAAGGAGAGGGGAAAAATGGAGGGGTGTACGGGCTATTTTCGGGAAAGTAAGGTATGGGGGTGGTAGAGGAGGTTGTAGGGCGTGGAATGGTAGTTTGGGTGGTGGCAGAGGTGGCCGGACAGCGGCGAACGGGGCGGTTGTAGGTAGCTTTGCAATAAGGGAGAAAAGTGGGGAGAAAAAGAAGAGGTGGAGAAGGGAGGAGTTGTAGGGGCTCGAGGGTGGCTTGGGTGCTCTCGTGGTGGTGTAGGGCTGAGGTATAGGGTGGAAGTGGGTGGTGTAGAGGCTTGGTGGGGTGGTTGGAGTGGCGGTTGGCGGCGGCGTGCATAAACCAGGGAAGAATGGGTAGGAGGAGAAAGGAGAGAAGAGGGAGGTCGGGGAAAGGGAGATGCTCGAAATATGGGGCAGAAAGGAGGCTGGAGAGGTGAAGAAAAGAAGAGGGAGAAGAGAAGGGGCAGGTGGCTGGTCGGCAATAGGACGAAGGGTGGTAAGGAGGTGTCGGTTAGTAGGGGAAAGGGAGGGAACAAGAAGGAAAGGAAGATGGGCATGCAAGCTGTGGTCCAGGGGTTGGTTTGGTTCGAAATAGGAAAGAAAATGACGGGGAAGGGAGAGGGAGTAGCAGGGAGGTAGGTGGTGGCTGGGCATGGCAGTTGCAAGTGGCGGCTGGCGTGCTCGATCATGGCAGAGGATGGTGGTTGGGAGTGGTTAGACCAGCGCAGGAAAGAAGGGGAGGCCAACCGGTCCAGCACGAAAGGAAAGAAAGAAAAGAGTGTTGGGCCGGGCGACGCTGCATAGGAGAGGAAGAGGAGGGAAAGGGAGGAGGGAGAGATGGGCCGAGGCCCAGTACGCAGGGGAGAGGGGAAAGGGCTGGCCTAGCGGGCGGCCCGAAAGAAAAAAAAGGAAAAGAAAGAAAGAAGAAAAAGGAGAAAAAGGAGAAGGAAAAGAAAAAAGAAAAAAGGAAAATGGAAAAATAGGGGAGAATAATTTAATTTAATTTAGAAAATAATAAAATGTAATATTTTTGATAAATTATTTAATTTAATATTTTAATTCATTATAATTTAATATATTGGTTCAAAAGGATAATTTTAGTAAAATATTAGTTTGGAAAATTATTTAATTAAAAATGATGTGATAAAATAACAAAATATTTATTTTAAATTTATTAAATACTCCTATCTAAATTTATATACTCAAAAATCCATAAAATAATTAAACTAAATAATTTTAAAAGCTAATTTATTCTAAATAAAAGCTATTTATTAAATTAAAGGTTTTTGAAAATTTTAGTGGATTACACATGTCCACTCATTTTATGATTAGCTGGCTACAAAACAAAAGGCATGTTAGGTTAAACCCTTCTAGTTTACTAACAATTATCACACATTTCATAATTAGAGGCTACCTAAGCTATTGATTTTCATTTCTTCAGTAGTGGATCTGAGTTTTTTCTTTTTTGTTTCTGAATCAAGGTTTTCAAGTACCAAAAGCCATTTAAAACTCAGAGGAAAAATAATTTGAAACTAAGTTTTATGAAAATAAAGTGCGAAGAACCTAAGCTCTTATACCAATTTATAACACCCATAAAATTCACTAATAAAAAAAAATTATTTTAAGTAGATGAACATTCAAACATAAGAGGGGTTTTACCACCATAATCAGTATAAGTTTGGCCCTAGACCATCTTTATACCAACTACAAGGCAAACTAAAATAGTATGAAAACCATGATAAGTGTAGTATAAGAACAATCCATATTATACAAAAGAGTTAGGTGTTTGCAGTAAAAGGAATACTATAATACATAAATAAATTTTCAACTAAAAATTAACAAGAAGAAAACCAGTTAAAACAAAAACTGTATGTCACACTCTCAAATCCTTTACCCTTGGTCACAATAGCATTAGTTTGTCCTGATCATAGCATCGTGTGCAACAAAGTCATCTAGCGAGTCCTCATTCACCTACACAGGCTCAGAAGGGGTCTCTGCTCATGGAAATAAAAAACACCCATAATAGGGGTGATCAGTACCCTATGTAGTGAATAAGTTAACAATATAGTCAAGAAGGTTATAGAGATCAATATCACCATAATAAGGGATGATATATGCATAAGAAGATCATACTGACTCATGTATTATTAACTAAACATAAGGTATTCATATAATAATAATAAAATCATGATTTTATCCATATTAGTTTTTGGGATCCCACTATTTTCAATCTGTGGATTGATAATCAAGGTACAACCCTAGGGTAGAATACTCCTAGCCACTATTCTCTTCAATGGATCGGTGATAAATGTACAACCAATCTTGATCCACATGGTATTCTATGGAAGTAATTATTGTCTTACCATGGGTTATTATCATCCAATATTTTAATTTATTTGAGTTTGAGACCCCACTATTCTCATCGATGGGACAATATAGGGTATAACTTCTAGGGTAAGATGCTCATGACCACTATTCTCATCGGTGGATCAACAGGTACAACTAGGCCTAACTCAAATGATCTTCCACTCTAATTGATTACTTTATTATTCATGTTTTTATCTATTTTAGGTTTAACACACAACCATGTACACCTATCCCATCCATGACACCTTCCTTGCTACTATCCCAAGACAAACCTGTTCCCCTTTAAAACCCTAATTTCACAACTATGGTACATCCTCACCTACAATGTCTCTTTTTAGTCTCTAATCTATCTAGAAAACCCTAAAATGTCATTAGAATCCCCTATTCAAGGGTCATGGCCTATTATGCCCAATTTCTACATATGATAATAACTAACCTCTAGAGTTACTCCTAAAAACCCTAATTTCTCCTGGTTGTCCTAACCCCTCCTCTATTTCTTATCTAGCCCTCAATTTTCATACCCATGCATATAATAATATGGTTAACCATAAAATAGAATATTGTAGCCTAACTCCCTCGTTTTACACATGTGATAACACTCTTCCTATTCGAGCCCCTTCGAAACACTAATTCCTTAGTTTGGTTGTAACTACTTCCCTATATCATGTATAGCTACTAAATTTGGTAAGCATTCCCAGAATGTGATGTTTAACATGTTATAGTTCTAATCCCCCATTTTTTACATGCAATAATAGCTCACTGCAAGGGTTTTGTGCATTGGCCTCCTAAAACCCTAATTCCACCTTTTGGTCATATCTCCTCCTTTAGTGTTCAAAGGACTTCCTAAATCTACATGGCTACCCAAAAGTGCCATATTTAACCCCATATCCACTTTCTAGTACAAAACCCTCACTCTACTCACATATGATCATAACTTCTCTTAGGTTTTACTCACCCCATTTATGGTTATTTACCTTCACACTATACTTACCATAAACCTACCTATTTCTTCCTCATTTATTTTCTTATAGTATATCCAAACTATTTTAGGACAATTTACACCCTAAAGTAGCTTATATTTCACTTTTTAAGATATTGGCTAAAATGCCTCTAGGTTTTTAAAAACCTTAGCTAAGTTACAAGGCATCCAACATAAAGTCTCCTCAAACTTTCCACACATGTAATATCATAAAATATGGATATACTTCAACACTTGAAATCAATATAATCATAACCACACAACTTCTTACCTTTAGCTATTATCAAGCTAATCTGCACATACAACACTAGAGTCATTTATCATTTTATGCATGTCATCACATAATACGGAGTAAGGATATATTTTAACAAAAATAAAATCTTAGCTATGATTGTATCCATATCGGAGAGGCTATGGTCTCTAAGCACGAACAACCTATGCCTCCTCTTCTGCTATCACCAGAATAAAACCTAGAAAATAGGAATATACACAATTTAGATTTTCTTTTCTTTTATTTTTTTTTAAAGAACAAAAGGGAACCTAGCCTAAGGAAATATTTAGGAGGAGAAAGGAAGTGGAGGTGACCAAAATGAGGGAGAAAAATAGTGCAAGAATTGTGACAACGATGGTTCATTTTAGTGGAAAGGGGTGAAGGTTTCCATCTCAAAGTTGAGAGGGTGGGGGTGGCACTAGGACTGGCTAGAGTTGGTGATGGTTAGTTGTGGTGGAGTTGGTGGTCGGTGGTGGTGTAGGGTGGCAAATAATTGAGAAGGAGAAGGAGAAAGGGGAAAGATAAAAGGGAAAAAGGAGGTTGTTGAGGTGGTGGAAGTAGTGGCTAGGAAAAGTGTAGCCTGCAACTAGTGTAGGAACGTGAGAAGAGAAAACAAGGAAGGAGGATGGAAAAGGGGTGGCTTTATGGGTGAGGGTAGGGCATAGGAAGGGAAGAAAGATGGTAAGGGGGTGGATGGGCATTGACCGTGGTGCTCGACACTAGTGCTAGTAGGGATGAGGGAGGTGAGAAAAACTAGGGAGGTGCAATTGGTGGAGAGGAGAGGAAAGGGGGAGCTCTGGGGGGTATTTATAAGTGAGGGTAAGGCTAAGGGAGAGTGGAAGAAGACAAGAGGCCCTACAATCTTGGCATACATAGCTGTAGGAATAGGGGGAAGATGGTTGTAGGTGGAAAGGGAGGGTATAGGTGTAAGGTAGGGGAGTAGGGATATAGTGTAACACCCCCAAAATTTACTACTGAAAAATTTCGTTTAAATCAAAAAGGTTTAGAGGAAGAGAAAGATAAAACTGTAAACTCGGGGGCGTTACCGCCACACTTAGTACCAGACCAGTACACTTCTACCGTTCCAGTACTAAGTGCTAAGGCTAAAACCAAACAACATCAAGTGTGAAATATTAAAGCATGTGTCAACATTTGACATAAATCATTAACAAAACACAAGTCAAGTAGTAATTAGAATACGGTTTTGGATTACAACTTAAGAGTACGATTTCAAAAATGATGCGTAGTATAAAATACGGCTAAATAAAACAAGCCCCGAAGGATCAATATCTAGATTGTGTACTCACTCAAGTCAAGCCTTCCACCTCAAAATAGTACCCGATCATGAACCTGCACATGAGGTCTGCTCCCCACCATCGGTGGATCATCGCAGGACCCATTCAATCAAGGTAGTATCAGTACGAGTCCAATACTGAGTAAGGTAGCGAGTGCGCTAATGCCAAGTATACAATCATACCACATAACACACATAGCACAATCATACAGGCAACATGCGATATCACACATGATAAGGCCTTATTACTTTCCCGGTGACATTATTCTTTATTCTCATTAATAATATGTTCATTCCACACATATTATTTAATAGTCCATGTGAGTGCGGGAACCCCACTATTATAGCCGGTGGGCCGAAAGTATACACACAGGGCAGAATGCCTCTGACCATTATTATAGCCGGTGGACTGGAAGTAAACACACAGGGCAGAACGCCTCTGACCACTATTCTTACCGGTGGACCGGACTGGCCCCGACTGGCCCCGACTCACATGGTGTTTCGCTGTAAGTATTTAGTATTTTTCCCATGGATTAACTTATTTACTTTGGTTTGTCGAGCACGAAATCCCCCACTATTATAGCCGGTGGACCGGAAGATAAACACATAGGGCAGAACGCCTTTGACCACTATTATTGCCGGTGGACCGGAACGAAACGCACAGGGCAGAACGCCTCTGACCACTATTATTGCCGGTGGACCGGAACGAAACACACAGGGCGGAATGCCTCTGACAACTATTATTGCCGGTGGACCGGAATTAAACACACAGGGTAGAACGCCTCTGACCACTATTATTTTCTGGTGGACCGGACTGGGCTCGGCTCAACAATCTTTTGCTTTACGTGATTAATGTCTTATCCGTGTCTTATTAAATAACATTCCACCGTTGACATGCATGTCATCTATGTTCTACCTCTTTTCTTTCAAGAGGGCCCGTCCCATATTTTGAGACTCTTGCACCCCTTATCACACCCTGACATTCTTTCCCCCTTATGCTCACACCTAATGAAAGACTAACCCCTGAGGGTGTAGGTTAAGCCCAATGCCCGATGACATCGATCTTGCCCATTCTCGACCTCTAGGGTTTTCCTCTTGGACACCCTAGTTGGACCTATGTGGCCCAACCTCTTCTCGCTTACCTTACCATTACTTATTCTTCACCCCATATTTCACCCTTATTAGATCAAACCCCAAGGCATATCATTTTATTCCTCGACCTCACATATGACTGGCATAACCCTAGTTGGCCACATCAAACCCTAGCACCTTACTTCTTCCACAAGTAACCTCTCTCTTTTTATCCCCAAGTCTCTTCTTTCACATGGAAACCCATACTCATCTTTTATATAATAGAATTCTCACTCTTAACCCATACTCCACCCTTCCTTAATCATTCTTACTTTTACACTTCCCAAATTTTCACTTTCTCCCCAAAACCCTAATCGGGTCCTTTATACACCCTTGCACCAACCTACGTACTATTTTCCATCCCAAGTCTCCAATCACTCCACAACTCTCCCATTCTCTTATTTACACCCTAATTCAACTTTTCTCACGTAAGATTCACCCCCATGTAAGATTTAGGCATCCCATGCAAACACCCCAAGTCACCATGCAGATTTTAAGACTCCCATGCATGGTTCCCAACTCTCGTTTATTTTGGACATTCCTCCCACTTGAATCTTCTCTCATGGATCATGAGGTACTCAGGTCAACCTCATATCCCCCTTAGTGAACTCACTTCCCATTCCTTTTTTTGTTATCCTTTTATTCCCAATTCATATTACCAATTACCCTAACATGCATGTCCTAGAGGGCCATATCATAACACATCCAAAACATCATATGTATACATGTCATGCTCATGACATAGAAATCACATACAACATACCTCAATCTCCAAGCTGCGCTACACATAAGACAAGTTATCCACAAATCATATAATACATGGCATAGCATGGCATACACACTACAAAATAATTCACTTTTGCCAACAGAAACTTAGTCACAGATATTTTTTCTGTTGGTAAAAGTAACTAATACCAACAGATAATTTTCTGTGGGCAATAATATAGTTTTTCCAACAGAAATTTTTTATCTGTTGGTATTAATATGTTATGCCAACAGATATTTTACCATCACTTATATCTGTGGTTATTAGTAGCATTATACCAACATAACTAATACCCACTTTTACATCTGTTGGTATTAGTGTTTATGAAATTCAATAATAATATTTGTTTTTATATAATTTTAATAATGATTAATTCTATTCTTTTTAATATAATAATAATAATAATAATAATAATAATAAAGTCATTAGTCATTTTTAGAAATAATAGTTTACATATATTATTATTAATTATTATTTTATTTCAAAGTTTTTATATTAATATTGTTCATAATGGTGTTTTTTAACAATTATAATGAAATAATATATATTATATCTACTACCACTTACTATTAAATTAATTTATTATTAAATACTACCAATTATCATTCACATCTATATTATCTTAACAATAATAAATATTATCAATAATTTTTCACATTATTAATAATATATTAGTAATTATTAGATACTATTATTAATTTATTTAAAATAATGATTCATATTATTCTTATTAATATAATTCTTTATTAATTATTACTAAGAATAATTATTTTAGGACATTATTATTATTATTATTATTATTATTATTATTATTATTATTATTATTATTATAATAAATATTATTACTAATTGTTGGAAATTATGATTAATATTTATATTATTCATATTTTTATTTATTTCGCATTATTAATTATTTTTAATAATAATTATTATTTTATTATAAATTATGATTAATATTATCTTAATAATACATTATAAAATATTAATTTTATATTAAATATTTTTAAATAATACTAATTATTATTTAAATTTATTATTTAATAATATTATTAGACAACCAATAATATTATTATTATAAATAGTAAAATTAATTACATTATTTGTAAGAAAAAAATTCTTTTATTAATTCTTTCAAAAATGTTTCCGATATTCTTTATATAGCGATTTTATTAATTTTAAATTTTTGGATCCTTTTGAAATAAATTTTTGTTAAATAAATTTTAGATAAAATTATTCCAATTATAATTTTTGATATTTAGTATTTTATTTAATACTCTTATTTAAAAAAAAAAAAAAAAACACCCATCGACCGGTGCCCCGAGTCCCCGACCCACCCCTCTTCTTTTCTTTTTCTCTCCTCTCCTTTCTCTCCCTTCTCTACTCTGTCCCTTCCCGACCCCCTGCTCCTGTCTTGAGCCAACCGCAGGCCAAACCCCAGCCTGCCTCCTTCTCCCAAGCTTCTCCCTGCTCCAACCGCCCCGCCAGTCGACCGCCACCGGAGACGCCGCAGCAGAAGCCGAAGCCGCCGCAGCAGTAGCAGCAACCAGCAGCAGCAGCGTCGCCGCAGCAACAGGTGTAGCGAGCAGTAGCGCAGGTCACACCGCCACCGCCCGGTCACCGCCGAAGTCTCCCGACCACCGGCGAGCAACCCCTGACCTCCGGCGAAGCTTGTCCAGCCTTCCCTTGCTCTGATTTGTTGATTTTTATTTGGTATAAATTTCTGAAAAAACCCTAATATTGATTTGATTAATTGAGTATGATTTAGCTTGTGATAAGTTAAATTAATTGTTTGGTTATGTATATATGTGCTGTGAGATAGATTTGGATAAGTGAATTGTATGGTTTATGTTGAAATTCTAGAAAATTGAATTCTTGGCGGGGTTATGTCCGAATTTTTCGGATTCACCCGATTTGGTGATTTTGGATAAATTGATTGTATAATATATTTTTAAATGTATCTAATTTCATATTGGAAGTGTTGATTTGGGAAAATTGTGCGTAATTGATCGGAATTGGATTTTTAGGTCTAAAACTCTTGTAGAACTAAATTGGATTGTGTAATCGGGTCGTTTTATTCAATTGACTGTTTAATTTATATTAGAATATATTTAATTATATTTTCGAACCATCAATTTATATATTTTAGCAAGAATTGATCGGATTTGTGTTACGGGCTCCAAAACCCTAATTATGTTAAATTGGGTATTTCTTTTATTGGTTTTGGAAAATTGATTATACGATATGTTATAAAATATGTCTCATTGCATTTCTAAACATTTAATTCAAATAAATTAATAGAATTCAACCGAATTGTATTTTCGGGCCTAAAACCCTAGATTTCAAGTAAAACTATAAAATTGATCATTTGTATAATTGTTTTTCTAAAATTAAATTTATAGAAATAATTGAAATGATCCTAATTGCATTCTAATACCTTTAATTGATAGTTTTAAAACTATCAATTTGAGGTAAAAGAAATAGTTGAAATGATCAAAGTGTTGGTGTTGTTTACGGAGACTTGAGTAATTCGCCACTCTATGTCTATAAGAGCACTAGGGGTGTGTGGAGCTAGTATGTTTTCTGAGCATATTTTTTGGAGGTGTCATTTTGACTATTTCCCTTACAGTAGTGAATTACAGAAACTATCATTTTCATTTGAGGAAATTTAGGGAAGAAAAAATAGTTTGCTCCATAACAAAGTACAGCCCTGCTCTCTTATCATGCTTTGTGCATTTTCATGCTTTGATTTGTATTTCTTGCCTTATCATGCTTTGTGCATTTTCATGTGTCTGAAATATTAGTGAATTTATCGCTGAAAAGTTTTCTTGAATTAGCTAACCTTTTATTTCTAGCAAAGTTGTATGTGAGGCTAGTCTTGCCACTAGTTTAGGCCATTTTCATTGTTTGTGTTATTAGTATTGTTGTTGTTTGTGTGTTTAGTTACTCTGGTTACTATTATTTATTCTTTCATTCTTATCTTAGGCGAATTTAATTATATTAATCTAATTAAGTTACATGCAAATTTTTTTAGGGAATACGCAAAAGTCATTGGAGATGCTAAATAGGATGGGAATGAAGAGGATGGTGTTTGATATGTTAATGAAGATGTTTTATATGTTAGTATATGTTACAAGTTGTATATATATTCTACCTATAAGATTAGTATCGTTTTGATAGTTAAACTAACGAACGATGATTATGTATGGTATACTATATTTTATATAAGGATAAGTTATTGTTATAAGTAAATATTGCTACAACAGGTATTATGGACATTATTGTCGTTTTACTAACAGATATATATATATATATATATATATATATATATATATATATTGTGGATACTACTTTTAGTCACAGATTTTTTTTTGTGGGTAATAGTTTTAGTCACAGATATTGTTTTGTGGATAATACTTGTAGTCACAGATATCATTTTGTGGTTAATACTTTTACTCACAGATATAATTGTGGGTATAAGTTTTACCAACAGATAAATATCTGTGGGCATAAGCAACTAATACCAACAGATCACACGTATCTGTGGGTAAAACTTTTAAGCACAGAGTTTTTACCCACAGATTTGTCACAGAAAAATATCTGTTGGTAAAAACTTTTGCCAACAGAAATATGGCTTTTACCAACAGATAAGACCTGTTGGCAAAAGTCAATTATTTTGTAGTGACACAACATTCAACACATCCATGTCACACATAGCACAAGGCCATAGCTTTGTCCTTACCTAAGGCGACGCCGGGCTTGGAGCACGCTCCTCTAACTCCTTAGGGCTTTGGTTAGGATTACCTATAAAAAAGGAAAAAATTCTAAGTATTAGTTTCCCTTGAAAGTACCATCAACCCTTATTCTAGTTTAGAATTAGGGTTCTTATTACTAAAGGGGGTATTATACAAAAACTAGGGTTTTCACCTTAAAATTAGTATACTAAATATTACTAGTCAAAATATATTTATTTTTGATACTTATTGTTACACTTATATTATTAGACCCTTTAGCTCTATTCTTATAGTAATAATGTTCATGCTAACTATAGAAAAATAGTGATAATAATAATAATAAAACTAATAACAGTGACACTAATGTTTATAGTGATAGAAACCCTAGCGCTTTTTAAGGCTAAGTCTAATAATAGTGTTAGAGTTAAAATAATAATATACTAATTACAATACCAACAAGTAAAATATTCCTAAGGATGATAATGATAAAGGTTGTATATTTTTGAATAGTAATAATATAAGGGTTCAAATGTTTTTGTCACAATAATAGAAATAAAATAAGGATAATAGTAATAATAGTAATAACTAATAATGATACCATAGTAATGATGTTAGTGTTAAAGGCATTAGGAATAATATTAAATGGTAAGGTACTAAGGTTTAAGTATTCTTCTTATTTAACAAATAAATGATAACACACCAACTTCGAGTTAAATAACATTGATCATAATAAAAGTAGTAGTAATAATAACAATAATGATAAAGGTGTTAAGTATAATAATAATGATAATGATAATAATAATAATAATAACAATAACAATGATAACAACCAAGTAAGGTTAGGTTAAGTAATAATAATATTAATAATGATAATAATAATAATAATAATAATAATAATAATAATAATAATAATAGTAATAATGTTAAGTATAATATAGAAGATAACAATCGAAAAGAATAATAGTAATATAAGAGTCCCAATATTTACACTAAAAGTGGTAATGGTCAAGTTAGTACTAGTAAGAAAATAATAATATTAATAATAGTAGTAGTAGTAATAATAGTAATAAAAGTAATAATAATGATAATATTAAGTATAATATCATTAATGGTAGTTAAAATCAGCAACAGTTATAGAAAGGAGATATTAGGGTTTGGGTAAGTTGGAAACCACCTAAGGTCGGTGGTGGTCCGACGGCGGTGTGTGACGGCGACAGCGGCGGCGGTGGAGGAGGAAGAGAAGGGAAAAGATCAAGGTGGGGGCTGGATGGAAGGAGGAAAAGAGAAGTTTGAGGTGGGGGAAGGAGCAGCAGGTGAAGGGGAGTGGAATGAGGGTGGTGGCGTGGTAGGGGGCGGCGGCGCGCGGTGGTTGGCACGGCGGCCGAGGGTGGTGGAGGGTGGTGGCAAATGGGGGAGGTAGAAGGAGAGGGAGGCAGGGGGAGATGAAGTTGTGGGAAGGTAGGGGAGGGTCTGCTGGACTTTTTGGAGGGTGGTGGAGGTGTTGGCAGAGGCGGAATTGGCGGTGGAAGGCGGTGCAAGGGGCGACGATGGCTGAAGGTGGTGGTTTCGGGATGGGAACTTTGCACGGCCAGGGCGGCACATGCAGGGAAAGGCGGAGGGTGGTGGTGGCTTGGTTTTGTCGAGGGAGGTGCAAGGACAATCACGGTGGGCAGCGGTGGCGGCGGAAAGCTCATCTTTTTGAGGCGGCGGAGAGGCAGGGTTTTGGGGCAAAATCAAAGGAGGGAGCTGATTATGGCTGCCAAAGGGGGGTATTTATAGGCAATTGGGAGGTGGAAAACGACAAGGGAAGAAAGAGATGAGCGGGGTGGGTGTGGCAGGACTACCGGCCGGTGGTGCAGTCCTGCCATGGCAGGTTAGGTCGGGGGAAAGAGATGCACGCGGGAAGGGGAGAGATAGGCTTGGTCGGGGTCGAAAAGAGGAAGAAAAACGACAGGGAGAGGGGCAGGGAAGGACAACCGGCGGTGTAGAGGTGGCCGGCGTGCGCAGAGATGCAGGTCGGGCTGTGGCGGCACGGGGGAAGAAGAAGGAAGGGAAAGGAGGAGGACCGGCGGTCCAAGGGAGGAAAAGAAAAAGAAGGGGGGACCTGCCGGTTCAGCAACGGTCAAACGCTTAGTAGAACGCGACACTTTGGTAAATTTTCGGACAAAGCGTGGCGTTGGGTTGTCAGTAGGCAACGATTATCTTCAGAAATCAGAACGCAGCGTCTCAGCGGAAGGAGGGCCAAAATGCTGCGTTTGGCTGCACGGGGGGCGTCGAACGGTACTGGGCCGCGGGGGAGAAAGGAGAAGGAAGGAGGGAGTTGGGCCGCGGGCTGGCCCAACCGACGAAAATAAGGAGGAAAGGAAAGGAGAAGAAGAAAAAGGAAAAGAAAGGAAAAGAGGAAAAAGAAGATTTTAATTATTTTTATTTTATATAAATAATTAAGGTATTTCTTTTAGGCACCTAGAGTAAGAATATTTTAATATTCAAATGAAAAAAATATTAAACCTCCTTTTTAGGCTAATTTAGGGCCCTAAAAAAATATTCCTCCTTTATAAATTATTTGAAAAATTCTTATTAATTTGCCCTACATAATCCCTCTTAATCTACTAGAGCAATAAATTAAATCAATTCCCCAATAATCCTTATTTAATGACATATTTCCAAAAGAATTACTTTTGGCGTATTTCATATAGGGGTAGAGGTGTAGGGTGTAGGACATAGGCCAGCATGCATGACCATACATGGTTGAGAGGCGAAACATAGGAATGATGGATAGGGTGCAGAGGTGCAATTGTAGGAAGACAAATATAAGGGAGAAGGCAACAAGAGGAAGGGGATAGATGTGAGGATGACTAAAGGGAGAAAAAGGGAAAGAAGAAAAGAAAATAAATAAAATAAAAAAATAAGGGGGACGGGCTTGGTGGTTGGGGTAGGAGAGAGGAAAGAAAGAAAAGGGGCCTAAGCCACCCGGGAGGAGAAGAAAGGAAAGAAAAAAAGGGAGGGCATAGGTCTGAGAATCGTGCAGCCTAGGAAGAAGGAGGGGAAAAAGAAAAAAATAAAGGAGAGAAAAAGAAAGGAAGAAAAAGGAAAACAAGGAAAAATGAAAAAAAAAAGAGGAAAAAAGGTGAAGGATGTTTTTGGGTGTAGGATTAAGGTTTGATTTTAGAATAAAATTTTGATTTAGTTCTAAAAAATGAAAAATTAATATAAATTGCCTATAATTAATTTAGGATCATGAAATAAAATAAAATTTAAAAATTGATTTAAATAAATTTGTTGATGAATAAAATTTTGGTTTTAAAAGTTTCAGGGTATTACAACCTTAGTGTACTAATTACTAAGGTTTGGTCAAAGATCTAGTTGGCTACATACGGCATGGATGATGATGTGGTGTAACATATGTTGAGAATTATTGAAATCTAATACAAGTGAAATACTTAGCTATCTCTCTCTCTCTCTCTCTCTCTTTTTGAGTGAATGATACTAACTAATACTACTTCGTGTAATCTTAGATAGGTTCCTTTAAATATGTTCTTGGAGAAACATTCAAAGTTAAACTTCTTGTTTAATTTTGATGGAGATATGACCTAGAACCAATCGCACTTGATGATTTGTTTTTTCATATTTAGTGATTGTGCTTATGAATAATAATATCATTTGATGTTATTTATTCAAATTTTATTATCCCTTTAAGTGATTATTCTTTATGTAGATAATCAAGTATGTTAGTGGATTGTGGAACTCTACTAAATGATAAAAATATTATTATACAAGTACTATCTCTAGTCTAGCATCATCTAATTAAGAGATACTAGTGATCATAAAACAAGTATGTTGAATAGTTGATGATCATGTTCCAATAATCATTAGTATGAGATATCAAACAAATAACATAGGTACATGTTATAGAACATGGTATTGGACCGACCCAGTAGGAGAACACTACATTGAATATTGTGTAAAAGTGTCATAAGTGTTCTCTAAATAGTATATAGTGTTCTGACATGAGATCTTCATATATACCGGTATGATTATTGTCATGTTTTGACTTTTCCATATGTTACCCTTATTAGGGGTGAACATAAAAGTAATGATCAATCATGATGTGAATCATATAGAGGTATATGCTTGATCAAGATGGGATTTATCCCTCTCATGATATGAGATTGATATCTTTGGGCACCTCAACAAGTATGACTAATGTTAGCATGGCCATGTGCACACGAGGTATTGTTTGTTTAAGGTTAGTCTTACTTGGTGATCGAGAGAAGTGTATGATTTAACATCGAAATAATGACATGATTAATGCCTTATGTTAAATCTAAATATCATATGACAAAAGGATAAATGTACAGGTTAAAAATAGGTTGTGTCAAGCATATGACATTTTCGTAATTTAGGTAGTCATAATGTCATGCTAGAGACCTTTTATGGGCCTGAAAGAAATTCCAATCCACTTCCAACATTAAATGAACCTACATGGTCGCGCACCAAACAAACATGATCAGAAACAGACTATAAATTAGGTAACATGAGATATTAATATGATTAATATCTATTTAAGCACAAGTGGGAAAATATTTTAATATGATCAACATCTTTTTAAAGCCCAAGTGGCTTGAATGTGATTTAAACCCAAGTCTAAAGTAACTATAGTGAGCTAGGATTTTGATATTAATACCTAAGCTAGGGTTTTATTACAAATAACCCTCTTGTTCTCTCTCTTTTAGAAAAGCAAGTTATCTAGCCATCGTAGCATAGTTATTCATGAAATTGAGAGCAATCTCATTGACACTAGCACGTATCCAATATGATCTAGATTTGTACTATGGGGATATCAGTGAAGGGGTAATGTAATTCACACTTGCATATCTTTTGTTGTAGATTAATATGGAAAAAAATAACACCAACACCTTTTCATTATGATTCATCCTTGAGAAGAACAAATTAAATGGAAATAACTTCCTCGAATAACGTAGAAATTTGAGAATAGTTCTCACTCAAGTAAGGAAACACTATGTCCTTGAAATTGTAGTCCATAAGAAACTAGTGGCTAATTCCCCCTCGTGTTGAGCAAGCTACTTATTGTAAGCACAAATATGAGTCTTTGGATGTATCTTGTCTAATGCCATCTTGCATGAACTCATATCTTCAGAAATAGTTTGAGCGTATAATTGATGCCCATGCTCTCATCACTAAACTCAAGAGCTTGTTTGAGAAATAAGCTTGAGTTGAAAGCTTTGAGACTACAAAAGCATTGTTCTCATGCAAGTTGGCAGAAGGGAACCCATTTAGTCCACATATTCTCAAGATGGTTGGTTATGTTAATTATCTAGAGATATTTGATGTTCCATTTAACTAAGAGTTGGATACAGATTTGATCCTATAGTCATTGTATGAGTCATATAATCAGTTTGTCATAAAATATATCATACATGATCTCAATAAATCACTAAATAAGTTGCAAGTGATGATTAAGAATACTGGACAGAACATTAAGAAGCCAAATAATGTTCTAATGGTTCAAAAGGGAAAAAAGGTTTCAAGAGAGGTGGTAAAGGAGAAGGAAAGGTTGACCCCAAAGGAAAGGGTAAAGCTCTACTTAAGAACTAGACAAAAACAACAAGACCAACCTTAAGGCTAGACCAAATTTTGACCAATAGTGCTTTTATTATAAGAAGTTTGGGCATTGGAAGAGAAACCATAAGAAATACTTGGAAGATAAGAAGAATGGATTAGTTGAAGTTGGAGCTTCAGGTATTTGTGTTATAAAAGTAAAATTTAATACTTCTACTTCTTTATGGGTATTAGATACTAGATGTAGATCTCACATTTGTACAAATATGTAGGGTCTAAAGGATAGTATAAGAATGGAAAAATGAGAATTAGACCTATGTGTTAGTAATGGAGCAAGAGTTGCTGCTCAAGCTATAGGAATGTTCAATTTAGCTTAACCATTTGGATTGGTTCTATAACTCAATAATTGTTATTATGTACATACTATAAGGAACGTTATTTATGTTTCTTGTTTCGACAAGGAAGTTTTCACTTCATTATTAAGAACAATAGTTGTTCCTTTTATTTGAATGGCATGTTTTATGGTTGTGCCCAAATGAATAATGGGCTTTATGTTCTATATCTTCATATGCTTGTTTATAAAATAAATGCTAAGATATTCAAATCCTAATTACCTCTAGCATTGTCGTTTAGGACATATAAATAAGAACTAAATTATGAAGCTCCATAAAGATGGACTTCTACACTCACTTGATTTTGAATCGTTTGAAACTTGTGAGTTATGTTTTTTTAGGGAAAATAGCTCAATCCTCATTTTATAGATACAATCAAACGGCTAATGAATTAGTGGACCTCATATATACCTATGTTTGTGGCCTAATAAGTTGAATTTCTAGAGGAGGGTTTCAATGCTTCATCACATTTACCAATGACTTCAATAGATATGGTTATGAAAAATAATCATGAATCCTTTGAAAAGTTCAAAGAATTTTAGAATGAAGTATAGAACTAGCTTGGTAAAACTTTAAAGGCTCTTTTTTTGGATTAAGGAGGTGATTACTTAAGCCAAGATTTTGATGACCATCTCAAAAGATGTGGAATAGTTTCACAACTCACTCCACCAGATACTCTATAGTGGAATGGTGTATCTAAAAGGAGTAATCAAGATATATTAGATATGGTTCAATCTATGATGAGTCACATGGATCTTCCAATATCTTTCTAGGGATATGCTCTTGAAACTACAACATTGACACTAAATAGAGTTCCATCAAAAGTAGTAGAAAAGATTCCATATGAGATATGGATTGGAAGGATTCCAAGTTTGTATTTTCTCAATATTTGGGGTTGTGAGGCATACATAAAACATTAGACCTCAGGCAATCTTCAACCAAAATTAGACAAATGCTTCTTTGGCAAATATCCTAAAGACACTAAATAATATTAATTTTAGAATCACATTGAGAACAAAGTGTTTGTTGCTCGGCATGATGTTTTTCTAAAAAGAAAATTTCTTTGTAGAAAAATTAGTGGGAGTAAAGTAAAACTTGAAGAAATTAAAGACCCATAGGATAATGATCCCAATATAGTAGATCCTAAAAAGCCTATACAATCTATTGTAGCACTTGTAGAAGTGAAAAATGATTCATGAAGGTTTACAAGGGTGTGTCATGAGCTAGAGAGATATATGTTTCTCATGATTGAGCATCATGATGTGTTATTGTTAGATAATGATGAACCCTTAACATATGAAGAAGTGGTGATGAGATATGACTCCGATAAATGGATGGACACCATGAAATCCAATATGGAATCTATGGATAAAAACCAAGTATAAACTTTAATTTATCTTCTTGATGGTTGTAGAACCATTGGTTGCAAATGGGTTTTGAAGAAGTAAATTGATAAGGATGGCAATATGCATGTCTTTAACACAACTCTAGTGGCTAAAGTTTTCAAACAAATTCATGGTACTGACTATAATGAAACCTATTCACCTGTTGCTATGCTTAAACCCATTCGGATTCTTATAGCAATTATTACATTTTATAATTATGAGATCTAGAAAGTGGATATGAAAACAACATTCCTTAATTTTTATTTACAAGATAATGTGTATATGACACAGACTAAAGGTTTTGGGCATCCTATCATTGCCAAAAATTATGTAAGCTTAAGAGATCCATTTATGGTCTTAAGAAGCATTGTGGAGTTGGAATCTTCATTTCAATGAAATAGTCAAAGAGTTTGGCTTCATCAGGTGCGAAGAAGAGTCTTTTTTTACAAGAAGGTTAGTGGGATCATAATTATTTTCCTTGTTCTTTATGTGGATGTAATACTAATTATGGTAAATAATGTTCCTATGCTATAGTGTATGAGGATATGGCTAGGAAATTCATTTTCAATAAAGGATTTTGGTCAGGAAACCTATATTTTAGGGATTACGATCTATAGAGATAGATCAAGAAAGTTTATTGGATTAACTTAAAGTAATTATATTGATAAGATCCTCCATAGGTACAATATGCAAGACACTAAGAGAGGTTTATTGCTTATAAAACATGGTTTAACTCTTAGCAAGACTTAGTGTCTATAGATATAGGATGAGCGAGATAACAAGAGTAGAATTCCATATGATTCAACCATTGGTTCTATCATGTATGCTATGTTGTGCACTCACTCAGATGTCTCATATGCCATTAGTATGGTGAGTAGATTCCATTCTAACCCTAGTGAGAGTCACTAGATTACATTCAAGAACATTCTCAAGTACTTAAGAAGAATAAAGGAAATGTTCTTGGTATATGAAAGAGAATAGGATCTGGTAGTAAGTGGTTACATAGATGACAGTTTCCAAACATATAGGGATTATTTCCAATCATATTCAAGTTATGTGTTTTTCCATAATGATAGTGTTGTGAGTTAGAAGAGTTCAAAACAAGACATGGTTGATAATTGAATAATAGAAGATGAGTATATTGCTACTTTAGAAGCATTAAAGTAATTATTGTGGATTAGGAAATTCATCACTAAATTGGAAGTAGTTCCAAAATTTTTTAGTTTTTTTTTATATATTGTGACAACAATGGAGCTATTGCATAGGCTACAGAGCCAAGGTCTTATCATAAAACCAAGAACATATTTAGGAAATATCACATCATTCAAGAGATTATCATAGGGGTGATGTGAATTTATGTAAGGTTCATATTGATGTACAAATTACTCATCCATTAACCATGCATCTTTAACAACCTAAGTATAAGTTTCATAGTAGTTCATAAGGCATTAGGAAAATGCATGATTGGTCCTAATGCAAGTGAGAGACTAATGGAGATATACGCTAGAACCAATCATACTTGATAATTTGCATTTGCATATTTAGTGATTGTGCTTATTAATAAAAAGATCATTTGATATCATTTATTCAAATGTTGTTATCCCTTTGAGTAATTATTCTTTATATACATAATCGAGTATGTGAGTGTTTGTGGAACTCTGCTAAATTATAGAAATATTATTATACAAGTACTATCTCTACTGTAGCATCATCTAATTAAGGGATACTAGTGATCATAAAACAAGTATGTTGAATAGTTGATGATCATGTTCCTTTGATCATTGGTATGAGATATCAAACTAATAGCATAGGTACATGTTATAGAACATGGTATTGGGCCGACCCCGTAGGGGGAAACTACATGTTATAGATCATGTTCCTTTGTTCCTTTGAATATTGTGTAAAATTTTCATTAGTGTTCTCCAAATAGTATATAGTCATCTGACATGAGATCTTTGTATATGCTAGTATGATTATCATCTTGTTTTGAATTTATGAAATATTACCCTTATTAGGGGTGATCATAAAATTAGTGACCAGACATAGTGTGAATCATATAGAGGTATATAGTTGATCAAGAAGGTATTTATCCCTCTCGTGATATATGAGAGATATCTTTAGGCCCCTCAAAAAGTATGACTGATGTTGGCATGACCATGTGCAAATGAGGTGTTGCTTGTTTAATTTTAGTCTTACTTGGTGATTGAGAAAGTGTGTGATTTAACATATCAAGGATGACATGATCAATGCCTTATATTAAATCTAAATATCATGTGATAAAAGGACAAATGTATCAGTTATAAATAGGTTGTGTTGAGCATATGATATTTGCATAATTTGGGTATTCATAACTTCTTGCTAGAGAACTCTTATGATTTATGGGCCCACGAGGAATTTCAGTCCACTGCCAACATTGTGTGAACCTATAGGGTCACATACCAAACAAACTGGATTTGAAACAGACTATAAATTAGGCAAGATGATATCTTAATATGATTAATATCTCTTTAAACCTAAGTGGTTTTAATGTGATTAAAGCCCAAGTCCAAAAAACTATGGTGGGATAGTGTTTGGGATATAAATACCTACCCTAGGGTTTTATTATAAATAACCATCTTACTCTCTCTCTTTTCGATGAGCAAAATTTCTAGCCACTCTATTGTATTTCTTCATGAGATTGAGAGTGATCTCATTGGTGCTAGCATTCCCCTATGATCTAGATTTGTAGTCTGTGGATATCAATAGAAGTGTGACACAATCTACACTTCCCCAATCGAACAAGTTTGAAACCTAACGATTGAAGTAATCACAAATTGGATTGAATCATCCTCATATTTAAATAGAAATTTATTAAATTGGTAACTTAGTCTAGGCGACTAGCAAGTTTGTTCTTAATCTAGCATGTGTTCTTTGGTTTATTTTAGCCTCGATTTTATTCCATTACATTATTTTATTTAGCTTAAATCCTTTAAATTCTTCCTTGAATATTGATTGAAGATTCACCCCATTCTTCCTAATATTCAACCACCGAACATTACCTATTTTTGAGTCATTTGAATCTTCAAATTTCTAGGAAGATTTACATCATTTTTGGTATTAAAGCCAGGTTGGCTTTTCCACCATTGAATTGTAAACTTCCCTTTGATCTTCCTCTTCCTTTAGTCAACACAAGAAACCTGAATCATCGCAAGCATTCTTAGCCTACCTTCAAACTCTCTTTGAATTTTCAACCCCTCAAGCTTGAAGAAGTTTGTCTATTTTAGTGTATCCCTCAAGCTACATTGAATACTTTCTTAAATATTCAATCCCAACATCATTACATATTCGACCATCAAACTCTTGAATTCCAACATCTTTGGTTATCTCCTTCTTATTCCAATTTTTTTTTGAGCATTCCACCCATATTCGAATTCCATTCTATGTTTCCTTGATCACCTTGATTCATGTAAGAAGACTCAACATTCCTCCAATATTAATTTAACATTACTTTTATGCTTGACCCTTTATTCCTATCTTGGCATAAATTCAGTCACAAGGAAGATTATTTTGAACCATTCTCGAGTTCCAAGAGTTGAACTCATTTTTGGAAAAATTCTACTATCACCTCCCATCAAGAAACCATTCATTGCTGCTTAAGACTTGGTGGAACACAACCAACCTTTTCCTTTCCACTACTACTTCACTTCCACACCCAAAAAGCTTCCAAGATTCTTGAAACTCCACCAAGAATCCATTAAGAACTTACCTCCATCAACAAAACTAAGATATCAAAGCTAATTTGAGGGAAGAACATTATCTATGGAAGAAGAAGTGTCTATGAAGGTAATGCTCAACACCCTTCAATAACTTGCAGGAAGTGCTAATGCTACTAACACACAACTTCACCAACACCTTTCCATTAAAAGTCAACTTCAAAAGCTTGAGACAAGAGTAGCTAACCAAGATACACTCCAACACATACACAACACAATAGAGGCCACCAATGACTGAGTAGAAGGAATGATGAGACACAATGTATAAGTAAGATGTGGGTAACTCAATAACCCAATGGAGTTGGAGGAGAGAGAAACCAATAATGACTCCAATGGTTTTAGCCACAATCGATGAGGTCATGAAAATATCCAACCAAGGTGTAACCATTTTAAATACAATGGTATCAAGCTCAATCTCCTTGATTTATTTGGTGAATTGGATGTGGAATTATTTTTTAAGTTTAGATAGTATGATGATGAACATAAATGTATGTTAGCAAATCTCAAGTTTAAAATTTTTTCCAAGTTTTGGTATGATAATCTTATGTGGACTTGTGAAAGGAAAGAAAAATAGAATAAAATCAATTTGTTCCTAAAGAATATGAACAAGAAACGTATATCAAATTACTACTCTTAGGTAAAGACTTCTTAGTGTATAAGAATACACTATAGAATTTAAAAGACTAGAACTCTTATTTGATATGAAAGAGAGAAAAGAACAAAAATGTGCTAGATACTTTGGTGGTCGTAATAACTTGATTAGGGAAAAAGTTGAAATGTTTCTCTTGATGATTTAACTAAATTAGCTTTAAAATGTGAGAGAAAAACTAATTCCACCAAAGTCTATGCTAAAACAAGTTCTTTAACTTCTACATTCATAGAAACCTATTCAAATGCATCTACCTTAAAATTTGGGACACATGCCTATTCGACTAATGGAAAAAATATTAAACCTAACTAAGATGAAAAAGGTAAGAATAAGGTGACTAAAATGTCCAATAATAATTATTTTAAATGTGATAGTTGTGGTAATTTTTCTAAATGATGTCCTAATCGAAGAGGACATGGAACCATGTGATGATAATGATGACCTAAAAATTGAGTCTAATAATGATACCTTGAGTATATATAAAGAAGAAGGTAATCCACTTTTTTTTACTTCCAAAGGTATTATATATATAACCTAATAATCCATATACATAAAGGGTATAATTTTTAAAAGTAAGAGTAAAATCATTGATAAAGTTTGTAGGGTCATTATAAATAGTGGTTTAGGTACTAATGTTTCTAGTGAAATGATGGTCAAACAACTAGGGTTAGTGACTTCTAATATTTGTAAACCATATTAAATACATTATCTTAACAAGGAAAAAGGTACTAAGGTGAGCAAGCCCTAATTATTTTTCATATTAGTGGCTATCATGATAAAGTATTATGTGATGTAGTGCTTAGGGATGATTGTAGTGTATTAATAGGAAGACCATGCCAATATGATAGAAAAGCAACCTATGATGGTGTGAATAATGAATATATCATGCTTAAAGATAAAAATAAGTATAAACTGAAACCATCCCAATGTATTCATATGCAAACTATCGAGGCTAAAAAGATTTAATTCTTACATGAAAAAGATATGATTAAATACATAAAGGAGGAGGGTTTTTGCTATGCTTTAGTAGTAAAGGAATATCAATTTGGGGAGAATATAATGATGTATTTCTTAATGACTTACCTCCTAGACTACCATATATTAGAGATATAGAACACGCTATATATTTAGTTCCTGGAATGCCTCTACTTAATAAACCTGCTTTTAGATGTAATCAAGAAGAAGCTAAGGAATTAAAAAGGTAAATACAATAATTTTTAAAGAAAGGTTATGTGAGAGAAATTATGAGTCCTTTTTTATGTATCTGCCTTGTTAGTTTCTAAGAAATATGGTACCTAGCATATGTACATAGATTCTAGAGCCGTAAATAATATAACTATCAAATATTGATTTCCTATGCCCAGAGTTGATGACATGCTTAATGAAATTGATGGTTCATGTGTGTTCTCCAATATTGAATTAAGAAACATTTATCATGAAATGACAATTAGGAAAGGGGATGAATGGAAGACGACCTTTAAAACTAAATATGGTCTTTATGAATATATTGATATGCCTTTTGGGTTGTGTAATGCACCTAGTTCTTTCATGAGACTAATAAATTAAATTCTTCATCATTTCATAGGTAAATTCATTGTGGTTTATTTGGATAATATACTTGTGAATAGTTAGAATGAACATGATCATCTTAAGCATCTAAGGAAACTATTTGATAAACTAAAGGAAACTAAACTTTATGAAAAATTGAAAAAATGTGAATTTATGCTTAAAAATGTAGTTTTTCTTAGTTATATTCTTAGTGTTGAGTACATTAGAGTTGATTCAAATAAGATAAAAGCTATTAAATACATATTCCTAAGGATATTCACCAAGTAAGAAGTTTTGATGGATTAGCTAGTTTCTATAAGAGATATAATAAGGATTTCTCTACCATAGCTGCACCTATTACTCAGTTCATGAAAAATAGAGAATTTAATTTGGGAATTTAAGCCACTAAAGCCTTTGAAACCCTAAAGAATAAATTATGCAATACTCTTGTGTTATCTATTCCTAATTTTAACCTACACTTTGAGGTAACTTATGAGGCTAGTGGGGTGGGATAGGAGGAGTTCTCTCATAAGAAAAAAAGCATATTATATACTTTAGTTAAAATTTAAATGGTTCTAAGTTGATGTATTTGACATATGACAAGGAATTCTTTGCCATCATATATTGATTAGAGACAAGGAGTCATTATTTGAGGCCTAAATCCTTTATATTAAATTTTGATTGTGTGAGCTTGAAATACTTACATGGTCAAAAGAAGATTAGTCCTAGATATAAAAAGTGGGTAAACTTCTTACAATCCTTTATGTTTTCTGTCAAAAACGTAGATGGAAAAGAAAATATAGTAGCAACTGCTCTTTCTCAAAGGACTACATTACTTGTCATATTATATGCTAAATTGATAGGTTTTGAAATGTTAAAAGAGTTGTATCCTAAAGATAAAGATTTTAGTGATGAATATTGAGCATGTAAAGAAAATGGATACCATGGTAATTATACATTACAAGATGGATTTTTATTTAGAATTTATAAACTTTGTGCACCTAGATCAAGTATTATAGATTTACTTATTAAAGAGGCACATGAAGGAGGTATAATTGAACATTTTGGTATTTAAAAGACATTTAAAATATTATAAGAGAATTTCTATTGGCCACGTATGATTAAGGGTGTTTGACTTATAGTAAACTTATTAGCTATTCCTAGTCAACCATGGTAAGGATTTGGTATGGAATTTATTTTAGAGTTTCCTAGAATACAATGAGGTAAAGATTCTATTATGTTCATGGTAGATAGATTTTCCAAAATAGTTCAATTTGTTCCATGTTATAAAACGGATGGTGCTACATATTTTGGTGACTTGTATTTTAAAGAAATTTTGAAACTACATGACATTCATAAAAGTATTGTTTTAGATAGATATGTCAAGTTTCTTAGTTACTTTTGAAAAAACTATAGAACTTGTTAGGAACTAAACTATTATTCAGTACTTCACATTATCCAAAAACCGATGGAAAAATTGAAGTTACATATCACACTCTTAAAATTTTATTGAGAGGATTGGTAAATAAAAGTACTAAATTTTAGGATATTAAGCTAGCTCATGTAGAATTTACTTATAATCAAAGTCCTTTAAGTATTACTCGCTCAATTCCTTTTGAGATTGTGTATGGGGTGAATCAGTACATGCCAAGTGATATGGTACCATGGAAGAAAGATGGGTTTAAAAGCTATGAGGCCAAGGAATGATTCAAGTTCTTTCAAAAGCTTCATAAATAAATCAAGGGGAACATAGAACAAACTTATAAAAGATATTAAAAGCAAGATAACAAACATTGTACTCTAACGTTATTTTCTCTTGACTATTTAGTTTTGTTACATTTACAAAAAGAACAATTTCCTAATCTAAGAAAAAATAAACTAACATCAAGCGCAGATGAACCATTTAAAATCCTTTGAAATTTTGAAGAAAGTGCTTATGAACTTGAACTTCCAAAATCTTATGGCAATGTTTTAAGGAAGTTTAATATTGATGATTTGTCTTCTTATTTTAGTGATTCCAATTTGAGAAAAAATTATTCTCAAGTTAGGGAGAATGATGTAGGAACATTCCTAGATTTTTCATCAAGATTTAACATACATGGTTATGAATCCTATCACATTATTCATTTTTGATAATAATATTAATTATGAGACTAACTTTAATGAGTTGATATTGAGTAATTGATACAGATATGTAACATATTTATATGATGAAGATTGATTCACTTCAAGATGTCAACATACCTAAGATTTCATATGTTACAAGTTATTACAAGTACAAGGAAGCCATTATGCATGTAAGCCAAACTTATAAGCCATGGAGAACTATTTATCATCTTTATGTAAATTAGGACTCTTATTAGTTATTTCCATGTAATAATTAGCTACATTTGTTTGTAATCATTCTCACCGATTCATGTATTATATAGGTTAGTGCTATGTTGCTATAACTAGTTAGTGTGGTAGTTAGCCATGCCTATATTACTTTGGCTACCTTAGTGTACTAATTAGAAAGGTTTTGACAAATTTCTAGCTAGCTATATAAGGCATGGTTAATGTTGTGGTGTAACATATGTTGAGAATTATAGAAATCTAATACAAGTGAAATACTTGGATATCTCTCTCTTTTGTGAGTGAATGATACTAAGACTAATTTATATACTCTTAGATAGGTTCCTTTGAATGTGTAATTAGAGAAGCATTCAAATTTAAACTTATTGTTGAATTCTTCCTTGAATCTTACTTGAAGATTCACCATTCTTCCTAATCTTCAACCACTAAACATTACTTGTCTTCTAGTAATTTGAATATTCAAATTTCTTAGAATATTCTTACTAATTGAAGATATGGTTTAGCCTATGTTCGATTATAAATTTTCACTAGTGTGTGTTAATGCTCTAGCCATGGCCTATGTTTTACTCTATTTAGCTTTAAGGACTTATAGAGGGTGTGCATACTTATAGATTGTGTGTCCTTGTTAGTAAGCTACTATAATATATTCATGTGTCTATGCAGCCAAGGTATCTTAGTTTCCTTAAGTTGATAGTTAATAGGATATTGTGTTGTCTTGGTGCTCCAGTATGATTGGTGTACCTTAATATCTCTAGGTTGATATAAAGTAAATGAAAATAAAAATAATTATTGGTTAATCAAAATGACTATTAGATTGGTATATTAGTATCCTTTTGTGCCTACTTATGGTTAGGTAGTAGCCTTCATTGCTACTTATGTTTAGTAGTTGCCTCTGAGCCTTACCTGTGTTGTTATAGATTTTATTGGTATTATTCCTTTGAACTATACCTATGGTGTTATGGGCATTATTGATCTTGATATTGAGATATGAGATGCAACGTGGAGGTTATGGTTATTATGTTAGGGTTGGTATTAATCATTACTTCAGCGAACATCCCTTCGATGTTTGGTTGGTACGTTTTAATATGTGATGAATGAATGGGTATGAATGGTATGGGGTTGCTGATAGTTGTTTATCTAATATGATGATTATATTTTGATTGGTGCATGTATAATTCAAGTATTCAATGCCATATTCTTGTTCTGATGCCTTATATGTGTTTCATGCAAGCTTTCTATATTAGTCTTCTATTATGGGTTATTTAGTAATGTTGTAATAAAGGGTTTCTTTTCTTGGACTCTGGTCTATTTAATGTGCACTGGTCTTTTCATGTTATCTTGTGAGATTATTTGAATGATATTATTTGGGGTTGAGAGTTAAGACTATCCGATATCCCTTTTGATATCTTTGATCATGTTATTCTTGAACTCTTATATCTTCTTGCATTTTCCTCTCATTTAAGTTTTCTAACCACTGAAATTTTTTTATTTAGAATAATGATCAATTAGTTGTTCTTTTTAATATGATTCTATTAATTGTGTTATTAATTTAATTAGGGTAATGATTTTAGCCCTGGCACTTAGTATAAGAATGGTAGAGGAAACTAGATTTGTACCAAATGTAATGGTAACACCCTACATTATTATTATTTAGCTTCCACAAGTAATTCTTTAAATAATTTTATTCAATACTAAAATTGGGAATGTTATAGTTGTGATGTGCATACCCTTCTTATTGGGTGACCTTGATTTTTTTTGCTAGAGTTATAACCCTATTTAATTTTTCCTTTGTAGTTTTATGGCATGAAAATTTGATCTTATATAAATGAAGGAGTTGTACATCATAGTAGCCAAGAGAGTGGTAGAGGACTAACCATTGCTACCACCTCAGGCACCTATTCATGTTGAGAATTGGCTTAGAGAGTGGGGTTTCTTCACCAACCAATGTTCAAGGGATTTAAGGACCTAATACTGATGGGAAGACAAATTAGAGAGCTATAAATGGTTTTTAGGTCTTCAGGGTTGATAATAAGAAGGTGGGTGCCTATATGCTCTACTTGTAAGGAAAGATATACTATTAGTGGAGAGGATATTAGCTTTGACCTATTGAACCCATGGACAATTAGGAAGGATTTATGTTAGCTTTTATGACTTGTTACTATCCTTTGCACATGTTGTGTAAAGCATGTTGAGTTTTGACCATTTAGTATGGTAGTATGTTACTTTAGGAGTACTTCAACAAGTTCTATGAGCTTTTTGCATTTGTATCGGAGATAGCTGATTGTGAGGAGATGGTTGCTCATCACTTTAATTAGGGTTTGGATGTATTCACCCTTGAGTTATTTGGAGGATATATCATAGTAGAATTACTTATAGTCTATGAGAGGGAATGCACTCTAGTATGGATTCAAGTGGTGAAGAAGGTGCTTAGTGGGACTAAGTGACTAGAAAAAATTGTCTAGTTTCATGAAGGTGTCAAGAGAGTATAGATGAATGTTTAGCAACACTGACCTTGTGGTGGACAACACCTGTAGTAATCTAGAGGAAGGTTCAAGAATGGTTGATTTCTAGGGTATTAAAACTATTAGGTTTATAAAGGAAGCCACCTAGGTAAGGACTACTAGGGTAACCTAGTTGAGTGAAAAAAGTGTGGTAAGTTAGGATGCGAAGTTCTTGAGTGTTACTCCTCTAGAGTTGGAGTCTAACACAATGTCATTTAGAGGCATGACCACCTATTAGCATTAGACTTCCATATCAACTTAGGCACCAACTAGGAGTGTCTAGAGTGCATGTGATAATGCTAAGGGTTATGCTTCTTGTTGTTACATGCAGAGTATAGCTGGTTAGAATTCAAGTATCAATGGTTCTTAAGGAGGTTCTAATCTAATGTGAGCATTTGGAATGTTAATAGGGGTGCGCATAATCGTTGTTAAGTTCATACTATCACAAGTATAACTTCATGCACTTAATTGTTTAAGTTTCTCATTAATCATGTAGATATGTGTTTGATCAATTGATGTTTGTTCTTTGAATGTCTATGGGTAAATGGTGTGCTTTGATTAGGGTATAGTTTTTTTTAAGGTGCCAATGACCCCCAGCTCGTATAAACATTGTTTGTGAGCCACCCAAGGTTCTAATGAGTTAATTTTATTTTTCCTTAACTTTGTGGACGAAGTCTTTTTTAAGGAGTAGAAATGTAATATTTAGTTTGTAAAAAACCTTATTTATATAACCTAATTATAAAATTAATAATTATGCGTAATTAATTATAGAAATTATTTTAGGATTGGATGTTCTATAATTACGTGCATCATTATTTTTTTTTCTAGTAATAAAGAGTAAGATTAAAATTTTAAGAGATATTATTTGGGTATAATTTTTATATTTATTAGTCTCTTAATTTATTTATTCCTTTTGGTCCTTATTCCCTTTGTATATTTTTTTTACCCTTAAACCCAATGCTTTAACCTCACCACACTTTGCTTCTCATATGACTACCCTTCTTTGTTTTGTTCTAGTTGGGTATCCCAAACCCAAACCTAACCAAAGTAATCCCAACATAGTTATAATCTAACTAAAACTTAACCTAACAACTACCTAAATAAAACCCCATAGTATATGTAATTTTTGTTTTCTCTAACCCTTCCCCATGCATTGAATTCACCTACTCCTCTGCCAAACTTATCCTCACACCCTCCCTCTTTAGGCCAACCTAGCTTCCTCAAACGTGGACAACCCACCTCACCTTAGCCTAGTATAATTTTTCTTGCATAATCAACCTTGTAACACATGCCATCCTCCTTTATCTTCTTGTTGTTTTTAGTCCCTACAGCCAAATTCATGCCTCCCTTTGTTATTTTAGTTAGATTCCCTAGCTACCCCAATGTCACATTTACCTTGTATTTGCGTTGTCATTTGCCCGCCAACATGCAATTTCTACCCACTCAAGCTTCATTACCAACCACCACCATTAGCATGATAATATCCTATTTGTATAAAGCCTAACTATAAAATTGGAAACTATGTGTGTATAATTACAATAATTATTATAGGATGTTTTGTACCGAATGTATTATTATTATGTGTATTATCATAGTAAATTAGATATAAATTTAATTAAATTAAAATTTAATAGAATTTGGGTGATTAGTTTTAACGCTAGTTAGACCTTAACCTCTATTTGTTTAACCATGAGACCCCAAATTTGCTAAGAAGACATTTTCCCCTGATCAAGTTATTTTAACCAGAATCCTTAACCATGTAATAACTAAATTCAATCCTACATTGTACCATTTCATGGCTATCCATGCATAAAAAATTTCATATTACCCCTACACACTCCATGCCCCTACAATTTTATTACTTACCTGCCTCCTCAAACCTTTCCTTCACATGCCACCATCTCCCATATAATACCTCCTTCCTCATTTTTATTTTTGATCCAGCATCAATCCAAGCCATTTCATTTACATCCTTCTCAGAAGCTCCCATTTGCAGCATTCCCATTTTCTCCTTTATTGTATCATGTTTTTTTTTCACCTCCTTTATGTAAGAAACTCATGATGCACCACCTTGGTAAAGTGATCAATATAGGTTGTTGCCCATCCTTTATGTCCAAGCATCATGTCATTCAATCTTTACCATGTGAAATACTTATGTTTTTCCTTTGAGATTTTACCACTTTCTTGCTACTTGAACCTTACACAATGTACCTCCCCTTTCTATGTGAGAAACTCATGTTACTTCTCCCTCCTAGCGGGAATACCTCACACTAATAAGGGTTTGTAGCATGAGCTTCATTCATTTGTTTTTCCCTTTCTACATTACTACCTCGTGTAGCTTTCCTTTACCTCAATTATCTTCTATCCCTTTGTCATTTTTGTTTTTGTTAATTTTTTTTATTGTTTTATTGTGTTATATGCTAATATATGCTTTTAAGTTTTGCATTCTTAGGTAATCATTGAGGTGATATGTAGAAAGAAAACTTTTTTGCTTTAGTGCAACTTAGATTTAAGTAAATCAAATCACTTATAAAATGATAGAATTTGTGTGTGAGCATGATAGGCTTTTTTTTAAACTCAAATCATGCTAGGATTTTATTTTATGCAGGTGTTATGAAAATTTGTGATATGTTAAAATCACAATCTTAAATAGTTAACATGTACGGTTGACTTGTTATTAAATTTGGAGTATAAATATGTGAAATTTGTAAATGGTTTATGTATGCATGACTATAACACCCCTGTTATTCACCACTAAAAATTTCATTTTCAAAACCTTGTAGAAGCAGAAAAAGTAATAAAAACGTAGGAAAAATGGGGTGTTATTGCCGCACCTGAAATAAGATAGGCATTAGGTGTGTGTCCTATGTTAGATACAAGGTTGAAAACCAAACCAACCAAAATCAATGTAGAGTGTGCTAAAACATGTTATATAAAATACCAAAAGAAGTCATATTATATAAATATAGGACTTTGATGGCCGTAATATTCAAATACGTGAGGAAATTAAGTTAAAGTACATAGTGTTGATTTACAGAGACAAAGTAAGGCGTGACCCTAACTTTAGTCTGTCACGGACCGCTCAAAGTTTTCTAGAGGTTGATGCTCTCATAATCTTATGCCCCACATGAGGTTGGCCAACTACTTACCATCCTCATAAACATGCACATAGCCCTCGAATGTTGGGAATGACCAGATGGCTGAGTAAACAGGCATATAAGTAGTAATTCAAGTTATATCCTCAATGAAGTCACCAACACACAAAATTATAGCATAATACACAAGTTATACTAAAATTTTCCATGTATATTTCATATAAATAGAATACATACTCTATTATAGTCACATTAGGAATACGAAGCTCATACCATATATGGTTCATCATGCTTAACACCACATCACTACATCATATATGACAATATGCAAGCTACTAATAGAATGTCCAACTAATAGTAAGGCTTCATTCATCTAAGCACATAAATTTTCCATAGGCCATTTCCATGTCCCTAATTTATTAGGTCATTTTTACATATCTAGGCAAGTAACTCCTCTACCATTCTTTCCTTTTTACTTTTACTTTTCTCTTTAGTCACATTCTTATACAAACTTCTTACCTAATTACTCGCTCAAATTATTATACAAATACTTGTCCAAGTTATTATCAAGAAAAAGATTGTGTGCCACCCCATGTCTTATATACCATAGAATTCTATCCAAACCAAAGGACATAAATTCCATGCCGAAGTCAAGTAACCACCAATGGTTATAAGTGTAGGCCAAAGCCAAGTAACCACCAATAGACATAAGTTTAGGCCTAAGCCAAGTAACCACTAATGAATATAAGTCTAAGCCGAAGCCAAGTAACCACTAATGGACATAAGTTCAGGCTAAAGATAAAACCACTTAGGTGAGTAAACTCTTTATTATCGATATTCCCTAGTAGATCCTCAGTGTCTAGAGTAGGTAAAGGTTGGGATCTACTAGGATCCCGCCCAAAGGCAAATCTTGAATGTACCAATAAACTCCTAAAGATAGACTAACCCTTGGTACCTAATCAAGGACCGGGTAACAAAAAACCATACACAACTCGATCATCTTCCACTTTAAGTGACTAGTGCATTATTCTTGAGGTTACGTGATCACACAGTGCCCATATAATATGCAAGTAAGGCAATCACATACTTCTTCCATCTTAACCATCACCATTCCTTAACCATGCATGGGATTTCTATTGATTCTTACTTAATATTAACCAAATCAATTAGATTTATCCATTTATAAGGACTAGTGGATCGGTTTTGATGCAGGAGCATTTTAATTTTACTCTTCTAATATTGAAGAACAAGATTTAGGATGCTTCGAGATGGTACTAATTATTCTTGAAGATCCTAATACATCTAATATTTTGTTAAGTAACTCTTGTAGATATTATATATGTGTGTAAGAAGATCAATCCATCAAATATATCTAGTGTACTAGATAATAGAATTATAAGGATTTCAAATTTTTATGGAAGACAAGGCTACAGGACACAAAGCTTGATTACATATCATTATTAAATGTATTACATAATTAGATTTTTTTATAGCATTGTTATTTTATTGTATACTTTGTAATATTTATAATTATTCATTGCAATCACCATATATGTAATATAGGTGCTCATATGGTTGATATTTGTTAATTAGGCCGGTTATATGGGCTTAGTTTATAAAGATTAAACTAAGGCCTATGTGTGTGTGTGTGTATATATAGGGTGTTGTACATTGTAAAGAAAGAAAAATTATTGCAAAGAATCAATCACTTGAGAGCTAATTCAAGCCTCTTCTTCTCTTCTTCTTCAAGTGAGAATTTATTGAGAATTTGCATATTATTCTTTTAAGAAAATAAGTGATTTCTTTATTGAATTGGTTTGATCTTGGAATTAGATCAATATCAACCTAACAAATTAAACAAAATCATCTAATATAAATCGAAACATATTCATCTTCTTGGAATCATTTTGCAACTTATGTTATCGAAATAAAGATCTAATATTGTAGAAGATTGTTCATTCATGATCTTCCACATCAAGTTTGACCTAACTAGTTTATCAGTTTTCCCTAAAACAACACAAAACTTAAAATTTTCTTGCAAATCATCCTCCAAATTCCTACCACATCCAAATTGAAACATATCTTAGCATCATACCGACACCTTTTAGCACAAAAACTGAGACATGCTTCATAATTAATCAAATCAACCTAATTTTCCTAAAATCATGTATTTTTCTTAGAATTCATAAGTTAATCAACATATATCAATCTGAAACTAAATTCTCATGCTAACTTATATAATTAGAACTTTAAAGAATTCACCACAACACATGCCTCACCAAGTTATATTTTAGAAGTAAGAATGACTTACTTGGTTAAAAATCTCTTCCACAATTATGAAAAATTAACCTGGAAGAATTTTAATTTCCAAAGCTTAAAGAAAAAATAAGTTAAAACTTTAGAAATTCAATGAATGATTTCATAAATTAGTATTCAAATTAGGAGAAAATAACTTACCAAACCTAAGAGAAAAACAAAAGTTAAACAATAAGGAGATAGAGAAAGGATCAAAATAGTGGAAAGGAATCGAAACTAATATTGAACTAGAGAGAAACGAATATAAGGATAGGTAGATCTAGAATATTTTGGTGGTTGAAAGAAAAGTGAATGGAAGGAGTGATTAGGGTTGTTTATAGCCAACAAATTAGTATAATAACGAGTGTGATTGGGCACAAGTCAAAAACCCTAATTTCTACCCTTCGAATTTGAGATGAACAAGAAACTTTTATAAAAGATAGGATGAACTTCCTTCTAGATCTTAAATAGTGATTTCTAGAAAATGCAATTCCAATTTTTATAGAAATGTCAAACACAAGATAGGAAATGAATGATCAGCATATAAGGGATCTCCTAGCTAAGTAGAGATAGGTTTGGGAATAAAAGCAACAATTTCTAGAGCATGTAGTGGAGAAAGGTAGAAGAAGACAAAATTGAGGTCATCCTTCCCTTTAATTGTCCAAATTGAACCTTCGAATCAGTTTAAGGTAGAAGCTAGGGCTCAATGCATGATAAGAAAGGTTAAGAATTTTTAAAGAAAAACATAGGATGAGATTATCAAGGTTTATTGTTAGTGTAAGAAGGTTTACCAAAAAAAATTATGTTTTAAAAAATGTACTCAACTCGACAAACCAGTCGATTAGTTTGGCCTACCAATCGACTATTCTATCCACCATTTGATTAGTTCCCCAAATCAGTTGATCGACTCGGTTAAGAAAAACCCTTTAGATGAAATAATGAGCTAGTTGATCGCTTCATGAGACTAATTAATCAGTCCACCTGAAAACTCATTTTATTCCATTTTTAAATCTTATTCAAATCCAACTTATCCTCAAACTCAATTATAGTTCTAAATAAAAATAAAAAATTTTATCAAATCTTAATAAATACCATAAATGCTTATTCCACAAACTTCACCAAAATATGGGGTATTATAATGACAAAGTTTTGGTTAGGGTATGTGGCCTTGTCAAGTTATTTTATGATATCTTAAATGTTCTATGATTATCATGGCAAGTTGTAGATAGGGTTGATATATATAACATGATAGTACCCAAGCATTATTATAGTTAATGTGTGATTGCTATTCATATGCTTTAGAAAGAGAAATGCCTTCTTGCATGATTTATGATATTAAATGTTATCTTAAATGTTGATTCATGCTTTAAATATGTATTCTTGTTATAAACGCATGCTTAAGGTTTGGTATGTGTAAATTGCTAAATATATGCATAAAGGGAAATATAGTTAATTGCTAAGCCTTAGAAATTACCAACAATTTAAAATGTTTTAAATTATTTCCTTTTAACCTCTTTATGATAAATTATCATTATTATAAATTTTGGTACTAAATTAGATAATATTGTGTAATTAGGGTTTTGAGGGCATTTTGGTTATTTTTGATATTATGGGCCTAATATGAACTATTAGATATAGAATGGCCTTAGTGTATTGATAGAATGACCTTAGTGTTGAATTCGACTTAAGCTTGGAATTTAAATAAAGAATTTCAATTATTATGCAATATGTGATATTTATGATCACCTCATAAAATGATGGTGCCGATCCGCAAGTGTATCGATTTGTTGTAGCACTTCAAGGTTGTGTCACCTAGGGACTTTGCAATTGAGTACCCAACTTCATCATTTTATCTATCTAGATCAATTATGGAGCGAGATTATGCAAATGGGTAGTAAAAATAAATATGACAACTATCTGAATGTAAACCCTAAAATAAGAGATATGAAGCCTAGGATTGAAATTTGGTCTCTAAATTGGTATTCGATGATGAAATAAAGGTATGTTGTAGTTTAATTTAATGGCTAGGAATAATCGGTCTAAATATACTCATTAGCCTCTTTAAACATCTAAGAACACATTTAATCTAATTTGCTGACTACTTTTGTAACTAATAAATTAAATTAAGCCAATTAACTGCCACCAATTCTATATTCCCTGAGAAGTAAACATCTACTTTTGTGATTGCTTAAATTCCTATTCATATGTTAAATTCCGATAATGATTTCAACATTTTAGTTGTAAAAAATACCTAAAAAGGTTCAATTTTGTCAAATCCAATTTACAACCATCGATCCTAACACACGAAACAACACATATGAACTAAACATACAACATACTACCTTAATTCATCATATTAACACCAAAATAAACCTAGTTCAATCCTAGCAAAAAGGATTACTCACTCATGATTTCAATGAATATAAACAAAGTAAATTACATAACAAACGTAATAACAATATAAAAATTACAAAGAAAAGAAATTAGATTGAATTAACAATAAATCAGAGAAGAACAAAGTCGATTCCAAGTTGAACATAAACGAACATGCACTTGTATCCTCGGAAATTAAAGTAACAAAAACAAGGAAAATTATATGAAGATTTTGCTTGGGAAAAGAGAGAAAAAGTGCTATAAAATCTGAAATCTACACTAAAACCTCCCTAAGAAGTCCCTGAAGAATGCCTTATAAACTACCCACAACGCAAGCTACATCGCACATGAAAGATTGTGGGGTAATCGTTGCTGCATGACCATGCAAGGTCTACATAACCTGGTTATGCAGCATTCTTGCTCTCAAAATAGGGGGAATTCAACTTCTGCACGATCGTGTAAGATGTTCACAACCTGGTCGTGCGTTTTCCTTGCCTCTACTCATTTGATAAGTTCCCACAAGGCTGTGCAAGATATGTATATCTTGGTTGTGTATTATCTTTTGCGTCAAACACACATTCATAAGTGATGCACGCTTGTGCAGCTGGGTGTGCAATTGGCTATGCAACACCATTTCCTTGCTTCTTTTAGACTTCTTGGCTTATATTTTTCTCTTTGATCTTCTAAAATCCTCCATAAACATGCTAGGTTGATTTATCATCCTTCAATGCCTTTCATATTGGGTCTTTTTCTTTGAAAACATGCACTACTTCTTCGGATTTCTGTGTTCTTGTGCAAGTCCTTGAGAAAAAAAAAATCAAAAGAGTAGTAGCATGAACAAGAGACCATAACCACAGTATAATATATATCAAAGACTACATGAAGTCTTAAAATAAAGGCAAATTAAGGAAAAAATAGAGAAAATATTCACTTCATCAACTCCCTCATGTTTATCCTTTGCTTATCCTAAACACAAACAATAGAAAGAAATAATGGAGAAAAATAGAAGGAGATCAAAGCCTTAGATGATAGGAAAAACTACATAGATAAGATATGTGATTGCTAGGTTGACCTATACTATGAGTGGTAATAGTAGGAGAGTAAAATTAAAGTGTGAATACCTGTTAGTTCTAACTCAAAAGCTAGTATTATCATGACAGTCTAAGATGGTTTAGGATTGTGTGGATTCCATTCTTATGAGATAGAGGCTAAACAAGGTCATAGACTTCCTCTATTTAGGAAAATGTGAATGCTATGCACTCTTGTGTGTTGAAGGTATAATTGTTTGACTCAAAATTCTCCAACCCGACAATGATCAACCATATTCTTACACAAACTCTCTTTCTCCACCACTCAAAGGTGTTATATAATACAAAAATAATGAGGTCTTAATAAGGTTGCAGTGGGGCTTGGGTTAAGGATAGGATAATTGAAATGCCCTGAAAATTTCTAATTTTATAAACTACATTTAAATGATATTTATTAGAAAAGAAAATTATTCAAATAAATTATTTTTAAATTGAATTAATTAGGGCAAATAAAGAAGAAATTTTTAAGTATTTTTATTAGAAAAGTTTTGGCTATTTTAGGTAATTAGGGATTTTATTTTGGAAAATTAATTAAATAAATTATTTTATTTAAAATAAGAAGGATAAAATAGTTTTAAATTAATAAGAATTTTATAAATAATTTAATTGGAGAAATTTAGGGTGTTTTGCTAATTAAAATGGAATTTATGGAAAATCTTTTAAAAATCCTAATTTAGCTTAAAAAGGGATTTAAAGATTATTTTATTTAAATATTATTATTTTTAAATATCCTAAATATTCAAATTAATTTAATTGGCCCTAACCTGATTATTTTTCCCTTTTCCTTTTTCCTTTTTTTGTTTTTCTTTCTTTTTCTTCTTTTCTTTTTCTTTTTCTTCTTCTCCCCGAACTGGACTAGCTTGCAGCCTAGTTTCCCTTCTTCCTTTCCTTTGGCCCAGTCGCGCCGCGCACCCTTCGTGCCCCTTCCAGCGCCACGTTTTGATTATTTTTCCAACAAAACGCTATGTTTCATTTAAACGCTACTTGCGTCGCCGAACCGCCCGGTCTCCCCTCTTTTCTTTTCTTTCTTTTCCTTCGCGAACCGCCCAGCCCAGCCCCTTTCTCCTCCCCCAGTCTTCACACCTCCCAACCTCGACGCCGCTAACCTGCCATCACCGCCGCCCATCCAAAGCTTCCGGCGCCGATCTCGCTCCTTTGACTGGCCTTTTCCTTCCTCTCTCTTCCCATTTGTTTCGGCAACCCTTTGACCCAACCAAATCTCCCCTTTCTCGTGTGTTTTCCTCTCCCATGGCCTACGCAACCCCCTACCCCGAATTGCTGCCACCGGTCAAACAACGCCGCCAGTGACCATAACCCTACTTGCCCAACTCTCTAGTCGATGCACAGACCCTAACCTATCATTTACACTCTATAAATACCCCCCATGATAACCTATATCGAGCCTTCGATTCCATTACCCAGAATTTGACCCTTTTCGCCGCCGACTCTTTAGACGCCTCGTCCGCCGCCTCCGGCCAACTTCGCCGCCATACATGGCCACCAAAATCTTCCTTGCACCTCCCTCTAGCTAACCAAACCATTCATCACCCTCGATTCTTCCTGCACAAGTCTCCCCGACTGTGCAAACTTCCCTTCCCGATCAACCCTTTCTTCCACCTTTACTACCCTTTGAACCACCCTTAGCCACTTTTTCCGCCGCTTCTGCCACTTATTTCACCTCCCATTATCTTCTGCAGACCCTCCCCTATCTTCCCCTACCTTTCTTTTCCTCTTTCTCCCTCTCCTCCTCTCTCTTTCTTCTTCTCTCCCATTCGGCCACCACCACTGCCATCGTGTGCCACCGCCTTTGGCTGCGCCACCACCTCTATTTTGTCCCTCTCCCTCTGGGCATCTCTGAACACCTCAACTCCCACCTTAATTCTCCCTATCTTTTTCCCAGCATGCAACTCTTACCCTTTCCTTCCTTTTTCCGGCCACCGTCGCCGCCTCCGTGCACCACCGCCGGTGCCGCCTATTCCCGCCAGCCTAAGGTTGAACCCTAGACCCTCTCAGCCATTTTCCCTATTTTTATAACCCTTAATTTATTTTATTTCAATTATTTGCATATAAATACCATTATTATTATTATAATTATTTACTATTTTTAATATGTATTATTATTATTATTAGTATTAATGTTTTGATTATTATTTCTGTTGAGGGCTGAAGCCCTATTGTATTTTTTAATTCAATTTTATTCACTACTACGGAAACAGGAATTAATAACGGCACATTAGTAACGGTGGTTCGAAAACCGTCGTCAAATCCGTGAAAATTAATGCGCGGGAATTTTTAATAACGGTTTTACGTAATAATCGTTATTAAAAGTGCAAGGTAAAATTTTGCACGGGAATTTTAATAACGGTTGACGTAAAACCGTTATTAAAAATTGATTTAATAACGGTTCAAACAAGAACCGTTGTTAAAATTTCCAATGTTTTAATAACGGTTCCTTTTAAAACCGTTATTAAATCTTGTTTTGATAACGGTTCTTGTAAGAACCGTTATTAAATCATGTTTTAATAACGGTTCTTACAGGAACCGTTATTAATATCTCCTTTTATTTTGTTCTCTTTTATTTCGTGCCAAAAATTTCACACTCTGCTGCTTCCCTCTTGTACTCTCTTTCTATTGCGAACCCTTGCACCACCGCTCCGGCTCCTCTGAATTAAGGGAAACCGTCGCACCGCCATCTCTCCACCACCCCTCTGCCATTCTTGCGAACGTAGCCAGCATTTGTACCTTCGTCGTTGCCGTTCTCAACTTGTACGCCGTCGCTCCCTTTATGTATGTGTTGTTCTTCCTTCAATATTGCTTAATTTGTCTCTACTGATATGTATATATATATATAAATGCATGCATGTTGCACCGAAGATGTTGTGTTTGATGTGTTGTTCGAAAATCTGTCGTTCGATGTGATGGTGAAAAAATTTGCTGTGGCCTTTTTGATTGTGGTCGGCCGAGACCTTAATATATATGTATAAATGTGTTTATAATCTATTTTATAAAAATATGTATTATTATTTTAAGAGAATCCACAAACCTAAAATATATATTATTATCATAAGATATGTACGTTCTAAGTATAAAATTAAGGTGTATATATTTTTTTAGCACTCACATTATTATATATGCAGATGATCATGTGTATTTATATGCTTTTTTTAATATATATTTTGTAAGACGTGTATGTTTGTTTTTCCGTAAAATGTGTGTTTATATGTGTTCTATTATATGTATATATATTTATAATATATTCATATATAAGATGCATGTGTATATATAATCTTAAATAATTGTGGTTAGGGTTAGGGTTAGCTATAGGTTTAGGATCATTATCTTATGAGGTTTAGTGTTATTTTTTATTATAATTTATTAGGGTTAATTATTGTTAGGGTTAGTGGGAGGGGGGAGGGTTAGGGTTTATCGTTTATTATATTAAATATAAACTAGGGCTATAAGGAAAAATCCTAAGGATAAGGGTATTGTGCCTGGGGAAAAGTTGAGGAGGTTGGTTGGGCATCGGTGTTGTGATCGATAAAAATTAAATAGAGATGAATAATTGTGTATAATAATAATAATAATAATAATAATAATAATAATAATAATAATAATCATCATCATCATCATCATCATCATCATATAAGATTTATTAGATTGTACTATATATATATATATATATTATCTTATTAATATCTACTTGATTTTACTATGCGTAGCTTGAATGATTTGATGATAGTTTGATGTTTAGCCAGTTTGTTAAATATATAACTAAAGATTATGTCCTTATTTTAAATAGTTTGATGTTGTTAGGTTTACATAGTTGGTTATGATCTGGTAGAATATATTTATGATTTGTCTAGCTAGTTGAAGATCACTTTATATATTCTGTAATTTAGATCCTTTTAATTTCGAGAACAACCTTGATGATAAGATTTAGTGGTTCTCATTTTTAGGTAGTGATCAGATGACATACCCTCCACTGTATTTTCATATGGCGCCACATAGAGATGTACGGACTCATGTGATATGGTTATATAATGAGCTATGTCATTTGTACGCGAGTGGCTCATCCTATCACCCCTTCCATTTCAGATCTTATCACCTTCTGTTGACCCTGCCTCAGATAGAGCCATGGGCATCGGCTACGTCTACTTTTTTGCAGTGGTTTGTCTACCACAGTGATGCACCACACCCGAGATTTATTGAGGGTGAGCTGTTTGCTAGAGAGTATGATAGGATATCGAGAGAACTGATGGTCATCGATGACGAGTGGAGGTATCGTCATAGCTTGCCTCGGAGTATCCACCTCAGTTACCCTAGAGTATCCGTGAGTAGACTCTCATTTGATGATGTCAGGGATCAAATGATATATCGTGATGAGTGGACTTTTAGAGTTATAGTTTTTAGTCGGGCTCGACGAGGCTATTGGGGGATTTAGTTTTAGATATGAGTTTTCGTTTTTTAGGTATTTGAGTTGTAGCAACATTTTGATGTATATAGTGCTGCTATTGCTTAAATCCTGTAGTATGCATATCTTTTGTAAATTGAACTATTAATTGTATAATATTTTGCTACGTTTGTATGTATGCATATATATATATATATATATATATAATGAACTCTTTGTAAGTATGAGGAGTTTCATTGATCAGCATTAATATAATTTTGGAAACTTGATAGCATGATTCGTATATATATATATATATATATAGAGAGAGAGAGAGAGAGAGAATAGCATGATACTTTTGAGATTAATTCTTTCTAAGCAAGAGTGATTTGAAAATTATTATACTTATAATTCAATTGATTTTTAATATATAATTACTTTCATGTGGGATATATCTAGATTCAAATAATATGGATCGGAAATGGTTGTCTGCAAATCGTCTGTCTAGAGAATATAACGAAGGAGTGGAGTTTTTCATCAAGTTTGCAGTTGAACATGCTCGGGACAATAGTAGAATAGTCTGTCCTTGTTTGAAGTGTGCTTATATTCAGCGTGTCAACGCTAATGATTTGAGAGATCTTTTATTTGTGTATGGAATTGATACAAGCTACACTTGTTGGATATGGCATGGGGAAACAGAGTCTAAATATGAAAATGACGATGCTGGGAGGGATAGTAGTGGATCATCATTTGATAACTATGAGGGACATTCGTTAGAGGAGATGACTCAAAAGGTTGAGGAAAGTGTTCGGGATTGTCCAAAAATGTTTGAGAAGTTATTGAATGACTCGGAGAAACCTTTGTACGGTGATTGTAAGACATTTACGCGATTATCCGCTACTTTAAGGTTGTACAACTTAAAGGCATGTAACGGATGGAGTGATAAGAGTTTTACAGAATTATTGTCACTTGTGAAGGATATGCTTCCTGATGATAACGTTCTACCCGATCGTACGTATGAAGCGAAGAAGATTCTATCCTCTATGGGCATGAGTTATGAGAAGATACATGCATGCCCTAATGATTGTATTTTATATCGCAATGACAATGCATCTTTGGATAGTTGTCCTAATCCTGAATGCAAAGCACCACGATACAAGAAGAACAAGGTGCCCGCTAAGGTGTTATGGTATTTTCCTATAATACCAAGATTAAGGCGGATGTTTAATGATATTGAAGATGCCAAGAACCTAAGATGGCATGCTGATGACAAGATAGATGACGGGCTTCTTAGACATCCATCCGACTCTCCACAATGGATGACGATTGATGGGTTGTTTCCTGAATTTGGTAAAGAAGTAAGAAATGTGCGCCTTGCACTTTCTGCAGATGGAATGAATCCGCACAATCAAGGAAGCTACAGTTTATGGCTAGTGATTTTGGTTATATACAATTTACCTCCGTGGCTCTATATGAAACGCAAGTATATGATGTTGTCTTTACTCATTTCCGGGCCAAACCAACCTGGGAATGATATTGATGTTTATTTGGCACCTTTGATTGATGATTTTAAGTTCTTATGGGACATGGGCGTTGAAGTATTTGATGCATATGGTCAAGAAAATTTCACTTTGAGAGCATTTTTATTCTGTACTATAAATGATTTTCCGGCATATGGCAACTTGTCAGGTTATAGTGTGAAAGGCCATTATGCATGTCTGATATGTGAGGAGAATACTTCATTTGTTCAGCTAAGACATGGCCGAAAGACTGTGTTCCTTGGGCATCGTAGGTTTTTACCGAAGAATCATCATTATCGTAGGCAAAGAAAAGCGTTCAATGGATTCCGAGAAGAAGGGCAGGCACCAATCCGGTTGACGGGTCGACAAGTGTGGCTGAAGATGAAACATTTGAGTGTCAAGTTTGGGAAGAAGAATAAAGATAAGCCTCCATCAGTTGGGTGGAAGAAGATGTCAATATTCTTCAACCTTCCTTATTGGGAATCTTTCTACGTGAGACATACCCTTGATGTGATGCATATTGAGAAAAATATATGTGACAGTCTTGTTGGCACATTACTTAATGTTCCACGCAAGACTAAAGATGGGATAAATGCTCGAATGGATATGGAAGAAATGGGTATTAGACAAGAACTGAAACCGCGAGACAACGGAAGAAGAACATATTTACCGCCGGCGTGTCATACTCTTTCCAGAAAAGAGAAAATTTCATTTTGTGAATTCTTGCACGGTGTCAAGGTTCCGGAAGGGTATTCTTCAAATGTCAGAAGGCTCGTGTCGATGAAAGAGTTGAAATTAATTAACATGAAGTCTTGTCATATCTTGATGCAGCACTTGTTGCCGATAGCTATACGTGGAATTTTGCCAAAACGTGTTCGAATTACTATCACGAGGCTTTGTTGGTTTTTTAAAGCCGTCTGCTCTAAAGTTATACATCCTGATAGTTTGGACGCCTTGCAAAAAGGGATTGTGATTATTTTGTGCCAACTTGAAATTTATTTTCCACCGTCATTCTTTGACATTATGGTACATCTAACTGTTCATTTAGTTTATGAGATAAAGATGCTAGGACCTGTTCATGGGCATTGGATGTACCCCTTTGAACGGTTTATGAAGTTGATAAAAGGTTATGTGAAGAATCGATATCGGCTAGAAGGATGTATTGTTGAGAGTTACCTGGTGGAAGAGGCAATTGAGTTTTGCACGAAGTACTTGTCAAATGCTGAAGCTCTTGGTATTCCTAAGTCTCGACATGCGGGCAAATTTGAAGGACAGGGTATTAGAGGCAGACAACTTGGGCGTGTAGACCCTAACATGTTCCGTGCAGCACATCTATATGTATTACACAATAGTGATGATGTTCAGCCGTACGTTGAAGAGCATATGACTTCTTTACGGATTGAAAATCCATCCAAGACTGAGAAATGGATTATCGATAAACATAATCTTTCCTTTATTGATTGGATAAGAGATCACATCATTCCACTCATCGGTCATTCCCCAACTTTAATTTCCGAAACCCTGCACTGGTTGTCTCAGAAACCTCGTTATGAAGTTTTTCAATATACCAGTTATGTGATCAACGGTTGCACTTTTTATACAAAAGAACAAGATGGGAAGAGTACAATGCAGAACAGTGGGGTGACTTTAGTGGCTGAGGCAATGCATGTTGCTAGTGCGAAAGACAATAATCCAACTTATGCAGATATGAATTATTATGGTGTGATTGAACATATATGGGAGTTAGATTACACTGTATTTAAAATCCCTGTATTCGGCTGCAGATGGGTTGATAACAGCAGTGGGGTTAGATATGAAGATGGATTCACATTAGTAGATCTTAATAGGGCAGGGCATAAACAAGACCCATTCATCTTAGCATCACAAGCGACACAAGTATTCTATGTCACTGACCCTACTGATAATGGATGGTCTGTAGTACTATCTACGAAAAAAAGAAATGCCAATGAATGTGATGATGAAAATGATGCCAATTGGAATACCGAGTGTGTCTCAGCTATGCAAGCAACTCAATTATTGAACGATGATAACAATACAATTAATGAGGAGGAAATATATGTCAGGGATGATCATCGTGAAGTAATATATGTATCATATCCTAAATCTAATCCAAAAACAAGGGGGAAAAAAAGAAGGAAAAGAAGGCAATGAGGGTAATAATATTGTAACATATAATATCTATGTTGGTTTTTTTCAACTCAATTATGCTCAATACATAACATTCTAACATAATTTATTTATTTATTTCTTTTAGAGATATGGTCAATAAGAATATTGATAGGGACAGCAGTGATGAAGAAGGGAAAAGAGGGCCGACAATTATGAGAATCATCACAGATATGAGGAATAAAGGAGAAATAGTCGAGTTGGGATGGAATACTTACAATCTTCCCATTGGCCCTTATGCAGACATGTTTTTGACTTACATTTCACTTGTGAAACGTAACCGTGTTCCTATCTCCTATAATAATTGGAAGCAGGTTCCAACGGGTCATAAGGAGCATATTTGGCAGGAAATCACGGTAAATATACAATTTTATGTAATCATTTATGTATGTAAAATTTTATTAATTTTAATACATTAATATCGGTATACATTTGTATGTCTTACAATGCAGAGAGTATTTAATGTGCCAGAGAGTAGGAAGAAATGGCTTCTTAGACATTGTGGGGAGCGTCTAAGAACATTTAGGTCATTTTTAGCTCGTAGGAAAATGTATAGAAAGAGTGATGGTTCTCTACGGCAGAATCCACCCAAACGATACGGTTTCATCGATCAAGAAAGTTGGAACCAATTTATTGCATATCGTCTTACGAGTGATTTTAAGGTATTTGTTAGATAACAATTAAATTTTTATTATCGATCCTAGTATTGTGCATAATATTGGAATAACTATGTCACTATGTTTTGGCTGGTGACATAGGAAAAAAGTGCCAAAAATAAAGAGATTGCGAAGCAGAATAAATACCGGCATAATATGGCTCGCAAAGGTTATGCAGGCCTTGAAGAGGAGTTGGTATGTATTTTGTGATTTATCTATTTACAGCGTACTGACGAATTTTATAATATTGGTACATTATAAGAATATTTTTTGATTTATAGCTCATAGCCCAAGACTTAGACCCATGTACCTCGTCCATTAATATTGGTACATTATGGAAGAAGGCTAGAGCAACAAAAGATGGATATATTAATAAAGATGTAGATGTTGCAGCGAAAAAAATTGTAAGTTTCTAGATATTTGGAACCCTGCTTACTTTTCTTTTAGAAAACTATTATATTATGCTTATTCATGCAAGATAATTTTACATATATTATATACATTACAGGAAAAACTTCAAGCGTCAGATGGTGAGGAGGGGGTAGACCAATATAACATTGTATCACAGGCTATAGGAATTGTAGAACACCCTGGAAGACACAGGGGTCTTGGATTAGGTGTTACGAAAACGAGCGTACGTGGTCGATCTCGTGGTTCTCGTAACACTGATGAGCAAGTCGCCATCCTTACACAGAAATTGAACGTGGCATTTGAACGGATGGCAACAATGGAGCAAGAGTTGTCATTTATTAAATCTCAAGGGTATAAGCCATCCGATTTAGTCGACCATGATCAGCTTCACATACCTAATGTAAATAGTGTCAGAGACAGTTGTGAAGCTGATACACGTCTTTCTTCTCTTTCCGAGGTAAGCATTACATAACTTTGAATTGTTATTAAATGTATTCGGTGTCATAAATAGTTAATAATGTGTAATATTTTCGTTTAGGGTTTGCATAAATGTGACTTGTTAGCGAATGATCTTTCAACTCTTTTGGCGAAAGGAAGGGTCCGCATCAGTCACAGTACCCAAACGCAAACTGTCCACGGGTATAACTTAGCCCTACTTACAAGGCCGGTGAGTATTGACACTCCAATCATTGGTAGTGCGCCCTTGCCTTGTTATAAAGAGGGTGATGAGGCAGCCACAGTGCTAGAAGCTCATGGAAGCTTCGTGCCTTGGCCTGTGGATCAGATACGTCTCACTACTGAAGAGGTATATATTGACATTCAATATCTTCATTAGACCTAGTTTAGTAGTTACATTGTTTATACCTTTTTCATATATATATGCTCAATACATATTTTGTTTATTATTATTATTTAAGGAATCAAAGAAGAAGACTGCTCCTGCTAGTAAAACTAAGAGAGGTACTAGTAGAACGAGCAACACAAAAGAGGGCGCTGCCAAAAAAAAGAGAGCTAAATCTGAAAATCAGTTGCCCCACAAAAGATTCGTTCTTCGAAAATACGCCAACCTCCACCAGCATTAGCTTTATTGTATTTCTATGCCCAAAACTACCTCGGGAATAATTATATTTCCATTGATTGTCGTCCTGAGTATGTTGGAAGGGACGATGCTACTTACATGGTATCGACAGTTGACATAAGCGACATTTATAATCAGGAATGGATGTCAACCACAAGTGTCGCCGTTTATGTCACGTAAGAATTATTTCATATTTCAGATTTTAGTACTCTTGGAGACATAGAATTTTTACGACCTCTTAAGCTTATATGAGTTATTAGTTATTAACAAATATCCATTATTATTGTCGTCCATATATAGGTTGGTAGCTAGTCGCGCTGCGTTGGAGGGAATGCTTTCCTCTATTGTTTTTGTGTGCCCATACTACATAGCTGACAGTAGTACAATAACAGAGGGTAGGCACATAAACTATTTAGCGGATCGCATTTTGATTGAGGGACACAACAAGCTCTATCTCATTCCTCACCTCGCAACTGAACATTGGGTTTTGTACGCCGTCCGACCTGATCTTAATAAAGTTTATGTGTTTGATTCCCTTCGAACCTATGACGTGCCTTTTGAGGTCGCTCGTCGTGGTGGGAAGGAATTTATAGACATGTTAGTATATTTTTCACTTCTTACTTCATTAGCTTATTTATACATATATATATATATATATATATATTCTATTTTCATTATTTGAGGTATATATACTTACAATATTATGTATCCAACTCTATTTATTAGGGCACTACGGACGGCATATCAAAGGAGAGGTGGGAATGGTGTCCCAGACCCAAAGAATCTTCAATATGAGCATATCATGGTAAGTAGGAAGACAACTATTTTGTATTTTGTTTTAATTCAAATTAATATATAATAGTTAGAGAGCTAATTGAATTCATTTGACAGTGTCCACAACAGCAAAATGGCGATGATTGTGGATACTATGTATGTAGAACAATGGATCTTATAGTCCAGAATAGATCGGTCAACATAGATCCAAGCCATGTATGTTTGCTTTTCCATATTTTTCTATTAATGAATCATGACATATATATTTTTGATTTAATGTCTAACTGTATATTAATTGAAACATGTGTGTTGTAGTTTTTCACCGATGACTATGCACGAGGCCAGCAATATAATATTGATGAAATTGATGAAGTTAGAGACCAATGGGCCAAGCACGTGCACTCATTCATTCGGTATTAGGTAGCGATCTATATATTCTACATGCATTTTCAGGTTTGTATTTTGTCTACATCTTTCGATCTTCCAGCCTAGATTTGTGAACTCTTTACTTTGGGGTGTAGAGCTACCAAGTTGTGGTATGCCCACTAATTTTTATTCCTAAGTATAGTTGGTGTATTGAGACATGCATACTAATTATAGATTGATTGAAATTATGGTGTGATACCCTGCTGGTATGAATTGATGCTGTTTTACATTGCAGATTTGGTAATTGTTTGAACATACAACTGTGTATGTGGGCAGGAATAAAATAGAAAAATGCTAAAAAAAAAACATACACTTTTAATAACGGTTCTCAGAAAAACCGTTGTTGAAAACCATGTTTTAATAACGGTTCGTAAACAAAACCGTTATTAAAAACCGATGCTTTAATAACGGTTTTGTTTACTAACCGTTATTAAAACATGGTTTTCAACAACGGTTTTTTCTGATGAACCGTTATGAAAACCTTATTTTTAACAACGGTTTCCCATAGAACCGTTATTAAAAGCTCATTTTTAACAACGGTTTTTAAGTAAAAACCGTTATTAAATATGAAGTTTACGCACATATTCGCGGGTTTTTGTGTATTTTTAATGACGGTTATGAACCGTTATTAAAGATATAATAACGGGCGATTCAATAACGGTTAAAAACTGTTATTAAAACTCGAAAATAACCGTTATTAAAAGCTGTTTCCGTGGTAGTGATTATTCTTCTTCTTATTATTTCTATTATAACTATTATTAATATTAATATGTTATTATTTTTATAATTATTATTTTTATTATTACTATTTCGAATTACTATTATTATTATTTAATTATTAATATTACAACTACTTTACTATTATTTTTGCTAATATTATTATTATTATTATTATTATTATTACTATTATTACTATCATTATTGTTATTCTTATTAATATTCTCTTTGATATTATTTTTAGTATCATTATTATTATTAGGGTAAGGTTTTTAACCCTATATTATCAACTTTTATAATATTTCTATTATTTCTATATCTTTAGCAAAGTTAGAATGTTATTAATTTTATTTTATTAGTATGTTATTATTTAGTCAAAGCCCTAAGGAGGCATAGGAGCGTGCTCCAAGACCGGTGTCGTTTCAGGTAAGGGTGTTACTAAGGCCTTTTGTGTGTTTATATACATTATGTGCTTCGGATTTTATGTATCATATGTCTATCATCATTATTTATGTTGTATATGGTATGGCATGGAATTGAAGTATGTTTTGTGTGTTTACATGGCATGTATACTATGTGTATGTGACGATATGTGTTGTGACCCTCTAAGACATGCATGAGAGGATGTCGATGTGGTTTGTTTGGGAGAAAGGATGAAAAAGGAGGATGGGGAAATAATTTGACTAAGGGAAGTGAGTTGACTTAATTTAATGGTTTTATAAGGAATAATCTAATGTATAGTTTTATGTGGAAGAATGTAGTTTATGGTTTTATGCGGATAATATAATATATGGTTTTATTTGGGAGAATTTAATTTATGATGTTATATGGGAGAATCGAATTTATGGTGTGTTTGGGAGAATCTAATTTATGATGTTAATTGGGAGAATCTAATTTATAATGTTATATGGGAGAATCTAATTTGTGGTTATGAATGGAAGAATCTAATCAATTGTATTATATGGACAAATCTTTGGGTTTTCTATGGTTTGAATTTAGGGTTTGGTATGGATGGATCTTTAGTTTTGTGTGGATTGCATTTAGGGTTTTGTATGACGGAATCTAGGGTTTACATGGTGGTATTAATGGTTGTATGGTGGTATTAGGGTTACATGGTGGTATTAGGGTTACATGGTGTTATTAATGGTCGTATGGTGGTATTAGAGTTTGTATGGTGGTATTAATGGTTGTATGGTGGTATTAGGGTTGTATGGTGTTATTAATGGTCGTATGGTAGTATTAGGGTTTATATGGTGGTATTAGGGTTTGTATGGTGGTATTAGGGTTTGTATGGTGGTATTAATGGTTGCATGGTGGTATTAGGGTTTGTATGGTGGTATTAGGGTTTGCATGGTGGTATTAATAGTTGCATGGTGGTATTTATGGTCGTATGGAGGTATTAGGGTTTGCATGGTGGAGTTAGGGTTTTACATGGGAGTTAATGATTATATGGGATTTAGGGTTTGTATGAAAAGTTCGAGAGGTTGCATGGGATGTGTAAAGTTTGTATAGGAATGAAGTTTATGTATGAGAGTTTGATTTGGGATTTAAGGAAGGTAATACAAGTGTTATTTGGGTGTTGAACTATTTTGGACGGAAAATATTATATGGAGCCTTATAAGGGTATGGAGGAGATTGAATTAGGGTTCGGAGTGATTAACTATGGGTTGTTGTAATTAAATAGGGTTGGAGTAACTAATTGTGAGTTTTTGTGGTTAATTAAGGTTTGGAATGGCTAATTATTGTTGTTATGGTAAAATAGGGTTTGGAGTGGTTAACTACGGTTTGGTGTGGACAATTAGGGTTGGTTGTGGCTAATTAGGGTTTTTGTGTTATCATGTGTATTTATTGATTAAAGTGTAATTATGATGTTGGAATTTATGATTTGTGATGTGTGATGATTCATGCATGTCCAGGGCGAAATCTTTTGAATAAGATACTTAAGACATTAATCACTTAAAGTGGAAGATATTGAGACGAGACCAGCCGATCCACCGGTTAGTAATAGTGGTTAGGGTTTTATCCTATGTGCGACTGATCCACCGGTAATAATAGTTGTTAGGGTTTTACCCTATTGTGACCAATCCACCGTTATTAATAGTGGTTAGGACATGATGTCCTATATGTGACCGGCCCACCGGTTATAATAGTGGGGGATCCCGATCTCAATGAAAATAAACTAGAGTTTTGTTAAGGCAAATAAAAGACATTAATTACTTACAGTGGAATACTATGCAAGCAGGAACCGAACCGATCCACCGATTAGGAATAGTGGTTAGGGTTTTTACCCTATATGTGACTGATCCACTGGTTATAATAGTGGTTAGGGTTTGACCCTATTTGTGACCGATTCACCGGTAATAATAGTGGTTGGGGCACGATGCTCCATGTGTGACCGACCCACCGGTTATAATAGTGGGGTGTTCCTATACTCGCATGGATTCAATAAAAAGCATGGTGTGAAATGAATTATGATAAAAAAAAAAATTAAATAATTAATTCGGACTATAATTAGGCCTTTGTACTTTTACCTGGATGGTCATATATATTTATGTTAACATGATTATGCTCTTTTATTCTTATGCATGGTTTATGTGCTTATGTGTTGGCCTTAGTGCTCGGTTACCTTATTTAGTACGTAGCGTACTGATCACCCGTTTCATGGGTGCTACTCATTCGCACGAGTAGTATACCCTTCTGACCTTGTGTAGGTGGGCAAGAAATCAGTCGAGGCTGAGTGTTGAGCATGTTTGGCTCAAAGTTCGAGAGAGTTTTGGCCATATTTTAGTCTTTATGCGATTTTATTTCCTTTTATTATTTCTTTTGTATTGAAGTTATCCTCTTTGATTTATTACTTTGCATTGAGTATTTATCCTCTTTGATTTCGCACTCTTATTTCTATTTTATTATGGTTCATAAACGTTTATGTGTACTCTGATTTTAACGTATGGTCTTTCAAATTCTTTTATAAACTATTGGTTGAGTTCAAGGTAAATCTTTTCTTAGCCTTAGCACTTAGTACTAAAGCGGTCGGAGAGAGCCAGTTTGGTACTAAGTGTGGCGATAATATTCCCAGAATTCACGGGTTTTAATTCGATTACTTCCACTTTTTTTAAAAAATAGTGAATTTTGGGGTGTTACAATAATTCTAGGATTGTAGCTAATGGTCTAAAAGCTAGCGGAGCGACAACTACACAAATATGTCAGAATTTGAGATCAATAACTTGCTAGTCACTCCTCAATTAACAACCAAAGCTCTTTTCCAACAAATTTTTCTACCCATAAAAAAAATTATTTCTTACTTCCCCACATCACAACTTCAATAAATTCATTCTTCTATTCCTTTCAAAAAATTTTTTTTTCCAAAGAAGAGAAATTGAGCTACAACTAGATTATTTTCTTTCATAAGCTCTACTAAAAATCATTTTCCTTTTTTTTCTCTTTTTCACACCCCTATTCTTACCTCTTTACCTAGCTACATCAAATGGGTGAAACAGTTATCGCTCTCTAATTTTAGACTAGGGTAAGGTAATAATTTAGGAATATAACTAGTAAGTAGGTTTGTGATCAAATAAACAAGTCTTAGGATTAAAGAGGTTTAAACAAAGGGGAATGAATGTCGTTTGGTAGGCATTTGGCTAATGTAGCTATAAAAAGAAATCACGTGCCTCAATCTTGTTAATGCATGCATAAATCGTATGTGGTCTCGAAGTGAATGTATGTAAGTTCTAGTCTCACATATTGGAGGAGAAAACACATAGTTAGAAAACAGTAATACTATATAAAAGATCGATAGTCTATAAAGCTCAAGGTCTCACTGGCTCTTTGCTACTAACCCTTTTTCTTATGTCTTGATCTAGATGGAAAAATGCATGTTACTGCTAGAGTGTTACAATAATAAGCGGAGTCAAAGTCCATCAATTGGGGAGTTTATGCTTAAAGCAATTTTAAAACATGTTCGTTATACTTTCTCGCAATTCATAGGTCTCAGTAGTGTATGATCAAGCATTGTAGAAAATTCTTTCATATTGTCATCATAGGTCTATCATTTCTCAAAACAAACACACTAACAGTAAGCCAAATACAAAAGTGAGAAAGAAAGAAAAAAATAACACACCAAAAGAAATGGAAACAAAGAAAAGAAACAGGCATGCCAGAAAGTAGAAAATCCCCCATGCTTAAAGAACAAATTGACAAAAATGTTTGAGTGGGGTACAAGGGGGGTTAAGCAAGCATAATCATTAAGGTAGGGTGGTGGTGGGTAACTATGCTCCAAATACCATTGATACATTTGTTGTACCATGGTGTTCATTTGGTTGATGGGAGTGACGGTGTCCAAAAGACTCATAATTTGGGCATCAAGAATATCAAAAAGGTCATCGATATGCAAAAACGGGCATCCCAAGAAGTGTCGGAGGAAGAAGGGCCCACGCCGGTGCCCAAAGAAAAAGGCACTGGGAGAGAAAGCAATGATAGATTGGGCACCTCTTTAGGAAATTCTAGATTTTCATCTAAGTGGAGGAATAAATTGATTAGGGCGAGGCATAGCAAGAGAAGGTAACTAGTTGGTGTTTCCATTACCTATAAGAGTGGTGAAAGGTTTGTTGGGAAATGGATACCACAGCTCCTGATTATAGAATAAATGGAAGTGAAGCCTAACTTGCACAATTAGTTTTATGTATATGTAAGTTGCTAGCCATAGATAAGTTATTTGGAAGTCAATGGGGATGAAATCTAAATTATATCCAAGCCGGATAGTAATGTACTTGATGATGCCATTGATAACGTTATCACTAGTGAGGTTGGTGCTAACCATACTTAGGTGATCGGTGAGATAACACCTTCCAGCAAGGGCATCATCCAAGAGCATACATTGTAGTGCAAAGAGCTCTAGCTTTCATACATTCCCTTAGCTTTCCCCTACTAAAACGTCTCCCAGCTAAAAGCCTTTGGACATATCACAAGGCTGGGTAATGGCTTAATAAGGCCTTAATATGGTGTCTGTTATACGGCCTAGGAGCATATCTCCTCCTTGGCATGAAGATTTGAGTCCAAAACTCTTGAGGATCCCATAATTATGGTTCCTCGGTAAGTCTCCAACCAATTGGGGGAGACAAAATACAGAAAAAAAATCTTGACAATGAAATTTTTTTGGTTTCAATGAAGAGTCTAAAAAGAATGATGTTTCCTATCAGGTTAAAATAAAATGAATTGAGGAACTCAAGGGTGAGTCCTTTACTCGTGGGGTACGCATGCATAAAGAAATAGGATAAATCGGCTCTACCGAGAAAATATTCAACATCCTCTTTGATCCCTAGTGCCTTAAGACATACCCAATTGATGTATTGATGGGTGTAATGTTTGGAGAAACAAGCCTCTAGTAAAAGTCTTTATCATCAAGGTCGGTAAACATAAAATTATAGGGATTAGAGGGTTAGGTATTTGCAGCTTTACCTTTGCCTTTGGCTTGGCATGGTTTTGGTCTAGAGGACTCTCCTTCGTGTTCCTCTTGGTTCATTTTAAATTGCTTCTTCGGTACCATATTTATGGTCTACCTACAAAAGTAATATTTTGTTAAATTTTGTTCAAAACAAGCACACCCCGTAGATGACATTTGAAGCCATTATAACGGAAATCAAAATTGTATGAATTAAAAAAAATTATAAATTACAAGAATAACATAAAGATGTAAGACAAGAATAAGGGAAAGAAAATTCAAATCGGTTGAGACTGCCCATGCGTCAGTGTCCTAAGCCCGTGTAAGTGGAAGTTTGGGGTGATAAGAAGTGATGGTGCATGTGGTGGTGCTAGTGCATGTTCTGGTTATGCTGGCACAGGAATGGTGAGGCTGATGCAACAGTGGTGAGGTTGTGAATAGTTAAGGTTAGATGTAATGGAGGTAGGAAGGGAGAAAATGAGGATATGTGGATGGTGGTGTAGGTGATGTTGGTGCAGGTGTATGGTGGTGTTGTTGGTCATGTAGTGGTGCATAGGTTGGGGAGTGAAAGGGTGCAAGATGTGCACATCTGCATTGGCGATGGAAAAAAATAGGGGAGGTGCAGGTAGTGCAGGTAGTGCATGGCTAGGAGTGTAAGGGTGCTATTGGTTATGTGGTGGTTTAAATGGTGTATGGTAGTGGCGACGGTGGTACTTGAGAGTGCTTCAGGGGAGGAGAGATGAGAGCACAGGCTTTAGGGTTGAAATGGGGGAGACGACAGAAAAGAAGGGGAATGGGGGTCACAGGCATACACAAGATTTTTTGTGGAGAAAATGGAAGTACACAACCGTGCATGGTCTGCACGCTGGGCAGTGCAAAGAAGGCTCTGATAGTGCACGAGTGTGTAAGGTCAGCATGGGCAGGTTGTGCGTGAAATTTGATCTCGGCCTAGAGATATAATGATTGGCATGATTGTATAGGTTTGGTACAGTCTGATTGTGTGGTATCCCAATTCTTGGCGTTTCTTTTTAATTATAACATCAGGGTTGTGCACGGTCATGCGTTAGGCTATATAACCCTCTTTTCTTCACATTTTTTGTTCCTTTTCTTCAAATGGTGCCTCTACATCCTATTTCATCCATTTAATAGCTTATAATTGCAATGAGGCTTACCAAAACATTGCAAACAAAAGGTAAACAAAGCCAAAGGGTGAGAGAAACGAAACAACAAACAAAAGAAACACACAAAAACATGGGTTACCTCCTATGGAGTGCTTGTTTAGGGTCTTTAACTCAATCATGATTTCTTCAATTCAATGGCGGGTTAGGAAGGGTGAAGGTTCCCAACTTCTCGATTTGAGATTCTGTGACATATGGTTTCAATCTCTAACCATTCACCTTGAAAGTTCCTATGGACTCACTCCATATTTCGATTGCTCCAAATTGATACACCTTGCGCACTTAAAACTGTTCTAACCATCTATAGCGCAGCATAGCTGGAAAGAGCTTTAGATGGGAGTTAAATAGGAGTAGTAGCTCTCCTTCTATGAATTCTTTATGGAAAATATGTTTATCATACCATCTCTTTATTCTTTCTTTGTATATCTTGACATTTTCATAAGCATCTAACCACAACTCACCAAGTTCATTGAGTTAAAGTTTCCTCCACTCTCCCACTTCCTTCAAATCCATATGAATACTCCTAATAGCCCAATGTGCCTTATATTCCACCTCTACGGGAAAATGACATGACATTCCATAATCTAATTAAAATGGTGTTGTGCCTATAGGTGTCTTGTAAGCTATTTGATAGGCCCCATGAACATTATCTAGTTTTGAGGACCAATCTTTTCTCTATCTAGACATTGTCTTTTCTAAGATTCCTTTTATCTCCTTATTTGTGATCTCCACTTGACCACTCATTTGAGGGTGATAAGGTGTAGCCATTTTGAGAGTCACACCATATTTCCTCAAGAATATGCTTAGAACCTTGTTGGCAAAGTGAGATCCCCCATCACTGATCACACCTTTGAGAACTCCAAAATGAGGGAAAATAACCTTTTCAAAAAGCTTGACCATTACCCTCACGTCATTTGTCGGAGATGTCAATGCCTCTTCCCATTTTGAGATATAATCCACCGCGACTAAGATGTGCTTGTTGTTGCGTGAAGATGGAAAGGGAGCCATAAAATCGATCCCCACACATCAAACAACTCAACTTCAAAGTTGTTGTTTAATGGCATCTCATACCTTCTTGATATGTTTGTAATTCCTTAACAGCGATCACATCCTAACACATAACTCCTCAGATCCTTGAAGATTATACGCTAATAAAATCCCGTGAGAAGCACCTTCGTAGCTATCTTGGAGGTTCTTGCATAACACCCATATAGTGATGAATGACAATGGGTAATGACATCAAGTACTTTGTCCTTGAGTATGAATCACCAAAAGATCTCACATGTATATCACTTGTAAAGGCAAGTATCATCCCAATTTTAGTGCTTGACATTTGAAAGGAATTTTTTACGTTATTGGTAAGGCAAGTCTTCTGGTAGTACCCCAAAAATGATATAGTTTATGAAATTTGAAAACCATGGGACTTGGAGGCTCTCAACAACTAATATATTGTCATTAGGAAATGAGTCATCAAACGGGCTCTCATCTCCTTCTTCTTGGTTCATCTCTTGCTTAAGTCTAGAAAGGTGATCTACCACTACATTTCAACACCCTTCTTATCCTTTATCTCCAAATAAAACTCTTATCACAGAAGGATTCATCAAATCAACCTTGGTTTTACATCCTTCTTGGCTAAGAGATGCCTAAGAGCTACATGGTCTGTGCACATAATAACCTTTGATCCTATAAGATAATACCTGAATTTATCCAAGGAAAACAACAAAGCTAAGAGCTCCTTCTCAGTTGTGGCATAATTCATCTCAGCATCATCCAGAGTTCAACTAGCATAGTATATGGCCTATACCTTCCCTTCTTTTCTTTGCCCAAGTACATCCCTAACAGCATAATCATTAGGATCACACATTACCTCGAAAGGAAGGCTTCAATTGGGGGTTATTATTATTGGAGCAATTTTTAAAGCTTCCTTCAACCAGCTAAAAGCATCTAAAAATGACTTATCAATGAAAAAGAAATATCTTTGACAAGTAAATGGGTCATGGGTTTAGCAATTTTAGAGAAATCCTTAATGAACTACCTATAAAATATAATCTGACTTAAAAAACTCCTAACTCCTTTGACATTGGTTGAGGGTGGCATTTTATTAGTGATATCAATTTTGGCCTTATCAACCTTAATTCCACGATTAGAGGTTAAGTGACCTAAAATAATCCTTTCTTGTACCATAAAATGGCATTTTTCCAAGTTAAGTGCAAGGTTCACTTCTTTACATCTCTTCAACAATTTAGCAAGATTATCTAGGCAGTCATCAAAAGAATTTATATAAACTAAAAAGTCATCCATAAATACCTCCATGATATTTTCAATAAAATAAGAGAATATGGACATTATGCATCATTAGAAAGTGGCTAGAGTACTACACAAGCCAAAAGATATCCTTCTATAAGCAAAGGTGCCATACGGGCATGTAAATGTTGTTTTCTCTTAATTACTAGGGTGAATAGGGATTTGCAAGAATATCAAATACCCGTCTGGATAGAAAAAAAATGAGAGTGTCTGGCCAACCTCTCTAACATATGATCAATAAATGGAAGGGGAAAGTGATCTTTTTGGGTGGCTTTGGTTAACTTCCTATAATCAATGCACATACACCATCCGATAACTGTTCTTGTAGGAATAAGTTCATTTTGCTCATTCCGTATGACAGTCATGCCTCCCTTCTTAGGCACTGCTTGCACTAAGCTCACCCACTTACTATCTGAGAAAGGATAAATGATCCGTGCATCAAGTAACTTAAGTACCTCCTTTTTAACGACCTCTTTCATGTTTTGGTTCAACCTCCTTTGATGTTTAGTAGAGGATTTATACCCTTCTTCTAATAGGATTCACTACATGCAAAAGGAAGGATTAATGCGTTTGATGTCATCAATAGAGTAACATATGGCATCTTTATGCAGCCTAAGGACTTCAAGTAATTTTTCAATTGCTTCTTGACTCAAGCTAGAATTCACAATAATAGGATATTCACCATTGGAGTCTAGGAATTCATATTTGAGTGAGGAAGGGAGGGGTTTTATCTCTACCTTAGGTGCAGCATTTTCTTTACATACTGAGTTATGCAACTCCCTCTCAATCTTAGCCACCAATTTATGTTCTTTTGCATCAATAGGGTTTTCTTCAAGCATGGTGGCATATGCAACCACCTCCTTATCACCATCATCAAGTACTCCATTTTTAATCAAGCATTTCTCTAGTGGAACACTTGAAATCAAGTTAGCAAAGTCTTCTCAAATCATTTTATCCACTGTATCAATCCTACAACAAGTATCATTAATCAATGCAAATTTTATTGTAGTGGGTAAATCAAAATCTACTTTCTTGTCCCTAATATTGATAGAGATTTTTCCATTTTTCACATCAATTACTGCTCCCACAATAACCAGGAAAGGTCTTCCCAATATGATAGGGATTTGTGCATCCTCCTTTATCTTAAGAATAACAAAATCAACAAGAACATATAACTTACTGACCTAGTTAGGCACATCTTCCAATATACATGTCAGATGTTTTATCGACCGATCTGCTAATTAGAGGTAAATGGTGGTGGGTTTCAAATCTCCCATCTGCAATTTCTTACAAATAGAAAGAGGCATTAGACTAGCACTAGCCTTAAGATCACAAAGAGCATGGTTAATAAATATATCACCAATAATATAAGGAATAGAAAATGATTCGGGGCCTTTAAGCTTGGGTGGGAGCTTATTTTAGATAATGTCACTATATTCCTGTGTTAAGGCTATGGCCTCATATTCCTTTAACCGTCTCTTATTAGAAATAATATCCTTCATAAATTTAGCATAGGTAGGCATTTGAGATATGGCTTCCACAAATGGAATGTTAATTTGTAATTTTTTAAAAATCTCAACAAACCTCCCAAACTGTTTCTCTAACCTTACCTTAGTTTGTCTTTGAGGGAAAGGTAGGGTATGTTTGTTTGGTGGTGGAGGGACATATTCCTCAACCTTATGGAATTTTCCTAAGGTGGTTTCTTTCTCAATGTTCATGGCCTCTCCATTCTTTCCCTTCGTGGCCTCGACTCTTCCACCCTCAACTTTAATTTCTGTCCTCAAAATAGGGTCTTTTAACTCCTTTCCACTTCTAAGTTCTATGGCATTGATGGACCCCTTAAGATTGTTCTTTGGTTTCCCCGGAAGCATTCCAAGGGCCTAGAAGAAGATCCTGATTGTTAGGCTACTTGGATAATTTGGTTTTCCAGCATCTTATTATGGGTGGCTAGGGATTCAACCTTAGAATTTAAGTTCTTGACTGAGTTCCTCAAATCCTCAGTTTGTTTGTTCTAAGAGGCTATGAAGTTCTCCATCATTAACTCAAGATTCGACTTCGGAGGGTTAGGAAATGGTGGTCTAAGGTTTTGAAAACCTGGAGGCCTAAAATTTGATTAAGGAGTGGAATTTAGTGGTGGGCTATTGCAGGATAGATTTGGATGATTCCGCTATCTTGGACTATAGGTGGGAGCTAATGAGTCTCCCTTTTGGTTCAAATTGTTCATATAATTGATGTGGTCTACAAGGGTTGTATCAGGGGGTGGAGAGGCAACAGATTGATATTTGAAAGATGAGTGCCCTGCAATACCACAAGTCTCACAAACAACAGAAGAAGATGTTAATGCGTTAACACTTAAATTGTAAAAATTTTGAAATAATGCATCAACACACAAAGAAAGGTGATCCAAAGCATAAACGTCGTACTTACCACTCTTCTTGGTAGAAGAGCACTCATTCGACCATTTGTAATGGTTTTGAGCCATGTCTTCAATCAATTATATGGCTTCGGGTATGATCTTGTTCATGAGAGTGCATCCTACCACTACATCTAGAGTCATCCTTGTGTTGTAAAGTGGGTCATTATAAAAGGTGTGAACTAGCACCCATTCTTCCAATCCATGATGTGGGCACATTCATAACATATCCTTATAGCACTCCCATGCATCATAGAGACACTCACCATCCTTTTAAATGGAGCTTGTAATGAGGTTCCTTAAATGAACCATCATGGATGGGGGGAAGTAATTTTTTAGGAAGGCTCGTGAAATTTGTTCCCAAGTGGTGATGGACTCAAAAGGAAGTGATTGTAACCAAGCTCTTGCGTTGTCCCTCAATGAGAATGGAAATAATCATGGCTTGATCGCATCATCTGACACTCCATTCATCTCTCAAGTGTCACAATACTTAAGAAAAATGGAAATGTGCAAATTTGGGTCCTTTGTTGGTCTACCACTAAACTGATTTTGTTATACCATATGGAGTAATTCAGTCTTTACTTCAAAGTTGTTGGTACCTACATTTTTTTTTTGTATACTTGGTTGTGCCCCGTATGCATTCGGAGATGTAAACTCCTTAAGAGAGTGGTGTTGCTCTTCCTCTCCATTAGTTTTAGCCATAGTTCTTGAACTAACTCTTGATTTTATCTCATGTTTCCACCTCATTAGTCAACTCAACGTCCTCTTTATCTTAGGGTCAAACTCAACTAGAGTCCCAAGTTAAAAATATTGTTGCATAAAAGGCACCTAAGAATGCAAACAAACAAGCTATCAAACAAAAAGTATTAAAGATAAAGAGCAGAAAGAAATTAAAGAATCTAGAATAGCTAAATAATAAAGAACACAATATCAATCAGCTAAAGTCCCCACCACCGGTGCTAAAAACTCAATGATGCCAATCTACAAGCGCATGAATTCATTGTAGTACTTCAAGGTTGTATCCCACAGGGATTTCGCAATTGAGTACCCAACTTCATCCTTTTAGCTATCTAAATCAATTATGGAGTGAGAGTATGTAAATGAGTAGTGAAATAAATATAACGACAATCTGAATGTAAACCCTAAAATAATAGATATGAAGCCTAGGATTGAAATTTGGTCTCTAAATTAGTATTCAACAATGAAATAAAGTTATGTTGTAGTTTAATTTAATGGATGTAAACAATCAGTCTAAATATACTCATTCACCTCTTTAAATATCTAAGAACGTATTTAATCTAATTTTTTCACTACTTTTGTGACTAACAAATTAAATTAAACCAATTAACTACCACTGATTCTATAATCCCTAAGAACTAAACATCTACTTTTTTTATTGCCAAAATTCCTATTCATATGCTAATTTTCGATAATGATTTCAACATTTTAGTTGCAAACAATACCTAAAAAGGTTTAATTTTTTCAAATCCAATTTACAACCATCGATCCTAACATATGAAATAACACATATGAACTAAACATACAATATAATACCTTAATTCATCATATTAATACCAAAACGGACCTAGTTCAATCCTAGCAAAAAGGATTACTCACTCATGATTTCAATAAATTTAAACAAATTATATTGTATAGCAAATGTAATAACAGTATAAAAATTACAAAGAAGAGAAATTAGATTGAATTAACTGTAAACAAGACAAGAAAAGTCAATTTTGATCATACATGAACTTGCACTTGAATCCCTGGAACTTAGATTAACGAAAACAAGGAAATTTATATGGAGCTTTCACTTTGGAAACGAGACCCTAGAACCTCCCCAAGAAGTCCCCAAAGAATGCCTTATAAACTACCCAAAATGTAGGCTATGTCACGTATGAAAGATCATGGTGTAATCATTGTTGCACGGCCATGCAAGGTCTGTATAGCCTAGTCATGTAGCATTCTTGCTCTCAAAATAGGGGGAATTTGGCTTCCGCACGGCTGTGCATTATCCTCAGCCTCGACTCATTCGGTAAGCTCTAGTTATATGGTGTCTTCTACTTTGAATATGCATGCATAAATGCTGCACGATTGTGCAACTAGCTATGCAGAACCATCTTTTTGCTTTTTTTTTTTACTTCTTGAATTATTTTTGGCTCTTTAAGCTTCTAGAATCCTCTATAAACATGCTAGATTGATTTATCATCCTTCAATGCCTGTCATACTTGGTCTTTTGTCCGAAAACATGCACTACTTCCTTGAATTTGTGCATTCTTGTTTAAGTCCCTAAAAAACAAAATCAAGAGAGGTATTGCACAAATAATAGACTAGAACTATAGTAAAATACATATTCTTAAAATGTAGGAAATGCAAGGAAAAAATAGATAAATTATTCACTTTATCATAAAACATTAATATTTAGAGTGGAAGACATTGAGTTTGGGATTGGTGGCTCTTTTAGAGTAGCTACCCTAAAGATGAGGTTTAGCCCTTGGTTTATTTTGTTTTGCTTGTATGTCTTAGTGCCCTCTAAAAGCCTTATATATACTCTAATTAGTTTTATAGACTTCTTAGTGAGTATCAATACTTAAGGATTAGGTGACATAGAAGGACTAAGGATATTATGTTGTCTTGTCGTGCTAATATGGCTAGGTGTACATTAGTATCCCTAGATTCCATGGTGTAAGGTTATTGTACTACCACCGGGATCCAGTATGACCAGGTGAAAGTTAGCATTCCCAAGATGATTATCTGCTCTCAAACAAAAGAAATAATAAGGAATTATTTATTTGATCACCTTGGTATGTATTAGGTTATTGGTTCAGTAGTTGCTTCTATGCCCTACCATTGGTATTGGAGTTGATTTGGTTGGGTCGTTGGTAGAGCCTTAGTGCACTAACTTCTTGGTTATGGATTATGATATTAATATTATGTATTTTAATATGGAAGTGAAATTATTTAAGTATGATGGTTTTTGAGCATGAGGTTGTAATGTCACATACGTTATGGCATGATAATTGTATTCTTATTATCATATGTAGATTTGTACTTCATGTATGTTTTATAATTATTGTATGATTATGTGCAATGTGATCATGCTACCTCTTGAGAAGTATTGTGATTTACTCAATATGAGAAAGTTATACTAATATTATATTTGTAAATGATTATGTGCAGGCCATGGAGTGAATTAAGATGTATAAGTGTAATGAAGATTAGTGAGGCCCTTTGGAGGATATGTTGTTATCATTATGGGATTTTAGGTCTAAGAGTTATGAAAAATCAATATCGTACCTTCAGGTACTAGCTTTTGGTGTAGTTGGTTTTCTTTTGAACTTTTATGTCCTTTATTTTATTTTGATTATTGTTATGGTATGGATGATAATTTATAAGCTTTATGTATGTTATTTTCTCTTATTTGCACTAGTTTATTTTAGATCTAACTTATTTTAAGTCTTAGCACTTATCATAAGGAAAGTAAAGAAACTGAACTTATTATAAGCACCCATTATTTAGTATTAAGCTTGTATATAATAAAAAAAATTAAACATTAGATTGTTACAAGCTTTTCTTATTCCATCCCTTACATTTTGTTTTTCTAGAAACCCCCATCACCATCCCCTCTCATTCAAGCCCCCCCCCACCATTGTAATAACACCCCGAGCTCCCTTTAAGTACAACACCAAATCGCTTCATTGGTATTGTAGCTTGATTAACCATCTCTATGTGTTGTGTAGCCTCTAGTTTTGCATTTTCCTCTTATAGTGTGAAGGTACAATGCATTACCTAACTTGCTCTATTTTTTGGATGTGTTTGCCTTCCGTGCTTGGAGGATCGGCAAATAAAATCTTTGCTATCTGAGTTTTGCATATTCTCCTCTCTTGTTTACCTGAGTTTTTATGTTGCTGAAATCCTAACTTATGTGAGCTTTGGCCAATTATTAGCCTTGATTAAGTAAATTTTGGGTGTGCCACATTTTCCCTTACATACAAGATGGTGAGCACAACCCCTTGCTGGATGAAAATTTTCAAAGCTATCCCTATAGGAGTATAAGTTGTTTATGGACACACCATTTGTTATGTGAAGGCCTCACACTACTAGAATTTAAATCATGAGTGGGTGCTTCAAAAAAATTGGCATTTATCTAGGTTGGTTTCCCCCTTGTCCGTTGATTTGAAATGTTGGATTTCTGTAATTATCAGTTATGTGGTATTAGTGCTAATATATGTATTTTTGGGTGTCATTTGCTCATGTGATTCTTGAGGTGCTTTGGATAAGGGTTCTTTTTTTGTTTTACTTTTGTGTGATAGCCTAGAGATAAATCTAATCACTTGTGGGATGGTAAAAATTATGTGCAAGCATGATTTATTTTATTAGGGGAGGAAGAATAATAGACTTTATCTTAATGCAACCCTTTTGATTTTTATCTTATAAAATGTAACACATGATACTATGACATCTCTATGTGCAAGTTGTGAATATTAAAAATTAGGATAGAATGTTTTTCATTTAATAGAATGAATGTATTTTTTTTATATGTATTTAAATAGGGAAATTCATATATACAAGAATATGTTAATGTGGCTAGAAAAACAATTATATGCATAGCTAGGGTTTTAGTCTTGATGAGGATTGTCCCTTCCAAGCCACTTCCATTAAATGTTGAGAATTCTATTATGTCCCTTTTATATTATAGATTACATTTATATATGACATGATAACATGTGGTCATGGTTAGATGTATTTTTAGATGATTCTTTGTTTGTACGCCCTAGGGGTTAGAAGGTAAATTTTATTCATATGTTGATTTATTTATGCCATGCATTTAGATCCATTCCTCTAAATTATTATGTATATTTAGCCTGAAGCAAATGATGTGGTAGAAATGCATGCTTAGGAATTAACATGCTTATCATACTTAATTTATGTGAAGTGGTAAAATAGTAAAATGGCGCGCTTAAAATTTACATGCATATATAAAGAATTTTAATCATTATAATTTAACTTTTTATGATAAATTTATTAAAAAAATAAAGTTTGGAAATAAATGGATAATCTTAAGATAACTAGAGTTTTAATGGAGTTTTGATCGTATGTAGCTGAAATGTGCCAAAGTGTAATAATTGAGCAAGATTAGCTTATTTTACCTATATTTAACTTTTAGTCCACCTTAGGATTGTCCTTGAATAATTAGTTATAATTATTAAGATATGATTTAAGTGTGTTAATTGGAAATTTATTGGGCTAAGGCATGAAGCCTAACTGATGGAAACCTGTTAGGGTTTCTCAAAAAAGGATCGAAGTATAATCGAGCGCGGGGTTCGATTCGTTGAGATCAGCCTAAGGAATTTTCCAAAGGAAGATCTAAGAACTCAGAGCGTAGTATTAGAATGGCTACTGAATTTGAGAAGTAAGAACGATCAAGAATCGATCGAAGAGAAGAAGCAGAAGTAGTAGAAGAATGCAAGTGAGAGATTCGCCAGAGAGAGAACGCGCGAGAGAGAGAGTTCGAGAGAAAAGAATCAGATTCAACTTTTCATTCAGCCAAAAAGTGTCGAACGTTCTGTATAAGCCATATTTATATGGCATACAAGACTCATACAAATACACGACGCAAGCTATACATACTCAGCTGATAATCAACCCAAATCAATCAACCCAAATATACAAAAGGTGGGTCGACGCTGAAACAATCGAACCGGACCAAAACAATTACAATTCCAAGCCCAAAATTACAAGGAAATAATTATACATTCAATTCCCATCAGCTAAGAATAATTTAGCTAATTATGGTTACTAATGGATGATTAACCCACAGTCCAACTAACCCATAAACCATGGATCGGGTGGCGGGTTATATAGCCAACTTAATCCCCATTAGCCAACTTTACCGACGAATGCATCACATGGGATTACATATCTTAAAATAAATTTCTGCAACAAAACTTCAGCAGCTACAGCAACTTTAATTCCATCCTCCATGTGTTGCATTAATTCCCCCTAATCAAGCACACAATAAGACAAACAATTATAAGTACAAAATGATTTATAGCAATTATCATAATTAATTAAATACAAATATTGGAGATTCATATCATTCCCCTCTTCTTGAAAAGGTTTTGCCTCTGAAACTTGAGTAATACCCATAAATGGACTAAGATCAGCAATATTAAAAGAGTTACTAACATTCCCAAACTTAGCAGGTAAATCAATCTTATAAGCATTATCATTAATTTTCTCTAGCACAGTAAAAGGTCCATCTCCCCTAGAATCTAATTTTGATTTTCTAAGGTTTGGAAATATTTCCTTCCTAAGATATACCCAAACTAGATCCCCAGGTTTAAAAACCATTTTTCTTCTTCTTTTATTAGCATTCTCAGCCATTTGTTGCACCTTGTTAGTGATTTGTTGACTTACAGATTCATGCAACTTCTTTATATTATTAGCACGAGATTCAGCATCAAAATTTTGCAATTCAACATTAGGTAAAGGACTTAGATCTAAAGGAGTCAAAGGATTAAAACCATACACAATTTCAAAGGGAGTCCTCTTAGTTGTAGAATGCAAAGTTCTATTATAAGCAAATTCTACCTGAGGTAAAACATATTCCCACTGTTTAAGATTCTTTTCAAGGACAGCTCTTAACATATTACCTAAGGTTCTATTTACTACCTCAGTTTGAGGGTGACAAGTTGTGGAAAATAATAATTTAGTTCCTAATTTGCCCCATAAAAACTTCCAAAAATGACTCAGGAATTTAACATCTCTGTCTGAAACTATGGTCTTAGGTATGCCATGTAATTTAACTATATGAGAAAAAAATAATTCAGCCACAGCCACAGCATCATTGGTCTTATTACAAGGTATAAAATGATCCATTTTACTAAACATGTCTACTACAACCATTATTGAATCCTTAACCCTATTAGTTCTAGGTAAGCCTAAAATAAAATCTAAAGAAACATCAACCCAAGGTTGATTAGGTACAGGCAATGGAGTATATAACCCAAAAGGTTTTGATGTAGTTTTAGCCTATCTACAAGCCACACAATTAACACAATATTTCAACACATCCTTTTTCATGTGAGGCCAATAAAAATGATCAGTTAATATGTCTAAAGTCTTTTGAAGTCCTAAATGTGCCATTAATCCACCATTATGAGCTTCTTGAATTAATAATCCTCTATATGAACACTTAGGAATACATAACCTATTTTCCCTAAACAAATAACCTTCAGATATAAAATATTTTCCCTGTGTAGAAATTTCACACTTCTTATAAATTTTCTTAAAATCAAGATCTTCCAAATTTAAAAGCTTAATACTAGAAAAACCCAACAAAGTAGTATCTGCAGCATTTAATAAAGCATATCTCCTAGATAGAGCATCTGCAACTACATTATCACTTCCTTTTTTATACTTAATCATGTAAGGAAAGCTTTCAATAAACTCAATCCATCTACCCTGCCTCCTATTTAACTTTGATTGACTTTTTAAATACTTAATAGACTCTTGATCAGTATTAATCACAAATTCTTTATGCCATAGGTAATGTTGCCAAACTTCTAAAGCTCTTACTAAAGCAAACAATTCTTTTTCATAAGTAGAGTAATTCAAAGTAATACCATTTAATTTCTCACTAAAATAAGCTATTGGTTTGCCCTCTTGGGAAAGTACAGCCCCTATTCCTAACCCTGAAGCATCACAATCTAATTCAAACATCTTTTCAAAGTCAGGAAGGCTTAACATAGGTGCCTGGGTTAACTTATTTTTAAGTGTTTCAAAAGATTTTTGCTGTTCTAAACCCCACTTAAATCCATTCTCTTTTTTGTTATGGCAGTCAAAGGAGCAGCTATAGTACTAAAATTCCTAACAAATCTCCTATAGAAAGAACACAACCCATGAAAACGTCTTACTTCAGTTACACTCTTTGGCACAGGCCATTCTTGAATAGCTTTAATTTTGTCTTTATCCACAGATATGCCATCTTTTCCTACCACAAATCCTAAGAAAACCACATTTTCCAGACAAAACCTAAATTTAGTTAAGTTAGCATACAATTGTTCTGTCTTAAACACATCCAAAATAATCCTTAAGTGTTTCAAGTGTTCTTCTAAAGATTTACTATATATAAGTATGTCATCAAAATAAACAACCACAAATTTTCCAATAAAATTCCTCAAAACATGGTTCATAAGTCTCATAAAGGTACTGGGTGCATTGGATAATCCAAAAGGCATCACTAACCATTCATATAATCCAAAATTAGTTTTAAAAGCTGTCTTCCATTCATCTCCTGGTTTCATCCTTATTTGATGATATCCACTTTTCAAATCTATTTTCGAAAAAATGACAGCACCATGTAAAAGATCCAACATCTCATCAAGTCTAGGTATATGATAGCTATACTTTATAGTTATTTTATTTATTGCCCTACTATCTATACACATCCTCCAACTACCATCCTTCTTAGGTACTAGTAATACTGGAACTGCACATGGACTCATTGATTCCTTAATGTATCCTTTACTTAGTAATTCAGAAACCTGCCTTTTTAATTCCTTAACCTCTTCAAAATTAGCCCTATAAGCAGGTCTGTTTGGTATAATAGCTCCTGGAACAAAATCTATTTGATGTTCTACTCCCCTTAATGGAGGTAATCCACTAGGAATGTCCTCAGGAAACAACTCACTATAGTCTTCCAATAATTGTCTCACAGCAATAGGTACTTCCTCACTTAGTCCTAATTGACACTCATAACACTCTTTATAAACCATCAAATACACATTTTCCTGTCTCTTAATAGCCTTTCCTACATCCTTAATCTTAGCATAAAATCCAGATGTTCCCTTAATTTCTTTTGAACTAACCTCAGTCTCCAAATTCTGCTTAGATAATTCCTTATAGTCAGGCTTAATTTTAATTTGGTCTTCAAAAATCTCCTTTGGAGTCATTGGTGCTAAAACAATCTTCCTATCATCCTTATGTAAAGTATATTTGTTTTTATGACCATCATGTATTACCCTCCTATCATATTGCCAAGGTCTACCTAATAATAAGTGAGCAGCATGCATTGGAACTATATCACACAAAATAGAATCCTCATATTTTCCTAATTTTAAGTTTACTAAAACTTGTTGGCTAACTTTTACATCTCCTAACTCATTAAGCCACTGCAATCTATATGATTTTGGATGTTTAGTGGTTGGTAATCCTAACTTAGACACTAACAAAGTACTAGCAGCATTAATACAACTACCACTATCTATAGCCATGTTAAAACATTTATCATCGATCAAAAATCTAGTATGAAATATATTTTCACTCTGTATCACATTAGAATCAGGTAATTTGTTACTGTTTAAAGCCCTGCGCATTACAAAAAGATCTCTACTTATTGGTAGTTTTATTTCTTCTTCTGACTCACTAGTATCTTCTCTAACCAAACTAGTCTCCAAATCTTCCTCCTCAGATTCAGATTCTATGTCTCCAGATTCTCTAATTAAAATATTCCTCTTGTTTGGACACTCAAAAGCTATATGTCCTAATCCTCCACATCTAAACATTTAATATCCCTAGTTTTGTTTGAACCACTCACAGGGTTTGTTATTACATTCCTACCCTTTTCAATCTTATTTCCTACCTTTGCTTCATTGTTTCTACCTCTAGACTCAACTCTATTATTATTCCTCCAATTTCCAGAAGTAGTTCCCCCAAAATTCTTTCACACTGTACTCTTAATCCCAATCTCAGGGGGCTTATATTGTCTGGTCTTCTTTAATTGAATCTCTATCTTAGTAGCTATATTCACCATTTCACTTAAAGTCCCACAAGGATATAATCCTACTTTATCAGCTATCTCAGAGTTTAACCCATTCAAGAATCTAGCCATGGTAGCGTCATCATCCTCAATAACTGCTGTTTTAATTATCAGAACTTCTAATTCCTTAAAGTATTCATCCACTGTTCTCATTTCTTGACTTATTGTTTGTATTCTTTTATGTAATTCCCTATAATAATAACTTGGAACAAATATTTTCCTCATCAAAATTTTAAATTCATCCCATGTCTATATGGGTGGTTCTCCACACCTACGTCTAGTTAAAACGAGATTATAATAAGAAGAGGAAGCATACTCAGTAAACTCTACTACAGCTACCTTAATTTTCTTATCATCCGAGTAATTATGACATTCAAATACTAACTCTATCTTCATTTCCCATTCAAAATAATAATGAGGGTCATTTCTGTCATTGAACCCAGGTATACTAAGCTTAAGATTATTTAGGTTCCTATCAACGAAGTCTAAATCCCTTTCTTGTCTATTATTATACCTAGGTCTCCTATCACTATTGTTGGATACTTGGTCCTCTAATTCTTCTAGATTAGCTATGGGTGGAATTCTGATCCTAGGGTCCATAGGAGCCCTTCCTAATACCCCTGCCTGGTGATTTTCGACTCTATTATGTTATAATTCATTAATTCTTACCTCTTGTTCTCCTATTCTTTGTTCTAAGTTAGTAGATAAAACGACAAATTAAGCAGTCATTTATTCTTGAAAAGTCCTAAGGGTTTCTAATAAATCATTACTGGAAATGGAAACAGATTGATTAACAGATTGCCCGTTGTTAGACATTATTAAATTTCTTTATTATTCTCAATTAAACACAATTAGAGACAGTCAACAAGATCAACTTACTTTAATAGAAATCAGACAGACATTAATTAAGCGATCTAATTATAAGAATATCACAGTATCAAATAATATCAAAGATATATCAGCAACACAGACTATACAGTAATTCTAGGTAAGTATTGAATCGAAAGTACAGATAGCTTAAGAAAGAAACGATATTACCGCGAGCACTTAAAACAAGTAATCCAATTACTAAATAGGACCCCTCTTCTTGGAGGCCTTACTCCTTTCCAAAAACAAAAAAGGTTCTCTGGTTATTCCTCCTGTACACTTATTAATCGTGACAGAATAATATCTCGAAAGAATTTGTAAATTAGTTTCCACAGATAACAATACGTAATGAGATAAGGTTCGAATTTACCAATCCAGAAGCATGTCTCAAGAATCGTCAAGATTAAAATTCTTGACCCAAACCATAATCAACAAATCGTCCAAGAGATTTAGGGTTTTCCCAAGAAATTTCGAAACAGTAGATGCAACTCTCCGATCGCCGGCTTAAATGTGACGGAATTCTTCAAAGTCCTTCGTTAATCGCAAACCCTAAATTTTGCACTTTAGAAATAGGGGTTAGCGAAACCAACAAATAATGAACCAGAAGTAAAAAGAACTTAGTAACAAGCAATTAAACCACGAGCACTCAAATAATCGAGGCTCTGATACCAAATGATGGAAACCTGTTAGGGTTTCTCAAAAAAGAATTACTTGTGAGTGGGACATCTTTTTTGTTGGATCTTTGTTGATTGTTATTTTGTAATGAGTTAGAATTACTTGTTTATCCTCATATATAATGATTATATGTGATTATTATGTTTAAATCATGATTTCCATTTATTTTATGATTATGTGAATGTGAGTATGATACCCATTGTGAAGTATTATGATTTACTCAATACGGTGAAGTCATATTGATACTACATTTGAAGACAATTATGTTTGGGTGATGGAGCGAGATGAGGCATATAATCGTGGCAAGTATTAGTGTAGCTAGTAGTTGGAGGTTTTGTTCTCGAAATGAAAATTTGGTTTTAAGAGTTATAGCAAACCGGTATCTTATCTTTGAGTGCTAACTTTTGTTATAGTCGATTTTTCTTTGGACATTTATGTCTGTTATAATATTATTGTTAGCTTGTTATATAGAGGATGTTTATTCTTAGCCTTTATCTCTAATATTTTATTTTATTTTTTATGCTTTAGTAGTAGTAGTAGTAGTAGTAAGAGTAGGAGCAGTGTCAATAGGAGTAGGAGCAGCAGTAGTAGTGGTAGCAGTAGTAGTAGCAATAGTAGGAGGAGGAGGAGGAGTAGGAGTAGGCGGCAGCAGCAGCAATAGCAGCAGCAGTTATAGTAGGAGGAGGAGAAGGAGGTGGAGTAGCAGTAGGAGCAGTAGTAGTAGTAGAGTAGGAGGAAGAGGAGGAGGAGGAGTAGTAGCAGTAGGAGCAAGAGTAGTAGAAGCAGCAGTAGCAATAGTAGTAGGAGGAGTAGCAGCAGCAGCAGCAGTAGTAAGCAGTAGTATATAACAAATATTCCACATAGGATGTGTCACAACTCATCAAATATCAAAACACTTAGAAAGGATCCTGAGGAACCAAAATCAAATTGAGGAAGCTTAGAACAACCAAGGATAGTAAATCCACAAAACCTTATAAGGGTATATGAGCACCCAAAACAAACCCAGAAACCACATCAAAACATTATTTCGCCTAGAGATAAACAAAAAAAACAACATAACAAACTATTAGCAAAGCATACAAGCCAAGGCATGAAACTTAAGAGCAAAACCTAAACTAGGGGTGTAGAAGCCCAAAAAGTCACACTGAGTGAAACTACTTTGGTTTGATATTCAAAAAATATTTTACACAGAATAATATTTGAGGCTACAAAAGACCAAATTAATGGTAAAAAAAATAGCAAATAAATGCCAAAATAGGTTAAATATGATCCTTTTTTTTTACAAATATGATTCATAAACATTTCGATTTATTACAGAAGAAAAATATCATTTTATACCAAAAACATAAATCCAAAAATTGAAAAAAAAATTATTATTAAAAAATTACTATTCACTAGAAAAATACTATTCACACTAGTTATTATTCTTGAGGTTAAAGCAAATGATCAATGGTTAAAGGTTGATCATTGACCCCTAATTATACTAAAAAGGTCATTTAGGGTTAATTGTTTTTTTAATAAAAATATTTCATAAACATTATTAATCTTCAGCTAACCCAACATAGGGTAATTAGGCCAAGAACACTTTGGGTACTTGAAAAACATCACAAACATCATGAATAAAGCCTAAAGAATCACAACAATCAACTAAAATTCAAAGCCCTTAAACATGATTCTAATCTAAGATATTTCATGTCAATGTTTGTCTATAAATTACAAAAAATATCATGACATCATTCAATTTAGAAAAATCTACAAAATCATGAAGAATACTGAAGAACATTTATATGGAACTTAAACTCATCAAATCATCAAGCTCAATTTAAAACACCAAAACAAGTTGCATGCTCAACATCAAATTTCATCCAACATTTTTTTCTACTAATTACAAGAAACATCATGATATCATTTAATTTAAAAAAATCCATAAAATCTTGAAGAATACTCAAGAACATTTATATGGAACTTAAACTCGTCAAATCTTCAAGCTTAATTTAAAACATCAAAACAAATTACATGCTCAACATAAAATTTCATCCAAAATTTGAAAGATTAACATGGTATCAATGGATTAAAATAAAACTCAAAAATCAAATATCTGTTCCAAGAGGCCGAAAACCTAAACAAATCCCATCATGGAAAAAATCAAACCATAACACAATTACATCATGTAAAAAAAGAATCTATCTACTTTTAGTCATAATGTGTCTTTTTGATCTTTGATTCTCCAATACTAATAAATGGGAAAGATAGAACACAGAATAAGCATAGCAAAGATTTTGGAAATAATCTCATAAATCCTAATAAAAAAAATAAAGAATTGAAGTAAAAGTGTTAAGAAAAATTTTGAAAGCAAGCTTAAAATTCAACCATGGTGGAAAAATGGGAGGCTACACCATGAAAAATGGAGGGGAAGAAGAATGAAAATTGGAAAACAAAATAGGGAAAAAAGAAGAGTTGAAAATAAAGAAATTTAGAGTTTGATGGAGCATGGTGGTGAGGAAAGCGGAGGCCATGGTGATGGTGATATACATTAGTTTTAAAGCAGTCAATGAGAGCTCTCAAGTTTGATGATGAATTTAGAACATGATAAGATCAAATGAGCAGGTTAGAAGATATTTTTAGGTTACTTAGCATGGTGTATAAGGGGTAAAAATAGCATAACACATTAAAGAAGCCAAAAGCAAATTGGTCGCAACAAAAAATATGGTGGAATAAATTATGGACTTCCCAAGGGTTGTCCACACATTCTTAATCAAAAAGGTAAAGGATGGGAAAAGAAGGAAGAAAATGTAGATAAGGATAAAATTGTAAAATTAAGGTTAAAGAAAGAAAATTCCAATTTTGATACAACAACATGGGAGCCACAAAATTGGGAGCATAAATAAGTGGTTCCCATCCATACTAAACATTAATTATAGTCTTAGGTTAACCTTTGCAATTTTAGATTAGTTTAGAAGAAGAGAAGTCAAATCTACAACCTTTAAGACTTGAAAGTATATGAATTGATCTAAAAATGTTGACGATGATGATAGGATATTTTTGGATCATAATTACCTTAAGAATACTAAAATAAGATGACCTCTAAAGTTTGGCAAAAATGGCTTTTTGGGCCTTAAAAAACAAAAATGGAGATAATCAAAACATAAATAATAATTTTTTTCATAGAGATATTCAATAAGATCGTGAAAAAAACTAGAGGCTAAGTAAAAAATAAGGAATCCAAAAATGAAAAAATTAAAAAGATCTGGAAGAAGTTAAGAGGTCATTTGATGAAATACACTATATTTTTAAATTTTAATTTTCTTAAGCTTAATGATTTTATTAACATAATTTGATGAAAATATTTAATTATTTTAATTTCAATTCATTTTAAGGTTTAATTGAAGATTTAAAATTTAGATCTGAATTTAGTTAATCGTTGTCACTACGGATAATTCTGGATAAAACATTTTCACCACCATGATTTTATATATTCATATAATTTCAATATATATATATATATGTTTTGATATTTATTATATTAAATTTATTTTTTATTATACCTTAATTAGGTGATTATAATATTTTTTGGAGTTATATTTCATTCAAAGTAAATTAATTTAATTATAAAATAACCATTAAAATAGTAAAATAATTTTAATGATTTGCATTTCTAGAAATATTTTTGTCTTTGAATTCACTATTTTTTAAAAAGTCAATAAGATCTTCAAAAAATTTTAAATTAAAGATTTTTATAACTTATTTATGATTTTCTTTATAAAATTAACTTTCTTCCCATTTTTCCTTTTTAGTTTACGAAATAATTTTTCAAAATTTATTTAAATTAATCCTATTTTTTTAGTATTAGATTTAAATATGTTTTCCCATATATTTTTAAATATTTTTTGAGGTTGTATTATGTAGTTTAGTAAATAATATAAATTATTGCATTTTTTGGTGTTTTCTTTTGAATTTGTTTAAGTACCTTTTATATTGATTTAATGATTTTCAGTCTTTACGAAATGATTTTTGTTAAATTATTTTTAGATAAAATCATCCATTAATATTTTAACATATCTTGTATCATCTAATATGTAGGTGTATTAATAAAAAAAATTCCTGACTGGGCGCCTCCCTTCTTGTTTCTTCTTTTTCTTCTCTATCTTCTTATTCTTTTTTGTAAACCAAAACCCGACACATCTGTCGCGCTCCATTTAGCTCCCTTTGACCACGATCCACCACCACCAACCACCGCTACAATGCCACTACCCATCTCCATCCATCTTTATTTTCATCATTCTCCAACACAATAGCTGCATAAAGTAGCAATGACAACAATGAGCAACATAAAACACAAAAGTGGTGAAACTGACCAACTTGTGCTCAACAATGCCAGACGACGGAGTGAAAGCTCTGGCAAACACCTAACAAGCCTTCCCCTACCATGGATGAGCTCCATTTAGCTCGTAATAATAGTTTTGGTTGGTATAGTTTGATTAAACCCTAACATTGATTTTGATTGATTTTGGATAAATTAGGTTTGATTGAGTTAAATTGATTGTTGGATTATGTATATATTAGTGGCATGATTTATTTGAAGTGGTTAATTGTATTGTATGTTGTTGATTAATGAAATTTGGATTTTTAATTCTGGTATGTTTGGATTTTTTGGATTTATCCAATTGAGTGAATTATGTTAAATTGATTGTGTGATGTCTTGGAATTTATCTAATTTTATATTGGTAGTGTCAATTTGATAAAATTGATGAAATGGATTGAAATGGAATTCTAACTCAAACCCTAATCAAAAGCCATTTCATTTAATTTGATTTGATTTGATTTTTGAGTTATTTATGTTAAATTGCTATATGAATATCTTTAGAAAATGATTTATTGTATTTTTGATTTGTTAAATTCAATAAAATTGTGAGAGCTAACTGAATTAGGATTTCTAGATCATAAATATAAGCTTGTTAAATGCAGACATGACTTTATGGTTTTTGATAAAATTAATTATAATATATATCTTAGAATATATTTAACTCCATATTTGGATCATCAACTTGAATATTTGAGCTAGAATTAACTAGAATTACATTCCACACTCAAAAACTTCAATTTTATTAAATTGAGTTTTTCCTTTATTACCTTTAATTAATTGATTATACACTATATTCTAAAATAGGACTATGCATTTCTAAAATTTTTATTTAAATAAATTAATAAACTTTAACAAAATTGCATTTTTAGGCCTAAAACCCTAACTTTCAAATGAAATTATAAAATTTGGTTATTTGGATAGTTTTTTATTTTTAAATTAATTTTATATAAATATTTTTAATGCCCTTAATTGCATTCTAGCACCTTTTATTTGGATTAACTGATTTGAAATGTTTGACTTTGAATTTTGAGCTTTAAAACATTAATTTCTTAAAAGGATTATCTTAAATTGGCTATTTGTAAGATTATTTTTGTTGACATTGACTATCTAGATTTATATATAATTATTTTAATTATATTTTTAAACATCAATTTGAGGAAATTAAGGTGGATTGGTTGGTTTGCAATTCCCACCTAGAAACCCTACTTTCTAGACATAGTTTTATGAAATTGATTTGTTTATGCTTCTTTTACCCAGTTGGTTAATATATCATCTTTAAAATCATTCAAATTATGTTTTATCTTATCCATTTGTATTATTTATTTGAAATTGGTTGTTTTATCTTTTTAGTTGTAAAACCTAATTAATAAGTCATATTTGATAAAATCAACTTATCCTATATAGTCCATCCTTTAGTAATTTGAATTGATTTGAAACTCCCTAAGCCATATTTATTGAAATCAATTTGGTTAATACTGAATTTTAAATCTTAATGGAGCTACACTCTCAAGTCATAGGTTTTGGGCATGTTTTCCAACAAACTATGGTTATGTTTTTCCTTGACTAAGTTATAATACTAGAAATATTAGTGGATGAGGTAGTTTTATAACCTAGTCCTACAATTTCCATTAGTAATCTAGACAAGCATTCTTCTGGTTCCTCGAGCTAGTGATATCTACCTATTTCTTATTTTCCTTAGCTAGCTTTGGATCTTAGTAATTCTCTACTTACCTTTGCTTATGGTGGAATTATGGGATGTATATCTTCTTGAAGTGGAAGGTGATGAGTATATTTTGTGTGATTTAAGTATGCCAAGCGTACACCATGTCTTGTATGGTAATTCCATTATAAGCTTATAATTTTTAATGTGAACACATATTAGCATGCCTCTTGTCGGTTACATGAGTACGAGTATATGAATGGTTGAGCATGATTATATGGTTAACAAGTTTATCTAGGTTTTAAAAGATTTGGTGATTTTATAACACATTTTTGTGTGTCAAAATTATAAGTAGTGTTGTAAAATTATATAATTAGTTAAGTATAGATTGAAATTGTGTGATGGCTTATGTTGGGATTTTATACCATGGAATTGTTAATCTTTAATGCCACTTGAAATTGATCAACTTTAATACACTTGGAATGGATTAGCTTTTGCCTTTAATGCCACTTGAAATTATTTGGCTTTAAGGCTACTTGGAGAAAACTTTATAGTGGAATTATATTCTATTTATGGAAGCGATTTAAGTGTTGTTATTTAGGCTTGACTTATGCTTGGTTAAAACCTTAAATAAAAATTAAGAACTTAAAGTGAAATATTAAGTCGGGACTTGTACTACTCGGGGTTGCTATCTGATTTAGGGTTGGTATTCACTTGGTACCATTATGATGTTTTCTATTCTATGATCCCAGGTACCTTATAAGGTCCGGACATATCCTCTTCTACTCTATAAGGGTCTCAAAATATATTTTGGCCCTATATGAGGAATGCATACTATAGTGATTAAGTGTCTTGTTATTTGGTGATTTGGTTATATATATTTGTGAGCTAACTAGGGATAGTACCCATTGTGTACTAGCTTAGTTGTTGTAGTTATTTTGAGTCTCCGTCCTCAAGTTAATATAATCAATTTTTTTGCGATCATGATAATGGAATATAATAATCAATTATTCTCATTCATTCATGGAATTTATATTTCATTATCTTATACATCTCACTTATTTATCCTCTTTATAATTGTGATGTCATATAACACTTGTTCTTACCTTATTATCTCATGCTCTATTATTTTTATCGCACGTAGGAATTATGTGCAGAATGCTATTTTGTAAGATATTTGTGTTATTTTGTATGAGTTCATGTTTTGTTATACACTTTTATTCGTGTTTTTTCATGTCTAATCATATATTTTTAACCATGATTCTATGATCATATGTTTTATAGTATGTAATCATATGTACTCATGTATACCTTTAATTATTATGACTATAATATCTATTTTAGCATGTCGTACTCTAGTTATTACATGTGTATTTTGCTATATTCATTCCACATATGAACTTCCTTAATACCTATTGGGATAATGATTATATGCTTTAATAAATTGTGTAATACCCCACTTTTTAGGATCCTTAATATGTGCTAATCTAGATATTTGATAATGATCTAAGTGTGTTTGATCTTATTTTAGAAGTGTGCTTAAAATTGGTATGGTTATTGGATGAGCTTTGTTTGGATTGGGGAAAATACTTGGTTTTATCAAGAAACCAGTCCACTGGTTGGCAGTACCAATTGACTGGTTTTTCTAATAAATTCGAGTTTTGAAACCCAATAAACCGATCAACTGGTTTGGGGTACTAGTCGATTGGTTTAATTGAACTAGTTGTTCTTCTAACTCAATTTTCCCTGGTAATCTTTCCCTACTACTTTTCTAGCATCATAATTATCTTTTGAATGGCCTGTTTCAATTTTTACAAAGCTTCTAAGCCTGACTAACCTTTGTTATTTATTTTTAATGGATTCACGAGGAAGGAATTCATGAGAAGTTACTTTCATGTTCTCAAATTATCTATCTTCTTCTTCCTAGTTTTTTATCTAATCTACAAGATTCTTGAGTGGATTATCTACTCATGTAGCCTTTATAAATTTTATTCTTACCCATTGTTATCATCATTCCGCTATTGTGTTCACCAACTTAGCTCAAAGCTTAAATGCTAGCTTTGAACCTTCAAAACTTGCACTTCAAATCTTGGATTTAGACTAGGGTTTGATTTCTCAATTTATGCACTCCTTTACCCTTCAACTTTTAGCAGAAACCCTTAGTAATTCAAACTCAATGTATTTATTTTCTTCCTTCTTCCCTAACCACCGAACTACCCTACTTTCGTTCACACTTACTTTTCCACCTTCCTTCTCTATTTTTGCATTTTGATTTTCCTTTCCTCTTCTAATCCTTTCTCGAGATCCTTCTTGTTTTGATTTTAAGCAAGAAAGGGTTAGATTGGGGAAAAGAGTTAGGGTCAGCTTTTATTTTTGGTGTCCTATGTTTTCTCATTTGGAAGGTGGGTGTTCTCTGCTTTCCTATCCTAGGTCTTCAATTTTATTAAATCTTCTTTGCACATATTCAAAAATTTTTAATGAATTTTATTTAATCTCTTCTTCAAGGATGTTTTGGGGTAGGAGAGGGGTTTAGATTTTCAGAGACTTGTGCTCTTTTGGTGTGTTGCTCAACTCTTTTAAGGTAAACAATTGTCTTCCCTATTTTTATAGAAAATGGTATCGGTATGTGTAGCATATGTTCTATAATTATGTGGTATCCTGATTAGTAGAGATGACAATGTACCTGCACTAGTTAGTATAAAATGAATGAGTGAATGGGTAGGAAGCCCAGCCTAATGGTTCATATGCCTAAACATCAAAACTATGATTCTAGATTCAAAGTTTCTATGACATTCTAGGTGTCTTAAGTGACAATGATTTGTGTGACATGTGGAATAGATTGTTGTATGATGGCCTAGCAAGAAGAGAATGTGATGCATGATTCCCTAATTTAAAGTGCATAAAATGAAAGTATGATTTACTAAGATTCCCAGCATAATTTTGATATTTCAGATGTCAATTCATGAATACTACTTGCTCAGAACCTTGAATAACCTGAGATTAAAGTTCAGTTGATTAGACTAGGTTATGAAATTTAATCATATGTAATTATGTTTTGTGGGGCTACTTTCACCCTAAACTGATCAAATGGTCTGGTAGAGCTATCAACTAGTTGGTCTATGACTTTAGTGGTTTTAGTCTCATGTTAAACCCATATACTATGTAACACCCCCATTTTCACTACCAAAAATTTTTGTTTAAAACAATGCGAAAGTGGAAAATACACCTAGGAAAAATGGGGGTTACCTTCGTACCTAGCACAGGATAGACGTCTGCCGCCTATCTCATATTAGATATAAGGCTAAACTAAAAGATTAAATTTAAAATAGAGAGTGTCAACTTAAATCATAATAATATTTAAAAGATTGTTTACAATCAAGGAACTCAATGGTTCTTGGCCAAGTTAAATACCAGAAAAAGATAAGTTAAGACTATGGGGCTATACTAGTTAGAAAATGAGACTAGGGTGTGACCCTAAAACCATGGTCCATTGTGGACCATGCAAAATTCTCTACATGTCCAAGCTCTCAAGCCCTAAAACTAAGATGAGATATGCCCACTACTAGTCATCCCTAAAAAGCTACACATGTCCTCTACTTGTGGGAATGAGTAGGTAACTAAGCAAACAGTCACATTAGTATGCAACAACTGAGTAAGACAAGTTGCTTCCTCAATAGAAACCACAAGTATGAAAGATTTCTATTATAACATGGATATAATACTTAATATGTGTTATACTTATTCCATATATGTAATGGTAGTAATGCATCATAATATACTATCAAGCATAACTCAAGAAACACAGAATGTATCATGCTCATCTTCATTTTATAATGACATAGATAATCACACATGTACAAGGTAGATTAAGTTAGACAAGCATTAGTGTTTATTTTCCAAATTGCTCAATCGATTAGGTTATACCATTTTCTTATTCATATATTGATATAGGTCAACATCTAGCCAAACTTTTCAATTATTAACTTGTTGGTCATTTAAGCCATTATCCAAGTGTTTATCCTAGCTTTCATCCATTTTGTTCATTCAAACCATTATTCCCATCGTTATTCAATTATTTATCATCCATTTGATCATCATCCAATTTTATCATCGAATGATGGACTATGCATCATCCCATGGTCTCACATACCATGGAAGTCTATCCCTATCAAGAGACATAAATTCTAGGTAGAAGCCTATCACCAAAGCAGACATAAGTCCAGGCTGAATCCAATTATTAGAATGGATATAATTTAAGGTTGAAGCCAACCAATATAGATATAAGTCTAGTCCAAAAACAACCACCTAGGTAACTAGAACCTTTAGTATTTATATTCTCCTGTACATCATCAGTGTCTATCATAGGTAAGGCACTGGGATATCTTGGATCCCATTCGAAGGCAGACTAACCCCTAGTAGCTAAATGTTTTATGTAATGGTATTATTTTTCTTTACATGATTATCACATTATTCATGAGATTAAGTGATTACATAAGGCCCATAATAACATCAAGAAGGAATATGTATATTTCTTCCATATTAATCCATTCCCATCCCCCAACCATATGTGGGCTTTTCATTTATGTTTTTCCATTATTATTCAAGCCCATTATATCATTCATTCAAACACACGTCATCCTTCCTTACTCTTTTCTCAAAGACCATCACATTTCATAAGTGGCACACCCATTAGCCTTTACAACACTTAGTAAATATGTCATAAATCATGATCTATTTAATCCATTCATTAGGTCATTAATCCATAATAAAATTTGTATTTTATCCCCATAATAATCATAATAAAATCCCATTCATAGCCCCAAAGTATAACAAAACCAAAAGGAACCAAATCACACAAACTGGCTGAACTAGTAGATCGATCTAGCTTAACTAGTTGATCGATTGCACCAACTAGTTGATTAGTTTGGGATGGTCAATAGTTAGGTTTAATCAACCAAACCCTAATTTTCCTCAAACCGGTTGATCAGTTTGGCAAGCCAGCCAACTATTCATTGACCAGCCGATCGATTCTACCTAACAAGTTGATGGGTTTAAGTAGAGTAAGACCAAAGTCTCTACAGGATTATTAGTCAATAGGTTAGGTCAACTAGTTAAATGTTCTAGGAATCAGTCGATCAATTTAACTTTACCAATCAATCAATTTTCCATATAACAATACCAAATAGTAATTTTCATGCATATCATGCTTCTAAATCTTCATTAGACCACATTGGAACATGTTCTAACATTGCATAAAATATTTTTATATTATTTAAATTACACATCTCAACATTAATCATCACAACCCTATAACAACACCGAACAATAATTTTCATGTAGATTATGCCTATAAATCTTCATTAAACCACTTTAGAACATGATCTAATATTGCATAACACATTTTTAGATTATTTAAATTACACATCTCAATATTAATCATCTCAACCCATCAATTTTCAAGATTTATACTTTTCACTCAAAATACACCATTTAACCATCTAAATTAGTTCTACAATCTATGTACATTCATTATAGCATATATTATCAACTTATGGAGTTCCCTATCATGTAAGGTTAATCATAACCCATTTTAGAAGTAAGAATCACTTACTTGATGCAGACAAAAATTTCCTTAAATCAGAAATCTCGGCGTGTGGAAACCTGAACTATTTAAACTTTAATTAACAAGCTTTAACTCACAAATGCGTGCATAACTTTTATAATTTCAAACTTGAAATAGGAAGGAAATAATGAACATACCACACTTAAAGTAATATAGATAATACTTAGGTGACCCACTCAATCTCTTTCCTAAATATAACTCTTCTTTGCTTAATAATTAAAATAAAATAGGGAGCTAGAGAAAGGATTAGAAGAGTAAAGTGAATTCGAATATAAAGTTTGAAGTAAAAAAGGGAAGGTGAATACTTGAAGGTTAGGTATTTTCGATGGCTAAAAGAAAGGTGAACTCAAGGGGTGATTGGGGCTATTTATAGCCAACGAACAAAGGCTAACCATTATGTCATAAATAATAGTTCAAAATCCCTAATTCTTATTGTTTGAATTTGAGTTAAATGAATGAATTTTGTATAAGATATGGTGTCCTATCCTCTAGATCTTAAATAGTGATTCTAGGGAAACGTAGGTCAATTAGTCCAGAAATAAAATTCCTAAGAGGGGTAATGGAAGGTCAGCATGAAAATAATCTTTCAGCTAAGCACAATTGTGCCTGAGATCAAAGGAATGATCTTAGAAATGTGTGAAGGAGTTGGAAGAAGATAAGGCTAAAGTCATCCCCCCTCAATTGTCCCAATCAACATTTTAGATCTCTCTAAGGTATTATTTTCAAGCTAAATGCATCATGAAAAAGGCTAATAAATTCTTAGGAAAAATTTGGCATGAATTAACAAAGTTCCACTTCGATATAAGAAATTTTTCCAAAAAAATTGAGTTTCAAAAATATGCCTAGATTGATAAAATAATTGATTGGTTTATCCTACCAATTGATTATTCTAAAAACTAGTCAATCCGTTTAGTTATGTAAGAGCCATTTTTCTAAAACAGTAAACTAGTTGGTCGGTTTGCTTGAAAAACTCAAAAACTTTAATTTTCCAACCTTATTCCAAATCCAAATTTGCCTTAAATCAAACCATAACACCAACTCAAAATCAAACACCAAATTTGTATAACTTATCATTCAACATTTTCCAAAAAAGATGGGTATTATAGAATGGTCGAACTAAACCGATCGATAGGTTCTTATAGTAGTCAATTGGTTAGGTCAACCGATCAACTAGTTGGTTTGCAACCCTAGTTGTCTTAGCCTCAGTTTAGACCCATTAACCTGTATAACCAAACCTATTGATTGGTTCTTGGAATAGTTAACTTTTGAGGTTAATCAATTGACTGATTCACCACCACTAAGAAGGTTGATATCGTCCTGATCGATCAACCAGTCCATGAAATCGATCTACTGGTTAGCGAGACCCATCGATTGGTTTTGAACGCCATTGACTGGTCTCAGCCAATTTTTCTTTTCTTACCTATTTCTTCTCAAATTTGATGTTTGAGTTTTCTCAAGCTTGGATAATGACCTAATATGCTGGTAGCTACAAATTTACTTAGATTAATGTAGTTGAAATAATGGATTAAAGGTAGTAAAAAGAAAATTATCCTATTTTACCAATGTTTGACCTTAGTTTAGCATTTGGCACTTTTCTTGACTATAACATGAATATATGATTAAATGACTAAAAATGAATTGTCCCTAAGGTTAGTATTGAAGTGAGGGAACAAAATGATGGATAATAGACCTCTAATGACTTATATCTTGGCCTTAAAATGAGAATCCTATAAGTGATATGACTTAGCAAAGATTGAAGAAGATAAAATGAACATATAGGGTGGCTTTGAGTTAACCCTATCTATTATCTATTATTTTCACTTAGATTCCAAAATAAATGGATAAATAGTTGTGAGTTAGGGTTAGACTCTAGTTAACCTCTAATTGAACCTTCTCCTTTGACCTTAGGAATTTAGTTGGAACATCCTTTAATGAATTGGTAAGACTATGATTAAGTAATGAACTATGACTTTAACCTCGACATAATATAGAGTTGAATTATGAATAAAGGGAATAAATGGGAACTCAATTTTTGACTTGGAAAATTATGGGTGATATTAACATTAAATAATTCCACCCTTTGGAATAATTGATCTTGTACTAGGATAACCACTTGAAGATACCCTAAATGGGAGCAGTAGATAATGTGAGAACCCTATATGGAGGTATTGAATTGAAAAGACCTTTTTCTTGGTTAAATATTGTTATGGGCCTTTATGTGAAATGAAATCCCAATCTAATAAGACACTAATTACTTAAAGTGGAAAGAGCACCACAAAAGTTCTGGATTATTCGATCCTCGATTAGCTATCGGGGGTTAGTCTACCTTCAGGCATTTTTACCTTTGGGTGCCTTTGAGTGGGATCCTAGTTGATCTAGGGATCCTTATAGATCTTGGTGTATTTCCTACTCTAGATACTAGTGATTTACTAGGGGGTATCGATACTAATGGGTTTGGTCACCACATGATGGTTATTTGGCATAAGCCAAGACTTATGTACCGCAAGTTTCTTCAACATGAGTCAGGACTTTATGTCCACATATTTGGATGAATTCCATGGTATTGAGAGACCATGGGGAATAATCCTACCTATTACTTAATAACATGGGGTAAAAGAATTATATACTCACTTATTGTTCAAGGATTTTGTAAAAAAATTATATTTTTACCTAAAGAAAAATAATGATTGAAATGAGGTCTAATGAGGAAGTAACAAGCCAGCTCTTGTTATATTATTATGGTTATTTTACTAACATGATATTTGATTTGATCTATAAGTACTTAAACATTTCACAACTCATTTAAGCTATGAATATCTAGTATTAACTCATACTCACCTTCCTAGAACTTGATGTTGATCATATATTCATCTTGAATGGCCATTGGGTACATTTTTGTGTTCTAGCATGTTTTCAAGAATTATTTCATTATCTATTATACTTATAATCATGATCCATCCATGTTTAGGAGGTTATATAAGTAACCTTGATTCCCCATTAGCTTTCAAGCTATACTCTATCCACTATTACGTAGATAATTTAGGTAGTCCATGCTATTTAGCTAGGCAGTATGCATGTTAAAATTTGTATACCCTTGTATGTTGGCATGATTATAATTAAGCATGATTTAGAGTAATCAAATACATCTTGCATGACTTATATGATTTTATGTGAATAACATAGTATGAAAATCACATGAACAGTTTGGTGAGTCATACCATGAGCTTGTTATGTGGGTCTAGCTGGTACCAGGATCTATATGATGATGGTAGATTGGTTTACTTAGTATATATGCATACTAATGGGGTTGTTGTTGCAATCCCTTACTCAATCTCATGAGTAAGAAGTTTGTTGTAGGTTTTCTAAGGACAAACAGTGAGTGGTCCATCCTCCTATCAATATAGTTGGGTTGTTGAGCATAGGTATTCTTGAAGACTTTTCTTTGTGGTCCTTCAGTGATCATGGTGTATCTCATTGAAATTGATTTGCTTTAGTTAAGCATTTTCTTAAGTGGTAAGGCACCTGTCTTGTGCTTGATAGTGTGAGGGCCCTCCATTTTTCACAAGTTTGATTCGTATTTCCACTTCCGCAATGTTTTAAAATGAAATTTTTTTAGTCATGAAAAATGAGGGTGTTACAGATTGTATGAGTTACTGTATAAGTGGAATTTTTTTGTATCACACATATACTTGATTATAAATATTGTAAGTTAACTATTACCATGTATTTATGTGTATCACGCATCCTTTATGAGTTAGGTAATGTTGATTTACTCGACAATGGACTATTATTGATACTACCTTGGTTGAATAGGTCATGTGATGATTCACTAATAGCAGGGAGCAGACCTCTCGTATAGGCTTGAGATTGATTACTACTGTCGGGTTGAAGACTTAGGCTTTGAGAGAGTTAGGCCACTTGAAGTTCTATCCCTTGGGGATTTATCCTTATTTATCTTTGCCCATTTTAGAATTTTTAAATGTTGTATTGAAATTTTAATGTGATGTAATTGAACTCCATTTTTCTATTACTTTATTAAGGTTTAAAATCAAAGGTTATTTCATATATTTTTTGCTTATTTTATGAGCAATGATTTTTTTTCCAATGAAGTCATTTACATTCCATATACCATTTGATAAATTATTATGGGAGTTTATTCCATTGGGATTGACAATGTTAAAGTTTTAGTGAATAGGTTTAAGACTTGAATCAAGCATGAGATAAATTATGGACATCTGTCTTTTATCTCATGCTAGGTATGATGGTAACATGCCACATTTTCTACTTTAGCATTTGCATTACTCTTTAGAATGGAAAATTTTTTCGTGAAAAATTTTGGGTTGTAACCAAAATTTATTCACATGATCTAATAGATAAAAACTTGTGAGAAAAGGTTGGGATTAGAAATGAAAGGTTTCAAAAATGAATAAGGGTTTCCATTGCACCAAAAGGAATAATAAATCTACAAGATAGTTATATTCTTTCTATTTAGAAAATTCATGATTAAATTTAGATTTTGAGAAATGGGGTATTACACATATAGAGGATAATTTATTCCTAGACATAGAGAATGCATATTATTCTAAGCATACTATAGCATACTAGATTTTTAGCTTATGGATCCTACCCTACTTGTGTCACATAGACTATAACCCCATTATGGCTATAAGTTGGGCCAGAACCCAAAATACTAATATAACATTAAGGGTTATTTATACCATATTCCTAGCACTGCAATAAAGTGGATTGTAGTCTAATATCAAGAGTCCTCAACTATTCTCTATACTAATTTAGGTTCAGGTATTTTATTCTATAGTGATCATAAAATATGGCACATAACATATAAACATGCTAATATCAACAATGACATCAATGTCGGCTAATCTCACAAGAGTTAACCTTTATCAATTTAGTAATATGGGGTAACTCCTCAAGGTATTAACAATTAGTTTTTTATTATCCAAGATTTTATTTTACACTTTTTAGTTAACATTGTCCTTACTAGGGATACACTGACAAGCCTCATGAGACAAATCATATGGACAAGTATAACTATCATGTAGTAAGTAATTTTGGTGTCCATTATATGATTATAAAGGCCTAAGCCATCATACTTATATTGATTATTCTTAAATGGTGAGATCAAAAACTCAAAAAATAAAATGATATAGCATAGCATTTGAATGTTTTTAATATCACTTTACCCATTTTTATTAATAAACTAATTGGTCGAATTATTGACCAAACTAGTTAACTGTCATGGTCAACCAATTAACTTCCTAATCAACTTAGCTAATGTATAATTCTTATATTTTTAGCCATGAAATTAGTTGACTAAAAACTCATATTTAATTTATTGAAAGCATCATACAATTTTCTGTTTATATCAATCAATAGGTTATTCAAACCCTTCCCAAGAAGGCTTAGTTGACTAGGACTTACTTTAGCTTATTGCTTTAACACATTAAATGAATGATAGATTCATGCATTTTATTTTGTCAAAAAGCAAAGACCGAGTATCTTTTTTTTTCTAGATTCCATTAGTAAACAAATATGGTCATTTAGCCAATGGATTCATCCATTCAGTTGATGTGTTATTCATCATCATGCACATTTCATATCTTTTACACCTACCAAAAACTAGGCAAGTATTTGCAAGCCAATTTAATATATCAAATCATGTCATCATGCTTTCATACATACCAAAATCATGCTACAGCATCTTTAGCATGTAATACATGCTTTGGAATTACATTAAAATTATATTTTAAGAATCATTTATCTCAATGATTTAGAATTGATCATTTTAAGACTTATCATGCTTCTTTATAGAATAACTCATGATTTTCACATAGAAAATACCTTGAATATTTTTATTTATTTTCTTTATACATGACACTACAACATATGAAAAATGTAGTAACTAATATCATCTCATGATTTTATTAAATAGAATTCACTTATATTAACAATTTTAGAAATTATGGTTTTACTATATGCTTTTATTAAATCTATTCAACATATGCCCAAATCTTCAAATAAAGCATAGTCAAAACACACTTTCCTTCTTAAATACCAAAATAATAATATTAGAAAAAGAGATATTCCTCTGATATTCTATAATATGAAAATCAACCACCTCAAGTTACTCAAAATTTGTTATCTTCACCAAACTTACAATACCCAAATTTGACTACCTCTAAAGCCGCTCCAAATCCATCTAGAAAAATTTAAAACCTCATTAAAAAACTTATATTAAGTGTTTAGTAGGTTTCTGAATAAGAATATTAAGAGTTACTTGCTCATTCAAACTCAAACAAGCCAAGGAGTTGGAAAATATTAGGAGATGTATTTATAACTACTTGTTTGTTCATAACTTTTTTGTGGATATTAGATTTAATGTGTATGGTTTCCTTCCTCCATGTTTTGTACACTCAAAAAAGTCTTAAAGTAGAGGAAATTTAGCTAGTTTAGATGCTTTAAAAAAAATTCAAGCTATTGCCAAGGGGTCTAATTAGAACATAAAGTAAATCATGCCAAAGGAGTGTTACCCTTACTGACTCTACTACACACCGTTGTTTAAAAGTGCATGAATCAAATATTCCTCAAGACAAAATAATAAACTTTAGAAAATATATTTATCATCTAAAAATATTTTGAGCGGATATATTAATCATCATTAAGATTACCATTAAATATTATTATATGCATAATCATTAAGCACACTTATTATCAAAACCTCTCCTTTATTTAGCCTTTATAGGAACTCAGTCCCAATAATATAGTCGCTATAAATTTTTTCTTATGAAATTGTTATAATACCTTTAAGGATTTTTCTTGAAGTACTTCCTCAAAATATACATATATGCCTCTTATAGTGATTAGGGTTTTCAACCCTTCACTTTACTCCTCTCGAATCTCTAATATGATTTCCCAATCATATTTTCTTATTTTTGTAATATCCTATTCCCAAAAAACCTAATTACAATTGATAACAATGTGTATTAGTCATAATAATTATTTTATGATATTTGATAACAAATATATTGTTAATATATGTAATATCATTACAAGTAAAAAATGCTAGAGGGTGCGTATTGAAATTTAAAGCTAGCTTGATAACCTTAAATTCTACCTAATATTTACCTAGATATTTCACTCTAACCTATGCTATATTTCCCCTCACCATCACCCTACTCTCCCCTATACTGGCACGTTACCCTATAAACCATCACTCTCACTATACCCCCTCCCCTCTATGTTTTTATCTCTTGGTTTTGATCTTTGTTTCCCTATATGCAACCCCCTAATTATACCACTTCTCTCTTTTCTGTGTTATGCCAAAAACCCTAGAGCATCCTGCAAAATTTCTACCTCACCCGAGCTCCCTCTCGAGCTAAAAACTCTCCAACACTTATCCCCATTATTGCTCCTTCCACCACTGACTTTGCTCTTTGTTTCCCTACACGCAACCCCCTACTTATACCACTTCTCTCTCTTCTGTGTTGTGCCAAATGCCCTTGATCATCCTGCAAAATTTCTACCTCACCCGAGCTCAAATCTCTCCATCCTTTCTCCCCATTTTTGCTCCTTCCACCACCAACATATATTCTGCAACACCAACCCCCATCGAAATCCTTAACCAACCACCAACCACCACAAAAAAACCTCCATACCCTACACTGACAACCTCGACCAAAGCTACCTATACACCCATGCATAAACACCATACGACCTCCCTTTCCTTTGTAATTTTTCCTTCCTTTCTTACATTCAGCACCTCTCATCGAATCAACCTCCCCACAACCATCCTTAGCTTCCATTCCTTCCCCTTTTCCTTTAGCCAAAACCGTTATTCCCTCATTCCATTAAGCCATAACTCCCGTAGCTCCACACACCCTCCTTCGACCATTTTAGCAGAAGCTCCGCCATTTCCCTACACTTATTTTAATGAAAATACTCCCCCTCCTTCAACCCTTTGTGCTGCAATTCTTTCTCTCTTTTTGTCAAATATTTTCTATCATTCTCCCCTCCCTACCTTTGGCCATTTTCACCATTCTTGGTCCCCTAACCCTAGCCATTCTCACTATTGCTACCCTCCACTTTTCTCGATCGAAACTCCTTCTTTAGTGTTAATTTTTTTCTTTAGATTTTCTCTTGATCATTTAACTAGTTATGAGCCCTAAATTATTTTATTAATTGTGGATTATAATTGTGTAATATTATATTCTAATATATTTATATATTTGGATGTTAAATTCCTAGGTATTCTTTGAGAGCTTTGGAGAAGACCTCTTTTGTATAAGCTTGGGTTAGGTAAATCCAATTGTTCATAAGATGATAGAAATTATGTGTGAGCGTGCTAGGAACTTTTAGAACTATAATTATGCTAGGGTTTTATGATTTTCAAGTATTTTATCATGTATGATAAAATGATATTTTGTTGAATGGACAATATGTATGATTATTAATAATTAAGTTGTATGCTTAGCAATATGTCAAATGTTTTACATCCACATGTCTAATACTTTGTTAGGATTTCCATTCTTATCAATTTATGATTTAAATCCCATGGTAAATTCCTCATGGTTTCCCATGCATGAAATTAGGGTTATGATAATTCACATGGACACATGCACATGATTAGAGTTAGCTTATGATAAGTCCTATTCGTAGGGCCTATGGTTAGCAATATTTTCCTACATCTACTATGTTGATAATATTACTATTTGAATGATGTTTTATGCTTTAAATGTGTACATAAATGCTACATGAAATATGTGATACATGATAGTCATATGAATAGGGTTTTAATGGACACTTAATGCATGAAAAGTAAAAAAATAAATACAATTAATCAATGAAATAGAAAGACTACCTATATGCTAAAATAATATAGAATATTATCTTTTTTTTTCTCTTGAAAAATCTCTCTTAATGATAATGTTTGATACAAAAAATGAATAAAATGCGAAAACTAGGGTTTTGAAGGGTATTTTGGTAATTTTAACATAATATATCTTTTATAAATAATTGAATGCTAGGTTAGCCTTAGAATTTTGATAGGTTAACTTTATCTTTGAATTGTCTTGACATAAACCTATGACCTTAGGGCTTATCTAAATAATTGAAAATTAATGAAAATTTTATTAAGTATGAAAAATGGAAATTTCTGTGTTATATATGATTTATGTGATCACCTCATAAGATATTATTACTTATAGTCAAAGATCTCAAATTGGGAATGGTTTCTCTCTAGGAGTTGCTATATTAGAGGTGAGTGTCACCCTTATTATTTTGATTCACTAGTGTGCCGCTGTGCCCTAGTTTAAGGCCCTACTCTACTCTATAAGTCACCTACGAGCCCTATAGAGGGTATCAATACTTAAAGAATAGATGAATGAGGATAGGAGGATACTATTTTTCTTTTGAGTTCTAGTATGACCAATTGTATTGTTATGTTCTTGGGTTCGAGGTTAGGGTATTGTGTTGCTTTTGAGTGACAATATGACCAAGTGTACCGCTATATTCCTAGGTTGATTTCTATCCCTCTCGATTAAGGATGTAAAATGGAAATAATTGTTGAGTAATAATATTAAAGAAATGTATTATTGGTTTAGTACTTGCCTTAGTGTCCTACCTTGGTATTATGATGGATTGTTGGGTTTAGTAGTTGCTTTAGTGCCCTACCTTAATTTCTGTTGGATTTTTTTATTCGGTAGATACCTTAGTGCCTTACCCTAGTACTATTTTGGATTGTTATTTTGGTAGCTGCCTTAATGATTTACCCTTATTATTAGAATGTATTTAACTAATCAAATATAACCATACACTTTGAAACAATAAGAAGTGAATTGGTGTGTTTTATTATTGAGTTGAGACTTGGACATTGATATATGTTTCTCCATGAATTGTTTGTATGGTTCTTGACTTATGCATATGTATGCTTTTCAGTTTTTTTTTTACTATATGAAATGTGGGTATGCTATCTCTTGTGAGGTATTATAACTTAATCAGTATGAGAAAGTCGTATTGATACTACTTTTGCAAATAACTATATGAGGGCCTTAGAGTGGCATAAAGTTTATAAGTGTGGACAAGACAAGTGGAGTCCTTAAGAAGAGGTTTCATTTTCAAAATGGGATTTTAGGGTTAAGAGTAAGGGAAATAGGAGTTGTATCTTTGGGTGATGGTTTTTATTACAATCGGTTTTCCTTTGGAGCATTATGTCCCTTGCTATATTTTGGTGATACTATTATACTACAAAATTCATTAGTAACTCTGTTATATATTATTTCTATTTCTGCTTATTTACTATGGTTGAGTTTTGTTTTAGGGTTAGCACTTGGCATAAGAAAGGTGAGGGAGTCAAACTTATGCTAAGTTTGGTGGTAAAACCCAATAATTTAGTAATTAATGCTTACACAAAAATGAAAAATTTTTGTTTCGAAAAATAAGGGTATCACAAATCTAAAATCAACTATTCATATGGTTAGGGTTTTAAAATTATGATGTATTACATCACTACACATGAAAATATAACTTCATCCTCAAAGTTCTTGCAATTCACCAATCACAATATAAGTTACAACTCGTATGGGCTATACCCTCAAGTACGCCAACAATATCATAATGCAATCATGCCTAAGTATACTAATGTATACATGCACATATATCAACAACTAATCGAGTAATATATATCTATGTGTACACATACACATACAATTATCACATCAATACATAAATATCAAAGAGTACAACACTTCCCCCTTAACTAAAAGATAATACACATATACAAAAACAAACATGACTCAAATAAAAATAGCTCCTCAAACAACTTAGGGTACTAGAACCTCATGGACTCCTTAATCTCCCAAGTAATTTCCTCAACATGATGATTAGATTGTAAGACCTTAAACATTAAATCAATCTCAAATGCATATCCTAAGTCTTTATATTCAAGACCCTCGTATGCATCTCATCATATGTCAATTATGTATCCAACTCAATTGATTTAGTCTATAACATATGGATGTTGTCATATACATACTTCATCACTTGTGATATATTGAAGCAAATGTATAATCATGATAACTCCATTGACATTGTAAGTCTTTAGGCTACCTTGGTAGCCCACTCAAAAATATCATATGGTCTAGTGTATTTAGGACTCAATTTACCTTTGCTAACAAATCTCATTACTCCTTTAGTATATGAGACTTTGAGAGATGTACCTTGAACTCATCTCATTATAGGCTTTGGTAAAAAAAAAAAAAAAAAAAAAAAACTCTTCTAGCAATCCTATATGTCTCTTATTTGTTGGTGTATCAATATTTCCTAATACATTGTATCCTGAATCAATTAATGACCAACAACAACAATCTTAATAATATTACTACAACACTAGGTGATGCATCATTTGTATACATGCATTGTTATCTTACTATTAGAATATGTAAGAGTTATTGCAACGAATATAACTCTAAAAACATAAGAAGTGGGGTTAAATTGACTATCAACAATTTCACCTTTTCAAAACAAACAGAGATAAAAATAAAAAATTTGTGTATAGAGAGTAAACTCAATTTATGAACTCATTTAAATTATTAAAGTAACAATATGTATGTCGAAATTTACTATTTTGATTCTATTTAAAATTGTGTTTCATGTAGCATTCTTTGTGAAGATACTGTAGTACAAAAATAAGTACATGATATTATGTGGCATCTCTATTTAAGATATACTCCTCTCTTAAGTAGCATACACCCACAATTCTAACTCTACACCATTTTATTTTATCACGATTATTTGAATAGAACTAGTATAATGTTTTTGGATTCTCAAACATACATAATCCTACTCTTGATTGTCGATGCACACCTAACTCTAGATGCCAACCCCACCTTAACTCTAATGTGGAATGTACATGTTTAAACTCTTAAACTTGATAGGATGATTTTTTCTCCATGATCAGTAATGTTACAACTCATTAAAAAAATCAAAAATATGCAACTAAAGAATAACATCGACAACAACATCCCAACACTATCAAAATCAGTTTTTGGTTTAATGTAGATTCACCATGAATGATCTATTATGAATAAGTTATTTATATTTTTTTTCTCTTCAACATATTGCTTTCTCCTTTTTTTCATACCTATAAACTTGTTTTCAAATTATGTGGGTTTTCTTGTTAAATAGAAAATATGTGAATGAAATTTATCCTTGTAAAATTTGAGAATGACGAGGGATTTTCTTCCATTAAAAATGCATGGAAGGTTTAGATATATATAACGTAGATTGCATAAAATAAACACAAAGTTACTTATAGAAAAACACTACTAATTCATTACATAAAATTGTAAAACAATAACAAATATATAGATAGATAGGATTTAGCTTAGTAAAATAAGTATACAAGTTAACTAATATCCTAATTTTGAAGAATTAAAGTTACTTAATTCTCTCTCTTGATTTTTTCACCAAAAATCATGGCTTAAAAATTATTCCTATCAATTTAAAATCAAGATAGGATTAATAATCATGATTTGATTTAAAAAAAAGATTTCATATAAATCATTTTCCATTAGTCAACGTACTTTCCTAATTAATGAATTTTCACCTACTATTAGAAGAAACTCAACATGAAACTCATGCTCAATTGTATTTCAAAAACCATTTGAAAAACACTTTTAGAAAACCATTTGGCTTATAATACTTAAATAAATTCAATACGAAACTTACTATCTTATATAAAGATGCTTATTTAGATACACTTCCAAAATTTAGGATCTTCATAGATGAACAATCCCTTTTTTTATTCTATCCATTGTTCCATCTGGATTTTTCCTTTCAACAACTTCAAATCTATAACACATTAATACATAGAACAATGAGGAAAAACATCTTTTATTTATTATCATCAAAACTAGGAACTTAACAAATTTCCCCTCTTTTGTAATGATAAATAGTGATGCGATTAATGTAAGAACAATCATATTTTTTTTCTAATTAAATATTGAAATCTATAATAAGAACAATCATAGAAGTTACTTTAGCACAATCATACTACAATAGTTAATGTGAACACACCAGAAGAATCTTATTGAGAATTACAATGAATTTTTTTACACTCACTATTATTACAATCAGTACTCATTTTCTTTAAGTAACTATGAATCATACTAAAATAGTTAAACATCATAAGTTTAAAATTAATTTAAGATACTAAGGTTACCCATTAATGAGGTCCTATAGAGCTTATTTTAGAGTTCCTCACAAGTGTAACCATAATACAATTTATCTCTCAAGATTTAACATCATTCCTTGTAAAACCCCTTTTGTTACTATTAAAAGATAATAAATTAGTATTTTATGCATAATAATGACAAACCAGACTAGTCAACCGTGATTTCAAAACCAACAATGATCAATAACTACATAATTTTTGGTGCCATATTGGAATCTCCGACTTCCATCAGTTATTGAGATAAAAGATTCAAACAAATATGTAGAACTAAAAATAAGTTCATTACATTAAGACTCAAATATCATAAATGAAAAGCTAAAAAAATATAAAATAGGTAAGTTCATAGCAGATTAGGGACATGCTTAGTGGGTTGCTAGATGTTTTGGAAGATGTGAGGCTAAGGTTATGGAGTGGATAAAACCATGCAAATTTTTCATGAGAATTAATTGTTGCTTATTTTTCATGTTAGTATTATTATTCATGGTTTCATGAAGTTATAATATTTTAATTAATATATCCTTCAAATTATCTATTACCTTAAACAACAAAGCCTTCATTTCTTTACATTCTACACAGCTTGTTACTACCATTTTACCTCTTGTTCCTTACAATGTATCCTAACCCTATTATTGATTTGATGCCTCACTTTATTCCTTTTTCCTCTTCTCTTCCCTTAATGTCTAAGCCTTCTTCACCACACATCAACTCAATGTCCCCATATGCATCTTCTTAAGCATAATGGGGTTGAAATAGTTACCTTAGGTGAGAAACATAGGTTTATTGTTCATGGGAACCTTAAAATTCTCAAAGACCTTTGTTAACCACAAACCATGTGGTAGGGCATGGATTAGATGTTCTAAAGTAACAATCGTAGGTTGGATCATTAGGGAAGGTAGATGAATTAGATTCTCTTTAGCCTGCAATTGCATAAGTGTTAGATCCATAAAACTTGCCTTATTTAAGTGTTTCATTACAGAAACAATGTTCTTGTAGACCATAATATTAAGCACCTCTTCAAGTGGTCTCAATTCCTCTAAAATGATCTTCATAGGTGTGCTTACTCCCCGGTTATAAGATAAACTCCTATTCAACTCTATTGGAATTATACTAACTTCCTTGGGATGCTTATTTTTCAATATGGTTGAAAAAACTAGTCCCTATACCCCTAAGGTGTCACTAAGCACTTTGCATCAAACCTTTATCATATCACCATTCACTTCTAACTAGGTTTGGCCTTGTGCCACTACTAACTTGGTATAATACCCCAAATTTTTATAACCTAGAATTTAAATGTTTAACCTTTAATTGGAAAAGTGTAATATTTAATTATTGATTTAATTATTTTTGTGAACATTTGACTTACAAACATAGATAAGTTATTTAATAAATTAATATAGTTATTTTGATCATTTTATCTTATTTTTTTATTTAAATAAACCCTAAAATAATAATTTTACCAAAATTAGTTTCTTAAATTATTACCTTAATTTTTGGATAAATTAATATAATATCTTTCCAATATCCTAATTTTAATGTAATTTCTAATCCTAAACCTAAATCTATTTTCCTTTACTTTTTCTTCCTTTACTTTTTCCTTTTTTCTTTCTTTTCTTCCTTTTCTTTCTTCTCCTTTTTCTTTCCTTTTTTTCCTTCTTCCTCTTTCTTCTTCCCTCAAGCTAGCCTAAACCATCACCCTTTTTTCTTTCCTTTTTCCCTCGGGTCAGCCTAAGCCTTCTACCCTTTCTTCTTCTTCTCTTTCTCTCTCTCACAACAGGCCCACTCCCTTCTCCTTCTTGCTTTCCCTCACATAGCCCAACCTCCCTTCTCTCTTTCTTTCCCCACCTACGCCCTAGCCAAACACGCCCCAATTCTTCCCCCTATGCATGCCTTCCCCCTCTCTTATACGTAACCTACACCTCTGCACTCCTACGATGCTACCCTCCCTTCTCAGTTAGACACCTTGCACCACCACCCTTTTGTTGATCCATATCTTTTCCTTTTTCGGCTCTGTAGTCCCCCGATCTCCTTCCATGCATGCTCCTTCCTTCCATTTTCTCCCCCTTCCATCTCTACTCTAATTGCCACACCTTGCATTGCCCATCTACCATTGCACTTCGAGCCATCTCCACTCTACTCCTCCTCCTCCTCCTCCTCCTCCTCCTCCTCTTCTTCTTCTTCTTCTTCTTCTTCTTCTTCTTCTTCTTCTTCTTCTTCTTCTTCTTCTTCTTCTTCTTCTTCTTCTTATGATTATTATTATTATTATTATTATTATTATTATTATTATTATTATTATTATTATTATTATTATTATTATCTTCTTCTTCTTCGTCTTCTTCCCTTCCTCTCTTCCCCCTCATGGTATGTTCTCCCCCCAGCCTTCCCTTCTTCCTTCTTTCTTATTCTCTCTACCCCTATTTTTTCTCATCACCCCTTCAATAGCCACCCCTAATGCTTCCACCACCAACTCAACCTCTACCATCAGCCACCACCTTTTTTCCTTCCCTCCCTCCTTCTTTCTCCTCCTCTATCGTCCTATCTATCTTTCTTTCTCCCCTATGGTAGTTCCTACCGATTCTCCCCTTCCACCATCCACTCTCCCTATAGTATCCACCTCATCTACCATAGCCACCGCTAACTTCTCCACTTTATAACTCCCTACATGACCTTGAGCAACCAATGCCATAATTACCCCTACAACCTTACCTCCTCTTCTCCTTTATGTGACATCTCACCTTGCATCCACCACCTCTCTTTGGCCAAATCTCTTCCCTCCATTTCCTTCACCACCGTAGCTCCTTCCAGCTACCTACAGCCAACCATAACCACCTCAACCTCCAGTCTTGCACCATCACCTGCAGCCACCGCAACACCACCTATCATTTCCTACTTCTCATCCTCTTCTTCCCATTTTCTTCTTCTCATTTCCCTTCTCTACAACACTATCCCTACAGTATGTGCTTCCACACATTCCGCCTTTGATTGACGTGCACCATACCCTCTAACCACCAACTATCTCCTCCTTCACCTCCTACGCCCATCAACTAAAACTAACACCTTCCACCATCACTGAAATGCCCCGAAAACTTCTAATTTTATAAACCACATTTAAAGGATATTTACTATAAAAATTATTTAAATAAATTATTTTTAAATTGAATTAATTAGGGCAAATCAAGAAGAAATTTATAAGTATTTTTATTAGAAGAGAATTTGGGTATTTTAGCTGATTAAGCATTTTATTTTAAAAATTAATTAGATAAATTATTTTATTTAAAATAAGAAGGAGAAGATAATTTCAAATTAATAATAATTTTATAAATAATTTGATTGGAGAAAATTAGGGTGTTTCGCTAATTAAAAAGGAATTTATGGAAAATCTTTTAAAAATCCTAATTTAGACTAAAATAGGATTTAAATATTATTTCATTCAAATATTATTATATTTAAATATTCCAAATATTTTAATTAATTTAAATACCCAACATAATTATTTTTCTCTTTTCCTTTTTCCTTTTTCTTTCTTTTTCTTTTCTTTTTCTTTTTCTCCTCAACGAACTGGGCCAGCCCGGCGGCCCAGTTACCTTTTCTTTTCCTTCCTTTGGCCCAGTCCAGCCGTGCGACTCTATCCCTTCTTCCGCCCCTCGATGTGCCGCGTTTTGCTTCATTTACCACTGAAACTCGGCGTTTCATTTAAACGCCCCCCATCGCGCCGACCGGCCCGGTTTGTCTCCCTTCTTTTCTCTTCTTTTCCCGGCCGACCGGTCCAGCCACCTACCTTTCTTCTTCCCCAGCCTTCGCACCTGCCAGCCCCGATGCCAACCTGCAACGTCTGCCGCCCGCCCTGGTTTTTCGCCGGCGATCTCGCCATTTTGACCGGCCGTTCTCCTCCCTTTCTCTTTCCCTTGATTCGGCGACCACACAGACCCAACCAAATCTCCCCTCCTCGCGCGATTCTCTCTCTTTTCCGCCAACCCACCCTTGCCCCGTTTTGCTGCCGCCGGCCAACCCTCGCCTCCGGTAAGCCCAAACCCTACTTCCTTATACCCTCACCGACCTAAATAACCCTAACCTCTCTGCTAACTCTATAAATACCCTCACAATATACCCTGATACGAGTTTGGATTTCCTAACCCAGAAATCCTTCCTTGTCGCCGCCACTCCTTTAGACGCCTCTTCCTCAGCCTACGGCCAACTTCGCCGCCCGTTCTGGCCACCTGTGTCATCCTTACACTTCCCTCTAGCTAACCAAATCTACCTCAACCTTCGATTCTTCCTGCACAAGCCGCCCCAGCTGTGCGAAGTTCTCTTCCCGATCAACCCTGTTTTCTGCCTCCGCCACCTTGGCGCCGCCATTAGCCACCTCCTCCGCCGCTAAGGCCGCTTCTTTCACCTCCAAAAATGTTCTGTAGACCCTTCCCTACCTTCCCCTACCTTTAGTTTCCTTTTTCTCCCTCTCCTCCTCTCTCTTCCTTCTTCTCCTCCATTCGGCCACCGCCACCGCCGTCGTGCGCCGCCACCTTTGGCTGCGCCACCACCTCTATTCTGTCCCTCTCCTTCTGGGGAACTCAAAACAACCCAGCTCCCATTTTAATTCTTCCTATCTTATTCCCAGCATGCAACTTTCCCCTCTTTCTTTCCTCTTTCCGGCCACCGGTGCCGCCTATCCCCACCAACATTTGGTTGAACCCTAGACCCTCTCAGCTATTTTCCCTATTTTAATAACCCTTAAATTATTTTATTTCAATTATTTGCATATAAATACTATTATTATTATTCTTAATATTTATATTTTTAATATGCATTATTATTATAATTATTATTATTATTAATGTTTTTATTATTATTTATGTTGAGGGTTGAAGCATATTGTATTTTAATTCGATTTTATTATTATTCTTCTTATTATTTCTATATTTACTATTATTAAAATTTTATAAGTATAATTATTATTATTATTTCCTATTTCGAATTTCCATTATTTTTAATACAAATATTTTAACATTAATGTTGTTAATAATGTTACTATTATTATTATTATTATCATCATCATCATCATCATCATCATTATTATTATTATTATTATTATTATTATTATTACTATTATTATTATTATTATTTATGAATTGGGTTATTTAATTTACAAATAATCTTTTTAGTATTATTTTGGTAAAGGGTCTGAATCCCTTATTTCACTTTATTTTTGAGTAATGCCTTTTTATTATTATTTCTACTATTTTTATTATTCTTATTAATATTAATATTGATATTATTTTGGTATTTTTTTTATTATTATTTTATCAGGAAAAAAACTAGTCTTATATTAAATTAGTGTTTAATATTATTTTGATAGGAGAGAGAGTCTAATTTTAGCTTTTCTCTCAAAATAGGTAAAACCAGTCAAAACCCTAAGGAGGCGTAGGAGCGTGCTCCAAGACCGGTGTCGTTTTAGGTAAGGAGTGCTAAGGCCTTTTATGTGCTTATGTGTATTATGTGTTTCGCATGTTATGTATCTAATGTTTATTATAATTAAATACTTTATATGTGGTATGACTTGGAGTTGAAGTATGTTGTGCATGGTATGTGTATTAATTATGTATGGTGATATGTGTTGTGTATGTGAGGAAGTCGATGTGGTTTGTGTGAGAGGAAGGATGAAAAAGGAGGATGGGGAAAGAAGTTGACTAAGGGAAGTGAGTTGACCTAAATTTTATGGTTTTATAAGGAATAATTTAGTTTATGATGTTATTTGGGAGAATGTAATTTATAATATTATATGGGAGAATTTAAGTTATGATTTGATTGGGAGAGTTAATTTATAATTTGTTTGGGAGAATTTAGTTTATGATGTTATTTGGGAGAATGTAATTTATAATATTATATGGGAGAATTTAAGTTATGATTTGATTGGGAGAGTTAATTTATAATTTTTTTGGGAGAATCTAATTCATGATGTTATTTGGGAAAATGTAATTTATGATATTATATGGGGGAATCTAATTTATGATTTGCTTGGGGGAATTCAATTTATAGTTTTCCTTGGGAGATTCTAATTTATGATTTTATGTGGAAGAATCTTTATGGCTTGAATTTAGGGTTTGGTATGGAAGAATCTTTATGTTTTGAATTTAGGGTTTGGAATGGGTGAATCTTTGGTTTTGGTTGGATTGAATTTATGGTTTTGTATGACGGAATCTAGGGTTTACCTGGTGGTATTAATGGATGTATGTTGGTATTAGGGTTTGTATGATGATATTAAGGTTTGTATGGTGGTAATTATAGTTGTATGGTGGTATTAGGATTTACATGGTGATATTGATGGTTGTATGGTGATATTAGGGTTTTCATGGTTGAATTTAGGGCTTCACGTGGAATTTTAGGGTTTGCAGGAAAAAGGATCGAAGGTTTGCATGGGGGGATTAATGTCTGCATGGGTATGAAATTTACGTGTGGAAAGTTAATTTGGGATGTAAGGAAGGTAATGTGAGTGTTGTTTGGGTGTTTGAGCACTTGGGATGGAAAATAGCACGTGGAGCAAATTAAGGGTACTGAGGACACTGAATTAGGGTTTGGAGTGGTTAACTATGGATTTTGAGGCTGCTTAGAGTTTTGGGTTATCATGTGTATTTGGTAATTAAAGTGTAATTATGGAATTTTATGATTTGTGATGTGTGGTGATTTATGCATGTTTGGTGAAAGCCTTTGAATAAAATACTTAAGACATTAATCATTTAAAGTGGAAGATTGTTGAGCCGAGTCCAGACCGATCCACCGGTCAGAAATAGTGGTTAGGACATGATGTCCTATGTGTAACCGATCCACCGATAATAATAGTGGTGAGGACTTTGTCCCGCAAGTGACCGGCCCACCAGCAATAATAGTGGGGTGACTTGAGCTCAATAAAAACAAACCAGAGTTACACACGCTTAAAAGATACTAATTACTTACAGTGGAACACCATGTGAGCAGGAACCAGACCGATCCACCGGTCAGGAATAGTGGTGTGGACTTTGTCCCGCAAGTGACCGATCCACTGGCGAATAATAGTGGTGTGGACTTTGTCCCGCAAGTGACCGGCCCACCGGCAATAATAGTGGGGTGTTCCTGTACTTACATGGATTTGATAAAAAGCATGGTGTGTATCGACTTCTAATAAAAGATTAATTAAGTAATTAATTCAGATTATTCATGGGCCTTTGTACGTACTTTTACCTAGTTGATCATATGCATTTATGATTGTGTTCTTCTATTTTTCTGCATGATTTATGTATTTATGTGTTGGCCTTAGTGATCAAGTCACCTTACTCAGTATTGGACCCGTACTGATACTACCTTGGTTGATGGGTCCTGTGATGATCCACTGATGGTGGGGAGCAGACCTCTTGTGCAGGTTTAAGATCAGAGATTGTTTGGGGTGGCAGGCCTGACTTGAGTGAGTAGGCAATCCGGAATTTGACCCATCGGGTTTTATCTTGTTTAAATGTATTTCTATCTGGAAGTTACAAGTGTTAATAAACGTTTATGCGTACTCTGATTTTATTGTATGATCTTTCGAATTCTTTTATGAATTGTTAATTTGAATTTAACGTAAATCTTTTCTTTAGCCTTAGCACTTGGTACTAGAACGGTCGGAGAGAACTGGTCTGGTACGAAGTGTGGCGGTAACATTCCCGTAATTCACAGGTTTTAAGTGTTTCTATCTTAATTGCTTCCGTTTTTAAAAAAAAATTAGTGAATTTTGGGGTGTTACAATCACCTCCAAACCCTTACCCGAGCCATCCCCCTTCTTTTTCATCCATTTCATGCATGGTTCATGCTGTACATGTATTGTGAGTTATGCCTTGTAATGTTTTCATATATTTTGGATAATATTTAAGGTATAAGGGAAGTTTTTTTAATTTTATATTTATTAAATATGTTTAATAAAAATCATTATTTTATTTATCTAATGTTAATATGGTATTTTTGATATTATTTTTTGGTATAAAATTTTATTAATGGAGCATTTTTATTGGAAATCATGTAATCTTTATACTTCATTAAAGTGTTTGGATGTCGTATGTTAGCACATTAGGGTTTTGGCATATGATACATGTAGATTTGATTTTTCACAAATAATTCCATGATTATTAACATTATCTTGGGAAATGGAAAAAGAATGCATGCTATTTTGTGTAAGATATTATGTGATTAAGAAGGGGTCTAATGTTGGGAAGTGATGATGTATGTTATATGTAAAATGTTAGGTTAAGTATGCATGGACACTTGTAGTAAAAATATTACTACCATAATCCCTAGGGGCAATTTGGTCATTTAGGCATGTCATTAGGTTTTAACCCTAACAAGGATGCCTAATGTATTATAAATATTACTAAGAATGGAGATAGGGATTTGTTGTATTAGAAACACATATTTGAACATGAATATTAATATTTCATGGCTTAAGGGCATTTTTGTAATTTTGAATGAGTAATGATGGTTATCCTAATAAATATGTATAATAAGTAATAGTTGTTGCTAAGTATGCAAACAGGGGTTTGTTGTCTCAATATCACATGTTTGAGCATAAATGTCAATATTACAAGGTCTAGGGGCATTTTGATAATTTTACATGTATTATGGGCACTATTCTAATAAATGTGCATGATAAGTATTACTTAATGTTAAACATGAGAAATAAGTATTATTTGATGTTGAATATGAGGATAAGGGTTTATTGTCTTTATACCACCTATTTCGGCCTGATTACCTATATTACATAGTCTAGGGGCATTTTAATAACTTTGCATGTACTATGGTGATCTTTATAATAAACATACATGATTAGTATTATTTTATGTTAAGTATGAGAATAGGGGATTGTCATATTAGAAATACATCTTTCAGCATAAATATCAACAATATATGATTTAGGGGCATTTTGGTAATTTTGAGCATACTATGATGAGTGATATATTAAATATGCAAGATAAGCATTGTTCGATGTTAAATATGAGAATAGGGGTTTGTTCTTGCAAGATAAGTATTATTTGATGCTAAGTAAGACATGTTAGGTTTTGTTGTGAAATTATGGTTACCAAGAGAATAAGGTTGTTCTAGGAGGGTAGTAGGGTAGGAGCTATGCATGAGATGTGCACATTTGTGTTTTGAATCTGGAATAAATAAGTCACAAATAAGACACTAATCACTTAGAGTGGAAGATTATCTAAGTCGAGCCCAGTTGTACCTGTCGGTCTACTAGTGAGAATAGTGATCAGAAGCATTTTATCATAGAAGTTATACCCTACCGTTCCACCGATGAAAATAATGGGTTCCCAAAGTCAAGTAAAGTAAACCACTAAATGATGATAACCATGGGAATACACTAATCACTCAAAGTGGAAGATCACTTGAGTTAGGCTTGGTTATATCTATCGGTCCATCGATGAGAATAGTGGCCTTAAGCATTCTTCCCTAAAAGTTATACCCTACCATTCCACCAATGAGAATAATGGGAGCCTAAAATCAAGTAAAGTAAACCATTGAATGATGATAAACCTTGGAAGACACTAATCACTTAAAGTGGAAGATCATTTGAGTCGTGCTTAGTTGTACCAACTGGTCCATCGGTGTGAATAATGGTCAGGAGCTTTCTAGCATGGAAGTTGTACCCTACTATTTCTCTAGTGAGAATAGTGGGGTCCTTGACTCAAGTAAAATAATGGGGTCTTGGAATCAAGTAAATAAAACCATTGGATGAGTTTAACTTTTGGTAAGACCACATGGGTTAGGACTGAATGTGCCTTGATTACCGTTCCACTAGTGAGAATAGTAGCCAAGCTTTCTGCCCTAGGGTTGTATTTTATTTACCATTCCACCGATGAGAATAATGGCCAAGAGCATACTACCCTAGGTTGTACTTTGATTACCACTCCATCGGTGAGAATAGTGGGGTCCTTGAACCCTCGTGGATAAAATTCATGAGCTGACTAATTATTGCACTAATATCATGAGTTCAAATAATAATGAATGAGCCAATATGATCTACTTATGTGCATGAATTTCCTTGTTTTTATGTTATTGAGAAGTTGTGGGTTGATTAAGAAAAGTATACCTATTGTTGAGATTGATGTGGATTTCTAATTATACTACAAAGAGCATCACTTAGATACTCCATTAGTAAGTTTTAGTTATTTCTAGGGGAATAAGTATTGGTAGCCTATGATCATGATGTATATGGTTATATGAATGATTATTGCAATTTAGTTAATATATCCATAATTCAATGCTCATATGATTAAGTGAGTTGTGCATATTGTTGAGAATAATGTGGCTTTGTAATTATACTACAAAGAGCATAACTTAGATGTTCCATTAGTAAGTTTCAGTTATCACCAAGTGAATGAGTATTGGTAGCATATGATCTTGATGTATGTGGTTATATGAATGATTATTGCATTTTAGTTAATATATGCATAATTCAACATTTATATGATTGATGTAATGCATTTGATGGGTTGCATGCAGGCCTTGCATAATAGTCTTGTATAATGAGTTACTCAATACCATTACACTGAAGGATTCATTTCTTGGGCCCCAACTTATTAAATGGACGGTGGCCTTTGTAGGTTATCTCCTAATCTCTATTCAAGGTTATTCATTAAGTTAAGTGCATAGGGTTATTAGGGATTATATACGATAATTTAAATCGGGAGTTTCTATATTTTTCCCTTATAATCTTTTTATATTTTCCTTCTTTTGATATTTTTGTAACTACGGTTAATGGGTTTTATTTAGAAGATGAATCAATCTCCTTAACTATTATGCTGCTTTGTTCTATACTTGTATTCTTAAATTTAAGTAAAGTAATATCTTAACCTTAGCACATGGTATCATAACAGTAAAGGAAACCGGTCTGGTATGAAGTGTGGTAGTAGCATCCCAAAATGTATTATCTTAGCTTATGCTTGTAATTTTTAAAAAGAAATTTTTTTAGTAGTAAACTTTGGAGGTGTTACACTTGGATTATAACTTCTACACTTACGATGGTTGTTTATATGTACCTAATAAACATATAACATCTCAACGAATACCTATTCATCTATGAATTCCTTGTTTTCCTTTACTGGTCTCTTGGAGAGATTTCCATTAGGTAACTTCAATATTGAGGATCTAGGAACTTTCACTTGGTTTGATACTCCTTTCTCAAACTTTCCCACAACTGATGAGGCATTTGCCACAACCATTTCTTACTTATATCCAACCTCCTTTAGTTCCTTTGTGAGTTCCTTATCTTCATCTGACTCACTTAATTCACTTTATTCTTCTTCCTACTCTTATTCAGTCTTTTCTCCTTTAAATTTTAATTTACTTCCAATTATAATTATTCTTATACCATTTTTTTCTTTATTTTTCTTTTTTCTATTCATTTCTTTATTTGATTCCTTAACCTTCTTGGAATCATCAAAGTCATTATTTCACTCTTCATTTGAATCAACTCCACCTTATTTTTTATACTTGTCTAATTCCTAGGCACCTTAGAAATCCTTAGTCAAATGGGATGATCCCTTTCTTTATTACCACTATCTACCTCAACCTTTTATGATACTGTAGAATCATTTGTCCCCCCTTAATCAGCATGGGATTTACTTTAGACAATACCTTCTATATTATAGAATCCACACCATCTTATGGGGTTTCTTCCTTAATTCCCTATTTTACCCCTTTACCTTAGTAATTTTGGCCTCCTTTTCTTTATTCTTAGACTCTTCCACTTTCTATTTTCTCACTTTTGACTCCTTCTTACCTTTACTTTCCCCTGACTTTATGTTTATACTCAACCATTTTTCCCCTTTTTTGACCTCGTCGTGTTTTACCTCAAAAACTATTTATTCAATTTTCTTCTCTAATAAGACTTTCTTGACACTCTTTAGCTTTGAAATCACGCCAACATAAGTACTTTGAAGTGAAGTTGGCTTCATGAACTCCATTTTGGAATCTTTAAGGATTTTCTTAGATTTTGGTTGCGTGGTTTTTTAAAATGGTGGATCTTGGGATGTAGCATATGTAGTGATCTTTTGGGATTCAAAGCTTAAAGAATTAATTTTTATGAGTGAAGTTTATATATTTTCAAACTATGAAGATTAGAAAGTAGGAAGCTATGAAGTGAGCTTAGTGAGCGCAAAAACACAAAGATAGTTCAAAAGCTATCAATGAATAGAAGATGGAGATGAATAGTGATCTATCATGTTTATGTGGAAATGTTTTGTGCTTAGAAAAGTATATTTTACATGAGGAATTTAAAATGATCATTGATTTGCCATATACTTTATTGTTTTGGTTTCTAGGAATGGTAACTAAGATAAGTAACATTTAGGCCTAATGGTAAAAAAAAAGGAATTTAATAAGTTAGATATTTCTATTAATGTATCAATATTTTTTTCACTTGACCATGTACAAAGTTTTTGTTAATTAAAAACTTTAACAACCTATCATACCATGCTCGTGGTTCTTATTTTAGGTCATATAGAGCTTTGTCAAGACTATACACATGATCAGGGAACTTTGCATGTTTGAATCCATGTGGTTGTTCCACATGCACATCCTTATTTAGATAGCAATTTAAGAAGGCACTTTTACATCTGTCTAATGAAGTTTGAAGTTCTTATGAGTTGCATATGTCACTTGCATATTGATTGCTTCCATCTTAGCCACATAGGTAAATGTCTCATCATAATCTATCCAATCTTTTTAATTATATCATTGCACCATAATCTTGTTTTGTTCCTTATAATGATTCTCGAGTAATCAAGCTTATTTTTAATACTTATTTAATTCCTATAACTAATTTTGTATGGGTCTAGGAACCAAGTGATAATCTTGGATTCTCTAGAATTAATTCAATTCCTCTTGCATTGTTATTATAAAGTTTGCATCTTTTAATGCTTCAAAAAAACATTGTAGAGTTTGATAGTAAACACAAAACTAAAATAAGCACATTATTTATATAGAGAATATATGGTTTGAAACCCTTAATTTGGGTTTCCTAGTATACAATTTGGTGCATGTGAAATTCTCATTCATTAAGGAGCTAAGGTTGAGGGTGGAACATCACATGAATCAATTTTACCTATTTGGATATCTTATTCTTGTGGATATGTTCCATTTAGTTCCTCTAACACCAACAATTTAGTTCCCCTAACAAACTATTCATTCTGTAGGTCATCCAACTTATTTAATTCATCAAATACTATGTGGACAGTTTCCCCAATACATATAGTTTTCTTATTGTATACTTTTTAGGCCTTGTTGTAACTGGAATATCTAAGGAATATATCGCCATCACTATGTTCATCAAACTTCCCCAAAGTGTCTTTCCTATTATTCAACATAAAGCACTTGCACCTACACTTCTATAGTGTGCAATGTAGGTTTCTTCCTTTCATCAGCTTATATGGGACCTTTTTCATGATGCATATGATCAAGGTCCTATTGAGGATATAGCAAGGTGTATTCACTATGCCAACTTAAAATTTCCTATTCTTCCCATTTCTTCAAGTATCCAATTCTTCCTTTCCACAACTCCATTTTGTTGTGGAGTCCTAGGAGATAAGAAGTTGTGATCATCATCGTTGGTTCTATGGAACTAAAGGAAATTATGATTCTTAAACTCAGTTCCATGATCACCTTTAGTTGCATATTTTTTCTCTTCTATGTCTATCTTACCAAGTCCAAGAACTCATATAATGTTTCATCTTTAGATGCTAGGAACACATATCTGCTTCCTTATCTACAAGTAACTCTCATTGGTCCATACAAATTCATGTGTAGTTGTTCAAGTGGTTGTGAAGTGCTTGCCATTGCTTTTAGTTTGAATGATGATTTTATATGTCTCTATAGTACCTAACATAGAATAGGCATCATCTGCCTACCCCATGTCAAATACAAGGTTAAAACCAGCTAAAACATTAAAATAATAGAGTGTGTAATTAAAGATTACATAAACAAGTTGAGACGTCATTTACATTAGAGGACCTTAACCGTTTTCGACCAAAAAATTACAAAACTCATGTGGATAAAGTACGGGGCTATAATAAAATGAATTAGGGTATGACACCCAATTTAAAATTTCAATCTACCATAGACCCCACCAAAAATATCTGGATGTCCTTGCTCTAAAGTCCCGACCCAATTGAGGTAGGCCCTATATTAGCCATGCCTAAAGACTTGTACATGACCCTCGGCTCATGGGAATAAGTAGGTGACCGAGAAAATGGGTAAATATGCCATGTTGCTACCTCAATGTAAACACAATTATACGAATTCTACCATATGTGGATATAAAATATAGTATGCATTATGATAAAGCCATATATATATATATGAAGGTAAGAGTACATAGGGACATGCTATCATACAATCTCAACAAAGTAGAATATATCATGCTTGGTTTCACATCATCATCACCTAAGCACATACACATATAATAAGCAAGAGAATCTAAGAAACCTCTAGGGTTTATTTCTAATTTCTCAATCCTTTAGTTTATCCCATTTCCTTATCCATATATGAAACAAGTTAATCATCCAATTAATATTTCATTCCATAACCAATTATTCATCTAAACCATTAGCCAAGTGTATGGAATAGCTTCCATTCCTTTTTAATCATCTAGGCTATTACATCTATCCTTTTCCAATTATTAATCATTGACTCAGTCATCATTCATACATGATCAACCAATTACTTATCATCTATAATTTATTATCATCGAGTGATTGAGTGTGCACCACCCCATGGTCTCACATACCATAGAAGCTTATCTAAATAAGAGGCATAAATTCCATGCCAAAGCCAATCACCAAGCAGACATAAGTTTTGAAACACCCCAAAATTTAATACTAAAAAAATTATTTTATTTAAGATTCAGCAGAAGCAATCGAATCAAAACTTGTGAATTTTGGGGATGTTACTATCGTGATTAGTACAAGCCCGGCCCCTGGCCATTCCCATACTAACCACAAGGATAAAGGAAAATTAACAATCATCTTAATTCAAACTCAAAGCAAGGCTTCATAAAAGATTTAAAACATTCATAAGGTAGAAATCAGAGTACATGAAAAGAGTTTACAATCCAGAATACATAATTAAAATTCCTTAAAAGGAATAAAGTCTACATTACGATAAAAATTAAGTCTGAGTAATCCAATACAAAATAAAAGAACATATGAAGGAAGTCCAACCACGCTGCTCTCGATCCCCAGGCCAAGTCCATGTTTAACACTTAGCCCTACCCGATGCCTTGTAAGCATCAAAGGCATTAAAAATAATATCACTGACCTGCACAAAGTCAAAGTGGCCTTCTGCTCGTGGGAATGAGTAGCACCGATGAAATGGGTGGTAAGTACGCTACGTACTGAGCAAGGTAACCATGCACTAAGGCCAACACACAAAGACACATAATATAAGCATGATAACATAATAACATATATTCATTTCAGATAAGTAAAGGCCAAGTTGTAGTCCCGATAAACTAATTATTTAATCTTTGATAAATACTCATTTCACACCATGATTTTTTATCAATCCATGCTAGTACGGGAACCCCACTATTATAGCTGGTGGATCAAAACTTATAGGACAGAATGCACCTGATTACTATTATATGCTCGTGGATCGATCTCCAAGGCAAGATGCTCCTGACCACTATTATGCTGGTGGATCGGTCTGGCCCCAACTCTTATGGTATTCCACTATAAGTACTTAATGTCTTTTACATGTCTTATCAAACTTAGGGTTTGGTTTATCAAGCTTGGGATCCTTCACTATTATTGTCGGTGGATCGGTCACTTACAGGACAGAATGCACCTAATCACTATTATATGCTAGTGGATCAGTCTTTAGGGCACCCCGGCACCTCGCCACTGTTATGCAGTTGGATTGGAATGGACCCGGCTCAATAATCTTCCACTTTAAATGATTACTATCTTTCTGTGTCTTATTCAACAGGTTTCACCCTAGATATGCATCACCAACTCCATCTACGCTTATCCTCCCAAGAGCGCCCGTCCCATATCTTAAGACTTCTGCACCTCCTGACTAGCCCCAACATCCTTTCCTTATTCCACTTGCTCACACTGGAGGCCCAACTCCTAAGTGTGTGGGTCAAATCCCACTACCTTATACCTCCAAGTACACTCCTAGTCTTAGCTTAGGGTTTTCTCCAGAAACCCTAATTTGGGCCTATGTGACCCATCCTTCTCTGCCTCACATAACCCAAATTGTTTTAATACCCCACACATCACAACTGTTAGATTCAACCCTCATCATCTCACTTTACTCCCCAAAATACATATGTAACCACCACACCCTAAGTGGTCAAACCAAACCCTAGCTAGCCACACCAAACCTTAGCATCCTTCTTTCCACATGTCACCCCTCTATTTCTCACCTTCCACTCTTTACGTGATATCCATACTTTCCCTACACACGACATTCCTCCATCCTCATCTCATACCCCACTCAGCCTCAATTATTTTTACTTTCATTACCATCCCAAATTAAGGTTTTCCTCCCAAACCCTAGCTCAGTCTCCTATGCACCCAGTCTCCTATGCACCCTTATACTATCCTACGTACTATTTTTTTACCTAAAGCCTCCAATCACCCAAACAACTCTTCAATTACCTTCCTCACACCCCAAGAAAATTTTCGTATGCAAAGTTTATCCCTATACAGACTCTATCCATCCTATGCAAACCCTCAAAGTTTTCATGCAAAACCCTAGAATTCCCATACAAACCCTAGATTCTCTCATACAAAGTTCACCCACTCTTTTATTTTGTTTAAAGTCCCCTTTTATTCTTCCTCTCATGGATCATGGGGTATTTAGGTCAATCCCACATTCCTTAGTCAAATTACTTCCCCATTTTCCTTTTTCATCCTTTCACCTATGCCATTATATTAAATACCCTAGCATGTATGTCCTAAAGGGTCACATCACATCATAATCACATCATATGCATATTATACACATGCTATAAGAAAACACATGAGCATACATCAAATCCAAGCTATGCTACACATAAAATAGTTATCATGATAATCATAAGATACATAACATGTCATGGTACATAACATATAAGGCATACAAGGCAAACAACACACATAGGGCCTTAGCTACATCCTTACCTAACATGACACCGATCTTAGAGTACGCTCCTACGCCTCCTTAGGGTTTTGATTGGTTTCAACTATAGGAGGGGAAACTAAGGATTAGTTTCCCTCCTACCAAAAATACTATCATTTCCTATTTTATTCTAATATTAGGGTTACTATTATTAAAAGAAATTCTACAAGTCAAAATAAGGTTTTTTATTCTCAAGTTTTTCTACTAGAGTATTACTAGTCAAAACATGTTTATGTTAATAATTATAGCCATATTTATATTATTAAAGCTAATAGCTTTATTTCTTCTAATAATAGTACTAACACTAGTCATAGCAAAAATAGTGATATTAATAATAATAGTAATACTAATACTCATAGTAATAGACACTCTAGTATTTTTAAGGCTAAGGTTAATAATAGGATTAGTGATAAAAATAATGATATAATAATAGTAATATTAACAAAATACTAATATTGCTAAGGGTATTAATAATAATAATAATATTTGAAATAATGATAATATAAGGATTCGAATATTTTTACAATAATAGTAATAGTAATAGTAATAGAAATAATAATAATAATAATAATAATAATAATAATAACTATAGTAACAATAATAATATTAAAAGCATTATGAATAATATTAGTAATATTAATATTCGAATAATATTAATAATAATAATTATTAATATTATTATTATTATTATTATAAAAAGATACGGTTTCAACCCCTTAGTAATAATAAGATTAATATTCGGAGGCTGTAAATAATACTACTAATAATAATAATAGTAAAAAATGATAATAATGATGATAACATAATGATGATGATGATGATGATGATGATGACATAATACAAATAAAAAGAATAAGGTTTGCATAAATAAGACTTATGGGTTAAGAAGGGTAAGTATACCACCTAGGGTTAGTGGTGACAGGCGGCAGTGGTGGGAAAAGAGGGAGAAAATGGGAAAAGTTGAGTGTTTAAGGTGGAAGTTGAGGTGGTGCTAGACGCTTAGGTAGAGAGGGATGGAGTGGTGGTGGTGGTGGTGTAGCCAAAGGCGGCGGTGTTGTGGTGGCCGAGGTTGGTGGAGAGGGAGGAGGAGAGGAGGAGAGGGAGGAAGGGAAAAGGGAGGGTAGGAAAAGGTAGGGGAAGGTCTGTAGGTGATTTTGGAGGGTATAAGGGGTGGTGGTTGCGGGGGTAGTGGCGGTAGACGGCAGATCAAGGGTAGTGGTAGCTGGGGTGTGGCTGATCGGGGAGTGATCGTTGCACAGCTGAGGTGGCTTATGCAGGGCAAATCGCGGGTAGTTGAAGGTGTATTTTGGTGGGGTGATGTAGGGAGTAATTTGTTGGGTGGCTTAGGCGGCGGCGGAGCAGCGGATAGCAAAAACAAGCGGCGGCGACAAAAAAGGGAGAGTTTCTGGGTTGGGAGAAAAAGCTTGAATAAGGGATGGATAAGGGGTATTTATAGGCTAAGGATGAGGGGGAAGGAGAGAGGGGAAGAGGAAGGGTCAATGGCAGGCACACAGGTCGCTAGCCAGTTGTCCAATAGCCAGAGAAGGCTTATAAAAATTACAAGTGAAGCTGCTCGAGAAGGGGAAAAAGAGAGGAGAGAGAGGTGTTGTGATTGGGTGGATGAGAGAGAGGGAGTGTTAGGGAAGGGGATAGGGGTGGCAGGCTAGCATGTTGCGGCGTAGAGGCCACGTGCATGCACTAAAAAGTGGGGTGGTTGGCATCAGGGAGAGGGAGAGTCAAGGGGAAAGGGGAAGAAGAAAGGGTGTGACGGACCGGTAGTCTAGGAAAAAGAAAGAAAGGGAGAGGGAACCTGACAGAGATAGGGAGAGAAGGGGGTTCGGTCCAGGCCTAGGCCGCATAGGAGGAAGGGAGGGGGAATTGGGCTACAAGGCTGGGCTGGCCCAAGTAGGGGGAGGGAAAAAGAAACGGAGAAAAGAGGGGAAAAGAGGAAAAGAAAAGAAAAGTGAGAAAAAGGAAAAAAAAGAAGAAGAAAAAAATAGGTGGGTTAAGGTATTTAGAATATTTTGGTATTTTGGAATATTTAAAAATAATAATATTTTAATAAAATAATAATTAAATTTCTTTTTTAGGTTAATTTAGGATTTTTGAAAGATTTTTTTCTAAATTCCATTTTAATTAGCAAAACACCCAAAATTTTTTAATTAAATTATTTATAAATTTCCTCTTGATTTTACCTTAATTAATTTGTCTTATTTTAATATTTTAATAAAATAATTTATTTAATTAATTTCTTTAATAAATCCTTAATTTATCATAATTCTTGAAATTAGGGTTTTGGGGTATTTTAAGTTTAGGCTAAAGCCAATCACAAAAATGGATATAAGTCTAGGATGAAGCCAACTAATATGGACATAAGTCTAGGCCGAAGCCAACCTCCTAAATAACCAGACCCTTTAGTATCGATACTGCCCAGTACATCATTAGTGTCTATAGTAAGTAAGGCATTGAGATTTCTTAGCATCCCATTCAAAGGTACCAAAAACACTCGAAGGTAGACTAACACTTGGTAGCAAACCAAGGATCGAGTAACCCAAACCCATACTTAACTCGATTGTCATTCTCTTTACATGATTAGTATTTTATTTATAAGGATGGGTGATCATACAAGGCCCATACAAGCAAGCAGGTAAATTTTCCATGTTATTCCATATCAATCCTTTTCTTTCCCTTTTCCCGACCAAGTAGATTTTCTAGATATCTTTGGCCAATATTTCCATATTTACCATATTATTTTTTCAAGCCCATGATGAGTTTTATTACTTTTTTCTCAATAGCCTCACTTATCAAAAGTGTAATACCAATTTAACCTTTACATTACTCATAGAGCATATCATAATTTATGATCCATTTTAAGCCTTTAATTGGGCTAACGATCCATGATATAATCTTTATTTTATCCCATTAATAATTATAGTATAGTCTCAAACATAGCCTCAGTGCATAACTAAACAAAATATAAACAAACCACTTAAAACAATCGATCGGTCTAGCCCAACCAGTCGATCAGTTTGAGTCAACCACTCAATCAGTTTGACTCAACTAGACCATACTTTTCCCCAAATTGGTCGATTGGTTTGGGCAAACCTTTAAACTATTCAAAGACCAGTCAATTAGATCTATCCAACTAGTCAATAGGTTTAAGCAAAGAGTAAGATTGAGTTCTCTGCAGGCTTACCAATTGATAGGTTAGGTTAACCACTCAAGTGTTCTAGGAACCAGTTGATCGGTTTAACCTAACTTGTCAATCGATTTACCATAACACAACATCAAACCATGACATTTCATGTAGATTATTACATATAAATCATATTTAACTACATTAAAATATATATCAACATAGTCCAACATATTTTCAACTAGATTAACATGCATTTTGCAACATAGAATCATCATATGTTATTTTTACCAAATTTCATTCTTTTAACTCAAATCATGCCATCTAGCAATCCAAATCACTTATTAATGATATATTCACTCATTCTAACATGTAGAATAAACTTAAAGGAACTCATAACATATAAAAAAAACTCATTAACTATTTTAGAAGCAATAATCACTTACTTGATGCAGACTAAATCCCCTTTAATCTAGCAACTCCAACTATGGAAATTCTTAACTTTTAAAACTTTAAAAACCATAGTCACACCTGAAAAATTATGCCAAAACCTTATTAATTTTTTTACCTTAAAAATAGAAGAAAAAAAAAGAACATACCAACTTGAGGAAAAAACAAAGATAAGCTCTACTAGACCACTCAACCATTTTCCAAGAGTCTAACTCCTCCTTGCTTAACAATTGAAATTCTTAACTTTTAAAACTTTAAAAACCATAGTCACACCTGAAAAATTATGCCAAAACCTTATTAATTTTTTTAACTTAAAAATAGAAAAAAAAAAGAACATACCAACTTGAGGAAAAAACAAAGATAAGCTCTACTAGACCACTCAACCTTTTTCCAAGAGTCTAACTCCTCCTTGCTTAACAATTGAAATAAGAGAGAGCTTGAGATAGGATCAAAAGAGTGTAAGAAGATTAATAGGTAAGGATCAAAGTGTAAAAGGAAGACAGTGAATACAAGACTTATAGAATTATGTGGCTGAAAGAAAGGTGCATATAAGGGATGATTGGAGTTATTTATAGCCAACCAATTAAAGGGCAGCATAGAAGGTTTGGGGAACAACTTAAAATCTGACAATTGACCATTTGAATTTGAGCTAAATGAATGGATTTTGTCTATAATTTGCTTACCTATTCTCCGCATATCAAATTATGTTTCTATAGAATGCAGGTCAATTAGGATATAAATATCATACATGAGTGACGTAATGGAAGGTTGGCATTGAAGGAATCTTCCAACTTCTCAAAATCGTGCCTGAGATAGAAGTATTGATCTCAAAAACTTGCATAGGAGAGAGGTGGAAGAAGGCATTGTTGAGTTCATCTCTCCCCCTCAATTGTCCTAATCCACCTCTAGATCGATTCAAGGCAATATTTCTATTTAATGTATCATAAAAATGGTTATGAATCTCTTAGGGACAAATTGGCATGGGTTGGTAAGGTTTCGTTTCAATGTAAGAGATTTTTTAAAAAATCAAGCTTGAAAAATATGACTAGCCCGACTTGGGCCTACCAATTAACTGTTCTACAAACTAATAGATAGATTTAGTCGAGAAAACCCAATTCATTGAAATGATAGTCATCGGTTCACGGAACTAGTAAATCGGTTTATCTAAAAAGCTTGATAAACTCCATTTTTCAACATGATTTCAAATCAAACTTTACCTCAAACTAAATCATAACATTAAATCAAAATCAAAGGCCAAAAATTTGGCAACATTCTCATTCAACCATTTACAAAAAAAATGTGGGGTATTATAATTATAAGAATGAATCCTCCTCTACTACACTCATGCAAGTAAAAATTTCTTTTGGGATCCTTCCCAAATTAAATATGTAAACATTATTTTACCTTATTCCTTTTTTAATTTTTTTCTATGGTCAAACTCACAATTAGAAATTTGTTAGTGAGGAAATCAACATATTTCCCAATATCACATATCTAAGAAATAGTTAGAAAAATATGTTTTAACCTATTAACTAAAAAAATATTTTCTATGGAGTATGATAGTGACTTACTAACCTTATATGTACCATTTATCTCGCATTTTTTATTGCCACCGAAATTTACACTTCCACATGTAGAGTTATTTAGTGAGAGAAACTCTATTCTATTCAATGTCATATGTCTCACCAACCACTATCTAGAAACAAAAGGTTGTTGCCTCTCACCTTACCCTATAAATTAAATTAGTTCTTAGTCTTAAGACCTTAAATAGGTTTGGGTCCTAAAAATTTAGAAGCACTATACACTAAGTCTTTTTTTAATCCACATCATTTTTAAGTAAAAGAAATTTCTTCCCATAGACTTTATCATTTTTAGGTAATCCAATTTTGTGTGCCCATTTTTCCCATAGTGAGTGAAAATTTTTTATTCATTCAAGTTAGCAAAATTTCTCTTATTGAAATATAAGTGAGTGGGCTACACCTTACTTATAGTAGTTTTTAAATTGACTAGTAAAATTTTTTAAAACGTAACTCTGAGCTTTTCATCACCCCTATTTGTCGATCTATCTTTTCTCATAGTTAACTAGTAAAGGTAACTAGTCATATAGTTCACCAATCGAATAACTACTTTTATACTAGGTGACCAATCCTTATGTTTTATTTTAGGGTCCTACATAAGCCAACTAGTTTTTGAGACCCATTAACAAGCCTCTTGGGATGACTTTGTGCTATTTTATGGGTATGAACTTGTAGTTTGACATAGAATTGACTTAGCCTTTGACATTTTTCATAATTATCTTGGCCTTAAATAATTGAACCCAAGTAACATAAAAAAAATGTTTTAATTGTGTGGTAGATGGCCTTGCTTTGAGTTTTTTGTTATCAACTTCAAGCACTAATAACATAATCAAGATTATGTTCAAGTCTTCTTATTCAAATCTTGGTCTTATTAATTGAGGGTTTAGAGTCTCATTACCATGTGATGTTTACTTTTTTTAACATAGTGCCTTTCTTATTATACCAAGTTGTGGTTTGTAGGTTGGATTAGGAATAATATTAAAACAAGATGGTTATGGTGTCAATATTCTATAGGGTTGAGGCTTGTAAAGGTAGGTCATGATTGCTTGTATTTGGTGTTATCACCTAAACATCTATATTGGGACCAATGCTCCAAAGAGTTGAGATCAATGGTGGTTTTTCCATATTTTTATTTGATATTATCACCTAAATACCTAATTTAGAAAATTGATATTATCTTATTTATATTTGGTATCATCACATAAATACCCATATTGAGATCAACACTCCACCAAGTCATAGTCAGTAGACATTTTACCCATGTTTATGTTTGGTTTCATTGCTTAACCACCCATATTAGAATTAGTGCTCCACTAATTTGTAGTTCGTGGAGGTTTTTCCTATGTTTGTATTTGTTTTTATCGCCTAAAAACCTAATTTGAAAGGTATGGATTATTGTATTTACATTTGGTGTTATCACCAAAAATACCAAATTTGAAAGGTTTTGATTATCTCATTTGCATTTGGTGGAATCACCTAAACATCTATATTAATATTGGTGTTACATTAGGTTATGATCAATGGAGGTTTTGCTACCGTTTACATTTAGCATTGCCACTTAAATAGATATATTTAGGTTAATGCTCTGCCAGTGGAGGTTTTTCCCATGTTAAGGGACATATACATCCTTGTATCGTTACTATGACTTAACTTCATGGTGGAGAATTAGATGTGTTATTTGAATATCTTAAACAATTTGATTATGTGGTCACATAATGGAATAATAACATGGTTTGTATATATTTTTTATGTGTAAAATTCATTTAACAATATTATTATTATTATTCCATGATTATGTGCTTAAGTATGTTTACTTTGCTATGGTCAATATGATCTCTATGTGTAGCCTAAGCCCTTTTCATGTTATGGGATATACAAATTTTGCCAGCATTTCACCATACTAATGATACCTTTTGTGGTTATTATGCTGCTCTAGATTTTATCTAAAGAGCAAACAACATTTTGTATACTTTATCAACTTAAATCAAGCATCTATATGACCATTTCTTGGGGGAAATTTACAGTATTATAGACTTATGGTAATTGTTCATTACAGTTTCTCACTACATTGGGATGCCCTTTTTTTTTTTACAAAACTCTTGTTTATATTCATATATTTTGTTTTATAAACTTTATAATGCCATCTATCATATCTATCTCTTTGTATCTCTCTCACACATTATCTCTAATTCTCAGGGATACATATTTAAACATGTTAGAATTTCATTGAGCATGAGTTAAGTGAATAACCATACATCTCGTATGTCTTGTGTCGTAATAATATCAACCGGTTCTCATTTATCATTTCAACATTGTCTTATAAAAAATATGGTTGATAAAATTAGGGATCTTTCATAGACCATTAGATCGATGTTGTCTCTAGTACATTCACCATCTTTCTCTTATGTTATCTCTAATTTATATGTATGGTTATTTAAATAGGTTAGCCTTGCATCGAGCAAGAGTTAGGTGAATAGACACCCCTCTTTTATGTTCGATGCAATAGTAACATCTATTAAGTTTTTTTAATCCTTTATACATTATATTAAAAAAAATTTGGTTGAGAAAACTAGAGATGTAACATAGACCATTAGATCGGTGTTGTTTCTGGTACATTGACCATTTCTTCCTTGCTAGTAAGTGTTATTTAGCACAGGTGTTTCACATTCATTTGTATATTTTGTATTTGTTAGTAGTAATGGTTTTGTTCCTTTTAGTAGTATTGAAGCATTTATTGTGCTACCTTCTAGATTATATATTACCTAAACTAAAATATTTTGTAATGTAGCAACAATCATAAGTGGGATAGTTGTCCAAGGACCTAATAGGGTTTGATCTACGGGATTTTGATGTCATAATAGATATGGACATGATGTGTAGATATCACACAGTGTTAGATTAAGCTTGGGAACACATTGTTCACAAATGACCTTTAGGTATTTAGGGTTATTACCGAAGATGTAACCCTAAGCCAACTATAAAAGGTTATGCCCACCTCCACCGATGATTCCTTATTTGGAAAGGTTACCTAATGTATTTTTGTAGTGTGTGAGATCTAAATGCTAATCCTACAGTCGATATCATCTGTGAATGATTTTCCTAATGTATGCTCAAAGGATGTACTTGACATATTTCTAATGCATAAGGTAGATTTTATGATAGAGCTTGTTCTAGGAGTGTAAATTTTATCTAGGGCACCATACCAAATACCTTCAGTAGGGATGAGAGAAATTAAGGCTTAGTTAGAGGATCTTCTAGCATATGGATGTATGCGTCTCAATTTGTCATCGTAGGGAGCACTGATTTTGTTCATTAGGAATAAGGTTAGTAGTTTGTGGTTGTATATCGATTATAGATGGTTGAGCCAACTAGCTATGAATAAATTTCACCCACTACAAAGTATTGATGATTTATTAGAGCAACTTCAAGAGATAGGCATGTTCTCAAATATTGATTTTTTTATTAGGGTACCATTAGCTCCATATCACAAAGTCATAGATTCCTAAAATTACTTTCCACACTCAATACAAATACTATGAGTTTACACTAATTCTATATGGGATCATCAATATGCTAAACATATTTCTCGATCTAATGAGTTGAATTATCCAATCATACCTAGATCAATTCATTGCAGTCTTTATCAATGACATCTCATTGTCATCCCATAGTTGAGAGGAGCTTGAACAAAATTAACAAAAGATATTATCAATCCTTAGAAATTATAATATTTATTCCAAACTCTCTATGTGTGAGTTTTAGGTGTGATAGGTTACCTTCCAAGGCCATAAGGCGTCTACTTCTAAAGTTTTAGTTGATTTAACTAAGATTCAAGCAAAATTTGACTAGAGAGTTGTAGTACATCAAATTTAACCTAACCTTATTTCTAGGTAATTAATATTTTAATATGACCTTAATCTTAGATGATTAATATTTAATCTTACCATGATTCTTCAATCTTATATTTAAGCCTAAGCCTAAACCTAAATTCTTATTCAATTTTCAATTTTTCCCTTTCTCATTTTCTTTTTTGCCTTTTCTTTCTCCTTTCCACTTTTCCTATTTCTTCTCCCTCCAAGTCTTCTTCTTCCCTTTCTTCTCTGTGTGTGTTATTCCCTCACCAGACCAAATCCCCCTACTAAGCTTCCACCCAATAAGCCTAACAAGTCTAATTCATCATTTCCACCATCCTCTCCCTCATCTCAAGGGACATGTCTTGTGGAATTTTTCCCAAATTCTCAATCATTTACTTACCCCATACCCCCTCTACCTCACTCTTCCTATCTCAACTTTGCACACCACCACCACCTCTCCTATATATACCTCTCCATTCTCTCTCCTCAACTAATTTTTTATAGACTTTCTCTTCCTCCCCTTAGCTTCCTTTACCCTTTTCCATTGCTTTATACCATTATTTTCCAAACAATCTTGATGTAGCATATACACCATCACACAAATCGGCCTTTATTATATCAAAAACCTATGCAAATCCACCTTACATACATCAACTTCTCACGTAACACACCATAAGCTACATCTATACCTCTCACAACCTTTAACCTTCAAAAACTTTCTTCTCCAACCAACCCACACCTCACATAATACCCACCCAATTCATGTCACCTATTAATGAAAAAACCCCTTGGTTACATCAACTACCCATGCAACACACACTTCATTCCACCTATATCCCATGCAAATCACCATCACTCTTGCCTGACCTTCATGCAGCATCCCCTTAACTACATTAGAATCTAACACATTACCCCCTTACCTACCTTAATGTCTAATACAATTCACCCTTTATCTCCATCATAGTCTAGTTTAGCTCCCCTTTTATTGCACCATCATCCCACCAATCTAGCTTAACTTTCTGCCACATTTTCTTACGGTTCCATTTGCTTTGATTGTGCCTCCTTTCCACTGTCATTTGCCTTATATTTTCCTAGGTTATATTCTTAATTTCTAACCATGTATTACTCTTGATTTTTAGGTAATTGTTTGGTGATCTCAGAGGAAGTATGTTAGGATTATTTATGCTTAGAGATCGGTGTCATTTGGTAAGGATACATGTTATAAAGTAATTCATTTCACTTATACAAGATATCGCCATTTACTTATTTTAAATGATATTACTATTCACTTATCTATTTTCAAAACATATTATTACTCACACTTAAGGCACAATGACCAAGAAACCCACATCCAGAGAACACCGGCTATGGAACTACATCTAAGGCATGGCATCTAACGAAACCATATCCACATATTAGCTATTAAGGAATCACATTGCCAATAGAACTATTGGTTATGATATACACAATAGCCTATAGCGCTATCGACTATACCTAATGAAATGCCTACATTGTTACCAACTATGATAAAAAAAATTAAAATTAAAAAAAAAACTATAACAATACCAACTATGGTAAACAAAATGCCTACAATACTATCAGATTTTGTAAACAAAATCCTTAGGATAACCAAACTTTTGAATATCAATACCCCTTATAAAACTCCTATGTCACCTATAGAGTAAAGAGAATGGTCTCACTACCGCACTACTAACGCACCAAGTACAAAATCATAGGGAAGGCATCTACGACATGACCTTACTTTGAAGACCATCTTGAGTATACTCAAAGTGGACTATATGCAACCACGAGCTAATCTACAGATGATAGTCACCACAAGTTCCATAGGTAAACTAAAACCACTAGCTAATCTATTGATAGAAAAAAATAACTTTATACCAATTTATTTTGCTTATCACTTATATTACACAAAATCTCAGATAAATTATTGATCACCACCCAAAAAAAAAGCCAATACTCTAATTTCAAAAAAGTGGCTATGTACTACAATAATATTCACATATAGTAGAAAATGTAGAAATATACTAAGAAGTTTAAATTTACAAATAAAAAAATATTTACTAGTGGGATGTACTATTCATGTTAATAAATTATTCACAATAATTCACTATTTTTATGGTCAAATCAATGGTAAAGGTAAAATTTTGGCCTTAGATATTACACAAAAAGTCTTTAGATATTAAATTATTATTGTAAACCTAACATGACATAAACTTAATAATAAAGAATAAAACATTAATTAAACTCCTAAAATTATAAAATTAATTAATAAAGATCCCTAATGAATAATTATCATGTTTGAACCTCAAAACTTAACTAAAAAAATAATATTTTATCTATGATGTCCATAATACCCCCAAACCCTAAAAACACTTAAAATAAAAATAAGATTTTATTGCAAAATTAGAGTGGATTTAGAAAGATCCAAACCAAATATAAATTAACAAGATTAAGTAAAATTAAGGATTCAATTACAAAGTAGAATAATTGAGAAAAAAATAGAGATCTGTATTATCTATAATGTCCATAATACCCCCCCCCATTCTAAAAACACTTAAAATAACAATAATATTTTATTAAGGAATTAGCGTGGATTTAGAGAGATCCAAACCAAATATGAATTAGCAAGATTATGTATAATTAAGGATTCAATTATAAAATAGAACAATTGATTAAACTTATCAATCAATCAATTACACAAATCTGCAAATCTCCTTGAATAGAAAATTATGTGGAGAAGAAGAAAAAGTTGGGGCACATGACTCTCAATGACTAGGGTTTTAACATGACTCCTTTTATAGAAGAAAAAACCCTACGAGGTAAAACAATGTGTCTTAGAAATAAGGAAAAAACATGATCCGTCTTTAGAAAACACAAGGCCCCTATTTTTATTTCCTTACTTTCAACTTTTACCTAAAACACATCAAAAGTTTCTCTCAAAAACACAGATTAACATGATACCCCTGTGTTTCTCACATAAACCTTGATACTACACTAAACTTCTTCAACACCTTTACAAACCAACACAATGTTATGTTGTGCTCAAATATCCATTCAAAAGTCATAATTCTCCATCTTGATGTAGTATTTATGACGCACAACATGTAAGGACCTCTATAAAAAAAACCTAGCCCAATAAAGGATATCATGGCCTATGAACACAAATCAAGTCCGATAAATACTTGAACTTACTAATGGTTAGTGGCTTTGTTAGCATATCAGCTGAATTATCTAAAGTACCCACTTTCTCTAGCACAACTTTTCCTATAGCAACAATACCCTAGATAAAGTGATACATGATATCAATGTGCTTTGTTCAATAATGGAATGAATTCTGATTCTTCACTAAATAGATAGTGCTCTGGCCATCACCACGATTAACTAGAGCACCATGACTAATCCCAGCTCTCATACAAAACCACCAAGTCACAAGGCTTGCTAAAAAGCCTCTATCATAACCATATACTCTGCATCATTAGTGGACAAGGCCATCACATCCTAGAAGGAAGACGTCTAAATAATAGTTGAATAACCAAGACAGAAAATATACCCACTGGTGATCTTCATTCATTAAGGTCCCTACCATAACCAGAGTTGACAAACCCAACCAGAGAAACAATTAATCTCCCATACTTAATACAACCTAATGTCGTTCCCTTCAAGTACCTAAGGATCTACTTTAATAATGCCCAATGAGCCTTTCCTAGGTTCACCATATATTGAATCAGAATACTAACATCTTGAGTAATATTAGGTCAGCTACACACCAAAGTATACATGATACAACCAATAGCATTTGAATATGGAACAGTCACCATGAACTCCTCTTCCTCTTTATATTTGGGTAATTTAAAATATAAAATCTAAAGTGAGTAGATAATGAAGATATCACCATCTTTGCATCCATCATATGGAATCTCCATGTACCACTCCCAAAAATTACAGCTAAAATTTTCGCTCGTCTCTAATATCACATACCACAGGGGGTGTTATGACTGTGATTAGTATAACTTTAGCCATCCTCATACCAAACACAAGGCTAAAAGAATAAACTCAATTATAATAACATAACAGAAATAAATTAAAATGTGAAAGAGTTAAACATGGATATATGGAAATGGCTAGAATATAAGAATGTTAAGTGTCAACATAGAAGACTACTAGAAATATATAATATGGTTCCACTACCGGGAAGAAGCATAAAATACTTGTGGGAAAATAAGTCCGAGGTGCACTCTCTCCAACCTCGACCTAGAATACCATGGCATCACTTTGCCTTGATCAGTTCATCATATACAGCAAAGTCCTCTATAGCATCATCATCTACCTGCATAGGTTTGAAAAGGGCCACTGCTAGTTGGAATGAGTAGCACCCATAAGAGGGGTGATCAATATGCTACATACTAAGTAAAGTTACAATATAGTTAAGTTAGAGTATAACAATGCATGACATAGATATAATGCACAAAATAAATTAGGTTAGATCATTTGCCCCTATTGGGACTTAAATCCATTAGTGTAGCACTTACACATCTCCAGAATTATATCCATGTGAGTTTAGGGATCTCACAATTATAACCAATGGACCAGTAATTATGTCATCTAAGGAAGAACGCTTCTAACTATTGTTATGATCGATGAACTGGTAAACTTAATACAATCTAGGGTAAAATGCTCCTGACCACTATTATAACCAGTGGACCAGTAAGTATACTACAATCCAGTGCAGAATGCACCTTACCACTATTATAATGGGTGGACGAGTAAATATAATATACATGGTCCCGACCCATATAGTGTTCCACTATAAGTAATTAGTATCTTTTCCATAGATTAATATCATCCAAATCTTCCATTATTTGAGCTCAAGACCCCCATTACTATAACCGAGGGACAGGTATTAGAAAATCCAAAGCAAAACGAACCCGACCACTATTATAACAAGTGGATAGGTAATGTACTATAATCCAGGGTAGAATGTACCTGACCACTATTATAATCGGTGGACCGGTAAATATCCCATTCATGAGCCAGGCTTAATGATCTTCCACATTAAATAATTTATGTCTTATTTGTATGATATCGCACACCCATCCATGCACAAATTAGGTAAGACTCCAAACCTACTACCACCCCAACCAAACATAACTTTATGGAAACCCTAATCCCCTGACCTGAGACATCCACACTCCCCAATGATCTCTAGAGTCCCCAACATTATCCACCAACCCAAACATGCCCTTAGAAGCCTTATATTCATGGGTCATAGCATGTATTCCTTTTCCCCCACTTATGACCACCATAGCCCTCTATGGTTTCCCCCTCAAAACCCTTATTTTTGGCCTTTGCAGCTCTAGCCTCTCCCTCTCTTCTTACTTAGCCCTAAGCTTCCACGATTCAATTACATGTCACTATGCTCACCCCTACTCCAAATTCTTAGAGCCTAACTCCCTCAACCCTCATAGGTGATAACAACCTCCTAAATGGACACCCCTAAAAACCCTAATATCCCATTTATTTTTGTACCCCTTTCTTACAAAACTCCACCCTACATTTGACTGGACCCATGTCCTCCACGTGGTATACTCCTCATCATAACCCTAGTGTACACCCCAACTCCCTTAACTTCTCTCCATGATAACACACTATTCAAAGGGTTAATCCCTGAAACCCTAATTTGTGCCCCCATGCACTTTCCCATCTTCCAACATACTAAAACTCTCCCATGTCCACCAACTACCCATAATATAGTCTCCTCCCCATGTTCAACCTCCAAAAAAGGTCCCACCAAGGTTATCTTGCCCCCATGCAAAGCCTACTCTCCTTATGTAAAGTTTTTTTTTCACCCTAACCCCTCTTTTCATTAATACCCCTTTTTATTACTCCACATTATTTTAAGGAATAGTTATAACACTTCCCACTTAAAATTTTACTTGCTCTATCCCTCACTATTTTATTCCCTTCATGTTGGCCACCTAAGCCCCACCTAAAACTCTTTGTCTTAAATATACCATTTTTCATCAATCTATAAGACCTACATCATCACATGGTATGACTTTGTAATATAAAAACAAGTATTGAGGGTCACACACATCAATATCTTAGGTCCTTGCAAGCCAAGCTACATGACAAACTTAGATCACATATTTATATATACACATTTCATACAAGTACATTTATTCCACAACCAAAACACATAAACATAACCCTAACATAATTGTATCCTTACCTAACTGGCTCCAGTCTTGAAGCAATGAGATCTTACGCCTTCTTATGGGTGATTAACAATTCGGTACCTAATATAAGAACACCAACTTAGCTATTTTACTCATTTTCAACCCTTTTTCCTTTGTCCCCTATTTTCTTCACCAAAATAGTAGTAGTAGTAGTAGTAGTAGCAGCAGCAGCAGTAGTAGTAGTAGCAGCAGCAGTAGTAGTAGTAGTAGTAGTAGTTGTTGTAGTAGTAGTAGTAGTAGTAGTAGTAGTAGTAGTAGTAGTAGTAGTAGTAGTAGTAGAAGTAGTAGTATATTTTAAGATAAATGCTTAAAATAAGTAAGGATCAAGAGAGATGTGACTAGAATAGACAACAGAAGATGAGGGTGTCATGGCAATAGTGATGGTGGCAATGGTAGCGATGCAAGGAGGAGGCTTTTTGGGGTTAGAAGAAGGAATGGGGCAGGGCTTCTTGGGGTAGTGGAGGTGCTGGCACAGGTGGCACAAAGGGAAAAGAGAGGGAGAGAAAAGGTAAAGAAGAGGGTGTGCATGTGTTCTTGGGCCACCAACCGAGAAAGAAAAAAGAGAGAGAAATGGTTTAGGTCAATCGGGAGAAGAAGGGGAAGAGAAAAAAAAAAGGGGGGAGAAGAGGGCCTGCGGCCCTAAGCCTACTGAGTTGCATCCTAGACGTCAAGGAAGGAAGAAAGAAAATAAAATAAAAGTGATGAAAAGGGAAAAGAAAAAGGGGAAGAAAAAAAGGAAAAGAAAGGATTTTTAGGAATTTATGGGTAAAAAAGAAAATAATTAAGATATTATACATTAATTTAAAATTTTCATGATTTATCTATAATTTATTTAAGGTTATCTAATTAAAATAGTTTCCAAATAATAATTGTTTTCTATCATTTTTATTGTTAAAATTAGTATTATTATGTTTATTATAAAATGTACATATATTTTAGATGTATTAAAAAAGTTAAGGTATTATATCACTACCCTTTAAAGGAAGACATTGTCCCCAAAGTTACTAGCTTAATTTGGGAGTTGGGTAAAAAGGGATGAGGGGTAAGGTGGTCCCGAATCAACTCACTATGTGAGCACATCATTAACAACAAGCCACTATCCCTTTAAAGGAAAAAGGGTTTTTTAAGAATTTTCATACCTAAGGTAAAGAATTGTGAATATGCCTCACGCATGTCCTTTTTCGACTACCCATGTGACTTCCTCTATCCCTTGGTAGCTCAATAGAATCTTTATGAGTGGGACAACACTTGTTTGGGGTCTATCGGAGCTTGGTATCGAGGATCTACATAAGTCTCTCTTTATAGGTTAGAGAGTCATCAAACTCAACCTAGTCGGGTCGGATCATGTGGGAAGGACTGGCAATGTATATAACTATAAGACATGAAACATGTTATAAACACATGCTAACTTTAGCGGGAGTGCCAAATAATAAGCAAACTTCCCAACCCAATCCAGGATCTTATAGTACCTAATGTACCTCGGGCTCAGCTTGCCTCTCTTACCGAACCTCTACACTCCTTTGGTGGGTGAGACCTTCAATAACACCTCCTCTCTAGGCTCAAAGTTGCCACCACGATGCTTCCAATTGGCATAGCTCTTTTTCCAACTCTAAGTAACTCTCATCCTATCCTGAATCTAACAGATCTGTCAGATCATCTCCCCAATCAACTTGGGTCCCATTACTACTGTCTTGCTGATATCATTCCAACATAAGGGGGTCCTACACTTCCGTCCATACAACACTTTAAAAGGCACCATCCCTATGCTGGCATGGTAGCTATTGCTGTAAGAGAACTCTATTAGGTGCAGATTGTCTTTCTAACAACCCTAGAAGTCCAAAGTACAAGCTTGTAACATGTCCTCTAGTGTCTACATAGCCTTTTTAGTATGCCTGTCTGTGGCTAGGTGAAAAGTTATACTCATATTCAGTTTAATTCCTAATAACGATTGCAACTTTCCCTAGAAGTGGTAGAGGAACCTCAAGTCCCTGTCAGAGACGATATCCTCAGGTACCCCATGCCAGCTAACCACAAATTTTATATAAGCACTAGCCAATTAGTAAATACTCAAGGTTGACTTCATGGGGACGAATACTCCCAACTTGGTCAATCTATCCACAATGACCAAGATAGTTTCATAATCACTACATATCCTAGGCAACCCATTGATAAAGTCCATGGAGATTGAATCCCATTTCCATCGTGTCGCTTCTAAAGGTTGGAGTAGCCTTGCAGATCTACGGTGCTCAATCTTGACCTTTTGACAGGTCAAGCATCACAATACAAATTTGACTACCTCCTATTTTATAAGGGGGACCACCGGTATATCTCCTTAATATCCTTATACAGCTTGTCCCCTCCTAGGTGGACAAAGTATGGCCTATGGTGTCCCTATTCTAAGATTTGATGTTTTAGGTCTGAGCAACCTTGTGGTACACACCAACATCCCTTGTAGCGAAGGCTATCATCCTCATGTATCTGAAAGCCTTATGATCGACCTTGTATCTTCTAGCATATCCTCTCAAGTTTGGCATCCTTGGGATACCCGGCACGGATCTCCTCAAACACTGTAGGGTGATTGTTAAGGTACTTTTAGGGACCTCAATGTCACCCTGCTAAATCAATCTATTTCCATATCACAAAACTCTTCCAACATCCGGTTAGCTACCATACATGAGTTCACAAAGTGTGTGGTCTTTCTACTTAAGGCATCTACAACCATGTTAGCTTTAGCCTTGAGGGAAGTCAACTCTATGTCGTAGTCCTTTACTATTTCCAACCACCTCCTTTGTCTCATATTCAACTCTTTCTATGTGAATATGTATTTGAGGCTCTTGTGATAGGTGAAGAATTTACAGTTGGTCCCATATAGGTAGTGCCTCTAGATCTTCAGCGCAAAAACCACTATGGCTAGCTCTAGGTCATGAATCAAATAGTTCTTGTAACACCCCCAAAATTTACAACTGAAAATTTTTTTATAATTAAAAGGGTTTAACGAAAGCAAAAAGATAAAACCATAAACTTGGGAACATTACCACCACAATTAGTACCAGATCAGTTCACTCCTACCTCCCGGTACTAAGTGCTAAGGCTAAAGAAGATTAACATCAAATACAAGTCATTAATAAAACACCAGTCATTAGTAAAATACAAGTCATTCAAAATCAGAGTGCAGAAATCAAAAGGTACAACCCAAAAGTACAGTTTTAAAGTACCAAATGACAGAGAACATCTTATAATAGCATAAAACAAAATATAATAATACAAGGAAAAAATGGATGATGGACTCCGGCCATGTCACTCTCGACCCCCAAGCTAGGTCCAGGCTCAACTCCTAGCCCTGCCCAATGCCTTGTAAGCATCGTAGGCATCGAAGATATCGTCCCCTACCTACACAAACTCATACGAGTCTTCTACTTGTGGGAATGAGCAGCACCCATGAAACGGGTGATCAGTATGCTACGTAATGAGTAAGAAAACAGATGCACTAAGGCCAATAATACACAAAAACACACAATGTAGCATACATGGCATAATCACGTAGACAGCATGCAGTAACACAAATAAAGAAGACTAGATATGGATCAAAAAACTTATTCTTTAAATCTCTGATAAATATAGTTGATTCACATCATAGTCTTATCAATCTATGCGAGTGCGGGAATCCCACTATTATTCGCTGGTGGACTAGTCATGCAGGGCAAGATGCTCTTGGCCACTATTTTGCCAGTGGACTGGTCATGCAAAGCAATGTGCCCTGGCCACTATAATTACTTCGTATATTTCCCATGTCTTATCATCATTAGGTTTGCTTTGTTGAGCATGAAAACCCCCACTATTATAGCCGGTGGAACGGTCATGCAGGCTAAAATGCACATGGCCACTATTATTCGTCGGTGGACCGATCATGTAGGGCACCCCGGTCCTGGCCACTATTATTCACCGATGGACCGGTCTGGGTCTGGCTCAACATCTTCCTCTTTAAGTGATTAGTTTCTTAATCGTATCTTAATACAAAGTATTTTACCCTTGACATGCATGTCTAACTATATCCATACTTATCCTCCCAAGAGGGTCTGTCCCATATCTTGAGACTTTTTCACCTCCTAACTCACCCCGACATCCTTCCCTTAATCCACTTTCTCACACCGGGAACCCGAATCCTAAGTGTGTGGGTCGAAGCCCACGACCTTATACCCCAAGGTCCACTCACCACCTTACCCTGGGATTTCCTCCAGAAACCCTAATTTTGGCCTATATGGCCCATCCTTCCCTATCGTACACATCCCGACTATTTTAACACCCCACATGTCATGACCTTTAGATTCAACTCTCCCCCTTACTCATCCTCATTTATTTTTATTATTTTCTCTTTTTCTTTTCCACCTTTTCAAATTAGGGTTTCCTCCCAAACCCTAGTCAGTCCCTAGGTACCCTTATATTATCTTATGTACTATTTTTCACTTCAAGCCTCCAGTTACCCAAACAAACCTTCCATTTCCTTCCTCACGTCCCAAGGTAACTTTTCATACATAAGGTTCGCCCCCATGCGGACCTTAACCACCCCATGCAAATCCCTTGATCTCTACCATGCCAAACCCTAAGATTTCCATGCAAACCCTAGTTTCTCCCATGTAAACCTTAACTTCTCCCACTCTTTTATTTTATTTGAATCCCCATTTTTATTCACCACACATGGGTTATGGTTATTTAGGTCATCCTTATCTACGTCAACCAACTTACTTCCCCTTGGTTATCTTACTTTCTCATTTTTCTCTTTCATGTCTCCATCCGACATCACCACATCAAATGCCCTAGCATGCATGTCCTAAGGGGCTACATCACATCACGTCACAACTTGCAGCATATCCACATTAGTACATACCAGAAAAGAGTACATGAACACTTGGTTCCAAGCCGCGCTACATATAAAACAGTTAAGATAATAGCATATAGAACATGACATATAATTATACAGGACATCCAAGGCAAGTAAGACACATAGCACACAGGCGGCCTTAGCTACACCCTTACCTAAAACGTAGTCGGGCTTGGAGCACGCTCCTACACCTCCTGAGGGTTTTGACTTGATTCACTTATAAGAGGAAAATACTATGGGTTAATCTCCCTCTACCAAAATTACCATAATTTCCTATCTTAACCCTATCATGGCATACTACTAAGGGTAATAAGGATAATAGTAGTTTTATAATTAAAAGTAGGGTTATTATTCTCAAAATAATTAACCGTGCCACTACTAACCAAAGTCTTAGTAGTATTCATAAGTAAGGGTTTCAATATTACTAATAATCACATTATTATTAGTTTTATAACAATACTAATATTAACCCCAAATTCTAGTAATAATAATAGTAATAATTGTGATGGAAATAATATAAAAGTAATGGCCATAAGGATATTATATTAATAATGCTAATAGTAGTAGTGGCAGTAATAGTGACGAAAATAATAATAATCATAATAGTATTAATACTAATAGTAATAGTGATAACAATGCTGGAGATAATAATAGTAATAATGGTGGTAATGATACTCATTATAACAATAATAATAATAATAATAATAATAATAATAATAATAATAATAATAATGATGATGATGATGATGATACTAATAATAAGAATAATAATAATATTACTAATAATACTAATAATAATAAGAATACTAATAATAATATTATTAATAATGATAATAATAATCGGAATCATAATAATAATAATAACAATAACAATAACAATAATAATAATAATGATAATGATAATAATAGTAATAACGATGATGATAATAATAATAATAATAATAATAACAACAACAATGATGGTGATAATAGTAGTGGTAATAATGATGCAATAATAATAATAAGGTTAATAATAATAATAATAATAATAATATAGTTTTAGTCTTAATCAATACCATTAATTAGAAACTCTCTGAAATAAGAGTTAGAACATAATAATAATGATAATAGTAGTAGTAGTAGTAGTAGTAGTAATAGTAATAATAATAATAATAATTATTATTATTATTATTATTATTACTATTATTATTATTATTATTATTATTATTATTATTATTATTATTATTATTATAACACCAATAATAATAGTTAATAATAATACTATTAACATTAAAATCATTAACACTTTTATACACCAAGTTTAAGGGTTAAGGAGTTAGGAGACCACCTAGGCTGGGTGGTGGAGCCAGCGGTGGTGGCAGTGGAGGAAGAAGGGTGGTGGAGAGATGGATGTGGAGGCTAGGGGAGAGGGAAGTAGAGGAAAATGGAGGTGTGGGAAGGTAGGGTAAGGTCCCCTGGCTGTTTTGGGGGATAGTGGTGTCACTATAGGTGGAGAAACCGGCGGTAAATGGCGGCATGAGGGGCGAGACAGGGTCGAATGGGGTTATTCAGGAAGGTGACTTTAAACGGCCGGGGTGGCTCATGCAGGGCAAGGCAAGGAAGGATGGTGGCTTGATTGTGTAGAGGGTGGTGCAGGGATCGTTTTGGTGGCCGGAGTGGGCAGTGACGACGGCCGACGGCGGAGAAAAGAGGGGCTAAACGGGCGGCAGCGCACGGGTCGATTTTCTAGGCTACCAAAATCAAAACCCGATTATGGCAGCCTTCGGGGCTATTTATAGCTCAATCAAAAGGGGAAAACGACAAAGGGGAGTGGGAGAGTAGGGGCAAGGGTTATGGGTCTCTGGCCGGTGAGGTTAGGCCAACACAAGGCTACCTTCGTAGGCCATTTTTTTATCGGGGAGGAGGAACGGGTAGAACCAGGCACACAAGGTGGTCTTAAAGGCCTCCTAGGTCATTTGGGGACCATCTCGCATGTGTCACTCATCCCACCAAGAATCTACAAAACCTCTAAGGAAGAAGGTTGTGGTGCTAGACTGTCGAGCTGGAGGTAGTCCACGGCTTCAAAGGTATGATCCATATCCTAAACCCACCCTTCCAAGACCATGGGATCCTCCTCTCCTATGTACAACATACGGTGTGATCTATGTCAAGGGTGAGATTTTTGCGAGGGATTATGATCAGATTGCTAGAGAGCTAATAGTCATAGATAACGAGTGGAGATTTTGTCATAGTGTACCCCCGAGTATTTGCCCTGATTACCCTAGAGTATCTATTAATGAACTCTCCATCAATGATGTCAAGGAGCAGATGACGTTCCAAGACAAGTGGACTCTAAGAGTAACGGGTTCTAGTCGGGAAAGGTTACCGGTAGATTTCATAAGATGGTTAGGGGGTGTTGTTGGTTAGTTGTTTGGGTTATAGAAACCTTTTTATGTATTTATTATTGCTATTGCCCTAAGTTTTTTCTTAGTTTTTGGGTATTGTTTTAAATTCATAATATGTATTTACTTTTGAATTTACAATCCTTGCATAAATATTTGATATGTATATATATATATATATATATATGAAATCTTTCTAAAAATAGTTTGAGTATTAGTATATTTTTATTCCCGTATTGGAATGGTTTGAGAAGAAGAATAAAGATAAGCCTCCATCAGTTGGGTAGAAGAAGACATATATATTCTTCAACCTTCTGTATTGGAAATCTCTATATGTGAGGCATGCCCTCAATGTGATGCATATCGAGTAAAATATTTGTGATAAACTTATTGGTACATTACTTAAAATTTAACAAAAGACTAAAAATGTCATCAATTCTGTGAGGAAGAAGGTTGTGGTGCTAAAATTTCAAGATGAAGGGTAGTCTACAGCTTCGAAGGTGTGGTCCATGTCTTAAATCCACCCTTCCAAGACCACGGGATCCTCCTCTCCCATATACAGCGAAGGGTGGTAACCAATAACCCTCCAAAGCCAATCATCCCAAGAACTCATCATCTATGTTGTGGAGGTGGGGGTGGTGGCTGAGTCTAGGACTAGCACTAAACAAACTCCATGAAGGCCTCGAAGGCATCCAACTTATCTATTCATCATAAACTGTTCACTGTAAAACAAGGAGTGAGCATACCTGAACCTCCTGGTTCAAAAATTATCACACAAAATTTTCCCATTTGGGGGGTTCCTAGACTACCCTTTTCATTTCATCATGAGTGGATTGGAATTTATGGCTATTTGAAAAAAAAAATTCCAAGGCAAAAAACCATTTCAATACTCAAGAAAATTTTGTTGCAGCCAAATTTTCTGAAAAGTAAAGCATGGTTATCAAAATCATCGCTCTGATAACAACTTGTAACACCTCCAAAAATTACAATTGAAAATTTTTGTTCATCTTTAAAATCACACACCATAATAGGGCATGACCGCCGTAATTAGTATAAGCCTAGCCCTTAGCCAGCCTCATACCAACCACAAGGCGAAAAGAATAAACTCAATTGTAATACTGTAACACAAATAAATTAAAATGTGAAAGAGTTAAACATTGATATATGGAAAGTACTAGAACATAAGAAAGTTAAGTGTCAGTATAGAAGAGTACTAGAAATATATAACACGGTTCCACTACTAGGAAAAAAACATAAAATACTTGTGGGAAAATAAGTTTGGGGTGCACTCTCTTTGGCCTCAACCCAAAATACCATTGTATCACTCTGCCTTGACCAATTCATCATATGTAGCAAAGTCATCTATAGCATCTCACCTACCTACACAGACTTAGAAGGGGCCATTACTCATGGGAATGAGCAAATGCCATAACAAGGGTGATCAGTAAGCTCTGTACTGGGTAAAGTAACAATACAGTTAAGTTAGAGCATAGCAATACATGAAATAGATATAATGCACACAATAGATTAGGTTAGATCATTTTCCCCCATCAAGACTTAAAGCCATTAGTGTAGTATTTACACATTTCTCAAACTATATCCATAAGGATTTAGGGACCCCACTATTATGACTGGTAGACCGGTAACTATTGACTTGTTTAAATCTACTTATCAAAAGTAATTATATAAGATAACTACTTATTTTAGAAATTTTTTAAATCTACTTATCAAAAGTAATTATATAATATAACTACTTATTTTAGAAATTTTTTAAGCTAAATAGTTTCTAAAATAAGTAGTTATATTATATAACTACTTTTGATAAGTAACACCAAACAAGTACTATGTCATCAAGGGCAAAATGCTCCTAACTACTATTATGACTGGTGGACTAGTAAACTTAATACAATCAAGGGCAAAATGATCCTAACCACTAGTATAATCAGATGACCAGTAATTGTACTACAATCTAGGGTAGAACGAACCTTACTACTATTATAATCGGTAAGTATATTACACACGATCCTAACCCACGTGGTGTTCCACTGTAAGTGATTAGTGTATTTTCCATAGATTCATATCATCAAAGTTTTCCATTATTTGAGCTTGGGACCCCCACTATTATAACTAGTGGACCAATACTAAAAAATCTAGGGCAAAACGTACTTGTCCACTATTATAACCATTGGACCGGTAATATACTACAATCCAAGACAGACTACACCTGACCACTATTATAATCGATGGACTGGTAAATATCCTACACATGACCCGGCTTAATGATCTTTCACTTTAAGTTATTAGTATCTTATTTTTCAGATATCACACACCCATCCATGCACAAATGAGGTAAGACTCCTGATCTACTACCACCCCGACCAAGCCTAAACTCATGGAAACCCTGATCTCCTAACCGGAGACATCCATACTCCCTAATGATCCCTAGAATTCCCAACATTATCCACTAACCCAAACATGCCTTTAGAAGCCTTATACTCATTGGTCATATCCCGCTCTCCTTTTCCCCGACTTATAATCACCATATCTCTCAAGGGTTTCCCCCTCAAAACCCTAATTTTTTACCTACATGGCTTTAGCCTCTCCCCCTCTTATTACTTAGCCCTAAGCTTCCATGATTCAATTAAATGTCACCATGCTCACCCCTACTCCAAATTCTTGGATCCTAACTCCCTCAACCCTCACATAAGATAACAGCCTCCTAAACGAACACCCTTAAAACCCCTAATATCCCCTTTATTTTTGTACCCCTTTATTACATAACTCCACCCTCCATTTGACTGGACCCATGTCCTCCACGTGGTATACTCCTCATTACAACCCCAATATATAACATAACTCCATGTCTTCACAAGTTTCCATGTATGATTATTTAATAAGGACTCCATCTCCTCCTCTATAGCACAATCATTACTCTCAATAACCCCTGAGAATGATGTGGGCTCATGTAATCAATAGCATTACCTACACTAGAGAAAGCATAGCCAACCAATTCTTCATAACCGTACTTGACTAGAGGCTTGATAATCCTCCATCCTCTGCTTAAAGCAATACCTCTTTACTCCACCTACTTCTTTGAACCACCCAATTTAGGAATAATGGATCTATCGAAACGGTCTTTGTCATCTTACTCAACCCCAACCTCCACTTCAACCAAAGCCCTATCCTAATCTACCTCCTTAATGACACCATCACAAGACTTAGTCTCCTAAAGGAGCACAGACTCATTGAAGGTAACATCCTAGCTATCTAAGAACTTGAATGTAAATAGGCCCCATAACTTGTACCACTTCCCTCCGAATGTAAAGTGAAGAAATATAAACTTATTAGCTCTAGGCTCAAGTTTAACATAATTCACATAAGCATAAGTAGGGTAACAAAAGATATGCAAATCAAAGTAATCACTTAGCTTACTAGAGCACAAATCCTTAGGAGTATTCAAATCAATGGACTAATTCGGTGACCAATTCACCAAATATATTGCCATGTGAACCATGTCAACCCAAAACTCTCTACCTAGCCCTCTCTATGATAACATGCATCAATTCTTCTCCAATAGAGTTTTGTTCATCTGATCAGCAACCCCATTCTCCTATAGTCTTCCAACACAGGCGTGGTATCTTACTATCCTATGGTCTTGGTAGAAATTGGTGAAAATCTACTCAAAAAACTTAAGACCATTATCTATCGTGAGACACTTAACTTGCTTACCAGTCTCCTTCTTTATCAAGGTCTTCCAGTGTTTGAAAACATCAAACACATCATTCTTATGCTTTAAGGAATAAACCCATACCTTTCTAGAAAATTCATCAATGAATCTGAGCAAGTACCATGAGCCTCCTTTGGAAACCACTCTTACTAGACCCCACAAATCTAAATGGATATACTCAAGAGGCCCTCTCTTATTATGCTTAGGTGTTGAAAAGCTAACCCTCATCTACTTTCCAAATACACAATGCTTATAGAATTCTATAGTACCTCTACTCTATCCATCAAACAACCCCCTTTCAAAGAGCCCAGATAGACCCTTGACACTCATATGTCCCGGTCTCATTTGCTAAAGTCACATAACATCTGAGTCTGATAACCTCAGTGATGTTACGGTAGTTATCCCCACAATAGTGGAATACACCAACTCATACAGCGTCCTGACCTAATTCATTTTCATCACCACTAAAGCCCTTTTTATAACTCTCAGGGTACCATCCTCTATAACACACCGATACCCACTACAATCCAAGGAACTCAAAGAGATGAGGTTTATGTTCATCTCCGAGACATGTCTTGACCACATCATCATGCATCCTTACCTTCATCATCCCAATTCTAACAACTTTACAAGAAACATCATTGCCTATCAAGATAACTCCACCCTGAGTCACCTTAAATATTTAAAACCAACTCTAACTGGGACATATATGGTAAGAGCACCCAAAATTCAAGATCCATCTATTGCTGATCTTATCATATCTATCAGTGGTCAAAAACATATCTCCATCACTATTGATATAGGCAACTATAACATCATCCTTTATATTAGATGACTCACTAGACGTAGTACCGAGCTTCCTGTTAGGATAAAACTTTCTAGCATGCCTCTTATTATGATACCCATAGTATGTTACATTCTTCTACCAACTCTTCAACTTAGATCTAGACTTCACCAAACCTTGAATCTATTGTCCTCCCCTGGCTACTAATCCCTCACTATGTGACTCTCTGAAAGTACCATTGCTAGTCAACTGACTATTAATCAACTCCCATTATAGTAGGGTAGATTTCATATCCTCAAGGACTGACTCGTCCTTTCCATATAAAACAATATCATAAAAATGTTTAAAACTTGCAAGCAAAGACCATAACAACATAATAGCCAAATCTTCATCATTTCATTTAACATCTATATTATGAAAATACATAACTATAGACTCAAATTCATCTAAATGACTTTTTAAAGATTAATCATCACCTAATTTTAGGTCATGAATATGAATCCTCAACTGTTGTTGATTTGCTACTAATTTTGTCATATAATGACACTAGCTTCAACCACAAGATAGCCATTGTTGATTTTCTTGCCACTTCACATAATACCTTGTTCAACAAACACAATTGAGAGGGCCTTCAGATCTAATTCTTTAAATCTCTCATCCATCATTCATTCTAGAATCTTTAAATGCTCGAATAAAGCTTCTTCCAATTCATTATGAATTAGAATCATGAGTATCTTCAATTTTCATAAACTAAAATTGACTAATCGATTCAAATTCTCAATATCAAATCTTCTATCCATCCCAATTCTCAAATCTCTTCAACTACGCATATCTAATATCAAATTGTTGTAGAATTAGCATGGATTTAGAGAGATCCAAACCAAATCAAAATTAACAAGATTATGCACAATTAAGAATTCAATCACAAAATAGAACAATTAAGGAAAAAATAGATATCTTTAGTCATGCTCTTGTGTAATTATAGAATGATTAAATTAATCAACCAATCAATTACACAAGTGTAGAATTGTCTTTAAATGGAGAATTCTATGGAGGAGAAGAAGAATTTGGGACACACAACTCTTAATAGCTAGGGTTTCAACATGTCTCCTTTTATAGAAGAAAAAAACCTTAAGGGGTAAAACAATGTGTTTCAGAAATAAGAAAAAAGAACGATCTATGTTTATTTATATACTTTCAACTTTTGCCAAATCATATAAAAAGTTTCTCTAAGAATCATGGACCATATTTATTACTATGGTACCCCTGATGTTTATCACATAAACCTCTATACTACACTAAACTTCTCTAATACCTACAAGAACCAACACAATACTATATTATGCTTAAACACGTAGTCAAAACTCACAATTTTAGCATATAAGGATCAAATACATAAAATTTTACATGCTATTCATTTAATAAATGAAGAACACATTAGAACACACAAAACACTCTAAAAGCACAACCAACAAGTAGAATGACCAAAATACTTTTTTTCATAATAAAACTTTATTAAATCATAACTTTAATTATACAAACCCAAATCAAGACTTTTAATATATAAATGACAAGTAATAAAACTTAAATACTCCATTGGAAACATATAAAGGACATAAGAATGCCAAACTTTTCCTTAAGGCCAAAATACCCAATTTTGTGTCAAAAACGTTATCTATATCATACACACCATAAACGTAATCAAACCCAACCATAACCTAAAAAAATTACCTAATTAGCCTCACTAACATGTTATTGAATTCTTAAACCGTCACACAACCATAACCCTAAAATCTAACCCAAAGCCCTATGTTAGCCAAAAAATGGCAAATATGGCATATTCACAACATCAATGCATTAAATCAAGCTAGTTCATCAAACTCTATCTACTTTTAGAATTATTATGTTTAAATAATTCCAAGATGCAAGAAAAAGCATAAATAATCCCATAATATCAAGCTTCTTGAATACCTAACACAAAATACCCACAACATATAAAACAAACCATCAAAACTATCAGGCAAATCAAAGAAAATAATAAAGAAAGAAAAAGGAGGGAGCAACTAAAAAATTGAAGGGGATAAAGAGAGACTAAATTGGAAGCTTTTTGGATATTGGGACAAAATAGGTGGACAGGAAATACGGCAAGAAGAAAACTTAGCTAAGGATTAAATATTTAGGGAAAGGGTAAATAAGAAATCAAAAGCAACTTGGTCACTCCAAGGTTAGTTCAATTTGCAACCCTTAGGGTTAAATAAGGTTTTCTCACTTAATTTAATATATTTTTTGGAGGATATAAATAATTTTTTTATAGTCAATATGGGCTTTGTGTAGAGAAAGCAATGCTTGGAGGGATAATTATGAAATTTATCTGAAAATGTAAAAAATAACTACAACCATTTATTATTTAAGATTCAGCTAAAATATAATAAAATATACATATCCCCAAAGTTTTGTATATATTGTTTATCTAAAAAGGTTATTTCAAGACTTCAAGCACGTATAAAGGCAAAAAGGATGATAAATGGAATATTTTTATGAAATTCTACATTAAAAATATTCTAAAATTCCTAAGAGACTTATAATAATCCAATAACCAAAATATGATCAATTTAAATCGATTTATAGGAAGTATTATGGCCAAAAATGACTAAAAATTTTCACAAGAATCAAAATCATAAGGAAAAATAAGACGATGTGAATGAAAAATTTTTAAAAATAAAAATAGAGTTTCTAAACTTTTAATGGTTGTGCTAAATCATTCAAAATAAGATACCTTTATTTCTAAATAATAAAATTTGTAATTAGATTAGGATTTATGAAAAAACTAGGTATTATAAACCTCTTCTCCCTCTTATTTATGCTCAACTAAACCTTAGCCAATCACATGAACCCTTCCTTTTCTCCTTGTTCAAAACCCCAAGTTTTCTCCTTCTCTTAAGCTCATTTTTTTAAGATAAGGGTTGATTGCTCTTCTACTCCCTTTTTCTCTCTATTTTGTCTTTGATTTTAATCTCAAAATATATTATACCAAAACATTTTCTCTCTTATTCTTGACTAGCGAGAAATAATCCTAGGTGTGGAGTATCATAGTGAACTATTCTTCTTCACTTGAAAATCTTGCATTAAGTAAATTTGTTTATACCTTTTATATATATAATGATGTGTTATGAGATATGTGTTATATTTATTTCAAGCATAAAGACATGGTTAAATTTCTTAATAAGAGTATATTTGAGTGTTTGAATCATGAATATGGTTATGGAATCATGATAGGTTTGGTTGTATTGTATGAGAAGTCACGAAGATGAATATAGCATAATTAATGTGTAATTTGGTTATTTGAGTATTGACTTGTGAAATATAAGTGTTATAGTTGATTTCTAGGAATTCTCATGTTATATAATTAATTATGATATTTTGGATTTAATTTTGGAAGAATAAAATTTAAATAGGTTCTACCAAGCATAAACAACCAAATGGTCTGGGTAATACGAGTTCACTAGTGTACCAACTAACTAGCTTTATATAATACTCCATTTCTCAAAAACTTAAATTCTTTAGTATCTTTATTGGTAGGGGTAAATTTATCTTTTTGTTGTGAGTTATCTCATCTTTTTATAGTTTTGAAATCCAATATGTGTACCTAAAATGTTTCATTTGAGACTTTGCATCCTCTAATACAAATTTGTGTACAATGAGACTTACAAGTCACTTATGATCTTTAAAATATTTTGAGAATATTATTTCATATTTATATTTGATATCTCCAAATTATTTTGAGTCTCCTAGCCTTTTTCAAATTGTAAATTTGAGTATTTGGCCAAAAAAAACTCTATTTATCATTATGGTATGCCTTAATTATGTATTTTTAGCCCTAAAACAACCTGTTTGGTTATTTGAATTTTCTAAAACTTTGGGGATGAAATTATTTGATAATTATTGATATAAATATGATCCAAAATTATTTCATTATTATTCATATCATTTTTTCATTAATTCAATTACTTTTGGACCGTAAAAGTCATCAAATTTGCATTTTCTTGATCAAAACATTATATAATCTTATAAGGATTGATCCAAGCCCTTATTATTTATTACGTATTGGAACCTCAAATTTATTCCCTAATTTATTTATTTGTTTAATTCATTTTTACCAATACATTGGTTATAAATTTTGGATAAACTTTGATATATAATATGTTAGCTAAAAATCATGTTTGAAGGCCTTACTTTTAGTTGAATATTTGAATGTTTTAGGCTTGTTCATTGTGTTCAAGATGAGATTCAAGTTTTATTGAATAAAATACCCTAAGTTTCCTCTAATTACCCTAAGTTGGGTTAAAGAAATATTAACTATGTTTATTGAAAAAAAAACATACTAGGAGAATAATTAACAATAAGAGACCTTTCTAGTGTAATTAAGGGCTAATGAACAACCTTTTACCATTAACTTTAACTTCAAAAATAGTCCTCAAGTGTGAACAGTATTTTAGTTGCTTTTCTTAATGAATAGTATTTCCCAATAATAAAGCTTTTATATTTTTAGATTAGCTTCTCAATATAAAATAATATTTTTTTTGCCGACCATGAATAGTATTTTTTTGAAAGAAAAGTTTCCATATGACATGTTTAGGCATTTCATGTTGCTTTCCACCATCAAAATGTTCTTTTATGGCCTTAGATGTGGTTCTTTGTGCTTCAAAGTATTTTTTTTAAGGACTTCATATAAAAGTGGTTTTATGTAGCTTACCTTTTGGGGATTTTACGCCTTTACTTTTAACGTTTTGGATTTTTTTTTTCTTGAGCTTATTGCATTTGCATTTATGCCTTTCTAATGGCTTGTTTATTTCAGGCTCCAGGCTTCATAATGTTTTGATGTGGCTTTTGATTTGTTTTAGTGGGCTCCCATATCCTTATAAGGTCTTGTGGATTTAATGTCTTTACTTGTTATGGACTTCATGCCTTAGTTTTGCCTTGATGATTTTGGATACTTGGGATCTTTTTAAGTGGTTTTGGTACTTGTTGAATTGCGAATCATATTGCTATGTGTTAAGTGTTATTACTTAAATATGACCTAATGTATGTTGAGGTTTTTTTTAGTCAAGATCTCTAACTCTCAAAAGTTGTTAAACTAAGTGTAACAATCCCAAATTTTAAACTAAAGATTTATTTTTAAAGACAATGTGGAAATGTTTATAAAAGAAAAATCTAAGGATGTTACCGCCGCATCAACTATGAGAGAGGTGTGATCATCACCTAACCCATGCCTAATGCAAGGAAAAATAGAACAACAAACTAAAATATGTATCCAATGGTAATACATTAATGATAAAAATAAGATGAGATAATATAGATGAGAAAATGATACAATATTATTTAAAAATAGGGAATAAAGCTAAGACTTTAAATAATTAAAAGAATAAAACATCCCAACACAATGGACAAAAGATATTGAGCATCTTAGTCTAATTTTTAATCAAAACAATATAAATCTCAATCCCCAAGAAATGGCAAACTATTGGCCCATGTCATCATCCTCAACATACTCTAAATAAGAATCATACTTTTACAAATCACCCTCTTGTCACTGGCACAAAAATTAGACCATTAATGTAATTGCACAAATGCAATATTAGTATGGTAAAGTATTGGTAAAATATACTACTAAAAACATGGTAAGAGTTCATGCTACAAATTGAGGTCGCATAATAACATAGTATATAATCATGCTTAGCAAGAGTAACATGACACATCAAATCATCGATACACGTGTGACATAGAAATGCATTTAGAATATGCACAAAGTGTAGATACACATATAACATTTAAAGGTATATAGAATATGCATAAATTAGTTTCTAGAACAAGCCACAGCATGTCATTATCCATAATTGTGACTAGTGTAGGATTAAAACTATCACAACCACATCATGCTAGTGCCAGGGTTTTTCTATTAGATCTTCAACATCCACCAATCCTAGGTGCCTAGATGAGAAGGCATACACTACATTTTAGGTCAGCAACACCTAATGAAATAGCACTAGTGCTAAGGGACTTTTCTTATAGATCTTCAACATCAACCACGTTTAAGTGCCTTGGTTAAAGAGCACAAAAAAACAAGTTATTTGGAATCAAAACAATTTCTACATCTAAGACTGGGAAGAGCATAGGACTACAACTCTCACCATTACATCATGCTAGTGTCTAAGGGATTTTCTATGGATCTTTAGCATTTACTAAACTTGGGTGCGTAAGTGAGGGGGTATATGCTCACTTTTGGTTCTGATACACGCATCACAATAACACTAGTGTCAAGTAGCTTTCCTAAGGGATCTTCAACATCCACCACACTTAGGTGCTTAGGTTAAAGGGAAAAAAAGAAAACCAAACCCTAAGTATGAATATGTCGGAAAGCTTCTATGATTCCATTATTCAATTCCAATATCAATCAAGTATGGTATTTTAAGTGTTGACACCAAACACTAACCAAATCATACAAAATGCTAAATTGGGTGTTTTAAGGGAATACCAAACTCAACCAAACAAGGCACTAAAGTATTACCATTTTGATACTTGCTAAATTTTAGTTAGGAATGGTTGAAATAATGATTAAAATGTTGTAATTATATGGTAAGATTAAGATAACATACCCAAAGAAAGATCGCTAATTAATCAAACAAGCATGGAAAATTCAGCCAAACTAGTTTATCGGTCGCTAGAACTAGTCAGCTGGTCTAATCGTACTAGACCTGATCTAAAAATAAAACTAGCAAACCATTTGATAGGTTGGTTCCACCGATTATTTGTTTATAGGAACCAATCAATGGGTTTGACAACATCGATCGATGGGTCTAAGCAAAGACCAAACTACTCCAGTCATAAGGTAACTAGTCGATGGATTTAGTAAACCAATCAACTTTTCATAAAAACTATTAAGCTTTTCTTGCAACCAATTTATCAAGAACACCAAATTGAGTGACTAGTCACACAACTAGTCGATCAGTCGAACATCTTTTCCATATTAAGCTTACCATGCTTCTATGTTATAAAATAAATTAAAATACATAATGCACATATAGAATCACATGGGTACATGGCATAATCAACACTTAACAAAATCATGCTCAAAACTACCAAAATAATGCATAATAACAAAGAATTCAAAACATGCTTAAAACTTTAAAGATGAAAAATTTACCACATGCTTTAATCTAAGAACTCACTTAACTCATACATAATATATAAATACACCAAGAAAATGAAACCACAATAGACAACAAAAGACCTTATTCATATTAGATATAAAAATGCTTTACCTCTAAGCAATTCTTCTATCACAAAATACTCCTAACTTGATGGCTTTCTACCAAGACCTCGATTTCCAAGAGAATCAAGATTCAAAACAATCAAAATTATATTTCCAAAAATGAATAAAACAAAATTAGAAGAAGAACTCCTTACCTCCAAGTAATTCTTCTAGCAGAAAATACTACTAACTTGACAACTTTCTACTAAGACTTCAATTCTTAATAGAACTAAAAACTAAAAAAAATACAAAATCTATTTCCAAAACTTCATAAAATAAAATCAAAAGATGAATAATGCCATAACCCAAATTTTCTGTCAAAATAAAATGTTTAGGAGAAAAAAATTAAGATCTTATGCCTTTCTCAAAACCTTAATCCTTCCTCAATTAAGAGGAATGATGGACAATTAAAGCTAATAGTTTGAGAATAAAGAAGAGATAGGATCCAACTAAGAAGAGAAGAGAATAAGATGAAAACCTTTATTTTTCAGTTGAAAAGAGAAGGGAGAAAAATGGAGAATTGTCCACTACTTAAGAATTTGTTTCACAAAAGAAGGGAGAGAGTGAGCAAGTGTAAATGGTAGGGGGTGAAAATGAATAGGGATAGTTGACATTCACAAGTGGGAGATAGAGACGTCCAGCTTTGGTTGAGTGTGGGTAACCAAGGTATAAGGGAAACACATGATGAGGTAAGGGAGGTAGAGTGTAGCAAGGAAAAATCATGGTAGAGGGTTTGTAAGTCATGGAAGAGCTGTAGAAAGCCAAACACATAGCCATGGATGCTAGAAGAGAGAGAGAGAGAGAGAGAGAGAGGAAATGAAGGATAAGAGAGAGAAAGTGAGAAATGCCTTAAAAAGTATTTTTGGAGGAATTTTAGCTAAATAAAATCCTAAATTATCTAAACAACATAAAAATCATCCCAACGCACCAAGATAAGATTATTAACACAAATAGATTCTAATTAGAAGTTTTCATAAATATTGGAAAGATATTTGCATCAAAATTAGAAAAGGATCTAAAATCGCACGACAATCAATTAATTGGTTTGAAAAAACCATTTGACTAGTTCATTGAGAAACAAAATTGTCAGTTTCATATTTTAGCATAGTAGTTGATTATGTAGGCAAGCCACTCAATCAGTGTGCTTGAAATTCATATTTGTATTCAAACTTCAAGCCCTTTCCAATACCAAAACTAATTTATTTTATATCAATATAATTTTAAATAAAATTTGAATGATTCAAGGATGGGGTACTGCAATGAGGGTTAGTGATCTATACACAGTCTCTTTATATTAGGTGTTGTATGCCTACAATTAGTTGCCTTCCGACAAGGACCTAAGTTATTTTTTATGCTCTTTATACTCTATCAAACTTATGTATTTTAGGGGGTGTCAACACCTAAGGAATTAGTAATTAAATGATTGTTTTTCATTAAGGTTGGATTGTGTATCCAATAATTCATCTACTGTCCATTGTCTATCAGAGAAGGGTGTAGACTTTGCTATCCCGTGATGCTTTACAGCCATTTTGGTGGTTACTACTGTGTGGAGATCTAGGGTTATAATTTGTAGCCTTATATGAAGTTGTTTGGTTTATGCCTCATAAATCTCCTAGTCATTAGTGGGTATAAGTAATATTTTACATATTATAGGACATCATTAGGGGCATTTTTGTGTGTTTTCATTGCATTTAAATGTCATGGTGTGCCTCATTTCTATTATTTTGATCATATGAGTTTTAATTCAATTGTGAGGCATTTATGCTAAAATTAGAGCTAAAATATCTTAAGAAACTTACGCATGCATGCCATAACATATTGTGTTGCAATTTATTGAAACTCCCCTAGTTCACTACAAGAAAAAAAATTCACAACGTATTTTAGCCACGACCTCAAATTTACATTGTTAATTTTTTTTTTTTTTTGCAAAAATTATTAACTTTAGTGGCAAAAGATTGTTGCCATAAATGATAGTTTTTTTTTTACAGCAATAATATCTCATTGCTACAAAAATACTTTTACTACCATAATAATTTATCATTTCTAACAAATATATAACTTTTGTAATGACCATGTTGTTGTGAACAATATTATTTTGCAATAAAATGTCAAGTCGTGAATAAAAGTTTTACTCTACTAGAGGGTGTTTTATATACCTTATTAATAGTCACAAGACATTGTTGTTGGTAAAAAATATTGCTTGTTTGTTAGGACAATTTTGTTACGAATGCATATTTTTCCAACAAATTTTTGTCGAGTTAAAATATTTTATAGTTATTTTTTATTTAATGCTGCATAAAAAATTATTAAGCTAAAAAACTTTAAAATATATATATTATTCTATTTATTTTTTCACAAAAAATATTATAAGAAAAAATCACTTTTAGAAGAATCATAAAAGATATTATTTTTGTTAATTGTTGCAAAAAATATTTTCACCAATTTTAATATAACTTTAGCAATGAATCTATTAAATTATGGCCAAAAACAATTTGAAAAATTGGAAAATCTACTAACTTTTGCAATGAATCTGTTTAATATTGACAAAAAATAAGTTACTTAATTTTTATTTAACTTCTTCCACAAATAAAATCAATACAAAAGATTGTGGGTGAAAATATTTTCATCAATATCAATCTAACTTTAGGAATGAATTTTATTAATTGTGGCCAAAAAATGATTCACAAATTTAAAAATATTTTTAGCAATGGATATGTTAAATTGTGGCTGAAAATAGTTTCACAATATTCAAACTCTACTAACTTTCGCAACAAATTTGATGAATTGTGACAAAAAATAATTTACTAAATTTTTATTTAACTTCTGCCATAAAAAAAATGTTACGAAAAATAGAAATTGGGCCAAAAAAATCTAGCAATAGCTTTTAGAAGTAATAAATGAACAGAGAACACACAAAAGTTCTCCTTATGATGCATGCACACATTTCTGCTTCGACCTCCATGTGAGAAGTCATACTCAACCAAAAACCAATGCCTCCTACTAACGCACACATTTCTCCTTCTCCTTATTCTTCTATGAGGAGGCACTAGTCTTTGACTATCTATGATGGTTGTTGTTGTTTAGTGGCACTTCCAATGACAAGTGGCCGTCTTCAAATACTTACAACGGTAGATGCTGCCATATTTTCGATGATAGAGTTAGAATAATATTAACAGTATATTCAACAATTGGCTTTCATATTCCTTTTTCTATGCCTTTTCTAATTCTTTCATGCTCATACAGCAACTATGAAAACTAATAGCTATATATTAGGTCTGAATCCCTACATTTCCTTCGTTTATTCTTCTTTTAGTTTGAACTAACGTTTCATGGTACTGAATGGCTGAGGGCTGAAGCTGTAACAACCCCAACATTTACTACTGAAAATTTTTGTTTAATTAAAAGGTTTAACGGAAACGAAACAATAAAATCGTAAATTCAGGGGGCATTACCGCCACACTCAATACTAGACCGGTTCACTCCTACCATTCCAGTACTAAGTGCTAAGGCTAAAAAGGATTAACTTCAACACAAGTTGATAATTGAAACAAGTTTTCATAAAAGAAAGGATAGTGTTCACCATACAGAAATTAGAGTGCGGTTAAAGAGAGTTACAACCTAAGGAGTAGTTAAATAAGTTTTTCAAATACATCAAACACAGTACGATAGAGTAAAATGATACATCAAAAAAGTAAGATAGAGTCTGACCAATCACTCTCGCTCCCTAAGCCAAGTTTAGGCTCAACTCTCGGCCCCACCTGATGCCTTGTAGGTGTCGTAAGCATCGAAGATGTCGTCCCCTACCTGCACAAACTCATATGGGTCTTCTACTCGTGGGAATGAGCAGCACCCATGAAACAGGTGATTAGTACGCTACGTACTAAGTAAGGTAACAGATGAGCTAAGGCCAAACATATAAATAATACAATATAGCATACATGTCATAATCATATAAGCAGCATGTAGTAATACATATGATGAAGGCTAGCTATGGTCCCAGTAGACTCATTCTTTAGATCTTTAGTAAATATAGTCGATTCACATTATAGTATTTGTCAATCAATGTGAGTTTAGGAACCCCACTATTATAGCCGGTGGACAGGCCATGCAGGGCAAAATGCTCCTGGCAACTATTATTCACCGGTGGACCGATCTGGCCCTAACTCACATGATGTTTCACTGTAATTACTTCGTGTCTTTCCCATGTCTTATCACAATTATGTTTGGTTTTTTTAGTACGAAACCCCCACTATTATAGTCGGTGGATCAGTTATGTAGGGAAAAATGCGCCTGGCCACTATTATTCACCGGTGGACCTGTCATGCAGGCACCCCAGCTCCTAACTACTATTATTCGTCAGTGGATCGGTTTGGGCTCGGCTTAACAATCTTTCTCTTTAAATGGATAGTATCTTATTCGTGTCTTATTCAATAAACATTTTACCCTTGACATGCATGTTCAAAAACATTCTAACTCTATCCTCTCAAGGGGGCCCACCCCATATCTTGGGACTCCTGCCCCCTTATCACACCCTGACATCCATTCCCCCCTTACACTTACACATAATGGAAAACAATTCCTAAGGGTGTGGGTTAAGGCCCAACACCTCATGACATCCAACTCCACCTACTATCACCCTCTAGGGTTTTTCCTCGAAAACCCTAATTAGACCTATGTGGCCCAATCTTTCTTTCACTTACACTACCATTACTCCATTCATCACCCCACACCTTATCTCATTTAAATCCAATCCCTAATCATATCACTTGACCACTTGATTCCACATGTGACCGGAAAACCCTAGTTGGCCACTTCAACCCTAGTACCTTTCTTCTCCCATAAGTAACCTCTCTCTCTTTCACCCAAAACCTCTTCTTTCCCAAGGAACCCATACTCACCCCTTATAAATAAATTCCCACTCTTAACTCGTACTCCACTCTCCCTTGATTATTTTTACTTCCACATTTTTTCTAGATTATTGCTTCCTCTCAAAATCCTAATTGAGTCCGTTATGCACCCTTACACTAACCTACGTACTATTTTTCGTCCCAAGTCTCCAATAACTCCACAACTCTCCCCTTAGCTTATTCACACCCTAAAACAACTTTTCTCATGTAAACATCATCCCCATACAAATTTCATCCATCCCATGCAAACTTTTGAAGTCCCTATGAAAACCCTAGAATTCCCATGCATGGTTCCCATCTCTTTTTTCATATTGGTCATCTCTTTCTCTTTATTTTCCTCTCATAGATAATGAGGTATTTTAGTTAACCTCATATCCCCCTTAGTAAACTTACTTCCCATTTTATTTCTTTTTACCCTTTCATTCCCATATCATATTAATAATCATCATAGCATGCATGTCCTAGAGGCTCATATCATATCACATCATAATCACCATATATAAAAACCATACTCATACCATAAGGAACACACAAACATACCTCAACTCCAAGCTACGCTACACATAAGACAAGTTAATGACAATCATACGGTACACGACATAGCATGATATATATAGCATCCAAGGCATAAAATTCACACAACACACAAGGGCCTTAGCTATATCCTTACCTAAAATGACACCAAACTTGGAGCATGCTCCTACGCCTCCTTAGGGTTTTGGCTTGGTTCACCTATAAGAGGGAAAAACTAAGGATTAGTTCCCTCTTACTAAAAATACTATTATTTCTTATTTTAGTCTAAGATTAAGGTTTTCATTATTAAAGGGAGCTTTATAAATGAAAACTAGGGTTTTTTATCATCAAGTTAGCCTACTAGATATTACTAGTCAAAATATACTTATGTTACTATTCATAACTATATTTATATCATCAAACCTAATAGCTTTATTTCTTCTAATAATAGTACTAATACTTGTAAAAATAAAATAGTAATAATAATAATAATAATAATAATAATAATAATACCAATGCTGCTAGAAATAGAAGTCCTGTTATTTTTAAGGCCAAGGCTAATAATAGCTTTAGGGATAAAATAATAATATAATATTAGGAATACTAATGAAGTACTAATATTACTAAAGGTACTAGTGATAATAGTCATATTTGAAATAATGATAATATAAGGTGATATATATCTCCAAAATTTGTATTTAAATAATTCTATTATTTGTTATATATTATGTTGTACATATAATTACTTTTCTTATTGTGTGATTGTTTAGGAAATTAATTCAAAACATGGGAATGGATCGAGGTGATTGTTGTATCTGCTGCTGGGTGGTGTTACAAAAATTGTGTTGTATTAATTTGTAAAAATCCCATGTGATGCATTCGCCGACATATTTGGCTAACGGGGATTAAGTTAGCTGTGTAATCTGCCACCCGACCCATATTTATTGGGTTAGTTGGAATGTGGATTACTCAACCCTTGGTAACCATGATTAGCTATCATATTTTAGCTGATGGGAATTAATTGTAAATCCATTAACTTGGATTATTTTTCCTTGTAATTATTTTTGTAAGGATGGGTTGTTTCTTTGCCCAGCCCGTCGATCCATGATGTGTATATCTCGGCTGATTTCTTGGGCTGTATTTAAGCTGATTTGTGTGAGATAGTTGTAAGCCAGCGTTCGTATACGTTATATTTTTTATTTTTTTTGTAATGTATACGCCATATAAAAGGTATATACACTGGTTGTACACACAACTTTTGGTCAAATACATTTTTCAATTGCATTCTTCTCGAACTCTCTCTCTCTCTCTCAACTTCTCTCTCTCGCGACCTCCTCGTTCACAGTTTCTTCTTCTTCCCGATCTCCTTTCTTAATCTGCTTCTCAATCTTTTCTTTTCCACAAATTCAGTAGTCATTGATTCAACTGCGCTCTGAGTTTTCTAATCTTCCTTTGGAGCAAAATCCTTAGGCTGATTATCTTGGTGAATCGAATCCCGCGCTCGATTTATTTTTCGATCCAGCGAAAATTTGTGAAACCCATCCAGGTTTCATCATAAGGGTTCAAATGTTTTTGTCACAATAATAGTAACCAAAATAATAACAATAATAATAGTAGTAATAACTAATAATAATACTATAGTAATAATGTTAGTAACAAAAGCATTAGGAATAATATTAGCAATATTTGATTAATAATAATAATAATAATAATAATAATACTAAGGTTGAGTATTCTTCTTTTATAGTAATAAAATGGTAACATGTCAAATTCGGTTTCAATAACACTAATAATAATAATAATAATAATAATAATAATAGTAGTAGTAGTAGTAGTAGTAGTAGTAGTAGTAGTAGTAGTAGTAGTAGTAGTAGTACTAATAACAACAACAACAATGATGATAATAATAATAATAATAATAATAATAATAATAATAATAATAATAATAATAATAATAATAATAATAATAATAATAATAGTAATAGTAATAGTAATAGTAATAATAATAATAATAATAATAATAATAATAATAATAATAATAATGATAATAATGTTAAGCATAATAATAACAATAACAAAAATATAGTAACCGAATGATCATAACAATATAAGGGTCCAAATATGTATATTAATAATAAAAGGTGATAATGGATAAAGTTAGTATTAACAATATTAGCAAGAAAATAATGATAATGATAATGGTAATAATAATAATAATAATAATAATAATAATAATAATAATAATAATAATAATAATGTTGTTAAAAATAATACTAATAGTAACAAAGTGTTTTGCCATCCATCATTCATCCTTCACAGTCAAGGTTTGTTAAGGATAGAAGGATTGGAGACAATGTGTTATTGGCTCATGAATTATTGCATATGTATAATAAGAAGAACATTTCTCCAATATGTATGCTGAAGATTGACATGAGGAAAGTTGAAAATCATTAATTTGAGTTTTGCTGATGACTTGCTTGTTTTCTGTAAGGCTGATGTATGTTCTGTCAAAGCCATTAAGAAGGTTTTGGATAATTTTTCTTCATGCTCAGGCCTGCAAATTAGTCCTGCTAAAAGTATGGTTTTCTTGGGAGGTATTTCTCAGCATTTAAAGCAGGAGATCAAATCTGTTTTCCCCTTTCAAGATGGGTCTTTCCCTTTTAAATATTTGGGTGTTCCTATAGATTCTTCGAGGCTTAAGGTAGATGATATGATGGTCTTGGTTCATAAAATTTCTGGTTGTATGCAACATTGGGCCAATCGACTTCTTTCATATGCGGGAAGACTTCAGCTTTTGCAATCTGTTATTTCTGGCATTACTAATTTTTGGAGTCAAATTTTTATCTTTCCCAAGAAGATTATTCAGAGAGTGGTGGCCATGTGTAGAGCTTTTCTCTGGTCTGGTAAGAGTTCTACATCTAAAAAAGCTTTGGTGGCATGGAGGGTGGTTTGTTTGCTAAAAAAAGAAGGGGGTTTAGGCATTTTGGAGTTATCTACATGGAACATAGCTGTTGTAGGTAAATTGCTTTGGCATTTATATCAGGATAAGGATGCTCTCTGGATTAAATGGATGCATGCATATTATATCAGAAGGCAGGAGTTTTTTTCCTGCATTTTACCTTGCACTACTTCAAGCCTAATGCAGAAAATCTTTTCAGTCAGATCAGTTATTTTTCCTACTGTTCAGTTTTGGCAAAGAGATCAGTTGTATTCTATAGCAGAGGTTTATAATTCCATTAGAGTTTCTGCACCTAAGGTTCCTTGGAGAAGATTTGTTTGGTCTAATATTGCAGCCCCCAAACATAAGTTTATTTTATGGTTAGTAGCCTAGTTAAAGCTTCCCACTAAGGATTATATCAGCACTTTTTTGCATTCTATCAATCTGAGATGTTGTTTTTGTGACCAGAATGAATCTGTGCTGCATATTTTCTGTCAGTGTACTGAATTGAAGAAGATTTGGTCTGCTATAAGTAGGACAGGTGGTTTCAAACTCAGATTTGGCTCATTAGAGAGAATTTTTAATTCTATGGATAGAAGTAGACATAAGAAAGATGGAGTTGCCCAGCTTTATTCAAGTTTTTATGTTGTTGCAGTTTATGAGGTTTGGAAAGCTAGGAATTGATGTATTTTTCTAATAGAAAATGGGATTTGAAAGGGGTAGCTTTGAAGGTAGCATTGACTATGTCTTCTCTTTGTTTTCATTCTAGTCGTAAGGATAAGTTTGTTAGATTGATAGGAATGGTAGATTATTTCTACAATCTCATTTGTAATTTATGATTATGATATAAAATTTTAGATTTCAAAAAAAATAATACTAATAGTAATGATAATAAAAATGGTAATAGTAATATAAGGGTTCAAATATTTACAATAACTAGCATTAGTTATAATAGTAGGAATAATAGTGAGGGTAATAATAATAATAATAATAATAATAATAATAATAATAATAATAATAATAATAATAATAATAAGGGAAAAATCCTAGTCATAATAACACTAAAGTTGTAGACCATTAATAATGATAATATTATTATTATTACTGGTTAGGAAAATCATAAGGTAAGGTTAAGTAGCAATAATAATAATAATAATTATAATGATGATGATGATGATGATGATAGTAGTAGTAGTAGTAGTAGTAGTAACAATAATATTATTATTAATAATAAAGATACTATATTAATACTAAGGTAGTAGCCTTTTAGAAGATAATACCATAGTTACAATATTTCCAAAGTTAGATTAGATTGTAAGAGTAATAACATAATGATAATGATAATAATAATAATAACAATAATTATGATGATAATAATGATAATAATAATAATAATAATAATAATAATAATAATAATAACTATAATACTATTAATATTACTAAAATTTATTAACACTTATATATAAAAGGTTTAAGGGTTGGGAAAATTAGAACACCACCTAGGGTTAGTAGCGGGACCAACGACGGCGTGTGGCGGCGGCGGTGGAGGAGGAAGAGAGGTGGAAAGATGAGTTTATAGGCTAGAGGAGAGGGAATGAGGGGGTGTTTGAGGTGGTGGAAGGTGTATCCGGTGGAGAGAGGTAGAATGGAGGTGGTGGTGTAGCCGGAAGTGGTGGCGCACGGCGGCCGGAGTGGTGGCCGAATAGTGGTGGAAGGTGGAAAACGGAGAAGGAGAGGGAGGCAAGGAAAGATGGGGATATGGGGAGGTAGAAGAGGCTCCCCTGGTTGTTTTGGAGGGTAGGGGTGGCATTGGTTGAGGCAGAATCGGCGACGAACGGCGGTGCGAGGGCAGTGAGGGGTCAAAGTGGGTTGATTGGGTTGGCGGTTTTGCACGGCCAGGGTGGCTCATGCGGGGAAAATTGAGGGGCGAGGAGGGTCTAGTTAGGTAGAGGGTGGTGCGAGGGTTGATTCTACGGGTGTTTTGGCTGGCGTCGATCGTTGACGGTGGCAGATTATGGGGTTGTTTGGGCAGTGGTGCACAATCGGGATTTCTAGGCTGCGAAAACAAAGGCCTGATTGTGGCTACCTATGGGGGTATTTATAGGATAAATGGGGTGGGAAATGACAAAGGGAAGAAGACAAGAAGGGGCAAATGCCAGGTATGCCACTAGTGGTGGCAATCGAGGTGGTACTGCCATGACAGGGGCGGCAAGGTCGAGGGAAGAGGGAAAGGGAAAGGGGTAGGCTGCTCGGGAGAGGGGAAAAGGGTTGGTTGGGACCGAATTTGTGTAAGAAAGCGATAGGAGAGGGAGGAGAGGGCGATCGGACGGTGTAGGTGGCTGTCGGCAGGTGTAGGGTTGCAGGGTCAGGCTGCAGCTGTGCGGGGGAAGAAGACGACAGGTTGGACCAGTCGGTCCAAGGGGAAAAGAAAGAAGAAAAAAAAAAGACGACTGGTCGACCTAGGCAACAGGCGAAAAAAGAAGGAAGTTGGGGTGGGCCTGGTTGCGCCGGACAGGGGGAGAAGGGAGTTTGGGCCGTGGGCTGGCCCAAACCGGGAAGAGAAAGAAAAATAGGAAAAGGAAAAAGGAAAGGAAAGAAGGAAAAGGAAAAAGGAAAAAGGGAAAAGGGGAGGAAGAAATAGGTGGTTTGGGATATTTTGGGTATTTAGTATTATTATATATATTTTTTGAATATTTAAAATTAATAATATTTATTATAATAATAATAATAATAATTAAATTCTTTCTTTTTTTAGATTAATTTGGCTATTTTGGATAAATTTTCCCTAAATAATTTATTTATTATTTTCTCTTTGGTTTTCCTTAATCAATTCCCCTTTATTTTAATAAGATAATTTATTTACTTAATTTCCCTAATAAATCATTATTTTGCCATAATTCCTAAATTGGGATTTTTGGGTATTTCAGAAGCTATTTGTCCTTCTCGAATCATTATCTTTGACCTGTTCTTTTGTTGAATTTCGGTGCTTGATTAGTTTTGTCTTCTGAGTGTAAAAGTTGTGATGTTCTAGAAGTTTAAATTTACTCTCTAGCTCTAACTTATATCTTTTCTTATAACTAAACAACAAGTAGCAATATCCCCTTTTTTGCTCTTAGAGGTCCATTTTGATCATTCATGAAATGTATATTACATAGGCTTTCTAGTAATAATTTTTTGCAGCGTGTGCCTGTGATTTTGTAGGAAAGGAAAATAGAATTGACACTATAAATTAACAAGTACTAAAATAAGAATGCATAGAGTACTTAGAAAGAATTATAATAGTGAAATGGGCATTTGGTTTACTTTAAGTTATACATTAATGCATGCAAGATACCCTAGAAATGTAGACTGCCTCTTCGATCACATTAGTTTATCCTTATGCAAAAATAATTCAGTTTTTCAACCTTTTCATTATGACCTAAAATATCAGTCACACCACTTAGAGATTTTTCGATGACCGTCTCCAAGCTCTCTTTCTTTGAAGCTTCATCAACACTAAGTGCTTCACTTATTGTACTATTTTCTCTTTCAGCACAATTTTTGTAGTTTTCCTTGAGGATACTAGATATGCAAGTAGCAATTATGATAGGTTAGGGATAGAGAACTCATCAAATCTCACTCTGAAATAGGAGTAAGAAAAAATAATAGCAAAAAAGATTAGAGGGGTCAGTACCTTTTGTAATTAGAATAAAGTTGATAATATCTTTAGGAACTTTCTCCAATCCTCTATTCTATTGATCAAAGCTAATGTTAAGTCTGGCTATGTGCAAACCATCATGAGACTCCCAACTACACTTTAAAACCTTATCCATATAGTTTTCTCTTAAGTTGTGCTTAGGACTTGGGTACTGGGACATTGTCATCCCGAACTATGTTGAAATAGAAAAAATGAAATCTATTATCCACCTTCTCCACATAAGACTCTTGGGATAGGAACATATACCTTTCACTTCAGCCTCTGTCTTTCCATGCCCAAAATCATCTTAGCCTTCCCCAAATACTTTATATCAAACTCTATTTTCAGCAATAATTTTACACTTTTGCGTCATTGCATGCTCTAACTAGTAATGCATATCATCCACATAAAGCAGTAGGAGAACATCATCCTAACCCTTTTCAGGCTAAACATACATATATCTTAACCCTTCACATATATGATTCCATTAAATTAGTTTGCTTTAGCTCGTATAATGATTTTTTCAATAGATGAACCAAATCTTCTTTACTTTCATTGCAAACCCTGAAGTAGATATGTTTTCCCCATGTCTTCCATGAAGGAAAGCTGGGGTTCTATTCCAGTTTTAAATATTATAATGCCATAAAAGCTGGTTATCCTATTGGAAACAGTTCCAAATCCTAGCTAGCTATCCTTTTTCGCTACAGCCAACATCAATTAAGGAGTATCCTAGCAAATTTGGGGATTTAAAATGCGAGCTAAATCAATTCCTAACATATCCCACTTTTTATATCAGTCTTAAATATTATAATGCCATAAAAGCTGGTTATCCTATTGGAAACAGTTCCAAATCCTAGCTAGCTATCCTTTTTCGCTACAGCCAACATCAATTAAGGAGTATCCTAGCAAATTTGGGGATTTAAAATGCGAGATAAATCAATTCCTAACATATCCCACTTTTTATATCAGCCTTAACACCATTGAAGACTTCGAACCAACCCCCAATCAGATCCTATAATTTTGGTCATGAATTCTCATGGCTAGGGGACATCAAGGTGGCCTCAAAATTTGCTAAAATAATCATGAAATCAAGCCACCAATTTTCTTAAATTTTAATTGGCTTAATTAAGGTTCAAAATGGCTCACAATCAACCATATGATTTAAATCACAAGGCATATCAGCAGCATCCCCATGCCAGCAATTTTGAGCAATTTTCGGCACAAAATGAGATGAAAACACTAGCCACTAATCAAGGACAAAGAAGCATACATAATCATGCTCATAAGGCATGGGTTTTGAAGGCAATCAAGGGGTAACTCATAAGCCTAAAAATAAAGTATTTATTTGTGTATGGACATCAACTATATAACTTTTCTTTATATCTTTTTTAGTTCTTCTACAAACTTTTTATTACTTTTTTTAGATTCGTGATTCTTGGTGGCTAGAAATCTTTATTTATTTCAAATTTTATGTAGTGTTCTTTTTAATAAATTTGACTACCTTGTTTTAGTTCGCAAATATGTCACGGCAAGATTGACTAAAGACTACATGTAAAAACAATATAAACAGAATTTTTAGTGGTCGTAGAGGGCAAGGTATTATGCTTTTACCTAGTTTGGATATTATTATAATGTTTATTATTAATTAATAATACTACCTACTTACTATTGTGATGAAACTCAGTTGGCATACAAATACATACCATCACTAGGAGTGTCTCATAATGGCAAACACTTTCCACAACAAAGCAATTAAGATGCTACCCAAGTTTGAGTTGTATTTAGATTTGGAATATGGGATCTTATTATTTTTATAGATATATATTTTAGCACATTATCTTACACCTTTTTTCTATGTGACTATCCAAAGATAATAGGCTCCCATGAATCACATGTGAAATATATATATATATATATATATATATATATATATATATATATATATATGCCAAAGAAGTAAGAAACATCCACTACAATATATTAATGCAAAAATATAACCACCCACTACACTATTTTACTCTATTAGAGACATTTAAAGAAGTAAGAAAATCATAACAAGAACATAAGGATCAAAGTAGACATGAAAAGTGTATGAACCATTAGAGTGATATCAATCACTAAAATATGATTTAGAAGTTTTCATAAGGCAGAACAACCTGATTTTATCTTAGAATTCACATGATAGATCTCTTAAAGTGTTTATCAGGAAAAGACAAATTGATTTCAGGCTTCAAAATCATACTTGTATAATTGATCCAAAAATCAATCCCAAACCCAATGGAATCAACTTTGAAAGTGCTAAAAAACCTAACCAGCCTATTCAAACTTGATTCAGCAATTTGTATACCACATCCATAACTAATTTATAGTTTTTTAATCATTTTATAATATTTCAATCATCTAAATTTAGTATCTAAAATCAGACATGTACATTTTAAGCAAAATCATAACATTTAAGGTAAGATAAAGCTTTTTTGGTGCATAAAAACTTATAGAAACTTAGCCAACTTTATTCTTCATTAACTATAAAATAATCTTCCTTATATTTTAGGTATGTGAACATTTAATTAGCTGGCATATAATGGCTAAAAATTAGATTTAAAATCTAAACTCATTTAATTAAATTTCTTGATCTTAAATGTACCATTTTTTTCAATGAGTTTGTAGATAATTGAGGTAAGGGCACAGGAGTTGGGAATAATGGCAGTGAGATAAGTAAACAGAAGTTGAACTTTGTTTCCAATGGATCCCAAGACAATGGATCTCAACGCAATCAGCTTGAAGAAGTTAATTGTATTAAACTTAAAATTAATATAGATGTTGTGGATGCTATTGGTTCTAATAATCATAGTCTTGGTCAATAAGACGATCAAAATATTGATTTATCTATTGTGCCTTCAAATAATCTAGGTAAATGCGCAATAGATACTTAAATTCAAAATTTTATGTGTTTATGTGTGAATATTTGAGATTTTATAATCACTCCCATTATGCCCTATCAATGGACTTAATTTTTTTTCTTGATGTTATTATTATTTTTATATGATTAATGAGGTAGAAGTAAAAAAGAATACAACAAATAAGTTTGTTGACATAGTTGAGATGACTTTAAACTTACATAAGGCTGCTAATCCAATGCTAAGAGAAACAAATGAACCTAACAATAATCTACCTCGAATAAGAATTTAGTATATGCATGAAAATAGGTCTACAAGAAATGTGAACCCACAAAATGATGGCAATAGTAATCAAGGTAGCATATTTTTTACTGATAGTGTTTATATATAAAATATTTATTCTTTTTAACTCTTATGATGTATGGATTGGCTAACCCTTGCTTTTTATCTTATTTTTGTAATAGTATTAACTATTAGTGCTAAAAGGAAAAGAGGGTAGAGAGGCGAGTACAAATCTCATATGATTGAGAAGAAGACATTAGGTGGCACTACAAAGCTAGTGGTTGACAGACTTTACTATGTTCTCCAACTTGTTAGAGAAAACGCTAGAAACTTGGTAAATTTTTGTGGCCATATTGTGCATACTAAATCCCTCATGGATGCATCACCGTGGATCCAAGTGGCATCCAAACATGATGATGCAATGTGATTACTAGTGAATCTATATGCATTCTTTTCATTTTATAAATCCCTCACTATATTACTTAACCATATATTTTGTGTTTTGTTTATTATATTTTTTGTCACACCATAGAATAAGTTCAGTATAATGGATAGTAATCAATTGCCCAGATTAAAAGTATTTGTGTTGTTTGCAATGCAATGCTTATATCATTGGAAAGCTCACTTGCATTTTTACTACAAATAATATGGGGAAACACATGAGGAATGTTTGGAAAAAACTATCTATTGATTTTTACTTACAAAATTGGAAAAAAAAAATGTTGTGAAACTTTTGATTCTCATAAATTTAAGGTAATGCTTACAATTATTGATAATTTTTTTACCTAACTTGTTTCTTGATTCTGTATATATTATTTAACTTGATTTATTTTATTCTTATATTGTAGAAAATAAGTCAACAAAATAGCAAGAATTGAAAGTCAGATAAATGATGCCAAAACACCACAGAAAACTTATCTTTTCCGGAGGTGGAAACTATAATGGTAATAATATGAAATAGTTATATTTAATAGATTTTTTCATCTTGATGACTCACTAATGTGTCTTATGATATGAAGAAGAATGGTGAATTTAAGCTAAGTACTGATGTGATTTACCTTACTAAACAAACACACAAATGATCAAGGTGTATGGGAGTGGGTTAATGATGGATGGTCTAAGAAAATTCATGTAAATTATTCATATACTTGGATTTGTGGTTTAGTTTGAAATATATTTATCACCAAAGAAGTTGTTGGATATGTTAGTTTGTACAAAAAATTGATTATAATAACTAGGAATCTATACATATGTAAAATGTTATGATGTGTGTTGTAAGGAGACCTCCACCATCTTGTGCAAGATAAGGATAAAGAAGGAGCCCCTCAAACACAGGAAGAGATGTTACTTCATGTTTTAGGACCAAAGTATAAATACAAATGAGGGAAAGGTAGTTGTAATGGTGATTCTACCATATCAAGGATTCAAGAAGAACAACAAAAAAATCATATAGGAATAGAGTAAGATAGATGAGTAATAAGTCAAGATAGATGAGTAGTAAAATAAGATATCTAGACAAAAAAGTAAAATAGATGAGCTTAAAGAGAAACAAGATCAATCTATAGCTACTTTTGAGAGGAGAATGTTAGAAATGAGTCAAATGATGGCTACCAATATGATGAGGTAAATTCTAATTTCTATACTAACCCAAGTTTGTATTTATTCTATGATATGAGCTATATTGCATTGTGTAGTATTGTTGAGTCTTGTATAGGATAAAATATTTTAAAAGTTGAATATTTTTATGAAACTCATATGATAAATAGAAATTCATAAGGATTCCATATTCACTTAATAATGGGTGCAAATATTCTAGATTTGTAAAATGAAAAAAAATAGAAAAACTACATTATCTTTTACATAAAAATTATAGATGTTAAGGCATCTAACTAGGGAGATAATAAAATAGGAAAAGGAAGGATAAACTATGGAAAATTATTTTAGAGTATTTGTAGGGAAAGAGAAAAAATATTAAGAATCCTTATATGAATAGGAATAAGCACTCGTGAAAAGCCTCCAAAAAATGGTATATAAATCAACAAGAGAAAAGGGAATATAATAAATTGATAGGGAATATGATGTTTTATTGCTTAGCATTGGGACTAAAATCAATTAATATTTCTTATACTTAGTCCTTCTCTATTATTGAACTAAATTAAGGGGCATTATGTGTAAAATTATATGCATTGACTTATAATGGTGGTTATATAATTACATTAAAAAGATTTGATTGAATAGTCATTGTTATATCTATTGAATAATTAGATTGCTAATGACACTTATATTTTCCATACATACATACATATATGTATGTATGTATGTATGTATGTATGTATTTATGTATGCATCCATGCATGCATGTATGTATGTATATGACACATGTACTAATCTTGTTATTTATTTAGGTCCAGGAATACATTTGACGATGATGGTAATAATCTCTATGGTGGTGTTGATGATAATTATTGATTTATTTATGGATACATATTTTTGTTATTAGTTGGTGCGTTGACAAGAGGATCATATTCTTGGTTTTAGAAGTATTTTTAGATGTCTTTTTGAACAAAAACACTTGAAAAGAGTGTTTTGCCAAAAACACTTTCAAAGATGGTGATGTCATATTTGATGTTTTGAATAATAGTTTCTCTTTTGGACAATTATATTTGACAATTATACAATTGATGAATTATGCATTTGATATGGATGATCAAATGAATTTAATATTAACATTTGTATTTGATTAATATATGTATGTGATGAGTACTTGAACAAGGTATCATGAATATTACAAGTTATAAAGTGATAATTTATCTAACAGTATTGCAAGAATTTCCCATTATTTGGAAAAAAAAAAGAAATTGTTTCCAAAAATAACACTAGCAACAAATATTTCATTAAAATATGTTGCAAAATATAACAAATTATTGGCAACGGGAAAGTTGTTACCAAAAAGTATTATACATTATTAGCAACAAAAAAATCGTTGCAAAATATAGAATATTTTTTCCCATAAGAAAGTTGTTGTAAAATATATTATACATTATTGACAAAAACAAAAATCATTGCAAAATATGGAATATTATTGGAGATAAGAAAGTTTTTGCAACATATATTATACATTATTAGCAACAAAAAAATCATTGTAAATTATAAAATATTATTGGCAACAACAATATCATTGCAAACAGTTATCTCTTATTGGCAACATAGAAATTGTTGCAAAATATCATTATCCCCTAGCTTCTATGCCAACAATTTATGACAACAAACTATTTTTATCCACAAGCTTATCGTTGCCAAAGTAATTATTTTTGCCAATGGAAAAATTTTATTGAAAAAACTTTTAGTTATGCTATTATATGCAATGATGATTTGTCATTGCCAAAAATATAATATCGTTGGCAAAGATATTTTTGGCAACAAAATATTCCATAGCAAAAAACTTACTTTTCCTGTAGTGATTGTTCTCAAGTCGTAGGGAGTGCTTGATAAAGTAGAATCTAAACTCAATATAGTCAATTGAACTCCACATCTTGATAGCATTTCTTAGTACATGTAATAGAATAAAGTACAAGTGTCATTTCTACCTTAGAATTTCAATCATAAAAGGAATAAAAACATTTCTAGGTTGGTTGGATGTGTCGAGACCATGTGAAGAGAGAAACAATCAACTAAAGTTACAATTAACACATGCCCTTAAGAAAGACTAGTATAACTAATGAAGCCTCACCTAAAAATTTTAGAAGGGAGAGGGAAAAAAGGGTTATAGATCAGACACAACAAAAACATCATTGGAATTATAGAGCAAGTGAGAGGAGAGAAAATAAGGGAAATTGAGGGTTACACGTCGTAACTAAAGAAGAGGAATTTATAGTGGATTAATGTCGAATAAGGGAATCTCATGTCCTATATCCCCTATCCCCTTTTCTTACATTCTTTTTTTTTACCCTTTGTTTTTCTATTATGAATATTAGAATAAGCTGATTCATTTTTTGAGAAGGATAGTCTTAATCCATGTGTTGTAATTGGTCAAATATTATATCCTTTTTTAAAATTTTTATGAGATATTTCATTTTGATGAGAATTAATTCATTTGTTTTTTTTTTATTTTAGAAACATTTGGTACATTGTTGAAATTTATGATACTATAGAGAGTTAAATATTGTAAAAGATGCCAAAATGGACCAAAAGGTGTTTAGATCCTATCATTAACCCTAAAAAATTCCTTGTGTGACATTTCTAAGGCTTATGTGTTTAGATGGTGATAGACTGAGAGTATACTTCACCAAGAGTAAGACCTATTGAATCTAAAAGGGCTGATATTTTGTGAGCTTGGCAAGATGATGTGTAAGATAATGGATGATTTATCTTTCACAAATGTAGGATCTTTGTGTTTGGTTTGTAGAACAACAATGTCGACCAAAGTAGGAAGAAAGTTAATATTGTGGACAATTCAAATGCAACATTCAATTGGAAGGTTTTAATCTTCTCCAAAATCAAAAGAATTAAAAAGAGAAACGACTAATTTCTCTATAAAATAGATGCTAAAACTCACTCAAGATCAACCTCGCTTGAAAAGAAAGTAGGAAGATAGAATAACCAAGAGTTTTCAACTCAAAGTTCTTTCATTTCATTAGGTGATCAATTGAATGGCTATCACCACTGAATGTAAAAGTATAAAGAGTTGTATACATACACACACATATATGAGGTCGAGCCTAACCCCCATAAATTAAGCCCAAATCAATTATCCTAATTAATAAAGAGTTGCATGAACACAAGTCTATATAGTATATATAATTAATTACAATTATCATAATTATATATTACAAAGCTTACATACAATGTCAAAGTTACATAAAACCTAATCATAATAATACATTGAATAATCAAGTAATCAAGCTTCATATCTTGTAGCTTTGTCTTCCATGAAACTTTTGAATCCTTAAATTATCATTGTCATTATCTTGTATACTAGATATCATTAGTGAAGTATTATTCTTGCAAACATATGTAATAATTGCAAGAATCGCTTAATGAAAAATTATTAAGGTTATTTTAAAGGTATTCAATATTTTTAAGAACAATTGGTAACACCTCCAAATATGCTAAATCTTGTCCTCCAACATGAGAAGAACAAGATGGAAATGCCCCTACATCATTCTACCCTTAAAAAGAAGAATTTGTTCTCAAATTAGCATCACTAAAATAAGGAGATAAATCACCAACATTGAAAGTTTTAGAAACTCTTCCATAGGATTCTGGTAATTCTAATTCATAAGTATTATTTCCGAATTTTCTTAAGATTTTAAATGGTTCATCCACTCTTGGCATTAGTTTATTCTTTCATAACATTGGAAATCTTTATTTTCTAAATTTGTAACTATACCAAGTCTCCTAGTGAAAAATATTTGTTTAATTCCATTTTTGTTTGATTGGTTTTGGTCATGAATTTTTTTAAAAAAATTCAACTCTTTCTTTTGCATCATAGTTATTAATATCACCTTTCTTAAATGACAACATATCAATAGGCAAATTAGGATTAACTCCGTAGATAATTTCAAATGGAATCAATTGGGTTACACTAGAAGAACTCCTATTGTATGCAAATTCAGCATGTGCAAGTTTTATATCTCAATCTTTTATACTCCTAATAACTAATCCTCATATTAAAGTTCCTAAGGTCCTATTAGTTACTTGACCATCCGTTTGTGGATGATGAGATGTACTAAACAACAAATTATTACCTAAAATTTTCCAAAATGTCATCTAAAAGTAACTCCAAAATTTCACATCTCTATCTCATTCTATACTTTTGGGAATATCATGTAACATTATTATTTCCTTGAAATATAAATCTACCACATGAGTTGTGTCATCCATTTTATTATAAGGAATAAAATGTGCCATTTTAGAAAACCTAACTACCACCACCATAATAGAATCACTTTCCCTTTGTGTCCTTGGTAAACCTAAGATAAAGTTCATACTAACACCTTCCCATGGTTGACTAGGAGCTAGTAAAGAAGTATACAAACATTTATTAGAGAAAATCTTTTAACAGGTCACACATCTCCCAATAATAACTTATACTAATTTTATCATTCATGGCCAATAGAAATTTTCTTGTAAATCATATACACTAGAACGAGGTATACACAACTTATCAAGTTTAAAAAGAAAGTAATATTGACGCATATATTACCATAACCATGATTTTTCTTACATTTATTATTAATTTCAAAGAAATATTCATCTTTTGCATATAATTCTTTCAACATTTCAAAACCTTATAATTTAGCATCTAACATGACAAGTATCATAGATCTCCTAGATAATGCATCTACTACTAAATTTTCTTTACCATTGAAATATTTGACAAAAAAAACACAAAATATTGTAAGAAACTAATCCATTTTACATGCCTAGGACTAATATTCTCTTTACCTATGCAAATATTCTAGACTCTCATGATCTGAATGCAAAACTAATGTTTTAGGTCTCAAATAAAAACTCTATGTTTCTAAGATTATTATGATGACATATAATTCCTTATCATATATTAAATAATTCATTTTAGCACAGTTTTGTTTTTCCCTAAAAATGTAATGACTTTTTTTCTTGTGATAATACACCTCTTATCCATATCCCACTAGCATTATATGTAACTTCAAACAATTTATCAAAGTTAGGAGAGGATAATCCCAGTGTATTACATAGCTTATTATTTAAAGTCTAGAAGACTTTAGTGGCATCTTCTCCCCATATGAATGTCCCTTTCTTCATAAGATGTGTGATGGGTGTGGCAATAGTCAAGATGTATTTAATGAATCTTCTATTGAAACTCACTAATTCATGAAAACTTCTCACCTCATGAATATCTTTAGGTATTAGTCAGTCCTGAATAGCTTGAATCTTTATATGATCCACTTTTATACCCTCACTACTTATAATATAAGCAAGGAAACTTATACTCAAAAGCATAAAATCACATTTTTCTATTTTTTCATAGAACTTTCCTTAGATTATCAAATAATCTCCTCAAATGGCTAATATGATCATACTCATTTTTACTATAAATAAGTATATCCTTTAAGTATACTATAATGAATTTTCTAATAAAAGGTCAAAGAACTTCATTCATTAATCTCATAAACGAACTAGGTACATTACATAAGCCAAATAGCAAAACAATCCATTCATAAAGACCATATTTTGTTTTAAAAGCAATTTTCCATTCATCCCCTTCTCTTATTCTCATTTGATGATATCCACTCCTTAGATCAATTTTAGAGAATACTTATTCTTCACATAGTTCTATGATACCCCATATGTTGGTATATAAATAAATAATAATTATGCTAAATTTTAGGCCTTTGATTTTGATTTAATGCTTTGATTGGTTTAGGATAAATTTTTATTTGGAATCATGTTGAAAAATTAAGTTTCTTAAGTTTTTCGGGCAAACAAATCTACTGGTTCCATGAACCAATCAACTAATTTATTGTTTCAGCAAATTTAGTTTTCTCAACTTAATCGATCAACTAGTTGGGGAAAGCCAATTGACTAGGGTAGAATAGTCAACTGATAGACCAAAACCCATCAACTGGTTTGTCAAGCTAGTCATGCTTTTCTTGTTTAATTTTCTAAAAATTCCCTTACATAGAAATGGAACATTACCAACTCATACCAATTTATCCCTAAGAGATTCATAACCATTCTCATGATACATTTAACTTGAAATATGACCTCAATTTTATTTGGAGGTCAATTGAGATAATTGAGGAGGAGAGATGACCTCATCATTATCTTCTTTCTCCTCTCTCCTCTACACGATTATAAAATCAAATGCTTCAACCTTAGGTACGACTCCGAGTAGTTGGAAGATGGCTCCTACATTGACCTTTCATTACTCCATTCGTGAATGCTAATTCTGGTCTAATTAACTTGCATTCTCTAGAGACACCATTTGAGCTCTAGATAATAAGTTAACAATCCTAAACAAAATTTGACCATTATACTCAAATTTAAATGGTCAATAGTAGGGTTTTGAGTTGGTTCCTGGACCCTCGGTGTTTCCCTTCAATTTATTGGTTATAAATAGCCCCAATCATCTCTTCTATGTACCCTTCATTTAGCTATTGAATCCTCTAAATCTTGTATTCACCTTCCTTCTCTCCATATTTCTAAAATGTTTAAAAAGTATTAGTGCATGTTAGGTACTACCTTTAGTTGATTTTTCATGTTGGTATGAATGAATACAACCTATATAAGTGAATTAGATGATTAGATGGCATAGTTTGAGTAAAAACATGAAACTATGTAAATTAGGATCTGATGATTCCATGTTGAGAAATGCATGTTAAGTTTGTTGAAAATATGATCGACTATGTTGATACATGTTTTAACGTTGATAAGAATTATTTCTAGGTAAGAATCTGCATGAAATTTGTGATTTGGTGTTGTGTTAGGGTAAACCGATCTACTGGTTAGGTCAAACTGATTGACTGGTTCTTAGAATAGTCAATTAATTGACTCAACCCATTGATTGGTAAGCCAGTAGAGACCTTGGTCTTGCTCTTTGCTTAAACCCATCAATTAGTTTGGCAAAATCAATTAACTGGTATATGAACAATCGACTAGTTTTCCCAAACCAATCGAATCGTTTGAGGAAAACATGGTCTAGTTGAGTCAAACCTATGGACTAGTCAACCCAAACCAATCTACTAATTGGTGCAAATGATAAACTGGACAGGCCAAATCAATCGACTGGTTTATATGATTTGTTTCTTTTGGTTTGGTTGTACTTTGAGGTTATGTTTGGGATTATACCATGATTATTTGTGAGATAAAATACAAAATTTAATATGGATTACTAGCCTAATGAAAGAATTAAAATGAGTCATAACTTATGGTATACATTATGAGTAATGTAAAGGCTAATTGAATATTTTACTTATGATAAGTGATGATATTGAGAAAAAGAGTAATGAAAATCAGTATGGGTTTGAATTACACAACATGATGGATATGAAAAATGTTGGCCAATGGAAAATGGAAAACCCACATGGTTGGGGAAATGGAAATAAAAGGATTGGTATGGATTAACATGGAAAATTGTTGTACTTGCTTATATGGTCCTTATATGATCACCCATCCTTATGCACAAAATACTAATCATGTAAAGTGAAAGATAGTCGAGTTGAGTATGAGTACGGGTTATCCAATCCTTGATTAACCATCGGGGGTTAGTCTGCCTTTGGGCATTTTTGGTGCCTTTGGGTGGGATCCTAAGATGTCTTAGTGCCTTACCTACTCTAGACATTGATAATGTACTAGGGATATCGATACTAAAGATTCTGTTAACTAGGAGGTTGGCTTCGGCCTAGACTTATGTCCATATTGGATAGCTTTGGCCTAGACTTATGTCCATTCTAGTGATTGGCTTCGGCCTGGACTTATGTCCATTTTGGTAATTAGCTTTGGCTTGGACTTATGTTTCATTGGTGATTAGCTTCAGCCTGGACTTTATGTCCCTTATGTGGATAGGCTTCCATGGTATGTGAGACCATGTTATAGTGTATAGTCCATCGCTCAATTATAATAAAATATGGATAATAAGTAATTAGTTGGCAAAATTTAAATGGTGACCAAATGAATGGTTAATAAATAGTAAAGATAGAAAAAATTGCCTAAATAATTAAAAAGGGATAAAAGCTAATTTATGCACTTGGCTAATGGTCAAAATGACTGATTGGTTATGGAATGGAATATTAATTAGATAACTCACATATCTCATATATGGATATATAAATGGTATAACCTAAGAAATTAGGTAATTGGAAATAAACTCTATAGGTTGCTTGGATTCTCTTTGTTATTACATATGTGAGTATTTATGTGAATGAGGATTTGAAACCAAGCATGATATATTATGATTTTTTGGAATTATGCATGATATCATGTACGTATATAATCTTACTATCAGATATATAGTTTTGTTATGATGCCTCTTATATTTCATATCTATCTATGATAGATTGGAATACTTGTGTTTACATTAAGGGATCAACTTAGATTACTCAATATGTAGTGTACTAATATACCTATTTGCTCGGTTACCTACTCATTACCACGAATAAAGGACCATGTGAAGGTCTTTAGGGATTTGCAGTTAAGGCCTACCTCAATTGGGTCGGAGCTTGAGAGTAAGGACATCCGGAAGGGTTTGGTGGAGTTGGTGATGGGATAAGGTTTTAAATTAAGTGTCATACCCTAATTCATTTTATTATAGCCTCGTAATTTATCTACATGTATTTTGTAATGATTAGTTAGAGCTTGTTAAGGTCCTCTAACGTAAACACTCTTAAAGTTGCTTAATTAATTTTTTATTCTATGCACTCTATTGTTTTAATTTTTTTGCTTTGTTTAACCTTGAATTTGATATAGGGTAGACAAAAGATGCTTATCCTATGTCAGGTACGGTGGTAACACCTCATTTTTCTTAGGTGTTTTCTACTTCTGCAAATGTTTTAATGAAATTTATCAGTAATGAAAAATAGGGGTGTTATAAATTCATCTAACATGTCATCTAATCTAGGTATAGGAAATCTACATTTGATAGTTATATTGTTCCTAGATCCAGAGTCAATACACATGCAACACTTACCATCTTTTTTAGGAACAAGCAATGCAGATACACAACATGGACTCAAGCTTTATCTCACAAATCCTTTTCCGATGAGCTCTAGTATTTGTTTCTCTAATTCCCTAGCCTCTTTCGGATTATTTGTATAGGTAGGTCCCTTAGGTAAGGACATATCAGGCATTAAGTCTATAGCATATTCTATCCTTCATTTAGGTGGTAATCCTGATGGTAAGCCATTAGGAAATATGTTTTTACATTCATTAATAATCTAATATAATTGAGGATTATTTTCATTTTCCTCCCCTTATAGGGATTCCTTGACAATAATTATATAGCAACTACTTTATTCCTTAATACAATACATCATAGCCTTTTCATGCAAAAATAAACTCTTTTTATTTTCAACTATGTTATCCTTATCATGCTTAGAAGGTTCAAGTTTATGCTTTTTCTTATCTTTCTAAACAAGATATTCATTAGTAATACTATTATGAATAGCACATCAATCATATTTACATGGTCTACCTAATAAGATTTCACATGCATCCACAAGAAAAATATCACAAAGCACATCACCATGATAATTACCAATTCAAAATGAGATTAGGGTTTGTTTTACTACCTTGACTCATTTATCCCTATTAAGTCATTGAAGAGACTAAGGCTTTGTATGTGGTGATGTCTCTAACCTCAATTCCTTCAACATCCTCTCATTAGCTATATTTGTAAATGATCCACTATCAATGATAATCTAGCAAACTATATCTCCCACTCTTCCTTTAGTCTTGAATATCTTCTCTCGTTGATTAGGTTTCTCATCAGCTTACACTTGAAGTACTCTTTGCATCACATAACAAGCATTACCTTCATCCTCTGACTTACTTAAAATTTCTTCATTTGACTCTAACTTATGGTCTTCTTCATAAGTCTCCACGGCTTCAATCTCTTTTATAAATTATAACCTTTGGTTGTGAAATTCTCTAGTAAAGTATCCAAATCCCTGGAACTTAAAGAATTGCTTTACATAGACTTCATTGGCCTTAGGCTTACCCTTCTCCTCTCAATTAATCCCTTGTTTCTTCTCAACATTCATAGAACTTGAGGTATATGTCTCATACTTAGTAGCTTGAGTACCTAGGTAGCAATTTGTAGAAGAAGTATTTTTCTTGGCATAAGGCTTAGTAGATTTGATTTTCTTTTCAAATCTCAAAGATAGTCATATAAACAAGTTTCAAATTTATCTAGAATCATCATGTTAAGGCTACCTAAAAATATAGCACATGTTTGTTTCTTTATCTCATGGATGTCATATATAAGAGCTACACTGTCAAATTCCTTAACATATTCTTCAACACTTAACAATCCTTATCTAAGAGTAGTGAACCTAATGTAATTATATTGCTCATACTCTTTAGGTATAAATTTTCTTCACAAATATTTCTTAATCTTATCCAAAGATTTGATTATAGATTTACCCTCTCTTTCTCTAGTTCTCTTTAAATTACCATACCATATCCTAGTAAACTTCTTAGACTTAAGAGTAGCTAATTTACACTTTTGTTCATTATGATAATCTTTTAATTCAAAAATATCTTCTAACTCATCTAACCACAAAAGAAATAACTCAATATCAAAATTCAGAAGATCAAGTTTAATACCTTTATCTTCTTTATGATGATAACATGATTGATGATCATAGTTCATTTTATTATTTCCACTACCTTGTGAATCTTCTTCATACTCTACTCGTGGGTTCAAATACCTTCGTCTTGCTAGATTTCTTGAACTTTCAACACTTCCCACTCGATCTTTACGTAGCTCCTTTTTTTCTTGCAAATTTTACACCGAACCTTGCTCAACAAAGCAAGACTCCTTTCTTTGCAAATACATTTACATCGTAGGAAGTTGTTGAAGTTGTTGAATTTGAGCATTGGTTTCTTCCAAATTGATTGAGAGATTTTTTATTATCTCAAAAACAGCTTGAACATTCAGTTCTACCTCTATAGTAATCAACTTGCTAAAACACTTAACAAAAGATTTGTAATCCTTAGGGTTTGGTTGGAACCTAAATCACTCGAGTGTTTCCTTCATTTTGTTCAAGTTGGTTCTTATAGAAATTTTTGATTTCAATGAATCAAAAATGCAACCAAATATCAATATTATCATATACACAAACAAATCAAAACACTTTATACATTTCTTGCCAAATTATTGATATAGAATTCAATAAAAATCAACACTAATCATTAGACACTTTTTTAACAATGTTAATGCATGTATTATATGTCCTAACATACAATATGTCTAACAAAGATTCAAAAAACTATCCTATATTTGTTAGGAATATGAATTTAACAAAAAATTAGTCCAAATGATAAGACTACTCACCACTTATAATTGAATACACTAAAGCATACATTCGACACAATCTTCAACCATATAAATGCCAACTAAGGTTAAATAGTTTATTCAGTTTTCATGCATTTAAAATACCATATAATGATTTTATTCTTCATAAAAATATATCCTAATAATTTACATAACATGAAAAAAAATCAATTCCACACAATTATCACACACACACAATTTTCTCCATCAAATCACTTGACACACATTATATATAACGATCATATTTGATTCAGCTCATTTCAACATTCAAGATTCATATCAATATCACCATAAGACTTATTATAATCAAACACTTGATCATCCAAGATCAATCTCATCCATGCAAGAATTCAATAAAACCAATCAAGATTCAAAGAATCAAAGTAAGAATTAGTAAGAAACTCTATTTCATGTCAAAGGAAATGTGTTTGCTTGACTGTACACCAAGTTGTGTCTTCCTTCACTTGTATCAAACAAAGATTGTGGTTCGATACCAAAAATTGATGTGTAAGATAATGGATGATTTTTTGTAGAAAAATAATATTGACCAAAGTAGGAAGAAAGTTGATAGTGTGGATGATTCAAATGCAACATTCAATTCGAAGGTTTTGATCATATATAAGATCAAAAGAATTATAAAGAAAAACCACTAATTTCTCTATAGAATGACTCCTACTACTCACTCAAGATTAACCTCACTTGAAGAAAAAGTAGGAAGATAAAATGACCAAGAGTTTTCAACTCAAAGTTCTTTCATTTCATTAGGTGATTGGTTGAATGACTATTACCACCAAATGTACAAGTGTATATATACACACATATGAGGCTAAGAATAATCCTTGTTAATTAAGCAAAAATCAACTAGACTAATTAATAAAGAGTTAAACTAACAAATGTCCATATTATATACATAATGAGTTACATTTATAATGACAAGATATTACAAATCTTACATAAAATATTAAAGATACATAAAACCTAATTATGATAATATATTAAATAATCAAGAAATCAAGCTTCATGTTTTATAGCTTTGTCTTCCATGCAACTTTTTAACCCTTGCATTGTCATTGTCTTAAAAACTAGATATCATTGGCGAAGTCTTATTCTTGCAAATATATATAATACCTATAAGAATCACTTAATGAAATATTATTAGGGTTATTATAAAGGTGTTTATGATTTTCAAGAACAATTGGTACCACCTCATAATATGATAACTCTTGCCCTTCAACATGAGAAGATTGAAATGGAGATGCTCTTGCATCATAGGCTATGATATGTTGTTTACTACTTACACTTGGTGATAATAAATAACCCCCTCCCCATATTTCTTATTCTAATTTATCCAGTCATCAACTTGTAAATGTGTTGTGCTTACTTCCATTATCTTACTTTGTGGAGTTAAAAATCCACAAATAAAGGTTTTCTAAATTTTGGGGTGCTACAACTTTGTGGAGATCTATATTTTTTATTTATATCCTTATGTGAATTTATCTTACTCATACCTCATAAGTATCTTAGTTATGAGTATATGAACATGTTGTGGTCGTTGTGTGTTTCTTGGTTTATATCTTAATTGATATTATATGGTTGCATGGTAATGTGTTTGCATGCGATCATGAGTTACTAACACACATGTGTGCGTATGTGTTTTACTATTTTATGTATTTAGTATTAGATTCTAAGGGTTTAGATTCTTGTAAGATTTCATGTGATTTTAGGGTTTGACATGAATAGTATAAATAGTATGAGTAGTGTAAAGAGTAGTTTCAATTATATTTGACCATGAGTTTTCCATCAACATATTGTTTTTATAATATTTAGTCTAAGCAAGATCCTGCATGCCTTACATGTTGAATGTTATCCCTTATAATAGATTATGTTTACTAAATATGTTCCTCAAACTAATATTATGTTTTTTTCGTTAGGTTTTTGTTTTACAAGTTTAGTTGTGGAAGTTTGCACTATAATGTTGGCTTGTAGGTGTAGATTATGAATTTTCAATTAATTTTTTCTCTAAGTATGTTGTAACTAGTTTGACTTAGTTTATATAAATAAATATTTCCTTCTTTTATTTGTATATGTTTTAATTTCTTTTAGTATTGTTTTTTTACTTATATCTTTAGGATCAAGTGTTGGTCAGACCTAATATTTGAATGTGCGTTCGTTTGGCTTTATATTATGTATAGGTTGGGTATATGTTGTGCCTATTATGTGTTTTATATGGCAATAACACCCAATTGTTTCTTATTTTTCTTCCATAAAATGTTTCATGAATCTGTAACTTTTTGTGTAAAATCGGGGGTTCTATAAGACCATTAATCAATTGGTTCACTAGAAGGCTGGTATGTTTGTTTAGCATGACAGCCCTCAAATGGATAGGCTTATGACTAATCAACTTGTGGTGCAAGTCAAATAGTATTTCCATACTAGCTGACTAAATTTCCTGATTTGCACTATTTCACTTAGTTTATCTCTTATGCTAGTCCATTAGTTTGTGGGACTAGTCAACTAGTTTGCCAAAGAGTTTTAGTGACTTTTTTAAGGATTGAATCTAAGGTGGAAATCTTGTTTGACCTTAGAATTTTTTGAATAATGTTTAAAATGAGAACAACAGGTTTAAGTGGGGATTTATGGTATGAATTAAAGTATAGACCTCAAATAAGATATTTATGATGAAGTGGAAGATAGTGGGTTTCTTTGTCGACTTCCCTTAGTAGATCAATTGGTAGTTTTAGTCCACAATTTTACTTAAGTTGCACTAGCTATTTATATTCGTTCAACTAGTGTTAAGCAATCCACCTATAATTGATATATGCTAACTAGTGTGGTAGGTGGTGGAGGATTAAATTTATTGATATAACTGCTTATATCAATAAGGTGCACTTTCATTTTTAGAAATTTAGCATTAGAGAACTCTACAATTAATCATGTTTGGATTAGATGGGTGACATCCTAGAAATTTTCCAAAAAAATTTGTTAGTTGATAAAAATCACTTTGAAAAGGGCTCATGTTAGTCTATAGGGGTCATCCATCAATCCAAGAAATCCTTTAGGTAACTACTCATGATTGGTGTTGGGTTGGGGTGCCACATACATGCTTCCTTCTATTAATTACTTAATGAGTTCTGATTAAGCAAAGTTTGATGTGTGTAGGAATATGGACTTATGGTTTAGGTCATTTTATGGTTCAGTTAGGGTTGTAAAAGGGTTATGATGGTTCAAAGATGATGAATAGATGATGATGATGATGATGATGATGATGATTTGAAAAAGTAGAATTAGTGATGATGATGCTCAAATGATGAAGGTTTTGGAACAATATGGTTCGTGGGCTAGGGTTAGGGTTTACAATTAGGGTTTAAGTAGTGGTATGAATATTATGGTGATAAATAATTGAAAATATGATAATTTAATGATTAGAATTTTAAGTTAAGATTTTAATTATGACATTTTGATAATAATAATAATAATATCTTAAGTTTAGAAATAGATAAAATCAAGTAGGAAAAATAGGTAGAAGATGAGTGTTGAACATGATAATGATGGCGATTGAATGTGGCGATTAGGGTTGGAATGGCCTAGGTTTTGTGGAGGGTTTAGAGGATATATCTTAATCTCTAGTTCATATAGACATAAAGATTAATTATTTAAATAATAATCACCCACAAAGAATGAATTAAAATTGAGAAGAATTCATTTAGATTTCAATTAAGTAAAAGCTTGCAATTTCATCAATTTTCATCTCCCCTATGTCATGTGTCTCCATGGTTTTTATAACCATTTCACCTCCCTAAAAGTACATGATAATTATCCTAAAATTTAATAGATATCAACACATAAATCCCTGGCTTGCGCCCTACTCCAAACACGACTCATAAGATAGAATAATATAGCCCTAAAAGATAGAATTAAGTTACTTTTTAACTAATTCAACTTTATTATCCTTTTAGATAATAACAAAGTGATAATAATCAATATTACATGTCCAAAGTGTCAACTGTAGTCTCCTCATGCGAATTCTACATTCATTCCTTCCACACAAAAAAAAATATACATGCCCTCCATGCATGCCATGTACACGTCTCTATTACTAGTGGCTTATTTTTCAAGTTTTGTCTATAACTAACAATGTAGTTATCCTTTTGTCTTTAAATTTGGAGGGAATCCTCTATACATAGAAATACTAGGTTCCAAAACAATAAATGCTAGATATTAATAATTTTCTCCTACATCCTTCTCCCCTTTTTTGAAATGCCCCAGAATTATTTATGTTGATATATTATTAAATAAGGATTTATTAGGAAATTAATTTAATTTATTATTTTATTTGGAATAAGAGGGATTTATTTAGGGCAAATTAATAGGAACTTATGAATATTTTTATAAAGGAAAAATTAGGCTTTTGTTAATTAAAAAGGAATTTAGGAAAAATAATTTAAAAATCCTAAATTAGCCTAAAAAGAAAATTTAATATTTTTTTAAATAAATATTTTATTTTAGATACCTAAATTATTCAAATTAATTTATTTAAACCTAAAACCTTAAATTTTCCTTTTCCCTTTTTCCTTTTCTTTCCACCTTTTTCTTTCTTTTTCTTTCTTTTATTTCTTTTCTTTCTTTCTTTTTTTTTTCTCTCCCACCGGTTGGGCCTGGCGCGGCCCAACCCACCTCTCCTTCTCCTTTCTCCGCGGCCCAGCATTGCGCCTCCTTCATGCGGCATTCCAACACCGCATTTTGATTCGTTTCCGGATGAGACGTTGCGTCTCATTTAATGACCAATTTAACCGACGCGACCAGCCCGGTTCTCTCCCTTTTCTTTTCTTTCCCAGCCGACCGGTTCACCCCTCCCTCCTTCCTTCTTCCTCCCCTCTCCTCCGTCGACGCTGCTGCAACTTCTGTCCCCGAAAATGGCGGCGTCGGCCACGAGGACTTTGACCAACCGATTCATCCCTCTTTTTCTCCCTCTTGACTCACACATTGACTTGGAATGATCAATTATCCTCAACTCTCGCTCGTTCCCTCTCTTTTGCTTCGCGAAACTTCGACCCCGACCCAAACAATCGCCGGCCAATTTCTACCACCGGCCACCAAAACCCTAGCATGCAATACCATCCAAGCGACCCCCAAAACCCTAATAACCCATCTAAACTCTATAAATAGCCTAGTTGTGGATGTTTTTGAAGCTTCTTCTTTCTCGAAACCCTAAGTGAGAAACGCCCGCCACCGCGACTTCAGACGCATCTTCTGACACCGATAGCCAACCTCAGTGCTACCACCACATTCCAAATTCTTCGTTGCAATTCCCTCTAGCTAACTAAACCAATCACATCCTTCGATTCTTCTTGCACGAGCTGCCATAACTGTGCAAAGTTTGTAGCCCATCTCATCATAATTTTTACCCCAAAACCTTAAACCACCGTCCGCCGCCACATACGCCACTTCTGCCACCCTATAAACCACCTAATATCTCCTGCTAAGTCTCCTCCACTGAACCATAAGCTTCTTTTATTTTTCTCCTTTTCCCTTCCCTCTTTTTCTTCATTTTTGCCTCTCTTAGATCCATTTTCCAACCACCTCCGAGAACCACCCCCGGTGCCACCCATACCCTCCAACTCAAGGTGAAACCCTAACCCTTTTAGATGCTTACTTTCGATTTATTGATAATTATGATGCCTTTATCCTATTTCTTAATGTTAATTCAATTTTAATTATTATTATTATAATTATTATTATTATTGTTATCAACTGTATCTTAATTTCTAAATTTTTTTGACAGGTCTGGGAGTATTATTGAGTAAGATAAATTATTATTCTCGAATTTTGCTTATTTAATGGAATTATTACATGTGTAATATTATTATTAATAATATTATTAATATTATTATCATTATTGTAACTATTTAATTAATGTTGTAATTATTTCAGGAGGGGTAGAGACCAAAAATTCTAATTAAGCCTCGCACTTTTAATTTTTATTAATATTATTAACATTTTTAACATTTTTTCTAATTATTTTGTTATTATTATCATCTTTATTAACTTTATATTATAAGTATATATAAATTTAATATCATTATTACAATTTTGAATAGTATTTCATTATTTAGGGGTAGGGTCGAAACCCTACCTTGAAATTTTAAGGCTTAGATTATTATTATTATTAAGATTTCTATTAATATTACTATTATTAGTAATAGTTTGTTATTATTAAAATTATTATTATTATTATTATCATTATTATTCTTATTATTATTATTACCTTTACTAACTTTATTTTGGTGAAGGGTAGAAACCCTTATATCACCTTTTTACAATAGTATTTTATGAGTATTTTAGTAGTATTGGGTATAGTTAATTAAGAACCAAGACTTAGGATAAGTTAGAGGCTAATAGTATTTTAGGAGGGAAGCTGATTTTAGTATTTTTCTCCATAATAGGTGAGCCCAGTCACAGCCCTCAGGTGGAATAGGAGCATGCATCAAGACCGGTGACCTTTTAGGTAAGGGTGTTACTAAGGCCATTTGTATGGTTACGTGCATTATGTGCTTCTTATGCCATGCATTATATGTTAGCATTATTAATTATGACGTATATGATATGATGTGGAGTTCACAAATAATCTTGGATTGTTATATTGCATGTGTTTTATTTGTATGTGATGATATGTGAAGTGGCCTTAAGACATGAATGTTAGGGTTGCAAAAGAATGATGGGGGATTTTAATTATGGTGTTAGGGTCTTGCATGGGAGGTACTAGTATTGCATGGTGTTAGGGTTTTACATGATGGTATTAACATTACACGATGTTAGGGGTTTTACATGATGGTAATGATATTGCATATTGTTAGGGTTTTGCATGGGAGTTAGGGTTTGCATGGAAGTGTGGTTTACGTGGAGTTAGAGTTTGCATGGAAGTGTGGTTTATGTAAAACTAGGGTTTGCATGGGAGTTAGGGTTGCATGGAAGTGTGGTTTACGTAGAGTTAGGGTTGCATGAAAGTGTGGTTTACGTAGAGTTAGGGTTTGCATGGGAGTTAGGGTGCATGGAAGTGTGGTTTATGTAAAGCTAGGGTATGTATTGGAGTTAGGGTTGCATGGAAGTGTGGTTTACGAAGAGTTAGGGTTGCATGGGTGTCAGGGTATGTCATGGTTAACTATGGTGGGATGGTTATCTAGGGTTGAGGTGGTTAACTTGAGTCAAGGAGTAAGCATGTTAAGGGTTTGATTTGCATGTCTGGGAATGAACATCTGAATAAGATACTTAAAATATTAAATACGTAAAGTGGAAGATGTTGAGCCGGGCCCAGACCGATCCACCGGCATAATAGTGGTCAGGTACTACGGTAGCCTGGAGACCGATCCACCGGCATAATAGTGGTAGGGTATCTTACCCTAGTGATCGATCCATCGGCTAAAATAGTGGGGGATCCCGAGCTCAACGAATCAAACTATATATGTTGTTAAGATGTGGGAAGATACTAATTACTTATAGTGGAACACCGTGCGAGAAGGGGCCAGACCAATCCACCGACATAATAGTGGTAGGGTATGTTACCCTAGTGGCTGATCCACCGGCTAGAATAGTGGCCAGGAGCCATAAGTATCCTAGAGACCGATCCACCGGCAATAATAGTGGGGTTCCCGTACTCGTATGGACATGATAAAGAATATGGTGTGGAAATAAATTCGATAAAGGCTTGATAAAATAAATAATCTGAACTATATTAGACCTTGGCATTCTCATCTAACCATTCATTTGACTTTATGTTAAAGTGTTTGTAATTATGTCTTATTATTATTCTGCATGGATTATGTGCTTATGTGCTTATGTGTTGGCCTTAGTGCTCGGTTACCTTACTCAGTACGTAGCATACTGATCACCCCTTTCATGGGTGCTGCTCATTCCCACGATTAGAAGGCCCATCTGACTTGCTGCAAGTAGGAGATGTTTACTTTGACGCGATTGATGTCTATGGGACATTGAATGGGGCTGAGTGATGATTGGGCCGAATCAATTTCGGAGTGGAGTGGCCAGTTTTCCATTGAGATTTTATTCCCAGTTTCTTTTAATTATGTTGAACGCTTCGTAAACAATTTTATGATTGTAGTTATTTCTTTTCCCTGAAAAACTACCCTCGTATTTTGGATTGAATAAAAACTTATGCGTACCGAATTCTCGTATTTATGAATTTGAATTATTATTAATGTTATGAGCCATTTTCTTAGCCTTAGCACTTGGTACTGGAACGGTATAAGTGAATCGGTCTGGTACTAAGTGAGGCGGTAACATCCCCAGAATTTACGGTTTTAATTTATAAGTAGTGTTTTATTTTAAAAAAAATTATGTAAATTTGGGAGGTGTTACATGTTGACTTAAATTTGTCCTTAAATTTACATCTCCATAATAAGGACTAATATCTCTACCATTGAATGTTCTAGATATCCCACCATATGAATCCGGCAAATCTAGTTCATAAGCACTTTTGCCAAATTTTCTAAGTAATTTGAAAGGACCATTTTCCCTTGGCATAAGCTTGTTTTTTCTTAGATTAGAAAATCTCTCCTTCCTTAAGTGCAACAATACAAAATCCCCTTATTGGAATACATATTAACTCCTATGTTTGTTTGCTCTTGTCTTGTATACTTCATTTGCCTTATCAATGTTGTGTTTAATTTGTTGATGAAATTTATGAAATAACTCCACTCTCTCTTATGCATCATAATTCTTCACTTCCCTTTTCTTTAATGGCACCATATCAATCGGTATATATGGATTACTACCATATACTATATCGAATGGAATAGAGCTTGTTGTAGTTGAAGGACTCCAATTGTAAGCAAACGCCACATGTGATAACTTAATATCCCAATCTGTAGCACTCTTACTCACCAATCTCCTTAGAAAAGTACCTAAAGTTATATTAGCAATATCAGTTTGACCATCGGTTTAAGGATGATGCGATGTACTAAATAGAAGTTTTGTTCCTAGCATATGCCATAATGTCTTCCAAAAATAACTTAGGAACTTCATATCTCTATCCGAAACTATACTCCTTAGAATCCCATGCAATCTCATGATCTCTAAAAAATAAAAATTCACAATATGGGTAACATCATCGATCTTGTTACATGGAATAAAATTATCCATCTTGGAAAATCGATCCACCACCACCATGAGAAAATATTTGCCTCTTTGTGTTCTAAGCAATTCCAAAATAAAATTCATACTTACACCTTCCTATGGTTGAGTAGCCATAGGTAAAGGTATGTATAATTCCTTGTGAAAGAAACTCTTGCTTCTTTTACATGTAGTACACCTAGCAACCATGGTTTTCACTCCCCTTTTTATTCTTAGCCAATAAAAATGTTCTTGCAACAACTCCAAAGTTTTGTGAACTCTAAAGTGTCCTGTAATAACTTCTTCATACACCTCTTTGATTATAAAATCTCGAATCGAGGTCTTTGGCACACACAATTTGTTTTGCTTGAATAAGATTCCATCTTAAAGAACATAAGCTCTATAACTTCCTTGTTTCTTGTACTTTTCAAAAATCAAAGAAAAATCATCATCAATGGCATATTGAATTTTCAACATCTTGAACCCCAAAAGCTTTGCATCCATCATTATAAGTATAATAGTCCTTCTAGACAATGAATCCAAAACCACATTCTCTTTGCCAACCACGTGTCTTGTAGATAACACAAATGTTTGTGACAAACTAATCCACTTGGCATGTTATGCACTAACTTTCCTTTGACCATGTAGATACTTCAAACTCTTATGATCCAAGTGAAGCACAAAAGGCTTAGGTCTCAAATAATGACTCCATGTTTCCAAATAAAAAATAGTAGCATAGAACTCCTTATCATAAGTTGAATAATTGAGTCTTGTACCATTCAACTTTTCACTAAAAAATGTAATTGGTCTCTTCTCTTGTGAAAATACCCCTCCAATATCCACACCAATAGCATCATAGGTTACTTCAAATAATTTATCAAAGCATGGTAAAGATAATAACGGTACATTTGAAAGATTTTTCTTCAAGTCTTCAAAATCATTTAATGTATGTTCATTTCTATGGAACTCTCCCTTCTTCATCAATTATGTATTAGGTGCTGGAATTGTGGAGAAATATTTGATAAACTGCCTATAAAATGAAGTCAGTCTATGGAAACTTCGAATCTCGTGGACATTAGTAGGAATAAGCCACATTTGAATAGCTTCTACCTTTTAAGTATCAACTCTAATACCATCTCCAATCATAATGTAACTAACGAAAACTACACTCTTCATCATAAAATCACATTTCTCCATTTTACAATAGAGCTTCACCTCCATAAGTTTATCAAATAATCTCTTCAAATGTTGCATGTGTTCGAACTCACTCCTGTTATATATCAAAATATCATCAGGGTAAACAACAAAAAAGATTCCAAGTTACCCTTAACAACTACAGTATAAGTACCGAGTAAAATGATAAAAACACAAAGTGACCCATCCACATGCTCCCAATTTGTTACCCCGTGAGTTAGAGAAAAAGGCTTGAACGAAATCTTAATTCCCATTATTAGAAATTATTAAGTGATATCAAAAATCACAACCTAATTCCATCAATAACCAATTGGGTGTTTGGTCAAACAAGGCTTTTGGTCAGACCATATTATTCCCCATTTTATTTTTCCTTAGTTCCAATCATGCATGACCAAGATCATAATTTAATGTCACAAACCAATGAAAAAGTTAAGATAAAAGACCCAAATAAAGATCAACAAATAATAAATAACATGGTGAAATCAAGCAGAACTAGTCAATTGGTCCTTTGGTGTAGTCAACTGGTATGGTTGTACTAGACCCTCTAGAAAATAAATATATAACGAAACCAGATAACTGGTTGATCTAAAACTAGATCAGTCGGTGTATTTAAGCCGATATTGAAATATCTTTAGTCACAAAATAATTAGGTGATGGGTCTATAAGACCGATAGGCTATTCACAAAACTAGTCGATGGGTGTCTCTAACCGATCCATTATTCATGTGCTCGTTAATGTGTTCATCAAAATGATCGACTATCCACACAAACCAATTGATGGGTTTAGCTAACCATTCAATATTTTTAGGAAAAACATGACCCACCCACCCACCCAAACACACACACACACACACGCTAATATCACACTTAACAAAAATCACATACTTTCTGAAGCAATCCTATCATATTCCTATATTGTAAAACATTTAAACATATATGCTCCATAACTAAATTTATATGGATATATGGTAGAAAAATAATATTTATCATACTGATGCTAATTCAATAAACTCATGACGAATATCAAAATACTCAAAAACATGGTTCAAACTCCAAAGGTATAGACATTCCACATGCTTGAATTTAAGCACTTAAAATAACACATAAGCATCAAAAAACAAACCAATAACATGAAATCAAACTTAACAATACAAATCCTTAGTTATATTAGAATAATAATGTCTTACCTCCAAGCAAAAACTTCTAGCACAATATTAGTATCCTATCTTGATAGCTTAACATAAGACTATTGAATTCCTAAGAGAACAAATAATCAAAATAGTCAATACTCCTTTTAAAACATACAAATATTGAAATAAAAAAAAGGATAAAAGAAGAAGTACGACTCAACCTTTTTTCTTCAATAACATATTGCGATGAGGAGAAAGCTAGAACCTTTAACATTTCTTATACATTAATCCTTTTGTTTTTAAAAGAGAAAATAAGGGATATATAAGGCTAAGATTAGGAGAAGAGGGAAGATAAAAATAATTGGCTAAAGGGGAGAATCTAATAGGCAAGACTCAGTTTTTTTCCATCAAAAGAGGAAAAAGAAGAACAATAAGGGAATGCCCAAAACTTAGCAAAATAACAAAGAGAAGAGGAGAAAGGATGGCAAGTGTTGAAGGTTAAGGTTGAAATCAATCCAAAATTGAAGTATAAAATAAATAGAAATTGACATATCAAAAGCGAGAAGAGAGGGATATTTGATTTTGGTTGAGTCTATGTGACCAAAGTGTAAGAAGGGGAACGATGAAAATACGAGAGGTGGAGTGCAATTAGGTTGTGAAAGAGGTAAGTTAGTGGAAAGGTGTAAGACAACCTATATAAAGATATGGCAGCTAGAGAAGATAGAAAAGTGAGGGAAATGGAGAGCAGGTGAAAAAATACTTTAAAAGTGACTTTAACAAATTTTAGCTAAATAAAATCATATAATGATCTAAATAACCAAAATTATGCTTATTAACAGTAAGAGGCTTTAATTAAAATTTTTCATAGACATTAGAAATAAAATTGAAACCAAAATAGGAAAGGATGTAAAATTGCACCATAACCAATTGATCTATTTTGGCAACTAGTCAATTGGTTATCCTAGAAATAAAATTGAAAGTCACCGATCATATCAATTAATCAGTTTGGAAATGTAATACCCCAAGAATTGAGATTCATGAAGTGCAAAATTCTTATGTTTGTTGGAATTTAGATGGTGTTTAATCTTATTTTGGAAATATAATTTGAGTTTGATTTAAAAAGGAATTAGAAAATATTGCAAATTTTAAGAGAGAATAGGTTTTCTTAGTATACTAGTCGACTGGTTCTATACATCGATCGACTAATCTATCAATTTTAGCTTGAGCATGGTTCGACAAAACTGATTGACTAGTTTGAAAAACCAAATGATTGGTCTATAGAACAATTGATTGGCCAATCAAACTGATTGACTAGTTTGTAGAGTTGAGCAACTTTTCGATCCTTGATTTTTGTGAAAAAAAATTATAACATATGGAATCTAATAATCCAACTTTGAGTTACTTTTTGAGCAATCTATAATCATTTCTAGCATTTACTCGCACTTTTATATGGCTCAAGTGGTTTTGAATATTTGATTATGGTATAAAAAGGAAAGGATGGCCTTACCCTTTATCTTATTCTCCCTCTCTCCTCTGTACAGCCCTAGAACAGATGATTTATTCTATAATGTCCTTTATCCACTAAGGGATTTGTTTCCCATATTTATTTGCTAATTTCCCTTCTTGTGTTAGACCCTTCTCTAGAAAATCTCGACCTCCATTTTTCAGGAATCACCATTGGAGCTTTGGGAGAAAGTCGGCTCCATCCTTAATAAATCATCCTTGTATGGTATAATCTTGGATGATAAAATTAGGGTTTGATTTGTTGCATATTTTCCCTTTATTCCTTAATCGATTCTTTAGTTATAAGTATCTCTAATCCTTTTTCCCCTTTACCTCTTTTTAGCCACTAAAAATATTTTGAATTTTCTCCCACACTTGTGCCCTACTCCTCTTGTTTCAAGCCTCCATCCTAATTCATTTGCCTCTCCTAATCCTCTATCTAGCTCTCTCTCATTTTATCCTTAAGGAGAAATAGTTAGTGTAACACCCCCAATTTTTTTGCTAGAAAATTTCATTTTCAAGATAATACAGAAGTAGTTGAAAAACAAAATTAGAAAATGTTACCGCCACATTAACCATGAGAGAGGTGTAATCATCACCTAACATATACCTGATGTAAGACAAAATGGAACAAGGAACAAAAGAATACATGATCATAATAATAATGTGACAATATAAGATAATAAAGACTAGAACAATATTATAGATAAGATTAACTTTATAGCTTTATAAAATAAAATATAGGAATATAAGCCAAGAGTTTAAATAACTAGAAATACAAAAACATTCCAATGTAGTGGGTAAAATACTTATAACGGGTTAGTATAACTCTTAGGCACAATCATAAACCTTGAACCTCAAGTAATGACCTATGTCGTCACCCTTATCATACTCTAACTGATAGTTGTAACCCTACAAATCGTCCTTTACTCCCTAGACCAGAAGTTGAATTATCACAGTGATTACACAAGTGTAGTATCGGTACGATGAAGTTTGGTAAAACATACTACCTAAAACATGGTGAGGCTCATGCAATACGTTAAAGTCACATAATTGCATGGTGATATTATAATGATATAACTCAAGTAAAATATAGCATGATTGCATGTAAATCATAAAAAGTATAGAAATATAATAATACATGCGATTCATAAAATGTAAACCATATTAGGATTCCTCCTTTAGTGAACACACAATTTATGATTATTAAGATAGTTTGTTCGACCACACCTAGTCTCCACCATGAACATAAGTTATGCTAGCACAAGATAATCACAGTGGGATGCCACACCCATCACGCAAGATCTGGATACATCGAAGGAGCTTTCTTCGAGGATACACATCGAGTACACCTACCACAAAAAAGGATACCACACCCACAACACATGGTTGAATTACACCAATGGGGCTTGCACTAAGATAACTCATCCACCATACCTTGAATGCCTCTACCATGAGGGCCAAAAAGTTGGATACCACACCTGCCTAAGTAATGAACAATATGAAGTGCCAAGAGACTTATACTAGGATATCTCACCCACTCGTACTAGACATCAATGCCATGCCAACCTACCATAGTATAATCCTATACCTCAAATATATGTACATTCCCCCTTACCGACCACAATACGGTAGAGAAGGAAATAGGAACTGAGTGAAAAATATAATCAAGGGTGACCCACCCACTAACTCCCAACTTCCACCTTGAGAGCCTGAGAAAAATGCTCAAATGAAATCTTAAACTTTAATTTATGTATAAGTGATATCACAAATCACAAAAAAGTCCACACATAACCAAATTAGGTGTTTCCAAGTAATAACAACTAAAATAATTAAAATCCATTATTAAACCAAATTAAGTGTTTTCAAGTGATAACACCAAACACATCATAAGGCATTAAAGACACCAGTTGGGCGTTTAAAGATGACATCAAACTCATCCATGAGGCATAAAAGCCACCAATTGGGTGTTCAGAGATAACACTAAAATTAACCAAAATCAAGTCTCAAATACCATCATGGTGATTCATATTAAATTAGATCAATCATAGTTGAAATCTTAATAAAAATGTTGAAAATACATAGAAGTATCAACACAAAAGGCCTAAGAGAAACACATCAAATTATAACAAACCAGTCAATTTCCAATCAAACCAGTCGATCGGTCTTTCAGACCCATCGACTGGTCTTATCAAAGCAAACCTGAACCAAAATAAAAATAAAACACCCGTCAATTGGTTGACCTCATCTATCTACTACTCATGCAAACCAATTAACCGGTTTGGTCCAACTAGTCTATGGGTCTAAGTAAAGACCAACCCATTTTAACCTACAACAAAAGGATTGATGGGTTTGACCAACTGATTGATTAGTTATAATAACTATTCAATTGGTTTGGTCCAACCATTCGATGGACCTAAATAGAAAATAAACCACTTTATTCTATAGGGATACTAGTCAATAGGTTTAATAAACCGATCGAATGGTCTCATGACCAATAGATTCAAAACTCCAAATCATTCGACTACTTGCAACACCATGGGTTCAAGGAATCGATCAACTAGTTTGGGTAAAACACAACCCAAACTTGCGAAACATACATCAAACTTTACCATAATTTACCATATTAATCCTAGCATGCTTCTATGCCAAAACACACATAAAAATACATGTTACAAACATATAATTACATGGATACATGGTAATATACACATTAAACAAATCATGCTCAAACAACCCATTTTATGCTTAAAATCATAGAAGCTTAACAACACTTGAGGAGAACTATACCACATGCTCATAACATGGAACCCCAACATACCGAAGAAACCTAATTATGTTAAAGATAAGAATGCTTTAGATTGAAGTAATTATTCTGGCATAAAACACCAGTTGGATAGCTTATCTAGTAGAACTTTGATTCTTAAGAGAATCAAAGTAAAAACCATTGAAATCATCTTCCAAAAATTCATTAAAACCTAAGAAAATCAGAAGAAGAAGAGAGATACAAAACCACCTTTGATTCAAAAATAGGGTATCAAAAGGGAGAGCTAAAATCTCCACCTTTTCTCAACCTTAATTCTTCCTTACTTAAGGAAAGCAAGTGAGAACTAAAAACAAGGTTAGAGAAAGAGAAAGGAACATAATGCTTGCATGATTCAAAGGAGAAAGATAAAGAGAGCCTCTATTTTTTCTCAATAGAAGGAAGCAGAGGGGAAAATGGAAGGGTGCTCAACACCTAGTGAAATTTCCACAAGGAGAAGGGAGAAAAGAGAAAGAACACAGGTGAGGAATGATAATGGATCAACAAATGAGAAGCATAGGGGCAATTTAGTCGATATTCTAAGGGAAAAGGGGGATGCGATTGATGAGGAATGTGGGTAAGCTATGAAATGATGGCTAACTTAATGGAGTGGTGGGGTGTTGAGTGCAATCAAAGATGGGTATGGTAGTGTGTTGGAAAGTCAAGGAAGGGTGCACAAATTCATGCTCGCAACCCCATTTTCTAGAAGAGAGAGGGAGAAATGAGGGAGAAGAAAAAGGGGAGGCTTGCCTCCAAAAGTGGCTTTTTGAAAAAAAAAATGTACTAATTAAAATTATGTAATGATCTAACTAGTGTGAAAATAATCCAAGAGCACTAAGACATGCTTATTAGCACAATTAAACTCAAATATGAATTTTTAATAATCATTAGAGAGAAATTCAAATCAAAATCAGAAATAGATCTGAAATCATAGGTAAACGAGTTGATGGATTTGGGCAACCCAGTCGATTGGTTTGTCAACGATAATATTATAAATTTTTCCATCACACCATTCGATCACTTATGTAAACCAATCAATTGATATGCTTGAAATCCACATTTTTATTAGAATTTCAAGCCCAGTTCGAAACCAAAACTCATTTCTTTTATATCAACATAATTCTAACTACAATGTAAAAAAATTTGGGAAGTGGTATTATAGTTAGATTTCAGAAAACACTAAGTCTGTTTTCAACTAATTACGTGGAATCTCCCTAGAGGTGGTATACTATGTTTACTTTTCCTTAATTTGTATTTCTTGATTTATGAGAATTGTAAGAAGGTTTTTGAATTTTAATATCTTATTTTTAATATTTTGAAAGTTGAACTCTTTTGACTAAAGGTTTTGCTTTCTTGGTGTGGAATTATGCTAAGTTTTCAAGTAAGTCATTCTTACCTTTAAAGTATGATATGAATGAGCACGTGAACTAGAATAGTTGGTAAATTTCTAATCGTTGTATACGTATATAATATTGATGGTATTTTGGTGATGCATGTTGAAGTATTTGAGAATTATAAGAAAATTCTGATTTCATGAGAAATATGGTTGATTCTCTATAAATGTAACATGATGAGTATATGAGCATGTGGAATCCTTTGTTTTTATGTAATGGCAACGTTACAATGTTGGTATGGTTGGATTTTAGAGCCTTAATTGTGTTTAAAATGCATGTATTGTGTTGTTTGGGAGAAAATCGGTCAACTAATTAAGCTAAACTAATTGACTAGGTCATTTGCAATAATTTTAGTTTCTTTTTAATTAAACCCATCGTAGTCTTAAAACAGTTAACTAGTATAACAAAATCAATCAACTAGTTTTAAGAGGAACTCTAGGGTTCGGCTGAGCCAAACCAATCAACTTTATAGCCCAAACTAATTGATTGAATCAACTAGAAGGAGTAGTTCTTATTTCTCTTGAACTCGATATGATTTGAGACTTGATCATACATTGTAACAAAATTCTTTAATGATGAGAACTCACATATTTTCATGAATCAACTAACTTATTAGATGAATTAATTAGCTCATAATTCATGACATTCTTAATAAATGCCTTTTGAAGGTTTAAATGGGAAAATTGAAGTGTGTATGCTATGATGCTAAAAATGGATGATGTAATCAAGATTCTTAGCATAAATGGATTATCTTAATGGATTAATTAGATATAGTTAAGAAATAATGGTTTGGAGGATAATAATGGTTAATGTGGAATAATTATGTGGATGTGTTGCTTTGGTTGTTACATGGGCCTTATGTGATAGCATAAAATTGGAGAATAACACACTAATCACTTAAAGTGAAAGATGATTGAGTAGTAAATGAGTCTAGATTACATGATCTTTGATTAGCTATCAAGGTTAATCTATCTTCAGGTGTTTATGGTGCCTTTGGGTAGGATATTAGTAGATTCTAGTACCTTACCTACTCTAGACACAATGGGATACTACACCCACCATATGGGGTTAAGATACATCAAAGGGCATTTTCTCCAGGAATTCTACACTCACCACACATCGAGTGCACCTACTACAAGTACTAACACAAAGTAGGATACCACACCCACTATACGTGATTGAAGTACATCAAAGGCGCTTGTACCAAGATACCTCACCCATCACACCTTGAATATCTCTACTGCAAGAGATAAAAAGTTGAGATACCACACCTACCTAAGCAATTGACAATACAAAGTGCTATGAAGCTTGTACATGGGATACCTCACCCACTCATAATAGACACCAATGCCACATTAGTCTATTATAGTATACTCCCATACCTCAAAGATATGAGCATATCCCTTACCAACCGCAACCTGGTAGAAAAGGAAATATGTATTGAGTAAAAAATATAAACCACAGGGTGACCTGCCTACTAAATCCTAGTCACTTACCTTGAGAGTTAGGGAAAAAGGCTCGAACAACATCTTATTCCATTATTATACATTTTTAAGTGATCTCACAAATCACAGATTATATCCACAAATAACCTATTGGGTATTTAGAGATGGCACCAAACTTAACCAGTTCAATCCCAATTATTACCATTACGATTCTTATTAATTCTAGGGTAATCAAGTTGAAATCATAATTTAAATATTGTAATCATATGGAGGTATTAACATAAGAGGCCCAAAAGAGTATAAATAATTAGGAATCGAATGAGTCAGCATACAGCCGGACTAGTCAATCGATCCTTGGGATCAATCAACTTGTCTGGTTGTACCAGACCTGAATCAAAATAACACCAGTGGACTAGTCAACTGTTTGGTCTCACCAATCAAATATTCATGGAAAACCAGTTGATGGGTCTAAGTAGAGACCATACCACTTTGGTTGTAGGGTCGCTAGTTCATGGGTTTGGTGAACCAATTGACTATTCATAGAAACTAGTCGACTAGTTCATCGAACCAATTAGTTGATCTCAAAACCAAATGATCAAATTTTCCAAATTGTGTGACTACACACACAACTAGTAGATAGTTTCAACAAATTGATCAACTAGTCTGGGTTAAACATCACCCAGACTTGTGATACACACACCCAAAATTTACCAAACTTTGCCATATTAATCCTATCATGCTTCTATGTAATAAAACACATAAAAAAAATACATGCTACACACATAGAATCACATGGATATATAATAATGTAGGCATTTAAACAAATTATGCTCAAACTGCCAATTCATGCATAATCAAAGAAACCTAATGATGCATAACTTTATGAAGAAATTCTACCACATGCTCAACTTCTAGAATGCAATTAAACCATGCTCACTAAGAACATGGAACCTCAATAAACAACGTTACCCAATTTATATTAAAGATAACAATGCATTACCATGAAGCAATTCTTCTGGCACAAAACTCCTACTTGATGACTATCTAGTAGGACCTTGATTCCTAAGAAAAATCAAAGTCAAAACCATTAAAATTCTCTTTTAAAACTCCATTAAAAATTAATGAAGAATCATAAGAAGAAAAAAGAAAAAGAAAATACAATCCAACTTTTCTCATAAACAAAATTCCATAAGAAAAGAAACTAAAATTTTCAACTTTTCTCGACCTTAATCCTTCCTTACTTAAGAGAAACAAGTGAGAATTAAAGCCAAGATTAGAAGAAGAAAAGGGAAACTAATGGTTGACCAATTAAGGAAGGAGGCCAAAGCAAGCCTTTATTTATTTATTTATTTTTGTAAAGAGGAGAAAGGGAAAGAATGAAGGAATTCTTAACAATTAGGAAATTTTCCACCATGAAAAGGGAGAAGAGAGCATGAATAACAGGTGAGAAATGAAAATGGATCAAGAATGGAGGGTATAGAGGTGAAGGTTAGTTGACATTCATGGAAGAGAGAAAGAGATAAGACTAGTATGGTTGAGTGTGGGTAACCAAGAGATAAGGACATGTATGATGGAGTGATGGAGGTTGAGTGCAGCTAGGAAGGGACATGACAATAACTTAGTGAGTCTGGAATTGGGTACACAAAGTTAACTACACAATTCAACTACCAGAAGAGAGAGAGATAGGTGAGGGAGAAGAGATACGGTAAGGTATGTCTCAAAAAGTATTATTTTTTGGAAAAAAATAATTAAATAAAATCATAGAATAATCTAATTAATGTAAAAATAATCATAAAACACCAAAATATGCTTACTAACACAAATAGACTCTAATTAGAAGTTTTCATATATATTAGAAACGGATTCGAATCAAAATCAAAAGTGGATGTAAGATCACAAGATAGCCAGTCGACTGGTCTGTTGGTTTAAGCAAACCAATCGACTAGTTTGTTAAGAATAAAATTGTTAGTCTCTAAGCGTACTAGTCGATCGATACACCTGAAGTTCACATTTTTATTAAAATTTCAAGCCTATTTTAATATCAAAACTAATTTATTTTATATCAACATAATTTTAAACATAGTTTAAAGTATTTTAGGATGGGATATTACAATCAAATTGAGATGTTAAGTTCTTTAAGCTCAATCGAATGGCGTTGAAATTAGATAGTAGAAGTCTAATGGAAAATTGTTACTAATTTTGTACTAAACTTGAAGCTGATTTTTCTTAAGATAGTGAAGGGAGATATAGAGAATACTTATAAGGCTAAAAATCGTAGTAGATAAGTTTTTTTAAGAGTTGAAAGAAGTGCTAGATGTTGATGAATCATTGAAGAAAGAGAGATGTAGAACTATATAGGAAATTTTCCAAGGGCAAAGTGGGTTGAAAGGTAGAGCTTTCTCGACGTAAGTTCACCATGTTTGTGGCTATGAAAAAAGGAGAGAAGGTCGAGAATGAAAAGAAGTAATTGGGGTTGAGCTAAAGTAAAGATAGTGTAGGTAATTTTAAGAATATGTTTTTTGTATACTAAAATTTTGATTTCTAAATAGTTGCTTTATGGTTAATCATATAATGAGCCTCGAAGTATATTACTAGATGGGTCCGGTGTGGAAAATAGTAGTATTTTTTTTACTATTTGTCACAAATTTCCCCCTTTTTATTTATGATGCACACTTCATCTTTCTTAATCTTATACTTTATTTTATCTCTTTGTCAATTTTCTTTAATATTCATTTATTAGGAGACCACAATTTTAATCCAAAGTTAGAATATTATCCTTTATTACCAAAAATTAAAAATCCTATGATTATTTAAAACTACCAAATTTCAAATTGAACTTCATAACTAATGAAAATGAGTTAATATTGACTTCCATCAATAAGTAAACATACATTTTCATGAGCTAGTTTACCGAAGAGTAGATGAAGAGCCTAATATTTTTTTTTATATGAAGAACAAAGTTAAACACCACTGATTAAATATTTTGTGGTTATTCAATCAATTGAATTTGTATGAAAATGTGCAAATAATCACTAGTTCAAGTGACATCAAACATAATCAACCATCAATCTATTTGTATGTGCTTAATTTATATAACTATATCTAATATTATTGTTACTATAATTGTGTATTAATAATTATAATAATTGAAATGATAAACAAAAGTATAGTATAAGATAATCACTATCATCACTAGAGATAATTACCACTCTTTAATAGATAATCATCGACTATACTTACAATCATCACTATTCTATTAATGATAATCACAATATTTGTGATAATTACAACTTTATCACTATCAGTAATAATAAATTATTGATTAATCAAAATATAATTATAATTATAATAATGATATAATAATAATAATAATAATAGCAACAACAATAATCATTATTATTATAATTACCATACCATAATTGGATAATCACCAAGCTTACGCAATAATCACATAGAAGTCTGTTATACCAATTTTTCTCATTATATAATGACATGATTTATATACTAAATATATATTTGTTAGTTGAAAAGTTATTCCTTATAAGTATTTTAAACTATTAAAAGCAATAGATCTTAATCATGCTTTATATTTAAAGGTTTTGTCAAGTAATGAAACACAAAAACTTATAAGTATTATTATAGCATAATTGGCGGAGTAAGAATATAGTAATTATGTTTTATTTCTATGTTATTTGTATGATTTTAGTAGTGATTATATTTTATTTTTATAGTGATTATATTCCTTAGCGATAATATAGTGGTAGAAAAATATAATATGAATAATAAAAAATTGGACAAATATATAATAAATAATAATTATAATTATAATTATTATATGCTATATATTTTAGTGAAGCATTATATTACATACTATTTTATGCATTATGATTGTATGAAGCTTTTTATCTTGCATACCGACACCCGACATCATGTCATAACAATTGGGGGTTTGTGGAGTAAAAACTTGTTTCGTTTCGTAGAAACTTTTTTCCAATTCCAAGCAGTGGGCGTGAAGCAGAGTTATCCTAATAGCGAACACTCTTCCTGTCCCCGCCGTGTGGCCTGTCCGCCCTTCTCCGTCCCGCCCTGGGACTCATACATATAATTCACCATTCTTCCTATCCGAAATCGGTTATAATCCGAACACCATCACCAACTTCACCTCTTTCGCTTCGTCTTCAGACCATTCGCTTATCTTTCCGTTCTTGTGTTCTTGCTGAGCCTCGCTATGGTGGCCACTCATGTTTTAGCGGCTCCTAGACTTCCAGATAGATGCTTTCAGGCGAGGGCCGACAACCAACTATTTGGTGAACTACCTCGAGTAAATTTAAAGCGTCAAATACTGAAATTCCAAGCTCTCGATAGACATTCTAGTGCAAAACTCTGGTACATTTTGTCTCCCTATCACTTTCGGCTTGTTAATTTATTTATCATTCATAAAGGAAAAAAAATAAATACTATTGGTCTTCCTTGAATTCCACAACTCATACATCTAAGGCATAACGAAATGAATAGTTTCAAAACTATTTGTAATTTTATAATAATAAATGAATGGGAAATTCTAAAATAGCGATAAGAATCACATAAAGTAATTTTTTAAATTAGCTTTGAAAGTATTGCACATATAACTCTTAAACTATCTGTAATGAATAAAGATACAATAAATTTCAGTAGATAACACTGCACAAAAGGTTTTTAAATTATCACTCATACAATTTAGAGATGTCTAGTTCACAATTCACACCGATAACATAAATATAGAATGAAAAAACTCATACAGAATTTCAATGAGAGAAAATTTAAATTAATACCTCAATTCAACTATCATCCTTAAATAATGAGTTGGATAATATTCAGCTACGATGTAACATCCTCAATAATAAGATAAACTAAATGTAAATAAGATAAATACTACTAATAAAATCGCATTCATAACGCTATTCATGTAAATTGTAACCCACTTAATCTATGATAATGATAATTAAATCTTAAAAAGATAAAATATATCATAAGATAAAATTAAACCCTATCTAATTTTTTAATGATTAAGGTAACAAATTAAATAACTAATATCTTAACATAATTATCAAATAAGTAACCAATAACTTAATTAATAAATATCAAAAGATAATGACGTTCATAATGCTAATTATGAAACTTTATTCATTCGCATGTCAAAATTCAGCTTGTCACACATATGATAAAATCGTCATAAGTTTGTGTACAAAACTCGAATTTAAGATCTGAAAGATGCGTTGAACTTTTGATTTAATAAACTTTCAATGATATCCATATTGTAGGTTAAATTATTATCTTCAAATTTAACCCTTGTTCCCTTCTATCATAATTCATAAGTCAATCTTCAAAATCTTGGAATGTTTCTACATCAACATCTTTCTTTCCCTCATCACGTATGGTTTCATTATAAAGAAATTCATGCCATTGATCTTCATTCATTTCCAAATTTTGTGTTTGATATCATATATTATTATAGTCTGTCTTTGGCTCATTTGGCCTTGTCTCTTTTTCTGGGTTATATCTCCTGCCTCTTCCTGCCATATATCAGCGTTGTTGTTTCTGTCACTTGACATAAAAATCGATTCATCATAAGTTTGAACTATTCTTATTCAGTGACCTGCTTTATTAAATGTATTCTGTTGTAAATTTTATCTAATGAGATATATTAAGAAGGATATGTTTAACAATTTAAGTGTATACTTATTTTGACGGAGGTAATTGAAGATAGTGTGGCCATAGCAAATTGATAACATGGACTTATGAAATGAGTTAATTAATAATTTAATATTGAACTTTTACGAGTTGTTGGGGATACCTCAAGCATGGTCAGCTAGTCACTCACTTTAGTCATTATTTTTTTTTGTATTTAGAAAAGTTAAATCTAATGTTCATCTTTATCCTTATATTTTTTATTTTTTCCTACACTTAATAACTTTGCTCCATTCATTCTTTACGTAGGCAAACAAAAAAGTAAGAAACAAAATTAGATGATCAAACTTTAATGAATAAAGTGTGAAAAGTTTAAAAGTGATATCTTTAGTAATTCAATTAGTCTGTTATGAGGGAATTGATTGATCCAGATTTACACACTGCAGGGACATTTTCATTACCAATTCTAACCATGTACCCATTCATTATAGCTTAAATATCTTGCGATTTCATAAGAATTACACAAAATGATTTCAAATGGGATTCACATTGAGGAGATTTTGTTTTTTCTCCTTCCATTTCTTTTTAATTTTATTTTCTTGTAGGTAAGTAAACTTTATTTACTAACAAAGAATAAAAAAGGGTTTTGGCAGTAATTTGTCTATGATGGAAAACTAATGATTAAAAAACAAACGGACATCAAAATCTGCAGGTTATTCAGATGGGTGATTGGTTCTTTGTTAACTTTGCTAGGTTTACGTACATAAAAAAGTAATATGAAGAGAAAGACAAATTGGAATAATGTAATGCCACCAACTCCACTCTTAGCAATCGTGAATCTGTTTACAAAGTAATCAACTAAAAGTTTCTTTTATCCAAATTTTGACGTGGATCTTTTGAATCTGCAATAGCATTAGAAACCCAAAGTACTTTTATGAGGTGTAAATCACTCTGATGGAACGCACGATTAACACCTAACTCATGAAGTAAATATGAACCATAAGACTTTGGTGCTTCAAAATCTAATATGGGCCCATGGCATGCATGCACAACTTTTAAAGACAACATGTTGGAAAAAAGAAGAAGATGAGGATACGTGCATACTAGACCATAGTCATCTATATTAAAACTCTTATCCCTAGTATGGCCATCGATAACAGCTTCATATCCTGCATTACTCAACATAATCTTAATGTCTTTTGCGAGCAAATTTAGAATAGAAGACTCAGAAGCTGGCAAGGAAAGAGGGTGGGGGGGGGCAAAGCCAACACTAAGACAGCACCAGGAGGCATTTCACTGATGACCATATGTAACATGCAGTATATTGGACGACTCACTTGATGGATTGTATGTAAGTAATGGTTCGAATCCTATTAGAAGTGCCCTTATTGGCCTTTCGAATCTTAAAGGAAAATGTTAAGTAGCTTAACACAATAAGGAAAGATGTATTCCTATGTTAACCCTACAATCATTCTTAATTGTGTGGTCATACAAACAGTCTTGTACCTAGAAGTAGATGAGCGACTTTATGGGAAGCACATGAAACTAGACTCCCTTTGTAGTCACCTAAATGGAGACAAACATGGCACCTATAACTGTAATATGAGATGTGTTTTAATATTGATCCAAACTGCTGGAAAAGGAGTAGGGTGAGGCTCAAGCTTGATGTTGCATTTGTCTATGATAACTCTATATATCAAATTCAAGGTACTTTCCATGAAAAAGGATGGTACATAGCTTCCACTTGTCATTTTTGGATGCAATCTACACTACACTACACTCTGATGCCTGCAATTTTAGCTCACGTTCAATGTTGAAACAGTATAAAGAAAAAGGCTCAAAGTCACTTGGACAAGCCTTTTTTCATAGTTTCTATAGGGCTAAGAGGTCCAAGAAATGGGATAAAATATCATTCAAATCACTAATATATCTCAATCGGATTTTTTATATTCTGATGTGTAAAATGTCCGATACACTGTGTAGAAATGAAACCACTTGTATATCCACCGATATAATATGTTTTGGTTGATATATTTTGATATTTTATTCATATTTGCCAATATTTAACAGTTATATTGTATTGGCTGATGTATTTTGATATTTTAGTCATATTTACCAATATTCAATAAAATATGCAAATATTTATTGTGAAAAAAAAGTTTCATTGTGCTATCGGTACCGCAACACCATGGTCATGACTATGGCTGTGGTTTTATTGCTTAGTCCAAGATCGTTATATTTTTTTTTTCTTCAAAATTGTAATAGTTAGTACAACCAAGGGACTCATGAAACAAGCATCCTTTTAATTTTATTAGCTATTTGGACTAGCTATCGCTAAATTTTTTTTCACAAAAAATGAGAAATCTGTAGGATATCACACTAGACTGGTTTGACATAAATTACTTCTTTGGCCTTAGTTTCTTTGTTAGGTTTGTTGTTCAACTGAGGGTACTACTCGTCCAAAGCTTCACCACGGTCGAGTAGATTCATAATGCTGGACTTTGAGGACAATTTCAACTACATCCATTTTTTTCATTGATTGTGATTAGCCAATGACATATTTGATTACATACAGAGCTTTACCTCCTCCTCTCATCCTTTCTACTCCCTTTTAGGCAGCAAGTAAATATTTTTCCTCATTCTTCTTTAAATTGTCTAACAACGACAAAATTAAAGAGAATGGGATGGAGTGGGGATGGGGGCTTGAGTGTGGGCATGCAAGGTCAAATGAAATGAAAGCGGGGAAAGAAATGAAGGGGAAGGCTTAAGATATAACGACATATAGATAAAGAAATTGGAAAGGTAGTAGCATAGTTTAGGGTTTTTGTCAGTTAGTTGGACCAAAAGACATGAGTTTGAAACTAGGCTTAGCAATCCTTAATTGAATATGCTAACCAAAATAAATTAAATTGCAAATTTAATAATTAACAACATTATAGCTTCATATTAAACAAAACAGCTACTGTGTAGTACCCATTGTAAAAATATTGAGAGAAACTAACTTTTGGTAGCGACCCATTAATCTTATTCTTTTTTGTTTACAATTTTATATAAATCTAACATTCATATCAAATTTATTAAACTGCTAGTTCTACTAGCTGAACTATGGGTTGAACCAGTAACAAGATTGATTTGGTCATTGGTTTGTTTCTAAAAGCGATGGTTAGGGTTTTAGACTGAGAGTGCCTGTAGTTATTATTATCTTCTATTAGTATGATTATATGCCAGTTTTATGTTTTTTTAAGAATTATCTTTCGTTATTTTAAATATATCTCTTTGATTTGTTATGTGCTTTATTATTATTCATTGTTAAGGTTAATAAAGTTGAGTCTTGCATGAAAACCGTAGTGCAAGAATTAGCCTTAAATCCGTTTGGTATGAGTTTCAATCCAAATTGCTGCAAGTTTGTCATTTCCCTCTAGCAAACACTCAACACAGCCTTACAACCACCAATGCCATGGAACCCTAACCCTAGCTAGCTAAAATTCACCTAATATGACTTTTAGTAGGAAGCCTGAGAGAGCTAACACTCATTAAGCTTAGCTAGATCGGCAATTTTATTAATCTGCTTTTATTTCATTGTATTTCAGAATCTTCTGTATCAGGAAGTTATTTTATATCCCTTGATATTAAGGAAGATATTAGAGTACATATTTGATTTGTATCTAGTTATCTTAGAAAAGATGCAGGTGGTAATATTCCTTTTAGGGTGTGTGAGAATAATTACCTTAGTAAATAAGGGCCTTAGGGCACTAGCTTGTAAGGTATAAATAAGCCATAAAGCCATAACTTTTGAAAAAGTTGGAGACTTCTCTTCTTTTTTGTCCCACTCTTTCACCTCTCTCCCTTTCTTTGCCTATCTCTCTAGCTTACATTCATGCATATAATTCTCTATTAAATTCCCCATTTAATAATTATAGTTTAGTTAAGGACTATTTAACAATGGCTTTCAAGTGCAAAAATATCAAAAGAAGAATATGAAGAGGTCTAGAAAATCTAGGGACCTACCCTTGTTGCGGCTATATTCATCCATAACTTAACCCACCTAAAAGGAGAATCAATTCCCACTGAACCCTTCACCACATGCCACCTTCGACCCTAACTCCTAGCCATGCAACCAATTTGCATCACCATGCCCTACTCTAGAAACCTTGACCGCCTTTTTTGTTGACCTTCACCACCAACATTGAAATCTTTCCCTTCCACTTACGTGGGTCATAATCAAAGAACCATATTTGGCCATTTAGATAGGCCTCTTCACTCACTTATCATCACCTTCTCCATTGTTTGTGAAGACTTTGGGAATCCCTACCTTTATAAATTGATAATACACTTCATCTTGAGTGTTATTAACCATTAGCAATTGTGCCAACTACACCATTGTTGCCTTTTGTAGTTCATATGTTCATCACCCTTCTATATAAGCTCATTGTGCATAAAACACTTGTCATTGTTTGCTAGTTTAAGTGATTAATGTTGTCTTATTGGAGAAGAAATGAAGAGATATAAAATCATTTTGTTGGTTTTATGTTTGTTAGATTATCCCTGCATTTCTTAATAAAAAATGAGGTAAAAAAAAGTAGTTGAACAAAAGAGAAAAAAAGTCAGATTAAAATAGGAAAATAAGAAAAAGAAAGTAAGAGTTAAGTTCACTTTGACTAAATGACATTCTTATTTTTATTTTTTATTTTCTAGGTGTTGTTTTTTTATTTCCAAGAGGATTTTCAAGCTTTGCAGCCAAAGGTTGATCAATTGGACAAGGCTCATGACCCAATTGTTATTGCAAGTGAGGACGATACTAGAGGGAACCTTGACTTTATGCATAATTTGAATAATTAAAAGGTTCCTACATAACTTGACCCTATTGTTCCTGTTGCTCTTCTTTCATATCTCTGGTACTTCACTACTTAGCATACTCCATTTCCATCCAACTACAACATGAAGATTACCTTTCTAAACTCTGAAGTAGATAAAGACTTGGATGAACTTTTTGATTGGTTTTTCATGTTTGAGAATATCTTCCTTGATTGAAAAGTTAAAAGGATAAGTTAAAGGCTTTATATGTTATTCAAGTACATTGCAAAACTCAAGTTATGTGAGATTTGGTTTAGGCTTAAACGGGTTGATACAATTACTTATATTACATGGTGTACCTTCCTTTGTGAAAGCTCATCATTTCGAAAGTGCTAGAAAGGTTTGTGTTAGTTTGTGGGCCAATCATCAATCATGAAAATTTTTACAAGTGAAAACTTGTGGTCATTTAGGTCTGTGTTGTTACCAATAATAATTGAGTAAAATGAATATTGCAAGCTAGACTTGGATAGGTAGTTCTATTGTATAGTGGAAATAATTCTAGGATTAGATTGTTTTGAGATAATTAGTTGTCCAAACACAACAATTGTGTAGTGGTCTTTAACTGGAGGAGTATGTAATACTCTAAGATAAGTAAAATATGGTTGAGGTTTATAAGAATTTATATGATTACCTATATTAATATGGCGAACCTTCATTTTTAGAAGTCCATTATTAAGAAATTCCATACTTAAGCATGCATGGTTTTGAATAGTCTTCGATGGTGGCTTCACAGGAAGTTTCTCAAAAAGTGTGTTAGTGGGAAAAAAAATACAATAAAAGGGCTTGTGTTAATTTGTGGGACCAATCATCAATCCCAATAGCTCTGACAAATAACAACCTCTGGTCAGTGTGGGTTGGTGTGGTATAGATGTGGTGTTGCGACCTCAGCTATTAACGTTGGTTCCACAAAACTACAATAACCAACTGATGGTTGAAAATTTTACTCATGTTAACCATGAGTAGGAAATTTATCTTAGATTTTTGCAAGCTTTTGATGAAAAGTTAAGAAGTTGAGACTTATACTTGAAGCTTAAGTTTAGGAAGCTCATTTTAAGATGTGCATTTGAAGGGAACTCAACCTAATGGTATACTCGATCATTAATGGTTGTCATGAATACTTTTAGTTCAAGTTCAAGGGTAAAAGATTTTGCTCTGTTGACCATGCCATATCTTTTGCTTTAGATGTATTTTTCTGTACCAATGTATGAGGTCTTATAGTTGGCAACTAGTTTGCCTAAATCCTTTTTTTAGCTTGACAATTTTTAGCGTATATGCTTCAACTATGATGAGATTCATAGTTGTTTTTGTTGTTGTATGTTTTAGCTGCTGGAAAAAAGAATGGTTATTATTACCATAGAATTGTTCCGAACTCAGAGTTTTTGCATAGATTGGTTTCATTGAGAGTATTATGTGCTGCCAAGCCTGATATTCGCATTATGATAGATCAAGAGACTAGTGAAGAAGTGAAAATTATAGATCCTCATGAGTACTATGGTGATAAAGATGGTGTTGTTGACATGGGCTCTCATTCTCTCCTGTTTCTAAGTTTAAGATTGAGTTTTTCTCTAGTGAAGGGAAAGGATGTAGTTTACATTCCAACCCCTGCCCCCACAACCCAAGTCCTATGTTGAAACATCGGAAGCAAGGCCTAAGTCCACGTGGATGTGCTTCCTTCCGTAGGTCTTGCAAACCTAAAAGTTCTATAGAATGTTGGATTGAATATATCAATAATTTTTATTATCTTTTAGTATTATTATTAGTATTTTGGTTTGTGTTTATCTTTTAATATAAACATAACCTTAGTTGCCGATAATATTATAAGTTGATCTCTTTTGAGTCATTTTGCCTAAAAACAAGCCCTATCTACCACATTATTCTTCAAAGTTGAGATTAATAAAATTGAGGATTGGGTGAAAACCCTACTGCAATTATTAGTGTCACATCAATTTTGGTACCTTGGAATGGAGACACCTCAAGCCCTTACAAGGTTTCTCTTGGGAAAGATCAACATTCCTAACTAGGATACACTGAGGATTGTCAATTTGTCATCCCATACTCTCCACTATATTGACCTGAACACTCACTTGGTTCAACAATTTGATCCTTTACAATGATCTCCTGTTCTAGAAGCATGGTGTGATGGGCACAACGTGAGTTCCATCATTTTGCTAGCCTTTTCTTCTTGGAAGGATTTTCTTCCAGCACTATCACAATTCAACATTGGCTTTCTTTCACATAATTTTGGTTAAGCGATTCTATTACTTGCTTATAAAATCATGCATGAGTTGGCTTTTAATTTGGTTATATAGATTTCTCTTTTCTCTTTCTGTATTTGATGTAACTGTTAACTTCCCTCTAATTTATGATTCAATGGACATCTGGGATATACCAGAGCTGAGTTGTTGTTGTTGTTGTTGTTGTTGTTGTTGTTGTTGTTATTATTTTTATTATTTTTGCATTTTCTAACTTTTGAAAATTCTAACTCTTATTCAAAATCAATGTCTAAATTTTTATTTCACCAAAGAAGTTTCAGTCTAGTGGTTGATACCAGGGTTGTGGGTATTTTAGCCTAAATAAAGTGTTTGAATCCCTCCTATGCAGACCGTTATCATCAGAATCTGAGTTAAAGAACCTGGGAAAATTTGTGTCTGTATGTTAAGGTTCCCAAAAGACCCAAGATACACCACAAACCACCAATTTCTGTGAACTGTAACATAAAGACATGAGAAACCTCTTGCCTTTATGGTAAGGTTCCTAAAAGAACCTGGAAAAACTCTTTCCTTCTTAAAAGAAACCAGTCTTATGTGAACCTTCACTTCACATTTTGATTTAGTCATTCAGCTCCTATTTGAACCCAGCACAGCCACACCTCTCAACCTAGGAGAAGCCACAGAAAGAAAAAATGTGAAAAGTTGCTATAATTAAGAATGTGACCTGGAGTAACATGTGCTAATTGTGAATTCTTCTCAGCTGTGAGAGCACTGTATTTGATCCACTTCATATCACTTCAAACAATCATGTGGGTATAGCTGAAGCTTGGGATGCTCTGCTATTTAAAGTTTCAGAAACTTTTGAGAGTACCTCAAAGTCAAAAAAGGGAACACAATCATCACCCCGTGGAGCTGCTGGTATACATCTTGTCTAGTTTTTTCGTTCCTACAGCTGCATATCTGGTACTCTGACATGCTTACTTTGCAAGGCAATAACTTTTATAATTGAACACTGACAGCTGCAATTGAGGACAGTTCTGTTGATTTTGGTGATTTCTTTAAAGGCCCATTGCCGGGAAAATTTCTTCAACTTTTGGGATATTTGGCCCTTTCTCGGCTTGGAGTGTATGTGCCTCTTGGTGGTGTCAATCGTGAGGCGTTTCTGGGAAACTTTGATCAGAATAGTTTCTTGAGCACTCTGGATTCATTTTCTGGAGGAGGTATTGGACGACTTGGGATATGCTCCCTGGGAATAGTTCCTTTTATCAATGCACAGATTGTATTTCAACTTCTTGCCCAAGTCTACCCTAAGCTGCAAGACCTTCAGAAGAGAGAAGGTGAAGCAGGAAGAAAGAAGCTCCTACAGTACACCCGCTATGCTTCTGTTGGGTTTGCCATAGTACAGGTAAAGAACTCTGCGTTGTGGAGCAAACATTAACTTTCTTGATGAGTCATTCTAATTTTCTGTTGAATATGTTTGTACCTCTTGTATGAATGTTCATTGTGGAATAGTGAAACTAAAAGGTCAAATGGAGGCAACTCGGTCCTTTGGTATTCTACTGAAATTTGTACAAATGCACTAAACTATCCCCTGTGGATATTTCTTGAGAGTAGCATCTCTTGTTTTCCTCTTCTGATTAGTAAGAAATTGTGTGGAAAGCAGAAATATGTTCTTATTACCTAGTTACACTTGAGGGGAAGGCACCTTATGCTTATGGAATACAAATTGGGATTGAACTAGATTGAAGGTAGTTTAGTTAATCCCATCCAAAGGAAAATAGAGATGATGGCTGAGCATAACAAAAAGGAAAATAGGAGTAATACAAACTTAGGTACCTCCTAAGGATGTAGAACTATATAGAGATTTTTGTATGATAACTCTCAAACCTTTGATACACTTGATCCCTATATAGAAAAAGGGTGATCAAGTTTTAGTTATGACCTAACTAGTAAACAAGTAGTTAAGTTACATTAGAACTAAACTAGATAAGTCTAACTTAAATCCTAACTTTTACAATGAGCTCCTAACTACTCTAGTTGTCTAGGAAATTGATAAAACAGACATATATCCTTAAATTAAGCTAAGAAACCTCTAACTTGTGCATCCAAACCACATTGTTAGCTAAGGTAGTGGGCATGGGCTGATGTTTGCCTAATAAGGTTTAATTAAGTTTAGAAGTAAAAAAAACCAAGTTACAAATCTTTCTATGACAATAAATCACCAACTATTCAATACTTAGGGAAAAGTAGACAAGTTGCTTTAGAATTGTAAGGCCTGTTTGAGGAAAAATCATCTTCCCCATTCTAAAATAGGAACTGGTCACCAAGGAGCCTATGGAGGTTTCTTCTCCTTGATTAATGGCTTGAACTAAAGTTTGAATATTACAAAGAGCTGCTAGTTGATGCTGGATGAGTGTGCTGGCCATAATCCATAGCTTGGTTTCATGTGAGCCATTTTGCAGTAGTTTGATGCTTGGTTGGTTGGGTGATGAGGAGCAGGATTGAAACTTGCATTTTTTTGATTCCAAAAACGTGCTAGTATACTCCTTGGTTTCTGCTGACTTGCCTTCTTTTGTGCTCTTTGAATGGAGTTCAAGTAAGGTCCAGTTTGGTAGAGATTTAATCAGAACTTAACCAAATGAATTAAGGATTTAGTTGATATGCATTTGTCTTTCCTTTACATGAGAATGGCGTGTACTCCATAGTTTGAACCTCCTAGGATGAAATTCATCAGGAATTTGTCCCCACAAACCTTGCATGGTTTGATAATAAGATTATTATACTTTTCATCAACAGAAATCAAATTGATGGTGGATGCTCTGGCATCTGCACATGATACAGTATAATGTATTTGAAGAGCATAAGTTCAGGATGCAGCAGACTGCTCAAGAAGCCAAATGTTAAAATGAAAAGGAACAATCTAAACAACTTGTGATCTGGTTGTCTCCACTTATTGAAACCTACTCGGAGTTGTGCCCTCAAAATAACCTGAGGGTGCTTCGAAATTTAAAAGGAAGGACTGGGTTCACGTGTCACCAGGTTAGAGATGATTGAGTATTGTAATCTTTTGCCAAATTTCCTTGAGAATTTTGTGCAGCCAAAAAGATGAAGTTCTTCCCTTTTTATTTTTATTTTTACTTTTAAGTTTTGTCACACCTATGAAAGCACTGGAGATCGATATGGCAGATTAGCAACATAGTAATGCCATCCCAGAGTCCTTTCAACTTCTCTTCAGTTATTTAGTTCCTATGGTTTTATCTTGATACATTGCACAGACTCCCCTTCTTTTTTTCCTGTGATAATTTATTTATTTGTTATGTTCCTTTTGGGGCATTCTCTAATTTTACCCTTTCTAAACTTATTATGTGTTTTCCTTATTCTCAAATGAAATACCCTAAAAACATTAATCTGATATGCCTAATACCTCATGGCCTTTCCATAGCTTTTCCCTTCTGCTATTGGGTATGTTGGTTCTACATTTCATTCTCAATCTCAAGTTTCATCAGGTTGATGGTTTCTTGAGCTGATTTGACATTATGTCAAAAAGGCTCTCTGGCCCCTCTTAAGCTTTCAATCTAGATGCCATATATTATTGCAGATACGTTGGCTTCTTTCACTTAGCTGATAGTGGTTGGTTCGAATAACCTCATAGAAAGTAGGTTGTGAATTGTATAGGGCTTTCTTTAACCTCCATGTGTTCTTGTGACTATCTTGTAATTCTATAAATCACGTGTGGTAATAATTTACATTATATGAATAACATTTCATTCATATGGTTCTTATTATTTAGTATTCAAGGAAATTTTTTAATATCTAAATTTATGAAAAAAGAAAGATGATTGATGATGTAACACCCCGAACTACGTATTGTTACCTAGTGGGCTTCGAGATTGATGACCGATCCCATAGTTAAGCATGACACATCCAGAAGAGAATGAATAATATCTGTTGCGTTTTAGTAGAAGGATTACCATAAAATTTTTTTTGCACTTATTAACTATTTATGGGGAATCAACCCCTAATGATCAACGTACCTACTTTCTTAAACCTTTACACCACATGCCTTTCGCTACTCCTGCCTTCTTTCTTTCTATGCCTTTTTTTTTAATGGTTGATTAGACTACGGGGGTAGCAATGTAGCTTATCAACTCCTACTCATAATATCAACTAATTCTTCCTCAATTAGGGAAACTACCTATGCCCACTTTTACTATAAGTAGGATTGTTGACGAGTTGAATGCCCCCTGGCTCAAGCTTGGCTTGTTTAGTTTTTTAGGCTTTAGCTTGGCTCGAATTTGAAATGAGTTAAACAATCCCGGCTTGATAAGTTTCATGAGCCAATTCGGTTTGGCTTATTGAATTTTTAAAAGTTCCTTTAGCAAATCAAATCGGCTCGTTTATCATGATTTGATTTGTGGCTCCACTTGTTTAACTATTCGGCTTGTTTGAAAGTTAATTCCATGATTCTGCTTGTTTAATTATTCATTTATTAAGTAAATTCTATATAAACTCAACCTATAAATGAACGAGCCGAATTTGAGCCAGTTTGTGAACAAACGAGTTGAACCTCCCGTGGCTCGGGCTCAGCTTATTTAATAAACGAGGCTAAAAATAGAGCTCAGGTTTGATTCATTTTTCTAAACAAACGAGCCGAGCTGAGTCAGCTCGGTTTGTGAACAACCCTACCTATAAATCTACATGTTAGACTTTGCATGTTTTTATTTTATTTTATTTTATTCCATTTTTGCCTTATCTTATCCCAGCACACCAATCTCCATGCAAGACCACCTCCACCTTTTAACTATAGGATATCTCTAATGATTTATATCTATCATCTGCTTGAGCTATATCTCAAATGCACTACTAGCACCAATCGCTACCGTGATGCACACAATATGCGGTACGACAATAACCACAACTTAGATACACAAATGAGCACACTAAAGATATACACAATATGTACATACACACCTATATGTGTGTGTATATATATATATATATGCAAGTCTAAAATAAATTAAAGTCTATACTATTCGGCAATTATTCCACGAAAATACAAGTTATTAAAATAACACTTACGTTGAATAAGATGTTATAAAATAATTAAATTCATCAAATATAATGAAATAAGACCGAATAATGTTAATTAGTGGGGGGTATTACAGATGAATCTTCTTGTTGGTCCCAATTAAGTAATTAAATATCTACTTCCATATAAGCAAATTTCATTGGAATGGAATCAGAAACCAGACATCTTGTTTACTGACTGTTCCAATGACAGGAAAAGGCCACTTGAATAACAGGCATTCCCCCCCCCCCTTTTTATATCAGTAACAAATTGTTGTAGGCATCACAATGGATGTGAAGAAATGTATTTTGATGTTATGACAGGCAGTAGGCCAAGTGCTGTTCCTTCGACCGTATGTCAATGACTTCAGTACACAGTGGGCTTTATCGTCAATAATTCTGTTGACTCTTGGTTCAGTATTAACAACGTACCTTGGGGAGCGTATATCTGACCTTAAGATTGGAAACGGTACATCTCTGTTGATCTTCACAAACATAATCTCCTACTTGCCAGCATCTTTTGGAAGGACTGTTGCTCAGGCATATCAAGATGGGAATTACGTTGGCCTAGCCACTATTATTCTATCGTTCATCCTGTTGGTGTTTGGTATAGTATATGTTCAGGTAAGAGGATATGTACGAGATTTGTTTTCAATAATGAAATATTGACCCCACTAGGGGAGTAGGAGTTAATTTCTATTTTAAGGTAGGACCCATAGAGATTTGAGAGCACCTGGTATGTGTCTCAGGAAGCAGAGAGGAAAATTCCACTCAACTATGCATCAAGATATAGTAGTAGAAGTGGAGGACTTCAAAGGTCTGCTTACTTACCTTTCAAGGTTTGTCACTCGCCAATTTTTGTTCATATGTATTTATTTTTATTTATTTATTATTATTAATATTATGATACATTTGCTTAAAATTTAATGGAGGATGATAATGGCCTGCAATATTATGATACACGACATAATGCAGGCAAAGTCTTAAACTGGCTCTTTTTGATGCATTGTATGGTTATTTATCATTGCGACATAAAAGATTTCAGTATGTAGTCATAAATGATTCTCAGTTGAAAGTGGCCAGCCAATTCATCAGTGAAGGTAAAATTGAATGCTTAGAAACCCCAAAAGAGAGGTGGTAGAGGAAGGAAGCATCTTCCTTCTAAATTAGTTGGAGTCATCTATTTCATCCTTAATTCATGTCATGAGTTTTTCCCTTCATAGCATACATCTAAAACCAACTACCTATGTTGTACTGCCCTCCCCATGAAAAAAGGGTAGGAAAATAAAAGGGTAAATAAATGTTTTCAAATTGGTTAACCATAAAGACAGCAATCAGAAACCATTCCTGCCGAAACGGAATCCAGCTAAGATGCCACATGTAACAACCACAGCACTGGTTTAGGAGATGGGTAAGATTCACCGATCGCGACTGCAGTGTCTCAGTTTTGTAGTGTCGAGAGCGATAAATATTATGTCAGAATTAGTGTGGCATAATTTTCTTAACAATAAAATTAGAAAATATTGGTTATTCTCCGCAAATATTATAAATATCGGCCAATATACAGGTAATTTCATTTTATGTCGTGTATCTGACATTTTATGCATTGGTAGACTGAAAATCCTATTTATATCGGTCGCATACCGGCATATCTGCTATTATTTTGTTTCATGGATTCACCTCAAAACTCAGCAATGTAGAGCCTTATGAGGCCTTAAAAATCTAACATACTACCCGAAAGTAAAATAAAAGCTCAGAATGCCTTGTGAGCATTTAAGTTGCTGCATATTAGTCATGCCCAGCAAGTCACACCTCAACTAGAATATTTGTCAGTTACACACAGGTCACTTGAAATTGGTTCACAATTAAAACCATCGAAGCCCCCAAAAGAGATTCTAGGATCCTCCCCTAGATGTGGACATCTGATATATTGCGAGGATGGAGTGAGAAACCACTGCCTTTCTAGTGCATTCACTTCTTTCAAATCACTGGGAACCAATAAAGTCATATAAAACAAACATCATGTGAGATGTTGGAATCATATATCTTCACTTGATAAAACCAAGAAATGTTTATTCACAAACTAGATTATCCAATAAAAGTACATCACTTACTAAATACATTGTTCAGGAAGGGTATTGTGATTGCTAAGTCCTGCATCATTATTGACTATAAATGGCTTAATTAATAATGCCAAATTGCCCCCACAGAATTAATTTTCATGGTACATTATCTATCTGTTCCCGACTTTATTTAGTGACAAGTATCATGCTGTAATCAGGATTTTCCTTCACATCTTAGCTCCATTATCTCGGAAGGACCTGGCAGTTTTGCTGACTGCCCAGCTTATGTTGGCAGTCTTATGAATCTACGACAAATGTAGTGAAAAAAGTTAACTTCAAGTCCTCAGAAAAAGCTAACAGGGCTATCTGAGAAATGAGACACAAGACCTTTCTTGTGTTTAGAAACTGTAACTTGATATCAATTAATACTTAATCAGTGTCATTATCTTTCAAGGCCAACATTGGTATCCAATGACAGAGTCAGAAGCCATTTATTTACTATAAAACAATTTTTAAGATTTTTGTGAACACTTGTATTTGTAACTTTATCTTTGAACTTTCTTAGAATAATCTTTAATAAAGGAGGAAAATAGGAGACGGAATCAGGCAAGAGTAGGAGAAAATAAGAGAGGGAAGTGAGGAACTGTGGTGAGGAAAAACTAGATTTGATAAAACAGAGAAGAACTTAGACAGAATAGGAACAATCACCTGGACTAGATTTGATAGCATAGAGAAGAACTTAGACAAAGGGGGAACAATTGGGTCTAAAGTATCATAGCTTGGGCCATAAATGTTAAAGTCAATTCATAATAAAATATAATCCCGAAGATATTGCATAATCCCTAAAATGATACTAATAAATAATATTGAAATCTACTAAAAGATATCTTAATATACTCATAGAGATGATATTCGTGCCTGCAACATCCTAACTCATTGTGTATCATATCTTCAAAGCTAAAGAAACAATTGTTTATTTCTTTTCAGCCAAAAAGGCTAAATCTTCAAGGCTAAGGAACATTGTTGCCTGATTCAAGTAATACATTTAGAATCCTCAAAGGACAGAAATGCGCAATCATAAGATTTGAAAGTAGATTTTTATAATAAAATAAAATTCTGGCCATTATGACAATTAACTATTTCATTTTCCACCACCAATGAAATCCAACACTTGCTACGTAATGAAGCCTTTGATTTCTTGCCAAACCCGAAGATTGATTAAGGACCCATGCTTGAGATTTTAGATATTAAACAATGTTGTTTAATATTTGTTGCCATTTAACCAATGATTTATTGTTTTCTTATGCTGATTAATATTTGTTGCCATTTAACCAATGATTTATTGTTTTGTTATGCTATTTTCTACCACAATCATGTTTCATGCATTCCTTTTATGGTCTATGATCTCCATCGGAGCCCTATCATAGGTCATCGTGCCCTTTTTAACTTTGTGAAGCTTAACTTAGATCATGTGATTAAGATAGAAACGTTGGCTACATGAACTTAATGCTAGGGGAAGGACAACATGGTTATCTAAGTATTCAACCTTAACTAAGAAATCATATACAACAACTATTTGATGGGTCTAGGGAGGCCTAAAAGATGCAACTTCACGTCTATTAACTTGCAAACAAGTAGCAAGCTGTTTTTGAATGGGCACACAAAAGAAAATCATAAATATCTTGCTTATTTAAGGTAGTAAGACTTTGTAGGCATAGGGGTAGTAGTAATGTAGTTTTATTCTAAAGAAAATTTTATAATGTTAGATAAGGTATGGTAAATGCACCATCAGAAATGAGACTCAGATACTCATGATATCCAATCTTGAAGCATGATTTTGAAAACTATGATTTAAAGCTTGGAAAGAACTCTATTTGGAGCTTAGTATTTGGTACTCCATAGGGTGGTTACAAGGGGCACTATTATCATCCCTTCACAACCATCGTCTTGTACTTAGCAATATATAAGCCATTTTCCAAAGAGATACTTGATAGTCAAGGTACCTCTTTGTATTAGTGATCTTACTTATCAATGATGGCACAAGAACAATAGCTACAATAACGACATAGTAAGATATCCTACTATTAGCAGGGTATGAAGGCATAATGTATTGGAATTGGCCTTGTAGTTAGGATTATTCTTTTGTACATTTAATTATATTTGTTACTGGATTACTATTGTCGTTTTTGGGTGATGATCAATCATCATTGGCATTAATTCTATTTTTAATCACTTCTATTATTAGGAACTATTGTATAATTCCTAGGTTGTAAGTTCTTAGGTAAATAATTCTGTCATTATTAGGGATTGTTGTATAGTTCTTAAACTGTAGATTCCCTTGTAATTAATTGTTTCATTTCTTCTTCCCCTCTTGTATAAATACCATCGCCTCTATGAATAAGAGAAGTCTTTTCCCTCATTTTTATTTTTGCTTGGTATCAAAGTGTGTTTGTGCACTCTATGTTTCTGTTAAACTTTATCCATTGGTCCTTCACTTCAACCTTCATTGCTAAAGCTTTACCATTAATTCTCTTTCTCCCTTCCTTATCTAGAACTTATTTCTCTCGGCTCTCAATTTCTATCTTTAATTTTGAGATGTTTTCTACTTTGTCAACCATTTCTCAAAAATTTGAGCTCTAGAGTCTTAGCTTCTCTTGTAAGCTTAATGGAAAAAGTTAGCTAGATTGATCCCAAGCTGTGAAGGCCTATCTCAAAGGCAAAGAAAAATTCAATCACTTGACTAACCCTAACCCTAATGAATTAGATCCCAACTTCAAGATTTAGATGAAAGTGACCCTATGGTACTATCTTGTCTTTAGGATTTCATAGAATCCAAAATCAATATGGCATGTATGCTCCTTAAAACTATTAAGGAAATTTGGGACATCCTTACATGGTCCTACTTAAAGGCAAAAGATGAAGCATTAATTTATGAAATCCAAATGAAGGCAATTGCTTGCAAATAGGGAGGAAATACTATTAGTGAATATGCCATGGCAATAACTTGATCAATATCAAGTCTTGTCTATGAAATGCTCAAAAGATGTTGAATTGCTCACCACATTTATTCAAAAGCAATGAAGCTATTAGTTTCTTGGGGACCTAAATTTTGAATTTAACTAGTTAAGGGATCAAATTTGTTGGTAGGCGAAATTACCTTCCCTAGACGAAACCATCTCGACGATCTGAGCTGAGGAGAGTAGAACTGAGATGCTAGAAACTAAATTTATGGAAAGCTCTACACGTAAGGATAAAGGAGGAAAAAGGATACCGATTTGGACTAATGATGTGCCTATTGTATGAAACTTGGCCATGTTAAGGAAAATGTTAGAAGCTTCATGGAAAACCACCAAGTAAAGGAGTTTTTGATGCTCCTCAAATTCACTCCTATATGGTCACCATCTCTGATGAAGCCCAATCAAATTTATCGCTCAAAGGGCACAAACAACACCCTATCCTCCTTTACTCAGAAGAACCAAAAAGGTTCAGGAACTTCTTTAAATCCCTTGAGAAACCAAGTAATGAGAACTTTGGACTGAATGCCCTTGTCTTCTCAGATTACTCTTCCATTTCCTTTTTCTCAAAAACTTATGCTAAAAACCAAAATCTTACTCATTGGATCATTAACTAAAGGGCTACTAACCACATGTCTAATTCTTTTTCTCTTTTCCTAACCTATCAGCCATGTGCTAAAACTCAACAATTTTAAACAACTATGTCCTTAGTCATAGTTCTATGCCAAGGCACCATAGTCATTTCTTCTAATCTTTTCCTTAAGGATGTCCTATATGTATCTAGCTTATATCCATTCGTAAATTGATTAAAGATCTGAATTTTCATGCTATTTTCTCAAGTTTGGATTATGTTCTCTAGGACCAGAACTTGGGGAAGAAGATCAGACTTGCTAAGATGAAGCACAATCTCTACCATGTGGATATACATACGGACAAGAATCCCACCATTGCCTAGCCTTTATTGGGTAGAGGGAGACGCCTGTAGAGGTCCAGGAGGTAATCCAATGATTTTTGGTTTACTCCAATCATCCATAGAGCTACCACCCCAACGTTCCTTAGACCACGGAATAACCTTGCAACCTGGAGCTATGCCAGTCAATGTGAGACCCTTTAGATATCCCCAAATTCATAAGGAGGAGATAAAAAGATTGGTAAGAGATATGATAGCTGTAGAGGTGATTCAACCAAGTCACAACCCTTTTTCTAGCCCAGATTTGTTGGTAAAAAGAAAGGGATGGTAGCTGGGGATTTTGTGTGGATTATAGGGCTCTTAATAAGGTCATTGTGCCTTACAAATTTTTAATTCCAATAATAGATGAGCTGCTGGATGAACTAAATGGTACAATAGCATTTTCAAAATTGGATTTACAACCAGGATACCACCAAATCAGAGTTTATCCGGTGGATGTACCCAAGACCGCTTTTCGTACACATGAGGGACACTACAAGTTCTTAGTGATGCTCTTTGGGTTAACCAACACTCCAGCCACTTTTCAACCACTCACGAACGAGGTATTCAAACCATATATGCATAATTTCATGTTAGTGTTCTTTGACGATATTTTAGTATATAGCCCATCAATGGAAGAGCAGGCAAAACACCTTAGTCAAGTGTTTCAGGTGCTATAGGCTCATTCCTTTTATGTGAATGAAAAAAAGATGCTTATTTGGGTAGCCAAAATTGGAGTATCTGGGGCACATTGTGTCAGCTGCTAGGGTGGTTGCAGGCCCAAAAAAATTAAGATGTATGGAGGAGTGGTCGGTACATAAGAACCTAAAGGAGTTAAGGGGGTTTTTAGGTTTGATAGGGTATTACCGAAGGTTTGTACAACAAAATGGTCAAATAGCTACCCCGCCAACCGCAGAGTTAAAGAAAGATTGTTTTGGATGGAATGAGGCAGCCTAGGATGCCTTTGATTAGCTCAAGCATGCAATGATTACAGTTCTAGTGTTGGTCTTACTAGATTTCAAAGCTCCTTTTGTGACCGAAATTGATGCATCAGGTATTGGGATTGGTGCAGTGCTAATGCATAACCAACAACCAATTGCTTTTTTCAGCCTAACCTTAATCCAATGTGCATGTCTTAAGTCTGTATATGAATGGAAACTAAAGGTGGTGGTGCTAGCAGTCCAACGTTGGTGTCACTACTTGTTGGGGGAGCGGCTCACTGTTAAAACTGATCAAAAAAGTTTGAAATACTTGTTGGAACAGTACATTCTTTCTGAAGAACATAATAAATGGGTCCCTAAGTTGTGGTTCTATAACCTTTCCATTGAATACAAACTGGGGAGTGAGAACTGAGTAGTAGATGCGCTGTCCAGATTGGGAGAAGCGGCAAGACGCTGATTCGGATTTGAGCCTAATTAAGCACCAACTACAGCAGGGGAGATTTGGATTTCTAGGTTACATCTTGCATAAGGGTAATCTGTTTTACTGAAATCGCCTAGTGATACCTTCCCAATCCACCTTGAAGTCACAGCTGCTGGCTGAGTTCCATGGAGGGCCGGTAGGGGGCCATTTCGGGGTGCTACAGACATATCAGCACTTAGCGAGGGAGGTCTATTGGGTGGGTATGAAGAGGGATGTTCAGAAATATGTGACCGAGTTTGTAATCTGTCTGCAGAACAAGCATTCTACCTTTTGCCCAGCTTGGCTGTTGCAACCCTTGCCAATAACCTAGCATGTTTGGGAGGACATTTCCCTAGATTTTATTGAAGGGTTACCATTGTCGGAGGGCTATAATTGTGTGTTAGTGGTGGTGGATCGCTTGACAAAATTTGCCCATTTTATTCCCCTGAAACAACCATTCACGACTAAGGTGGTTGCGGCTGTGTTTGTGAAGGAAATTGTGCGCCTGCATGGAATATCCAACACCATTGTCTCCGATCGTGATAAATTATTTGTGGGCAATTGTTTGAAGGAACTTTTCAAACTTCAGGGCATTGTCCTCAAGTTCAGTTCTGTACACCACCCCCAAACGGACGGGCAAACGGAGGCGGTCAACCGAAGCGTTGGGACTTATCTCTGTTGTTTCATTTGTGATAAACCTAAACAGTAGGTAAAATAGATTCCATGGGCAGAGTATTGGTTTAATACCTCTTACCATTTTGCCACCCATACGACCCCATGGGTAGAGTATTGGTTTATGGAAGACCTTTGCCACCACTACTGTGCAATACTCAGGGTGGTACACCCTTGGCAGCACTGGATTGAGATTTACAGCTCTGAGATGCTGTATTGGATGAATTAAAACATCTTACACGTGCCCAGGGCAGAATGAAAGTACAAGCTGATAGAAGGTGAAAAGAAGTCGAATTGGAAGTGGGTAGTTGGGTTTATGTGAAGCTCAAGCCCTATTGTCATAAGTCTTTGGCTCGGCGTTTGAATGAAAAATTGTCCCTGCGAGTTTTTGGGCCGTATCAGGTTGTGGACAGAATAGGATCGGTGGCATACCGCCTACAACTCCCTGATTTTGTGGCTATACACCCAGTTTTTCATGTCTCCATTCTCAAGCCAGCTGTGGGAGCAAGTCAGCAGGGATAATCACTCACTCCGGTATTGATTGTGGATTTGGAATAGAAGGTGGAACCAGAGGCCTTGCTGGATCTCAGGTATAACTCTGCAGATGTGTTGGAGGTCCTAATCAGTTGGAAGGTGCTACCCGATTTTGAAGCTTCTTGGGAGGAATTTGAGCTAATCGATGAGCAATTTCCAGAGTTCCACCTTGAGGACAAGGTGAAAGACTGAGAGGGGGGGGGGGGTAAGGATAGGCCCATTGTCTGATACACTTATGTGAGGAAGGTAAAAGGGTGAGGCAAGGCTTATGGCGTGCTGTACTGGATGGGTTTGGGTTGCTACGATTGAGCTGGGTTGAGTCCAATTAGGTTGAGTCCAATGGTAAGTTAGTAGGAGTCAGTTGATACTGTTTGGAGTCATTCTCTTTTCTGTTATGGTATAGTGGGAGTCAGCTAATTCTGTTAGGGAGTCGGATGTACGCTATGTTAAAAGGGGAAGAAGAGAGAGAATAGGCGGGTGGGAATTAGACAATGGAGGGGAGGGGCCAGGACCTCAAATACTTGGTTGTTTTGTCTCTACTGTTTTCACTCTTAATACACTCGCTCTATTTTTTTCTCAACAATCGAAATTATTGTACAGTGAATCCACTTGAAGTTGCAGGGTTTTAACAAGGTACTTCGCAACTCAAGGTTCTTACAATTATCTTCCAAGCTTGAAATGGTTTTCTTCACCATCTAGCTTGAGGAGAGTGTTGTAACTGACCCTATAATTAGGATTACCCTTTTGCACATTTAATTATAGTAGTTGCTGGATTAATGCTCTACTCCTTGGGTGATGATCAATCACTATTTTGATTAAGTATCTTATTACTACAATTCTTAGGAACTATTTTATAGTTTCTATGCTGTTCGTTCCCAGGTAATTATTTCTGTCATTATCAGGGACTGCTGTACTGTCCCTAGATTGTAGGGAGAAAAGTCTTTCCCTCCTTTTTATTTCTATATGATGTAAAGTTATACACACTCACTACCAATAGCTTATAGGCTAGTTAGGGACTATTTTCAATATGACTTGTAAGAAAATTGAAGAGAAAACAGTTTGTAGTTGGGAGCTAATATTTTCAAATGTAAAAGTATATGCATTACTAATAGGATAGTACTAAACAAGTATATAATTACATGCCACAATAGAATTTGATAGTACTAGAATAAAGAAGCAAGTACATGTTTGCATGCATAAATAGATCAATTAGGTAAAAGTAAATTAAGTATGTGATGACACTAGCAAACTTAGAATATGATACGTATCACATTTAAACTCCTATTCCTGAGATATACGGTTTTCTATTGAAGATCAGCTACACGTATCCAAAACCAACTATGTACATGCTCTGGAAGTCCCAAAATAGTGAAGTCCTACATGATATCTCACCCCATCTTTTGTTAGGTCCACCTCTCCGTCTCATGCTATCTATTAAAAGGGAACATCCAAATGGTGTCTATCAAGCTATTGATAAATAAGTACCTAATTGCATGTCAAAATAGGTAAATAGAAAATAAATAGATTAAATTACTTAATACGACTAAATAAATGCTATACAATAATCCACTCGCTTATTGACTAGAATATATTAACAAGTATACAATTGTGTGCCAAAATAGATAAATAAGTAAGTAAATAGATAAATTATATAATCTAAGTGGCAAACATATACTGTGTATCACATTTGAACTCCTGACCCAAGAGATAAATGGGTTTTTATTTAAGGTTAACTGCACCAATCCTCAAGCTAATTAAAGACATGACTGTAGAGAGTTCCGTTATCATCAAGTCCTGCCAGATTATCTCATCCCAACTCTTATTAGGTCTACTTCTTCATCTTTTACTATTTTCTAGAAGAATTCTTTCAACTCTTCACCGAGGCATCTGGGTGGCATCTCTTAATATAGGTTCTCATCCCCCACTTTTTTCCTTGATTCTGTAATTCTAGTATAGTTTCTCATCCAACAAAGCATCCTTATTTCTACCACTAACTGAAGTGCAATTAGTTATCCAACATCTAGTCAATGATGACAACAATACTTTTTATTTCCTCGATGTTATAAGGGGGATTACCACTAAATCTCTTGACCATAGTCTAGTACTCCTCCTAATTTTGAATAAGTGTTGTTTTACCAATTTACAAAGTATGTTTTGAATAGTTTTTCTTAATTTACCCTTCAACATAAGCTACTTCATCATCTTTTATGTGTTCCATCTATATTTTTTTCTCAACAATGATTATAATTTCCAATGGTATTTTAATAGCGATCATTTAGCTATTTGAATTATTTTCTTCATTCCTGTACCAAAATCTATAACGATACTTGTATAAAACCGGAGTTAGTATGTGTCAAGCCCTGTGATGAAAACTTATTTCTTCCCAACTTGAAAGCATCATTTGAACCTATCAGAAATAGCATTCTAAATGCCTACCTTCTTGTAACCTCCTTGACTATCAATGAGTTTTCATCAATTTGTGTAGTGCCTTTGGACCCTTGTTATTTACATACTTTATCAAACTAATTTACTTTACTATTAGCATCAAATATTTATGGTCTTGTTAGAGGATAGTCAATGGAAAAATTTTCTTAGTCCCTCTGAGATGTATTATTATTTCTTCCATTGGCACATATCAAGTATTTAATTTCGTCAAATGTAGAAGATTATTGGGATAAACTCTTATGTAGATCATCTAGAGTGCAACTTGTCAAGAAGGTCTAAAAAACTCCTGTGGAGATCTTGCTGTTGCAAAGTTATCAATTAATTCAAGTTATTGAAATAAAATTTGGATTTTTATCTATTTATCCAGTGTTGCTTCTTACTTTAGTGTATGGGATTTTTCAAGATTTCTGTTTTATGATACTTAAAGAAGTACGCTTTTGGTAGATTTAAGAACTATGTTCTTTTTGGTTCTTGGAATGAGAATGATGATAGTTTTAATTGAGTCCATGGACATGATGTCGGGTCAGATATGAATGGTGATGTTAGTCAGGTGTAAAAGAAAAAGTTTTGCAACTTTTGTTAGCCTATCTCTTTCTTGACTTGATTTCTGTCCCAACACTGTTTGTATCTTCTGGTTATGCAGGTAAATAGCGCCGGAGTGATGCCAATCATATTCTCTACATCTTCATTGGCGCTTCCCGGTACTCTAGCCCGCTTCACTGGCTGGAGTGTGCTACAGAAAGCTGCTGTTGCTTTAAATCCAGGAGGTAATCAAATAATTTATTTGCTGAATCTAACTGAAATACTTAATATGCCTATGGAAAAGCTCCTTTAACCTTGCATTTAGCGATTCTCTTGTTCTTGGAGTTTTCATAAGTTTGTGATAAACAACATGACGTCTTAATCCAAATTTGAATTTATAGTAACTTACTTTCGCTAGCTTAATGAGTGCTAATGATTAGGAATTCCACAACTTAATCTCTGCCAGAGAATGCATAGCAGAGTTAAGAGGGATGGCACCATTGAGTAAAGCATTTTGGCCGTGGGACATAGAGACGCTAGAAGAGGTCAAAGCTGAGAAGGATTGCTGTATCGATCTACACCTACATGGATTCCAAAAAAGATGAAAATGTATTTCTAAGGCTGGAAGGAAGTGATGAATGAAGCAAAAACAAGAGGATATTAGTATCTATATTCACACTTGTACCCACAAAAGCATAGTGGTATAAACTTTTTAAGCTTGGCAAGGCTAGAGCAAGGAAGAGCTAGGATCTTACTTAAGTAAGATATTTCTATGATCAAGATTAATAAAAGTTTTTACTGGATGCTACTCAATGGTGATTGAATTGTTAGTACGGTGGCTTAGGCAGTGTTTAGGCATCATAATGCTAGGCTAAGGCTTAACCACACATGTCCTAGCGGGGATTACATTTTTTTCGTTAAGGTTTGGGGCCTTGGGGGTGTCATCCTGATCAGGTTGGGTTTGTGTATCTGCTTTTTTGGTTTTGGTGTAGGAAAAATTTTTGGGAGTAGAAACATGGATTGGTTTAGAATCCCCGTTCTTGAGCCTTCCCTGTATCATATTATTTTTGGTTTGCTAGTTAGGTAGTAATGACATATGGTTTGCACATGCATTTGTTTTGTATTCAACATTTTCATTTGGTTCATCATTCTAAATGGTAAAAGTCAGGGCAATATTGGATACGAGCACGGTTTTTAGGTGTGGGGGCAATATTAGATATGAGTTTTGGGATATGAGCTCGGTGTTTAGGTGTGTGGATGGAGACTTAATCCCCATGAGGTTTGGGAGGGGATTCCCTGGTAATGAAAAAAGGGAATTGGGGTGGGGACAAGGATCTATGTGAGGTTGAGAATGGGATGAGATAATATCCTTGTTCCCACCCTATCCTATTACCATCAGTATGTCTCAACATGGGTTTTTGGTAAATGAAACGCAATCTAACTATACATCTTAAGCTACGACACATGTATCTTTCATCCAATTCAAGAATCCCTTCCCTTTTTCTAACATGTTCCATCTTGGAGTTTTGAAAATGCAGATCCTATTGGCTGGTGAAAGTCATATATTCCTCCATCCAGTTAAGTCATTTTTCCACTTCTTCTTCTACTTCTCTCTTTTTTTAATATATTTTTTAATTTTTAAAAAAATATTATTTATCATTGTTCTCCCAAGAGAGCCACAAGGCTGGCCAAAAATTTCATTTGTTTTCCTTATTACCAAACATGCAATAAAATCGCAATTGCGATGGAATGTTGCGAATAATAAATTATGTGTTGCAGTCTTTGCGGGATGGATTTTTTATTTTTATTTCACAATACGCTCTAAATCTTATTTATTGATATTTAAATATAGGTATTTAATAAAATAGTGTGTATATTATATTAGAAGTATTTAAATAAGTCATTATATGTTAAATTGTTCTAATAATTGTACATTTGCCTAGAAATGAAAAACAAGACATTATTTAGTGGTAGATGTGAAGTTAATAGATAACAATACTTTATTATAATCCAATTGTCACTTGGTCCAAGATATATATAGTAAATGAATAATAAGAAATTATTATGTGTGTTTTTTAAGTAGATTTAGAATTTTTCAATAATCCCCAATCCAATATATTGATGATAAATTTGTGAAACTTTTTATGTCGCGTAAAAAAAAAATACTTTCTCTTGGCTACTAACGTTCCTAACCTAGGAGACCTAAATGAATTTAGATAACCGAAATATTTTCAATTATGTTTGATGGAATCAAAATTGGGGCATCAAGAATTTCTTTTGTCATTAGTTTTATGTTAGCATAGCAAGTAAACTATATAAGGATATAATATCACTTTTAGTTTGTTCCTAGTTGTACTTTATTTTTTATTTACGCTGATATTAAAATGTTTCAATATCCTAGCAAGCTTATTGAATCTAATCTTAATTAGCATTTATAAGAAATTTACATTTTATATCTCTTCTACTAGATCACCAAGATTTTTTTATTTTATTTTATTATTAATAATTACGAAGGCATGGTAATTACCTCGGTCAATTTGTAATCCCAGTTTAACCAGACACATAATCCATTAAAATTAGCTTCCAGTAACAACAAATAGAACCAACTATGCCTTTCTAAGGAATACATCAATGCACTTGCAGGACGTTGTTAATTGTAAGAAAAAATATGCATTTATAGGTCCTGGGATAAATATAGAGATAGAGCAAAATAGGATCTTTACTATACACTAATGCATTTGGAAAGTCAAAAGAGTGGGAAAAATATTGTGGGATAGCTTGTAATACTAGATTTGGTAGTTAGCTGATGCTTATGCCAATACAAATTGGGTCAAGTTAGGAGGATGGTTATCAATGGAGGATAACTGAATAAGAAAATAGAGAAGAGGGTGAAGAAAATGGGTTGAATATGATCCTTGGTACCTCCTTGGATCATATACTAACAAGAACCACCTAAGGTTTCAACACTTAGGATAAATCTTGTGAGATTTTAGGATTCAAACTGCAAATTCATGTACTGGAGTTGATGGTGATTGATTTCTGCTGAGAGAAATAAGATAGCCAAATTCTCAGTTCCCCTTTCATTCAAGTGTGAGCCCAACACTTATAGGAGAGTGTTGGGTCTCATTTAGTTGTAATACAACTCAACAAAAAAAGGACGGGTTTGGTTAACTAATCAAACTAGTTAGTTGTCAAAGAGACTAACTTTAACTAATTTAATCCTAACCAAAATTAAAGTTGACTTTGTATTAGCTGAAACAGAGAAATCAGAATTGTTTGGGACCTTCCCAATGTCTTACATTTGACTTGGGAGTCTCCTTACAAGTTGATAAGCTAAGCTAAGCTAAAAACATTATTAAAAGTAAAAATTCAAAGTATCTTTTATGCTAAAGACTAAAAACATTATTAAAAGCATAAAGCAGAAAGTAACTTTTTTGCTGCAAGCCTAAAGTTCCATCATAGCCTGAGCATAGGTTTCTTTTCTTCCAAAAAAGGTCTGCCCCTTCTGATGCTTGTAGCTGTTGTTGCTGTTAGTGCCCACATCTGCCCAGAAAAGTACAGTTGTGGTTGTTATTGTGGGACCTGAACTGTAGCCTATCCTTGACTGGGTAGTGAGCCATTTAAGCCAAAAAAATGAGCCACTAAGGTGTAAAAAGGTGGTGGCTGGATTGGAGTTTTGCATAGCTTTCATGGCTTGGGGTTTAGTTAAACCAATTAGTCCAAGTGAGAAGGTTTTTATGTCCCCCTAACTTAGAGAAATTAACAACTAAATTAATATCCTAGATAATGGATGCTCCTGCATCATTAGCTATGTTTTGATTATACTATAAGAAAACATAGATGCAAATAAACGGAGAAAATACTTTTGTGTCAATGAAGAAGAGGATGCATAGAACTTTATAGACTAATGTAGGACTAAATCGATATTTCAAAGAATGAAATCATTTGAATAGTGATCCAGTGAAGGTTTTGAAGAGGAGAGCCTTATTAAATACCAAATTGGATTTATGCCATGAGTTCCGGTGGTGGAAACTGTCTTCTAGTTGAGATGTGGAGCATGTATTTCATATTCAAAGGGAATATATTGAGTTATCTGATAGGTGCTTGACTAATAATCACTGTCACAGGGTAAAGAAAAGAGAAAACAACAAGAATGGAAGGCTAACGAGAGAAGATGCAAGGGAAAAAACAAAAGAAGCGAGTTAGTAATTGTAGAAATACGGGTGTTAGCTAGGATTGTAGGAAATAATTATGACTACAAGTAGTTAGCTAAAATTTAGGGGTTACATTATTGATCAGTAAATTATTACTTTATTGACCAGTTAATTTATTCCTTTTGAATAGGCTATAGGTTATTATTAAATGTATCCCTATTTTATAGGAGGATTGTTAGCAGTGAATATTATATATATATATCCCTGAAATCTTTATACTGTATAAGATGAAATAAGAAGTATTGTGTTCTTGATTACCTATATGGTATCAGAGCCATGAATGATTCTGTAGAAGTCACCTCTCAACAAGGAGATATGTCTATTAGCTGTGTTGACCCAATCTCAGTTCAGTCCTTTTAAATTACCGTTCATCCTCTTAATGGTGTAAATTATTTGGAGTGGGCTTAATTAGTCAAACTAGCCATAGATGGAAGGGGAAAGCTTGGCTATTTGAATGGAGAAGAACAGAAACCTATAGAGAGTGACCCCAGATTTAAAGCATGGAGGTCCGAGAACTCTCTTGTGGCTATGTGGCTTTTAAATTCAATGGCACCTTCCATTGCAAAACCACATATGTTCATAACTACTACAAAGGAGATTTGGGACTCTATCTGTGCCACTTATTCTGATCTAGAGAATTCTTCTATGATTTTTGAATTAAAATTCAAGTTGTGGAATTCTAAACAAGGTGAGCGTGATCTTGCTTCGTATTATAATGAGATGGTAGTATGGTGGTAGGAACTTAATCAATGCTATGATGATAAATAGGAAAATCCTGATGACTATATATGTTTTTTAAAGAGGGAAGAGGATGATAGAGTGTACATGTTTTTAGCCAGTGTTAATTATAGTTTTGATGAAGTAAAGGGGTGTATATTAAGTCCTAGGCCGCTACCTTCAATATGAGAGGTCTTCTTAGAGTTGAGATAGGAAAAAGCAAGAAAGAGAGTAATGCTCAATACTATACTAGGTTCTGCAAAGCCTAAATTAGAAAGCTCAGCATTAGTTGCTCACAGTCATGTTTTCGAAGGAGAAAAGAAGAAAAAACTTTGGTGTGATTATTGCAAAAAAACCATGGCATATACGTGATACTTGCTGGAAGCTCCATAGCAAACCCTTGAATATGCAGAAGAAAGGACAAAATAAAGGCAGTAACAATAGGATATTTCATACCATATCTAGGGAATATCAAGAGCAATCAGTCAGCTTTGGAGTATCACCTTTTACAAAGGAGCAGCTGGAGCATCTTGTTAAACTCTTCCAATCACCACAATTCACTTCACTCAACTCCACTCCTCTCAAATCATCTTGTTCCTTAGCCCACCAAGGTAACATAAGCTGTTTGTCTAGTGTCTCCTCTAACCTTTGAATAATTGATTCAGGAGCAACTGATCATGTGATCAATTGCTCAGCACTGTTTTCATCCTATACCCCTAGTGCAGGCCATAAAAAGGTTGAAGTTGCTGATGGATCACTCTCAACAATTGTTGGAAGTGGGTCCCTCAAAATTTCGCCTCACTTAATCCTGGATAATGTTCTTCATGTCCCTCAATTATCGTCCAGTTTACTTATGTTAGTAAGCTCGCATAAGATGCTAATTGTCATATTATTTTTTCCCTGTGATTTTTAGGATATACCTATGGGGAAGATGACTGGTAGTGCTAGGGAAGTTGGAGGTCTATATCAATTGATGGATGATTCACATCTTTTACTCTCGGTTCATAGTTCCTGCTTAGAGTCAGTTTCTATTGCTTTTACAAATGATGTTATGTTGTGCATAGGCTTGGCCATCCTAGTCTTTTTTTATCTACAACAATTATTCCTTAAATTATTTATCAATAACAATGCGTCTTTATTTAAATACAAGATTTGTCCTATGACAAAACATCATAGAACCTCTTACCCCCCTCAACCTTATCAACCAATTACCCCTTTCTCCCTCATTCACAATGATGTTTGGGGCCCCTCATGTATACCCACATAATCTAGGAAAAATTGGTTTGTCACCTTTATTGATGATCACACGAGAGTCAGTTGGGTTTTTCTAGTTAAAAGAAAAATCAGAGGTTGGGGGAGTTTTTAAGAATTTTCACCATATGGTTCAAATGCAATTTGATGTCCTCATCAAACTTTTTCAGAGCTATAATGGAATAGAATCTGTCAATAACATGTTGAGAACCTTCTTCAAGGATAAAGGGATCATTCATCAAAGCTCTTATACACATACCGTAAAACAAAATGGGTTAGCCGAACGTAAAAATAGACGTCTCCTAGAAATTTCACGGGCTCTTAGGTTCGCCTACAATATTCCTAATTCTTGTTGGGGAGGTTGTTTTAACGGCTAGTTTTATAATCAATAGAATGCCCTCTAAGGTTCTCTAGTTCAAGACACCGCTAAATACTCTTCATGATTTTTTCCTTATGATTAGAATTGCTTCCAATCTGCCCATTCGCATATTTGGCTGCACCTCATTATTCATGAAAAACGTAGCTGTAAATTGGAACCTAGGGCACAAATATGTATTTTCTTAGGTTATTACCAACTCAAAAAGGATATAAATTTTTTTATCCTACCACTCGTAAAACATTTGTTACCATGGACACTATATTTTTTTAAGAGAAACTATTCTTTACTCCTCTTCAGGGGGAGACATCTAAAGAAGATTTAGTTGAAAGAAATGTGTTGCAGAGATAAGTAGTAGTGGACAATAATAATTCCCACAATTCATAATATTCCAAACTTATCAATCCTATCTTTCTCCTAGAAAACATTTCTGAACATAACTCACCCTTGTTTGAAAAAAAAAAAATTAAAGTTCTACTGAACCAAATTTTGAGCAAATGGAAACAGGTGACACTAAAGGGGAATTGTTTGGACGAGTATACACGAGGAGGAATCCATAAAAAGAACAAATAGCTCAACATTCTTTGCACAGTCACGAGACAAACCTGAGGGAAGCTCCAGAATGTCACTATCTTCCATCTCAAAATGATGATACTTCTAATAATTGTTCCTCCCATTTGAATCTCCCAATTGCTACCCGCAAGGGTGTACGATCTTATACTAAACAACCCTTATACCCTTAATCTAACTTTGTTTCCTATGAGAATTTGTCACACTCATTCTCATGATTTACTATGGAGATTCCTAAGAGTGTGCAGGATGCTTTGAAAGTTTGTAAGTGGAAAGAAGCTATTCTTGAGGAGATGAAGGCTCTCGACACAAACCAAACTTGGGAAGAAGTGGACATACTGAGAGGAAAAACTCTAGTAAGTGGGTGTTCACAATGAAATATAGGGCCGATGGAACACTGGAAAGATACAAGACTAGGTTGGTGGCTAAAGGTTTCACACGGAATTATGGTATTGATTATACAAAGACATTTGCACCTGTGGCGAAACTTAACACTATGGGTGTGCTACTATCAATTGCTGTGAATTTAGATTGGCCACTTTATCAACTAGATATTAAGCTTGCTTTCTTGAATGGTGACTTAAAAGATGAAGTTTATATGACCGTACCTCCTAGATTTGAAGAGAAGTTTAGCAGTAAAGTTTGTAGATTAAAGAAATCCTTGTATGGTCTAAAGCAGTCACCAAGGGTCTGGTTCAAAATATTCACAAAATCAGTGAAGGAGCAAGGTTATAAATAATCCCAAGGTGATTATACAATGTTTGTAAGAAGATCAAAGGAAGGGAGGAATGTTGTTCTCATTGTATATGTGGATGACATTATTTTCACAGGTGATGATTTAGCTGAAATGAAGGGGGTAAATACAGATTTAGCCAAGGAATTTGAAATCAAGGACCTAGAAACCTTGAAATATTTCTTGGGGATGAAGTTGTAAGATCTAAGAAGGGAGTTGTTATTAATCAAAGAAAATATGTACTTGATCTACTAAATGAAACTGGTATGAGTGGTTGCAAACTAGTCGACACACCCTTGGATGTAAATGGGAAACTTGGAACCTTCGATAAAGGAACATAGGTATACATCTTAAGGTATTGACGGTTAGTGGGAAAATTGATTTATTTGTCTGACACCAGACCTGATATAGCATTCGCTGTCAGTTTGGTAAGTCAGTTGATGCACTCACTGAAGAAGGAACATTTGGAGGCTCTATACCATATTCTAAAATACTTGAAAGGTTCACCAAGAAAGGGACTATTGTTTGCCAAAACAGATGTAAGAAGTATTGAAGCTTTTACTAATGTTGATTGGGCTAGATCCATAGATGATAGGAAATCAACTTCAAGATATTGCAGTTTTGTCTAGGGGAATCCAGAGTCATGGAGAAGTAAGAAACAAGCTGTGGTTGCTAGAAGTAGTGTTGAAGCTGAATTTCAAGCAATGATGAATGAGATTTGTGAGTTAATATGGTTGAATCGTATTGTAAGTGAGCTACAGATTCAAGTTTTTCTTTTGATGAAACTCTATTGTGATAACAAGGCTGCAATAAGCAATGCCCATAATCCAGTACAACATGATCGAACCAAACATATTGAGATTGATAGACACTTTATCAGAAAGAAGCTAGATAAAGGCATAATCTGTCTACCATTTGTTGCTACTTCCCAATAGATAGCAGATATTCTTACTACGGGCTTGTTCAAACCTGCGTTTGATGTAATGGTGAGCAAGTTGGGCATGATTGATATCTATGCTCCAACTTGAGGGGAAGTGTAGAAATATGGGAGTTAGCTAGAATTCTAGGAAATAATTATGACTACAAGTGGTTAGCTAAAATTTAGGGGTTACATTATTAACCGGTTAATTTATTCCTTTAATGACCAGTTAATTTATTCCTTTCGAATACGCTGTAGGTTATTATTAAATGTATCCCTATTTTATAGGATGATTGTTAGCAGTGAATATTATATATATATATATATATATCCCTATAATCTTTATGTTGAATAAGATGAAATAAGAAGTATCATGTTCTCATCTACCTTACTGTAATTGATAGATGAGAATTACACCTTCCAGGAATTCGAGAACCTAGAGATCGCCAAACCACAAAGACAATCTCAAAATCACCTCCCCTCTTTTCCTCTCTTCCCATGCTCATATAAGCAGGTGTAGTAATAGACGTTACACAATCAAAAAAGACAAAAGTCATAAAGGAAATAATAAAAGGGAAATAACAACGCAAATGACTCTAATTTTCCTCATAGCCCTCATACACGATTCACCTTGCCATTAATTTCAATCACTCATGCACTCCACCCATACAATGAAATATCGGTACCACAATTGCATATCAGCCGCAATTTCGCAATTTTTGGGTTAACTGCGATGTAAAATTCCTAAAATTCGAAAATTTTAGAAAATCATATATTTATCGCCGTGATATTGGCAAAATTTAAGATATCGGCCGATATTTTACCGATATTGGCCAATATTTACTGCTATTGGCTAATATTTGCTAATATTTGTTGTGAAAAAGAATTAAAAAATTACGTCGTGACAATCGTGACATAGAAAATATCATTTGCGACACCCTGATACCGCGACACTGCGACCGCAACCGAGACCGCACATTCACGATCGTGACCGTGGTTTTATTGCTTAACTCCATGGAAAGCCCTGGTCTTACTCTTCCTCACATATGCATATTTGATGGAATGTCTTATCATTGTTGCCTCCATAGAGTTTCATCTTGTCCTCAAGGTGAAGAGATAGTTGTTGGTTGATGCTTGAGTTTTTCCCAAGATGAACTCCTGCAATTTCACAACAAATTCTTAACAGGAGCTTCCCAAACTTAAGGCGGTGCATCCCAAGAAAAGGCCAAGAGCAGCTCAATTTACCAACAATCATCTCTAATGAGTTGACATCTGCTAAACACTGTAATATGTCCACAAAATTGGAATAATTTTGATCATCAACACCAATAGGTAAAACTAAAACCTCCACTAAGTGTTGTGATCCCAGAAACACACCTGTGTGCCCAAATGGAATTCATCAGCATAAGGAGAATAACCATCTTGACGAAATATCCTGCCATGAGCAAGGAAAAATTTATTCAGACCCTATCTCTCTTATACTTTTCATTGAGTAGGTCATATGCATTGACTCAAGGATAGCCAAAAACATATACATTCATCCCATTCTTCCTTTCTAATTTCAGCATGTTAATTTGCTCAACCTTTTGTTTGATTTCTATCCAAAAAGGAGGAACACAACCAAGTAGGATGCATAAAACCCCAACACTCCAAAAATTTACCTCTCCATAATCAAATATCTTCGAAGGGGCTTTTTCCTTCTTGTTGACAGCTAAAAGGTTCTCTAGCCTGAGATTGCAACACGCGACTCCATGCCTGTGGCACATCAAGATTACTTGGCTTTCTCCTTCTCCCACCCCCTCTTCAAACATCTCTATACTTGAGTCTTTAGTTCCCCAAATCTATTGCCCGTTGTTGTAGAGGAATTCTTAGTTCTGCTAGACTTTGCGATGGACCTGGATCAAAGGGATGTTTGCATGCCATCGCTATCGATGCGTTGCAGGCTCATTGAAGAGGGAGATGAGAATTGCAACATCTAGTTTCGTTAGATTATTTAGCTTGCCCGCAAGTGAGTCGAAGATCGTCATGTGAGGGAATGAATCTAAAAAGTTAGGGTTAGGTTTAGGGTATTTTTGACCTTACTGACCAATTTGCCATAGTTTGTTAATTTGGTACCCAATAATGATCGCCTACTGTTTGAATTGCCTGTCTACTTTTGATCAGTCTAGTAATATTCCCCAACTTGTTGACCGTTGAGCTCTCAAACACTTCACCAACCAGATGGCTTCTCTGTGACAGTGGCATTCGATGGCTGAAGGATTTCAATTTCTCTCTCATGGTGGTTCCGCTACAGATAACCCTTGAGTAGTAGCATAGCTTCACAAGATTTTCCCTCGGCGGTGCCTCTTTATCAGGTACCTCCAACCAGCACTGGTATGTTAACTTCCTCTCTCCCCCTTTTTTTTTATGCTCTTCACTCAAACCCCTTCTTTTTAATCATACCATCTAGCCTTCTTACAATTTCCTTCATGACTCTCTCCATCTTCTCCAGTCACTGCTCTAGCCCATGAAGCTTCTGAATTTTGGCCCGTATCACACTAATGTCCATTTTCCATGTCTCCGGCAATACATTCAACTTTTCCTCCAATTCAGCCACCTTCCTCCACTTTGACCCCAAAATTGTACTGCTCTGATGCCATTGATAGGTACCTGGCTAATAATCACTACCACAGGGTAAAGAAAAGAGAAAGCAAGAATGGAAGGTTAATGAGAGAAGATGTGAGGAAAAAAAAAAGAAGAGGATATGTTGGTAATTGATGGATGAGGATTGCACCTTCCAGGAATTTGAGGATGTGGAGACCTCCAACCCACAAAGACAATCTCAAAATCACTTCCCCGCTTTTCTTCTCTTCCTATGCTCATAGAAGCAGGTGATACTGATGCATATGCCAATATAAATTGGGTCAAGTTAGGAAGGTGGTTATCAATGGGGGATAACTGAATAAGAAAACTGAGAAGAGGGTGAAGAAAATGAGTTGAATATGATCTTTGGTACCTCCTTAGATCATATACTAACAAGAACCACCTAAGGTTTCAACACTTAGGATAAATCTTGTGAGATTTTAGGATTCAAACTTCAAACTCATGCACTAGAGTTGAAGGTGACTGATTTCTGCTGAGAGAAATAAGATAGCTAAATTCTGAGTTTTTTTCATTCAAGTGTTAGCCCAACACTTATAGGAGAGTGTTGGGTCTCATTTAGTTGTAATACAACTCAACAAAAAAAGGACTGGTTTGGTTAACTAATCAAACTAGTTAGTTGTCAAAGAGACTAACTTTAACTAGTTTAATCCTACCGAAAACTAAAGTTGACTTTGTACTAGCTGAAACAAAGAAATCAGAATTGTTTGGGACCTTCCCAATGTCTTACATCTGACTTGGGAGGCTCCTTACAAGTTGATAAGCTAAGCTAAGCTAAAAACATCATTAAAAGTAAAAAGTAAAAGTAGCTTTTATGCTAAAGACTAAAAACATTATTAAAAGCATAAAGCAGAAAGTAACTTTTCTGCTGCAAGCCTAAAGTGCCATCATAGCCTAAGCATAGGTTTCTTTTCTTCTAAAAAAGGCCTGCCCCCTATGATACTTATAGCTGTTGCTGCTGCTAGTGCCCACATCTGCCCAGAAAAGTGCTGTTGGGGCTGCTATTTTGGGAGTTGAACTATAGCCTATCCTTGGCTGGGTAGTGAGATTTAAGCCAAAAAAATGAGCCACTAAGGTGCAAAAGGTGGTGGCTAGATTGAAGTTTTGCATGGCTTTCATGGCTTGGGGTTTAGTTAAGCTAATTAGTCTAAGTGAGGAGGTTTTTATGTCCCCCTAACTTAGAGAAATTAACAACTAAATTAATATCTTGGATAATGGATGCTCCTGCATCAGATATCCTTTCCTAACTTAACAGACTTGCTGACTCAGCGGGTACAATAATAGACATTACATAGCCAACAAAGACAAAAGACATAAGGGAAATAATAATGCAAATGACTCCAACTGTCCTCATAGCCCTCATACACGATTCGCCTTGCCATTAATTTCAATCACTCATGCACTCCACCGAAAGCCCTAACCTTACTCTTCCTCGCATATTCATATTTGATGAAAGGTCTATCAGTAACAAGAGAAGTACTTTGGAGAATGGCTGTAGAAAAGGATTATGTATTGCTTTTAGTCGAGCAATTCAAGACCTTTATGCCTGGACAATCACTTGTGTCAACCAATAGACAAGTGATTGAAACATATTTAAGATTACATGCTCATTAGTGTACATGTCAAACAAGGTACAAGCAGCTTAAGGAGACCTGTATAGATCTGCCTGTGAGGTTGAGAAAGATATCAAAGGAAATTATTAGAAGCAATATGACATTATGTGTAGTTCCTCTATTTCATTTAGATATTGGTAGCTTTAGTGACATTACTTCATACATCTTATGTAGTTGTGTGTGAGTTCCATCTTTGTTACAGAAGCAATATGTTGTGCTATTGTTTATCAGAACATTAAGCTGACCTATTTGTGACAACTGTGATTTACAATTGCTCATTCCCTTTCCATTTGCTATTATTATAGATTGAATTGTTCTTGAATCTCAAATCCTTTTCTTTATTTATTACAATTGACTTCGCAATCACGAAATCACCGTAAAATCTTTTAGCACATAGGAAAGAGTGTGTCCATATCTTTGTAAAGATGAGCTTCTTGTGCTTTTTCACTGTGTTTTGCAGGATATCCAAATGCATACATCATTATTCACTGAAGTATCCTCTAGTTGGGAGGAGTTACACACCACCAACTACACGAGGAGACTCGTATAGCTAGCCAAGAGAGCAACTATTACCAAAAAAAAAAAAAAAAAAAAACTCTATACTTTATTAATCATAGAAAATGAGTCCAAATGATTTGCAATAAGATATTGGTTAGTTACATAGTTGACAAGAAAAATATTACTATGAACTTCAGCAACTCCTTTAGGAGTAGCTAACCAACTAAACCATTGACCTTGACCTTCAGCTACTCCTTGAGCTATTCACTTGAAATGTTAGAAGGGGGTGAGAGAAACGACTCAGCAAGTAATCGGACTACCGTCCAAAATAAAGATGAAGTAGATAACATAAAACATATCTTATTAAAAGTATAAAACAAAACCAGATAATTAAGAGGCCTTTATCAAATAAGAGTGTAGTTTAAAATGCACTTTCATTCATCAAATATTGTAAGAATTGAGCACAAAATCCAGTACAATGGGAAATCATAATAGCACAGAAAGGTTAGTAGGAACAAATAAACAATTTATTAACCAAGCCATCAATCTAACAGAGTAAGGTGCAACTGTGGTCGCTCTGCCCTCAAGGCTAGGGTACAAAAAGAAAAAAAAGACTAATTGATGATTTTCCTGTCATTAGTCGCAGGCCAGAAGAATATTCTGAGCTGTGCACTACAAAAGAGAAGCAATATTGATTAGCGATCTCACACTGTTCTTGGACCAAAAAGTGTTTCCCCTCTCCATGGATGATACAGTCACAAAACGTTTAAAATGTCCTGCCACAGAAATATAATTGAACTTATAAGGAATACATGATCAATAATATCCAAAACAAAGCTTGATCTCGATTTTTGTTCAAAATGCCCCGTAATAAAACCAGATCAGTTGACATACATAAACAGGCAAGCTTCTATAAAATAAAATTTTATAAATAGAGAATAAGAAACTTGTTATAAAAAATAGACACAAAAACGGAATGATTGATAGGCTAATTGCTTACCTAAAGTCGCAATGAAAAAATAATATTGATTGTTAGAGAGGCGATCCTATCATAGCAATAATAAAATATTATTATAATAAGAAGATTACTGATTAGGAAATATATATGGTTACACTTACCCCATCTTAATATATGCCACCTTATAAAATTATTGCTCATTCTATGATTTAATTTAATTATCATTTAACTCCTAAAACTATTAGCTATGCTATTTAAGCCAAAGATATAATCTTAAATATACTTAAGGCTTGTAAGGTTAATAAAACCCAAATTACTTGATATATATACATACATGGTCATAAGACTGATGAGGCTACGAAGTCCCAGCACGATAGCAACAGTAGCATATAATTGCAGTGCAATGGTTTCATAAAAGGCTGAATATACTTGCCAAGCAAAAGAAGAGATGGGACTCTAGTGTACATATCAATAGGAAAAAAGGTAGCATCATTGAGGCAAAGAAAAGAAAACTTACGTGCACCATTCTAAATATATATATATATATATATGGGAGCTTGCTATCCTACTGTTTGGTGGAGGAAAAGGATGCAACAAAACATTGTAAGTGAAACCTGCTAGCAAAACATGGCATTAAAATAGGCAGTAGCGAGTACAACTAAAATCACAAACATATATATGCCAGAGGCTGACTATTACATTACCTTAAAAATTGCAGGCAGGTAAAGCTAAATGACACAGATGAGGGCTTGAGGAGTAGAGGGTGAGAGGAAGATGTGGGTTGAGTACATCAGAGTTAGAGTAGTATGAATGAAACAAGTAGTGGAAAAGTATGAGATGCCGAATGATCCAGGCCAAGCAGAAATATAAAAGCTGTGGTCTAACCCATGGGTAGACGGAATGGAAGACCTAAGGTCTGCATTTAGTCAAGTTAACAAGTTAAATTCTAAAAGACTAATGACCACTAAATAATTTAGGAATAATTAGGGAGTGGTATTGTGATTATTATTAATTAATTAATTTTTTTCCAGGTCCTCACAGATTTTCCCAATTTAGATCATTGTGCTGTTCGTGCTTCATATTGAAAAAACCACACTTGAGTTAAATGAATATGTCCTTTTTTGTAGCATTTTTTCCATGAGCATCTACAATAATATAAAAAAAATATGCTGATGTGTTTACATTTATCAACAATATAATATGTAAAGATAAGAATTATCACTTATAGTTCCAATGACATTATCTATGTCAAAGGTTATATCATCGGTCCAAGCTGCTCTTTGAGAGCAATTAGAAGGTTGGGAATCTTCAATTTCATCATAATGAGCGTCCTCCCTACTCAAAGCCTTTTTTATTTATTTCCCGAGCATCATCAATTTCATTTGCACATGGGTCACTTGACACGAAAATTGTTGTGGTTTGTCTGCTTCACCATATTATTTTTGTTCATGTGTAAAAACCTACATATAGAAAAAAAGATTAGTACACAAAGTGAACAAAAATATATAGTAATTTAATGCAACAAAGAATGAAAAGTTTTCTCCAAGGTATTTTGGCCATACACCAAGGTACTCTCACATGTCAACCATCACAGCCCAAAGAGGTTTTCTTTCTAGTAGTACAGAGATTAGAGACGATCTGGGCTGCCAAGATAATCGACATGCTAATGATGGTGGGTTTGCAAACAAAAGAAAGTTGATTATGCCTGGCTATATTATCTGCAGGCATGTGGAATTTAGATGGGTTGCTCACTGGAGTCACTTTTAACCCCACTAACACCATCATCGAGTTTTTTATTCCAAATTCTAATTATCAGATATATATGCTTGAAGCTTGCTCTAGGAAGCTGTAGTGTATAACATTGTAATGGGCAGTGGAGAAGCAATGTTGAGGTGTTGTATTGGCCACTGTTTGGGCTGCTGAAAGACTAATGATAAATAATAGTTAAGGAAGATGTGGGTTTCATATTTGACATGTCAAGCGGGTAAGAGCTGTTATTGACACATGCAGGTGAATATGACGCAATGGATAGGAGACTGGTGATCACTCAGAATGGGTATGTTGCTCGGACCTAGAAGGTCTTTGGAGTTCAAAGGTCACTATTACGACCGTAATAGACTTGCTGCAAATATGGACAACGGTTTACACAAGAACTACTAACAAGTAACAACTGAGGAAATCAATATAAAAGGCAGGGAAAATCAAACTTATCAATCGCTGTGCCGTGCAAAAGCTTCACTGCCCTGAAGCAAAAATACAGCCAAACCGTGGTACAATCCTTGCACTGCTTTGGTCCAAGGTAACACAATGAGCTTCTGGTCTCATGCACTTAGGACTGAAAACTATGGAAATTGCAGAACAATGTCCAGTATTTTTGTAGAGAAAATGAGAGAGAGAGACAGAGCTTGGGAAGAGGAGTAATCATGTTGTGTGTTGTGTTCAAAACATGCTGAAAAATAGGATCTAGAGGAGACCGGTTCAAAAACTAAGTTAAATAGTTAAAAAATCATGAGGCCCAGTCTGGATCTATGAAATACCCATGCCTGGCCCGACAGGCAAGACGAACCAAGTTAAAATAGTTCAAAAACGATATTTTATATGTCACAATATGTTTTTTTTTTCAAAATAAATATTAGCAAATATTGGTCAATAACTAATATGTCGCCGATAAATACATAATTATAAAACTATTATGTATCGGTTGATCTAAAATTTGATAAATATCAGCCGATAAAAATTGTATGTAGCCTGAGCAGGGGAGAGTGCTCGCATGTGGTATATAGTCCAGTCCAAAGCCTTAACAAAACATTCTAATCTTACAATTGCAAGCCTAGTAGCACAAGTAGGGAAATATAAACTGCTTTAGAAAATTATATCCCACCGATGTGTGATGTCGAAATCACACCAGAAGCAGCAAAAACCAGTTCTGGTTTTCCATTGCCCGACTGGACCAATTGTAAGTAAAATTTTAATTTTCATTTGAATGGGTATGGTCTTCTAATCTAGAAGGTTTTGGAGTTCTAAGTTATTGAAATGACAATAAACTAATTGTGAATAGGATTTGAACTTCCATGACCATTCTGAAACAAATTCAATATCTGACAAATTTGAAACATAAGACACTAAAATCATAGAATTGCGAGAGCTGTGATCATTATAATCTTATGGAATACATTGAAAATCTATGGGCTCTATTAATAGGAGGATTTGCATAGGCATGCCAATTTATCAATTTAGCAATCATTTTATTGTGAGATTCTCTGACCTGGATAAGTTGTTTAGCTAATGTCATTGATAACGAGATAGGGAGGAAATAAGTTCGATAACCATTTTCAACACAGGACCAAAATGATGATGCTGCTTTGACTGAGTTATGTTTTGCATTTATGTGAAGGTATTCCTGCTTATGCTTTGCTATACTGGTAATGGTTCAAATTACTCCTTTTTATTTCAGGCTCTTTCTATCTTCCAACAAACATTCTTTTGATTGCCTTCTTCAATTATTATTACACTTTTCTGCAATTGGACCCTGATGATATGAGCGAACAACTGAAGCGACAAGGTGCATCCATTCCACTTGTACGGCCTGGAAGAAGTACAGCTACCTTCATTAAAACGGTAGTTCCTTGCTCTAAAGTTGTCCATCAAAATGGCAGTCTGGCATTCTGGCCATCGTATCTCATTTTTACTTTGCTTTCTGTGATTTGTTCATTGATGCCAAACACTAACGTTTGCTATGTTTTGATTGAAATGAAAATTATAGGTTCTCAGCCGGATATCAGTTCTTGGCTCAGTGTTCTTGGCAATATTAGCTGCAGGTCCAGCGTTGGTAGAAAACACCAGTAACCTGACGGCGTTTCGGGGCTTTGCTGGCACTTCTGTTCTCATTCTTGTTGGCTGTGCTACGGACACCGCAAGAAAAGTTCAAGCTGAGATAATATCTCAAAAGTATAAAAACATTGAAATTTATAATTTTGACAAGTACGATGCCTGAAATGCTGAGTTTAGATGCTAAAATGGTTTCAACCTATAGATTTCTAGGTTTTTTTTTTTAATTTATGGATATTATAGGCCATGCAGCCTCAATTGTGATTGTCAAGGATCAATATTTCTTGGTAGCAAGGAAAATTAAGGGAAATTTTGATTGAAATGGAGAATGATCATTTGAAGACCAAGATAAGATTTCTTAGGGCTATGTTTTACTGATTCGTGCATCATGGATACGTAGCACAAAGTATGATGTATGTAGGGTTGTAAATGAGGTGAGCTAGTTCGGTATTCGGTTTGGTTCTGTTCGTTTGTTTAGTTAAATGAGCCGAGCTCGAGTCTCACTTTTAGGCTTGTTTATTAAACGAGCCGAGCCCGATGTCGAAAAAGTTCGGCTCGGTTTGGCTCGGTTCGGCTCATTAAAAGTTCGGTACGGCTCATTCGTTTAGTTAAACGAATCGAGCCTAAGCCTAGAAGTATTCGGCGCGGCTCTACTCGACTCATTTACAGTCCTAGATATATGCGTCGATGTCATCAGCGGTTTCAAAAAAAGCATTTTTATTTATTTATTATTATTGCATAGAGTATTAATGATGTTCTTGCTCATTCTTCAAAAAGTCCCTCTAGCTCGTGCTCTTGACTCGACCATCTTCAATGTTCTTCGTTTCTTTTTGATGCATCATCTTCACGCGCTTGTTGATCGATCTCCTCAATTCAATATCGACAGCCTTGCAGATACTCTTTCACAATAACCTCTTTAAAAAATTCAAGAGACTGAACTAGCTTCAAAATACATGCAAAGAAAAACCTTATGGAAATCACTTAGCAAAATTGGTTTCAAAACCATGCAATCAGTTTTTCTTAGTATGTATAATTTTTATATTCTTTACAAGAGCAAGTGTTTTTTGAATACATGAACTAGCTTCAAAATACATGCAAATAATGCAGTACTTTAAAATAGGTAATGAAATAACATATGTCTTATATATGCAGTGCGCCTATTTTTGAAATTAAAGAGAAGTATTTCTTTTCTCGTATTTTAATAACCCTCACTGTATGCTTTATTTCATGATACTATGGTTTCTTTCCCTTCACGTGAATTAGATTTTTGAAACTTGTTTAGTATAGTAGTAGATAACGTGTATTTATTATAAGAACTGTGTGTTTAGTATAATGTGCATTTCCATCGACATTCAACCATAAATATATTTTCAATATTACATGTAGCATATGTATTATGTCAATTTAAGATATGTAATCTTTCGGTCTGAGATGTGTATTTCTATATCAGACTAACAAATGTGTTATTAGTCTTTAATACTATAACACTATATTTTTTAAATTAATTTTTTTATAAATATCAGTGTTTATTTATGAGTTTTAACATTTTATTTTATTTTAATTGGGTTATTGAATTTAAATCGTGTTACTTGTAAATCTTTGCTAAGGTTTTAATTCGTTTTATGATTTTATTAATGATTTTGAATTTATGTTGAAATTTAGTGAATCATTTGTCGTTGCATATTATTCTGAATATATTCGTCTAGGATTGTAATTTTATTAAATTCATGTAATTCGATTTCTATTTCTATTATGTGTTTGATTTCAATATTTTAAATTCATTTTCAAGTATAGTCTCGTCTAGTGATTACAAGTTTATTTTAGGTTATATTTCGTAAATAAAAATGAATAATTTAAAAAAAAAGTTAAATTAAAAAATCCCTTTAAAGTGATAAAATTATTTTAATGATTTTTATTCATAGAAAATATTTTTGTCTTTAAATTTATTTATTTTTAAGAGGTCGATAAGATCTTTGGAACACTTAAAGAATTTCTATAATTTATTTATGATTTTATTTTCAAAGTTTATTTTATTCTATTTTTTTTATTTTGGTTTACGACAAACATTTTAAAAAGTGTTAAATTTTTTTTAGTCGTTTGATTTTCTATTCACAAAAAAAATTATTACTTTTAGATCTTTACCTAGTGATTTTTACAAAAAAAAATTTAGATAAAATTACCCATTTATTATATTTTAGATAGTTTTTTTAAAGAAAAAAAATAGTCGAAATGTCCCCATCCCTCCTTTTCTTTCTTCTTCTCTTTCTCTCTTTCTTTCCTCTTCTCTTGTGCTGGAACCCCTACTCCTTCCTTCCTTTTCTCCTTCATCGCCTAACATCACCACCATATCACAACCGCCTCTTGACAACACTACCTATCATCTCCGTCCTCGTTGTTGATGCTAATAGTAGCCAGGTGAAGCATAAGCGACGCTACAGCAGTAGCAACAACATAGTAGTAGCAGCATGCAAAGATAACAGCAAAGCACCACCATTAAGCCACCTCCACTGCACCCGACCACTAGCAAGTATTCCTTGCCCTCCGATGAAGTTACATCGATCCTCAATCACTCTGATTCATTGTGTTTAATTTGATATATTTTTCCTAAACTCTAACTCTTATTTTGATTAAGTTTATGTGACTTAGCTTATGACAAGCTAAATTGGTTATCGAATTGTGTATATATATGTTGTATGAGTGATTTAGAGTGGTTAATTGCAATATATGTGGTTGATTTGTGAAAATTAGATTTTTGACCTAATTATGTTCGGATTTATTGGATTTGTCTGATTAAGCTATTTTTGATAAATTGATTATGTAATATACTTTAAAATGTACTTAATTTCCTGTTGGAATTGTCAATTTGGAAAAATTGTGTGAAATCTATAAGAATTGAATTATTAGGTCAAAACTCTTGTGGACATAAATTGGATTGTGAAATTGAGTTATTTTATTAAATTTATTATGTAATATATTTTAGAATATGTCTAAATTTAATTCCGAATCGTCAATTGAAATATTTGAATAATACTTGACTAAATTTACAGTCTGAGCTCAAAAACACTAATTATGTTAAACACTTTATTTTTCTTTAGATCGAGTATACAATATGTTACAAAATAGGCCTAATTGTATTTTTAAATATTCAATTTAAATAAATTAATAAAATTTGATCAAATTATATTTGTAGGCCTAAAACCCTAGTTTTGGAGTGAAATTTATGAAATTGGTCATTAGTATGATTGTGTCTTCTGAAATTGATTTTATAGAATTGTTTGAAGTGACCTTAATTGCATTCTAAAAGCTTCAATTTGGATTAATTTATTTAAATTATTTGAATTTGTATTTTGGGCTTTAAAACCCTAATTTTTTTATAATAGATTTATGGAATTTAGTTGTGTTTGATTCTTTCACATATTAATCAATTAATTTTGATTTGAAACCAATTAAATTGAGTTTTTAACTTATTGGTTGGATCAATTTTTAATTTTTTTTGACTTTTTGTGTGGTAAACCATAATTTTGTAAGTGGTTTTTGATAAAATTTACTTGTTTTCTATTAGTATATGTTTAGATTAGTTATCTCTAATTTATCCCTACGATTTGCAAAGGTAATCTTGGAAGGTGTGTTAGTGGATCCTGAAGCTAGGGGTTTTCCTCCTTCTTATACTAGGTTAGCTTGGAATGTAGGTAAACCTCCTAAACTCCTAGTTAATAGAATGTTATGTGTTAATGTCTATTATTCCATATTTTGGATGTGCTAAGAACATGCAAGAGTTTGTTAATAAGGTGCATAGTTGTGTGACTAAGCCGTATGGTTATCTTGTGGTATGGTATCCTGTAGCTCTTTACATATGAATCATGATTCTCCATAGTTATATTTTATAAGTTGTTATGTTATGTAAGTTGTATAAATATACCATGATCTATTTTTTTGATATCATGTTTGTTAATGCAAATGTAAGTGGTTGAATAACTCAATTAGTAATCATATGCGATGGTTGTTAATAACATTTATGATTGTGTTATATATGATGGAATGTGTGGTCATGGGCCTAAAGTATGAATAACTCAAATAATAAGTGAAAGGAATGAATTATAAGAATTGTGCTATATGAAATGTGTGGTCCTGGACTTAAAGTATGGATAACTTAAGCAATAAGTGAAAGGAATGAATTATGGGAATTATGTTGTAGGTCACATTTGTGGTCATAGGCTCATAGCTAGTGGTTTCAGTCCACTTGTGGGAATTGTGCTATTGGTCACATTAGTAGTCATAGCTGGTGGTTGTATATAGTCTACCTTGAGTAGCCTCAGGATGACCTCTAAGATAGGGTCATGCGGTGGATGCCTTCCTTGTGATTTCATTTGTGCTGCACCAGTAGTGCAATAGTGAGGCCCCTCTCTACACTCTATTGGTGACCTAAGGGTCATATAGTGGGTATCGATACTTAAAGTTTAGGATGTCATGAATGGTTGTGTAGGCCATAGCTACAGCGCTATAGGTCACTATGTTTGCCATAGCCGTAGAGCTATAGGTGACGTATTGTTGTAGGTTCCTTGGTCACCATGCTTGGAAGTTATTACTATTATATTTTAGATATGGATATGGATAATATTATGTTTTGGATGTAAGAAATACTATATGTTGGAAATCAATAAATGAAATGAGTGGAATAAGTATAACAAATGAATTATGATACCCAGGTAAATGAGGTAAATATATATATCAAAAATGAGGTTATGTACAAGTACACAGGACATACCCTGGTAGGAACAAAAGCTCACAGGACAAGCCCTGGAGTCCAAAAAATACATTTGTTACAACCCTAGTCTCTAATCACTCCCTAGGGGTTACATAGTTTACAATTTCCACACCCTTCTAGGTTACATAAAAAATAAGAGCAGTATAGACATATTTTTGAACTTGTACAATGATGCTCCTATGGTCAAAAGTTTTTTTCTCAAAAAGGATAGCATTTATGCTTCTCCATATATTATAAACTAATGCTGCCATAGCAAGGGATCGAGCTCTCCAAATTTTGTGCTTTCTGTGACAGTTTCTGTGGATGGTTCTTATAGCACTGGCTAAAGTCATGGCTCCCCTAGATAATCCTAGCCATTTTCTTATGGGATGCCATATTTTTTTGATTTCAGCACAAGCAAAGAACAGATGTTCATGAGTCTCTGCTGCATGCTGACAGAACAGACAATCTTTAAGCCCCTCCAAAAAAGTGAGCCTGTCTCGAGTGTAGAGTCTTCAGAGGAGAGTGAGCCAGAGTAAAAAAGAATATCTTTTAGTTCTGTTTTGGCTCCAAACTGCCTTGTGAGGTTTCCACTTGGGAACTTTTTCACGAAAAAAATTGTAGGACAAATTTGTGGAGAAGCCCTTTTCTGTAACCCATGATTGTAGGATAATACTGACCTGATTATATGATCCTAGTCTCTGGACCATATTAGATAGCAAGTTGCTAATGGTTCTCAAAAAGTGTGAAGTGTCATGCTTAGGGTTGAAATGCTCCAAATCTTGAACCTTCAGGTAGTGTGTGTGTATCCACTTGTGCCAAAGTGATTCTTTTTCATTCTGGAGTGCCCATATGTACTTACTGAGAAAAGCTGAGTTCCAGGCTTGGAGGTTTTTGATTCCAAGACCACCTTCACTTTTAGGGAGGTAGAGCTTTTTCCAGGCAACAGGGGGAGGTTTACCTTGTCATAGGAAGCTACGGCAAAGGGCTGTAATTCTATGGAGCACAACTTTAGGGATGGCAAAAATAGAAAGCCAGAAACCCATTAGCCCCTGGACAATGGAGTTAATTATCTCCACTCTTCCTGCAAAAGACAGAGAGTTTGCCTTCCACATCTTCAGTTGATCACAGAGATTGTTGATTAATTTTTCATAGTCAATTGCACGTAATTCGCTGGGGTTCAGAGGCACTCCCAGGTACCTAAAGGGGAAAGTTCCTTTTGGTATGTTGGTGATCAAGAGGAGCTCTCTCTAGATGTGTTCTTTCATGCCAGCCATAAACAGCTGGGACTTTGCAGGGTTGACTGATAAGCCAGAACAGTCACTGAAGAGTTTGAGTCCCTGGGTCAAGACCTTGACAGAGGGAACATCACCTCTGCAGAAGAGGATTAGATCATCAGCAAAAGCAAGATGCACCAGGCCCATCTTTTCACACTTTGAGTGGTAAGCAAAGCACTAGTTCTTGATTAACTACTTTAATAGTCTGCTGAAATACCCCATGCACAACACAAACAGGTAAGGGGGCAGTGGATCACCTTACCTAAGGCCTTGAGCTCCTTTGAAATGACCAAAAAGATGGCCATTCAGTTTCAGAGAGAAACTGGTAGTTGTGACACATTCCATCACCATTGAGGTGAATTCTGGAGGGAACTTGAAGGCCTGAAGGATTTGTTGCAAGAAACTCCAAGAGAGTGTATCATAGGCCTTCCTGAGATCAATTTTTATCATACATTTGGGGGTGGTTCTTTTCCTTGAATATTCTTTAAGGAGTTCCTGCACAAGGAAAATGTTCTGTCATGAGTCTACCCTTTACAAAAGCTCCTTGTTCTGGACCGATCAGCTTGGTTAAGCTTTCTACAAGTCTTCCTACCATAATCGTGGAAATCACCTTATAAAAGGTGTTGCAGCATGCAATGGGCCTAAAGTCAGAGACATAAGAGGCTTGTGGAGATTTAGGGATCAGAACCATGGCAGCATGATATACACATCTTAAGAGCCTTCTATTGGAGAAGAATTCATGAACTGCAGCACAAAAATCTTCCCCAGTAGTCTCCCAGGTGGCTTTAAAGAATTTGGCAGAATACCGATCAGGGCCAGGGGCTTTGTGATCCCCCAAGGAGAATAAGGCAGCTTTGATCTCACCATTTGTGAATGGTCTAAGCAGGGCCTATTTTGTTCCTCAGAAATGACTGGACCTGAAGATATAACCCTGCTGTCCAGAGGGGTGTGTGGCATTTCTGTCCCCAGCAGGTGTTCATAGAAGTCCAGGAATTCCTTTTCCATATCTTTATCAGAAAGAGTGGGTGTACCATCCCTTTTGTGATTTGGACAACCCTGTTTTTGGCTTGTTGAGCCTTCAGCATATCAAAGAAGAATTTTGAGTTTTGGTCCATTCCAAACAGGAACTTATTCTTGTTGATCTGGGACACAAAATTGGCTGCAGCATTATTCAGGAATTTTGCCTTTTTCGTAAGGCCACTCAGTGTATCCAGGCCCTTAATGGGCTGTGCTGACATTATCTCCTCTTGAGCTGCCTTGAGTTGGGATTCTACAAGGTTAGATCTAGCAATAATATGGGAGAAATCATGCAGGTTTAAATTCCTTAACTCCTGTTTTAGCATAGACAATTTTTTGCAAAGATTGAACTGACAAGTTCCACTGTGAGAGAACCTCCAAACTTTACTGACCACAACATTGAATTTAGGGTGATCACACCACATATTATAGAATTGAAAGGATCTCCTCCTGGGTTGAGGCCTGTCCAGGGAAATAATACAGGGAGAGTGATCAGAGGAGCTGCCAGGGGCTAAAAAGTTTGCTTCAGCTTGCAGACCAGAGGGAAACCCTTCAGCATTCATCATGGCTCGATCAAGTTTGCATGTAACATTATTTCCAACAAAGGTGTGGAAACAACCAGTGGAGGGGATGTCAGCCAATTGTGTCACTAGACAGCATGATTTGAAGTTTGTTGTTTCATAATCAGTGACAGGTCTTACTCCACTTCTGTCAGAGGCATTAAGAGGACAGTTGAAGTCCCCTGCTACAATCCAGGCCCCTTTTACACTTCTAGCTCTCAACATGAGAGCTTCCCACAAGCCTTTTCTGTCTCTAATACTATACAGGCCATAGATCACTGTTAAAGTAACAGTAATACCAGTTTTAATATCAAAAACTAGACCAGTCAGAGATTAGGGAGTTACCTCAATCAGTTGAAAGTTGACTGATTTAGGGTTCCATAAGAGGAGAAACCTTCCATTTGGGTGATTAAGGAAGTTGTCATGGTGATTCCAGCCTTGAAAGTAACTCTCCTTGAGGAGTTGGACTTTCTGAGTGTCCAGCTTGGATTCTAAAAGACCAATAATGGAACAAGCATTATCTTTATACATTTTTCCCAGGGTTTTTTGTTTCAGGGGAGAACCCCCTCCCCTAATATTCCATATGAGCATATTCATGAAACCTTTTCAGGTTTTGACAGTATCCTTTTGGGCCCTTTTCTGATCTGTTGCTTGGTTGCACTTCTTTTCTTTCTTTTAGCAGCCTTAGACACCACCTGTTGCCATCCAAACACTTCCACTTGGTCTTGCATTTCCTGTGTTTCTGCTTTATCCCCCTTTCTTTTAATTCTCTGCTTGATAGGGGGCAGAGGGAGTCAAGGAGGTCTCAAAACTCAGTAAAGGGATTTTTCCCTTTATTCTGTCTCTGGTCTTCCACTTGGGAGTCAGGCACAACATCCACAGAGGGGATAGGAGCAAGAACCTCCCCTCTCTGGTCCTCTTGACCACAATTTTGCTCTTCTAATTCAGCCTCATACTCAGCAGGGGTGAGATTTGTGTGCTTACCCTTTTGGTATGTTCTATCTTTAGTTTCAGTAGCTTTTTCCTTGACCTGCATAGGTTCCTCAGAGGGAGGGGGATGGAAAGATTTCGATACATGGTTGACAATATTCTCCCTTTTGCTCTTCTGATTCAGCTGACAACTCTTCTCTAGATGTCCCAAAGCTCCACAGCAACCACAGACCAGGGGTAAATCCTCATATTCTATAGTCTGGGTATATTCATCATCATCAGTTTTGACCTTAATGGATGAGGGAAGTTTTCCTTTGATATCAATTTCAACCAATACTCTGCCATACTCAATCTTTGACTTTTCATAAGTAAAGTCATCAATCAGAATTGGCTTACCTATAGAGGAAGCAATTTCACTGATTGCTCCACAGTTCCATAGCTCCATAGGGAGGTTAACCAATCTGACCCATACTGGGACTATTGTAATCTCTTCTCTCCCAAAGGAAAAGAGACTAGGGATCTCCTTCAGCACAAAAGCCTTACCTTTGATAATGTAAGGACCCCCTGTTAGGGCTTGACTTCTGTCAAATTGATCTTCAAACTTCAAAACAACCCATCCAGAGTTATGCCTAATGTATCTAAAGGGCTGCTTGATGACATGCTTTGCAATTCCCATATGGTACCTATCAGGATGCACCCCAACAAAGCACCCCAACATACAGGCCCCCCAAGATTCATCCACTGGGTGGATGTTTTTCCTTGATACACACACAGAATCACCCTTTGGGGGCACATAATCACATTTCTTCACAGAAATACTAGGGAGCAGTTCAGCAAAAGATTTCTGGTTGGGGGGGTACCTGTGGAGCATTTTCTTGACTTTGATGCGTTTCTGTGTGCTCACCATTGTGTTTTTCCTAGTTTGCAGGTAGTGTGCTACCTTCCCTATCCAGTTCAGCTTCAGAATCAGACAAGAGAGCAGGCATCGAAGAGATTGGCTCATGATCACTCAGTTTCTGTGTCTGTTCATGTGAGTGCAGAGTGTCCTGGGTTCCCACTCTAGTGAACTCCTTTGAACATGACTTACTTGCATCAAATTGGGTACATGGCTCGGGTTGTTTCTACAAAATTGAGACTGGAATACCCTCCATTATCTCAGCAGAGGCCAAGGACTGAACTCCTTTTTCTTTATCCATTAGGACACGACTGCAGTCTTTGGAGACCACTACTAGGGAGTCATCTAAAGAGTATTTGCTTGAAATGGCATGGCTCGAAGCTTCAGGGGAAGATTCACTTGAGCTAGCATCCTTCTTAGGGCTAGGAGGAGCACATACAGGGGTTTTCCCTGTCATACGACCTCGGGGGAGTTTTTTCTTGTTCCCCATAGTTCATACACATCAAGTCAGCTGAAGAATATATAAACAGTGAGAAAGTGAAAGGAGGAGAAGAAGAAGAACATGAATTGAGCTCAAGCACAGTACTCGAAAGAGCAAGGAAGTCAATTCTTGAGCACAAGCACCATGGGAGGAGCTCAGGGCTCAGGTGGAGAGACAAGCCGAGTACCGTCTGATGATTTCCCGAGTGCAATGAATTATGATACCATATACAAGGAAGTGGGTAATATTATGATTTAGAATGCGTGATGTAATACCTTTTGATAGAATTGATTAATAAGTGGTTATATGAATTAAAGTTGAATGATTGTATGGAAATCAATGAATGATGTAAATGGAATTAAATAGAATGAGTGGTGGTATACAATCTTCTATCAATGGCATAATTCTACTAAAACAGTGTGTTCTTTTATAGATTCATGCTAAATTAAGATTGTATATTTTTCTATGGGATATGCATGGATATTGGGTCATGTTCTCCTACTATTCTTGTTAGTTAGCATATGTTGTTCTTATATATTTTCCGTGATCTTATATAAGAGTATGCCTTTCATGTTTTATTAGTTATGGCAAGTATAAAGTCTGTGTGTTTATGCTATTGCTACTAGTTGGGTTGTTTACTTAGTATGCCATTATACCGATACTATGCTTGTTTAGATGTCTATGTCCAGGTACGTTAACTTGAGTTCTGATGCGATTATTAGTTTGGGCTGAGAGCCCAGCTACACGGAGTTTTGTCGCTCGAGGACTTATAATTATTTGTAAATATTTTAGAAATTTAGTTATTGTATTTAAAAATTAATTTGGTATTGTAAACGACCATTTATATTTTTATTATTGTTTGGTTAAGATTTTGAAATCTAGGTTTTTCACTAATTAATCACCGATGAGTATACAATGTTTTCCACTAACTTTATCATTGAGGATTTTGATTTAATTTCTATTTTATAAATTGTTAGACAGGTTTTAGCCTTGTACCTATCCGAAGATAGATGGCAGACATCTGTCTTATGGTAGGTTTGGCGGTAGTGCTCCCCATTTTTTGTGTTTACTTCCGAATCATATCATGTTTAAACAAAATAAGGAGTGAAATTGGTAGTGTTACAAATACTCAATGACATGCCTCATGATAGCATTTTTTTTTGCATGCAAATATGTTTTGTTTTTAGAACTTTTGTATCATAACTAATGGGGTGCATATAAATTTAAGATAAATCACAAAATCTAAAAAAAATTGCATGGTTGATTTAAGTACATGAATTACACCTATTCTACTATGAATCTTAATTAAAAGACAAAAATCATACAAAATTTTTGACATCATTAAACACATAGACACAAACTAAAAAGATAAAACTTGCAACTAATAAGAAAAGATTTTAATAACTACTAACTAAATCTTAATTGTGAATCATAAGGTTAATTCTCCCTCATATTATATGTCCATATCATCTATCAACCATGTATTTTTATTAACCATGAGCTTAATGATTATTAACTCTCTCCTTAGTCCATAATTAAGTACCTTATTAGATCCAAGTGTACTAGTTTAGCCCAAATCTTCCATCAAGGTTAAATCAATATGCTCTAATATGAAATAAGCCAACCCATAGGTTGTAGAATTTGTAGGACATGCTCGCACATCACAAGCAAAACATATTTTAAATCTTATTATAAGTTAAGAGATTGGTAGAAAAGAAAAGAGAGACTCTTGCCACTTCCCCACCATACAAAACCACCTTGAAAATTCATTAGAATAACAAAACTCATGTAAAAATCAATCATGAACAAACATAAATCAAGAGAATTAAAAATAAATTAAAAATGATATTAATCATAATTTAAATAAGGATAAGAAAAACACTTAAGAGTTATTAGAAAGTATTAGAATATGGTAGGAGAATTCACCCACAACAAGAGGCGAAACCCTCTTTGTTTAATTAAGCTGCTAAGGAGGTAAACTTAAGGTTTGTTTCAATTTATGGAATCTTTAAATGGCATAAAATGGAGGTTATGTTTCAAATTAATGAAGAAGAAAAATAAGATTAGTCAAACAAGAGAAGAGAGAAGGAGAGTTTGGTTGGTTGGAGCATAGAACTCATACCAAATGCACACCAAATGATGATTTATGAACTTAAAGTAATCATGAATTTTGTGACTAATATATGAAAAATTTTGGAGGCATTATATTGTGTACACCTTGATAATGGAATCCAATGGGAATTTTATTATTTGACACATAAAAAGGAGAAGAACGGGATAAATCACAAGTAGAAGGTGGTGGTTGGTTAAAGTATAGTTTGTGATGGTGATATAGGGAATATTTTCAAGAATAATATCTTTATAACAGTGGTGTGGTTGGTTAATCTCATGATATCAAAGAATAAAAAAGGAATGGGTTGAAGTGTCTTGCATAAAAGAGGATGAGAAGTAAGGGGCATAGGATAGAGTGTACGCGTGTAGGAAAATTAAGTAAGGTAATAATGATTTTCAATCATTATGAAATATTTGATATGGAAGAAAAATAAATTAGGGGGTGTGTTGAGGCATGAACACAATCAAAAGAAGAGGTTAGAGAGACTTAGGTGGTGCGGGGATAAGGTTAGAAAGAAAATATGACCATTTAGTATAAGTTTATATGTGTTGAGATGATAAAGACAGGACAATGTTTATAAATCTATTAGAAATATTCCCTTAAATCACATATGCTAATGAAAAAAAATCACCATAGGTTTGTGCTAAGATAAATCAATAATTGAGATTAGACTTGATAGAAAAGAATGTCTTAGATTAGGTTTCACAATGCTTAGATAAGATCAAAGTAAAGAAACATGAGATTCAATAAACAATTATGTCATAAAATGCCAAAAAAAAAAACTAAAGGTAAAATGTTTTCAATTCATTTTTATATCTAAAACATCAAAATACAATGATTCCTAAATTTTTATAATTTTTTGATAAGCAAAATGACTAAATTGTGGCTTAAAACATGAATAAACATAAAATGAAATGTGAATAATGTTTTTCTTCATAATCTTCATAATTTACATTTATCATAAACATGAATAATATTTTTTGTCATAATATACATTAACTTAGAAAAATTAAGGAATTAAAATATGAATGAATTTGAATGATTTTGGAGAAGTTGGATAGCATAAAGTGGCTTAGAATTCTTATAAAACTCAAAACTATAAGATAGGTTAAGAAATGATATTGAAGCATTTTGGAAACATATCTAGAGTTTTAAAATAATTCAATTATGTAAAACAAATATTTGAAAGATATAAATTTATTTTGAAATCACTGATATCATAAAGTTTTTGATAAAACGGGCATTGTACTTATGTAACCATGATGTTTTGATGTTGTTATGAGGTTCTTGAGAGAAGTATGAAAGCTTGAAAGCATGTGGATTTAAGTGATTGGGTTTGGCTGATAATATTTCGAGTTGATTGTTGAAATTTTTTATTTTTATTAGTTATGAAGTTTTTGACCTTTGGTTTATTTTGGTGTATTATGGTTGTTTGTAATTTTTTAGTCTTACTATTGATTTATCTATGCTTTTTTAAGTAAAATTTGATGTGAAATATGTTAGATTTGGGCTTTTATATGATTAGCTAGTGTTGTTGGTGATTTGTAAATGAAGGGATTCTTAAGAAATAAAGGGGAGGTCAAGAAACTTGGAGTGATGAGGGGAAAATTCAATGGAGAGAGAAAAAAAATGAGATTTTACTTATAAGTTTTTGGATATTCACAGTAGATAAAATATCCCATATATATATATATATATGATGCATATGCTAAACAAGTTGACATATGCTTAATGGAAGATGGTGGCTTATGGGGCAATTGAATACCGAAAAATAAAATAGAGAAAATAGATGAGGAGTATGATAATATTTGATCTAAGGTAGCTAAAGACCAAACACTCACAACTACCACTCAAGGTTTCAACACTTGAGATAAAAGTTATGAGATTTTTTACTCAAAACAAAGTTTTCACTCAACTTTGTAGAGGGGGGGGGGGACATAGGGAGCTCGAAAATCTGATTTGTAATTCAAGTGGGTAGTGTGTTCCATTGTGTTGAGGCTACCCATATTTATAGTGGCAGCCAGGGTTACAAAAATTCCATTATACCCATCCCCTTTACCTACCTAGTTACATTCCAAACATTTTTTACTACCTAGTTATCTAATACAAGCTAACAACTGGTTGGATGAGAACTAAAATGAGGTCAACCTATGTGTGGTATTTTGATAGCCATACCACAACATGGAGACCCTTACATGCTGAAAAGGTAGGTAATAAATAAAAGTACAAATCACTCAATCATCCCCCATACCTAATCAATCATCTCCCATACTTAGCCAATTAAAATAATCTAATTTGTTGACTTGGCTTAATTTCTTCACCTACTCCACCATCCACTTGTCCTCCTTTTTCTTTTCTCTCTTTTTTTTTATTTCAATTTTCAAAATCAGCCTTGGTCTTGGGTTGATTTGGCTTCTTAAGTGCAAAATACTTGGAAATAGTAATAAAATAGCTATTTGGGCTTGGGCTTGATGTGCCATCATAGTTGGTTGGGCTTGGGTTGGATAAGCTACCATAATTGGTTGTATTTGGGCTGAATGTGCCACCATGCAAGCATGGGCTGGTAATTCCACTTATTTCTCATATTTAGCTAATTAATTTCATCCAAGTTAAGAGTGTTTTGTGATCCCCTAACTTAGAAAAATTAATTAGTGAAATATTATTATGAGATGCTCCTGTATCAATATAGAGGTAGAATGGGGGAGGGGAAATAGAGGAAAATAATATATGCTTGAGGGCAAAAAATTTCCCCTTTGCTGGGTAGGAGACCCTCCCAGCATGGGACTAGCAAGGCTACTAGTCTAAGACTATTAAGAAGAAGAGATTAGTGTGTCCAGAAGATTTTAGGCTGACCCTCTTCCTTTGGGATAACATTCTAAAGACCTAGTTATACTATTTTTTAAAATACCCATATCATCACTCCATTCAAACTTTCATCCATTTCATTTGTCAGTTGCTTGGGGCAGATAAGTTTAACTTCAGTTAAGTTATCGACGGCCAAGCACATCCACTATTTTCATCGAATAGATAGACTAAGCTTTGGTTATGTTTCCTATAGTCAAAACTATCCTAATACAAAAGAATAAATAAAATTAAATCCTGAAAGGCACTATTAGTTTAATACCTCACTTTTTAGAGTTCTTAATGTGTGCTAATCTAGGTGTTTAATGGTGATCTTAGTGTGTTTGACCTTTTTTTTATAAGTGTGTTTAATATTGGTATGGTTCTTGGATAGGCTTGATTTGGATTAAGGAAAATATTTGGTTTTATCGAGAAACCAATGGATTTCTTTGAGGTACAATTCGACTAGTTTATTCATTAAATTTGATTTTTGAAACACAATGAACTGATCAACTAGTTTGGGGTACCAATCGATTGGTTTGACTAACTTGGTTTTTCTTCAAACTCGAATTTCATTTGAATCTCTCCCAAAAACTTTTCTAGCATTAAAAATACATTTTGTATAGTTTATTTTCAATTTTTATGCATCTTATGAGCCTGATTAACCTATTTTACTTATTTTCAACGGATTCACGAGGAGGGAATTCATGAAAAGTCACTTTCATGTCCTCAGCTCATTTTTCTTCTTATTCCTTATTTTCTCTCTCGCTCTCATACAAGATTCCTCAATGAATTATTTACGTCTACAACCTCATTATATTTGTTGAACTTTGATTCTTGTCTATCGATGTCATCATACCCTTCTTATGTTGAAATTATTGAGGCACATTACCTAAAACCCTATAGTTTCACCAAACTAACTCAAGGTAGAAATGTTAGCTTTGAAATTTTGAAAACCTACACTTCAAATCTTTAATTATGACTTGGGTTCAAGGGTTTTGATTTATACACTCCCTCACCCTTATCCTTTTAGTAGAACCCTCAGTTATTCGAACTCAAAGTCTTCTTTTTTCTCTCTTCTTCCCTAACCTTCGAACTGCCCTGTTTTCATTGACACTTACTTTGCAACTTTCCCCTCTTTGATGTTGCATTATAATCTTCTTTTCCTCTTCTAATCCTCTTTCTATCTCTTTCTTATTTTGATTTAAGCAAGATGGAGTTAGCTTGGGAAAAAAATTAAGGTTAGATTTCATCCCTAGTGCTCTCTGTCTTTCCCATTTGGAAGGCACATTTTCTCTTACTTTCTCTCCTAGGTCTTTGATTTCATTAAATACCCCCATTTTACACAAATGTAAGAATTTTTTTCTTGAGCTTTAATTAAGCTTTTCTTGAAAGGTATTTTATTATAGGAAAAGGGTTTGATATTCAAAGACTTGTGCTATTTATGTGTGCTGCTCAACTTTTTATGGCAAATCATTATCTTCCCTATTATGGTAGAAAATTATATGGGTAAGCATCTTATATTCTCTCTAGGTCTGTGATATCCTACTGAGTAGAGAAGGTAATATGCTTGCACTAGCTAGTATAGAATGAACAAATGGATTAGTATGAAGCTTAGTTTAGAAACTCATATGCCTGAATCTCATGACTACAAGTTTAGATTTGAAACTTCTTGATATTCTAGGTGTCTTAAGTGATAGTGATGTATGTGACATGTGGGGTAGATTACATAATGGTCTAGTAAGAAGAGAATGTGATGTATGATTTCTTAATTTAAGTTCATAATATGCCAACATGTTTTTCTATGAATCTTAGCATGATTTTTGTATTTTGCATGTCAATTCCTAAATATGACTTATTGAATACGTTGAATAAATTGAGATTTATGTTTGGATTTAAATGGGAAAAGTTATGCAATTTAGTCTTATGTAATATGTATTTTGTGGGGCTACTTTTGCCCTAAAACAATTGACTTGTCTGGTAGACAAATTGATTGGTTGGGCTGTGAATTTGGTGGTTTTGGGCTCAGGTTAAACCAATCGACTAGTTTGACCAAATCAGTCAACTGGTCCCTAGAACAGTCAATTGGTTTGGTTAACCGATTGACTAGTTGGTCTGTGAATCTAGTAGTCTTAGCCTCGGATTAGACCCATCAATAAGTATAGCCAAACCGATTAACCGGTTCTCAAAATAGTTGATAGGTGAGGTCGATCGATTGATCGATTCACCCCCACTAGAAGGCTAGTAGCACCCCAACCAATTGAATGGTCCATAAAATCAATTAACTAGTTAGTGAGACCCATCGATAGGTCTTGAGACCGATAAACTGGTGTCGGCCAATTTTGTTTTTCTCGCCTCTTTTCTTCCTAAATGAGATGTTTTAATTTTATCATGCTTGGATAACAACCTAGTATGATAATATCTAAGAAATTATTTAGATTAATGAAGTTAAATAATATATAAAAGGTAAAAAAGGAAATTATTCAATGTTTGACCTTAATGTAGCATTTAGCCTCTTAAACATAACATGATTAGATGATCAAATCACTAAAAATGGACTCTCAAGATCAGTATTGATGTAATAGATTAAGACGATGAATAATAGACCTCTAGTGACTTATATCATGGCTATAAGATGTGAATACCATAAGAGAAATGACTTAGTAAAGGTAAAAGAAAATAACATAAACATGTAGATTGACCTTGAAGTGACCTTACCTACGATTGGTGATTTTCACTTAGCTAATGAAATAAATAAATAAAAAGTTTTGAATTAGGATTGGACTATAATTGACCTATTATTAAACCTTCACCTTTAGCCTTAGGAAATTAATCGGAACATCCCCTAATAAATGGGTAAGTCCATGATTGAGTAATGAACTATGGCTTTGACCTTAGCATGATCTAAAGATGAATTGTGAACAAGGGAATAAATGAAAAGTTATCTTGGTTTTTTATGAGTGATGGTCATATTAAATAATTCCACCATTTGGCATAATGGATTGTGTATTGGGATAATCTCTTGAAGATACCCTAAATGGGAACATTGGGTAACATGGGAACCCTATATGGGCGCGTTGAATTGAAAAGACTTGTTGCTTGGTGTGATATTGTTGTAGGACTTATGTGAAATGAAATTTCCAAGCTAATAAGACACTAATCACTTAAAGTTGAATGAGAATTGTGAAAGGTTTAAATTACTTGATCCTCAATTAGCTACTGGGGGTTAGTCTACCTTCTGGCCCTTTTTGTCTTCAGGTTTTTCCTTCGAGTGGGATCCTAGTTGATCCTGGGGTCCTTGGAGATCTTGTTGTCTTTACTACTCTATACACCGATGATGTACCAGGGGGTATCAATACTAAAGGGTCTGGTCACCACAGGATGGTTATTGCCATGAGCCAGGACTTCTGTCCATGTTACTTTAGCAGGAATTTAGACTTATGTCCATTAGGTTTCCTTAACATAAGCTAAGACTTTATGTCCACTTATTTAGATGGTTTCCATGGTATTGAGATACCATGGGGAATGATAGCACAGGGAATGATACCACCTATTTCTCAAGAACACAGGGCAAAATAATTATATACTCACTTATTACTCAAGGATTTTGTAAAAAAATTCCATTTTATCTAAATTAGAATGATGACTTGAATGAGATTTAAGGAGGAAGTAACCAACTAACTCTTGTTACATGATTATGGATATTTTATATGGTATTCACTTGCCTTATGAATACGTTAGATCTCACACCTTGTTTAAGCTAGGAATATGTGGTATAATTCATGGTCATCTATTTGAAATTTGATGTTAATCATATGTTCCTCTAGAATGTCTATTGCGGTACCTATCTGTATTATGAAATGTTTACATGAGTTATTGCATGATCTATTATTATTATGCTCATGATCCATCCATGGTTATGAAGCATGTAACCATGATTCCTCATTACCATGCAAGTTATAATCTACCTACTATCAAATGGATAACCTAAGAAATTTATGGTCCATAAGTAGACAGTATGCATGTTAGAAGTTGTATACCCTGGCGTGCTGACATGATCATAACCATGCATGATTAAATGGATCCACCCATATCTTGAATGACATATGTGATTGTATGTGGATAACATAATAGGAAAGTCGCACACACATTTTAGTAAGTTATACCATTATTATATTGTGTAGGTCTTGCTTGTACTTGGATCTATATGATGGTGGTAGATTGGTATATTTAGTATGTATGCATACTGATAGGGTTATTTTTAGTCCCCTGCTCAATCCCATGAGTAGGAGGTTGGTTGTAGCTTTCTTGAGGACTAGCATTGAATGGTCCATCCTCCTGTTAGAATGTTGAGTTATTGCTTAGGCTTTCCCAGAGATTTTTTTGTGGTCCTTGAGTGACCATTGTGTATTCCGTTGAAATCAATTACTTTAGTTAAGCATTTTATTTTCTTTAGAAGTGCCTTGTATGGATTTGGGCCTATTTATCTCTGGGTTATAAACAATGATTTTTCTTATCTTGTGCACTCTAGCTTTCCTTGTGGTTTAATTGGTCGGATACTTAACCTTGTGTATAGAGTGAGGTAGGCGATGAGGCTCCTATTTTATGTTAGACATGGTGGTAGTGTCCCATTTTTTTCATAGGTTGGATTTGTATTTACTCTTTTATAATGCTTTCAAAATGAAATTTTTTATTAGTGAAAAATAGAGGTGTTACAATTAGTCTGATTCATTCATATGCATATCAAACACAATACAAATAGAGATAAATAAATCTATACATAAAAGACCCTTAGAAATCTACAAATAAAGTTTATAGAAAATACTATTAGGAAACACAAAATATGTTACAAAGAAAATACCATCAAACACCATATATATACAACATCAAGTAATGGTAGTTTAACTCATTTCTATAAAGTTTTTTGCCATGCCATGGTGAGAGAAAAAAATAAAACTATGCAAATCCAATTATTTTTTGTAAAATTTAAATTTTGAATTTTGATAAAAAAATAAGTCAGTACCAAAAGTTAGTATAAAAATGAGGTTTGATGAATAAGCTTCATCTTTCTTACCCTCACATGTTTATGTCATAGGAGAAACCTTTAAATAGGGACCACACTATCCCTCAATAATTATTATAAAAGAACAAGTTCCTAGGTCATTCAAGACAATTCATTCTGATGCCACTATTTTGTGTAAGAAAATGTTAGAATTGAAGCTTAATTTGAAATTCTATCTTTTTGAAAGGTGAGATTACTGAGAGAATTATGCGAATAATGAATATAAAATGTTCATCTTCTTGATCGAGAATGGGGTAATTTTGATCATCCAAAATAATTATATAAATACCCCTCTGCTTACACTTTTTTCCTTCATCCTCTTCATTTATTGTTCTACATATTCCGTTAACTTTTTTTCCCTATATCTTCATACCAAAAACCTTTATATCTCTATTTCAATTCAATGTTAGAGCACCATCTATGCCATTGTTATCTTTTTCCTTAGGTATCATCCCCACTCTTCCTAGTGCCTCCATAAGTGAAGGAATTCAATGTTGTGAGCTTCCTAACGATAATTAAATTTTTGGAGTTTATGTTATCATTGCACCAACCACCGACGTTTCCAAATGTCCTAGTAAATCCCTTAATTTTTTTAATGATCTTTTTTCTTAAACATTTTAGTAACTCTTCTATTTCCTATACTTCCCAATCTCTAAATACATCCATTACACCTTAAATATCTCCTTTCCCTTTTTTGTCTTCCATGAATCTATCAGTAATGAACCCCTCAATCCCTTCACCTCTTTTTTTTATCGTTCCACTTTTGTCAATATGTTTGAACCTTACTCATTTAACTTAAACAATCATCTTCTAAGTAACATTATTGAAGCTCAACATGAGCATTTTTTAATGAAGTACTAAATTCCTTCTTCTTTTACTTTAATTCTACTAACCCCCTTAAACAAAAACAATAACCCACTAGGAATGGGCATCACTTTATGTACCAAGGCACTTTATGTTGGCATTTCTTTTCCCTTATATCAGTTTATAAGGGAATTTATTCAAGCATGAAAACTTAGCCCTACTTAGATCATTCCCAACAGTTGGAGGATGGTGATAAGCTTTTTGTATGGTGGAAAAATTTGACAAGTTTGTATAGGATGGGTCCATCACAAATAACAACAAATTTGCAAATAATCCCATCATCCTTAGGAATATATGGATAATTTTTTATGTTGGTGAGTAACATGTCCTCCTTTCATTATTTTCACTCATTCAATGATTTAATCCATTCGTCAGCTTATGGAATCATGCTAATTAACATATTTATGTAATGTAAGGCATGGAAGGCTCTCAATAATCTATTTCTCTAGTTTGTCTAAGGGCATAAAAAAGGCCACTATTTTTCCTCATAATGAAGCATCTATTACTAGGGTGACCAAGCAAAAGGTATGTCTTCCATTGATATATCAATACCATAGTTTCCATAATCACATTCTAAGATCTCTTTTGCCTTGTGTCAAAAAGTGAAAAGGTTTCAAAGTCTGGTCCTTAAAAGTTGAAGAAGAAAGCAAAATGAACAAGTTTATTAATATTATTACATTTTTTCATGGTGTCAATTATTAACTCAGTCTTGAGTTTGTCTACTATCCTCACAATTTATGTTTTTTTTCATCATGTCTAACTATATGATTATTATTTCTTCATAACTCATTTACACTCTTCAAGAGGAAGGTCCACCTAAGGGGATCCCAAAAGCGGTAGCAGCTAAGACGATTCCAAAGTCTTTGTCTATTAAACCCAAACCTTTATTTTTCCCACTCATTATTCTCCCTTGGGCATTGGCACTAAAATCAAAAAGTGATATTTCTAAGCCTCTTCAAATACCCACCCAAAAGAAAGACAAGGAGTTGATGAACCCCTCCCTGAAGGATCTAAACTTCTTTATGTGTTGGAATCCATTAAAGAGATAATCATACTTGAAGAAGGGGATAGTGAGGAGGAGGAAGTGAAAAGAAGAATGATAATTTTTTTTTTGGGAATCAACACTATTTCTCTCCCTTAATCAGAGGCAAGCATAATTTTTTGTGGCACCTCTAAAACATATGCTAGAGCATTGGGTGCCTATGATATTACTCCTAATGATGTTATGTTGGAAGGTCTTGATGACAAGGGTACCTGAATTGGATGCTTTCTCTTAGAGGAAAGAATTTGTGAGTCGCTATAAGGTCTCCTTTGAAGATAATGGGGCCACTTTAACCATGCTTGAAGACTAATTCTTCAGCTATGATACTACAAGCCTCAAGCAGATTGAGGCCATAATGTTACACCAGGATAAAAGGATTATCAACAGCTTGAGGAAAAAAACATTTTTGAGACCTTACTTAAACCTTACCTTTAAGGTATAAACTTAATCCTTAATTCATATATGCAAAAATATTAATTTAGCAACTTCATTAACTTTTCACCTATTATTTGTAGTAACTCTTTATGAGAAAGAAGAATTTTAACCATTTCTTTTAGTGTGGAAAATGATTTTTGACAAATACATGACAAATATAGAGAACATTAGAGTGCCTATTAAACCTTGAAAGCCAAGAAGGAATCCCTTCAGGCTAATATGTGTGAATTAGAAACCAAAAAGAGATAATTGTAGTATATTTCACTTGATGTAGAATTTCAAATCTCAAGTTGCTAGCTTAGAGGACTACCTAGAAAAAGAAAGGTGGGCATCTAAAATTGAGAGTGAACTACCGAGAGTCAATACTATCCATTAGGAGGATGATCTTAGAAAAATGAAGAGCTTAACTGATCAATAATATTCTTTGAAGAGAAAAATGGATGATAATGAAGAGGAATATAGTTCTTAGGAGACTCTTCTCCCTTTTATTTATTTTTTATTAATGTAATTTGTATATAACTTCTTCATACATAAAATGAGTTTTCCCATTTTTTACTTGTCTCTATTCACATATAATTTTCTACATATGATGAGGTAGAAATATAGTTGTGATAAGAAGACCAAAATACCCAGAATGCACACACTTTGAATCTTTATTATACTTTAGCGGTGTTGAACTAAAGTAGGATATAATCCAGTCGCTATTAGTTAGTCTGATTAAATAGACCAACCTAACCCCTCAAAATTGGGCTTAGTGATCTCAACACCTTAGTTGAGGAACGTACTAGAGGAGCCTTGTCCTAGATAAGATAAAAAACCATCTGGTGTGCCATAATGACTCAATGATCTTAATACCTTAACCAAGAAATCAACTTAATAACTTAGGCTTAGTGAGTGAAAGCACATTGGTCTTTCATGTCACCATGTACATCCCTTAGTCTTAATAAATGAAATCAATGTATTTCATCTCACCAATATTGTCCATCTTAAAGTTTGGCCTCTTTAAGGGCTTATGTTTTAACCCTTGGGCATAATACATATCACTAGGTCTACACATCTTCAATGCTCAATGGCCTCTTTGATTTAAGGGTTTACATATTGAGCATTGGGTTTGGTGAGTGAAATATTTTTGGTTACTTTCATCTCACCAAGTGTGTCCATATTCATAACTCAACAAACTCATTGAGGGCTTATAGATTGAGATTAGCTGATAAACTCTTTTTGAGAGGGCTTACAACATTCACAACTAACTATTTATGAGAGGGTTTATAATTTTCACGACTACCTCTTTATGAAAGTGCTTATAGTTATCTTACATATTAAATGACGTTTATAGACTCTTTGTTTAAGGGCTTGCGTGTTGAAATTTTACCCATGACCTCTTTGTTAGGGGAATTAAAAATATAACTCCAACCTTATGTCGTTCATAAACATAGTTACTACAAAAGTCATGTTTTAAACAAATTAGTAAACAATAAACTTTTGTTCCTATTCCTTCATTGGCAGATCAATTAAAGTAAGTAAATTTAAATGTGATAATGATCATAGTTAAGTTAAAACAAATTATTATTATAAATAATATATTCTCATATATTTTTCATTCCAAGAATTCACTGGATATCTTCTCTCTTTAAAAACTAATATAAACATGCCAATCTAACTTGCTTCATGAATTGATATGGACCTTCCCACTTTCTAATTTAACTTGGTTACCATTACTTTGGAAGTATGCCTTTCTTGGTGACCTATTTCCTAATCTTAGTTGTGTAGGCTTGACTCTTTTAATGTAATATTTAACTACTTGTGTGTATTTATCAAGTCACATTTTAATTACATCTATTTGCTTTGCAAGCAATTCTTTTTCAATTTTCAAGAATTCTTCATTGATTTTAGGTTCATGTTAGTTGATTCTATATGATCTAACTTTTTTTTGGGAGTATAGCCTCCTCAAGTCCATAGGCTAAATTAAAAGGTATTTTTCCTATTAGGTTTTTAGTTATCCTGATAATCCATAATATTCCTGAAAAATTATCCACCCATCCTTGGTAGGCTCCACTCAATTGGTATCTAGCACTCCCAATATTTATTTATTTTTATGTTTGACCTAAATGTTACACTAAATTAAATCTAGTTAGGCACTCATTATTGTGATTCCAATCATTTCTAGAGAAAAGAATATTCAATTTAGTATACCAATAGATGTGGTACTGAAGTAAATTGTTAATCAATTCCCTAGTTTTCACAAAACTATTTACACTTATTATTGTCGAGCTATCAACCATTATCATTGATAATTGTCTATGTTACTCTAAACCTATTTTTTTTTAGTTTCATTAGTATAACTATTATTCCACTAAATTCCATCTCTTACCCGCATATGGTATTTTTTCAAAAAAAAAATTCTATCATTCACTTTTTTAGTGATATACTCCAGAGACTTTGCCTCTACCCATTTTTAAAGTAATCAATAATAACAATGATTAATCTTTTTTTTTACCAATACTTGCACTTAGTATGTTTTTTTTAAAGACATTATGTAAAAGTATAAAAATGATTGATGACATTTTATTTGAATTTTCATCATTACTAGGGCCAAATGGTGTAAAAATATCATCCCCATATAACAAATGGCCACAGACTTACTATTGGTTATGAATATGAAGTAGGGACATTTTGTGTTGGGGAAAAATTTAGACATTCTTGGAGTCGGCATACTATTGCCGCATCATCTTGATATATTTTTTTAATTAGTAACTTTGGTGTAGAGCTTCAGCCTAGAGAGAGTTTGCAACTTGGTGTAAACCACATACTACCATGTGGTTCATCATGTATTTCCTGTTCAACCACTCGAGTCACACACTTTAGCATCAACATGGTTTATAAGCATTTGTATAGATTTCCATTGGCTATAAAGTACTTCACATATTTTATCCTAAGTTTGATAGCTTAATTTGTTTTTCTTCGGCTAAGTTCCTTATTCTAAGAAGTCTATTAATTATTTTATCCACTCATCTAGCACCAATATTTCTATGATCTCACATGACTCACCTTCATCTTTACTTGAGTCTGTCAACTTAATGCCATATATTCAACTTTAACTAGTTTGGTCAACAAAGAAGTACTAGATGAGGCTACCCTTACTAGAGCATCATCTATCAGATTATATGCCATAGGTTCTTAAGATATTTTGGTAGATGAAATTTATTATGTTGCTTCAATCAAATTCCATAAGTGTTTTTCCATGATAGGATCCTTGACTTCATATTGCTCATTATATTGCTCGATAACTAGCGTTAAGTCATTGTATAGTTTGAATTTATTTACCCTTAATCCTTGAGGTATCCTAAAGTCTAAATAAGTTGGATTCATACTTAGCTTCATTATTAGTCGCAAAAAAGCCAAATTTTAATGCATATTCGATAGCTATATCATCTGGGTTAATTAAGACCACAACAATCTCAACACCTAAGCCGTTATATGCCTTATCAACATATAGAGTCCATTCCCCTTGCTCTCCTTGAACTAATGATAAATTAAGATAGCTTAAATGAAAATTAATAATGAAATCAACTAGAGCTTACCTCTTATTGATAGGTCTTGGTTGATATTGAATATTATGGGTTTTGGCTGGGCATTTGACCACAATATAACCTTGTGCTGGTTCATGCATGTGTTGGAGAAGTTTAGTGTAATTTGGAGTTTTGTGTGAGAAACATCGGGGGGAGGGTGTGTTATTATATATGAATAGTTTTTCTCTATGAAATTCTTAAAGTATTTTGGAAAAAAATTGAAAGTAAGGAATTAAACACAGGGGTCTTGTGTTTCTAAAATACGGACTATGTTTTTAATATATTTTCAAAACAAGTTTTACCCTGTAGGATTTTTTCTTCTATAAAGTAGATATGTTGAAACCCTAGCCATCAAGAGTCGTGCATCCCAACTTCTTCTTCTCCTCCATAGAATTATCCATTCAAAGAGAATTATAGATTTGTGTAATTGAGTTATTGATTGATTTAATAATATTATAATTACTCAAAAGCATGAATAAAGATCCCTACTTTTTCCTAAATAATTCTATTTTATGTGTGAGTTCTCAATTGTGCATAATCTTTTCAATCTTTTTTTGGTGTGGATCTCTCTAAATCCAATCTATTCTAGCAATACTTTGGTATTAGAGCTACATTATTGAAGAGATCCGGTTATTGAGATGGGTAAAAGATTCGATATTGAGAATTTTGATTGATCCATCAATTTTAAATCATGGAAATTGAAGATGCGGGTGATTCTAATTCAGAACGGATTGGAAAAAGCTTTATTTAGTTATTTGAAGAATCTAGAATTGATGATTATTGAGATATTTAAAGAAATAGATCTGAAGGCCCTCTCTACCATATAACTATGCTCGTCTCACAAGGTTTTATAGGAAGTGGCAAAAGAATCATCAACAGGAGCCCTATAGTTGAATCTAGAGTCATTGTATCTAACAAAGTCAATAAATTGGCTACTATTAAAGAGTCAGCTTCATGACCTAAAACTAGGCCAATTTTTGTAAAGTCATTTGGATGAATTTGACTCTATTGTTATGGATTTACATAACATAGATGTTAAATTAGATTATGGAGATTTGGCTATTATGTTGATATGTTCTTAGCCTGCTAGCTTTAATCATTTATATGAGACTATTTTATATAGGAGGGATAAGTTAGACCTTGAGGATGTGAAATCCACCCTGCTATCATGGGGAGTTGATTGATAGCCAGTTGACTAGTAGTGGTACTTTTAAGGACTCACATAGTTAGGGTTTCATAGCTAAGGAGAGGACATGTGAGTGGAGGTCTGGTGACAAGAATTTGTCCAAATCTTAATCAAAGAGTTGGAAGAAGAATGTGGCACGCATGGTTGTTGCATGAAAGGCCATACTAAGAGATACTATCCTAATAAAAAATTAATAGTACTACTAATGATGTATTTGATGAGTATGATGCTACCATAGTCGGGAAAGATGATGATGGTGATATACTGACTACCATAGATAGACATACCAGATTAGTTGATAGATGGATTCTAGATTCTGGGTGCTCCTATCATGTATATCCTAGTAGAAGCTAGTTTCAAACATATGACAATGTTCGAGGTGGAGTTATTATCTTAGAAAATGACGCTTCATTCAAAGTTTTTGGTATTAGGACTATGAGGGTGAGGATACATGATGGTGTGGTTAGGACATTGTCTAGTGTTCATCATGTTCCTGACATGAATAAGATCATTATTTCATTATGTTCCTTAGATAACAAAGGTTATAGGAGTGTCACTGATGTAGAAGCATCTAATGAACCTAATGATTTTCATGTTCATATTAATTCTCAAGGTAAGGAAGACTTATCTTTCTTAATGTTGGAGCCTATCATGTTAAATATTCTTGATAATTCTTATATGCTTGATATTGAAAAACATTCAAGTTGTTCTTGTAGGTATGTCACATATTTAAAAGAATAAGATGTTAATACACTTTAATGTGTACAAGTATTCAAAGCATTCAAGACTATGGCATACATGGGATGATAATTTACAACAAGAATATATGGTGATGATATTCATTAGTTGTATTAACTTGTTGTAAACCCTAACCCTAAGTTTAATTTATGTAAGTTAGGGTTTGATATAATTTCATGTATGTATCATAGTTAATTATATAGCTTTGTAATATTAATCCTTAGTATCATTTAACCAATGATATTATGATTAGGATTAAAGTTATATGTGCTTAATTCAACCATGATTAATGGGCTGAATTAAGGCTAAGGACCGGCTGGAGGCTTTGAAACTCAAGCTGGAACTTACCTATATATATATCCTTCTTGTACGCATGAATTGAATAGAGAATGAATAATAATTTTAATACAACTTTGAGCATAGCTAGCTGACGTCTATCTCTCCCATTTCGATTCAACATTGAGCAAGGAAAGTCTGGAACAATTGCCTTCCTCCATTGAACTCAAACTCGACACATTTCAAGCCTGGTTGAAATCTACCGATAATACCTATCCTTTGCAACTTGATTTCTTTGACTGTAATAAATATTAATCCTTTGTTTCTTTTGCATAATTTTGTGGGTGACATCTTCTATGCAACAATATTCGATCCAACCTTCCTCTACTTTGATAAAAACACATCAATCATTGAGAATAGAACATTAAAGGTTGCTAAAGGGATTTTGGTGGCGAGTGTAGGCAAGCAGGTTAGGACATTATATGAGCTTGTTGACACAACTAATGAGGGTGTAGTTAGAGCAACATTAAGAGTGTGTGAATTAGATATTTCTGGTCTTGATTTGACATAACTGAGACATGGTAGTGTCATTGGCATGACTCAAGGGTCTTTGTGTTGTGGTATAGTTATATCTAGATCTATTAACTTTTGTGAGTCTGAATTCCTTCTTGACAAGAAGGTGGAGTAGGAGAGTATTTTGGGTGCTTTCGATAAGGTAGAGGATGCTATTGATCTAGATGGTATAGATTATTCTAGTGATGAGGGATCTGGGCAGCATATAGAGCACGTGGGTAATTCTTTAGGTACATCTGGTTATACCTAGTATACCACAATTAGTATTGATGTGTAGGAGTTAGCTTTAGACTCAAAGGTTATTTTGGGTGCTGATTCTACCTTATGGTATCCTACTTGTGATGCAGAGTAGTTGTGATCTCTTTAGCAAACTCAAACATTGGCGTGTGATGTTTCACTGATTATTCTTTTGTTATGTATTTATGTTTTTATTTCCATGGAAAAAGAAATGTCTAAGGAGAATAAGCTGAAATGTATAAGGAGAATAAGATGAAGACTTTGGATGTGCCCATATCCAAAGCGGTTGTTGTGGCTTGCTTAGTCATGGGTTCATAGTTTGTAGGTGTGAGATGCTTGATGTTTGATGTGATTAGTGCCGACTGCTATATTGCTCGCATGGTGAGCATGTGTATGATGAGTCTCTTGAACACTCCTTGATTAGGCGTGGTGCAGATTCTAAGGTACTTGATGTGTACAATATCAGCTTGTATTGAGTATGTATTATTGACCATTCTGTTCACGGATTACTCTGATCTTGGTTGTGGTCCTGATGATTTGATGTACACTAGTTTGCTATTGTTCGGCCTTAGAGGTTCTAAGTTTATGTGTTTGGCTATAATAGAGTGAAATACCCCAAAACCCTAATTTTAGAAATTATGGCTAAATAAGAATTTATTAGAAAAATTAATTAAATAAATTATTTTATTAAAATATAGGGAGTTATTTAAGGAAAATCAAGAGAAAAATGATAAATAATTTAATTAGGAAAATTAGGGAGTCTTGCTAATTAAAATGGGATTTGAAAAAATTATTCAAAAATAGCCCAAAATAATCTAAAAAGGACATAATTATTATTTTTCTAGATATTATTTTAGATAACCAAAATCACCAAAATACACCAACCCACCTATTTTTCTCTTTTTTTTCTTTTTCTTTTCCTTTTTTCTTTTCTTTCTCTCTTTCTCCTTTTCCTTTTTTCCCTTCTCCCCTGACCTAGGCTAGCCCCGCCCCATGCAGCCCAGCTCTCCTTCCCTCCTCCTACATGTCCCAGGCTCACGCCACGTCCCCGTCTCTCTTTAATTTTTTCCTTTCTTTCCCGACCATCCTAGTTTTCTTTCTTTTTCTTTCTTCCTCGACTGCTCGGTCCATCCCCTTCTTCTTCCCTAAGGCACGAGCGGCGACCGAGGCCCTACAACCTCATCTTCCGTCGGCCACCGCTGCATTCCATCCTTCCCTCCCTCACTCATCATTTTCTTTCACCATTTTAACCCTAACCGACCTCCTTCTCCCTCACATGTGACCTGCCCCTTTCCCTTTCCCTCTTTCCTCGACCTCGTAGCTCTACCATGGCAGAACAGCATTGATTGCCACCACAGACCGACATGCCTGGCACCTGCACCCCTTTTTATCTTCTTCCTCCTATCATCTTCCCCCCAATTGGCCTATAAATAACCCATAGGCAGCCTTGTTTAGGTTTTTGATTTCGAAACCCAGAAATTTGCCCCCTTCTCTTTACCGCACCATCAGATGAACATTCCGTCATCGCCGATTGTCGTCAGTCGAACTACCTATAGAACCATCCTTTGTGTCACCCTCTACTTAACTAAACCCCCACCCTCCCTCAATTTTCCTTGCATAAGCTACCCCAACCGTACAAAGTTGCCATCCCAATCAACCCCTCCTCAACCCCTACCACCCTTCGCACCACTGTCCACCACCAATTCCACTATCGCTAATGCCACCTCTACCCTCTAAAACAACTAGGGGAGCCTCCTCTACCTCTCCACACCTCCCTCTCTCCCTACCACCTCTCCTTCTCTCTTCTCCACCCTCCACCACACCCACCATCGTGTGCCGCCATCTTCGGCTGCACCACCACCTTCATTCCACTCCCCTCCACCTAATACACCCTCTACCACCTCAAACACTCCCATATTCCCTCTCCTCTAACCTATACCACCATCTCTCCACCTCTCTTTTTCCTCCACCGTGCACCACTACCGGTTCCGGCGCCATCCTTAGGTGGTATTCCAACTTCCCCAACCCTTAAAATTTTTTTATATAAGTATTAGTAATTTCTAGTAATGTTAATAGTATTTTCCTTATTATTAATGCTATTATTATTATTATTATTATTATTATTATTATTATTATTATTATTATTATTATTATTATTATTATTATCATCATCATCATTATCATTATCATTATCATTATTTTCTTGCTAATATTATTAATACTAACTTTGCCCATTATCACTTTTACTATTAATATAAATATTTGGACCCTTGTATTACTATTATCATTTTTGCTACTACTATTATTATTATTATTATGGTTAAAATTATTATTATTATTATTACTACTACTACTAATACTACTACTACTACCATTCTTACTACTATTACTAGTGTTATTATCATTATTATTGTCATTATTACTATTATTTTATAGCCCTACTACCATAAGTGGCCATATTATCATTAAGGTTGCCACTACTACGATTATTAGGACCTTTATTAATATTATTCTTAAGATTGGAACTATTGTTACTATTATTACTATCATTACTATTAATGTTATTATTATTAGTATTACTACCTTGTCATTATTGTTAACATTTTATATATCACTAACCTTACTATCACTATCGATATTATCATTATTAGTATCATTATGGTCACTACTCTTTTATTACGAAAATCACTACTATTATTAATACTAGGGTTGGGTTGATATTAGTGTTATTATTATTAGTAATATTACAACTATTACCTTTCCTAATATGAATATCGCTATGAATACTTTAACATAAACCATGGCAAATACTAAGACTTACTTTGGGTTAGTGATAGCATGATTAACTATATTGAGAATAATAACCCTACTTTTACGTATAGAACTACTATTACCATTATTAGCCCTGATAATAGATTATGGTAAGGGTAGGGTAGAAAATAACGGTAATTTTGGTAAGAGGGAGATTAACCCATAGTATTTCCCTCTCATAAGTGAATCAAGTCAAAGCCCTAAGGAGGCGTAGGAGAGTGCTTCAAGCCCAATGCCACATTAGGTAAGGATGTAGCTAAGGCCCTATGTGTATTATGTGTCTTGTATGCCTTATATTGTTGTGTACCATGTTTTGTGGTGATTATCATTAAATGTGTCTTATGTGTAGCCCAGCTCGGAGTTGAGGTATGATCATGTGACTTCTTGTGGTATGTGTATAATATGTATATGTAGTGATGATGATGTTATATGATATGACCCTCTAAGTCATGCATGTTAGGGTGAGTGGTAATATGATATGGGTGAAAAGATAAAGAGGAAGAAAATGAGAGGTGAGTTGACTAAGGGGCATGAGATTGGCCTAATTATCTCAAGACACATGAGGGAGAAAATAAAGAGATAGAAGTGATCAAAATAAATGAGAGATGGGAACCATGCATGGGAATTCTAGGGTTTGCATGGAAACTTTGAGGGTTTTGCATGGGGTAGCTAGAGTCTACATGGGGATTGACTTTATGTGAGAAAAGTTATTTTTGGGCATAAGTAAGGTGATGGGAGAGTTGTGGAGTGATTGGAGACTTGTAATGAAAAATAGTACATAGGTAGGTGTAAGGGTCTATAAGAGGCCTAATTAGGGTTTTGGGAGGAAACCCTAATTCTGAAAAAATGTGGAAGTAAAAGTAAATATGGGAGAGTGGAGTGTGGGATAAGAGTGGAAACTCATTATATGAGGGATGAGTATAGGTGCCATGGGAAGGAGCAGATGTTGAGTGAAAAATAGGGAGGTGACTTGTGGGGGGAAGAAAGGTGCTAGGGTTTGAATTGGCCAGCTAGGGTTTCACGGTCATGTGAGTAATCGGTGAGTAGAATGATATGTTTTGGGTTGAAAATAAATGAGAGGAGGTGTGGAGTAATAAAAGGGATAATGGTAGTGTAAGTCAGAGAAATTTGGGCCACATAGATCTAATAAGGGTTTCAAGGGAAACCCTAGGGGGTGATAGTAAGTGGAGTTGGATATCAAAAGGTGATGGGCCTTAACCCACACCCTTAGGAGTTGGGTTTTCGTTATGAGTGAATGGAACGGGAATGGATAACGGGGTGTGATAGGAGGTGCAGAAGTCTCAAAATATGGGACGGGTCCTCTCAGGAGTATAGTAGTAGAAGGATGGTGACATGCATGTTGAGGGTGAAAAAATTATTGAATAAGATACGAATAAGATACTAATCATTTAAAGAGGAAGATTGTTAAGCCAGGCTCAGATCAATCCACCTGCGAATAATAGTGGCTAAGAGCCTGTGTGCCCTGGAGATCGATCTACCCGCGAATAATAGTGGCCAAGAGCGTTTTGCCCTGCATGATTTCTAGTCCACCAGCTATAATAGTGGAGGTTTCCATGCTTAACAAACCAAACGTAACGACGATAAGAAATAGGAAAGAAACTAAGTACTTACAGTAGAATACCATGCGAGTAGGGGCTAGGGATGGCAATGGGCCTCGAACCCAACCCAGACCCCCTAGACCTACCTAATGTTTAGCGGGTCTAGGTCCATGATTTTTGGACCCGACGAGTCTGGGTCAGGTCTGGGTCCATATATACCTTAATGGGTCTTGGTCTGGGTCCAGTAGTTCTAGACCTAGACCCGACCCAAACCCTACCCGCCAGACCCGTTTAGTGTATATATGTGTGTGTTTATATATATATATATATATATATATATATATATATATATACATATATTAATACATACTAATATTATGTTTGTCATTATTGTTATAATCTTATTTGAGCTCCTTGCTCATTTTTTTTTTAATTTTTTTTACATATTTACTTTATAAGTAATATGTACAATATTGTATTCTAAAAGCATTAAAATACTATTTAAAAAGTTAACATAACTATTTTAATATATTTATTTTTTCACGTGGAGGATTTTTTTAACAAAAAATACATATTAAGTTATATAAAACATAAATGTATTTGTATTTAAATAGATTATTAATGATTTTTTTTTAAATAGCTGGACCCATTTAGAACCCATTTTCCTGCTAGACCCAATGGATCTGGGTCTGGGTCTAAACTTTTGAGACCCGACGGGTCTAGGTCGTGTCTGGGTCTAGGTAATATAAATGGATTCGGGTCTGGGTATAGGTGACCCAGCTCAGACCCAACCCATTTCCATCCCAAGTAGGGGCTAAATCGGTCCAACGAGGAATAATAGTGACCAGGAGCGTTCTACCTTGGAGACCTGTCAACCAAAAATAATAGTGGTTAGGATCATTTTGCCCTGTATGTGTATTCCGGTCCACCGGCTACAATAGTGGAGTTCCTGCACTCGTATGGAATGATAAAGAATATGTGTGAAATGGGCATGTTGACCTTTGAATCAAAGAACAAGTTTTTCTAGACTATAATCCAACCTTATTATTTGTACTATTGTATGTTACTTGTATGATCATGCATGTGTTATATGTCTTATATGTTGGCCTTAGCTGCATGGTTACCTTACTCAGTACATAGCGTACTTGAAATACCCCAAAATCCTAAATTCTGAAATTTTGGCCAAATAAGGAATTAGTAGGGAAATTAAGCATATAAATTTATTTACTTAAAATGTAGAGAATTAATTAAGGTAAATTAAAAGGAAAATAATAAAGAGTTTAATTGAAAGAAAATTTGGGTTTTTCCTAATTAGCATGGAGGTTAAGGAAATTTATCTAAAATAGTCAAAACTAAGCAAAAAAGGAATTTATTTAACATTTTATAAATATTAATATTCTAAATAGCCCAAAAATATTCTAAATAAATTATGCAAAATCCAAAACCCTAAATAAATTCTTTCTTTCCCTTTTTCCCTTTTTCTTTTCTTCTTTTTCCTTTTTCTACCTCCCCCGCCGAAGTTGGGCCTCGCCCGGCCCAACCTTGCCCCTCCTTCCTTCTTCTCGCCCACGGCCCAGCACCGTGCGACGCCAACCCCCGTGCGCCCGTGCGCTGCGTTTTGCCCTCAGTACCATCGAAACGCCGCGTCGTGCTAAACGACCTTATGACCGTTGCCAGCCTACGACGCGACGCTGCGTTTTCCTCCCACAACCCCCAATACGCCGCGTTTGACTTACGGATTTTATATCTGTTGCCAAACCGGCCGGTTTCCCCCTTTATTTTCTTTTCCTCCTGGACCGCTGGTCCAGGAGTCGTCTTCTTCCTCCCCTCCCGCGCAGGTATGTGCCTGTGGCCTGCGCCTGCCGCCTGCCGCCTATCGACCAGCGTCCTCCCCCTGCCATTTCCGTCCCTTTCTTTCCCGAATCAACCCAGCACAATCGTCCTGCCCCTCACGCGTCCTGATTTCCTTTCCTTTTCCCGCACACCGCCAAACGAGCCTGCCAAACCACAGACCTGCGACCGGCTGCCACCACCGGACGACGGCCTGTCGCACCTGCCCCCGCGTGCCGTCCTTCGTCCCTTCGTCGTTTTCCCCTCCTCAATTGCCTATAAATACCCCTCCCGAACGGCCAAGGCAAGTCCTCCCTTCTGGACCTTGCCGAAACCCTACCTCGCCGCCGCCAGATCAGACGCCCTTTCCGCCGCCTCTAGCAACCGCCGCGACCACCGCCACGCACCAAAACCTTCCTTGCACCACCCTCCACGCAACCAAACCGTCGCTGCCTCCGTTCCTACCCCACACAAGCCACCACAATCGTGCGAAGGTGCCACCCCGAAAAATGCCACAGCCGCCTTGTGCCACCCTCTGCCGCCACCTCTGCCGTAATTAACCCCCGTTCCACCTCCCAAAGTGACCAGCAGGTTCTCCCCTACCTGCCCATACCATCCTTACCCCTGCTTCCTTCTCCACCGGTCTCCACCATTTTCCACCACCTTCTCCCTCCTTCGGCCGCCGCGTCCACCACCGCGCGCCGCCGCCCTTCTCACGCCACCACCCTCATTCCACTCCCCTCTCCCTACTGTCTCCTCCCCCACACTTAACTTCCCTTTTCCTCCTCCCATCTAACCACCTTCCCTATCTTTTCTCTCTTCTCCTCCTCCATCGCCGCCGCCGCCTTGCGCCGCCGCCGAACCACCACCGTCCTCAGGTGGTCTTCCATTCATTTGAACCCTAAAACCCTTTTCTTATGCCACCTATAGTAGTTTAATTAATATTAGTATTATTACACTTATTATTATTATTTATTATTATTATTATTATTATTATTATTATTAGACTTATTATTATTATTAGCTTATTAACTAATACCATTTCTGTTATTATCCTTAATGTTATCATACTATCACCCCTTCCAACCCTAACCCCTATTATACTTAACTTAGGGTTAGTATCATTATCTTCATTATTAACATTTCTAATACTAGTATTATTATTACTTTTATTATTGTTATTACCATTATTAATTTATGTACCCTAAAGGTGTTATTTTCTTACAAGCCCTAATCTCTCCCAAAACCCTAGCTTTCAACATACTTAATCATTTGTGTTGGTGTTATTATTTTATTAATACTATCGCTAAGATTACTACCACTATTAGTGTTCTTACTATTTAACCCAACCTTATGTGAAGTATTGTAACTATGTAATAGTGTTTTACCATACCTAATACCTTTAACATTAGTGTCATTTCTATTATTAATATTACCCATATGCTAATTCTATTAGGGTGACAAAATATGAGAGCCCTTATACTATTTATTCAAAAATATGACTTTTATCATCACTATCTCTAGGAGTGTTAACTTGTTGATATTAAAACCAGTGTATTAATATTTTAATGCTAACGCCAACATAAGCATCACTATTAGTAGTTTACTAATACCATTATTATCACTACTTTACTATGTTTAGCAAACACTAACGTTATAAAGATGGAACTAACGGGTCTAATGATATAAGTGCAACAATGAATTTTGAAGCTAAAGATATATCAATGAGTAATCCTTTGCATAAATTAGAGCAAAAACCCTATTTTTGTACAACGCCCCTACTAGGGATAAGAACCCTAACCTTAGACTAGAATAAGGGTTGATAGTATTTATAAGAGGAACTAATACGTAGTTTTTTCCCCTTTTCATAGGTGACCCCGATCCGATCCCTAAGGAGCTAGAGGAGCGTGCTCCGAGCCCGGTGCCTACCTAGGTAAGGACGAAGCTAATGGCCTTGTGCTATGTGTGACATGGATGTGTTGAATGTTGTGTATGCCATGCTATGCCATGTATTATCTGATTTGTGGATAACTTGTCTTATGTGTAGCGCAACTTGGAGATTGAGGTATGTTGTATGTGCTTCCGTGACATGAGCATGACATTTATATGTATGATGTTTATGATGTAATATGTTATGGCCCACTAGGACATGCATGTTAGGATAAATGGTAATATGAGTTGGGAACCATCATGGGAGTCTTGAAGTTTGTATGGTGGGATTAGGGTTTGTATGGTGGTAATTGTGATTTTATGGAGGTATTAATGTTGTATGGTGGTATTTGTGATTTTTATGGGGGTATTAATGTTGTATGGTGGTATTAGGGTTTGCATGGTGGTATTAGGGTTCGTATGGGGGTATTGATGATTGTATAGTGGTATTAATGGCTTATGGTGGTATTAGGGTTTGTATGGTGGTATAAATGTTCGTATGGTGGTATTAATGGCTTATGGTGGTATTAGGGTTTGCATGGTGGTGTTATGGTTTGTATGGTGTTATTAATGATTGCATAGTGGTATTAGTGGCTTATGGTGGTATTAGGGTTTGCTTGGTGGTGTTATGGTTTGCATGGTGGTATTAATGTTGGTATGGTGGCCTTAGGGTTGCGTGGTGGAGTTAGGGCTTTGCATGGGAGTTAACGATTGTACGGGATTAGGGTTTGGAGTGATTAACTCTGGGGTGTTGTGATTAAGTAGGGTTGGAGTAACTAATCATGATTATTGAGGACAATTAAGGTTTGGGATGGCTAAGTATGGTGGTTATGGTGAAATAGGGATAAGAGTGGCTAACCACGGTTGGTGTGGACAACTAGGGTTGGTTATGGCTGCTTAGAGTTGTTCGGTGTTATCATGTGTATCTATTGATTGAAGGGTAGTTATGTATGTGGGATTTTATTAGTTGTGATGAGTACAGTATAAAGAGAATGATTTATGCATGTCAAGGGTGTGATGTGATTCAATAAGACACGGATAAGACATTAATTACGTAAAGCGAAAGACTGTTGAGCCAGACCCAGTCCGGTCCACCGGTTAGAATAGTGGCTAGAGGCGTTCTGCCCTGGGTGTTTATATTCCGGTCCACCGGCTATAATAGTGGTCAGAGGCGTTCTGCCCTGAGTGTTTATTCCGGTCCACCGGCTATAATAGTGGGGGAATCGGGCTCGACAGACCCAAACGAATAAGTTAATCCACTGGGAAAATACTAAGTACTTACAGTGAAACACCATGTGAGTTGGGGCCAGTCCGGTCCACCGGTTAGAATAGTGGCCAGTGGCGATCTGCCCTGGGTGTTGATTCCGGTCCACCGGCTATAATAGTGGTCAGAGGCGTTCTGCCCTATGTGTTGATTCCGGTCCACCGGCTATAATAGTGGTCAGAGGCGTTCTGCCCTATGTGTTTATTTCCGGTCCACCGGCTATAATAGTGGGGCTCCCGCTCTCACATGGATTAATGAAGAATGCTTTGAATGAATGTGAATGAAGTAACCCATAGGAAAATACTAAGTACTTACAGCGGAACACCATGTAAGTCGGGGCCAGTCCGATCCACCGGTTAGAATAGTGGCCAGTGGCGATCTGCCCTGGGTGTTGATTCCGGTCCATCGGCTATAATAGTGGTCAGAGGCGTTCTGCCCTGAGTGTTGATTTCTGGTCCACCGGCTATAATAGTGGGGCTCCCGCACTTACATGGATTATTAAAGAATATGTGTGAAATGGACATATTATTAACAAGGATAAAGAATAAATCACTAGAAAGTACTCAAGCCTTATCTTGTGTGTTATCGCATGTTACTTATATGATTGTGCTATGTTTGCTATGTGGTATGATTGTATGCCTGGCCTTAGCTCGTCTGTTACCTTACTCAGTACGTAGCGTATTGATCATCCGTTTCATGGGTGCTGCTCATTCCCACGAGCAGAGGACCCATCTGACCTTGTGCAGTGAGGAGACCTTGTGTTCGATGCCTACGATACCTATGAGGCATCGGGTGGGGCCGAGTGTTGAGCCCATCCTAGTTGGGGCTGAGAGCGAGTTGGCCGGACTCCTTTACGATCCTCGCTTTCATCTATCTTAGTTTTCGTATTTATATTATGTCGTTTTCGTATTTTGGAAGTGGATCTTTTAAGTTGTAATCTTAACTACATTCTGACGATGGTTGATATCTTGTTTTCATGGATGCTTTATGACGATGATGCGTTTATGTTTTAATGATTCTTATTTACGATCTCCTGGTTTAGCCTTAGCACTTAGCGTCGGAACGGTAGGAGTGAACCGGTCCGGTGCCAAGTGTGGCGGTAACACTCCCAAGTTTATGGTTTTAACTCTTTCGCTTCTGCTAAACCTATTGATTTAAAAGAAATTTTTCAGTAGTAAATTTGGGGGTGTTACAGTACTAACCACCTGTTTTATGGGTGTTGCTCATTCCCACGAGTAGAGGGCCCACTTGAGTTTGTGCAAGTAGGTGACGATATCTTCGATGCCTACGACACTTATGAGGCATTAGGCGGGGCCGAGAGTTGAGCCTAGACTTGGCTTGGGGATCGAGAGTGTCTAGTCGGACTCTATCTTACTTTTTACCATGTATTTTTTTACTCTAGTCATATTCTTTCATACTGTGTTTTATGTCTTCAGAAAACTTATTTAATTACTCATTGGGTTGTAACTCTCTTTAACCACGCTCTCATTTCTGTATGGTGAACACTATCATTTCTTTTATGAATGTATGTTTCAATTATCGACTTGTGTTTGGAGTTAATCTTATTTAGCCTTAGCACTTGGTACTGGAACGGTAGGAGTGAATTGGTCTAGTACTGAGTGTGGCGGTAATACCCTTAGAATTTACAGTTTTATCATCTCTCTTTTGTTTAACACTTATCATTAAATAAAATTTTTTCAGTAGTAAATTTTGGGAGTATTACACATAGGCTTTTCAAGAAACCTTGTGGCTTAGTGGTTTAGTATGAGAGTCGGGGTTGGTCAATTGTTTGTGGTGATAGCCAGAGTGCCATCTATTTAGCTTAGAATTAGAATTCTTTCCATCGTCAAACAAGACACTTTGACATTAGGTATCACTTCATTTGAGGTACTCTTGATGTAGGTAAAGTTGTGTTGGAGAAAGTTTATACTTTAGATAATTTAGTTGGTATGCTAACAAAGCTACTTTTTCCTGAATGATTCTATTTTGTGTGTGAGTTCTCCATCGTGATTAATCTTATTAATTTCAATTTGGTTCAGATCTCTCTAAATCCACTCTATTTCCACAACAAATTTCATATCTACTTAATTTCATGACCCAGACCATTATTCTCCTAGAATTATCGAGTTTATAAAAATAGTCCTAAGAGCAATATAAGTTTAAAATATAATAGAGTGAGAATCAAAATAAGGTTTTAACTTTTTTGAGGCAATAAGCAAGGCACAAGCCATCTTTTCCATGCTGGAATACCATCACTTAATGTCAACGAGCACCTTACTAGTGTAATAATATAAACCTTGTCATCCCAGCCTCAATATCTTCTCTGACAAGAACAGAAGAAGTAGCCGATGTCGACACCACTAGGTACAAGAATAATACCTCTCCTGCTACTAGAGTCGTTAGGGTTGGTTAGCTTGATAAATGGAATGTCAAATTATCAAATGTTTTCTAGAATTCTTCTGCCCATTTAAAATTATATTTCGCTCATAGATGCTTGAAAAAAGGCATATGCTTATCTACACCTCTTGATATAAAATCTATGTAATGCATCCAAATTTCCCATCAATTTCTAAATATCATTCTTTCCTTCCGGAGTTTGTATATCTAAAACTGCAACAACCTTCTATGGATTTACATCTATATAACTATTCAACACCATGAATCCCAAAAAAAATTCATCGCCAAGTCCGAACACGTATTTGGTGGGATTTAACATCACTCTATATCTTCTCATAGTATTTAAAAATAGATTAGAGCTCTTGTATATAGATTTATTTTTTCTTTCTTATTACAACTATTTCATCCATATAAGCTTTTATCTACTTTCTGATCTATCCTTGAATGATTTCATTCACAACCTTTGAAAATTTACCCCAACATTCGTTAGCTTGAATGAAATTACTTTATAACAATAAAGCTCATTGTCTTTGATGAATGTGGTCTTATCTTGATCAGCCTTGGCAAGTTTTATTTTATGATATCTAGAGAAGGATTCTATAAAATTTAGCCTTTATTGCACGACCATTAAGTTAATTAGTTGGTCTATCAGAGGGAGTAGGTATGTGTCTTTAGGACATGACTTGTTTAACTTTGTGAAGTTAAAACAAATTCTTCATTTTCCATTAAAATTATTCATCATGATCAGATTGGCTGTCTAGCCATCATATTTCACTTCTTGAATAAAACTTTAATAGAGCAACTTCTCCACCTCCTCCCAAATGACTTTATGTGTTTTAGATCCAACGTCTTTTTTTTGCATCATTAGTTTCAATCCATCCATTATATCATAGCAAAAATGAATTTTGTAGGGATTTCCTCTAGTTCAGACACCTTCTAAGCAAAGATGTCTTTGTTGCTTGTGATAAAAGCCAATAGGTCCTCTTTATTAGCGTCACTGATATCATTTCCTATAATTACCTTGTGTTTTGTATCCCCCAATTACTTCTTTTACACCTTCACAATATCTTGAATGCCCTTCCTAGAAGCATTTATGTATTCCACAACTATGCTTTCTCCTAGTTTTTTGGTGTTTGATCATCTTGGGGTGCCTCATACTTCTATTGCATAACATTGGCATACCATTCTCCAATCACCATTGAACTCTTCCCATCTACCATTAATCAAAAATCTCATTAATAGTTCATCCATAAAAATTTTAGCTTAGAGCTTGTTGAGGGACAATTGCCCTAGTATCATATTATATGCCAAAAGGTTAAATGACTACCACAATATCTATTTTGATGTTCTTCAACACTCCTGACTGACCTACCATTAGAGTGTGATCAACTATTTCGTTTTATTTTATCATGCTACTAGTGAATCCCACTAGAGGTGAATTCTTGTTTGTCATACATGTTTTTGGAAGTTCTAATTGCTTGTATGCTTCTTGAAAGATGACACTAAGAGAACTACATGTGTCTATGAGGACCCTCTTCATTACATAATATGTAATTTGCACTTTAACTACCAAAGGTTCATTGTGATGCTTGATTATACTTGGCCCCTCATCTTTTACCATGAAACTAACTTTCAACTCATTCGTTCTTGCCTTTTATTTGTCTCATGGAAGTCATCTTTTCTGATGTATGCCTTTAGAGTCACATTGCTTGATCCTATGTAGAAATCTCATCCCACAATAGTGTGCATAATTATCTGAGGTCCCTTTATTTGAGGTGATAGGGGGATTCTCAAGTTTTTCTATTTCTTATTTAGCCAAAGGTGTGTGTACATGATACTTTAAATGACCTTTACAGACCTGATCTTCAACCACATCCCTTAATGAATGACACTCATCAGTAATGTGCCTATACTTCTTATGACCATTTATTAAGATTTATGTGTTTCATGTTGGCTCGTACGGGAGATGGAATTTGAAATGTTTGTCGATCATTTTCCACTTTATATGTATGTTTGATGTTAGCCATTAGTGGTATATATTTGTTGAATTTAGCAATTGAAGTCCGTCAAGAAGTTGGTTGTACCATCAACACCTACATGTTCCCTTTCTAGTTTATACATCTACTTGTTTAGTCCATGTCTTGGTGTTAAGGATATTTCTACCATTTTGACCATCGACTACATAACCTTGCTTATTTCTTTAGCATCTATCCTCTCCTGCAAATCCTTTCTCAAGTAAGTGTATAATTTATGTTGTCCATCTGCATGTTTTCCATTAAATCTTAATTAGTTAAGCCTCTAAGGATAGAAGATATAGAGATGTCACTGTCTAACTCATATATTTGTCAAACTTCCTTATTGAATCTATTAAAAAAATGAACAAACAAATTCCAATAGGTGCGAACAAAATCCCATTAAGAAGAAAGAATCTTTTTTAGTTCACTACCATGTATCAAATTTCTCAATGAAAGCCATTATGAGATGGGAGAATAATTTTATTGATTCCACTTCAAGTTTCCTAAACCATCTCAACACTAGTCCTTTCAAAGTACTTGGGAAAGCCTTGCACAGGGTCTCTTCTCATGCCCTAGTTAACAATATAGTGTTTTTTAATGCATTAATTTAATGGTCTTTTAGAATTATAAAACTATTAATTGAATCCAAATTAAAAATTCTTATTCTTTATACTCGCATCTAATATTTTTTTTTTTGTAAATGGTATTTACAAGTTTTAGCAATCAATGTTGTTTTTTTATTATCTCTCATAGCTTATAAAGCTTGTTGTACCCTTCAATATATCATTCTACTTATATATTCTTCCTTGACTATATTAATCTAATGACTATCATGTTCTTAATTTTCTTCCTCATCTCTACTAGTGTGATAAGAATCATGCCTTTGAATTTGTTATGTGTCTCTACTAGGTCGGTGAATATCACACGTTCTTCTTAGACTTAAATATATTTCCCTCTTGTCTCATCTAGAAGTTCTTAGAGACTCTTTTTTTTTTCCAATCCTTGTTTTCATAGCTTAGATGTCTTACATTATCCCAAATTCCTCTTCTAAAAATACAACAATATATAGGTATATCATGGTAATGTTGATCCAAAAGGTATGTCAATTGGTGGAGGGTTTATGCTAGAGGAGCTAGCATCTCTGATACCATTTCTTAAATGGATGCTTGAAGCTCAGCCTTAGTAGCTTAAAGCTAAGAGATAGTAACCAAAATTTTCTCCCTAGAAATATCACTAGTACTAGGATCCACTTGATCAAAAGGTTGTTTAGGAGAAATAGCTTTTTATATCGATCCCCACAAATAATGTCTGTTGTTGGTGGTGATTTATGAAGTGAGGGGATCTTAAGAAATTAAGAGGGTGTCGTGTAATTGGGGAGTATGGAGAGGGAAATTTATAGAAAAGAGAAAAATTAAAAGAATTTTATTACAACTTTTGGATCCTTAAAATGGTTACAAGAACCCATATATATAAAGGTAGAATATGGGATGAGGAAGGGTGGAAATATTATGTGTTTAAGGACAAAAAATTACCCCTGTGATACATAGGATACTGACCCAACATGGAAATGATAAGGATATTAGCACATGACTAGTTTGAAGATGAGATGAGTGTGTCCGGATGCTTGTGCATCGAACCTTGTCCTTTGGATCATTATTCTAAAGGCCTAATAATACAAGTTTAGGAAAAACCCATTTCGGCTATGATTTATACAAGTTTAATCATGATTAAATGCATTTTGGTATTGTATGTGGTTATTGAGTTTTCTTGGCTCTTCATGAATTCTACTACATTCTACATGGTTTGATTCTTTACATGTTGAGTTTTATGGTCAAAGGATGTTGTTGAGGTTTTAAGGGGAAAATGATTCTATTATCTATTTTTTAATTTTCTAAGAAATACATTTTAGGTTTTAATATGCGGTATTTTATATAAAATACCTTGGTTTTTATTTTTATGAATTTTTTATAAGAGTTTGCTATTATATTTTCATTTTAAAATTTAATGATAAAAAGGTCATGTTGGGTAATTTAAGAAAGTTTAGATGTTTTGAGATATTTTAAACAAGTTTGGTCTTATCTTGAATGGTAACCTTATCATGAATAGTCTTTTGGTGCGAGTAGAAATTTTCAATAATAAATTTTTGATATTTTTAGATTTAAACTTCTTGGTGTAAAACTACACTTACGTCAACCATAAATAGTATTTTATATAGTAATTTATTCAAAATTGGTTAAAGACTTATTTTAAGGTGGTTTGACTTATTTTATCTAAAATTTCTCATTAAAAGAAGTATTAAATATGTTTCTTGGATTTCATGGAAATTGGATTATTAAGGGATAAATGTTGGAATTAAATAAAAGCAATTGGTTAAGTGTTGACGCTATGGATTAATGGATAACCTTATACCTTTTTTGGTGTTGGTATTGTTGTAAAGCTTGTGGCCAAGTTAGATTTTTTAAATTTGTTAAGTGTGGCTCTTGGTATCTATATTTTTTTTATTAATAGTGATCACCATGAATAAAATACTAATAATTTAAAATGGAATATCTAAAGTTGGAAATAGGGCACTCTTTAAGGTTAGCTATCCTAGAGACAATATAGGATCCCTTAATGGGTTTGGTGGTTTATTAGGTGCCTCAACATTTCAACTAAGTCCCTAATATACTTGTTTTAGTTCTTTGGACTTCTTAAAGGTTATATATACTTAAGGATTAGGATGGGTGGGTGTTGTGTTACAATATGTGCCCCAGTATTACTAGGGTATTGTAGTATCCTTGGTTTACAAGGTTGAAGGTTATTGTGTTGTGTTGAGTCGTGCACTAGTATAATTGGGGCACATTATGTGTTTCATTAGGTTATCTTTGTATCCCCTTAAGTAATACTGGAAGTTACTTTGTGTTTGGTTTGGTAGTTGCATTATGTGTTACACCCTTAGCTAATATGGTTGATTTGGTAATTGTATTGTGTACTCTACTCTTGGATAATATGTTTGGTTAGGTATTTTCATTGTGTTCACTACCCTTATAGAAATGGAAATGGTTTTATGTGGTGTTTCATGGCTTGATGGTGGTCTTAGGTAAATATCCTTGGTTATTAAATAGCTAGTTGAGAAAGGTTAGCGATATTGCATGTATATCATATATTGATCTTGTTGTTTATGTTTTTGAATCTGATTATATGATATCTTTGTATTATCTTATGCTATTGTGTGTTTCATGCTTACATAAGCATGTTATATGCTCTAAGTTATATTTGTTTACCGAGTACTTTTATACTTAACAATTTGCTTTTCAAATGTGTTTTAGTGTAGGTGTATGGGCTTTCTGTAGCTTTGGGTTTGAATTAGAGAGTAAGGCTTCTAGTGTTTTTTTTTCCATGGTGGGATTTCTAGTTTTTTTATTTTGGTTGGTTTAGTTTGACTTTTGTTACCTTTGTTCGAGATTTTGTAATCTATAAAAGGTTTTGCATTGTTATTCTTGCCCCATGTTATATGATGTTTCCTATGCCCAACTTTATATGTATCATGGGTTGGATGAATTTAAACACCTCTTCTTATAATATATGTGGTGATAGTATCCCCCACTTATTGATAAAATAAAAAAAATGTAGAACCTAAACACAGTTAAATCATAACTATAATTAACATAGAGAAATGAAACAATGAAGATTAAAATAAACTACAAAAAATCACAAAATCAATTGATTAAACCAATAATGAGAATTACATTAAACATAATAAAATGTATGAAATAAATAAACAAGACAAAGGGAAGAAAGAACTTAAGAGATAGCAAAATTGCAAACATCATATGATCTCTAATCCTTATATTATAGCAATGAACTAACTAAATCTAACAATAGAACTTTAATGGTTTAGATTTAATGAAATGAAGTCCAAGTTCTATTAGTGAGCCTCTTTGGTCCTCCTATTCAACCTAATATATGTTATATCTATAGATCGAAGGCTTAAAAAGTAGACTTAAAATATGGTAAAAATAAAGTTTATATTAGTAAAGATAGGGCACCCATATTTTTCCCCTATAGATATGCATGTGAGATGAGAGAATGAAGCATATTGAAAGAAAATAAAGAAATACGCTCCATATTTCATAAATATGAGGGCCAATGTTTCCTCCTTATAAATACTGGTTACCAATATTTCTTACTCCTTCATTGTCTTATCTTTAGTTTTCTATACATGACTCCTTTTTAAGGATATTACACGATGGTACATTCAAATTTCCTTGACTCCAAGCTTTGCACCTCATCTTGTTCTTATTTTCTTAGTTATCTACCGAAATAACCTTAATTTCTTCTTTTGTTACAAAACTAGGCTAATAGAGAAAACTCAAGGAAAATAGCTAAATTTTCATAACAATTATAGGAATTAAGGTGAAGATACATCAATTAATTCCATAAAATATGCACCTATCATATACACCTTGCTTTAACTATTGCGTTCCCTTAATCAATAGATCCATACAAAAGTATAAGAAGTCTTAATTATCAAGCAACATAAGATTCCCCTCTCTAATAGACACAAGAGATATCAATAATTTACATAAAAAATTGATAAGTTTTGTTGGGACTCAAAATAATGAAAATTAAACATGCAAAAAATCTTTTTCAAACTCATTTCTTCCATATATATCACAACCAAGTCACAATACAAATGCAATTTTAATTCGTTAACATGAACAAATATGAAGAATTAATCTAATAGATTCTCACTTTAGGCATGTGTGATCACTCCATTCTCATGTGTCATGGGTTTGTGTTTAATTTTAAAAAAATCCACTAATGATAATGATTAGCCATAGGCTTGTCAGTCTTCTCTATTAGTCACTGATTATAAATCAATACACATAAAAAATAAAGAGGCGTTTTATTTGGTTGTAACGAAAATAGGGTCAAAGGTTGGATAAATTCTAGGATTGCAGTGCATTGTATATTACTTGTGAAGCACATAACTTTCAAAATTCCAACTCTTTATGATTTTCAAATTTAAATTTTCTTCAATAAATTTTCTACCTCCAATCATCATCTCCAATTCTACCAGCTTCTACTAGAATACTATTTTTTTTAACTTGAGCTATGTTTCATCAGCTATATGTGCCTTATGCTCCATCCTACTCAGTACAAAGATTGATTGCTTACACAATCCATCCCTTATTTTCCACGTCGGTACCTTAAGTGTATATATATATATATCATTTTGTTTGAAATAATACAACTCCCTACTTACCAAAAACCAATAAAACACCATATTTATAGCTTACTAACAACTAGTGCTCCACTAGCCATAGACTAAGGGATAGGATATGATACTAATAATTAACTATGTTTTTTGGTTGAATATTAAGAAAATAGGCTTCAAAGCTCAACATGATTATGTAAAGGAAAATTTGCAATAGGTAGGTTGTTTAGCTAAGTAGTTAATAAGAAGAAAATTGTGCCTCTATCATCTCAATGTTTGTAAAAGTTTCATGTGGCCTTGAAGATAAAAAATGAAAATTTCTAGTTTTACACACCATCGGAGAATAACACAAAGGAATAAAACATACTAAATAAAATTATATCCATCATTAAGGCTCAAAAGCTGACAAAATTTTATTTCTATTGAGTCTAATATTTTTTTCCCTATGATAACTATCCATGTTCATGTTCTTAGATAGGGAGGTGTAACCTAAATATTAAAAGTCCTTTTCCTATTTTATAGAAGCATGCTATAAAAGGGAATTAGTCCTAACTAACATGAAGGCTACCGATTATATATTTATTTCAATGTCTATTCTCAAGGTGTCATCTCTTAGATTCTTGATTCCTTATTCTTCTTCATTTTTTTCTAATATAAATAAAACAATGTCACTAAAAAATAAAAAAAAGTAAAGCACAATTAAAAAAAAGAACAAAATAAATGTGAGGCACACTTAAAAAAATAAACAAAAATAACATAATATAAGAAAATAAAATGATTAAAAAATAAAGATAATACCTCCACTATGCTTAAAATATGCATTGTCTTTAACAATTCAATCATAGAAATAAAAAGTAGGGGAAGGGGTGGGACTTAGCAGGGATGAGGAAAGAGGGGACCCCAAGGGTTAAAGTTAAGATCATACTTCAAAATCCTTCTCTCGTTGTTCTTCATAGAGTTCTTTGAGTTAATGTCTATTGATTTTCCATGTTTGACTTGACTTATCACTTTTGAGATAATAATGTAATTATTTAGTGCATTTATATATATATTTGAAACTCTAATAATCCTCTCTCCTAGTAAAGATGTAAGGTTACTAGCAATTATCACAGGAAGAGTTTAATGATCCCCTAAGAATTCATATTTAAAATTATTAGGTAAGGGTTTCAACTCCACTTCTTGAGCCTTTTCTATATAGGGTAAAGGGTTTTCTCTCATAAAAGGCTATTCAAAATTCTGCCCTACATTAATAGGATAAGCTCTGAAAGTATAAACACATTCATCTACTTTCTTATCAAATTCCAAAAAAAAAATTAACTCCTCATAAGAGTATAGTTCTATTCGCTTTATAAGAAAAAATTCTACCAGATCATCAATTGTTATTTCAAAAACTTGTATAGATAAAGTGTCAATTACATCCACCTCAAAACTAAATTCACAATAAACAAGATATATAATGGAGCCATAAATATTAAAAAGAATTGTTTTGCTATCAAATTCAAAAGTAAAAACCCCATTATAAATGTTAATTTTAGTTTTAGAGGTTTTTAGAAATGGTTTTCCTAATAGAATGGGATAAGGTTTAGGGGATCCATCATCCTTCATGTCTAAAACATAAAAATCATCAAGGAAAACGAATTCATTCACTAAAATAAAAACGTCATCTATTAACTCATTAGGATATCTATTATATCTATATGCTAATTAGATCAACCATAGGTTTCTTTAAGGGGTATGAGACTCAGGGTATTAAATACATATAAAGGCATGAAATTTATATAGGCTCCTAATTCTAGCATACATATGGCATACCTCATGTTTCCAATTTTACAAGGAATGGTAAAAATATCAAGACCCTTGCACTTTGGTAGGAGTTTCATTTGTAAAATTGCGAACACATTCTCTTCCATGATAATCTTTTCATCCCCTATAATGTTTTTTCTTATTGGTGTGCAAATATTTTAAAAACTTTACATACCTAGGAACTTTTTTTTTATGTATCTATCAAGGGAATGCTTACCTCTACCACCTTAAAAATATCTAGTATATCATCTTCATAATCTTGCTTTGTACCCATTTCTAACCAGCTAAGAAAAGGAGCAATGGTTTGAAAAGGGTTAGGAGAATCTATTTTAGTTTCCTCATGAGGTACACCATTTGATCTATTATCCTACATTTGTTGATTGTTTCCCTTCTTGGTCAGTCCCTTGGTTGTCCTTAATTTTCTTTGGATCATATATTTATTTCCCTCTCATAGTGGTGAGAACACTCAAATTTTCTCTTGTATTCCATTTTTCTTGGTTGGGTAAATTTGAGAAAGTTTGTGCTAGCAATTTATCTATAGAATTTGCCATCTAACTTACCTAAATTTCTAAATTATTTAGCTAATTTCTTATTTCATGTTAAAATTAAGGATTTTAGTGGCTAAAGATTTAACTATATTCTCTAATAACATACCTCTAAATTGGTGTGGTACTATAGGTTGAGGAGGTTGAATGAATGGAGGTTTTGGCTGGTTTTGAGGAATAGGATAGAATCAAGAGGGTTTATTACATTCTAGTTGATTTTGGTATGATGGTTATATTTTATTATGCCTATATCTTAAGTTGGGATAATCCCTTCATCCCGAGTTATAATTTAGGGCATAGAGATCATACTATGGGTTTCCCTAAGGTCCACTTAACCCATTGTTCTTCTTACAAATTAGGATATACATCTATAATATGGCCTGAATATGAATAGATTCCATATATTTGAGCTAACACTCCCCCCTTTCACTATCTTTTCAACTAAAGAAGTCAAATTATTTAATTTTCATTAAATTCTATTATACTTTTCTATTTTACATGTTGAGATGAAGAGGTATTATTTATAGTACCAAAGTATTAGAAATTATACACCATATTAGATATTAGCCTTCTAGCCTTAATTAGAGTCTTACCTATTAATGTTCTACCACTCGTAACATCTATCATATTATAGTCCATGGGAATCATTCTCTCATAAAAATACTATATTAGTAACTTCTCACTAATTTGATAATTAGGACAACTACAATACAGTTTCCTAGATATTTCCTAATATTTATGTAAAGACTGTCCCCTATCCTACATAATACCACTATTTATTTTCTAATATTCATGGCCCTACATGTTGGAAAGTACTTTTCTAGAAATTATTTTTGCATATAAACCCAAGTATTAACATATCCAACAAGAAAATCATATAACTACTATTTTTCAACATTAGTTAAAGCAAAAGAAATAAACTTTTAATTTAAGTTGATCTACACTTACTCCTACTAGTATCATAAAAGAACTAGCTATATGATATTCCTTAAGAAATTTTTTTGGATAAGTAATGTAGGTTTATACAGAAGAGGTAGTATCTCAAAAACCTAAAACAAGAGGAAGTGCACATATTAGTCTAGGTATAATTTCACACTCATCATGTTCATTCAGATAATTAATGTAAAGAATATCAAGATTAAAAGAAGGAGTTGCAACCTCCTTCAAAGCTTAATTCACCATCGGTTGTTCAAAAAGTTCCTCAAAATTATCTTTTATGCTCTCTTTAAATGATGTTAGAGCCAAAAGAATAGTATGAATGTATTTTAGTATCCTTTGAGTTATGTTTGCCACTAGAGAGGAAAAATTAGGATCCATAGTGAATGAGTTTATGATTGTTTTCACTAGCAAATGCTTTCAAACATGGATTCCAATTAAACATGGGCAAGAAGAAAAGAGTGAGTTGTAATTAGAAAAAAGATATAAATAAATGATAATAGAAGTAGGAATTAAAATTTCCAGTCCTTGATAGTGACATCAAAGTTTAATGTGTTGTCATAAACACTCCAAATTAAACACTAAATAGACAAATAAATAGTAAACAGTGAGTTGGGTTTGATCCCATAAAGACGATAATTCAATTCATATATTTATATTATCAAATAAATTCCCCCATTCACCAAATTAGTAAAAACTAATTACTAATAATGAAAAGAATAAAAAACTGAAAATTAATAAACTAACTTAATAACAATAAAGCAATAATAGGGGTCGAAGGACATGTCCATCACAAGGATATCAAACAATCATCAAATAAAGTGGTCATGTTGTATTATTTATGTTAACCTATAGAAACTTGCATGCATCCACTTCCTAGTATCCCCTTACGCAAATAAACCAAGATATGCTTATGATTTATTATCTAACCAATTAATAACCAAGGATAAGTTCTCTATATATAATAAATGGAAAAATTAACAAATAGGGAGAAGCTAAATGGAACCATAATTAATGTCAACTTGAATTATGTAGTTTCAAAGACCAATAAACATAGATTAAATCAATAATTTATATGCTACCTGTGGATGCATACATTAACAATTACGAATTAACTTTATTATCCTAGCAGTCGATTAACACTCAAATTAACCATGTGGCCAATCTAAAAAATATAATCCTGATCTTGGATCAAAGATCATTAAAGTCGGTATATTAATCTAACCAAAATTGCACATAACAATTAAGTCCAATTCACATCTCATGCTTAATTATCCATTAACCTTCAATTATCTTCCTATCCCATACTAATCCACCTTAGAATATTGATAATATCAAAAAAAAATGCATAACCTAAACATATAAAAAGTATAACTGTAATTAACATAGATAAAAAATAACAAAGATTAAATTAAACTACACAAGATCACAAACTCAAGTAATTAAACCCATAACAAGAATTACATTATAACACAATAAAATATATGAAACAAATAGATGAGATAAAAGAATAAAGAACTTGGGTGATTGCATAACTGCAGACAATTTATGATATTCAACCCTTCAATGACAGCAGTGATGTAACTAGGTCTAATAAAATAAACCTAATGGTTTAAAAATAATGAAAATGAATTTAAAGTTCTAATGGAGATGCTCTTTGATCCCCCCCCCCCATTAGGCCTAATATATCTTATATCTAGAGAGAAAAAAGAGCGCATGAAGTAGATATAAAATATGGAGAAAAAAATATGGTTTATATTAGTAAATATGGGGGCACCTATATTTTTTCCCTATAGATATGGATGTGAGATGAGTTAGTGAAGCATGTGGATGGAAACCAAATAAATACAATCCATATTTCATAAATATGAGGGGCCTGTATTTTCTGGTTTTAAATACCGAGCATTGGTAATTCTTACTCCTTCATTGTTTTATATTTATTTTTCTATACATGACTTTTCTTTTATGATATTGCATTATGGTAGATCTAAAGTTTCATGAATTAAAGGTTTGATACTCATATTATGCTTAGTTTCCTTAGTTATGTGCCTAAACTACCTTAATTTTATATTTTTCTACAAAACTAGGCCAATAGAGAAAATTTGATGAAAAGGATTAAATTGTTACAAAAAATATAAATTTTTTTGTCATGATATGTAAATTAATTCTATAAAATATGAACATATCTCAAGTTTATGAAATTTGTTCAAAGTTGCAAAATCTTCTTTAGGCACCATGATACTACATTATTCCCAAGGATGTCCCAAATGTTTCTATTTTCACAAAGTAATTATGTACATAGCACACCCATAATACATCTTTTTTATTACTAAAATTCCAAAGCAAATGACCCAGATCTAACTTATTCCGTGACTCTAAATTTAACAAGCCCAAACCATCCTTCTTTTTTAACGCACACACCTTTGACCATGCAATAAGTGATTTCTTCATAATCGCTTCACTACTTGAGCATAGAAAATAACATCTTAAGGCATTCACATCATGAACTAGTTATTTTAGCAACAAGTATAGCATACTATAATAAGATTGGATTCCAAACACTATTGATTTCACTAGTGCCAATCTCCCTACATAACTCAGGAACTAATTATGCCAAATCATGATTTTCCCCATAATACTGTCAAGTAAGGCTTGATGCTTAGTTTTTTTAGGGTTCTTCTCGCTAGAGGCAACCCTAAATACTTAACTGGAAGTGTCCTCTCTGTGATGTGTAAATATAAATCCATTTGTCTTTTTACCTCCTTAAAACCTTGGCCTCCATAATGGATGGTGCTTTTGGTTAAGTTAAGTTGGAGATTGGAGAGCCTCGAGAAAAAAGTGAAAGTAATAATAAGACACTAAACAAAGCAACATCTGTAACACCCCCAAAATTTACACATTTTTTTAACAATAATTATAAATTAAAACCATAAATTCTAGGGATGTTACCGCTACACTTAGTACCAGATCGGTTCACTCCTACCGTTCCAGTACCAAGTGCTAAGGCTAAGAAAACAACTCATAATATTGATAAATAATCCAAATTCATAAATACGAGAATCAGGTACACATAAGTCTTTACACAATCCAAAATACGAGAGTTAGTTTTTTAGGGAAAAAGAGATAACTACAAAAATGAAATTGTTTCAGAAGTGCTAATCATAAATAAACATGATAGAAATAATAATCTCAATGGAAAGCCGGCCATGTCACTCTGGAAACCGATCCAACCCAATCATCACCCGGCTCCACCTGATGTCCCATAGACATCGATAGCATTAAAATAAACATCTCCTACCTGCAGCAAGTCAGATGGGCCTTCTACTCGTGGGAATGAGCAGCACCCATAAAAGGGGTGATCGGTACGCTACGTACTGAGTAAGGTAACTGAGCACTAAGGCCAATACATAATCACATAAAATCATATAGGATAATATTCAACTTACTCTTTCAAGCCCACATATATAATGCATAAAATCATCCAGATAAGCATACAACTTATAAATGATCAAGCCCACACATAAAGGCCCAAACAATCCAGATTAATTATTTAATTAATCTTTTTATCGAAAATCGATACACACCATGCCTTTTATCAAATTCATGTAAGTACAGGAACACCCCACTATTTTAGCCGGTGGGTCGGTCACTTGCGGGATAATAGTCTACACCACTATTTTTCACCGGTAGATCGGTCACTTGCGGAACAATAGTCCACACCACTATTTTTGACCGATGTATCAGTCTGGTTCCTGCTCACATGGTGTTCCATTGTAAGTAATTAGTATCTTTTAAGTGCCTTAGCCATTCTGGTTTGTGTTTGTAACACCCCCAAATTTACTACTGAAAAATTTCGTTTAACTCAAAAGTTATAGCGGAAGTAAGAGAATTAAAAACCGTAAACTCGGGGGTATTACCGCCACACTTAGTACCAGATCGATCCATAGCTACCGACCCGATACTAAGTGCTAAGGCTAGAAAGAATAAAACCAGGACAAAACATTCATAAAACACGGGTTCTACAAAATTAGAGTGCGAAGGTAAAAAGTTACATTCCGAAATACAATTTAAAAGGTTTATATATCAGAATACTTAAATAACGGAATAACAAGTATGATAAAACCCTTGAAGATTTAAGTACAACACTTGTGACTTTCAAGACGAATGCGATTACACAAAACAAATTCCGAAGGTAAATGTCCGGTCCACTTACTCCCTCAAGTCAACCTTCCCCCCAATAGAAACCGATCAAAACCTGCATCAAAGGTCTGCTCCCCACCATTGGTGGATCATCACAGGACCCATTCAACCAGTGTAGTATCAGTACGGGTCCAGTACTGAGTAAGGGCGTAGGTGCCAAGGCCCACACACAAAGATACATAACATAGCAGACATAGCATAGATACATGGATCGAATGCAATAACACATATAAACCACACAGGTTACAGACCAAACGTCACTTTTCTTTTATCAGGTCCCTGAATATAATCGATCATCATCTTGTCCAGACCCTGTGAGTGCGGGAACCCCACTATTATAGCCGGTGGAACGGTCGCGAGGGCCATGCCCTGCCACTATTATAGCCGGTGGAACGGTCGCGAGGGTAAGATACCCTGCCACTATTATAGCCGGTGGACCGGTCTGGCTCCGACTCACAAGGTATTCAACTGTAAACATTTATATCTTTCCCATGACTTATCACTTTTACGTTTAGTTTGTTGAGCACGAAATCCCCCACTATTATAGCCGGTGGAACGGTCGCGAGGGCTTATGCCCTGCCACTATTATAGCCGGTGGAACGGTCGCGAGGGTAAAATACCCTGCCACTATTATAGCCGGTGGACCGGTCTGGGTTCGGCTCAACCTCTTTCTCTGTAAGTCGTTAGTGTCTTAAAGTATCTTATTCGAGGACATATCTTTGTCATGCATGGCCAGAGTTCTCAACACATCACATCAAAACTGACGACATAATCGTACTATCACATGTTAATAAAATATAAGTACACGTCTTGTTTCCAAGCCACATTACCCACGAAACAAGTAAGATAACGACATTTAGAATACAACACAGCATTCATATAAGGCATCCACAGCACATAGGACACAGGTCACACATCCAATCTTATCTATATCCTCACTCGGTTTAGGTCACCGAGCTGTCTCCTACGCTTATATTAAGCTACTAACACCCTGTGTATTTAACATGCTTCTCGCATCGAAAACCCAAATCATGACCCTCAACTCAACTCCCCCACATACTTCACTCTTCCCCATAAATTCTTATTATTTCCCTTTTTTTTTTCCACCTCCTCAAATTAGGGTTTCCATCCCAAACCCTAGTCGGTCCCTATGTACCCTTATTTTATCCCACGTACTATTTTTCACCTCGAGCCTCCAATACTCCCAAACAACTTTCCGTTATCTTCCCCACGGCCCAAAAGTAACTTTCCATACGTAAGGTTCGCCCCCATGCGGACCTTAACCACCCCATGCAAACCCTAACACTTCCACCATGCCAACTCTATCATTCCCATGCAAACCCTAGTGTTCCCCAAGTAACTTTACTTTCTTCTACTCTCCTATTTATTTAATCCCCCCTTTTCCCATTCATTCATTAATCATAACCTGCCTAGGTCATTCTTACCTGCATTAGCCAACATACTTCCCTTTGGTTTTCCTATTTGCTTATTTTTCTCTTTCAAAGCCCCCACTCCACAACTCCTCATCAAAACATTCTAACGTGCATGTCACATCACACCATATCATCCTTGTATCATGCCATACTAGTACATATAAGCCAGAGTACGGAAACGTACCTCGGTTCCATGTTGCGCTTCACAAATATACACATAATATACAGGTTATAGCATACAACCATACAAAGCATATAAGGCACTTAAAACATGCAGAGCACACAAGTGGCCTTAGTTACGTCCTTACCTAAATCGGCGCCGGGCTTGGAGCACGCTCCTATACCTCCGGTGGTTTGACCCGGTTTACCTATAAGAGGGAATACTTGGGGTTAATCTCCCTCTACCAGAATTATCAAAATTCCCATCTTACCCCTATCATGGCCTAATACCAAGGCTACTATTAATAATGGGGTTTATAAATAAAAAGGGTTTGGTTATTACTACTCTTACGATAGCTTATACGGATTATCACTAATTAAGTAGGTTTTAGCAATCCAAATGCTAAGGTGAGGGTTTTAACAACATTAATAATGATTACCAGTAATACCTACCATAATAAGAATACTATTTATAATAACAGTGCTCCTAATAAAAATAATAATAGCTATAATGATAATAATGATAATAGTAATAATTGAAATCATATTAGCATTAGTAATAGTGTATTATCGATAATAATAATAATACTAATAATAAAGTATTTGTACAACCATAGTCGCTTAGGTGACAAAAACAATGATAATGTTAATAATAATAATAGTGATAATAATAATAATGATAGGAATGAAGACAATAATAATACAAATAATAATAATAAATACAATGAAAGTATTAGTAATAATATCAACGATCATAAAAATAATATTAATAAGGATAATAAGAATAACGGTAATAATCGATAAAATAATAGATGCGATAAACACAATAGTGATAAAGCAATGATAAGAATAATAATGATAATGATAATAACCATACTAATGATATTAATGAAAATAATAATAATATTATTACAATAATAATAGTAATATGGGTAATAATGGTAACGATAATAATACTAATAATAGTACTAATAATACTAATAACAACGGCCATAATAACGTTGATAATAAAATAGTAAAGACAATAATAATAATGACATTAACAATAATACTACTACTAATAATAATAGTAATAGTAATAGCAATAATAATAATAATAACAATAATAATAATAATAATAACAACAACAATAGTAAAATAACAATAACCATATTAATAATAATAATTATACTAATAGTAAAATAATGACCATGATAATAATAATAGTAATAATAATAACAATGACACAACCCTAAGAATAATAGCAATAATAATAATAATAACAATAATAGTACTAACACTAACAGTAGTAAAAATAACAACAATAATAATATTAATAATAACAATAATAACACTAATAGTAAAATAATAACAATAATAATAATAATGGTAATAATAGTGATAATAATAATACTAATAGTAACAATAATAATAATAACAGTACTAATAATAATAATAATAATAATAATAATAATAATAATAATAATAATGATAATAATAATAATAATAATAACATAGCCATAAGAATAGCAACAGTAACGATAATGATAATAATAATAAAAACAATAATAATAGTAATAATAATCATACTAATAATACTATTAATAGTAATAACCATCATAATATTAATATTAATATTAATACTAATAACAATAATAGTAATAACATTAATGGTAATGTTAGTAATAATAATGCTTAATAATAATAATGATAATAATAATAATAACAATAATAATAATAATAACAATAATAATAATAATAATAATAATAATAATGATAATGTTAATATTAATCATAATAATACTAATAATAGTAGTTAATAATATTAAACCACTAATCACTTTTATTTATTTATTTATTTATTCATTATTATTATTTACTTATTTTATTTATTTACTTATTTATTTATGACTTAGGGTTCAGGGTGTTGGCAACCTGACTGAGGTGGTGGTGGCGGCGGCGGCGGCGCGGCGGTGGAGGAAGGGAGAGAGGGGAAAATGGTGGTGGAGGCTAGGGGAGGGAAAACCAGAGGGAAAGGGAGGTACGGGGTGGTAGGGCAGGAGCTGCTGGTCGTTTTGGGGGGTGGTGGTGGCGCTGCAAGCGGCGGTGTGGCCGGCGGTGGCGGCGCGAAGGTGGCGCAGGGGCTGGGAGGTCGATGTTGAGGAGGGATTTTCGCACGGCCAGGGCGGCACGTGCGGCGCGAGGCAGGGAGAGCTAGCAGTTTGGTTGTGTAGAGGGAGGTGCAGGGAGGACGTTGGTGGCACGGGCAGGCGGAAACGGCGGCCGAAGGCGGAGGAAACGGCGACTGAAGGTGGGCGGTGCGGCGGCTTTGGATTTCTGGGTTTCAAATCTCCAACCCGATTCAGGCCATCTCCGGGGCTATTTATAGGCTAAACGGGACGGGAAAACGACAAGGATGCGAGGGAGGGTCAGAGGTTAGGTGGATGCGTGTCCGGCGAGGCTGACCGGAGCAGGTCTGCAATTGCAGACCGAGACTCGCCGGGGAGAGAGAGAGAGAGGGGTTTCGTGCGGGAAAAATAAATGGATCGATTAGTCAAATCTATAGGGGAGACAACGAGGTGGAGAAGGACGAAAAGACGGGAGCAATGGCGTGCCGTAGAAGCTTCCTTCTCCGGCGAAAATCTCGGGTTGCAGGTGGCTGGAGGTTGAAGACGATGCGGGGCGGGAGAGAAAGAAGGCTGGACCGGCGGTCCAGCGGAAAAGAAAAGAAGGGAGGAAACGGGGCGGGCCGAACCGACCGGGGGAAAAAAAGGAAGAGGGGCGCAGGAGGGGAACGGGCCGCGAGGGGGAAAGGGTGCTGGGCCTGGCAGGCCGGCCCAGGCCGGGAAAAAAATAAGGGGGAGAAGGGGAAGAAAGAAAAAGGAAAAAGAGGGAGAAAAAAAAAGGAAAAAGGGAAAAAGGGGAAAAGAGGGGAAATTAGGGGTTGGCTTAATTAGTATAATTTGGGGTAATTAGGGGTATTTAATAAAATATAATTATCAAAACAATAATTGAGTTCTACTTTTAGGTTAATTTAGGGGTTTATGGAAAAATCTTCTTAATTCCATTTTGATTAACAAAACACTTAAATTTTCTCTAATTAAATTATTTGCAAATTTTATATTAATTTGGACTATTTTATCCTTCCTATTTTTAATAAATTAATGTATTTAATAAATTTCTAAAATAAAAACCTTAATTAACTTAAAATACCACAATTCCTCCTATTTACACACTTATAAATTCCTTCTTGATTTATTCTAATTAATTCCCATTTATTTCACTAAAAGTAGTTTAATTTAATTAATTTCCTAATGATTCCCTATTCGGCCAGGATTTCCTAAATTAGGGTTTTTGGGGTATTTCAGTGTTCATTGAGCTCGAGTCACCCCACTATTATTGTTAGTGGGCTAGTCACTTGCGGGACAATGTCCACACCATTATTATTCGCTGGTGGATCGGTCACTTATAAGGTAAAATCCCTAACCACTATTCCTGACCGGAGGATATGTCTAGACTCAGTTCAATAGTCTTTCACTTTAAATAATTAGTGTCTTAGATATTTTATTCACAAACTTTTTCCCAGACATGCACGACTAACTCCATGCAAACCCTAGCTCCTATGCAAACCCTAGATCCACGTAAACCACACTTCCATGCAAACCCTAACTCCTATGCAACCCCATGCAAAACCCTAACAACATGCAACCCCATGCAAACCCTAACACCATGCAACCCATACAAAACCCTAACACCATGTAGGCATTAACTCCATGTAAGCCCAACACCATGCAACATTAATACCACATGCAAAACCCTAGCACCATACAACATTAATACCACCATGTAAAACCCTAGCACCATACAACATTAATACCACCATGTAAAACCCTAGCACCATGCAACATTAATACCCCCATGTTGTTACACTCCTCTTCATTATTTTACCACCCTATCATGCATGTCTTAGGGCCATATAATACTATAATAACAGCACACTCATACACATAATTCTCATGCCACAAGTATTTACACAAAACATACCTCAACTTCCATATCATGCTGCATTTATAATAATTATACAATATACACATAAAATCCACAATAAATCATATCACATGGCATGCATGTCATATAATCACATATTACACAAATGGCCTTAGCACCCCTTACCTAAAAATGTTACTAGTCTTGGAGCACGCTCCTAAACCACTTGAGGACTTTGACTGGGCTCACCTATAATGGGAAAAATACTAGAATTAGGTTCCCTCTTTAAAATACTAGTAATTTCTAACTTATCCAAAGACTTGATTTTTAATTAAAATAATACTATACTAAAATTAACTATACAAAATACTACTAAAAATACTAATAAAATACTATTATAATTTCAAACGAAAAGGTGGTATAAGGGCTTCAACCCTTCCCCCAAAATAATGTTATTAAAGAAAATAATAATAATAATTTGAATAATAACAAAATATTAGCAATAACAATATTATTAATAGAAATAATAATAAGAATAATAAGAATAATAAGAATATAAGCTTAAAATTACAAGGTGGGGTTTTTTACCCTACCTCCAAATGATGAAATTACTATTCAATAATAGTAATAATAATAATAATAACATATATAACTTTTAATATTAAAATTAATAAAGATAATAATAATATTAATAGTAAAAATATTAATAATAGTACTAAAAATGCAAGGGTGTGAGACCTAATTAAAATTTAAGGTCTCGGCCCCCCTTAAATAATTACAATATTAATAAAATAATTACACTAATAATAATATTAATAATAATAATATTACTATTATTATTAATATTATTATTATTATTAGTAAACTTATAATAATTCATATAAATTCCTAAAATTCGAAACTAACAATTTAATTAACTCAAGAATAATCTCCACCCTGCCAACAAAATTTATCAATAATATTACATCTAATAACAATAATAATAATGATGATGATAATAATAATAATAATTATTATTATATTAGAATAAATGATAAATATTAGAATAAAAACATAATAAATTGTAATAAATAGAAAAGAATGGCTTAGAAGGTCTAGGGTTTCACCTTGAGTTGGCGGAGATGGGTGGCACTGGCGGTGGCCGGAAAAGGAGTCTAACAGGGAAAAATATGAAGAAAAAGAGGAAAAGAGAAGGAGAAAAAAGAAAAGAAGGTTATGGTTCGGTGGAGGAGAATTAGTAGAAGTTTTTGGGTGGTGCAGAAGGCAGCAAAAGTGGCGGATGTGGTAGTGGGCGGTGGTTTAAAGGTTGTGGCGTAAAAAAATTTTCAAGATGGACAGGGAACTTCGCACGGCTATGGTGGCTCGTGCAAGAAGAATCGAAGGAGGTGGAGAGTTTAGTTAGCTAGAGTGTAATGCAAGGAAGAATTTGGAATGCAGAGGTGACATCGAGGTTTGCTATCAGCAGCAGAAGGCTCATCTGAAGTCAAGGTGGTGCAAGGTTAGCTCTTAGGGTTTTGGGGCGGAAAAGTTTCGAAAACACTCCAATCGAGGCTATTAATAGAGGTTCGAGAGAATGGTAGGGTTTTGGGGGTCGGCAGGAGGGTATTCTATGTAGGGTTTGGGGCAGCCGGCAGCGGTAATTGGCCGGCAAAAGTTTTGGTCGGGTTCGATCCTTCAAGAGAAAATAGGGAGAGAACGAGCGGGATTTGAGGATAACTAATCATGTCAAGCTAATCTGCGAGTCAAGAGGGAGAAAATGAAGGGAGAAATGGCCGATCAAAACCCTCGTGGCCGATGGCACCATTTTCAAAGGTAGAGGTTGCAGGCTCGACGATGGAGAGGAAAGGAGGAGGAAGAAGGAAGGAGGGGGTAAGCCGGTGGCCAGGAAAGAAAACGAAAAGAGGAGAACCGGGCCAATCGGTGCTGGTTATAAGCCCTTTAAATGAGATGCGGCATCTCAGTGGAAATAGGCTCCAAAATGCAGCGCTCGGATGCCGCATAAAGGGAACGGTGCTAGGCCGCAGGAGAAGGAAGGAAAAAAGAAAGAATTGGGTCGCGGTCAGGCCCAATCTGGTGGGAGAAAAAGAAAAAGAATAAAAGAAAGAAAAAGAAGGAAGGAAGAAAAAGAAAAAGGAAAAAAAAAAGAAAATTTAAGCGGTTTGGGGTTAAATAAATTAATTAGAATATTTTGGGATATTTAGAATATAAAAAATTTAAATAAAATAATACTAAATCTCCTTTTTGGGCTATTTTAGGGTTTTCAACATATTTCTCCTAAATTCCTTTTTAATTAGCAAAAAGCCCAATTTTCCCTTTATAAAAATATTTATAAAATTATAATTACTTTTCCCTAAATAAATCCTTCACATTCCAAATAAAATTAATTAATTAATTCCCTAATAAATCCTTATTTAATTATACTCTTAAAATAAATAATTTCGGGGCATTTCAACATCCCCTTTAAAGAATAATAATAAGCCATCCATAAATAGGAAAGACAACAACCTCACTCTCTTATAGTTGATATGAGGCTTAAAGTTAAGGTTATTCCAAATCTTTCTCACAAGCCTTGTGAAATATTCCATAATAAGAGACAAAGATAATGGGATAGCAGATCACCCTATATCAAACCCCTTTTTATCTCTAAAAGGATTACACAATACACTATAAAGTATAATGGAATAGCTCACTGAGATACACAAGCTATTACTAGGCAAACAAAATACAATGGGAAATTTAGGCAACAAACATATGTTGCTAGAATTTTCAATCGATGGAATTGTAGGTTTTTTTCATTATTGACTTAAAAATACATCTTGATGAAATATGTGTATAAGAATAACCTTAACAAGAACTAATTCCATAAGAATATTGTCACAAATATTTCTTCCCTTAATGAAAGTCTATTGGGATTCACACACCACTTGACCTAGGATAAGTTGAATGTAGTTGGCTAAAACCTTAGAAAGAACCGTGTAGATGGTCTTGTAATAGGCTATAGGTTGGAAATATCCTATTATCTCAACATTAGAGACTTTATGATGTTAATGCATGGATGTGACATTCAAGGAGGAAGGTGTTTACTCTAAAAATGAAGAACACCCTCAATGACTACCACACTAAATCTCTTATAATATGCCATGTACTCTTAGAGAAGAAAATATTGAATCCATTTGGGCAAAGGCCTTTATCATTTCCCATGGAAAATAGGTGTCCCCAAATCTCCTCATTCTCAAATGGTTTTAATAAAGCAATACTTTCTTGTGAATCCAATTTAGGCTATATAATAACAATTCACTTGTTAAACACACTTAGGTGCTTAATTTCTTAACCTTGTTATGCCTTATATAAGTTGGTGAAGACATGGATAATATCCTATTGGGAATTATAAACATTTCCTTATGCATTCTTAATGGATAATTTCTATTTTTTACCCTTATCCCCTTCAAAACTTAGTGGAAGAAATTAGAATTGCCATTACCTAACTTTATCCATTAGATACAAAAATTTTTCTCAAGGAAACTCTCATGACCAAAAATGAGGTGTTAGAGCTGCAATAGAGCCTACTTCTATTATTCTATATGAATTTAGCTTAATGATTCTACATAAATTTCATTTTTCACCCTTTCCCCTTCTTCAAAGGCTACACACACCTTCCCCTCTATATTCCCATACTTTTTTGCGTTAAACTTTTTTTAACTCTAGCTTCAAACTCTTAAAATTACACCTAACCTCTTCCAGTTGATTAAAAATACCTAATTTATTCCACCCTAAAATACCAATACTATGGAACTTTATATTCTTCACAAATATGTTAAAATTCAAAAATTCTTGGGCTTATGGGTAGCTCCTTGCAAATATGAACCACCACTATTATATGGTGAGAAATAAAATGAGATAAGAACTCAGCTCTAGCATCCCCAAAACTAACAAACCACAATGAGTTTTCAAGAACTATATCTAGCTTAAAAGAAATATATATTCTCATGATCTTATCTATTAGCCTAGGTGTATAGAATACCTGCAAAGGGGATGTCCTAAACTTTTATGTTATGCACACAATAGTCTCCATGTTATGAGCATTTACAATCCTCTATACTTTCTTCAATGGGTTAAGAATCATGTTAAAATCCCCATTTAACAACTAAGGATGATGATCAACTTTCCCGTGAGATGGCTAATGCCAAAATGCCTTCCTTTTTTTTTATTTGATCTGGATGCATAGATGATAACAAGATAAAAATACAAATGCCTTGAGAGATTCATCATTATCATGTTTATGTCATGATAAAAAAAAATACTAACAACTTCTAGATTTAAAAGGATATGATTCCACCTAGTCCACACTATCCCATTATGATGACATGGATAATGATTCCCCTATTGCTAACCTTTCAATAGAGAAGCTTATGTCTTACCGGCCTTATTTACTTTTATTCTAACCTTTACCTAACCAATGATACTTATATTATTACTACCTACCCACCCACCTCCTATTTTTTAGAGGGTTTTTTATCCTTCTTATGTTCCAAATACCTATATTCATGAGAGATGAATGTCTAGGGCAGCACTATACTCCTATTAAACCATTATTCATCCTTTTGTCATATGCATCCAAGGCTACAAAGAGCCTTTGAATCCTCCTTCAATAGAATCCTCATTATAAGAACCCTAGAGGGAGCTGATTAGGGTTTAAGGGAATGAAAATAGAAACTAAAAAATATACACACAACTTATAGTAGCTTAGGAGTAAATTTGTCTCTACATCTACTGCCAAAAGGTTCTCTCTTTTGGATTTTGAACAAGTGATGTGATTTTATTAATGATCATTCTTCTCCTGATTTATGAGCATTACAAGCTCAATGACCATGTGAGAAATTATTTTCAATGTGGCATATTTATCTTCTCTAAACTCTCAACAATAAAATATCAAGAATTATAGGAAAAAATTCACTAACCCCTTTATAATAAATGTTGCGAGGTGGTTGTGATTAGAATTTATTCTCACCAAATCTTAATATATGAAAGTGTAATACTTTGAATGAAATATAATCTATCTATATATAGTAAGAGATATTACAAATGTAGAATAAATCTAGCTAATAAAAGTGATCAATGAACACTTCTCAATAAAAGCTCAAGATTTGAAAGTTATAAGAGTTTGAATGAATAATTAACCCCTTTTTTTGGATCTCCTTACAAAAAGTAATTATCCACGGTAATTAATTTTTTAGATTTTATTTAGGTAAAAAAGTTTTCAAATAAGTAATTATCTTAGATAATTAATTTTTGTAAGGAGATATAAAAAACCCATAAATGATTGAGAAAGTGAATAAGTAATTAAATATTAAATGTAATTGAACAGTTGTGTAATAATGTTAAGGGAGCTTCTTTATAAGACTTACCCTCATCAAGCACCACTAGGCACAATTTGCCTGAAATATTATACCACCCAATGAGTAGAAAACTAATATTTAATGCTCACCATTCAATCTACTTGAGTAGACCAGTTGATCGGCTATACGACTATTTGATTTGTTGTTTAAACCAGTTGATTAAATACATTCAAACCTAAGAGGAAAAGGTTACCATTACACAATCTAGTCAATCAATTTTGTTTTCTACATAGTTAGTCTTATGAATATATTTGCAAAGTACCACAGTTTTGTGAAAATAGTTAATCAATATACTCAAACCAATCAATCAGTTTACTCCCTATGAAATATTTTTTTTCCACTTTGCCTCAAACTTTAGCCTTTTTGGTCAAACCAATTGATCAATTTTATCAACCAGTATATTGACATCATCGGTTATGCAATGTCCTTATCCTTATTCTAATGATAATAAATAGGTTTTGAGAACTTATGTGTTTGCATAAGTGTGCATGAACTATGATTAACAAACAAAGAGACCAAAAAAATCCTAATCAAATCATTTCACAAAGTATAAATTTAAAAGAGAAAAAAAGTTTCAAAGTACAAAAGAAGACCGTATAAAGATTACTAAGGGCTAAAACTTTAATGTTATATTTCTAAGTCTTTGGTTTTCTTAGAAAGAGTTAAGTTGAGTAACTTCACATTTTGGTTAAAACAATTTATAAAATTTTTAAACACTTCATTTGAGTTCACTTTATGTGATATCATGTTTGATATTGATTTCTAAATCTTTCCAAGTGTTTCTAAATCTTCTTACTTGTTTTTAATTAAAAATAATTGACATGTCTCAAGATCGATCGACTAGTTTGGTTTGAACCAGGGGCTTAAACATGTAAAACTTAGATAGATCAACAGGCATAATAAACCAATCAAATAGTTTCATCAAACTATTTAAATGGTTTGACAAACAAATATAAAGGTTTTATTCCTACAAAAACTCATCTGTCTCTATATGAACACTTTGACTAGTTTCTTTAAATTAATTAGTTGGTTTAGAAACCAATCAATTGGTTTAACGAACCAATATATGGGTTTTTCTCATATAAAAACCCATTTTTCTCTATTTAAACTCATCAATAAGTTTTTATGAATTGATTGATTGGTTTGATTAACTAAACCATAGGTTTTTTCTCCTACAAAAAACCATTCATCTCTATTTAAACTCATCGAGTGTTTTTGCTAAAATCAATAGACTAGTTTGAGAAATCGATCAAATGGTGTGAGTAACTATACCAAGGGTTGATACAAAGTGAGAAATGGTTTTTCCTAGGAATAAAATTGTTCGATTGGTTTGAGTAAGTTTATTGATAAATTTGAAGGAAACATAGACTAGTTTACTAAACCATGGAATTGTTCGCATATGTTCATAGAACCAATTGAATACAACATAAAACTAATCAAATTTTTTATGTGATGATAAATTTCTCATCTTTGGTCTAAAAACATTAATCCAATTAGTTTGCCCAAATAAACTAACTAGTGAGCATTAAATGTTGGTTTTTTTCTCATTAGGCGATACATTTTTTTGGACCATTTATGTCTAATGGCCACCTGATGAGGGTGAGCCTTCTAAAGAAGATCCCTCTATATTTACCACAATAAATTTTAAATTATATTTATTTTCCAATCACCTACTATGCTAATAATTCAATTACATTCAAACCCTCTTAAACTTTCAAATCATGAGTTTTTATTGAAATATGTTTATTGCTCACTTCTCTTAGCTATAGTTTTTCTACAATTTTAATATATCTTCTATTATATCTCATTCAAATTTATACATTTTCATATTTGATTTTTGGTGATAATCAATGGTAACAAGAACAACATTTCAAAATTCATTATAAAGAAGTTAGTGAGTGTTTGCCTACCATTCTTGATAGATTTTTGATAAGAACATGGAGAAGATAAATAGATCAAGTTTTAAATAATCTCTTATGGGGTCATTGAGGTTTTAAGGCTCATAAAATGGGATAATAATGATCATCAATAAATACACATCACTTGTTCAAAATCTAAAAGGGAGACCATTTTGGTAGTGCATATAGAGATTAATTTTCTCTTGAACCATTATAAGTTAAGTGTAACATTTTTTATATTCCAATTCCATTCCATTAAAACCTATTCACTGCACTATAATGTTCTTTATTCAATCCATTTGGAGAAACAAGCCAATTTGTTTAAATCGAGATGAGTAGGTTTCTACAGAAGCGAAATCCATAGACTAGTTCTGCCAAATTGGTCGACTCATTTGAAACACTAGAATAAGGGTTAAGATGAAGTGAAAATGGTTTTTCCTAGGGATTAAACTAATTGAATTTTTTGAATAAATTGATTGACTAATCTAAAGGGTTATAAGCTATTTTAAAAAACAATGCTACTATTAAAAAAAGGTAATAGGTACAACTATGTCCAACACTAAATTGATTGACTGGTTTGTTTAATAGTAAATTATTCATCTTAGATTTGAATATATCTAGTTGAATATTTTTCACAACTGAAAAAATTTTCCCACAACTGATCAATCATTCGGTCCAAACTAATCTTCTGGTGGGCCTTAAATGACGTTAATCTACTCATTAGCTGATATATCTTTTTAGTTCATCTGTGCTTAATTGTAATCCCCCAAAATTTTCAAAAACCTATAATTTAATAAATAGCTTTTATTTGAAATAAATTAGCTTTTAAAATTACTTAATTTAATTATTTTATGAATTTTTGAGTATATAAATTTTGATAGGAGTATTTAATATATTTAAAATAAATATTTTGTTATTTTAACACATTGTTTTTAATTAAATAATTTTCCAAACTAATATTTTACTAAAATTATCCTTTTTGAACCAATATATTAAATTATAATGAATTAAAATATTAAATTAAATAATTTATCAAAAATATTACATTTTATTATTTTCTAAATTAAATTAAATTATTTTCCCCTATTTTTCCTTTTTCTTTTCCTTCTCCTTTTTCTTCTTTCTTTTCTTTTCCTTTTTTCCTTCGGGTCGCCCGCCAGGCCAGCCTTTCCTCCTCTCCCCTGCGCACTAGGCCTCGGCCCATCTCTCCCTCCTCCCTTTCCCTCCTCTTCCTCTCCCGTGCAGCGTCGCTCAGCCCAGCACTCTTTTCTTTCTTTCCTTTCTCGCTGGATTGGCCAACCTACCCATTCCTTCCTACGCCGATCCGCCCGTTCGCACCCTTCCCCCTTCCCTTCTTTCTTCCTCCACGCCTGACACCTTGAGCAAGCCAGCCACCGCCTACAACTGCCATGTCCGGCCACCACCTACCTCCCTGCTACTCCCTCTCTCTCCCCCGTCATTTTCTTTCCAATTTTGAACCAAACTAACCCCTGCATCCCTAGCCCACATGCCCTCTTACTTTCCTTCTTCTTCCTTCCCTTTCCCTTGCCAACCGATACCTCCCTGCCACCCTTCAATCTATCGCCGACCGGCCACCTGCCCACTCTCTTCTCCCTCTTCTTTTTCTTCACCTCTCCAGCCTCCTTTCTGCCCCATATTTCGAGTATCTCCCTTTCCCCGACCTCCCTCTTCTCTCCTTTCTTCTCGTCCCATTTTTCCCTATTTTTCCACGCAGCTGCCATCCACCGCACCAACCACTGCACTAAACCCTGCGCCGCCTTCTGCCACCCTATACCTCAGCCCTGCACCACCACGAGACCACCCAAGCCACCCCCAAGCCTTGTAGTTCCTCCCTTCTCCACCTCTTCTTTTTCTCCCTACTTTTCTCCTTATCGGTAGGCCACCTGCAACCTCCTCTACCACCCTCATAAGTTTTTGGCCAGAATAAGCCCCCTCACCCCTCCATATTTCCCCTCTCTTTTCCTTCCTTCTCAGCCACGCCCAGCCCGACAGCCATCTTCGCCGCCTTGCCTCCGCCGTCTCCGCCGCCCTCTACTGCCGTGAAACCATCCCCAGCCTCCACCTACACCCCCTCTTCACTCCTGCACCCTTCCCTTGCCTCCAATCCTTCCCCATCTACCTCCTTTTCTAGCCTAAAGTCCCTAAGGCGAGCCATCTCTCGTCCCTTCTACCTCATTACCATCGAACCTTTTCTTCCCCCATTAATTTGCATGTGGCTCACACTGTTCATGCAGCGTGAGCTCCATATTTATTTGGAATTTATTTATCTAAATTTTGAGGTATATTAATAGTTAATTAAAGTGTATTATTATTAAATAATTTTTTATAAAGTTTTATCCTTTTTAATTTCCTACTTCTAATATAATAATTATTGATATTATTTTTAGGTGTTGAGTTGCTAATTAAGCTTTGAATCTTTAACCGGGATACCAGTAAGGTTCAATTTTTGTGGGATTAAGATAATCATTAAACCCCACTTAAATGCATGAAAAAACGTATGCTAGCACATTAGGAATTTTAGCATGATTTTATGCATGTTATATGTTGCCTAGTATGATATATGTAGTTGTTTATATTGATTGATAAGAGGAAAAGCATGCTAGATTTTGTGCCATGTGTAGAGATGATACTTAAGGAAGGAGTTTGATATTTTATGGAAATGTTAAATGCTTGTCAATGATGTATTATGTTTCTAATGTATGAATAATATTATTATGAGTCTAAGGGTATTTTAGTAATATGCCTATGTAAGTATGTGATCTAATATATGTAGTTGCTAATGAGTATTATGTTGAATAATGACAAGTTGGTGGAGTTAGGTGATAAGAATGAAGTACTAATGTTAGTATTTTATGTAGTGGTGGTAAATTCATAAAAGTGGTGTAATAAAGGGGTTAAGTGGAAATTTTATAAGTGAAAGGGGTATTTTGGAAATTTTATAGTAAAGGGGTATTTTGGTAATTTTGAAAGAAAAGGGTAAAACGGTGATTTTGTAAGCAAAAGGGTACTTTGGTAATTTCAAAAGAAAGGGATGAAATGATAATTTTATAAGTAAAAGGATAAAATTGTAAGTTGTAAGAAAAAGGGATATTATGGCAATTTTCGAGGCAAAAGGGTAATATGGTAATTTTATGATTAAATGGAAAAATGGTAATTTTACAGGTAAAGGGCTATTATGGTAATTTTGGGAGTAAGAAATAAAATGGTAATCTTAGAAGAGAAGGGCAAAATGGTAATTTGTAAGAAAAGGGTAAAATAGTAATTTTGGATGTAAAGGGTATTATGGTAATTTGCAAGCAAAAGGGTAATATGGTAAATTTGGATGTAAAGGGGGTAAGATGGCAATTTTTATAAATAAAAGGATATTATGGTAATTTGGAAGTAGGGGTAGAAGGGTAATTTTATAAATAAAAGGATGTTTATGGCAAACTTGGGAGTAAGGGGTAACTTGGTAATTATAAGAACGACGAAGGGTAATTTGGTAATTAAATTATGATTATAGAAGGGCAACATAATATTTATAAAAATGGAGAAGGGTAAATTGGTTTTTATAATAATGGATAAGGGTAAAATGGTAATTATAATAATTGAGAAGGGTAGAATGGTAATTATGACAATGAAAAAGGATAATTTGGTAATTTAACCAACTAATGGGTAATTCAGTAATTATGATGATGGAGAAGGGCAATTTGGTAATTTAATTGACTAAAAGGTGAGTTAGTAATTATTTAACCTACTAAAGGGGCAAATTGGTAATCATGATAGTAAAGATGGGTAAATTAATAATTTATCCAACTAAAGGGCAAGTTGTTACTTTTAATAAAAGAAAAGGGCAAATTGGTGGTCTAAAAAGCGTAGGGGATAACTCGGTAACCTAAACCGAGTAAGGGGTAATTTGGTAATTATGCAACCTAAAAGGTAATATGGTAATTTGTCAAGTAAGGAAGGGATGACTTAGCAATTATATAAGTAAGGGGTAAATAAGTAATTTGTACCTAACATGTCGTTGTGATTGTGGAATTTCATAATATGATTCAAATAATGCTGATTAGCAAGGTAAGAGTATTTGATAATTAGTAAGTATCACGAGAACAAATCCTAATTCGGAATTGGATGAGATTATGATGGCCTTATTGGTTTCTCTATGATATTCTTGGATAACCATCTGAATAAGAAATGACTAATGATATCAAAACGATTGTAAGTGAATAAGTATCTGATTATTGTGCGTTTTGTGATCACCTTAATTAAGACACTAATACTTAATGTGAAAGACCTCAAGATCAGGAATGGTGGCTCTTTAGGGGTCGCTACCCTAAAGACGTGGTTTAGCCCACGATTATTCTAGTATTGTTGGTGTGCCTTTGTGCCCCATCCAGGCCCTATATCTTACTCTATCTAGCTCTACGGATCTAGTTAGGGGGTATGCAAACTTATGGATTAGGTGTCCTTGTCGGTAGGGTACTGAGTAGCTTTATGCACCAGTACGACCAGGGTACCTTTGCGTCCCTGGGTTCGTGGTTGAAGGGTACTGAGTAGCTTGTATGCACCGGTACGACCGGTGTACCTTTGTGTCCTGGGTTCTTGATCTCATGTCCGAGGCAAATAAATAGAATTGTTGTGCTGATTAAGGAAAGGAAAAATACTAATCATGAAAGTGAAAGATTAATGAGTCGAGCCCAGTTAACTTATGATAATGAGTACCGATCCACCGGTTATAATAGTGGCCCAGGAGCATGTTATCCTGGCAAGTGATTATGAGTACCGATCCACCAGATATAATAGTGGCCCAGGAGCGTTTTTCCCTGGATGATGATTATATGTATTCCGGTCCACCGGCTAAAATAGTGGGGGTCCCGAGCTCAATAAAACAAGCATTTGATGTGAATAAATTATGGAAAGATATTAATTACTTATAGTGGAACACCTTGTGAGTCGGGGCCAAACCGGTCCACCGGCGAATAATAGTGGCCAAGAGTGTTCTGCCCTGGAGACCGATCCACCGGCAATAATAGTGGTCAGTAGCGTTCTGCCCTATATGTATTCCGGTCCACCGGCTATAATAGTGGGGTTCCCGCACTCACTTGGATATAACCAAAGAGATGATTGAATAATGATGGACTAATGGCTTAAGGCCTAAAAGTATCGATCGTACCTTATAACTTGTTGATATGTGGCAGCCTTGTTATATATGTGATTGTTATGTATGCACCTCTCATTACATATCTCTATAGCTTGCATTATGTGTTGCATTGCGGGCTTATTTTTAAGTGTGGTATTAAAGGGTTACTCAGTACCATAGTACTGAAGGGTTCCCTTCGTGGGGCCCTGCCTATTCAATGGGCAGTACTCCTTGCAGGTCTTTTCAGGTGCTCCTCAAGTGGGCTACGGGAAAGAGAGTAAGGAATTATCCGGAACTGTTTAGGGTTTTTCTCCTTCTCTTTTAAATTCTTGGTTTTAATGTTAATGTTGTTAATATAACCACCACTGGTGGATTCTATTCTTATAAATGATTTGATACGCTACTCTGATTTAAAAATGGATTGTAAATTGTGTTTTATGCTTTTAGCCTTAGCACTTAGTACTGGAACAGTAGGAGTAAACCAGTCTGGTACTAAGTGTGGCGGTAATATCCCCAAAATTCATGATTTTATAATTTACTTCCTCTAACTCTTTCAAATAAAATGAAATTTTTCAGTAGTGAATTTTGGGGGTGTTACATTAATGGCTACTTGATGAGAGTATGAATTATGAATAATATCCCTTATCATTTATCAAAAAAAATTAAATTTCATTTAACACGGAACTACTCATCTTCTCTCTCAATCATTCAATTGCTCATTCAAACTCTATTAACTTTCAACACCTGAGATTTTATTGAAAAATGTTTATTACTCACTTTTCTTAGCTAGAGTTACTCTAAAATTGTAATAGCTATTAATACATCTAGCTAGATTACATCTCATATAAATTTTTATACTTTCATATTTTTATTTTTGGTGAGAATCAATGGTAATCACAACCACTTTATAAAATTCATTATAATGGGGTTAGCGAGTGTTTTCCTATCATTCTTGATAGATTCTTACTAATAGTTTAACGAAGATAAATAATTCAAGTTGGAAATCATATCTTAGATGGTAATTGTAGTTTAAAGGTTCATAAACCGTGACAATAGTTATCACTAATAAAAACATATCATTTGTTCTAAATATAAAAGGGAAAACTTTTGGTAGTGGATGTAGAGACTAATTTGCTATTAAAATGCTAGAAGTTGTCTGTAAAAATTTTATTTATTTTTTCCTTTCCATTAAACCTATTATCCCCTCTAGGGTTCATTTAATTGGTATAAGAGCTTGAGAATATCATGAAGTATTCAATAATTCAGGGAGTAAAAGATCTACGAGCGAAATGTATTTAATCGGTTTAAATGAAGGCATCTCCACCCAAAAACACCATTGTCAAATGGAAAGATGTTTTTCTATTGGAAGAACAAAATTATTTCCTTAATCATTCATATGAATATGACATATTTTTAATAGCCACTAAAGGGCCAATCAAAATTATAAAATTATTCAACGATGAACAAGTCGAAAAGATGAGCGATGAGCTCACAGAAGCAAAGAAGAGAAAGGTCACTCTCAATGAAAAATCCATCATGATCCTTCAATGTGGTATTGGTGAAAGAGATTACTACCACATCCAAATGTACGCCACTAAAAAGGAGATATATGATAAGCTAATCCTCACTCATGAAGGGACAAAGCAAGTAAAGGATTAAAGAATCAATATTCATACTAGAGAGTATAAACTCTTTAGTATTAAGTAAGGTGAAAGTATTACCAACTTAAGCAATCTCTTCACTTTTATTTTTAATAACCTCAAGGAATTGAGAAAGGAAATTTATGAGGAAGAACAATAGAGAAATATCTTTTAAGGTCTTACAAAGGAGTGGAGTCCCAAGGTGACCAGAATTGAGGAGGTTAGATATTTAATGAATACGATAATTGAAGAAATATTTAGAAATCTCATGGTTCATTAATCAAAGATGGAATAAGGATTGGATGAAAGAAATAGGAAGCCTCTAGATCTAAAATCTTGCGATTTCTTTAGTAAATGAGAATTAGTTGAAGAGTTGGTAGAGGAAGGTGAAGATTAAGCTCCTATGGATGATTAGAAAGTGGCCTTTATATCCACTCAATTCACAAGGTTCCTTAGATCTAGGGAAGGGATAACCAATAAGTAGTTAATCGATTGAAGCTTGAAGCTTTCCATTTAGTTATTAGTGTAATGGTTGAAACATAAAGTTTCACATTTGATATAAGTAATTTAATAGTAGAGGCTAAAGGCTTCATGTCTCATAAACTTGAAAATTTATACAATCAAAATACTATTGTACATTTTATTTTAAAGATGAAGTATTTTTTTAACCTTATAATTGATAATAATGTACACGTATATGTGGTATGATAAACTTATTAAATAGTTTCTTGATTTAACAATCAAATAACAATAATGTGCATGATATTGATATTGTACCTAAGTTTCAGGAGAAATTACTATGGTCTATGAATATTTGATGGTATTACTATCATCAAGTTTGCATATAAGTAAGCCTAAGATAAGTGAACAATATATGCATTTGGGATATTTAAAAAACCCAAAATGTATCACTAATCAGAAGTTAATAGACCATAAAAAAATATCTTTGTGGCATGAGAAGTGAGATAGTATTAGTGTAGCAATGATAGGAAAGATCATTGAAACTTTCACAAGCACCCACTTAGAATCATGAAGATTCTTTTTAATTGGTGATCGCATATGAAGGACACATTATTCTTGACAAATTTATAGTCGTGATAATGTAAGAAAGTACAAAATCTCCTATGTCCTTGACATAATTCAAGTTGATATATGTGGACCATTTAAATTTATCATGGTATATAATAATGCATAAATGTAAGGTCATATGTTATATTTTGAAACTAATATTATTGCAATGGCACAAAAGTGATTAGCTATCTAATTGGGGTAAACTTGCAATCAATGCTTCAAGTTGGAAGCAAAATAACATGGTAGAGTAATTGATTATGCATTTGATTTATAAGACCTTGTAAGTGAGGTTTAGAAGTGATATATCAATATGCATGCAATGGTTTTTGATGTATACTAATCGCATATCATATTATACCTTAAACCAAGTTAATTAAGATGAGCATGATACTTATTTTAAAAAAATTGGATGAGTCTTATGTATGCCTATGATCCCCCATGAATATGAAATTAAGCCACGAAGAAGTTTAGAAATGTTTGTTTCCTCGGCCTTAAGGGGAGAGAAGAGGAGACGGAGATTGTAAAGTAAGCAAGCACTTAGAATACATCTTCCACAAGATATGAACCCGGATATCTTCCATGAGATATGGACCTAAAGGAAGATGAAAGTGCACTTGATTGTGCTTATGCTTTCTTAATGTAGCTTAGCTACAATTTTTGTTTGTTATGGCCAAGAAATTATGATACCAATATGTGTTTTGACTAAATTTCCAACTCACATAGAAGTCCTTGTGGTGACTTTAAATAAGTTAATGGCAAGTATGTTACAAATATTCTATAAGCGTATGATATGAATCTAAAGAGCTAAACTCTCATAATAGTAGTTATAATCTTTAAAAATGATATAAAAAAAAGCTTGACATAATCAGTCCACATATCCATATGGATAGAATCTCAAAATAAATTCCATCGGCAAATGAAATATTCATTAATTATCCTTACACCAATGTAAGATAGTATGAGGTAAACATTGGAGATGTATTTACCTAAATAGCAGCAACTAATAATGGAGAAAAGTGATAATTATTCTTGATTAATTATGGAATTTCATGGATAAATTATTAATGAGTTGGAACAGTCAAATGTATATACTTAATGAGCATGATTTGCACGAATAAGAAGTCTAACATTTCAAAGTGTCATACAAATTTATTATAAGTGGGTGTTCATAAATAAATAATTTGAAAGTCAATTTGGTGATACATGTTTTTGTACAAAAGCTATATTTTTGTCCCTGATAAGGTTTTTGCTAGTGAATTATTTAAATAAAAGAACTATTAAAGCGTGATTGTACATATAAACATATTCATATGTAATATGACATGTGAAGGAGACATACTAAGTTGAAGGAACAAAGCTATACTATTTTCCTTAGCCATAGTTTTGTCCTATTGTGCTTTCCAGTTAAGATTTTTTATGAGACAATATTTAAAATATATACCTTTTATGGAAAAGTGTTATAAATATAAGAAGATGTACATCTAGGGGGTATGTTGTAAATATTCTATGTACATATTATGGGTGTAAACGTTATGAATTTGTACTTTATTAAATCATAGATTTTATACTCCCATTAGTTCCATCAATCGTAATAGCTTTTTCCCATTATGATTCTAACCCCTCAACTCTATGTATCATCCACATTCTTTTATATTATCTAACTCCTTCTCACAATAGATGTAATAACTATGGGTATTGTATATATGGGATATTGTGAATTGTAAATGTAGGAGAAAACTCATACGTATCAATAAGAACGAGAATTCACATTCTCTCTTCCTCTCTATATTATTATATTATCTCTTTTTAAATTTAACAATATTACAAAAAAACTCATATCGTACTCCATAATATTTCTCTTTAAGTGGTTAATATTTTATTATACCAAAATAGATGCCATACAAGGTCCACATATCATACCAAGCCAATTATCCATCCATTTAATCCATAAATATAGATAAAAACCTAGAACCATGGTAAAAGCAAAGCTAAACCAAGCTCTAATCACTTAAACGTGCATTATATCCAATACTCAAAACATTGATTCAAATATATTCAATAATGTTTCACATGAAGAGTTACATTGAATCATCAATATTCATGCTTATCATTTCATACTGCACCATAAAGATTGAAACTCAAAAACATGCTCCACTTGACAAACACTTCATGCCATATATTAACATGATTTCCAACTAATTAATCAAAATATGAATTACAATCTTAACATGTCATTCACCCATTTGTGCTTGAATATAATACAAGCTTAAAATTACTCTTTTACCTAATCATACTTGAAGGGGAAATATAATTCCACCACATGATGCATATAGCATCCACATTATTTTCCTTCAAAGAGTCACAATGCCCCTATCATGCATATTTTTAAACTACCATGATGGAATTATGCCCAATATACATATTATATAGGACTCATACTTAAAAATTAGGTTTTCATGCTTTCATTCAAAACACATCTAACTCAAGTGCAATATAATGTATCATATAAGGTATAGTGCATACTAGGCATACTAAATCAAGTGAATTGTATAGACCTTGACTCTAAGACCCATACACATTGGTTGATCTTCATGACCAACCATTTATGGAGGGGTAGACACTTACCTTAGTCCATATATAACTAAATAGAAAGAGTAGAGAAATGAAACCCTAGCTATATAAAACATGTTAAGATTGTAATTCATATAATGTCCTTGACTTGTCACATGAGTCTGAATTTCATATTTTCGTATGTGAAAAGAAGTATAAATATCTGCATATACAAGATGCTCACTAATGAGTACCGCATCTTCAAAATTATAACCTTCCCATGGCATATAAGCTACTAATACGTTTTTTCCCAAAGATAGTTCGCCACCAACTGTAGCGGCACCGTCTGCTAAAATTTGTCCTTTTTTAATGAATTTACCTTGCTGAATCTGGGGTTTTTGATATTCTAGAAAGCAAATCAAGAATTTGGGACTCGAGGACACTCCTCTAAAACATTTCTTTAAAAAAATGAGGCATTAACCTGTTTAAGATAATTAGAATCTTTCAAAATATTATCAATTGATTTAAAACACAAATCAAACATAAGTTCTAGAAAATAGGTTAACTTATATAGAAAACAACCTTACCACTTAGGTTTTATAACCAAAGTATAAATCAACTAATTCTATAGAATTTATTAGATATATAAAATAAAAATAAAATTGAACATATATAAAATTAATGAATTAGTTTAAGAAAACTCTATCAAAAGCTCACTTAATTTTATCAAAAAAAATCTAGAAATTAAGGTTTCTAGGCCTGAACTACAAATTGACTAATCCATATCAACTACCTTAATTTGATAGTTAAAAAGTACAAGTAAACCAATTATAAACCATTCAAAATAATTAAATTCAATGAATACAATTGTTTAAAAAATTAAAAGAATCATTTTTTTAAGATTGGGTCTTAAGTCTAGAATGCAATCTAGTTGATTCTTATTGAATTATTCAAACTGGCTGACCATAAATAAAATTACTCATATTCTAAATTATTCTAAACAACCAATTGATAGAAATAACTCAAGGATTCAATCAAATTTCAAATATACATGCTCCCTGATTAAGTTTTGAGCCACACAAATCCAGTTTAATCAACTACGTAAATTTCTCGAATTTAAGATACCAACATGTAATAAAATAGATTTCAAGACATCTTGCATAATTAATTTATCAAAAATAGCAAAATTGAGCTATTTTGTTATAGTTAAAAAAAAGCATATCTTACAAATCAACCACTTGAAACACCATTAACACTACTAAAGCAATCATCTAACTCATATATGCATAATTGAATAATCAATTTTGTTAAATTAAACTCAATTTATACATGTAGTACCTAATATTTTTTAAATGGTTGAATGAGAAATTATGCCAAATATAGGCCTTTGATTTTGATTTAATGTTATGATTTAGTTTGGGACAAAGTTTGATTTGAAATCATGTTGAAAAATGAAGTTCATTGAGTTTTGTAGGCATTTGGTTTTCTTGACTAAACTGATTGATTGGTTAGGGAAAACCAATCAACTAGTAGTAGAACAGTCGACTGGTAAACCCAAACTCATCAACTAGTTTATTATGCGGGTCATATTTTCAAGCTTTATTTTTTTAGAAAATCACTTACACTAAAATAGAACCTTACCAACCCATACCAATTTATCCCTAAAATATTCCTAACCATTTTCATGATCCATTTAACTAGAAATATTTCCTATACTTGGTTTGGAAGTCGATTAAGATAATTGAGGGGGAGAGATGACCTCAATATTGTCTTATTTTTCCTCTCTCCTTTGCATAATTATGAGATTGAATCAATGCACAATTTTTAGCAGCTAGAAGATTCTTTTCATGTCTACCTTCCATTACTCCATTCATGAATGCTAATTATAGTCTAATTGACCTACATTCCCTAGAGGCACTATTTGAACTCTAGAGAATTGGTCAGCAAATCCTAGACATAATTCATTCATTCTACTCAAATTCAAATGGTCAATAGTAGGGTTTTGAGTTGATCCTAAACTCTTAGTAATTCCCTCTGATTGGTTGGCTATAAATAGGGCCAATCATCCCTACTATGCATTTTTCTTTCAACCACTGAATTTTTTAAGTTTTATATTCTCTCTCTTCCTTCTACACTTCAATCCTTACCAATCAATCTCTCACACTTTTCTTATCCTACTTCTATCTCTCTCTTGTTTTAATTTTTAAGTAATAAAGAGTTATATTATAGAAAAAAGGTTGAGTGGTCCAGTTTATCTCTTTCCTTATTTTTGCCTCAAGTGGTATGTTCGTATTCCTTTCTATTTTTAATTTCAAAAATTTAATAAGTTTTGGTGTAATCTCTAAGTTGAGATTTTGGTTTTTAAGGGTTTCAAAGCTAAGATTTCCTATAGTTAGAATTTTTGTTTTTAAGGGGATTTTACCTGCATCAAGCAAGTAATTCTTGCTTCTAAAATGTTTAGTAAGTATTCCTACACATTAGTTGTTACCTTTAGTTGATTTATGCATATTATCATGAAGGAATACAGTTTGTATAAGTGATTTGGATGATTATATAGCATGATTTGAGTAAAAAGCATAAATTTTGGTAAAAAAATAAGTTATGATGATTCCATGCTATAAAATGCAAGTTAATTTAGTTGGAAATATATTAGACTATGTCGATATATGTTTTAATGTGGTTAAGAATGAGTTGTATGTAAGAATCTACATGAAATTTGTAATTTGGTGCTATGTTAAGGTAGAGATGGCAACGGGGCAGATCAGAGATAGGGACCCCATCCCCATCCTCAAACCCGATAAGAAAAATAATCTCTGAACTCAACCAGATCATCGATTTTTGTTTTTATCAAGGATTCCCCGACCCGATCCCTGATCTATTTTCCATCCCCAATTTATTCCTCGACCTTGAAACCAAACCCAATCCCCAAAACCCAACTTTATACTCAATCCCCGATCCCATCCCAAATCCTCAAGCCTTTTTTTTATATTATACTTTTAGTTCATATTCTATAAAAAAATTATATTATATTAAATTATATTATATTATATTATATATAAAAATAATATTTCTTGCTGGTTCGGGGATGGAGATCCTATACCAGTCCCCGCCCCACCCCTAAAAAAATTCTCGTCATGAATACCTGAACTAGAACCTAATCCTCGAATTCTCTCCCCGAACTCGAACCCAAACGGAGAATCCTTGATAGGACCCCGAACTGGCGGGAAAATTTTTCATCCCTATATTAGGGAAAACTGATCAATTGGTTAGGTCAAACCAATCAACTAGCTTCTAGAACAATTCACTGGTTGACCCAACCCATCAACTGGTAAGCTTGCAAAGACCTTGATCTTGCTCTCTGCTTAAATCCATCTATTATAGACATAACCAATCGACCAGTTTATGAATAGTAGATTGGCTTGCCTAAACTAATAGATTGGTTTGAGGAAAGCATGGGTTAGTTGGGTTAAATCAATTGACTGATCAATGCAAATTGATTGGCTAGTTTGAGGAAAGCATAATTTGGTTATGTCAAACCGATCAATTGGTCGAGCCAAACCAAGTAACTAGTTGGTGTAACCGATTGACTGGTTTAACTAGTTCGCATAATTTGCTTCTTTTTGTTTTCATTATGCTTTGAGGCTATGTTTCAAACTATACCTTAATTATTAATCAGATAAAATATAGATTTTATCATAGATTACTAACCTAATAAAATATTAAAATGGATCATATTTTATGGTATATTCTATAAGTAATGGAAAGGCTAAATAGGTTTTTCACTTATGATAAGTGATGATAGTGAGGAATGAGTAATGAAGATTAGTATGGGCTTGAATTAAATAAGTTGGTGCACATGAATAACATTGGCCAAGGACAAATGGAAAACCCACATGGTTAGGAAAATGGAAATAAAAGGGTTGGTATGGATTAACATGGGAAATTGCCTTGCTTTCTTTGTATGGGCCTCGTATGATCACCCATCTTTATGAATAAAATACTAATCACATAAAGTGAAAGACAGTCAAGTTGAGTATGGGTCTAGATTACCTAATCCTCGATTAGCTACCAAGGGTCTTAGTGCCTTACCTACTCTAGACATTGATGATGTATTAGGGGGTATCAATACTAAAGGGTCTGGTTACCTAGCTAGTTGGCTTCGGCTTGGACTTATGTCCATATAATAGGAGGTATCAGTACTAAAGGATCTGGTTACCTAGATAGTTGGCTTTAGCTTTGACTTATGTCCATATATTATGGGGTATTGATACTAAAGGGTATGGTTATCTAGCGGCTTGGACTTATGTCCATATTGGTTAGCTTCGGCTTGGACTTATGTTCATTATGGTGATTGGCTTTAGCCTGAACTTTATATCCCTTATTTAGATAGGCTTCCATAGTATGTGAGACCATGGGATGGTGCACAGTCCATCGCTCGATGATAATAAAATATGGATGGTAAATATTGGTTGATAATTTAAGAATAATGACCAAGTGAATGGTTAAGAAATGGAAGCATGGTATGATTGATCAAAATGAACAAAGCTGGTTTATACACTTATTTAATGGTTGAAATGACTAATTAGTTGTGAATGGAATATTAATTAATTGATTGACTTATCTCATACAAGGGTAAGTAAATGATATAACCTAAAAAATTGAGTAATTAGAAATAAACCCTAGAGGTTGCTTGGATTATTTTTACTAGTACATGTATGAGTGTTCAAGTGATGATAATATGAAATCAAGCATGATATATTCTATTATATTAGGATTGCATGATAGCATGTCTCTATGTACCCTAACCTTCACATACATATGTACATGCCCTTATCATGATGCATGTTATATTATATGTCTATACCTAGTGGGTTGGTATGCTTATGTTACATTGAGGGAGCAACTTGGCTTATTCAGTATGTAGCATACTGATGTGCCTATTTGCTCGGTCACCTACTCATTCCCACAAGCAAAGGACCATGTGCAGGCCTTTGAGGATGGCTAGTAAAGGGCCTACCTTAGTTGGGTTGAGACTTGAGAGCAAGGACATCGGAAAAGTTTTGGCGAGGTATATGGCGAACTAAGGTTTTAAATTAGTTGTCATACCCTAATTCATTTAATTGTAGCCCAGTACTTTATCTATATGTATTTTGTAATGAATTGGTCTAAGTTCGGTAGGGTCCTCCAACGTAAACACTCTTAAAGTCGTTTAATTAAATTATCTTGAAATTATTATTCTACGCACTTTGTTGTTTTAAGTGTTTTGATTTGGTCTAGCCTTATATCTAATATGGGGTAAGCGGTGGACGCCTATCTTTTGTTAGTTACGGCGGTAGCACCTCATTTTTTCTAGGTGTTTTCTACTTCTGCAAATGTTTTAATGAAATTTTTTGGTAGTGAAAAATGGGAGTGTTATAATACAAAATCAACCTAAATTAGAAGTTGGGGTTTCAATAATTATACCAAACAAAATTATGCTAAAATGGAGCTAGTGTGAGTTGGTTGAGGTCAGTAGAAGTTAGGTCCCACTAGTTGGTGGCTAGGCAATGCTTGTGGTGGCTAGACATGGTGTCGATGTGATTTGTTGCTATTATGCATCACTACTGTTGTACGATCTTATGTCACCACTATTGTTGCTCAAGTTTTGATGACCAAGTGCGTCTCATCACTGGCTATTGAAGATCATCAACTAAGGATTGCTGGTGTAGGGAGCTATGGTGGTGTGGTGATGACTCTACAAACAAAGGTAGATGTCGAAGGAAGGAGTCAGGGGTCTCACTTATCGAGTACAATAAGAAAGAGGAGAGAGAATATAAGGGAATTGGGGAAAAAGGATTGGTTAAGTGGTAGATATAGGGTTTTTTATTTTTTTTAATTTATGTATATACAAATCTATATATAATGAATGTCTAAAATATTATTTAAATCAAATTCTAAGCATCCTCAAATAATTTAATTAATTTTTTGATAAGATTATGGTAAGTGTTTAATAGCAGAAATATGATATAAATATATGTCAAAAACATTTATTTTAAATAATAATATCTTCTCAATATTAAAGCAATACAATATATCCATTAAATTATTACAAATCTATATTTTAAGTTAGAACAAAATTCTTATATTGCAAATCGTTTCCTATAAAAATCAAAACAAGTTTAAGAAAACTCGAAATAGAAATTTGGAGGGTTGAAGAACTTTGTAAAATCATAAATTTCATAATATGAGAATATAGAGACAAAACATTATTTTTCTAAAGTTTAATTAGATTAACAAAAAATAAAGAGTTATTGTGATACTTATACAAAAAATAAGGAATTAGAAAGATACGATATATGTTAAATTACCTATGCGATGCATATAAGATCCAATTTTAGTCATGCTAGGAAGTGGTGTCTAGTTAAAATTAGATCAACTAAAAATTAAGAGTAGAATAGAGGGATTTGAGAAGATGAAATTGACTCTTAGTAACTCCTTGAATCAATATTTACAAGAACCACCTAAGTTTTAAACTATTATGATAAATCTTAGAAGATTTTGTAACACTTCAAACTCTTATTGTAATACCCCAAAATTTTAAAACCTAGAATTTAATAAATAACTCTCCTTTGGGATAATTCAATTTTTAAATTTATTTAATTTAATTATTTTATGGATTTTTGGTGTATAAAAATGGATATTAATATTTAATAAATTAAAATAAATATTTTGTTATTTTGTCAGACTTATTTTATTTAAATAATTTTCCAAACCCACATTCTACTAAAATTACCTTATTAAACTAATACCTTAAATTTAAATAAATTAAATTATTAAATTAATTTATCTATCTAAATAATTAAATACCTTTATTTTAATTTTATTTTTCCCCTTTTTCCTTTTTCTTTCTTCTTTTCCTCCCTTTTCTTTTTCTTAGTTTCTACCCCCTTGGGTTGTCGGCCTACCTTATTTCCTTCTACATTGGGGCGCTAACCCTCTTTCTTCTTCTTCTCCCCTCGCGTCCAGCCACGCACCCCCTTCTCCTTTATTTTCTTTCCTTTCTACCCCGGTTGGGCCAACCCTACCTTCCTCTCCCTCGTGCAAAGGGCCGGCCCATCCCTTTTCTTTCTCCCCCCGCCAAGCCAACCTGCTCCTTTCTTTCTTTTATTCTTCTTCTTCTTCCCTCCTCCTTCCTTCTCTTTCGACCGTTACACCCCAGCCTGTAACCCCTACCTCTACACTTGTCGTGGTAGCTAGGCTGCCCTGATTTCTCTCTCCCTCTCTCCTCCGTCCTTTTCCTTCTATTTTTGGCCACACACAACCCTACAACCCTCCCCGCATGCCTTCCCTTTCCTTTCCCCTTTTCTCCTTACCTTCTTTGTGCCACTCTACACCCCGACACCTACAACCTACCCTTGCTCCTCCACCTAACCTGACCATGCCTACCTCCTCTCCCTCTTCTTTTCCTCTTCACTTCTGCATATTTTCTACCCCGATCAAGCCCTTATTCTCCCTCTATCGATCCTCTCTTTTCTCCCTTCTTCCCTTCTCTTCTACTCCCCTATTTTTGCTTTACTGCCATCAACCACCGATACTGCCAACCCACCAACCACCCCTAACCCCCCCTTTTACCTCCCTACACCACCTAATCACCTGGACTCATCCCTGCACCCACCCTTCCTCTCCTTTCTTTTTCTTTCCCCTTCTCATCCTCCACCCCACACCACCACTGTGTGCCACCATTCTCCCTCTTCTGCCGTAACACCTCCAAAATTCACTACTGAAAAATTATATTTTATCAAAATAATTAGTAGAAGCGAAATAACAAAACTGTGAATTCTGGGGATATTACCAGCACACTTGGTACCAAACCGGTTTACTCCTACCGCTCCAGTACTAAGTCCAAGGCTAAAAGAGAAAAATACAACTTACGAGAAACTCAAACATATTTAAATCAGAGTAGCGTAGTAAGCCATTTACAAGAATAAAATCCACTAGCGGTGGTTACAAGACAACCAATATAATGAAACCAAAAATTTAAAAGAGAAAGAGGGCAACCCTAGGACTTTCCGGATAGTTTCTTACACTCTTTCCCAAGAGCCCACTTGAATAACACCCTAGCACCTTTCTTATGTAAGGATCATCCCTTGCAACCCTAGAAATCTCCCATGCAAGAGTTGCATTACTCTTTCATTTTAATCACACCCTCGTTTTATTTTTCCCCTCATGGATCATAAAATAATAAGGTCAATCTCATGTCCCCTTAGTCAACTCACTCCCCATTTGTTCCTTTTTATCATTTCACCCCATATCTTATTATTAAACATCCTAGCATGCATGTCCTAGAGGGTCACATCACATAACATCGTACGCATAACAAATATAATCATCATCCACATACCATAAGGAAGTCACATAAGCATACATTCACTCCAAGTTGCACTATAAATGATTAATCATTAAACTAAAGTGCATAATATGGCATAACACATGGCACACAAGGCACATAACACATACATAGTTGTTCTTAGCCACATCCCTACTCGGTTTGGGTTACTAAGTTATCTCTCACACTTATTAGGTCACCAATCACCCTTCATAATTGTTACATTTATTATAATTCCCATTTGGTCGGTTAGATTACCAAATTGCCCTTCTCCTTTGTTATAATTACCAAATTGCCCTTTAGTTGTTGAATTACCAAATTGCCCTTCTTCATTATTATAATTACCAATTTACCTTTTAGTTAGTTAAATAATTATTGATTTGCCCTTTTGTTGGTTAAATTACCAAATTACCCTTCTCTATTATCATAATTACTAAATTACCCTTCTCCATTATCAAAATTACCAAATTACCCTTTAGTGAGTTAAATTACCAAATTGCCTTTTTTCTTTATTAGATACCATTTCATCCTTCCTTTATACCAAATTACCATTTTATCCTTCTACTTTATTAAATTACCATAATACCCTTTTACTTACAAATTACCATTTTACCCTTTTACTTACAAAATTACCAATTTATCCTTTTACTTATAGAATTACCATTTTACCCCTTTACCTCCAAAATTACCATTTTATCCTTTTACTTCCAAAATTACCATTTTATCCTTTTAATTCCAAAATTACCATTTTATCCTTTTACTTCCAAAATTACCATTTTACCCCTTTACCTCCAAAATTACCATTTTACCCCTTACTCCCAAAATTACCATTTTATCCTTTTCACTTACAAATTACTATTTTACCCTTTCCCTCAAAAATTACCATTTTACCCCTTCAAAATTACCATTATACCTGAAATACCCCAACAACTAAGAGTTTTAGTTAAATTCGAATTTATTATAGAAATTAATTAAATATATTATTTTTATTAAAATAAAAGGGAATTAATTAGTGTTATTCAAGAAGAAATTTATAAGTATTTTAATTAGGAGAAATTTGGGTATTTTATCTAATTAAGGATTTTATTTTGGAAATAAATTTAATAAATTATTTTATTTAAAATAAGAAGGAGAAAATAATTCCAAATTAATATTAATTTTATAAATAATTTAATTGGAGAAAATTTGGGTGATTTACTAATTAAAATGGAATTTATGAAAAATCTTCCAAAAATTCTAAATTAGCCTAAAAAGGGATTTAAATATTATTACTTTTAAATATCCCAAATATTTAAATTAATTTAATTGGCCCTAACCCACCTATTTTTTTTTTTCCTTTTTCCTTTTTTTCCCATTTTCTCTTTCCTTCTTCTTCTCTTCTTTTTCTTTCACCTTCCCGATTGGGCCTGTCGGCAACCCAATCCCCTTCTTCCTTTTTCTCCTTCCTGTGGGCAGCCCCTCCCCTTCTTTCTTTTCCTACTCCCGCGGCCCAGACTCCTTTTCTTTCTTTCTTTTTCCCTCGGCAGCCAGAACGCTATGTTTTGCTTATTTTTACCTCTACAACGTCGCATTTCATTTAAATTTTCCCCCTCACCGCCCAATCGATCGGCTCCCCTCTTTTTCTTTTCTTTCTTTTTTCCCCCAGACCGTCGATACAGCCCTCCCTTTCTTCCTCCTTTCTTCTTCCTCCTTCACACCATCAACTTGTAACTCCACCGCCGTACCACGTCCCTGGTTTTTCGCCACCGATCACGCCGTTGACCGGCTGTTTTGCTTCTCCCTCTTCCCTTCTTACTCGCCAGCCATTTTAACCCAGCCACATCTCCCCTTTTCTTGTACACGATTCCTTTCTTCCTGCATAACACCCTGCCTCATCCCTAAAATTCTGCCGGCCAACCTTGCCGTCGGTGAACCCGAACCAACCTTCCTTATTCCCTAGCTGACTCATAGAACCCTACCCTCTCTTCTAAATTTTATAAATACCCCCATAATAGCCCTATATCGAGCCTTTGAATTCTACCCAAAAAAAACCCTCGCGTGCGCCACCGCCACTTTAGATGCTTCGTCCATCGCCATCGACCAACTTCGCCTCCCTCTCTACCCACCCAAATAATCCTTGCACCCCCATCTAACTAACTAAGCCACCCATATCCCTCGATTTTCCCTGCACAAGCCACCCCGACTGTGCAAAGTTTGCTTCCCAATCAGCCCTTCCTTCCACCTCTACCACCCTTCGCACCATCGTCCACCACCACTATCGCCGCTACCACTACCGCATTCACCTCCCAATCTGTTCTACAGACCTTCCTCTATCTCCCCCTACCTTTCTTTTCCTTTTCCTCCCTTTCCTCCTCCCTTTCTCTTCTTCTTCTCCATTTAGCCACCGTTGTCGCCGTTGTGCGCCACCACCTTTGGTTGCGCCATCACCCTCATTTTGTTCCTCTCCTTCTAGACAACCATAACCACCCTTATTTCCACCCTCATTCTCCCTATTTTGTTCCCAGCCTTCAACTTTTGTCCTTTTCTATTCTTTTTCCGACCACCGTCGGTGCCGCCTGCCACCACCAACCTAAGGTTGAACCCTCAACCTTTTTTCACTATTTACACAAGTTTTAATTTATTTTATTTCATTTATTCATATATATATATATATATATATATACTATTATTATTATTATTATTATTATTACTATTACTATTATTAATGTTTTTATTATTTTATTATTATTAATGGTTTTATTATTATTTCTATTGAGGGCCAAAGCCCTATTATATTTTTATTTTGATTTTATTATTATTATTATTCTTATTGTTTCTATTATTATTATTATTATTATTATTATTATTATTATTATGTTTATTATTATTATTATTATTATTATTATTATTATTATTATTATTATTATTACTATTTCAATATTATTATTATTATTATTACAACTATTTTACTATTAGTGTTGCTAATATTATTATTATTGTTATGCTATTATTATTATTATTATTATTATTATTATTATTATTATTATTATTATTATTATTATTATTATTATTAATGTTAGTATTATTATTCTATATAGGGATGAGACCCTATTATGCCTATTTTGAATTGTAGTAGTAGTATTATAAATACCAAGTCTTGTTATTATTAATATTATTAATAATTTTATCAGTAGCATTCATTATTATTATTAGTGTTGTTGTTGTTGTTGTTGTTGTTGTTGTTACTACTACTACTACTATTATTTAATAAGTTTATTATTATTCAATGTAGGGTCGAAACCCTACTTCATTTTATCTTTGATTATTATCATTACTATTATTACCATTATGATTATTATTTTTTTGTCAACATTATTATTGTTTTTATCATTATTATTATTACTATTTCATTATTATTATTCCTACTAAATTTTTTTATTAATTTTACTATTGTTATTATCAGTATTATTTTGGGTGAAGGGTCGAAACCCTTATTCCACCTTTTATTTCAAATCATATTATTATTATCATTATTAGTATTTTAATATTATTATTATCATTGGTATTATTATTATTTTCTACTATTATCATTATTATTATTTTGGTATCACTATTATTATTATTATTATTACTACTACTACTACTACTATTATTAATAATATCATTGTTATTATTTTTAGTATATTTACTATTATTATTTTAGTATCATTATTATTATTATTAGGGTAAAGTCTTCAACCTTATATTATCAATTTTTATAATATTACTATTATTTCTTATATCTTTAGTGAAGTTAGTAATTTGTTAATGTCATTATTATTAATATGTTATTATTTTATCAAAAGCCTAGTCTTAGAATAAGTTAGTAATTAATAGTATTTTTAGTAGGAGGGAATCTAATCTTTAGTTTTTCCCTCATATAGGTGAGACCAATTAAAGCCCTAAGGAGGCGTAGGAGTGTGCTCCAAGACTAGTGTCATTTTAGGTAAGGGTGTTACTAAAGCCTTATGTGTGTTGATGTGCATTATATGATTTGTATGTTATGCATCCTATGTTTATCATTATATTGATTTCATGTCTAGTATGGCGTGGAGTTGAAGTGTGTTCATATGTTGTTAAATGGCATGTGTATTATATATATGTGATGAAATATTGTGGTATGTGATGATTGGTTCGTGACCCTTTAGACATGCATGTGAGGATGTATAAAAGTGGTATTGTGTGGAAATAGGTTGAAAATGGAAAATGGAAAATAAGTTAACCAAAGGGGAGTAAGTTAACCAAAAAGAAGTGAGTTGACCAAGGGATGGGAGAGTCTAATTTATGGGTTTGTATGGAAGAATCTAATTTATGGTTTTGTATGGTTTTGTGTGAGAGAATTTAATCTATGGTGTTATATGGGAGAGTCTAATTTATGGATTTGTATGGGAGAATCTAATTTATGGTTTTGCATGGTTTTGTGTGAGAGAATTTAATATATGGTTTTGTATGAGAGAATCTAATTTATGGTTTTGTATGGGAGAATCTAATTTATGGTTTCATATGGGAGAATCTAATCTATGGTGTAACATAAGAGAATCTAATCCATGGTCTGTATGGATTGAATTTAGGGTTTTGTATGGAGAAACCTTAGGTTTCGTGTGGATTGAATTTAGGGTTTTGTATGAAGGAATCTTGGGTTTTGCGTGAAAGAATTTAGGGTTTTGTATGGATGGACTTAAGGTTTTGCAGGGTAGATTTTATAGTGTTGCATGGGATGATCTAATTAGGGTTTTATATGGATTGAATCTAAAGTTTTGTATGGAGAAATCGAGGGTTTTGCATGGATGGATCTATGGTTTGTATGGTTGAGTCTAGGGTTTCACGTGGGAGTTTTAGGGTTTTGCATGAAAAATTCAAATAGTTGCATGGGATGTGTAACGTCTACATGGGCATGAAATTTACGTATAGAAAATTGATTTGGGATGTGAGGAAGGTAATGCAAGTGTTGTTTGGGTGTTTGAACACTTTGGATGAAAAATAGTACATGGAGAAATATAAGGGTACGTAGGAGACCGAGCTAGGGTTTGGTGTGGACAATTAGGGTTTGGTGTGGCTGCTTAGAGTTTTTGTGGTATCATGTGTATTTGGTGATTAACGTGTAATTATAAGGATGGAATTTATGAGTTGTGATTTATGCAGTATTAAAAATGGTTTGGGTTGTGCGAGGTGGAGTAGGATGGGCCATTTAGGCCTAAATTAGGGTTTCTGGGGAAAATCCTAGAGTAAAGAAGTAAGTGGACTTGGAGGTGTGTAGTAGTGGGTGTTGACCCACACATTTCGTGTTAGAGTTCTAGTGTGAGTTTGAGTATAGAGGAAAGGTGAAATGCCCAGAAAACTTCTAATTTTATAAACTACATTTAAAGGATATTTACTATAAAAATTATTTAAATAAATTATTTTTAAATTGAATTAATCAGGGCAAATCAAGAAGAAATTTATAAGTATTTTTATTAGAAGAGAATTTAGGTATTTTAGCTGATTAAGCATTTTATTTTAAAAATTAGTTAAATAAATTATTTTATTTAAAATAAGAAGGAGAAGATAATTTCAAATTAATAATAATTTTATAAATAATTTGATGAGAGAAAATTAGGGTGTTTCGCTAATTAAAAAGGAATTTATGGAAAATCTTTTAAAAATTCTAATTTAGACTAAAATAGGATTTAAATATTATTATATTTAAATATTCCAAATATTTTAATTAATTTAAATACCCAACATAATTATTTTTCTCTTTTCCTTTTTCCTTTTTCTTTCTTTTTCTTTCTTCTTCTTTTCTTTTTCTTTTTCTCCTCAACGAACTGGGCCAGCCCGGCGGCCCAATTACCTTTTCTTTTCCTTCATTTGGCCCAGCCCAGCCGTGCGACGCTATCCCTTCTTCCGCCCCTCGATGTGCCGCGTTTTGCTTCATTTACCACTGAAACTCGTCGTTTCATTTAAACGCCCCCCATCGCGCCGACCAGCCCGGTCTATCTCCCTTCTTTTCTCTTCTTTTCCCGGCCGACCGGTCTAGCCACCTGCCTTTCTTCTTCCCCAGCCTTTGCACCTGCCAGCCCCGACGCCAGCCTGCAACGTCCGCCGCCCGCCCTGGTTTTTCGCCGGCGATCTCGCCATTTTGACCGGCCGTTCTCCTCCCTTTCTCTTTCCCTTGATTCGGCGACCACACAGACCCAACCAACTCTCCCCTCCTCGCGCGATTCTCTCTCTTTTCCGCCAACCCACCCTTGCCCCGTTTTGCTGCCGCCGGCCAACCCTCGCCTCCGGTAAGCCCGAACCCTACTTCCTTATACCCTCACCGACCTAAATAACCCTAACCTCTCCTCTAACTCTATAAATACCCTCACAATATACCCTGGTTCGAGTTTGGATTTCCTAACCCAGAAATCCTTCCTTGTCACCGCCACTCCTTTAGACGCCTCTTCCTCCGCCTACGGCCAACTTCACCGCCCGTTCTGGCCACCCGTGTCATCTTTACACTTCCCTCTAGCTAACAAAATCTACCTCAACCTTCGATTCTTCCTGCACAAGCCGCCCCAGCTGTGCGAAGTTCTCTTCCCGATCAACCCTGTTTTCTGCCTCTGCCACCTTGACGCCGCCATTAGCCACCTCCTCCGCCGCTAAGGCCGCTTCTTTCACCTCCAAAAATGTTCTGCAGACCCTGCCCTACCTTCCCCTACCTTTAGTTTCCTTTTTCTCCCTCTCCTCCTCTCTCTTCCTTCTTCTCCTCCATTCGGCCACCACCGCCGCTGTCGTGTGCCGCCACCTTTGGCTGCGCCACCACCTCTATTCTGTCCCTCTCCTTCTGGGGAACTCAAAACAACCCAGCTCCCATTTTAATTCTTCCTATCTTATTCCCAGCATGCAACTTTCCCCTCTTTCTTTCCTCTTTCCGGCCACCGCCGCCACCTCCGTGCGCCACCGCCGGTGCCGCCTATCCCCACCAACATTTGGTTGAACCCTAGACCCTCTCAGCTATTTTCCCTATTTTTATAACCCTTAAATTATTTTATTTAAATTATTTACATATAAATACTATTAATATTATTCTTAATATTTATATTTTAATATGCATTATTATTATTATTATTATTATTATTATTATTATTATTATTATTATTATTATTATTATTATTATTATTATTATTTTATTATTTTATTATTTATGTTGAGGGCTGAAGCCTAATATATTTTAATTCGATTTTATTATTATTCTTCTTATTATTTCTATAATTACTATTATTAATATTAAAATGTTATAAGTATAATTATTATTATTATTATTTTCTATTTCGAATTTCCATTATTCTTATTTTTTATTATTAATATAAATATTTTAACATTAGTGTTGTTAATAATGTTACTATTATTATCATTATTATTATTATTATTATTATTATTATTATTTCTGAATTGGGTTATTTAATTTACAAATAATCTTTTTAGTATTATTTTGGTAAAGGGTCCGAAGCCCTTATTTCACTTTATTTTTGAGTAATGCCTTTTTATTATTATTTCTACTATTTTATTATTCTTATTAATATTAATATTGATATTATTTTGGTATTTTTGTTATTATTATTTTATAATAAAAAAAACTATTCTTATATTAAATTAGTGTTTAATATTATTTTGATAGGAGAGAGTCTAATTTTAGCTTTTCTCTCGAAATAGGTAAAACCAGTCAAAACCCTAAGGAGGCGTAGGAGCGTGCTCCAAGACCGGTGATGTTTTAGGTAAGGAGTGCTAAGGCCTTTTATGTGCTTATGTGTATTATGTGTTTCGCATGTAGTGTTTATTATAATTAAATATTTTATATGTGGTATGACTTGGAGTTGAAGTATGTTGTGCATGGTATGTGTATTAATTATGTATGATGATATGTGTTGTGTATGTGAGGAAGTCGATGTGGTTTGTGTGAGAGGAAGGATGAAAAAGGAGGATGGGGAAAGAATTTGATTAAGGGAAGTGAGTTAACCTAATTTTATGGTTTTATAAGGAATAATCTAGTTTATGATGCTATTTGGGAGAATTTAATTTATGATATTATATGGGAGAATTTAATTTATGATTGATTGGGAGAATTAAATTATGGTTTGTTTGGGAGAATTTAGTTTATGATGTTATTTGGGAGAATGTAATTTATAATATTATATGGGAGAATTTAAGTTATGATTTGATTGGGAGAGTTAATTTATAATTTGTTTGGGAGAATTTAGTTTATTTGGGAGAATGTAATTTATAATATTATATGGGAGAATTTAAGTTATGATTTGATTGGGAGAGTTAATTTATAATTTGTTTGGGAGAATCTAATTCATGATGTTATTTGAGAAAATGTAATTTATGATTTTATGGGGAAGAATCTTTATGGCTTGAATTTAGGGTTTGGTATGGAAGAATCTTTACGGTTTGAATTTAGGGTTTGGTATGGGTGAATCTTTGGTTTTGGTTGGATTGAATTTATGGTTTTGTATGACGGAATCTAGGGTTTACCTAGTGGTATTAATGGATGTATGTTGGTATTAGGGTTTGTATGATGATATCAAGGTTTGTATGGTGGTAATTATAGTTGTATGGTGGTATTAGGATTTACATGGTGAAATTGATGATTGAATGGTGGTATTAGGGTTTGCATGGTTGAATTTAGGGTTTCACGTGGAATTTTAGGGTTTGCATGAAAACGGTTCAAAGGTTTGCATGGGGAGATTAATGTCTGCATGGGTATGAAAATTACGTGTGGAAAGTTAATTTGGGATGTAAGGAAGGTAATGTAAGTGTTGTTTGGGTGTTTGATCGCTTGGGATGAAAAATAGCACGTGGAGCAAATTAAGGGTACGGAGGAGACTGAATTATGGTTTGTTGTGGTTAATTAAGGTCTATGGTGGTTGATTAGGGTTTTTTGTGTTATCATATGTATGTGGTGATTAAAGTGTAAGTATGATGATGAATATGGAATTTATGATTTATGATTTATGCATGTCTACGGTGAAAGCTTCTGAATAAGATACTTAAAACATTAATTATCTAAAGTGGAAGATCGTTGAGACGGGACCAACCGATCCACCGGTTCGGAATAGTGGTTAGGGTTTTTACCCTATGTGCGACCGATCCACCGGTTATAATAGTGGTTAGGACATGATGTCAAATGCGTAAACCGATCCACCGGTTATAATAGTGGGGGTTCCCGAGCTCAACAACTGCAAACCAGAGTTTTGCTAAAGCATCTAAGAGATACTAATTACTTACAGTGGAACACCATGCGAGCCGGAGCCAACCGATCCACCGGTTAGGAATAGTGGTTAGGACGCGTAGTCCTATGTGTTTCCGATCCACCGGCTATAATAGTGGTTAGGGTATGATACCCTATGTGCCTCCGATCCACCGGCTATAATAGTGGGGGCTTCCGTACTCGCATGGATTTGATAAAAGGCATGGTGTGAATCGGATTCTGATAAGAGATTAATTAAATGATTAATCTGGACTACAATTGGGCCTTTGTACATTTACCCGGTTGATCATATGCATTTATGAATATGCTCTTTTATGTTCTGCATGATTTATGTGTTGGCCTTAGTGATCAAGTCACCTTACTCAGTACTGGACCCGTACTGATACTACCTTGGTTGATGGGTCCTGTGATGATCCACTGATGGTGGGGAGTAGACCTCTTGTGCAGGTTTAAGATCAGAGACTGTTTTGGGGTGGCAGGCCTGACTTGAGTGAGTAGGCAATCCGGAATTTGACCCATCGGGTTTTATCTTGTTTAAATGTATTTCTATTTGGAAGTTACAAGTGTTAATAAACGTTTATGCGTACTCTGATTTTGTTGTATGATCTTTCGAATTCTTTTATGAATTGTTAATTTGAATTTAACGTAAATCTTTTCTTTAGCCTTAGCACTTGGTACTGGAACGGTCGGAGAGAACCGGTCTGGTACGAATTGTGGCGGTAAAATTCCCAGAATTCACAGGTTTTAAGTGTTTCTATCTTAATTGCTTCCGTTTTAAAAAAAAATTAGTGAATTTTGGGGTGTTACAAAAGGTTGTTGGACAAGTTAGGAGGTGCAAGGTTATCATAATGTGGTACGGGTCGGTTGGAGGATAAGTGTAAAGGGAGTGATTCATGTATGTCTAGGATGAAAGTTTCTGAATAATACACCATAATACATTAATCTTAAAGTGGAAGATTGTTGATCCGAACCTAGACCGATCCACCGACGAATAATAGTGGTTAGGGCATAATGTCCTATATGTGACCGGTCCACCAGTAATAATAGTAGTCAGGCTTTGTATCTGTGCATTTTCGGTCCACCGGCTATAATAGTGGGGGATTCCGTGCTCAAAAAATTGAACATATTGTGCTAAGACATGGGAAAGACACTAAGTACTTACAGTGGAACACCATGAGAGTCGGGGCTAGACCGGTCCACCGACAAATAATAGTGGTCAGGAGCTTTATGCCCTGTGTGTTTCCGGTCCACTGGCTATAATAGTGGTCAGGAGCTTTATGCCCTATGTGTTTCCGGTCCACTGGCTATAATAGTGGTCAGGAGCTTTATGCCCTGTGTGTTTCCGGTCCATCGGCAATAATAGTGGCCAGGAGCTATGTGCCATGTATGTATCCGGTCCACCGGCTATAATAGTGAGGTTCCCGTACTTGCATGGATTTGATAAAAAAGTATGTTGTGAAATGAGTTCTAATCAGAGATTAATTAAGTAATTAATCCGGATTATAAATGGGCCTTTATGTATCTACCCGAATGATTGTATGATGTTACGTTATCATATTGGACTATATGCTTCTTTATTTCTTCTACATTATTTATGTGATTTTTTGTGTCAGCCTTAGTGCATGATTACCTTACTCAGTACATAGCATACTGATCACTCTTTTCATGGGTGTTGCTCATTTCCATAAGTAGTAGGCCCTTCTGATTTTGTGCAGGTGGGCGAGACATCAAGTGGAGTTGTGTGTTGAGTATTTTTGGCTCCAATATTTGAGAGTAGTGTGGCCGGATTCACTCTTCTTGTTATTTTATCTTCTTTTGCTATTCCTTTTGTATCAGATTTACCCTTTTAAGATTCATTACTTGTATAGTTGTATTAAGTATTTTAAATGAAAATTTTATTGGTTGTAAGCTTATTTCTCTTTTGGATATGAATTACAATTCTTTACATGTACTCTAATCTTTGGTGTTATGATCTTTCTAGTTCTTTCATGAGCTCTTGGTTTAAGTTTAATGTTAATCTTTTCTTAGCCTTAACACTTAGTACTGAAACGATCAGAGAGAATCGGTTTGGTACTAAGTGTGTTGGTAACATTCCCAAGATTCATGGGTTTTAATTTAAGTGCTTCCATTTTAATATATAAATATATATATATATATATATATATATATATATATATATATATATATATAGTGAATTTTTGGGTGTTACATTACCCCTCACTTCTAAAATTACCATTTTACCCTTTACATACAAAATTACCATTTTGCCCCTTATTACACCACTTTTATTAAATTATCATCACTACATGAAATATTAATATTAATATCCCATTCTCATTATCCAACTTCACAACTATTATATTTAATATAATATTTATTAACACCCACACATATTAGGCCACATTTTTGCACAAGACATATTATTAAAATACCTCTAGGGCTCACAATAATATTAACCATGCATTAATGGTCACAATAACATAATATAGCATGGATAAGTACTTAACATATTCTTAAATAACGATTCTCCTTCCTTAAGTGTTTCTTCCATACATGGCATATAAACTAGCATGCTTTCCTTTTTATCAATCAACATAAGAAACTACATATATTATATTAAACAACATATACCAAGCATAATAACATATTAAAAACCCTAATGTGCTAACATACGTTTATCCATATGTTTAAGTGGGGTTTAACGATTACCTTAATTCCCGCAAAATTGAACCTTACCGGTATTCTGGTTAAAGGTTCAAGATTTAATTAGCAAAACCAATACCTAAAAATAATATCGATATTTATTATATTAGACATAAGAAAAACCAAAGCATAAGACTTTATAACACTTAATTAATGAAATACTTAACTTAAAATATTATTATACCTTAAAATTTGTTAAACAAAACATACCAAAGCATGCAGTAGCTCATTCTACTTATGCAGCATGAGCTGCATGCAAAATAAGAGGGGGAGGGGATCGAAATGGAAAGAAAGGGAGGAGGGAGAACCAATTTTAAGTTAGGGTTTTGGGGCTAGGAAAGAAGGTAGGTAGGGGAGGATTTAAGGCAAAGGATGGGTGTAAAGGTGGAGAGGAGGTGTAGGTGGTGGTCGGGGATAGGTTGACGGCGGCTAAGGGTGGCGTCAGCGGTGGCAGCGAGGCTGCAAAGGTGGTTGCTAAGGTGGAGGGGCTAAGAAGGAAGGAAAAGGGAGGAGGAAAGTGAAGGCTTGCAGGTGGTTGCTTCGGCCAAAGGGGGTGTAGGGGTGGTAAAGGAGGTTGTAGGGATTAGTTTGGTGGCTCAGGTGGTGGCAGAGGCGGCGGAACGATGACGGAAGGAGGAGGTGCAGGGTGGCTACCGAAAAGGGAGAAAAAGAAGAGAAAAAGAAGAGGGGAGGAAGAAGGGGCTACATGGTGGCTCGAGGGGTGGTGTGGTGGTGCATGGGTGAAGTATAGGGTGGCAGGGGTGGTGCAGGTGGCTAATGCGGCGGTGGCAGTGGCAGAACAAGGCGGCGGTGTAAAAATAGGGAGGGCAATTGAAGGAGAAGAAAGGAGAGAAAGAAGGTTGGGAAAGGGGAAGGAAGGCTCAAAAATGGGCAGGATCAAGCAAGGAGGGAAGAAGAAAAAGAAGCGGGAGAGAAAAGGAGGGGATAAGGGGTTTGGTAGGGTGGCGGCAGGGTGGTAGGAGTATGGGAGTTGCAGGGAAAGGGAAGGGAAAGGAGGGGCATGGGTAAGGAGAAAGAGAGGTGGTGGGGTCGAGATGGGGCATGAAAAATGGCGAGAGAGAGAGAGAAAGGGATAGGGAGAGCAATAGGGGTAGGAGGGTTGCAGGTAGGGTGGCTGGAGATGGTGGAGGTGGTTGGGTATGGCGTTAGGGAAAAGGAAGAAGAAGAAAGAAAGAGGGGGGTGTTGTGTGCTATGTGCAGGCCAGCGAAGGGGAAGAGGGGAATGGGCTGGCCCGGTCGAGGGAGAAGGAAGGAAGAAAAGGAGGGGCACAGGGCTAGCTTGGCCGGGGGAAAAAGAAGATGGGGCTGGGATGGGCGATGCATGCGGGAGAAGGAAAGGGAGGAGAAGAAGCAGGCCTGCGGCCCAGGCGCGAGGGGGAGAGGCAGCCCGGGGTGTTGGCTGCCCAAGGGAAGAAAAAAGGAAAAAGAAAGAAAGGAGGAAAAATGAGAAAGAAAAAAAGGGGGGAATGGGAAAAAGGAAAATGGGACAAAATAAAATAATTTAATTTATAAAATAATAAAATGTAATATTTTTGGGTAATAAATTTATTTAATAATTTAATTAAATATAATTAAATATATGAGTTTACAAAGGATAATTTTAGTAAAATATTGGTCTGAAAAATTATTTAAATAAAAAGAGTATGATAAAATAAAAAAATATTTATTTTAATTTATTAACTATTTATATCCAATTTTATATACTCAAAAATCCATAAAATAATTAAATTAAATAGATTTAAAAGCTAATTTATCCCAAATAAAAGTTATTTATTAAATTATAGGCTTTTAAAATTTCGCGGGATTACATCTGCTACCTCCATAGCCACCACTCTATCACCTAGCACCTCCCCTACCACCACCCTCCCTCCCTTTAGCCGAAATTCCCACTACAGTGAAATACCCCAAGACTGTTATTTAGGAAATTATGTTAAAATAGAGATTTATTAGGAAAATTAATTAAATAAATTATTTTAGTAAAATAAGGGGGATTATTTAAGATAAAATCAAGAGAAAAATAATAAAGAACGTAATTAGAGAAACATAGGGTATTTTTCTAATTAAAATATAATTTAGGGAAAATTACCCAAAATATCCTAAATTAATATAAAAAGGGAATTTAATTATTATTTTATTAATTTTTATTATAATGAAATATTTAAAAATACTAAAATATTATAAATACCTCAACCAACCTATTTTTCCTTTTCTCTTTTTCTTTCCTCTTTTTCTCCTTTCTCTCTTTTTTACTTTTCCCCCCCTTCTTCCCCGAATTAAGCCAACCGCCCCTCGCAACCTAACCCCTCTCCCCCCTCTTATTTCCTCGGACTACCCAGCCTGCCAACTCTTTTTTTTCCTCCACCTCACCCACCCGATTCTCTTCTTTTTCTTATTTCTTTTCCCCTAGAATGGTCAGCCAACCCACCCTTCCTTCTTCCTCCCTTCTCCCTCCTACGTAAAGCAAGTTAAGACCTACAACATTGCACCAACGACCGGCCCAACCACCATAACGCCTGTAATCCCCCGAAATTTTAAAAACCTATAATTTAATAAATAGTTTTATTTGGGATAAATTAGCTTTTAAATTTATTTAATTTAATTATTTTATAGATTTTTGAGTATATAAAAGTGGATAGGAACATTTAATAAATTAAAATAAATATTTTGTTATTTTATTATACTCATTTTATTTAAATAAGTTTTCAAACCAATATTCTTCCAAAATTAACCTTTTTAAACACATATATGTAATTATATTAAATTAAAGTAGTAAACAAATTTATTACCCAAAAATATTACCTTCGATTATTTTATAAATTAAATTATTATAATCTTCCCTTTTTTCCTTTTTCTTTTCTTTCTCCTTTTTATCCATTTTCCTCCTTTCTTTCTTTTTCTCTTTTCTCCCCTCGGGCGGCCAACACCTGGCCTACCTCCCCCTCCCTGTGCGTCGGGCCACAGGCTCGTTTCTTCCCCTCCCCTCCCACACGACTGGCCTCCTTTTCTTTTCCTTCCTCCCACGCACATCGACCGGCCCAATGCCTTCTTTTCTTTTCTCCCTTTCCCCGAACGGTCCTACCCAAGTCTTCTTTTCTCCCCACACCCGGCCTGCCCCTTCTCCTTCTTGACTTCGTCGTCTAGCCCCAACCTACCCTCAATGCCATGCCCGACCATCGAGCCGCCCTACAGCTGCCACCACTGCAACCCTCCCCCTCTCTCTCCCGTCCTTTTCTTCCCCATTTCAAACCCAACTAACCCTGCACCCCCAATCCGCATGGCCCTTCTTTCCTCTTCTTCCCTTCCTTCTCCCTGCCACCCTACCACCTAACTACCACCCTATGCCCTGCCACCCGATCAGCCACCTATTTCCCTCTTCTTCCTCTCCTTTTTCTTCTCCCCACCAGCCTCTTTCATGCCCATTTTTTTATCCCTTTACCCCCCGATCTCCTCCTCCCCATTTTCCTCCCCTCCATCTTTTCCCCTCTATTTTGCACCATTGCCACCCTCCACCCTTCCACCGCCACACCAACCCCCTACACCACTCCCTACCACCCTCTACCTTAGCTATGCACCACCATAACATGCCTCGAGCCACCCTGCAACCCCCTTCTTCCTCCCCTCTTCCTTTTCTCTTCTTTTTCTCCCTTCTCGGAAACCTCCCCATAACCCCTGCTTCTACCGCCATTCTACCACCTCTACCACCACCCGAGCCACCAAGCCACTCCCTATAACCTCCTCTACTACCCCCACACCTTCTTTTACTAAAACAAAACCCCCCTCACCCCTTCATTTTCCTCCTCCCTTTTCCTTCCTTCTCAGTCCCGTCCACTCCTGCAACCTACTTTGCAGCCTCATCGCAGCCACCGTCGCTGCCCTTTGCAACCGCCAACCTATCCCCGACCACCACTTACATCATCTCTTCACTCCTACACCCTTCCCTGGCCTCTTTCCTAGCCCCAAAACCCTAACCCAAAATTGGCTCCCATTTCCCCTTTCATGCCATTTTCGACCCTCTCCCTAAATCCTCCCTCATCTGGCCTCTTTCCTAGCCCCAAAACCCTAACCCAAAATTGGCTCCCATTTCCCCTTCCATGCCATTTTTGACCCTCTCCCTCATTTTTTTGCATGCAGATCATGCTGCATGAGCAACATGAGTTACTACATTTCTTGGTTTATTTGGTTAATGATTTAAGGTATAATAATATTTTAAGTTAAGTATTTCATTAATTAAGTTTTATAAAGTCTTATGCTTTTGGGTTTTCTTATTTCTAATATGATAAATATTGATATTATTGTTAGGTGTTGATTTTGATATTTAAAGCTTGAATCATTAATCGGGATACCGGTAAGGTTCGATTTTTGCTGGAATTAAGGTAATCGTTAAACCCCACTTAAACGTATGGATAAACGTATGTTAGAACATTAGGATTTTTAATATGTTATTATGCTTAATATATGTTCTTTAATATATTATATGTAGTTTCTTGTGTTGATTATTAAAAAGGAAAAATGCTAGTTTATATGACATGTGTGGAAATATTGCTTAAGGAAAGAGTTTGGTCATTAATAAAAATATTAAGTACTTATCCATGCTATATTATATTATTATGACCATTGATGCATGAATAATACTATTGTGAGCTCTAGGGGCATTTAGTAATATGTCTTGTGTAAGAGTGTGGCCTAATATGTGTGGGTACTAATGAGTGTTATATTAAATTATAATAGTTGGTGGAGTTGGATAATGAGATTGGGGTATTAATATTACTATTTCACATAGTGATGATAATTTAATAAAAGTGGTGTAATAAGGGGTAAAATTATAATTTTAGAAGTAAAGGACAAAATGGTAATTTTAGAAGTAAAGGATAAAATGGTAATTTTGTAAGTAAAAGGGTAAATGGTAATTATAATAATGGAAAAGGGTAATTTGGTAATTTAACCAACGAAAGGGAAAATTGGTAATTATTTAACCAACTAAAGGGTAAATTGGTAATTATGATAATGAAGAAGGGCAATTTGGTAATTTAACCAACTAAAGGGGTAAATTGGTAATTATGATAATGAAGAAGGGCAGTTTGGTAATTTATCCAACTAAAGGGGCAAATTGGTAATTATGATAATGGAGAAGGGCAATTTGGTAATTTAACCAACTAAAGGGCAGATTGGCAATTATTTAATCAACTAAATGGTAAATCGGTAATTATGATAATGAAGAAGGACAATTTGATAATTTAACCAACTAAAGGGCAAATTGGCAATTATTTAATCAACTAAATGGTAAATTGGTAACTATGATAATGAAGAAGGGCAATTTGGTAATTTATCCAACTAAAGGGGCAATTTAGTAATTATAACAAAGGAGAAGGGCAATTCGGTAATCTAACCAACCACATGGGAAATATGATAAGTGTAACAATTATGAAGGGTGATTGGTGGCCTAATAAGTGTGGGAAATAGTTTGGTAACCTAAACCGAGTAAGGATGTGGTTAATAACAACTATGTGTGGGTTACGTGCCTTGTGTGTCATGTGTTATGCCATATTGTGTACATTATACTTAATGATTAATCATTTGTAGCGCAACTTGGAGTGAAGGTATGCTTATGTGACTTCCTTATGGCATGTGGATGATGATTATATATGTTGTGTGTATGATGATATATGATGTGACCCTCTAGGACAAGCATGCTAGGATATTTAATAATAGGATATGGGGTGAAAGGTTAAAAAGGAACAAATAGGGAGTGAGTTGACTAAGGGGACATGAGATTGACCTTATTATCTCATGATCCATAAGGGGGAGATAAAAGGAGGTTATGATCAAAATGAACGAGTGATGTGACTATTGCATAGGAAATTTCTAGGGTTTGCATGGGAAGATCCTTACGTAAGAAAGGTGTTAGGGTTTGAGCGGCCAACTAGGGTTTTATGGTCACATGTATAATTGGTGAGTAGAGTGATAGGGTTTGGGTTGAATATAAATGAGATGAGGCGTTGGATAATAAAAGAAAGTTTGGGCCACATAGGTCTGATTAGGGTTCCAAGGAAAAACCTTAGAGAGTGGTAGTGAGAGAATTTGAATGTCATAAGGTGATGGGTCACAGCCCACACCCTTAGGAATTGGTTCTTCGTTATGAGTAAATGTTAGGAGGAATGGATGTCGGGGTGCGATAAGAGGCGCAAAGGTCTCAATATATGGGACGAGCCATCTCGGGAGGATAGAAATAGAGGTCGGTGACATGCATGACAAGGGTGAAATACTTTTGAATAAAATACGAATAAGACACTAATCACTTAAAGAGGAAGATTGTTGAGTCAAACCCAGACCAGTTTACCGGCGAATAATAGTGGCCAGGAGCTAGGGTGCCCTGGAGATCGGTCCACTGGCAAATAATAGTGGCCAGGAGCATTTTTCCCTACATGATTTTCGGTCCACCAGCTATAATAGTGCAGGATTCTATGCTCCACAAACCAAATGTAATAATGATAAGACATGGAAAAGGCACAAAGTAATTATAGTGAAACACCATGTGAGTCGGGGCCAGACCGGTCCACCGACGAATAATAGTGGCCAGGAGCATTCCGCCCTGAAGACCGTCCACCAGCAAATAATAGTGGTCAGGAGCATTCTGCCCTATATGTATTCTAGTCCACCAGCTATAATAGTAGGGTTTCCGTACTCACATAGATATAAAATATCAGAGATGATTGAATAATGATGGACTAATAGCTTAAGGCCCGGAAGTATTAATTTCGCATTATGACTTATGAATATTTGATGGACTTGTTAAGTATGTGAATATTAAGTATGTGAATGTTGAGTATGTGATTGTTATGTATGCACATCTCATCAGATATGTATATACTTTTGTATCATGTATTGCATTGCAAGCTTACTTTTAAGTGTGTTTAAACGGTTACTCAGTACCATAGTACTGAAGGGTTCCATTCATGGGGACCCTACTTATTCAATAGGCAATGTCTAGGGATGGCAATGGGTCTCGGACCCGACCCAGACCCGCCTCATTTTTAGCAGGTCTAGGTCCATGAGTTTTGGACCCGACGGGTATGGATAGGGTCTGGGTCCATATATATCTTAAAGGATCTGGGTCTGGGTCCAGTTTGAGACCCAGACCCGATCCGCCAGACCCGTTTAATATACATGTGTGTGTGTGTGTGTGTGTGTGTGTGTGTGTGTGTGTATACATATATAAATACATACTAATATTATGTTTTGTCATTATTGTCTTAATCTTATATAAGCTCCTTATCATTTTTTTTTAAATTTTTTTTTTGTATACTTACTTTATAAACAATATGTATAACATTATATTCTAAAAGTTAGGGATATAAATGAGGCAGATTTTACCCGAAACCCAACAGATTTTGTCCAATGGATATGGATAAACGAATATGGATGATGGAAAAAATATACCCATCGGGTTCGAGTACGAATACAGGTACGGAATATCCATACCCGTACCCGTAACCATACCCGTATCCATATCCGTACCTGTTTACCCGATATATAATTACCTTCTTACCCTTAATTTTAAAATAAATATAGTATAAATTAAAGTTAGAAATATCATTTATCTTAACTCTAAATGGGTTTATCTGTCGGGTGATGGATTTATCCGTCGGATAATATCCATTAACGGGTAAACGGATAATCTGTCGAGTAACGGATATCCAACGGATATGGATATGGATATGTTAGCGGATATGGATTCGGGTACGGGTATGGATTCGGGTATGGATTTTCTTATCGAATACGGATACTAATATGGGTATACCCACCCCGAACCCGCCCCATTTACATCCCTACTAAAAGCATTAAAACACCATTTGAAAAGTTAATATAACTATTTTAATATATTTATTTTTTTCACTTAGATGATTTTTTTAATAAAAAAATACATATTAAGTTATATAAAACATAAATGTATTTGTATTAGCATAGATTATTAATTATTTTTTAAAAAAATAATTGGACCCATTTAGGACCCGTTTACCCGCTAGACCCGATAGATCTAGATCTGGGTCTGAACTTTTAAGACCCGACGGGTCTTGGTCAGGTCTAGGTCTAGGTAATATAAACGGGTTCAGGTTTGGGTATGGCTAGACCCAGCCCAAACCCAACCCATTGCCATCCCTAGCAGTGTCCCTTGTAGGTCCTTTTTGAGGTGCTATTAAAGTGGGCAACGAGAAAAAGCATAAGGATTATCCGAAATCCCTTAGGGTTCACCTCCCTCTCTTTTAACTCCTTGTTTTAATGTACTTGTATTCTTATAACCACCATCGGTGGGTTCTATTCATATAAATGGTTTACTAAGCTACTCTGATTTAATTATGGTTGAGTTCTTGTAAATTGTATTTTGCACTTTTAGCATTAGCACTTGGTATAGGAACGGTAAGAGTGAACCAGTCTGGTACTAAGTGTGGCGGTAATATTCCCAGAATTCACAGTTTATTATTTTGCTTCCGCTAATTCTTTTAAATAAACTAAAATTTTTTAGAAGTGAATTTTGGGGGTGTTACACGGCCTTCCTCTCTCCCTCCTCTCCCCATCATTTTCCCTTCCTTTTCTGGCCCCGACTAGCCCCACAACTCCTCCTATGCATGCCTCCTCCCTTTCCTTTTCTCCCCTTGACCAAACTTGCATCTACCATTTGCAAGCTCATACCGGCCTGCCATCACCGACCAGTGAGCTCTACCATATCTGCCCCCTTGTTCTCTTCCCCATTTGTCTTATCCTCCCTCCAATGTCTTATAAATACCCCTTAACCGATCCCATTCAGCCTCTTTTTCCCTGCCCAAAAATTTATTCTTCTTTGCGCCACTGCCACTTCAAACACCGTCTCTGTCGCCATTGCCCAATGTCGCCGCCCGAAACACCACCCAAAACCTTTCCTGCATTACCCTCCACTGAACCACACCACTCACCACCTCTAATTCCCCCTACATGAACCACCCCAACCATTCAAAGTAGGCTGCCCAATCTACGACTTTACACTCGTTGCCACCCCTCTCGCCTGTGTGCGCCATCATCTCCACCGCAACCACTGCCTCTCCTACCACCCAAACTTAGGGATGTAAACGGGGTGGGTTTTACCCGTTACCCGACGGATTTTATTTGATAGATACTTAAACGGATATGGATACGGATATGGAGGATGGATTAAAATACCCATCGGGTTTGGGTACGGATACGGGTATGTGATATCCATACCCGTACCCGTATCCATATCCATATGCGTTAACCCAATATATAATTACTTTTTTACCCTTAATTTTAAGATAAATATAGTATAAATTAAGGTTAAAATTGTCATTTGCCTTAACTATAAATGGATTTATCCGTTAGATAATATCCATTAACGGGTAAACGGATAATCCATCGGGTAATGGATATCCAACGGATATGGATATGGATGTGTTAGTGGATACTCATTCGGGTATGGGTATAGATTCGGTTATGGATTTTCTTATCGGGTACGGATACAGGTATAATATACCCGCCCCGTTTACATCCCTACCCAAACTACTCAGTAGAATCTCCCCTACCTTCCTTTCTCCCTTCCTCCCTCTCCTTCACCCTTCCTCCTCCTTCACCACCTTCGGCCACCACCACTTGCACTGCCACCTTTGTTGGGCCACCACCACCATTCCAACCCTCTCAACCCAAAGAATCCACCACCACTACAACCACCATCTCACTCTCCCTCTTATAGATTAAAAATCCACCTCTCCAACCCCACTTCCTCCTCCACCACCATTGCCACCATCGTGCGCCTCCGCTACCACCGCGGTCACTGGCTGCCACTACCCTAGGTTGTTCCCTAACCTCCCTAGCCTTTAAATATAATTAATGTAATTATTATTTAATTTTATTAGTGTTAATATCATTATTATTACTATTATTATCATTATCACTCTTATTACTACTACTACTACTACTACTACTACTACTACTACTATTATTATTATTATGATTGTCGTTATTATTATTATTAATATTCAAACCATTATTACTATTATTCCTATCATTATCATTATTATTATTATCATTATTATTATTATTATCATATTTATCATTATTGTTATTATCATCATTATTGTTACTATTCTTATTATTGCTAGTATTATTATTATTATTATTATTAACATTATTATCATTATTATTATCATTATCATTATTAATAATATTATTATCATTATTAACATTGGCACTATTATTACTAATAATATTATTATTATGATTATTGAAACTATTATTATTATTATTATTATCATCATCATCATCATCATCATCATCTTTATCACTATTATTATTATTATTATTATCTTTATCACTATTATTATTGTTACTACTATCATTATCATCATCATCATCATCATCATTATTATTATTGTTATTGTTATCATTATTATCATTATTGTCACTATTTTAGTATTACTAGTATTATTATTATTATTATTATTATTATTATTATTATTATTATTATTATTATTATTATCACTATTATCATTATTATTATTGTTGTTGTTGTTATTGTTGTTGTTGTTAATATTAAAGTTATTATCTTTAGCAACGTAGATATTGTTAATAATACCTTAACATGGACTAATATAACTACCAAGACCTATTTTGACTAGTAAATACATGATTAACTACTTTAAGAATAATGCCTTTATTTTTATTAATAAAGCTACTATTATACTTAATAACCCTAATACTAGGTTATGATAAGGGTAAAGTAGGAAATAATGATAATGTTGGTAAGAGGGAAGTTAACCCTAGTATTTCCCTTTTATAGGTGGTCCAAGTTAAAACCCTAAGGAGGCGTAGGAGCGTGCTCCAATCCCAATGTCGTTTTAGGTAAGGATATGGCTAAGGCTTAATGTGTGTGAAAAATATGTTATGTGTGTTGATTTTATGTGTGTGTGCCTTATATATTATGGATTATGTTCTTGTAGCACAGCTTACAAAGCATGGAGCTAAGGTAAGTTGTATGTATTTTATGACATGTATAAGGCGGTATTATTTCTTGTTCATGGAATTTGCTTATGTAATGTTGCCCCTCATGACGTGCATAATAGGAAACCCTAAATAGTATGATGTGTTTGGATAAAAATGGAAAAGAGTGAGGAAAGTGAGTTGACTAGAGGATGGTAAGGATGGCCTAAATATCTTATGACCTATGGGTGGACAAAGGGGGGAATAATGCGAATAAATTAAAGGAATGGACTAAGACCTGCATGAGGAGTCTTGGGTTTGCATAGGATGGTTAGCCTTTGTATGGGGATAACCTTTACGTAGAAAAAGTTGACTTGAAGGTTAAATAAGGTAAAGAAAGAATTATTAAGGTGATTGGAGTCCATATGTGATAAATAGTACATGGGTTGGTGTAAAGATGCATGGAAGACTTGACTAGGGTTTTGAGAGGAAACCCTAAGTGAGAGAAGTATGCAAGAAAAGGATAACTAATGGAAATGGTTAGAATGGAGAATAAAGAATGATAGGGGTGTCACATGGAGGAAAGGTGAGCCAAGTGAGAAAAAAGTATTTGGGTGTTGATGGGGTGATATAAAAGAAAAGAGAAGTACTAGGGTTTCGGGGAGTGATTTAGGGTTTTCGTGATCACGTGTGGGAGTTGGATAGTGAGGTTGTGATGTCAGGTGTGGTTTGAGGGAAGTGATGGTTTTGGTAACAAATAAGAGTTTTTTGTTCTCATGGTGAGTGGAAAAAATGGGAAGGAAGTCTCAAGGTTACGGGTTGTGTTGGATATGTATCATGTGGAAGAGGGGATGGTAAGTAAGAGAGATGAAAGGATAACATCATTTGAGGAAAGAGAGGTGCTAGGATTTTGGGATGGACAACTAAGGTTTTATAGCCACATGCACAAAATGGGAAGTAAAGTGGGGTGCTTGGAGATGAATCGAGTGAGGTGATGAATTGGGGGGGTAAAGGAGCATGAGTTACGTGGGATAGGGGAAGGTTGGGCCATATAAGCCAAATTAGGGTTTCCTGGAGGAAAACCCTAGAGAGTGATATTGAGTTGACTCATAAATATGGAAAGTGGGCCTCAGAGTTGGTTATTTATGGTAATGAGGAAAGAGTGGGAAGGAATGTCTGGATGTACTAGAGGGTGTATAAGTCCCAAGATATGGGATAGGGTTTTGGAAAGCTGAGAGTAAAAGGGGTGAGCATGGGAAGTCTAGTGGCTCATGCATTTCTAGTTAGGGTTGTGTATGGAATAAGATACAATAAAACACTAAATGCTTAAAGTGGAAGATTATAGAGCCAAGGACTAGTCAGGATATATTTTTTGGGTTCATTGGCTATAATAGTGGTCAGCTGCCATCTACCATGTAGATTGATGTCCGGTCTACCGATTATAATAGTGGTCAGGTGTGTTATGCTCTTTGAAGTGTTTTTGGTCCACTGGCTATAATAGTGGGGAATTATGCGCTTGATAAACCAAACTTTGCATTGAAATAAAACATGGAAAGATACTAATTACTTACAATGGAACACCACGTGAGTCAGGGCTAGTGAGGTTGATTTTTCAGTCCACCAGCTATAATAGTGGTTAGGTGTGTTCTGTCTTGTGGAGTGTTTTCGGTCCACCGACTATAATAGTAGGGTTCGTGTACTCACGTGAAATTAATATAAGAAATGTGTATGATAGAAATATAAGACATGGAAAGATATGAATTACTTACAGTGGAACAACACGTGAGTCGGAGCTAGTAAGGTTGATTTTCTAGTCCACCGGCTATAATAGTGGTCAAGTGTGTCCTAACCTATGGAGTGTTTCTGGTCCACCGGCTATAATAGTGGGGTTCCGTAATCACGCAAAATTCAAATAAGAAATGTGTAAGATAAAATATTAGTCTAAGTCTGGCATGATGATATAAATTTGAATTATGCTTTGTATGCTTTACTTGTCTATTTTCTTGCATAGCCATAATCATATGGTTACCTTTCTCAGTACTTAGTGTACTGACCACTCATTTCATAGATGATGCTCATTCCCACAAGCAGATGGGCCTTCTAAATTTGTGCAGGTAAGAGGTACCATTTGATGCTTATAACATACTGGATGCGTCAAGCGGGGATGTGTGATGACCATTAGACTTACTTGGGGCCAAGAGTGGACATAGGCCGGACTCTCTTTTTATCCCTATTTACTTATGTTTTCATTTTATTTTAGTTTTGTTTTATTATATTATACCTTTTATCCCTTTTGGGAACTTTGACTATGTACCCTATTTGGGTTGTAATAACCATTTATCATGCACTTTGACTTTCTTATTATGAAAATTTTAGTTTTTTTATAAATCTTTATTTAAATTGTGTTTCATGTATTGTGAAAATTTTTCCTTAGCCTTGTGGTTGGTACGAGACTAGCCGAGGGTCGAGCTTGTACTGATCATAGTGGTAGTACCCATCGTACTTGTATTTGTTTAATTAAACAAAAAATTTCAACTGTGATTTTTTGGGGGCGTTACATGCACCCTCTCCCTTATTCTCTTCTTTTCCTTTCCTTCTTCTCCTCCACCCATCCTTGCACCCATCTTTCCAACCCTGCAGCCGTCGCTTCCGCAGCCCTAGGCCACCAACTTTCAACCCTTGCCTACCACTTACACCCCTACTCCCTCCCTGCACCCATCCACCACTCTCGCTCCCCTCCATAAGCCCTCAACCAAGACCCAAAATCCTCTCTCGAACCAACCTCTCTCCCTTCTCCCATATCCCCCTCTTCAACCTATTATGCCCTTCACTTGTGCATGCAGTTCATGCTGCCATGCAGCGTGAGTTTGTTTCATCTATTTGAGCCAAATTTTGGTTAATTTTGAGGTATAAAAATAGTTAATATTGATATGTATTAATTATTCTTTTAATAAAAAATTATTCTTTTGAACTTCTACTTCTATTATGCTAATTTTTTATATTATTTTTAAGTATTAATTTTTACTAATCAAAGCTCAAACATTTAACCAAGGTACCTATAAGGTTCAATTATTGTTGGAAATAAGGTAACAATTTTACCCTACTAAAATGTGTGGATATACGTATGCTAGCACATTAAGGTTTTTATTACGATTATGTGCATGTTATATGATGTTAAGAGTATTATGACTTGTAGCATTTATTGGTTGTTGAAATTAAAAGCATATTAATTTGTGTCACGTGCATAATTAATATTTAATGTAGGAGCCTTATTATTAATGAAAATGTTAAATACATATGTATGACATGATAAGCTAATGTGGCCATTTGTTGCATAGATAATGTTAATATGAGCCCCAAGAGCATTTTAGTAAATTTCCTTATACAAAAGGTATGGCCTAGATAAGTAAGTGTGGTAGGATAATAAGTATTAATAATAAATAATAATAGATGGTGGTGTTGGATGATATATATGGACCATGGATATTAATGTTTTATGTGGTAAGGGTATTTTAGTAAATTTGGCATAATATGGGAAATTTGGTAATTTAAAAGAATAAAAGGAGTAATATGGTAAGTTAATAAGTAAGAAGGGCATTTTAGTAATTTTACATGGAAAGGGGGATAACTTAGTAATTTTTGTGAGTAAGAAGGCATTTTGGTAAATTAATTAAAGGAGAAGGGCATTTTGGTAATTTGGCATAAAGGAAGAGTATTTTGGTAATCTTGTCAGAAAAAAGGGTAAAGTGGTAATTTGATAAAAAAGAAGAAGGGTATTTTGGTAATTTTGTGAGTAAAAGGGATAAAGTAGTAACTTAAAAAAGAATAAGGGTATTTTGGTAATTTGGCATAAAGAAAGGGTAACTTGGTAATTTTTTGAGTAAAAGGGGTAAACTGGTAATTTAGTAGATAGGGGTATTTTGGTAATTTGACACGATAAGGGGTAGTTTGGTAATTTTAATAAGTACGAAGGATAGTTTGGTAATTTAACCAATCAAAAGAGTAAATTGGTAATTTTAATAAGTATAAAGTGTAACTTGGTAATTTATCAAACAAAAGGGGAATTTGGTAATTTAATAAACTTGAGGGGTAATTTGGTAATTTTAATAGGTATAAAGGACAGTTCGGTAATTTAACCAACTAGAAGGGTAATTTGGTAACTTAACAAGTATGAGGGGTAAAGTTGGTGATTTAATAAGTATGGAGGGTAATTTGGTAATCTAGCAAATACAATGGGTATTTAGTAATTATATAAGCCTGAAGGGTAATATAGTAATTTGGCAGGTAAAAAGAGGTAACTTGGTTACTTTACAAATAAGAGGGGTATTTTAGTGATTTCGTAAGTACGAAAGGATAAATTAGTAAATTGCAAATAACATGTCTATTAATTAAATAAGCCTCTATAATAAGATAAAGTAATATGAAATAACAGGTTAAGGGTGTTCCGGTAAATCGGTGAGTATCACAAGAACATGACATAACATAGGGTTGAATGAACCCTTAAGGGTATCATATTGTATTTACCTCATATTCATGCAAGAGATGCCTTAATCATTAATTATGCATGGAAATGTGTGTTGGACGTGATAGAAGTACATGTTAGGGTTTAAGTGTTCCATAATCCTCCAACATAGACTACTAGGCTCTAAGACCGTATTATGATTATGATATGATAGCTCTTATGGCATATGAATGAATGGAAACAAACTATGAAATGGAAACGAATGGCAAAAGGATGGCATTAGTGATCTATTTAAGTTAACCTGGATAACCCTATGAAAAAGTATTACTTAATAATAATATAAATAAATAGAAATGATTAATATGTGGTGGTTGTGTTTCTTGTGGTCATCTTAATTAAGACACTAATAATTAAAGTGGAAGACCTCGAGATCAAGAATGGTGGCTTTTTAGGGGTCGCTACCCTAATGACGTGGTTTAGCCTACAATTATTCTAGTATTTGCTAGTGTGCTTTAGTATTCCATCCAAGCCCTACATCTTACTCTATCTAGTTCTATGGATCTATTTAGGGGGTGTGCATACTTATGGATTAAGTGTTCTTATTGGTAGGGTACTGTATGTCCTCATACATTAATGCAACCAAGGTACCTTTGCATTCCTACATTGATAGTTGAAGGGCACCGTGTTGCATATATGCGCTAGTATAACTGGTGTGCCTTTTGTGTCTCCGAGTTCTTGATCTCCCCCTTGAGTTAAATAAATGACTTATTGTATTAATTAAATAGAAAGCACTAATCATGTAAAAGTAAAAGATTGTTGTGTCGAGCCCAAGTGGATTATATTATGTGTATTAGTCCACTAGTTATAATAGTGGCAAGGAGCATGTTGCCCTGGAGTATTTTCTGGTCCACCGGCTATAATAGTGGAAGATCTTGAGCTCAATAAACTAAATCTTGGATGTTAATAAGTAATCAAAAAATACTAATCACTTATAGTGGAACACCATGTAAGTCGGGGCCAAACCGATCCACCGATGATAATAGTAGCCAAGAGCCTTTTGCCACTGGAAATGAGTCCATCGGCAAATAATAGTGGCCAGGTGTGCTCTACCTTAAAGTATATTCCGGTCCACCAATTGTAATAGTGGGGTTCCCGTACTCATATGGATATAATTCGAGAGATGATGTTGAATGGTATTTAATTAATGGTTTAAGATTAAAAGTGTTACTTTCATCCTCATGATCTATTGATATGATATAAGTATGGCCTTGGTGCTTGTCACTCTTGGTAAATGCTGGAGGTGTTAAGTAAATGGACTTTGTACTATATAATTCTTATTGGTTGATGTGTGTAATCGGCCTTATGTGGCTATGATTATTTATATGCTTGCATATGACATTGTCTTTACTTTAGTTAAGTATGATGTGTTGCATGCAGGTCCCCCCTTTTAGTTTGATATAAAGGATTACTCAGTACCATAGTACTAAAGGGTTCTGTTTGTGGGTTCCTACCTATTCAATGGGTAGTGTCCCTTGTAGGTTTGTTGTAGGTGTTATTCAAGCTATTATCACATAAGAGCATAAGTATTGTCCGGAAAAGATTTCAAGGTTTCTCTTTTAACCATTTATTTCCTTGCTTAAAGATTTTACTCTTGTAACCACCGACAATGGGTTTTAATCTTTTGTAATGTCTTTACCATGCTACTTTGATTTAAATGAAAGTGAATTTGTGTGAATGGTATTTTGTTTTTTTAGCTTTAGTACTTGGTACTGGAATGGTTAGAGGAAATTGGTATAGTACTAAGTGTGGTGGTAATATCCCTAAAGTTTAAGATTTTTCTTCTGCTAATTCTTAAATAAAACAAAAATTTTCAGTAGTAAATTTTGAGGGTGTTACACTTACACTAGAATTTAAGGAAAAATGGCTATCGGTTTTGAGAGAAAAGTGTGTAACCAAAAACAAGTTGATTCCTCTTTCATTCTTTTCTTGACACTTATAAATAGAGTGTAGGATTAAATGTTACAACTTACCCAACTAATACATGTGATTTGAGCTAAAGTAAATGAAGGAGACTGCCTAATACACCACCTATGTCATTCTGCCATGGGCTATGTGTTTGTGCAGATTTCAAATGGTGGAGGTCTTCTATCATGTGTCCAACTCATGTACCTACCACTTGATTCATAAGGAAAGAGACGAAGGTCATTTTAATATTATAATGGACAAAAAGAAGTAAAGAATGTCTTCTAATCTTCCTTATTCTTTCCAAAATTCTGCATTGTTCTTTTCAAGTGTTGAAAATGACTTGTCATGTAGCTTGAAAGAGACTTGTGGCTTATTTTGTGTCGCTATTGTAGGTGCAGATTGGGCTATGTTTTTATGGTACTTTTGGAGCTAAAATAATTTTAAAAAATGAGCTAAAAAGGGTGGGAAAACTTGGGGAGAAAGTAACTTAAAACGGCGGGATTTTAATATGTGGAGGTGGTAAAAGTTGACAAGGTTTGTATGGCTTGTATGTCTAGTTTTCTCAAGAGTGATTAATTTATCCAATCAATGAGAGTTTTTTAACTCTCAAACTTGAAAAAATTAAGGACAAGAGTGTGATCATTAGATGATGATGCTCCCCATCAACATGCAATCAGAAGTAGAGTTAGAATCATATAAATTTAATAAAACTCGCAGCCGTGAACAAACTTATCTATGATCATTCACAACAACAAAACGATTAATGCAATTATCAATATGAAGCCAAAACTATCAATAAAACTATAGAATAAATTGTAAATAAAATAATTGATAATTTTTATCAAATTCCATTAATAAAATCAAGAAATTAGATTATGAAAATTTGGAATATTACACAAGGTATATAATGAATAAGTTCATAACTTGGAAGACTAGGATCACAAAGAAAAAAATGTTGAATACAACAAACTTCCATTTAACATATCATGAAATGTTTAGATTTGTAATTTAAATGCATTTAGATTTATGACATTTAACACATACATTTATCATATTTTGAAGACAAAATAAATTTTTATGAACACCATATGAAACAATTAGGTTCATAACATAACATTAGGTTCACTAAAAAAACCGCCAGGTTCAACATACAAATAATAAGGTTCATGATATACATTACATATGTACATCCTATATAGAAGTTAAGTTCATAACATAGAACACCAATGTTAATAAAAAAAAACATAAAATAGATAATCACTAGTGATCATGTTATGCATTTATATATTATTTATTATGGAACTCAAAACGTCAATTATGCTAACCATTTAGGTGCAAACTCTAAATGTATCTATGGTTATATTTTTATTAGTATGTGTGTTAATCGCCTAACTTCATTTCAAAAAAAAATGTATTTGATGAGTTTAAAAAAATTCAGGGAATTTGTTAGAATTTTTATAAAATTTTCATATTCAAATATAATATTTTAATTTTGTTATATTTTATTAAATATATAGAGTATTCAAATAATAATAATAACAACCAAATTTTCATATATTATTATTTAAAAGTAAATAAAATAAATACAATTTAAAAAAATTATTATATTTTTCACCAAACTTTACGACAAGAAAAAAATAATAACTTATTTTATTTTTCTTAAGGGTCTGTTTGGTTTTAAGAAATTTACGAAGAAAGGAAAGAAAATTGAGAGGAAAATACTTTTTAGGTGTTTTGTTGGTAGAAAAATTAAAAGGAAAGAAAATACCAAATAAAGCTAGTAGGAAAGTTATATACGAATGTTTTCCTCGCCTAAAGCTGAGGAAAAATACGGAATAGGGATAAAATCTTCTTCTTGATCAATTTTTCTATGCAATTTTTTGTTATGACATCGCCTTCGATTTTTCTCTCTTCTTCAACCCCTCATTCTTCCATCTTCATCATCTAGACGATCTATCTTTTTTGATTTTTCTTCGTTCATCTATGTATACTTTATAGGGCGTTGCCTGAGTTGTCTACTAATTCGATCCAAATAGGTTAGTTCTCTTTTGGTTGGAAGTTAATAACGAATTTGATTTTGGAACCCTAATATTATTGTCCTATTTGGGGTTGATTAGGATTGGTTTGGATTTAAACCTAATAATCTAATCATTGGTTTTGGGCGAATCTGAAATCTTCTGCGTGTGTTTATATATGACGAGAGAAAATATATTGTGTTTCAATTCAAAGCACCATTTACAACATGCATAAACTAACCTTTTATGGCAATGCTTCTTTTCTAACGATTCTCAATGTTACTAAAGAAAAAGGTTTCAGAGCTTCAGAAGTGTGTCTTCTTACTGTTGTCATTCTTTTACCTTTCTGCGGAATAGATTAGATTAGTTCTACCGTTTTGAAAAATTTGTGGAGGTCTAATAGGAGGGCTTGCTTGCTCTCCTCACCTTAATTCTATATTAGATTAGATTGGTAGAATAAATACAAGCACATTTCTACATTGATATTTTTGTTTTCTATAATACACTTAATTTATTGACTACAAACTATAAGGTATGTATAATGTTTAATGTAGTTGATTGGTAGAAATTAACCAAAATTAAGTTTGTATGTGTTCCAATGTAAGGGTGAGAAGCATATCATTAGTTTCAGTATATTTATGTATTCCCCTCAGCATACATGCAGAGGTGAGAAGTACTTGCTAGAAAATAAATGGGGGGGGGGATTTGGTTATCTAAACATTTCATGCATTATTCTCAAACCTTGATTGAAGCAACTTTCTAGGCATGAAGTGCAGGATCCTAATGGATGATCCTCATCCTATTAGTGAATAACCCGGTCTTCATTGAGACTCTACAATAATCAACATAATTATATTTAAGGGTGAGAAGCATATTATTAGTTTGTGGGTTTGCTATATGTATTGCCACTTTTTCCATGAGATGATTAGCTGTTTCTTGTTTACTTCTGCATGGCGATGATGTAAAGTATGTTTCTCTCAATAATTTTCTTCTCTCTTGTTGTTTAGTTGTAAATGAATGGAAGTATTTGGATCACATAGATGGCTGTTTTTCCCTTTCTTGACCCCCTCTCTCTTTCTGTTGCTCCTGCAAATGCTTTGCTTGGTACTAGAGGAGATGTAGGATATAGTTCGAAGACTAATGATCCATTATCCTACAAAAGGGTTTGAGGACTGATGATCTAGCGTACAGAGTCATTTATTATATTACAGTCCCTTGCTCCAAGTGAAGGGATTTCCTTTGAGTTGGAGTCCGGAAAGCAGTGGTATATACGATATATAATTGTGAGAGCATTCACATTTGGATTATGTTCTGATCCATTATCAATTTCAATTTACTTATCGATAACCCCCACCCCTTCCCCCACCAAAAAAAATATATCAAGCAATCGGTTGCAAGCCATTTTTAAAAGATATCAATCATTTTAAAAGAACTCTTAGTTGGATAACAAACTTTTAAATTTGTTACAAGTTGTAGTAAATTAGTTAAGGTTGGGATTTAGTGTCCAGTAAATTCTTATTATTTATATTATTATTTCATATAAACTTCAAATCATTTATTTTGCATATTATTTATCCCAAATAAAGTGCTATACTATCATTTGCTGAGTTTGCTTTATTTTCAATGTATTAAAGCTGCTAGTGAGAAATCAAATCTTAGATCAAGATCAGGGTTCCAACATTGGAGAAATTTGCCAACAACTCATCATGTTGATACAAATGATATCATGGAATCTGAAGAAAATAATGAAGTAAGTATCCTTTTCTTAAGATTTATTGCACCATTTGGCTACATAATTATTATAATAGGTATGTATGCTTAATTTTTTTACACTTTTTTTTCTTAATCATTTTATATTAGACTAACTCAATTGAGGAGTGGGACAAATTAAGAAGATGGGCAGCAACATGTGTGGTCACATATGGAGCATATGTTGCTAGTTTATTATCTTTGATTTTTCCTAATAATTATATTGATAGAGATATTTTTCAATTGGGAGATTATAAGAGACGAGTTTTTTTAGATCGACTTACATTGGAAAAAGACAATTATTGCCATAACCAGTTGAGGATGGAAAAGGAGGCTTTTGCTAGACTTGTATCAATATTAAGGGATTCTGGAAGACTAAGTGATACTTATTCTAGTTGCGTAGAGGTGAGAGTAGCTATATTTCTCAATATTATAGGTCATAATAGGAGAAATTGGTCATTGAAATTAGACCTCTGGAGGTCTGGTGAAACAGTAAGTCGACATTTCCATCAAGTGTTGAATGCTATCATTTCTTTAGAGGACGTCTTTTTGCAACAACCCGATGTATCTCACTGCCCTCCTGAAATATCAAATAACTCAAAATTTTGGCCATATTTTAAGGTAATTGTCATAATCTTATCAAATAAATGACTAAGTAAAAATTACAACTTGAATTTTTTTTAATAAATTTTTTTAAACATTTTCACACAGGATTGTGTTGAAGCAATTGATGGATCACACTTTCGTGTGAAAGTACCAAATAATATGGTACACAGATATCGTGGCAGAAAGGATTTTCCGACCCAAAATGTGTTAGTTGCTTGCTCTTTTGACTTAAAGTTTTAATATGTGTTGTCGGGATGGGAAGGGTCGGCAATTGATTCAAGGATACTAAACAATGCTTTATCAAGAGACATGGACATATTGGTAGTGCCATTAGGTAAATTTTACTTAGGCGATGCAGGTTTTTAGTTGAAGACTGGATTTATTACACCATATCAAGGCACTCGATACCATCCCAAGGAATATAGCATCCAACGTCCTCAGAATGCAAGGGAGATTTTTAATCTAAGGCATGCGTCCTTAAGAAATGTTATTAAGAGGGAATTTGGTGTTATGAAAAAATGCTTTCCAATATTAGGAAGTGGAACTGAACCATTCTATCCTGTTCAAACTCAAGTAGATATGGTTTTAGCCGGATGCATTTTACATAATTATCTCATAGGAGTAGATCCAGATGAAAGATTAATTTTAGAGGTTGATAGCGAGATCAGAATTCTTAACAACCAAGCGGATGTTACACCATCAAGTTTAGTAGAAAAGTGTCAAGAAGCTGAGCAATTAAGAGATGTAATTGCAAGTTTAATACAGAGAGATAGTTTAAATAGTTAATGGTAGAGATATTATTATTGTAAATTCATGTAGGAAAAAAATTGTATTCAACGAGTGTTCTAAATGAAAATGCACTTGACATAAAAAATCTTGTATAAGTTTTTATATTATTTGTGTTATTGATTGTCTAATAAGTTATAATTTTAGGATGGTTTACAATTTTTTTGTGCAGGAACCCATTGGTGGTGACACACCATCAAATGAGAAGAAAAATTTAACTTGGGATGAAGACATGGATACGTATTTGATAGATTTATTGACTGACCAGATGTACTTAGGTCAAAAAATAGGTGGTTCATTTTCAAGAACAACATATACTAATGTTGCTAAAGGGGTTAGTGCTCAGTTTGGGCTTGGTTGCTCGGTTAGTCATATAAAGAATCGAATCAAGACCCTAAAGAAGAATTATGCCTTGGTATCTACGGTCTTGCAAGTGAGTGGGTCTGGTTTTAATGAATCTACCCAAATGGTGGAAGCAGATGCAACTATTTGGGAAAGATATATATTGGTAAGTTTTCATTCATCTTTGCAGAATTTTCTTTCTTTATTATCATTACTAACTATTATCGTTTCTAAATTTATGTAAGGTACTAATTTTTTTTCAGGCTTATCCTGATGCGAAACCGCTTCGCTATAGGCCTATTTAAAATTATCATAGGTTAGATATTTTATTTGGCAAGGACCGAGCAACTAAAAATTTGTTCATTGATCCAAAAGAAAGACATTTGTGCTCAAAGAGATAAGAACATAAAGAAACAACAGCTGATGATCAAAGCACCAAACAAGAACAACATAATGAAGTAACATCTCCTTTGGCCGGTGCATCTGTATCAAGAGCCACGAAGAAAAGAAAGCTGAGAGATTATGTGTCAGAAAAGATAAAGGCTCTAAAACAAGGGATGGATGTAGTTACAAAAGCTCTTGATAGAGGAAATCTACGTAATTTTACTGAATTTGAGCTGTATTCTGAGCTTAAAAAGGTAGAAGGGTTGAAGAAAGTTCCAACCATAGAAATCTATAGCAAATTTGCATCAAATATCAGTGCTACTCGTATATTTCTTGGTCTTCTACCCGAGGATAGAGCCATATGGTTGTGTGTGGAGTTCGGTTCTGACATTTTTGATGATGCTAATGTACCACTTTGACTTGTTTAATTAGTAACTAGTAACTATGAATTGATAATGCACATTATTATTATTATTATTTTTTATTTGGAGATCTTGATATATACATTGGTAAGTAAATTAGGATGGTTTATTTCATTTCATTTTTGCTTACTCTATCTCTTATTAGTAGAAAGTTTTGAATGTTATAAATATTTAAAAAAAATTATGATTAGTTATGCATGTAATATTTTAGAATTTTTCTAAAAAAATTTGGTATTAGTATTGAGTTTATAAAATAGTTATAATTACTCTTCCCTATCTTCCACAATATTTAAGGATGCATTTTCAAGCTTTTTGTGCATAGTCTGTATGGTATTAGTAGTAATATTGATAAAAAAATCAGACCGATTTTATTTGTTAGATATAAATATAAAGAAAAAAATATCTATTAGAAATTATTAAATTTTTATCCCTTTTCATATCTGTATTAGATTTTCCCTTTTTCATGTTTTTTTGTAGCATGTTTTAAATAGAAAGGAATATGAAAAATTATTTATTTTTTTTAGATTTTTTTTTGAAAATTATTGTAAGTTATTCATGTAATATTTTAGGATAGTTCTATAATTTTTTTTTTTTAAAATTAGTATTGATTTTATAGAGTTTTTATAATTTTTTTAAAAATTTTATGTAATTTTTTATGTATTAATATAATATTTTAATTTTAATTAAATATATAAAAATATTTAAATAATAATATTTAACTTTTATTAGAATTTTCTTTCTATATACCAAACACTAAAAATATTTTTTAAGAATTTAATTTTCTACAAAATTTTTCTAATAACCAAATAAAAAAAGAAAATTAATTTTTTATTTTTAATTTTTTTTTTCTATATTTTTCTTTTCACTAAATTTCCTTAAAACCAAACTTGGCCTAAACCAAACAAAGATGGGAATCCCTTTTTGATAGTTTGCAGTCTGCATTATCCCGCTTCAGCTACTGAAATTCGAACGCCGCTCTTCTGCACTCGATACACTCCCAAGTCCCCACCGCAGTGTTGCAGCTTCCTGCAAAACCTTGGGCAGCCATATATGGCGTCAGTATCATCAGCATCAGATGTTGTCCACGATCGATTTCTTGGGTTTCTAATATGGCATACAATTCAGTCAACCGTCATATTCATTTTCTGTAAAACCATTCTCCTTTCTCCTTTCACACGAAATCCTCTTTCCCCCTCTGTCTTCGGTTGCGCGGCCTTTCTTTGCTTCCACCTCTCAATGGCTCTTTTCGCCCTCTCCATCTCCGTGACCTCAAGTCCGCACTATCACCGGCCTGCTTCACTGTCCGAGCTTGCCCTCGCCTTCCTTCGCTTCCTCTTTATCTCCTCTCCGCTGCCGCCTGACGCTTCCTGCGATTTTAGGAAGCGTGCTAAGGTTTCTCTAGGAATTTTTCTTTTTGTTTGCGTGTCTTCTATATCAGGTTTGGCAGCGGTGGTATCGGTGGTCGGCGGCAGTTATACTGGATCGGTTAGGGCGTTGGTTGGAGAAGTGGGGTTAAGGGGTCTTATTCTTGGTTTAATCTATGGTTTGTTTTATGTCGTCAAACAGCGATGGCTCCTGCTGTTTCCTATTATTCAGGTGAGCTTGTTCCTTTATAAAGAATAACTTATATGCCTTTGGTATTCTATTTCTTTATATGCTTCGAATATGCAAACGGTAACTTCATTTTCTCATCTCCTTCTGCGACGAGTAATTGATCCTTCTTAGTTTTCAAGATCAACATTTGTCTTCGACAACCACCTTGTTCAATAGTGGTAGCAGTGTAAAAATTCTTGTCATCCGAAGAAGCTTACATTAGTTTTAGTTCGAGGAAAAATTTAGAACTTGCAAAGTACATTTTCATTCTGAAAGACTTGAATTTATTCTTATGCTGTTCTGTTTAGATAAGTGTTCTTTCTCTAGGGTATAAAGCCTGCTTAACATCCTTGTGTGTTAATAAATCTGATAGCCTTTGATCAATTTTATTTATTTATTTTTGGTTCGTTGTCTGAATAACTGTAACACATTCTATTATTTGAAGTTACGCTAAAGTCATTTAGGTAAGTGAACAGAGGTTAGTTCAATGTATCATATAGGTGAAGAAGGTAAAAAAGAAGTTGCTTGCGATATCCTTAGGTTAACTTGGGTGAATATATTGTAATCTTAATGTAGTTTCACTGAAAACATAATCTGCTTGCCATGCAAGGTCCACTATCTATGAGGATCACTATAATTCTGCTTATAAGGACTGGAAAAAAAGGAATTGTAGAGAACAATAAAATGCGAGAAGCCCTCTGATATTTCACCAGCTGATCAAGGATTCTGTAATAAGTATTTATAGTGGTTTAGACTGGCATCAATCTATTTCTGACATGATGCTCTTGTGGGGCCTTTTTTCCATTGGTCATGCTGTTTGAACACTTCTCTTTTCTATGTTTTGATGTGTAACTAAGAAGAAATTTACTTCATCCATCCCTACTTGACTACTGCTTTTAATTTGTAAACAAATACATGTCTCCCCTCTCCCACCAAAAAAAGGAAAAAATTGAAAAGAAGGGGAAAAACCTTGTTCTTTTCAGCTGCATTGCCGTAGAACTTTTTGTTAAGCTTTTTTCAAGGTCAATGTACCGCCTAGTATTCATCTTCTCCCTTTCTTTTCTATTATTTTATGTCAATCCATTTTCCTTTTTTGCTTCTTGCATGTGGAAGTAGAACTCTATATGCCTTTGTTCTTATTTAGTTGAAGAAATATTCTATTTGCACATTAGTTATCTTCCTTAATTATGTATGATTAGATATTATATTTTAGGAAGTTATTTCTTAATTAATAACTAAGCCTTGAGGATATTATTAGATATTATATCCTATAAGATTTAGGAAACAAATCTTATTGATTTAGGGAAGTTTTAGATGAAATATTTGCAAAAAGGGCTAGGCTTGTATGATGTATCTAGTATAAATAACCCTCTCTCATTAACAAAAAAATTAGCCTTTGGGGATGATACATGATTATAGGCCAATAAGTGCTGTAGGATTATTGGTTGATTATATGCGCTATAATTATGGTCAGTAGTTAAATTAGAAATTAGTTTCATTATATGTTTATACTTTACACAAGTAATCCTTTTACCTTTTGGGCCTAGCCTATCCAAAGCTATGTATCAAGTAATGAAACCGCAATCGCAATTGTGTTAGCGGTCGCAGTATCAGCGAACTATACTTTATGTGTCGCGATTGTTGCGGGGTGATTTTGTTATTTTTTTTCATAGCAAATATTTGTAAATATTGGTTGATATCTGATACTTTGTAGGTATTGCGGAGATAAGTATGTGATGTTTTGAAACGGTTGTGTTTTTAGGATTTTGCATTGTGGTCAACCCAAAAACTGTAAAATTGTGGCTGATACGCAATTGCGGTACCAATATTTTATTGTATGCTACATACGTATATGTATATATGTGTGTACACGCACACACACACACACACACACACACATCTACTGTACTCTCAATTGAATAAAGGGTAGAATTACAAAAAATTCTTTTCTCTATTAAAATTACGACTAACATGGTTATAGAGCTCCGATCCTCTCTTATGCAGCCTTAAGTGAGTAGTTGTTGCAAACTCTAGGCTGAAATCAGCTTTTGGTCAGCTCTACCAAGGGTGTTAGAACCCTATGTTTGGCTTGCCCACCTAGTCTTGTTGCCGAAATCTCTTTAGTATGCTAGAGTCATCCTCACCGACTCTCTTCTTGCCACTTGTCGTCACTTGAGTGACGCTCCTATGGTGGTTTATTGCTTAGAAAGTGACTCTTCTTTGCTCTTTCTCTTTTCATTTCACTCTATTTTGTGAGTTATGGCAGAAGAACATAAGTATTTGGTTCCCAGTGTCATTTTAATTATGTCTAAATGTATTGATTAGAATTTAAATGAAACTAATTATTTAGATGAGTGAAATCGTTCACTATACAGGCTGATATGCAATTGCGGTACCAATATTTCATTGTATGCTTTATATGTATATGTGCACACATGCACACACACACACACACACACACACATACACACACACATCTATTTTACTCTCAATTGAATAAATGGTAGAATTACTACAAATTCTTTTCCTTATTAAAATTACGACTAACATGGTGATAGAGCTCTAATCCTCTCTTACGCAGCCTTACGTGAGTAGTTGTTGTAATCCCTAGGTTGAGATCTGCTTTTGGTCAGTGCTACCAAGAGTATCAGAACCCTATGCTCAGGTTGCCCACCTAGTCTTGTTGCCGGAATCCCTTTAGTATGCTAGAGTCATCCTCACCACCTCTCTTCCTGCCACTTGTCGCCCCTTTGAGTAGCGCTCCAGTGATGGTGGTTTGCTCAAAAAGGGACTGTTATTTGCTCTTTCTCTTTTCTGTTCACTCTATTTTGTGAGTTATGGCAAAAGAACACAAGTATATGGTTCCCACTGTCATTCCAATTATGTATAAATGTCTTATTAGAATTTAAATGGAGCCAATTATTTAGATGAGTGAAATCATTCGCTTGTATCTATGGAGTATTACTCAAGACGACCATATTAAGAAGGACCCGCTTCTTGAAGAGTTTGAGTCACTTATTGAATGGCTAAGGGTTGAGGCTCAATTATTTATATAGATTCATAATTCCATTAAAAATGAGCATGATGGTCATATGACTCGTATCTCCCATCGTGAGAATGTTAAAGAACTAATAGAGTATTTGACGTTTCTCATTTTTGCTTAAGAAAACATTCCTTGTATTTTTCATGCTAGTATGCTAGGTTTTCTATTAGTCTAAACAATAGGATCAATCCCTTGAAAGCTACATTTTGAATTTCAAACTCACTTATGAGTTATGAGGCATGCTAAATGTGAATAGATGGCTATTATGAGTTTTGCGGCCGGCCTTAATCCTTGATGGTGCTAAGCATACAATTAAATTGTGGTACTGTTATATAGCGTATCGACAGCTATTTAGTGGATTTTAGGTCATCGTGATGCAAAATTATCGATAAGTTATGGTTTCAAAATTTTACATTTTATCAACTGATAATTCAATATCGTTGATAAACTAGAAAACATTAGCGATGGATAGGGAAAAACACCGATAAATTGGCAATTCATTGAGAATTTTTAAATCTTCTGAAAAAAGCATGCATGATAATTTTTTTTTCTTATTTATTTCTCTTGAACAACTCGACAATCAAGTTAATATTATTTATTACCTCTACATGTACCACTAAATAACGTGTATTTTTTTTCATTCTAAGGCAAATTTATGGTTATTAGGATAATTTAACATATAATGACCCACCTAAGTACTTCTAATATAATATAAAAGACTAGTTTATTGAATTTTTATATTCAAATGATCGATAAACAATAATTAAAGTATGTGGTAAAATAAAAGTAAAACAGCATGCCATGATGATTGTGACACATAACTCATCATTCGCGACGCTCTAATATCGCAACCCCAAACACTATTGAGACCACACATTTATTGCCTTGTGCTAAGTCATAGATGAGATTAAATCTTTGAGAGAGGTATTTACTTGAATCCTTTATATTGATACTAGCACCTAGCCTCACTTATACTACAACCTAGCTCCTTTATTAGTCATAATAGTGGATGTTTTCATCCCCATAATAGTAGTAGATGTGGTGGTAACAATAGTAGCAGGGGGTGATGAACTAGGTTGCACAAAAAGGAACTGTTGAAGAAAAACCAGAAGCCTTTTGGCTTTGAATCAGCTCATGTTGCTACTACTATCGCTAATGCTCCAAATGAGGCCATTAAAATTTTGGCATGAGTACAAAATTCACCAAGTCCTAAAAGGCATTAAAGAACTTTTCTTTGTCCATCACTAAAACCAATACATGTCTTCTTTCCTTCATATCCTTAGGGCTTATTAATTCGATGAGGGAATCTGAGTCTTATTTCCCCTCTTCAACCACGTAGTTTCCTATCCTCAATAACATTAATGGATGGCTCTACTTTTGTTGTCCTTGGCTCGGGTATTGTTAATCCCACACCAACACTTATACTTTGTCTTGAGTATACCAAAAGTTTCTTTTAGTTTGGTATTTGCTAGCAATTTCACTCGCTCTCTTAACCAGGTAATAAAACTGTGGTTGTGGTCACAGTGTTGCAGTATTGGGGTGCAGTGAACGATATTTTACGTGTCGCGATGTAATTTTTTAATTTTTAGCAATAAATATGGTCATTTTTGTTTAATATTGGCCGATATCCCGATATTTCGTTGACATTACGGTAATAAATGTGAGATTTTCCAAAATGGTTGCGTTTCAGGAACTTTATGTCGCGATCGCAAAATTGTGGCCGATATGCAATTACGGTATCAATATTTCATTGTATGCTCTCAACTGTTGTGTGATCTTATGATGAAGTGGATTATTGGTAGATACCTAAACACGTCAGACCATATGTCCATAATAGGGCTGTAAACGAGCCAAGCCGAGCCGAATATCCCTTGGCTTGGGCTCGGCTCGTTTAACTAAATGAGCCTAAAATGATGTTTGGGCTCAGCTTGTTTAACTAAACAAGTGAGCCGCGCCGAGCTTTTAACGAGTCGAGCCAAGTCGAGCTCACGAGTTAAAGCCAAAAAATGAACCGAGTCGAGCTTTTTCGAGTTCGGGCTCGATTCGTTTAATAAATGAACTTAAAAGTGAGGTTTGGACTCGGCTCATTTAGTTAAACGAACGAACCGAATTGAGCCGAGCTGAATACTGAACTGGCTCAGCTCATTTACAGCCCCAGTCCACAACTTGATGATGTATCTTCTTTAGATTGCAAGTCTTGGTAATCGACTTGGATTTACTTTATGAAATCTCTCATCGAGTTGCTTTCACTTTTTAAAACCTTTTGTGCTGAAATAAACACACAATTTAATGTCTCTATGCAAACTTTGTGAAGTGACAATGCCAAAAAATACCTTTTCGATTCTTTTCAGGTTTACACTGTTCAACTTGTAATTTTTCATCAATCATCTTGTGTTGATATCCCATCTCAAAATGGGATAGCTATGATGAAAAATAGATATATTTGAGAAAGTTGGGGCTCTTTTATTCCAAACTTAAGTTCCCAACTAGTTTTGGGTTGATGTGGTTTCTGCGTCATGTTTTTTCATTAATTGGACGTTCTCATCTGTTTTTAATGATAAGATTCCGTATCAAGTCTTGTTTCCTAGTAAATCTTTTTTGCTTGTTGAACCTTGCATAGTCGTGTGTTCGCATTTTGTTTGGGATGCTTGACCACAATATTCCAAATTAGACCCAAAATCTTTAAAATGTGTATCTTTGAGATGCTCTTGTCTCTCCAAAGGGTGTAGGTGATTTTACCCACTTTGCACATATATCATATATCGTGTTAAAAGATGCTACTTTCCACACCTTTTTTTACTACTTCGTCCACATTTGTGTCTCCTTTGGTGAGTATATCATATTACTTACCATAACCCTATTTGCTTCTCCACCCCACCATGATCATCACGACCTCCTATTTCTTGATGCCCACCTCTTCCTAATCTCGAATCGGCCCAAGTTTCATCATCATCATCATCATCATATCCAATATCTAGTTTACTCATTGCTTTTTGAAAGGGTAATCATCAATGCACTTGACCAATTTCCTCTCCTATTTTCCAAGCCTTGTCCCATCCTGGGTGGTGTGATACCATGCTTGAGCAAATGAATGTCTTAGCAAAAAATGGTTCATGGGCTATTGTTGATTTGTGTGTTGGTTAGAAAGCAGTTGGATGTAATTGGGTCATTTCTGTCAAATTTAACTTTGATGGCTTAGTAGCTTGTCTCAAGGCTTGTTTGGTTGCTAAACTCACTTCAATTTCTTTATGTATTTATTTAGCAACTACATTTTGTTCTTCTTGAGGAGATGAAGAAACCACTAGGGTTTGTTGCTTGGGGGAGGGCTGCAAAGTCTGCCGCCTTCTAAAATCGTTGTTTGGGCTAAAATAGTCCCTGATCTTAGCTTAACAAATTCAGGCAATAGAGGGATTGTGATAAAGAAGAGCAAATTTGATCATACTATCTTCTATAAGCAACCAATCCAAATCTGGTATCATTTTACTTATGTATATTGATGATATTATTATTACTTGGAATGATGCATAAGGAATCTCATCCTTGTAATCCTTCTTGCAAAGTCAATTTAATACTAAAGATTTGGGGCACCTAAAGTACTTCTTGAGGATTGAGGTATTGATGAGTAAATGAGGTATCTTCCTGTCTCAAAGGAAATATGTTTTGGATCGGTTAACTGAGATGAGAAAACTTGGAGTCAAACCATGTAGTATTCCAATGCTACCCAACCAGCAACTCACCAAGGAAGGCTTTACTATTGATGATCCAAAACGATATAAAATATTAGTTGGGAAGTTGAACTACTTCATGGTAACTTGAGTGGACATTGCTTATGTAGTTAGTATTGTAAGCCAATTCATGTCCTCTCCTACAATACATCATTGGCCAACTTTAGAACAAATCTACTATTCTTTCAAGGGAGACTGGTGACGTGAGATATTTTGCCAAATTCATGGCCACAACTATATCAAATGTTTTTCTAATGCAGATTGGGCAACTTCCAAGATTTATCAAAAGCCAGCTATTGTGTCTTTGTTGTTGCAGTGCAGAATTTGAATATAGAGTGAGGGCCCAGGCTTCATGTGAGATCCTATGGGTTTCTCAACTCATGACTGAAGTTGGTTTTAAGGTTTCAACTCCAACAAAGCTATGGCATGGTAATCAAGTTGTGATTCACATTGCTTAAAAACCAATCTTTCGTGAACAAACGAAACACGTTGAGATACATTGACATTTTGTTCATGAGAAAATACAATATAATTTAATTTCTATGGCATATGTTAAGATCAAGATCAGCTTGGGAATATCTTCACAAAAGGTCTTAGTGGAGCTTGAGTTATAAGATATAATTATGGTCGATAGTCAAATAAGGATTCAAATTGATTATAATTATAGATTTTTTATTTTCATAAGTGATCCTTTTGCATTCTGGCCCCAGCCTTTCTAAATCTATATATATAGATACATGTATTGTACTCAGAATCAAATAAGACAGAATTACAAGCACAAATTGTTTTCTCTATTACGACTTACAGGGAATTAACTAATCCAATTAGTTCTTCAGACCTACAACGTACAACTCTCTTTCTCTGTTGTCCCCTTAGCTGATCTCGCCTCTTCCCTTGTTTTCTTCTTCTTCTTCTTCTTCTCTTACTACAATATCTTTTATTCTCCTCTCTTCCTTGATTCATCATCAGTTATGGGCTGTGAGGGAAATCGATGCAAGAAAATGAATTCTAGGAATCAATCTAAGAACTCTAAGAAGCCTATAATTCAAAAAATAGAGGCAACAACAAAACCAAAGACAATGGCTAACCAGCAAAAGGAAATCGTCTCTTAGTGTGCTCTAAGTCGTCAGAATCTCTGCATTGTGGGAAGGCTGTGGACTTGGAAAATCAGCTACATCCATGGGGGAAACTAAGTGCTTGGAGGGATTTTCCATGTCAGATGATTCAAAAGGCCTATCAGAGTTGATCTAGATTGAACTTTGATTAGATGTAATGCAATACATTGCTGTAAGTTAAATTGAACTTGTTTCAACTAAATAGCAGCCGTCAATTTGCCTATTAATTATAACTGTGTTCAGAGCTATAAACCTCATGTGAAGCTTTTTATTAATCCTTTAGCCTACCCTAAAAACATTCTAGGGCAACCTAGGCAAGTCTTATATCTACAAGTAAACATGCAGAATGGCACCCCCAGCAGTAAAAGCCGTGACTACCTCATGTGAGTGAACCTTGAGAGAAAATGTAATATTATTTGAATTTTCAAGCAATGTTTTCCATTTTCCTTAGGACATTTCAAGCATTTTTATTTTATTTTATTTTCCTAAGATATTTTATAATATATATATATATATATTTCTGATACTTATTTTTGAAGAAGCCTATGTTCTCTATTGGACTTAACAATGTTTGCAAACAGCGTCCAGTCTTCTTCAGTTTCAAGATGGGCCTCGCTGTGGCTGCTAGACAAGCTCTGAAGCTTACCATTGCATCGTATGTGTCTTCTGCCATGTTTTTAGTGGTTTTGCCTGTGTCACACAAAAGTCAGGCTGCATGGAGGGCATATTTTGCTGAACAATTCATCTTGTACATTGGAAGTTTTGTGGTTATTCTCACTTGGGAACTGATCCATCACCTGCACAAGGTAAAAATTTGCATTTTCCAGAATATTATTTTTCTGAATTGAGGTGGCTGCTGGTCAACTTTTGGACTTGACTGTTCATCATATGTTGAATTGTGTACTTTGTGGCAATAGAGTTAAATTTCATTTTTGTGTGTTTTTCATTGGTTTATCTGTTATAAAATTGTTTCTCTGTTCATCCTCCTCCCTTGGGTGATGATCATCTCTGTCTCTTTCTCTCGCTTATTGCTATATATAATTTTCTTGGATAATAATTCAAGGTTGAAAGGTTGCACCAGATTGATCTTGTTATTGACGATTTCTTGCAAAAGGAATGTTGCCATTTTACTAAGACCTATTACTTCGTTTGTTTCATTATATAGGCCACTTTAGCTTTTAAAATTTACTTCAAAATATAAGTCACATTTTGGAGGTTGAGTTGAGTTGTGTGTACTAGCTGCTTCAGTAGTGGTACTTGTGCAGAATCAGAACTTACCCCCCCTCCAACCCAACCCAAGAAAACTGAGTCACCGAGTCCTCATCAAAAGCTGATAGCAGTGAGAGCCTAGTTTGGGTGGACTGTGCTGTGAATTCATAGTTGGATGCTCCATTCCATCCTTCCGTATTCTACAATTTTACTTCTGTATCCTTAAAATTTACATGTTTTATCTGTGACATTCCATTCCATTCCTTCTCTGTGAGTTCTCAATTTGATTTCGTCTTCGAAAATGCTGGAGGCTTGGGGGTTTTCTGACCTCTGATTCAGAAATAAACTGCAATAAATAAGCGTATTTATAAATATTATTGCACTGTTTTCCTTGTGAGCTGATGTTTTCAAGCTGCAAGCTAGGTGTTGCATACGAAGAGGGTGTTTTTTGCACCACCAAAAGGATCAGCAGCAATGGAAGCAAACCCTACTGAGCCTCTACTTGCTGTATTGGAGGAGAGCCCCTCTAGGTCCTTACAGCAGTATCTGGCATATCTCGACTTGTGTATGATTTGTGGAAGCAATATTGATGCATGGCGCCGAGCTGCTTTCTTTGAAGAAACTGGGGAAACATACAAGAGAGTTGTAGCTGCAGGCTTGTCGCCTTTGGAACAGCTAGCCATGAAGTTGGGTGAAGGATTAGCTACTGCACATGATAAGATCCAGAAGCATTCGCGCCAGCTTCTTTCAGGAGACGAATTTCAGCATAATTCTGAAATTCTTGAATCATTTAATGACTTCCAGGTACTAAATCCCCATCTCTTATGCATTTTTTTCCATACAGATTGTGATATCAGAATTAGTTTTGACTAAAATGATCTGATCTCAATTGATATGATCAGATCAGATAACTGCAAACACTAGGAAATATTGAACAGATGTTGAATGAATAGATAAGATCACAAGTTAGTGCTGGTACTCTTCATTTTGCAGGTCTCTTTGACGTGTAGCTAGAAGAGTATTTTGAACTACAAGATTTAGGGTTCGTTGGGATGATTAGGGTTAGGGTTTGATAGGAGGGATGGGTTAGGTTTTAGGGTTGGAGTTCATTTAATAGTGGGCTTAGGGTTTTTAATGGTATTTGATTGGCGTAATTTATAGTCTTGGTTGCTATTAATGACGTTAATGATGATGATGATGGTTTAAGTGGGGGTAGGATTAGGGTTTTGGGTTTAGAGGACAATTTGGCTAATATTGAGAGTTATAGGGCGCTCACATAATATTCTTAATCCAACTCACACCAACATGATATTGTAAGGTTCCTAGATATGATATTGTAGGGAAATTTATTTCATATGGAAGTCAATTAAAAACTCAAAACTTTATTCAATCACTCAAGCATGAACACCAATTGTGTGTATTACAAGCTTTATATAGGCAATTAAGACCTCCTTAATTAGCTTCGTCAATGAAATGATATAAGATAAAAATCAGCTAATCCAGAGATCCATGACATGTGTCACATTCTCAATATATGATAAATAACTATCTAACAACTCTTAACTACTGAGCAAACTAAAAGTTATGAGATATTTGCCAATATGATTGGCCTCCCTATGCCATCCACGAGCCATGTGCTCCTCATGTGAGTCATTAAATTTTGATTAATGATGTTGGCTTATTAATGGGTACTAGTTGGGCCTAATCCATGCTTTAATAACTTAATTCCTTATTCATCTCAATTAAGTTAATATGATCCAAGTCTTCAAATAAATCCAATTCAACGGTTTTAATAATAAGAAAGCCAACTTCTCCATATTATTGTTTGCTCCTGCATCACTCTTAGGTTGACGAATATATATAGCATTTGCCATTGTTTCATGTTGAATTATTGTAGGATTTGAAGACTATTTTTAGGTTTTTTCCTTTTTATATAACTTGTAGTTTGCATCATATTCAGTAATTCCTAACTAGATTGAAAGCCATAACTTACCCTTATAGTCCTACACCTTGTGAATTTTCTTTTTTATAACTTTCTAGAGATTTCTTTAGATGTGAAACTTCATTATCCACTTGTTGCATGCTGAACTGGTAAAGTTGGAATTGAGACTTCATGCAAGATGGGCATGGGCTTTGTTAGGTGAACCTCCCAAGTTTTTGTTATGCATCCACGGAGGATCTTTTGTATGTATGTTAGCAACTAGCAAGTGCTTATTGCAATTTGTAAACTTTGTGAACATATGATGTGCATTTGTTTCTTATAGAGTTGGTGGTGGCAACCCTATCTCTGGTAAAACTTCTTTATCTTATTCTTAATATTTTCTTTAGACTGCTGTAGAGTTGAGCGCTTCTTAGTTTGGGAATTCATATTCCTGCTATGTGGCAAGGCTTGGATGTTTAACATGATTTTCAGCTTCTTAACTGTTGTGAAAGCAGGTTCTGGTACCGTTTATATGATCTGAATCTGATATGAAGTAATAATATATATAATTATAATATGATAGACATGTGAATGTAGTCGAAGTAATAATAATATTTGATAATTTATCTGAAATGAAATGAATTGATGATTAATGACAATTTTAGGCATGCATTTTATTAATATCTATTCAAAATTTTAATGTTTGATGGATATTATTTTATCATTTTACCTTTAATCTCATATATCTTCCAGACTAAAACCAGCAATTAGCAACATTATTTATAATTGTTGATAAATTATTATTATTAAAAATTTTTCTTAATAATAATATGATGTTGATATTAATAAAATATTATTATCATTAACTAATAAAAATAAAATAAGGTATAATTATTAATTACTAATAGTTATTATAACTATTAATAATAAAAGTGTAATTAACAATATTGTAATTACCAATAGTCACCGTTAATCAACAATATTATTTATGATTATTGATCAATAATTATTATTAATAGACTATCTTAATAATAACAATGTATTATTATCAAAAACTAATAATGATAATATTAATAAAAAAATTATTATTAATAACTAGTAATATTATATTATTCAGACTATTAATAATAAAAGCATAAGTAAAAATATTCTAATTTCATAATAAAAAAACTATTAGTCCATAATAATATATATGATTATTAATCAATTATTATTATTAATAGATTATCTTAATAATAATAATAATATATTATCAACTACTAATGATAATAATAATAATAAATATTATCATTAATAACTAATAATAACAAAAGTATAATTAATATTATTCCAATTCTAATTCTAATAACTTAATAATCAAACCATTGATCGATAATATTGTTGATAGTTATAAAATATTATTAATAAACCATTTTAATAATAATAATAATAAAAATAAAATTTTATTATCAATAATAATAATAAACATTATTAATAATAACAAATAAAATATATTATTTTAACTATTAATAATAAAAATAATTAACAATATCCAAATTATTTGATAATCTAACCATTAATCAATAATATTGTTTATAATTATGAATAATACATCATTATTTTTACTAATAGATTATTTTAATAATAATGTAATAATAATAAAATATTATAATCAATAACTATTACTACTACTAATAATGAAAGATAATTGTAATTAATAATTAATAATAATAAAATATATTATTATTTTTAATAACTAATAATAATATGTGATTATCAATTTTAATAATAAAATCATAATTAATAATACTCTTAATTACTTAATACTCAAATCATTAATCAATAATGTTATTTATAATTATAAATGAATTATTATCTTTATTTTTATTAATATTAATAGATTATCTTAATAATAATATAATAGAAAAATGTTATTTTTAGTAACTACTAATTATAACTATTAAAAATAAAAGTATAAGTGAGAATTTTAATTACTTAATAATCAATAATAAACCGACAATATTATATATAAGTATCGATTAATTATGATTAAAGGATTATCATAATAATGATAATATAACAATATTATGATTAATAACTAATAATAATATATTATTGTGACTATTAATAATAAATATATAATTACAATATTATAATTACTTATTAATAGATAATTATGAATAATACGAATATTATATATATGTAATTATTATTGGGAGTGGGTTTTGTCAATACTTTAATAGAGGTTATTTTTGGTATCTTGTTGAAATTAGCGGAACTTATGAAGTAATAATCAATTGCAAGTGACTTTTAGATAGTGAGATTATTGAAAATCATAGGCAAAACATTTGAACAAACTAACAAACTAAAATCTATATTATTTGGTAATGTAGAAATAATGTGGATTACCTAACAGTGCCTTGATCAGTTTGAGAATTCACTTGGCCAGCATTTAAGAGCGTCTTCCAAAACTGCTGGCAAGTATTGATGAATCGGTTCTCTTGAATGATTGATGACTTTTTGTAATGTGTATATATACATATTTTATTGTGTTTTCTTTGTACTTCTACCCATGTGTTTCTTTGTGTCAAGTTGCCATTTTTCGTCATCTGTTTTCTTCCCCAGTTACCTATCATGTGAGAATTGCTAGTTAGCTAAGCCTGTAGTGCCCTATGTCTTGCAGCTGTTTGCGTGGTGTGCTCAAGCTGTTGCCTCACTCAGTGTGTACTCGCATAAGGAGGATAGGTTTGGGGTTGCTCAGCTATCTGGTAGCCATGCGGTTGTTCTATCAACATTGCTGTCTTGTCTGCTAGCAGTAGAAACATTCATGGGAAAAAAGACCAATTTGCAATCACCAAATAGTGTGCTAGGCCCTGCTGGTATTAAGTGGGCTACAAATAGCACAGCTAGGCGAGAGATTGCAATGGCCATGATCAAACGGAAAGACAGTCCCATGCTATCAAAAGCTTATGCATTGGCCGATGTTTTAAAGATTTCTATCTACTCCATTGTCTCTGAATTTCATGAAGAGATGGTGGCTAGTACTAAAGCTGGTCTCTTGCAGAAGGATTGGCTCACCACTAGGGAGCCAATTTATGGAAGTCAGGAAATCCTTGCACAAAAGCTGAAGTTCTTCCTTGATTTTCGAGCCAGCTAGTTGTGTTGACCATTTTTGTTGTCAACAAACACTTAAGCGCGTTCTGCTGAGACTAAACTTGCATCGATCTCCACATCAAGGGGACAGAGCGTTATGACATCCGAACTGGTTTTTGGCTATACGGAAAGCAAACCAATATGGTTTGGTCTTGTTGCGTCTTCGTTTAACCAAAGCAATATGCTATAACCGGCATGTCATTTTTGGCGTAGGTAGGATTTTAGTTCCCGCCTGGTTTGTTAGATGTGTTGCTTTGCAAGCAAATGGTATTATTTGTTTGGGATAGTCGGGTGAGTGTCTCGGGTGACCAGATCCTTTGTTCATTGGTATCTGTTATTCCGGCAAAAAAAATTCGTGGTTGACTTGTGAGCCAATTGTTGAAGTTGGAAACTCAGTGTTAGGCAGCGTTGTATGGGGATGGAGACGAAGACAGAGAGAAATATAAAAATATTATTTTTTAAAAATTTAGGAAATGAGACAGTAGAAAACGTAAAAAAAAATTATATATATATATATATATATTTATATTAAATTTATGAAAATTAAGGAAGAAAAATATTTTTTTTAAATTATTATTTATATTAGTTAATTTTAATTATTAATAATATTTTTAATAAAAAAGTTAATTAAATAATTTTAATATAAATTTTAATATTAAATTTTTTTAGAAAAGACGGAATGTTTTGGAAAGAGAATTTTCCAGGGATGGGGAATGGCACTGCCTTCCCCGTGGTGCTACGTGGCTTTGAGACACGATCACATGTTTCTTGCCTATTCAAGGTCTTTCAAAATTGTGTTCACTGCATTTATAGTGAAAATTTATATGTTTATCTCGAAAACCCCATCCCTTGCCTTACCTTTACATATGTATAGTAGTACGGTGTAAACTATTCTCAAAGTCATTTGAGAGGATTGAATCCTGGATGCCTCTTAATGATTGTGGCGTCTATTGTGGTCCAGCTCATGCTCCACAGGTATGAAAAGGTGGGTGGATAGAGATAGGAAATTAGGCGTTGGGTAATGGTCAAAGTTAAAGTTTGGACATTGTGATTCTGTTAAACTATTCAGATCTTAAGTAGTATAGTACGATAGTAAAGCTGTGTTGATGCATTTTTTAATTTTATTTTTTATATTCTATATAGGGTTGCTAGAATTTCTGGACTAAATTTTAATTTGTTCTACTTTCAAATGTAGTTTTCTTTTTAATGTATTTCTTTTCTAACCTTTTAATTCTTGACTCCCTAGTATTTTGATCATGTGAATATACCGAGTGAGCTAGCACTAAAACAACTATAAGTGGGATACCACTACAATAAAATTGATTGTTGGAAACTATAGATGTACAATATTGATAAGAGAATTTATAGATTTAAAAATTGAATTGATTATTTAATTGGTATTATTATAGGTTTATCGGTTTAGTGTATATTTAGTCCAAATATATAAAATATATAAATAATGTTATGAGTTTAATTAATGTTTGATTTGTTTTTTGTTTGGTTTATAAATTGGTTCATTGTTTTGAAGGTTTGTTTTATGGAATTTGATCATCTCTCTTCCCTTTCCCCGTGTTAGGCATACACATTGTCCCCAATGTGTATCAATAAGTAAAATAAGGGACAGTAAAAATAATTATTGAGTAAAATAAGGGAGATGGTTCTAGCAATGTAGGTCAGGAAAGGGGTTTCATTGTGGATCGGATGAAAGGATGGTTGGTGTTTCGATAGTGGTGGTTGAGCGATTGTCGATGAGGTAAATGGGTGGCTAGAGTTTGGAGAGGTGGTTAGGGTAATGAATGGTGAAATGTAGGGGTTTGGGGTGTAATGGTTGAAGAATGTAGATGATGAGCATGCCTATGCTCAATTTTTTTTGAAGCCCATAGTCCAACGTGATCGTGTTGAACTTAGAGAATGTATTTTTGGCTTGTTTTCTGACACAACCATGCATTGTAACACTACAATGCCATGTTGGACATAGAGAGTTTCATTTCTTTATTGATTTTATAATATGGGTGTGTCTAATGGCAATCCTAGCTGTTTTTAACCCATAATTGCACTGATTCTTCTAATTTTTGATATTCTTCAATTTGAAACACCTTTCCATCTCTTTTCTTTTTAGCTTCCCTAAAAAATCAATGTGTAATAGTTGTGTCACACATTTGAAAAAAAAAAATTCAAAATCAAACACTCAGAATAAAGAATTAATAGAAGGAAAGTAAAATTAAAAAAGAAAAGAAAGAAGTGCTCATTTAATGGTCATGAGCTTGACCCTTTGTATGCTCAAAATGATGATGGATCGGGAATGGTAAGAATATTCATCTTCTTAATGGAAGAACCCATAACATAATGCTTAAAATTTTTACATTAACTTTGAAGGTTCATATAGCCTTACTCCACACATCAACAACTCCAAATGGATAGACCTTACAAGCATAGAATGACTCCAACTGCTTAGAATAACTCTTACTTGAAAAGAGATTAAGATGAGATTTGAACAAGAGAACCAAATCTCCTTCTTGAAACTCTCTCAGGGTAATATGATTGCTATATTATCTCTTAATTCTCTCCTCATATATTTGTGCATTCTCATAAGTATCCAATCTCAAATCATCAAGCTCGTTAACTTGGAGCTTTCTCCATTCTCTAGTTCTTTTCAAGTCATAATTAATTACGTTTATCACCTAAAATGCCTTTTGTTCAACTTTAATAGGCAAATGCCAAGTTTTCCCATATTCTAACTTGAACACTAAAATGCTATTACGAGTCTTATAAGCTGTTTGATATGCTTAAAGAACATAATCTATTTTCATAGACCAATATTTTCTCAATAAGGGTATTGTTTTATCCAAAATCCCATTTATTTTTTTGGTTAGTTATCTCCATTTGATCAATTTTTTTAGGGTGATATGGTGTAGTGTAATACCCCGAAAATTTACTTAAGCTAATCCCGCATCTTCAGCACCTAATTTGATTCTAATCCTAATAAATTTTATATTAGCCTTAACCTATTCTTAATCCTAAAATATTAATCGATTTCGAAAAACCTTAACTTTGATAAACCGTAATTTGTAAATCGAAATCAAGTCCGCTAAAATTTCTGCTAATCCTCATTAACCTTAACTAATCTAAAATCATCCTGAACTAATCTCCTCAACCCTTTCTTTCTTTTTTCCTTTTTTTCTTTTTTTTTCCCTTTTTTCTCTTTTTTTCTTTCCTTCTTCTCCTTCTCCCGCCAACCCCTTTGCTGCAACACTTGCACCCCTATTTGCACCACCACCCATCACCTTTTTGCACCCTTATCCATCACCTATCACCTTTTCCCTTCTTCTTCTTCTCCCATTCCTACAGACCTGCACCTCCCTCATTGTACACCCCATCTCCCTGCATCTCTATTATCCTTTCTATCTTTATGCAACACTTCCATCAACCATCACCACCTTCACCCTACAGCTACTATCCTACCCTAGCCATCTTCTATACCTATCACCATCATCATCAACTTGCAGCTGCACCATCACCATTTTCCCTATTGCATATCATCCCTGCTCTTTTTCTTCCTTCCCCAAACCAAACCATACCACACACACACACACACCTCACACTCTCCCTATTTCTCTTTGGTTTTTCCTCACTCTGCTGATATTTTATGCCAAAGAGCCATTACCGAGCTACCTCACCCATCTCTTTCCCTTCTTCTTCTTCTTCCCCTTCCTTTCCCTATTTTGGCATTCGCTTCACCATATTCCTCCACTGTGCACCACCTCAGCCACCACTCGCTGCCCTTTGGCCGGTGGACCGACCACCAAGATAGCCCCAACCTTCCCCCTCGCCATCGCCGGCCATCGCCCCAGATTGCTGCCCCTTTTCCCTCCTCCCTCTCGTGTGCTGTAGCGTCGTAGTGTGCATGGCCAGTCCACGCCCTATTGCACGGCTGTGCAATGCTTAAAACCCTTACTGCACAGCCATGCAATCCCTGCATCGTCTGATTGTGCAAAAATTTTCCCCTTGGCCTGATTCTGCATGGCCATGCAAATTAGCATTGCCTAACCGTGCATTTTATTTTCTTTCGACTAGAAGCTACACCGCTTTCCGCACAGCCATGCAACCCCATTCCTTTGGCTGTGCATCCCTATTTTCACCCTCAAACCTCAACCAAACACCACCAAACTTCTATCATAGCTCCACCACACATTCCTCTACACATCCACACATCTCAAGCTCTCATTGGTCTACGGCTATACCTACTTTTACCCTATTTACCTTGATTTTTCCTTCGTTTTAACTCTTCGAGCATAACCATAATTTTTATTATTTTTCATAGGTGGTTTTATAGTAGCTTCAGAGGAGGACGTCTAGGATTTTGCGTGCTTAGAACTCGACGACCGAGTTGTAAGAGATATTATTATGTTATGATTGTGATAATGATATCATATTTGTGAGAATGCATCTTATAGCATGAAATATGGATTGAGTATCGTTAATATCATACTTGTGGAAATATATCTATGGTTGAATGATGATAATATCATACTTGTGGAAGTATATTCATGGTATGAAATCTAGGTTGAACGATGATAATGTCATAATTGTGAAATTATGTCTTATGGTATGAATATGGGCTGAATGAGTTGTGGAAAATGGCCTTAAGGTCTCTCATGAGGTATGATGATTAATGAGGACTTGGATAAATAATGTGTATGGAATGTTTAAGTTTTTATAAAATAAAGGTGCTAATTGTGCTAAAAGGGTAACTTGGTCATTATGGGATATTTAGGAAGTTTGATAATTTATGTGTTAGGAGACTTAAATTATGACAATAATAAATTGAGTAATTCATGGGAATATTATCATTATTTTGGGGTTCATAAATGTTTAATAGTAAATTTGGGACAATTTATCTTGAGATATTATTATTATTCCACCTTCATGGATTAGAGAATAACTATTGAAAATGAGAAATGATGAATATTTCATATGAAGTGTTATGACAATTTTATGGGATTTAGACTTTAGTGTTTAATATATATACATCAGGATGAGATTACTAAATTAAACTCATGGGAATTGGTTTGTGCTTTTTGGGGTGATACTAATGATGGGATTTGGGAGATTTCATAATATAATGTGAGTGGAACAACAAACATGGGAGAATGAACACTAAAGGAAGTGTAATTAGATTTTGATAGGACTTGAGGTTTTGGATTTGTATTATATGCATATCTATTTGACTGTGTTCTATACCTAAGAATCAACCATTAAATAAGATACTAATCACTTAAAGTGAAAGAGCACGCGAGTAGGGCCATGGTGATTATTTTTCCTTAATCTATATATATGTATTCTCGTTCCACCAGGTAGAATAGTGGCTCAGGAGCATTCTGCCTTGAGATGATGTTTTTAATATCACTGAAAAGAATAGTGGCTTGGGTGTGTTGTCCTCGATAATTTTCAAATTGTTCCACCGGTTGAGAATAGTGGGTGCCTACTCATCATGAAATAAAACATATCTTAACATCCTATGGAAAATATATGAATGATTTAAAGTAGAAGAATCCATGAGTCAGGGCCATGGTTATTTATTTTTGTTCCACCGGATAGAATAGTGGTTCGGGAGCATTTTGCTCCGAGGAGATGTTTTATTCCCGTTCCACCTGGTAGAATAGTGGCTTGGGAGCATTTTTCCCCAAGGAGATGTTTTCACCTCTATTCCATCGGAAAGAATAGTGGCTCAGGTGTGTTGTCCCCGAGAAGTTTCAGACCGTTTCACCAGTTTAAGATTAGTGGGGTTCCTACACTCATTGTATATAAAAGAATGAAAATAAACTATACTTAATAAAAGGATTTGGATCGTAATATGTCCTATGAGATGTTCATTTACTTGGTTATATTCCTTTATCATTTAATGTGGAAGCATGTGCTTTTTGTATTTCTATTTTCATAGCATTGTTCTATTACTCAGTACGTAGTGTATTGACCACCCGTTTTATGGGTGCTGTTCATTTCCACGAGCAGAAGGCCTTGGATCTTATGTGCGGGTTTCAGAGGATCAGGTATATGACTTTGCGGCCTATGACGCCTTATGTGGGGATGAGTGACTCCATCTATGTCAAGGTTGGGTGAAGAGTATCTGTTATCTGGGTTATGTATTAAACTGTATACCCCTTTTGGACTCTTGATCCCTAGTATCCCATTTTTATATTTTGGTATTGTAAAACTCTGTAATACTCCAAACTCCGTATTTATACTATGAATGTAATTTTATTTTTCTAATTTCCTTATATTACCTTGAATGTTTTAGCGTTGTGATTGATACGAGGATGGTTGCATAAACCAGAATTATGTCGGTTACAGCGGTAACCCCCATTGCTTTTACTTAGTTACTTCCACTGCAAACGAATTTTTTCAGTAGCAAAAATTGGGGTGTTACACTACCTAACAAAATTCCACATGCATCCATGGGTAAATAATCGCATAACACATCATCATGATAATTATCAATTTGAAATGATATTAGGGTTTATTTAGTTACCTTAACTCCCTTGTCCTTGCTTAACCATTAAAGAGAATAAGGCTTTGGATGTGGTGTAGTCTTCACCCCTAGATCCTTCACCATCCTCTCATTAGCTACATTTGTACAAGAACCACTATTGATGATAACTTGACAAATTGTATCTCCCATTCTTCATTTTATCTTGAATTTCTTTTCTTCTTTAGTAGGTTGCTCACTAGTTTGGAATTTAATTATTCTTTCCAAGAAATAACAAGCATTTTATTCCTCCTCTAACTCACTAGAAATTTCCTTAATGGGCTCAATTTAAATTTATTCTTCACAAGTCTCCATAGCTTCAATTTCTCATATGGACAATATTTTTTGAATGGGAAATTCGTGAGCAAAGTGTCAAAATCCTAGACATTTGAAACATTACCTTGTAGAGCCTTCATTTTCTTTATTCTTTCCCTTCTCCTCTCGAGTAGTTCCTTGCTTTCTGTCAATACCTATAGAAGTTGAAGTACCCACTCCATAATTTGTAGCTTGAGTACTTTAGTAGTACTTTGCTTGGAATGAGGCTTAGTGGACTTAATTTGTTTTTCAAATCTTAAGCTTAGCTTAATCATGTCATCAATAGAATCATATAGACACATCTCAACTTTTTCTCGAATCATCATGTTAAGGCCGCTTAGAAATCTAGTACATGTTTGTTCCTTCCTTTCATGGATATCACATATAAGTGCCAAACTTTCAAAATCCATAATATATTCTTCAACACCTAGAAGTCATTGTCTAAGAATAGGGATGGCAATCAGACGGGTTTTATCCATCGAATGTGTAAACGGATATGGATATGGGTATGGAGGAAGGGGAGAAATATCCGCCGGATTTGGGTATGGATATGAGTAAGGGATCCTCAAATCCGTACCCGTATCCGCATCCGTTTATCCGATATAAAATTATATTTTTACCTTCATTTATGTAACCTTAAGTATATTTTCTAAGGTTAAAAGTGAAGATATGATTAAATTTTAACAATCTAAGTATATAATTCTAACATTAAATAATTTTTACTTTATACTTAATGGGTTTTACCCAAAACCCGATGGATATTTAAATGAATATGGATATGGATATAGATGAGGAAAAAAAATACCCGTCGGGTTTGGATATGGATATGGGTATAGGTTTTCTTATCGGATTTGGATAATGGATAGGGGGTACCCATATAACACCCCTAAAATTTACACATTTTTTTATTTAAAAATTATTTATAAATTAAAACCGTAAATTCTAGGGATGCTACTACCACACTTAGTACCAGACCGATTCACTCCTACCGTTCCAGTACCAAGTGGTAAGGCTAAGAAAAACAACTCATAACATTATTAAATACTCAAAATTCATAAATACGGGAATCAGGTACACATAAGTCTTTATACAACCCAAAATACGAGAGTTAGCTTTTCAGTGAAAAGAGATAACTACAATAATAAAATTGTTTCTAAAGTGCTAATCATAAATAAAGGAAATAGTAATAATAATCTCAATGGAAAGTCGACCACGTCACTCTGGGAACCGATCTAGCTCAATCATCACTTGGCCCCACCTGATGTCCCATAGATATCGATAGCATCAAAATAAACATCTCCTACCTGCAGCAAGTCAGATGGGCCTTCTACTTATGGGAATGAGCAACACCCATAAAAAGGGTGATCAGTACGCTACGTACTGAGTAGGGTAACCGAGCACTAAGGCCAACATATAATCACATAAACTCATACAAGATAATATTCAACTTACACTTTCAGGCCCATATATATAATGCATAAGGTCATACAGATAAGTATACAACTTATAAATGATCAAGCCTACACATAAAGACCCAAACAATCCATATTAGTAAATTATAATCTCTTTTCAATATCCAATTCACATCATGCTCTTTATTAACCCATGCAAGTACAGGAACCTCCCACTATTTTAACCGGTGGATCGATTTAGTTTCTGCTCGCATAGTATTCCACTGTAAGTAATTAGTATCTTTTAGGTGCTTTAGCAAAACTCTGGTTTGTGTTTATTGAGCTCGGGAACCCCCACTATTATAACCGGTGGATCGGTTATGCATAGGGCATCTTGCCCTAACCACTATTATAACCAGTGGATCGGTCGCACATAGGGTAAAACCCTAACCACTATTCCTGACCAGTGGATCGGCTGGTCCTGTCTCAATTTCTTCTACTTTAAGTAATTAGTATCTTAAGTATCTTATTCACAAGCTTTGACCCAGACATGTATGACTGCCTTCTATAGTTCTCATCATCCAACCCTAGTTATTCCCACCATACCATGGTAACCACACAAACCCTAACTCCTATGCAACCATTACTCTTACATGCAACCCTAGCTCCACGTAAACCCTAGCTCCACGTAAACCCTGGCTCCCATGCAAACCCTAAAACCATCATGTAAAACCATAACACCACCGTAGAACCCTAATACCACCATGCAAACCCTAATACCACCATACAAACCCTAATATCACCATGCAACCTTTAATATCCCATGCAAACCCTAATACCACCATGCAACCATTAATACCACCATGCAAATCCTAATACCACCATGCAACCATTACTACAACCATGCAAACCCTAATACTACCATACCAAAACCCTAATACCACATTACTATGTTCCCATCATTATTTTACAACCCCATCATACATGTCTCAAGGTCACATCATACCATAATAATAAAACATTTTATATACATCATTCTCATGCCACAATTATTTACACAAAACACACCTCAACCTTCATATCATGCTGTATTCATAATAGTTATACAATATACACATGAAATACACAATAAAACATATCACATGGCATGCATGACATATAAATCACATATTACACAAATGGCCTTAGCACCCCTTACCTAAAAATGTCACCGGTCTTGGAGCACGCTCCTATACCACTTGAGGGCTTTGATTGGGCTCACTTATTATGGAAAAAAATACTAGAATTAGGTTCCCTCCTAAAAATACTATTAATTACTAATTTGTCCTAAGACTTGATTTTTTTAATTAAAATAATACTATACTAAAATTAACTATACAAAATACTACTAAAATACTAATAATAATACTAATGAAATTTAAAACGAATGGTGATATAATAATAATAATAATAATAATAATAATAATAATAATAATATAAGATTAAAATCACAAGGTTGGGTTTTCGACCCTACCTCAAATAATGAAAGTAATATTCAATAATAGTAATAATAATATTAATAACATATATACTTATAATAACATTAAATTAGTAAAGATAATAATCATAATAATATTAATAATAGTAAAAATTGTAATAATAGTAATAAAAAATACAAGGGTGCGAACCTTAATTAAAAATTAAGGCCTTGGCCCTCCTAAAATAATTAACATTAATAAAAAAATAATTATACTAATAATAATAACAATATTAATAATAGTATTAATAATTATAATAAACTTATAATGATTCAAATAAATTCCTAAAATTCAAAACTAACAGTCTAATTAACTCAAGAATAATCTCCACCCTACCAACAAAATTTATCAATAATATTACATCTAATAACAACAACAACAATAATGATAATAATAATAATTATATTCAAATAAATACTAAAAATTGGAATAAAAAAAGAATAAATTATAATAAATAGAAAAGAAGGGATGAGAAGGTCTAGGGTTTCACCTTGAGTCGGCAGAGATAGGTGGCACTATCGGTGGTTGGAAAAGAAGGCTAAAAGGGAAAAAGATGAAGAATAAGAGGGGAGGGGAATGAGAAAAAGGAAAAGATGGTTATGGTTAGGTGGAGGAGGATTAGTAGAAGTTTTTGGGTGGTGCAAAAGGCAATAAAAGTGGTGGATGTGGTGCCGGACAGCGGCTTAAAGGCTGCGGGGTAAAAATTTTTGCGAGATGGACAGGGAACTTCGCACAGCTATGGTGGCTCGTGCGAGAATAATTGAAGGAGGTGGAGAGCTTAGTTAGCTAGAGTGTGATGCAGGGAAGAATTTGGGAGGCAGAGGTGGTGGCGAAGTTGGCTAATGGCGGTGAAAGGCTCGTCTGGAGTCATAATGACACATGGCTAGCTCTTAGGGTTTTGGGGGAGAAGAAGTTTCAAAAACACACCAATCAAGGATATTTATAGAGTTTAGATGGAATGGTAGGGTTTTAGGGTCGGTAGGAGGGTATTTTATATAAGGTTTGGGGTAGCCAGCAGCGGTAATCAGCCGGTAAAAGTTTTGGTCAGGTCGAACCTTTGCGAAGCAAAAGAGAGAAGTCAAGCGAGAGATAAGGGAAAAGGATTTTACCAAGCCGATCTACGAGTCAAGAGGGAGATAAGGAGGGGATAAACGGTCGGTCAAAACCTACATGGCCGGCGGTGCCATTTTCGGCCCTTTGAAGACGCAGGTCGACGACGGAGCTAAAGGAGGAAGAAGGAAGGGTTGAACCGGTGGCCGAGGAAAAGAAAGAAAAGGGAAGAACCGGCCGACTGGCAATGGTTATAATCCTTTTAAATGAGACGTGACATCTTAGAGAAAATAGGAACAAAATGAAGGATCGGGATGCCATAGGAAGAAGAAAAGGAACGACGCTAGGCCGTGGGAGGAAAGAAGAAAGGAAAAAGGAGTTGGATTGCGTCCAGGCCCAATCCGGTGAGAGAAAAAAAGAAAAAGAAGAAAAGAAAGAAAAAGAAAGAAAAGAAAGAAAAGAAAGAAGAAGGAGGGAAGAAAAAGAAAAAGGAAAAAGGAAAATTTAAGTGGTTTGTGATTAAATAAATTAATTAGAATATTTTGGGTATTTAGAATAAAATAATATTAAATTTCCTTTTTAGGCTAATTTAGGGTTTTTAAAAGACTTTTCCTAAATTCCCTTTTTATTAGCAAAAATACCAAAATTTCCCTTATAAAAATATTTATAAATTCTTTAATAATTTACCCTAAATAAATCCTTCTTATTAAAAATAAAATAAAATAAATAAATTAATTCCCTAATAAATCCTTATTTAATTATATTTCTTAAAATAAATAATTTTGGGGCATTTCAGCTTGATCTATTGCCATTCCCATCTAAGAATAATCAATCTAATATAATTATCTTGTTCATTATCTTTAGGTATAAATTTATTTCTTTGATACTTCTTAAGTTTATCCCAAAATTTGATTTTTGATTTACCTTCTCTTTTTCTATTCCTCTTCAAATTATCATATCATATTCTAGCAAACTTCTTAAACTTAAGAGGAGCTAGTTTAAAATTTTTCTCATCATGATAATATTTTCATTCAAATATATCCTCCACCTCTTGCAATCACTCAAGAAATATGTCTACATTAAGTTTACCATCAAAATCAGGAAGATCAATTTTAATGCTCTTATCTTCTTTTTTATGATACTTTCATTAATGGTCATGGAACTTTCGGTTACTACCACCTATATATTGTTCATCATGATCTAATCATGAGTTTAGATACCTTCTCCTAACTGGATTTGTTTATTTTATGCCACTCTCCATTTGGTCTCCATAGAACTCCCTTTGTTTTTAGATGTTTTATATTGATTATTGTTCAGTAAACCCAGCTTCTAACTTTTATGATTGTGGTTGTATTACATGAATTTTTCCCATTTGAACATTTGTGGCATCTAGATTGTTTTATAGTTTTTGAATAGCTTTAAAAATGGTTTGAAAATTTGGTTCCCTTTCATGGTTTGATTACTAGAATACTAAACCACACTCACATTCCACTTAGGGTTTTTAGTTGAATAAACTGAATCAACTTAATACCACCCTATAATTTTGGTTCGATTCCTACACAAGATTTTGAGTCCAATGAATAAAACACATAATAAGCAATCAAATATATTATCACAAAAAAATGAGTGCACTTAACACTTATCTTTCTATGTTCTTGATATAGAATTCAACAAGTTTTTTGAAAATGTAATTTAATAAACCTTACAAAAGTTTATGCATGTATTCGAATACTTCAAGTATAATTTCATATAGGGAAAGACAAAATTTCAATCTGTACTAATTCTAATCAACAATTAGACACTATATTTGAACACACCAACTCAAAACACACGACCAAGGACAAACAAAAACACACACACTACTCGGTTAAATCAACATCAACCAAGTAAGGTTTTCACTAAAAACTTCACTAGTCGAATATAATGCTAAGTTGTGATCACCACACGTGATCAACCAGAATACAATACAAATTAAACATGCAAACTTTATGCAAAAACTAAAGGTTATAAATGCTAAAGAAGACACACACTACACACACACAAATCTTACAGTCATTCGGCACTAAACTTTCCTATCTTGATGTCTAATCTATTTTACACTTTCCTTGAAGATGCTTTCAATATTAATGCAATACTACAATATTTCATGAAAAGAACACGTAGAAACATGCAGGTTCTATAAAAATTCAAAAGGCATTCATTAAGATTCAAATTATTTAATTAAGAAGAATCAAGAATCTTACTAGAACTTCAATGGTGATGTTGTTGTAGTTGAACTCTTGCATTGGGTTTTCACTTGTGTTGTCAACAAGTAACCTAATTTGATACGAAATTTGATTGGGAAGATCATCAAAAAATAATATTCTACAAACTAATAAATTTTCTATTCGTCCATAAGTTACAAAAGTCTTCAAAAAGATCACTCTGATTTTACTTTGTGATGATGCATAGCTAAATATTTTGGTGTTGATCTACTAAAATATCAATTAACTTAGAAATATTATATTTCTCTAAATAACACTCTAAAACTCTACAAGACACTCTCTCTTGAAGAAGAGAATATAAAGATTAAACACTTTCTTTGTGTCGATTTTATAACTCGCAAATATGCTTCATTCATTTGTCCATTCTATGATGATCAACGTATAAGGGTATATATATACACATCTACACATGAATGAATTTCATTAAGAATCCTATATAACTTGGCCTTATTAACAAAAGTAAAGCCTTTACACCGTACTAGCATATATATATATATATACATACACACACACATTAATTACAATGACATTTTACAAGCATTATAAAGTTCAGCAAGATAACAAAGCTATGAAAACTCTAAATATGTAAAATATTAAATTAGCATATGTAATCAAACTTTATTTCTTGTATCCTTTCTTCCATGAAACTTTATAATCCTTGTAATTCCATTGTCTTGTACATCAAATATCTTCAATATCTTGAACTTCTTGTAAATATATATAATATCTACAAGAGTTACTTAACAAAGTATTATAAGCATTAGGATTTTCAAGAACAATGGGTTCCACCTCTAAGTATGATAATTTTTTTTCTTCATCTTTAGAAAAGTAAGATTGAGATTGAGCTTGAGATGCTCCTGTATTAGAGTTGGTTTTAGGCATTTGAGGTGACTTAGGGTGAAGTTATCTGGATGGAAAATGATACTACTTGCAAATTTGTTAGGATTAGGATGGCTAAGGTGAGGATGCATGACGGTGTGGTCAGGACACTGTCCAACGTGAGACATATCCCAAAGATGATTAAGAAACTTATCTCTTTGAGTTCCTTGAATTATAATGGATACTAGTGTGTTATTGAAAATTATACCCGAGAGATATAAAAGGGGCTTTGGTGGTGATGAAGAGGAAGCAGGATGGGATAGTGTATGAGTTGGTGAGTTCCACTATTGTGTAAAAAAATGCTATGACATTGCCAAGGTTGGTAGACTCAGATGTTACAAGACTTTGACACATGAGAGTAGGACACTTGAGTATCAAGGGTCTTAAAGACCTCTCTAAGAGGGGGCTATTAGATGGATAGATTATAGGTACCACTGACTTTTGTGAGCACTATGTATTTGGCGAGTAGAATCGTTCAGATTTGTTGGGTCTTGAGAGAATGGTTTCCAAATATTATTTGTGGCACTTTCTTACATTTATTGATGAATTCTCTAGAAATGTATGGGTTTATTTCTTACAGCATAAGAATGATGTGTTTGGTATTTTCAAAAGCTGGAATACTGTGATAGAGAAGCATACCGGGAAGTAGGTTAAGTGTCTTAGGATAGATAATATTCTTGAGATTGTTGAGAAGAGTTTAAATAATTTCTTCCAAGATCATATGATATAGATACACCACACTTATGTTGGAAGACAATAATATAATAGGGTTGATGAGTGGATGAATATAACCATATTGGAGAAGGGTTAATTTATGTTATCACAATGAGGGATGTGCAAAGAGTTTTGAGTTGAGGCAGTTCACATGGTAGCATACCTGGTGAATTAGTCACCAAATCAATCCATTAATTTAACGACTCCTAAGGATTTGTGGTATGGTACGCTAGTTGATTATTCTAATTTGCATGTCTTTGGTTGCACTGCTAATGCTTATGTGAATGATGGTAAACTTGAGCCTAGAGCGAAGAAGTGTATCCTTTTTAGATTTATATCTGGAGTGAAGGGGAATAAGTTATGGGACCCCGTTGCATCAAAGTTCTTAGCCATCAAGGATATTACCTTTAATGAGTCTGTGTTCCTTTAGAAGAATGAGCCTTATGATGGTGTCACTAAGGAGGTAGAGTAGGATATTATTTTGGGCTAGGTTGAGGTTGAGTTGGATGGTAGAGACCCTTTTGATAGACCCAATTTTCCTAAAGTTGGTGGATCCAATTAGTAGATGGAGTAAAGAGACATTTCTCGAGGCAGAGGAGGGAGGATTTTAAGCCTCTAGTCAGGTATGATTATGAAGAATTGGTTGGCTATGCTTTATCTAGTATAGAGACCATTTTTGATGTGCATGAGTCAGCATCATTGTTAGAGGCTATTGAGAGTACTGATTCTGCTAAGTGGTGTGTTGTTATGGAGGTAGAGATGTAGTTCTTATTGAAGAATTAGAGACGGGAACATGTGAAGGCACCAAAGAAGAAAAAGATTATTGATTATAAGTGGTTGTACAAGTTCAAATAGGGAGCACCAAGGGTCGAGAGACTAAGGTAAGATATTCATTTAGTTGCATGTGGATTCAGTCAAATTCTAGGCATTGACTATAACAAGGTATTTTCTCTTATGGATAGATATAATTCTATTTGTACTTTTCTTGCACTTGTGGTTATGTAAGATTTTGATTTAGAGTAGTTGGATTTTAAAACTTTATTTTTTCATTGTGAGCTCAAAGAGGAGATTTACATGCGGCAAATTGATGGATTTGTGATTGTGGGGATGTGTGATTTGTTCTTTTTGAAGAGGTAACTGTATACTCTGAAGTAGTCTCCTAGATAGTATTATAAATTATTTGATTAGTTTATGCTTGAGCATGGTTTCTCTAGGAGTAAGTATGATAGATGTGTGTAATTGAAAGAGATAAAGGGTGGCTATGTTGTGTATCTTTTGCTATATGTTGATGAAATGCTTGTGGAAGAAAAATATATGGATGATGTTAATAAGTTGAATTAAATGTTGAAGAGTGAGTTTGAGATAAAGGATCTTGGATCTACAAAGAGGTTCCTTGGCATGGAGATCATTGAAGCTTTGGAACTTATCACAAGAGTCCTATGTGAGCAAGGTATTGGAGAGATGTCATATGATGGATGCCAAGATGGTGAGTATTCCATTAGCTACTCACTTTAGATTGTCTACTTTAGATTTTACCAAATCCCAAGAGGAAGAGGAGTTCATGGCAACTGTTCCATATTTGAATGTTGTTGGTTATATTATATATGTTATGGTGTGTGCCTGACTTGATATTGCTCAAGCTATTAGTGTTGTGAGTCGATATATGGAAAATCAAAAGAAGGCTGACTAGCAAGCGGCGAAGTGGATCCTTAGGTACTTGTAGAGAATGTCATCAGTTTGCATTGAGTATGGGAGATCAACGGATTCACTAGTCAGGTTTGTAGACTTTTATTATGGTGAAGAATTTGATAAAAAGAGATCCACTAGCAAATAATTTTTTCTATCTTAATGGTTCAACTATTAGCTAGAGGTATTCCTTAACCACTACTAAGGCAGAGTATATGGCTATGATAGAGGTGTTTTAAGATTTGGGGTTTGGTTATGCTGCTTCAATTGTTCATGGTGAGTGCTATATCTTTAGCAAAGAATCAAAATTATTTCTATCGTTGAAAAAAGCACATTGGCATTAGGTATCACTTTATCTAGGGTACTATTGTTGCAGTAAAGTTGTGTTATAGAAAGTGGGTGCTTTAGATAATCTGACTGAGATGCTAACAAAGCCACTAATCATGGGTAACATTAAGTGTTTCTTAAACTTAGTTTGTGTTCATAGGCCATGAGCCTCCTTTTTTGGGCTAGGTATTTTTGTAGTTTTTTTACATGTCATACGTCACAAATACTGAGTCAAGGTGGAGAATTTGAGTTTTGAATAGACATTTGAGCACAACATAACATTTTGTTGGCTCGTGTAGGTGCTGGGTATGTTTAGTGTAGTATGTAGATTTATGTGAGAAACACTAGGGTACCGTGTTAATAAACATGGTCCATGTTTCTAAGAAATAAACACAGGGTCTTGTGTTTCTAAACATAGACCATGTTTTTTCTTTATTTCTGAAATAATTTATTTTGCCTCATAGACTTTTTTCTTCTATAAAAAGGCAACATAATGAAACCTTAGCCGTTGAGAGTCATGTGTCCCAACTTCTTCTTCTTTTCTATATAATTCTCCATCAAAGAAAGTTATAGATTTGTGTAATTGATTGATTGATTAGTGTAATCATCTTCTAATTACACAAGATAATGAATAAATATCTTTACTTATTCCTCAATTTTTCTATTTTGTGATTGAATCCTCAATTTTGCATAATCTTGTTAATTTTGATTTGGTTTGGTTCTCTCTAAATCTATTCTAATTCTATAACAACACGAATTGGTATTAAATATACTAGTTGGAGCCTTAAAATCATTATTCAAATCTTACTAAACCTAATAGAGTTTAGTTGAGAAAAAAATTGATGATTTTTATTATCCAATCACAAAATAAGACTATGTGACAATTTTTGAAAATTGATTATTCATTGAGAAAAGGATGAAAAAGTTAATGTACAAGTCAAAAGTAAAAATCCAATGTTAAGAGCCAACATTCATTAACCAAGCCATAATCAAAGGTAAAATTTTGACTTTTACAATTTAAATTTTCAATAATTTACTATTTTAAAGTTAATTTGATCTTTCCATGAATGGTCATAATTAGATATATAGCTAACTGTAAATAAAATGGTTAATTCTCACTAACCTTGATTTTACTGATTAGTGGGTAATTAGTGAATAATACCTTGAGTATAAACACATATATATTTTGTATGTCTCCTTATTTACATCTAAAAATTTAACTAATTAGTACAATTTTTCATGAAAATTTAAAAGAAAAAAATTTTAAAAGGCTTAAAAACACCATATTTCATGCTTTTCTTAAACATTTTTGTTCCAAATCCTTCACACAAAAACTTCTAATAAATAATTCTTATATTAGCTGAATAAAAACTTAAATAAGTCTCTCCAATCAAAAATAAAAATTTATGATAAATGTTAAAAAATTAACATGCTCAATATATCACATAAGCATAGAACATGAATATTTGTTGAAACACATATGATATTGGAAAAAATTGTGTTTTACACAAAAAAAGAAAGTTTTTTCATTCTTTTAATTTAATGCTATAGGCTTCAAAATATGAGAGGATCAAATAAGAGTTTGATACCTCGAACCACCATGAAAAACATCAAATCACAAGAAAAATAAGTAAGAGTCTTACTTAACATATGGAGGTTGAAGATATAAATGTTGAAAACAAATTAGCCATGACCTTTATATTTTTCCAAGTATTGATAACAAGAGAATAAAGGTTGAATAAATTCACTAAATTCACAACCAAAATTCTTCCTTACCTAATAAGACATAAAGGGCTAAACCCTTGATTTTTAGAAGTTAAGGAACACTACTATAGAATAAGGATTTAATAGCAACCCATAAATAATGGTTAAAATAAAAATGTTAACAAAAGTACAAAGAATTAAGGATAGAGATAAAAGAAAAAAATGATAATGGTTCCCACTAAAAACTCTTATCCAAACTTAAACATTTTAAAAAGAAAAGTTGGGATGAATGTTAGACAAAAGTTTGAACTAAAACCTTCATTGAAAGTAAAAGTGGAGAGATCCATAATATATGGTATTCTAATTAATTCATTTCATTTCCTCTATAATGAACACTCTCAACATCTTACTGACGTTATACTTGATGAGTTTAGGGTTATTTATCCTCACGCCTAGACTATTATTTTCAATTCTTCCCTTATGTTGAGCTCTTTCACTTTTCTTGATATTTTTGGAATGAAATACATAAAATTGAGTAATTAGATACTGAAATAAATGGAATGAAAAAAAAATTATTTAGGAAAAAACTAAAGCCCTTATCCATGAAGCGATTACACAAAACCTTTTGATTGTATATACTCTCATACCGATAAACCCCCAAAGGTAGACTAATATCTGATAGCTAATCAAGGATCAGGTAATCTAGACCCATTTAGTAGTAGCATCATAGCATATATGCTCCAATTTTTTCCCTTTAAAATCTTTCGAAGGAACTTATTAAGAATACCATAATTTATGAACCAATTTATCCATCCAAAAGTTTATTTAATTCATGCCAAGATGTGTGTTATCATCATTAAAGAATCATGTCATAACATAATACTAAACCTCAAAACATACTAATGTTAAAAGAAGTAAAAAACCACACTTGCTAGTTGAACCGGTTGATTGGTTTGGGGTAACTAGTTGATTAGTTTGGCTCTACCAAACCATTAAATTCTCTATTGAAACCATTTAATAAATTATTCAGACTAGTAGACTACTTAAAGAACAATAGCGGGTTTGATAAACTAGTCGGTGGGTTTAATTAGAGAATTCTAGAATTATCATAAGGGAACTAATCGATGGATTAGGATAACAAGTCAATTATTCTAAAGACTAGTCAATCGATTAAGCACTAACCAGTTAACGGGTTCAAACAAAGAGAAACCCAAAGCCACTACATACACACTAGTCAAATGTTTAGGTTAGCAAGTTGACTGTTCTAGGAAGTAGTCGATTGATTCTCTCATAGATAACACATTTATAGCATATTAAACATGATCAAGGCTCCAAATTCTAGCCACATATATATATATCATAACATCATCATTACTAAAAATAAAGGTTACACATGCTCATATACTAATCATGCTGCATTTACAAAGAATAAACCATAATTTCTCTTGAAATCATAGTTTTCTCCAATTCTTAAATATTCCAACATTCATCACCAACATAAAAAAATATCATATATTCATACAAAGATAAGAAATTTACTAGCTCACATGCTCATTCATACCACATTTTAAAGGCAAGAATGATTTACATGAAAGCTTAGCAAAATTATACACCAAGAAGGAAAAACCTTTAGTTGAAATATTTCTACTCTCAAAAACTTAAAACCTGGATATTAAAACTAAGAAAACTTCTTACAATTCTCATGAATCAAGAGATACGAATTAGGTATAGGAAAATCAAAGTTACCTCCTCCAAGAAGAATCGAGGGAATTGCCCAAACTTAAATTTTCCTAAATCTAACACTTTCTTGCTAAATGATAAAATAAGAGGGAGCTAGAAAAGGATTAGAAGACACAAATGAAGTAGAATGAAGTCCCAAATTGGTGAAGAAGGGAATACAAGTGTGGGAATACTTAGAGTATTTTCAATGGTTGAAAAGAGGTAAAGGGAAAACATGATTAGGGCTATTCATAATTAGATAATCAGTTAATGAATGAAGGAGAGATATGTAATATATCAAAACCCTAATTTCACCATTCAAAATCAATCACTCTTGAGCAGATTTATCATGAACATAACTAATTTTCTCCTCATAGCTCAAATGGTGATTTCTAGAGACTACTGGTTAAGATATTCTCGAGAAATATCAAATATGAGGGATATATATAGATTGACGTGGGAAACAAGTCCCTTAGTCGATGCTAGATAATTTGGAAGAAGATAACGGATGAGATCATCCTCCACTATTTTTTTTGTTAAAATTAGAGCTTTGAATCCATTTGAGGTAAATAAAAGTTGAGGTTAGTGCTAAAAATGTTTCAAAATTACTCAAGAAGCCATTTAGGGTTGGATTATTGATTCCCAAATTTTTAGAAGAAGTGTTTTAGAAAAAATAATGCTTAAAAAATCACTCAGCTTGACAAATAAGTTAATTGGTTTCCCTAACCTGTTGAGTGGTGCCATCAAACCAATAATCAAGCTCAAAATGACATACCATTCAGTTGGTTCATAGAACTAGTCGATTGGTAGACAAATAAAACTCATTTTGCTTAATTTTCCAAGCCTTTTCCAAGTCCTTTTCAAATAAAACCCAATATATATGTATAAAATAAGATACAAAAATTATCCCAAATGCCATTAAACACAAGAATTTTACATTTTATAAATATTGAATTATGGGGTATTACACTTGGCACAAATCACTATCAAGCTCATTAAAGGTAACATCCCTATTAGTTAAGAACTTAGATGTATCTAGGCCTTATAACTTGTACCCTGTTTACTTTAGATTTAAAGCTAAGAAAGACACACTTGGCTTTTAGCTCAACTTTACCATCATTCACATAATAATAAGTAGGGGAACCAAAGACATATAAATCAAAGTAATCAACAGGCTTACCAGACCACAAATCCTCAGGTGTCTTCAACTCAATAGATTGATTGGGTGACTAATTCACTTGGTGTGCCACTAGATGAGCCACCTTAACAAAAAAATCTCTACTTAAACCATCTTATGTTAATTTAAAATTATCCTTCTCTAATATAATCTTATTCATCCACTCAAAAACCTATTTAAGTCATGGTCTCTAAACATAGCATAGTGTCTCACTATCCTATGATCGTGGTAGAACTAAGTGAAACTCTACTCAACAAGCTCAAGAACATTATCTATCCAAACACATTTAACTTGCTTCCTAGTTTACTTCTTTATCAAGGTATTCCAACATTTGAAAGCATAAGAAACATCATTCTTACATTTCAAGATATATACCCATAACTTTATAGATAAATCATCAATAAATGTGAGCTAATACCGTGAAACTCCTCTGGAAACCACTATCTATGAACCCCATAAAATTTAATTGATATACTAAAGAAGTGCCCTAATACTATGCTTAGCTGTAAAAAAGCTAACCTACATATGATTTCCAAACACTAAGTGCTCGCAAAAGTCTATAGTGCCATACTTTTTCATCCAGTAATCATCTCTTAGAGAGCTCCATTAGCCCCAGGACATTCATGTGCCCTAATATTATGTGCCAAAGCATTGTAATATCCAAGTCAATGAATCTCAGTGATGTTATAATAGCTATTGTGATAATGTGAAACCCACCAACTCATATAGCGTCTCGACTTTTTTTTCCTTCATCACTGCAAGAGCCACTTTTTTAACTCTAAAGGTAACATCCTCAATCACACACTAGTATCCATTACAATCTAAGGAACTCAAGGAGATGAGGTTCTTAAAAATACTATGACATGTCTCATATTGCATAGTGTCTTGACTACACCACCATATATCCTCTCCTTCACCATCCCAATCCAAAAAACTTTTCAACCAACATATTTTCCCATCAATATAAATTCACCTTGATTCACCTCCTATGTAATACTCCATTTCTAAAAACCCTAATTATAACCCATAATTATGCGTATTACTTATAATAGATATTTTTGGATAAATGGTAATAAATATATTGTTAATATGTGTAATAGTATTACAACTTACTAGATATAAAATGTAATTAGGTTAAAATATACTAGAGGGTGCTTATTAAAAATTTAAATCTATTTTGGGTCTTAATCGTTATCCATTCGTCAAATAAACATAACCCGATAACATGATAAATTCTATTAGGATATTTTACCCTAATTCTTTACTTATAATTTACCCTAACCTATCCCTTAATTAGTGCTAGAAATTTCCCTGACCATCACCCTACTCCCTTTAACCAAACACCTTACCCTACATACCATCACCCTACACCATTTGCATCATACATGGTCTACCCCCATGTTTTCCTCTCCTTATTTTTCTCCTCTTTTCCTTGCATGCCAATCCCTTGTTAATCACTTATCCTTTCCCTTGCATATACTGTGGTCATAATATTCCTATTAACATGAGGTTTTATGCTTACAATGTGTACATACATGCTGCATGATTAGGATTTTGTGGATGCAACCTACTAAATGCATGAAAAGTAAAAAATACAGTCAAGAATGAAAATGAAAATATTACCTATGCGCTAAAATAATGTTAAATATTTCCTTTTTTTTTCTACTTATGAAAAATATCTCATAATGATAATGTTTGGAATAAAAAATGAAAAAATTATTAAAATTTGGGTTTTAAAGGATATTTTGGTAATTTTGACCCAATGTATCATTTAAAAATAATTGGATGCTAGAGTGGCGTTAGAATTTTGATAAGTTAAACTTAACTTTGACTTGGTTGGACATAGATCTATGACCTTATGGTTTATCTAAATACTTAAAATTAAAAGGGAAAATGGTTAAGTATGGAAAATGAAAGTTGTTGTGTCCTATATGACTTATGTGATCACCTCATAAAATATTAATACTTAAAGTGAAAGACCTCGAGTTAGGAATGATTACTCTCTAGAGGTTACTACGTTAGAGGTGAGAAGTTGGCCCTCATTATTTTAGTTTACTAATGTGCCAAGGTGCCCTAGTTTAATGCCCTACTCTAATCTATAGATGGTTTATAGGCCTTATAGGGGGTATCAATACTTAAAGATTAGGTGACTAAGGTTGGAAGGATATTATGTTGCTTTGTGTACTAGTATAACTAGGCCTACCAATGTGTCCTTAGGTTCAAGGTAAGGGTATTGTGTTGCGTTCGGATGCCAATATGACTAGTGTACTATTTTTTCCCTAGGTTGATTGTATCTCCCTCAAGTAAGTAAGTAAAAATGAAAACATGTATTATGTAAGAAAGTAAAAAGACATGATTTGTTGGTTCGATAATCACCTTAGTGCTCTACCCTAGAATTATTTCATACTGTTAGATTAATAGTTATCTTAGTGCCCTACCTTAGTATTATTTTAGATTTTTTGATTTATTAGTCACCTCATTGCCCTACCTAGGTATTTTGGTGGATTTTTTTGGTTTGATAGATACCTCAGTGCCCTACCCCGATATTGTTTTGTATTGTTGATCTGGTATTTGCCTCAATGCCCTACCACTATATTCGAATTGTACCTTGAAGTTATGAAAAGTTAACTAATATATTTTACTATTGAGTTTGATATTGGATGTTACTAAACGTTGTTCCATGAATAATTTTTGTGGTTATGGTACATGCTTTACTCTCAATTATGTTTTTTAGATTTGTGTGACTATATGAAGTATGGGTATGTTGCCTCTCGTGAGGTATTGTGGTTTACTTAGTATGAAAATGTCATATAGATACTACTTTTGCAGATAATTATGTGAGTGAAATGGAGTGGCATGAAGCATATAAGAATAGGAAGGATAAGTGGAGTTCTTAGGTGAAGGTTTCATTTTCAAAGCAGTCCTTTGGGTCTAGAAGTTAGGAAAACTTGTGTCTTACCTTCAGGTCCATCTTTTGGTTATGATCCGTTTTCCTTAAACTCTTAAGGGCCTTCCTATATTTTGGTTATACTACTAAACTACAACATTTATTGTCAACTTTTCTCTATGTAATATTATATTTCCATTATTTACTTTGGTTATGGTTTGTTTTATCCCTAGCTCTTGGCGTAAGAAAGGAAAGGGGAGCGGACTTATGCTAAGTGTAATGGTAACACCAGTAATTTGTTAATTTATGCTTCACCAAAATAAAATTTTTTAGATAGTAAATTGGGGGTGTTACTAGTTGGTATCATAGCTTTTATTTTAAAATCCTCTCTTTTGTTTTCAAAAGGTTTCATTTATAAAGTGTTTTGAAACTTGGTTTAGTATTCTAAGGATTTTGAGTTAAGGGTTATCTTTTAATAGTCTTAGTACTTAGAGTTATATTCCCAAGGTATTGTTGATGAACTTTGGAAGAGAGAATTGAGCTTGATCTTTCTTGGAAGTTTGGGGAAAATTAATTGTTAGGAAATGGATTATTTGATGAAATCTAATTTGAGTTATTGTATTTTGTAGGATTCCTTAGAATGTCTTTTAGAGCATTAGGGATACCTATTTATCACCTTAGGATGTTGTCTTATGAGGATATCAGAGTCTACGTGAGGTGGCTAGTTGACCAGTTGAACCATATGATGGATGAAGGCTAATACACCGAGCCTTATATGTTTCAATCTAACCGCTTGTTATGGACCCTTCCTTTGGTAGAGCCATGGCTTTTGACAAGAGAAGTGTATAAGGATCCTTTTATGATGAGTGTTATGCATCCTAGGTTTATGGAGGGTAAACATTTCCTACTACATTATGATTAGTTGGTGAGATAGTTGATCATTATCGATGATGTATGGAGAGCGAGGATGGGATTATCAGTGAGTACTTCCCCTGATTATCCTAGTGAGATAGATGACACAGATGAACCTCCTTGTGATTTGGAGAGAGAGCACATGATACTAAATGAGGAGGGGTTATAGTGGGTGATCCACGATAGTTTGGTATTTGATATTGATATGAATATGAGCCTTTGGGGTTTTGATGGTGATGATTGATTAGAGATAGATTTTGAGGTTTTGATAGGCATTTTGTGCTTAAGGTTAATGTTAGGTGGATGCTTATTATGGTAGTGATATATCCTTATAGTACACGTAACTCTAGAATATTAATGTTTCCTTTGTTTGTTGATGTTCTAACTACTATTCTTGTAATTATTATAAGCATGAATGTTGTGTGACCATATAGCATGAATGTTAGTACTTCTTTTAAAGTATGTGTATGATGTTGTGCAACCCTTGTGAAAATGTTCATGTTATTGTTGGTCTTTAAATGATATGGAGTGCTTAGCCTTCCTATAGGTAGCCTTTGATTCTATTCGTTATGGTTATAACCCTATTATTATATTTCCTTTAGCACTATGGATCAAAACTTTAACTGCACATGTATGGAAGAGTTACTTATTGTAATAGTAACCTCAACCACCGCATTTGACACCAATTCAAGCTAAGAATTGGCTTAGAGAAGTTGGGTTTCATCACCCACCTGTGTTTGAGGGATTTGATGATCCAATAGTTTTAGAAAGGTTGATTATGGAGCTAGAGAAGATCTTTAGGGCTTGTGATTGCTCCAATGGAAATAAGGTGGATGTTATTACATTCTACTTGTGAGTAAAGGCAAATAAATGATGGAGAGGATATTAGCTTCAAGCTATTGAGCTGATAGACACTTGGGAAGGATTTGTTATAGCTTAATAGCATGCTAATAACCTTTTCAACTGCATTATGCAAATCATGTTGAGTTTTTGACCCTACAACAAGGCAATACATCGATTGAGGACTACTTGAGTATGTTCTCTGAGCTTCTTGCTTTTGCGCTAGAGATAGCTGGATATGAGGAGATGGTTTCTCATCACTTTAAGCAAGGTTGGGATCTACACACTCAGGAGTTGTTTGGAGGAGGATGTACTTATGGTGTATGAGAGGGCTTATGCCCTAGGAAGGATTTAGGAAGTAAAGAGGGCCCTTATTGGGACTCAGAGGCTAACAAAGAGTTTTCAACATCATAGAGGTAACAAGAAAGGTTAGCTAAGTGTCAAAAAGAGCTGACCTAGTGGTGATCAGTCTTCATAGATTTTTGGAACGTGGTTCGAGAATAACCAACCTCTGAGGCACTATCACTGCAAGGTGTGTAGAGGAAACCACACAAGTAAGGACTACAAGGGTAGAATGATAGAGTGTTGAAAGTGTGGTAATATAAGCCATAGAGGCTTTGAGTGTTACTCTTCTAGAGCTAGAGTTTAGCATCAGTAGGTACAATTAGGTGGCAGAATCACCTATTGGTAGTAGTCTTTCTTGGAGACTCAGGTTCTCGCTAATAGCATCCTGAGTGTGAGTGCTAAGGGAAAAGGACTTGCTTCTCAACATTACTCGTAGAATAGTACAGATCAAACTTTAGGTATTTGAGGTACCCGAGGAGTTTTGATGGTGAACAATCTGAATGTGGTTAGTGAGGTTCAGGGTTGTGGAATTATAGAGACCACAACTGGTATACCTTTTTGCTTTTGAGTGTTTATACTTCATTGTTATTTGTGTATACATGAGTGTGATTGATTGGTGGTTGCTCTATATGATTATGTGCTAGCTATGTGCCTTGACTTGGGTTTAGATCTTTTAAGAGGGTAATGACCCCTAGATCATAACACCATTGTTTATGGACCACCAGAGGTTGTAATGAGTTAGTTTTGTTTTGTAGACTTTGAGGAACAAGTTATTTTAAGGGGGTAATAATGTAATACCTAATTTCTAGAAATCCTAATTATTTAAGGATAAATGGTAAAAAATATATTTTTAATATGTGTAATAGTATTACAACTTACTAGATATAAAATTAGAGTAGGTTAAAATATACTAGAGGATGCTTATTAACATTTTAAACCGTAATCACCCCATAACTCTCACACAAAACCTCGAAACCACCCTCTCCCTCATGTAACTTTCCCCTTTTTGTATTCAACTCTGCCCACAAAATCAACTACCACACCATAGGATAACCATGTCATTCCTCCCCTTTAAACTTTGAAAATTCCTTGCGAAACCACCTTCAATCTACACCTAAAAATACCAAAGCCAATCCCTTTTACCTTTAATAATTTTAGCTTAATCTCTCCCCCCTTTTGCTATAGATTTTCACTAAAGCCTTCACCTTTTCTTTGATCTTTTTTCCACCTTTTCTTCCCCCTTTTTACTCACCTGTTTTTTCCATTCATATCCCCTTAACACCAGTCATTCTTTCCATTCATGCCTACCTAACACTAATCAACATAACCAAGCTCTCCCCCTTCTCTACCAAAGCTTCCTCCCTTGGTGCTAAGTATTTATTTGGCTTCCTCTTGCTTTGTTTGATCGATCAGTGAGCCTTAACTTATTTTATTAATTTTGGGATTATTGTTATGTAATATTATATGTTAATACATATGTATTTGGATGTTAAATTCCTAGGTAATTCTTGAGGACTTTGGAGAATACTTCTTTTTGTATAAGTTTGGATTAGATAAATCCAATAACTCATAAGATGGTATAAATTATTTGTGAGCATGCTAGGATTTGATATACCTAGAATCATGATATGGTTTTGTTCTTTTTCATGTATTATTTCATGTATGCTAAAATGATATCAAGTTGAAGATACGATCTTCGTGATTGTGAAAGTTAAGTTTTATGTATGGCTATATGTTAAATGTTTTACATCTGCATGTTCAGAAATTTGTTAGGATTTATATTCTTACCAAATTATGATTAAAATTCCATGATAATTTCCTCATTATTGCTCCTGCATGGTAGTAAGGGTTATGATGATTCGTATGGAATCATATGTGCATGATTAGGATAATCTTATATTAAATTATATTTGCATGACCTAGGGTTGGAGATATTCCCCTACATATACTATGATGATAATATTCCTATTTATATGAGGTTTCATACTTAAAATTTGTACGTACATGATGCATAGAAGATGTGGCATCGAGAGTTACATAATTAGGGTTTTGTGGGTGTAACATACTAAATCCATGAAAAGTTAAAATATATTTAATCGCCAAAATACAAAAATTATTTATGAACTAAAATAATTTAGAATATTGCCCTTTTTCCTCCTCATGACAAATCTCTTATAATGATAATGTTTGGAATGAAAATGAATAAAATGTTGAAACTAAGGTTTTAAAGGATATTTTGGTAATTTTAACATAATATATCTTTTATAAATAATTGAATGCTAGGTTGGCCTAATACTTTTGATAGGTTAACCTTAGATTTTAGTTGGCTTGACCTAGACCTATGAACTTAGGGTATGTAAATTATTAGAATTAAGAGGAAAAATGGTTATGTATGAAAAATGAAAATTGTTGTGTCTTATGTGACTTATGTGATCACCTCATAAAATATTAATACTTAATATGAAAGATCTCAAGTTGGGAATAGTTACTCTATAGGATTCACTATCTTAGAGGTGAGGTGTTATCCCTCATTATTTTGGTTCATTGGTCTGCCGCTATGAACTAACTTAAGGTCCGACCTTACTCTATAGGTGATTTATGAGCCCTAGAGAAGGTATCAATAATTAAAGACTAGGTGAACAAGGTTAAGAGGATACTATGTTGCTTTGTGCAGTGGTATAACTAAGTGTACTGGTTTGTCCCTAGTTTCAAGGTAAGGGTATTGTATTTCCTTTAATTTCCAATATAACCAGGTATGCCACTATGTTCCTGAGTTGATTGTATCCTCTTCGAGTAAGTAAGCAGAAATGGAAATTTATTTTGTGTAAGAAAATGAAAAAAAATGATTTGTTGCTTTGGTAGACACCTCAATGCCCTACCTTGCTATTGTTTTTTTCTATTGGATTAGTAGTTGTCTTAATGCCCTACCTTGTTATTATTTTGGATTTTTTTTTGTTTGTCGCCTAAGTGCCCTAGCTTTTTATTATTTTGGATTTATTGGTTCAATAGATGCCTTAGAGCCCTACCCTGGTATTATTTTGTGTTATTGATTCGGTAGTTGCCTTAGTGCTTGACCATTGTGTTTGGAATATAATCATATATGACTTTGTACCTTGAAATGATGAGAAGTTTACTTGTATGTTTTATTTTTGAGTTTGAGATTGGTTGTTTATAAACATTGTTCCATTAATATTGTTTGTGGTTATGGTACATGCTTTGTGCTCAAGTATGCTTTTTAGATTTTGTGCGACTATAGAAATGTGGGTATGCTGCATCTTATGAGGTATTATGATTTACTCAGTATAAGAAATTCGTATTGATATAACTTTTATAGATGATTATGTGAGGGCCGTGGAGTGGTATGAAGAGTGTAAGAACTGAAAGGATAAGTGGATTCCTTGGGAGAGGTTCCATTTTTAGAGTGAGCCTTTATCTCTAAGAATTAAGGCAAACCAATGTCGTACCTTTGAGTGCTGGTTTTTGTCATGATCGGTTTTCCTTTGGGCTCTTATTTCTCTTACTGTATTTTGGTTATACTATTGTACTACAACATTTATCTGCAACTTTTATCTATGTTATATTCCATTTCCATTGTTTTAATTTGGTTATGGTCTGTTTTAGCCTTAGTACTAGGTGTAAGAAAAGTGAAGGAGCTAGCCTTATACTATATGTGGTTGTAGCACTTAGTAATTTAGTAATTTACACTTTTGTAAAATGAAAATTTTTAGTTGGTAAATGTGGGGTGTTACATATTAAATTTGATGAAACTTTTATTTTGACAAATGTGGTAAGAACACCAAGAATCCAAGATCTACCTATCACTTATTTTGGCTTGTCTATTGGTAGCTTTCAATACATCTCCATCACCATCATGTTGGGCAACAACAACACCATCTTTTATATTAGATGACTTGCCAAACTTAGTATCGAGCTTCTTATTAGGATAAAGCTTCTTAATATGCCCCCTCTTGTGATACCCATGGCACACCACATTCTAATGCCAATTATTTGAATTATATATGGACTTTTCACGATCACCTAACCTTAGATTTTCAGTAGTCCCTTGGCTACAAGTCCCTCACTATGTAAGTCCCTAAAAGTGCTACTACTAGTCAACTGACTATCAATCATCTCCTATTGTATTAGGGCGGATTTCACATCCTCAAGGACTAACTTGTCCTTCCTATACAACACCGTCTCACAAAAATTCTTAAAACTTGCAGGCTGATAACATAAAAGCATTATGGCCAAATTTTCATCATTATATTTGAATTATATGTTTTTAAATTCCATCATAATAGAATAAACTCATCCAAATTAAATTTTAAAGATTGATTGTCACTTAATTTCATATTATGAAGGTGAATCTTCCATAGCAAACAACTTATTATGAATTTTATCATATATAAAGACTCTAGATTCAATTATGAGGGAATAATCATTTATTCCTTTCCCATTTCTAGTATTAAACTTTATCAGACACACATAACATCATGGTAGAGAGGAGCTTCATATTTACCTCATCAAATTTCTTATCAATCATCAATTCTAGTTTATTTGAAAGAATGAATAAATCTTTCTCTAGCTCATTTTGACTCAAAATTACCATCATCTTTAATTTTCACAATATAAAATTAATGAACCAATTGAAATTTTCAATATAAAATCATGTAGCCATCCTAAACACCAAATCTACTTCAACAACCAAACTCTGATACCAAATTGTTATGGAAAAATGTTGATTCCATTCTAATAGGATTGGATAAAAAAAATAATTGAAACTAACAAAACAATTGAACCAATAGAGAAATCAATTAAAATTAAAACAATAAGGGGAAAAATAAAGATATTTATTCGTTCAATTGTATAATTACAAAAGGATTCAATAAATCACTCAATAAGATAACATAATTATGAATTCTCTTAATAAAAAAAGAACACAATAGAGGAGAAGAAGAATATTGAACTTTTGACTCAATGAATATTATTTTATGACAACTCTTTTTATATTATATAAATCCCTACAAGGAAAAGTGGTTTGTTTCTTAAAATCACCAAAAAACATGGACCATGTTTGTAAACACACAGTTCCCCCATGATATTTTCTTTACTCTTAACTTTTATCTAAAAATAAACTCAAAATATTCTATGGACAAACACTTCTTTGTTAGTAAACATGAACCCCATGTGTTTGTTAAAAAAATATACATGTCTAGTTCACACTTCTCTAGTAAACTACACGAAGAAAAACTTTGTGATGCTCTGAACCAAATACCAAGTCAATGCTTGTAGAGATTTAATAATGGGTGATTTTATAGTAAATTAGAACCATTATTAAATTCTTGAAAGAAATGTTACCTAAAATCATTTCCATTATAGTGGAAACATTGATAATAGATAATGATAGAAGTTGATGGTTCGGTTAGAGAAGGGAGGGACTGGCATTAATGGGGGAAAAGATAAGAAAATAAAATGAGGATAATTTTAGCACACAATAATGAAGATTTTATTGAATTTTTGTGTACAAGAACTATCCATCATAACATTGTGCACACATGCAACCATGAAGTGGAAATGGGAGCTGTATGTTTGAAGAAAGGAGGAAGGAAATAGGGGATTCACTTGGAAAGTGTTACAAATGAAGATAATTAATCATTAAGGGAATATTATTGGATAGTATCAAGATAAGGGGACATGCATGTGGGCTAAAATTCATGCATGAAGCCCCGTAGACAAGGTTGGGTAGGTGAAATGAATGTATAGGTATTAAGTCATAGACAGCTGAGGGGTGATTTTACAATGATTGTGGAATATGATAATATCCTAAACATTTCTTTTAGGAATCAAATTTGAATGGATAGGGGATATGGCATGTGTTATGAAGGGGAAAAGGGGGTGCACTTGCTAGGTGTTGGGTGAGAATTAGTTGGTTCATGATAAGGTAATGATTACGGAATATTAAGAGTGTAAAGATATTGAAATACTATAGGAAAAGGGATGTATGATATCAAGGATAAGTGAAGAGGTCTTTATAGGGTGTGAGAATGCCTTAGGATAGGCTAGTGAACCATTAAAAAAAGGTTACAAGTGTTAGAATGATAATGACTAGAAAATTGTTTTGGAATCATGAGAGAATATTCTCTAATACCACATATGCTAGTTAAACATATCATTATAAGGCGTATCTGAGTTAGATTGATAGTTAGGATTATATATTGATTAAAATGAATAGATTATACTAGTTTTCACAAAGACTATATATGATTGAATTTAATACTAGTTTTCAAAAATATTATATATGATTAAAGTTAAGAATGATAATGGCTGTTCCTCTTGGCAATTTGATTGGTTCCTGTTCTCTTGGCTGGTTTCTTCTTCCTACCCTGGTTCCTCTTGGTGGAATTCACAGTGGTTTTATGGCCAGAAACAAGAGATCATTGACTGGGTCTGGCAAATCTGGCCAACGGTGAGTTTTGAGAAGTTCAAAAATTGCGAATAGTTCATTGGATGTAGTGAAGGTTCGAATCAATGATGATTTTGTTGTAGGGGATGACAAGTCTTTAGCATTGCCCTTAGCTTATCCAGTACTTGTTTTAGGAGGATGTATTTTGGATGGATTTATCAACGCTAATGTGAATTTTAATGGTGCGTATTCGGTTAGGACTGAATTCAATGATTAATATCCAAACCTTAATTATGATGATCTTAATTCAAATGGCCAATTGACTCATAATGTTCCTAAGTCATCTTTATTTCATGAATCAGGAGATTGTTTGATTTATTTAGAAGGAGCACCAATAGTTTCCTCTACGTCTATAGGCCAAACTCATGTAATGCTGGAAGGGTTGGTGGTGAGGTAGTTGAGGATGATTATGAACAAAAGCTGAATCAGCAACAATCTGGGACTTCCATTGGATTTTCTTGGGGAGATAAAGTTGCTTATAATCATATCCCTAACCAATGTTTGCCCCTTAATTATGTTCCTCCACATTTTGAAGAGGGATAAATTGTGGTTAATTTGGTCAAGGATAAAGTTGATAAGGAATTGGAGGAATGGTAGCACACATTGATAGGATACGTATATGGACATGATCTTTCTTTCAATCAAATGTTGGGTCTTATTAAAGCTCAATGGAATCATGTGGCTACTCCTAAAGTTTTCTGCCATGATGATGGTTTCTTTTTATTTAAATTTGCTTCAGCAGTAGATTGTGAATGGATCTTGACACAATATTGGACTTATTACTGTAGGCCAGTAATTTTGAAAAGATTGAAAAGGAAATTGAAGTTTCCTTAGCCTCGCTCCTTTCTTCCTTCTCCTGCATGAGCCGACCTGCCCTCTTTCTTTTTTTCCTTTCTTCCTAGACCAGGCCAGCCCGTTTCTTTTTCCTTCAGCCGCCCGTCGTACCCAGTCCCCCTCCCCTATATTCTTATTCTTTCTTTCTTCTTCCTCTTTCCTTTGTGAGAATCTCGACCCCCACCATCCCACCTGCAACTCCCTCTCCCCCATTGCTTCCCCTATCTCTCTCTCTCTCTCCCTCTCGTCGTTTTCTCTACCCCATCTTGGTCCCACCATCCCTGTCTTCCTTCCCCCATGCCCGACCATACCTCCCTTCTCCCTCTCCTTGCCACCTCCATTCCTCTACCACCCTACCGCCACCCCTCGAGCACCCTATCCCTCCTCTCTCTCCTTCTTCTTTTTCTTCTTCCCTTCTTGTTCCATTCGGCCATTTTTCGAGCCCCATATGCCTTACCTGAGCCTCCTTTTTCTCCCTTTCTTCTCCTCCCCTCTCTCCCTATTTTTGTTTCACCGCCCACCTCCACCGCTACCGTCGCCTCAACAACCACCTACACCACCCCCACCACCCTATACCTCACCCTTGAACCCTAACAACACCCATTGAGCCACCCTGCAACCTCCTCCTTCCTCTCTTCTTTTTCTCTTCTTTCCATCCTTTCTTGGCAACCACCTTGTGCAGCCTCTATCCCCTGCCTATGCCACCACTTGAGCCACCACAATAATCCCTACAACCCCCTCTACCACCCCCAATCCTCATTTGGTCGAAACCATCACCCACAAGCCCTCGTTTTCCCTCCCACTTTTCCTCCTCGGCTGCCATCTTCACAGCCTCGCCGCCGCCTTCAACCCATCCCCAACCACCACTTACACCCCCTCTCCACCTCCGCACCCTTCCTTTGCCCTAAATCCTCCCCCAACCACCTTCTTTCCTAGCCCCAAACCACTAACCCAAAAATAGCCCATTTCTCCTCTTTCCACCACCTTGAGCCCCCCTCCTCCTTTCCTTACATGTAGCTCATGCTGCATGAGCAGGATGAGCTGCTTCCTTTCTTGATTAATTTGGGTAATAATTTAAAGGTATAATTATATTTTAATTCAAGTATTTGAATAATTAAGCATTATAAAGTTTTATACTTTAATTTTTATTATTTCTAATGTAATAAGTCTTGATATTATTTTTAGGTATTGGTTTTGATAATCAAAGCTTGAACCTTTAATCAGAATACTGATAAGGCTTATTTTTGTGGGAATTGAGGTAACCGTTAAATCCCACTTAGACGTATAGATTAACGTATGTTAGCACATTAGGATTTTTATTATGTTATTATACTTAATATATATTGTTTAATATCATATGCATAGTTTCTTGTGATGTTGGATGAAAAAAAGCATGTTAGGCTATATGTTATATAGGGAAATATTATTTAAGGTAAGAGTTTGGTTGTTAATAAAAATGTTAAGTATTATCCATGTTGTATTATGCTATTGTGATCGTTAATGCATGATTATTATTTTGTGAGCCTTAGGGGATTTTAGTAATGTATCTTGTACAAGAATATGGCCTAATATATATATGGGTGCTAATAAGTATTATATTAATTATAAGAGTTGTGGATGAGGTATTAAAATTAATATTTTATGTAGTAATAGTAATAATTTAATATAAGTGGTGTACTAAGGGGAAAAATGGTAACTTTAAATTAAAAAGGGTATTATGATAATTTTGGAGGCAAGGGCAAAGTGGTAATTTTATAATTAAAGCGTAAAAGGGTAATTTTGGAATTAATGGATAAAATGGTAAATTTGGAAGTAGAAAGGGTAAAGTTGTAAATTGTAAATGAAAAGGGGCAAAGTGGTAATTTTGGAACTAAGGGGGTAAAATGGTAATTTCGTAATTAAAGGGGGCAAAATGGTAATTTTGTGAATAAAGGGTAAAATAGTAATTAAAGGGTAAATGGTAATTTTGTAATAAAAGGGAAAAATAGTAATTTTGTAATAAAAGGGTAAAATGGTAATTTTATAATTAAAGGGCAAAATGGTAATTTGGAAATTAAAAGAGGTAAAATGGTAATTTTGTAATTAAGGATAAAATGGTAATTTTATATGTGAAAGGGTGTTATGGTAATTTTTGGAACCTAAGGGGTAAAATGGTAAATTTAAAAGTAAAGGGGTAAAATGGTAATTTTGTAAATAAAAGGGGTAAAAGTGGAAATTGGGAAGGAGTAACTTGGTAATTATAATAATTGAGAAGGGTAAAATAATAATTTAAATAACTAAAGGGTCAAATGATAATTTAATAATGGAGAAGGGTAAAATGGTAAATATGATAAATGTGAAGGGCAATTTAGTAATTTAACCAACTAAAGGGGTAATTTGGTAATTAGGATAATGAACAGGGGTAATTTAGTAATTTAACCAACCAAAGGGCAATTTGTTAATTATAATAAAGGAAATGGACAAATTGGTAAGCTAACCAACCAAATGGAAAAAATATATATTAAGTGTAACACTTACAAAGTGTGATTAGTGGCCTAATGAGGGTAGGAGATAGCTTAGTAACCTAAACCGAGTAAGGGTGTAGCTAAGATCGAATGTGTACTATATGTCCTACATGCCTTGGATGCCCTATATAATTTATATGTCGTGTTCTATATGCTATTATCTTAATTGTTTCATGTGTGGCGTGGCTTGGAACCGAGATGTGCTCATGTGCTCTCTTTTGGTATGTGCTAATATGGATATGCTGTAAGTTATGATGTGATGTGGCCCTTTAGGACATGCATGCTAGGATAATTAATGTGGTGATGTGGGATAAAGGCTTGAAAAAGAGAAATGGGATAGAAAGATAACCAAGGGGAAGTAAGTTGGCTAATGTAGGTATAGGAGGAACTAGGGTTTGCATGGGATGGTTAGAGTCTATATGGGGGCAAACTTTACGTATGGAAAGTTGCATTAGGACGTGCGGAAGGTAATAGAAGTGTCGTTTGGGTGTCTGGGGGCTTTGGGCAAAAAATAGTACGTGGGACAGTATAAGGGTGCGTAGGAGACTAATCTAGGGTTGGGAGGAAACCCTAATGTGAGAGGGTGGAAAAGAATAAGAAAATAAAAAAAATAAACGAGAATGAGTGGGGCAGAAAGTGAGGGTTGGATCTAAGGGTCGTGACGTGTGGGGTGTTGAAATAGTTGGGTTGTATGAGGCAGAGAAGGATGGGCCACATAGGCCCAAATTAGGGTTTTTGGAGAAAACCCAAGGGTAAGACGGTAAGTGGACTTTGAGGGTATAAAGTGTGGGCCTTGACCCACACAGTTAGGAATTGGGCTCCCTGTGTGAGAAAGTGGATTGAGGAAAGGATGTCGGGGCGAGTTAGGAGGCGCATAAGTCTCAAGATATGGGACAGGCCCTCCTGGGAGGATAAGTGTGGATATAGTTAGCCATGCATGTTGAGGGTGAAATACTTTCGAATAAGATATGATTAAGACACTAATCACTTAAATAGGAAGATGTTGAGCCAGACCCAGACCGGTCCACCGGCGAATAATAGTGGCTAGGAGCCGGGGTGCCCTGGAGACCGGTCCACCGGCGAATAATAGCAGTCAGGAGCGTTATGCCCTATATGTATTTCTGGTCCACCGACTATAATAGTGGGAGATTCCGTGCTCAATATTCCAAATGTAAAAACGATAAGACACGAGGAAGACACTAATTACTTATAGTGGAACACCTTGTGAGTCGGAGCCAGACCAGTCCACCGGTAAATAATAGTGGCCAAAAGCATTCTGCCATGGAGAACGGTCCACCGGTGAATAATAGTGGTCAGGAGCATTATGCCCTATATGTATTTTCGGTCCACCAGCTATAATAGTGGGGTTTCCACACTCACATGGACATTTATAATTCGAGATGATTGATTAATGATGGACTAATGGCCTTAAGTCCCTAAAAGTATCTATTCTTCATTATGGCCTGTTAATATTCGGTTTACTTGTTAAATATGCTAATATATGAAAGTGATGTTACGTATACACCATTAATATCTGATTGAATTGTTGGATATGTGAAGGTAGGGATCTGATATTATGTTTACACCTATCGTTATGTATGGATATAGTAGTATATCATGTGTGACATTGCGTGCCTACTTTTAAGTGTGTTTTTAAAGGGTTACTTAGTATCGTAGTATTGAAGGGTTTCATTCGTGGGCCCCTACCTATTCAATAGGCAATGTCCCTTGTAGCTCTTTTTTAGGCGCTATTCAAGTGGACCATCGGAAAAGAGCGTAAGGAACTATCCGAAAATCATAGGGTTGTATTCCTTCCCTTTTTAAACCTCAGTTTTGATGTGGCCTTCGTTTTCTTGTAACCACCATTAGTGGATTATATTCTTATAAAATGTTTACTTGCGCAACTCTAATTTAAATATGTTTGAATTTCTTATAAATTTTGTTTTACTCTTTTAGCCTTAGCACTTGGAATTAGAACGGTAGGAGTGAACTGGTCTGGTACTAAGTGTGGCGGTAATATCCCCAAAGTTCACGGTTTATTAATTTGCTTCCACTAATTTTCTTTCAATTAAACGAAATTTTTCAGTAGTGAATTTTGGGGGTGTTACACCCTATTTGTACTGATTTTATCATCTTTAGGAAATATAGGATTGCTTATCCTAGGGTGTTAATTGAAGTTGATATTAAAAAACCTTCATGTGAGTCCATTCTAATCAGAGACCCTGATGGATCACTTATCAATCAAGTAGTTTAGTTTGAATAGAAACTTTATTTATTTATTTATTTATCAAAACTGTCTTGATTCTTCTCATAATGACCAAACATACTGGAAACTACATAAGAAGTTTATTACTATAGAGCCTCTAATTCATCAAGAATGGAAGGTGGTTAGGGACAAAATGCAAGTTTCAACTCATAAGGTAGGTTCTGTAGATGAAGGCGTTCCAAAGTCTGAGAATAGGGAGTTTGCATTCCTTGTATCAGTAAAAGAGCACAAGAATAATTTATCTGTTCCCTCAAAGGCCTATGACTCAAGTTCTCATGATGTTCTTATTAGTGGCAGTAGTGGAAATCGATTTCATACTTTTAGAGATCTAGTATACCTATTACCCTGTGTTAGATTCAAGAACTAACAAGGTACCCTCATGATCCAGGTGCCCATGTTTGCTAGTTGGAAGGTGAGAGGAATTAATGATCCATCCAAACAAAGGGAGGTTTGTGGATGCATCAAACAAAGCAAGCGCTCCCTTATTGGCTTACTGGAGACTAGAGTTAAGGTAAATAAGGTTGATAATATTAAAATAGCCTTAGCAAGGAATTGGATGTGGTTAAATAATTATCAAAGTCATGAAAATGGTTGAGTGTGGGTGCTTTGGGATCCTTTCGCTTGGACTGTGAATCATATTTCATCCTGTGCTCAGGGCATTCTATGTGATGTCAAGACTTTAGATGGTAAGTTCTAGTTTGTTGTGGGTTTTATATATGCTTTCAATACTGGTTCAGCTAGGAAAAGCTTGTTGATTTGTTAGAACTGAATAAAAGGAACTCTCACCCTATGATTTTAGTGGGAGATTTTAACATCTTCCTTTACCATTATGAAAAGTAGGGAGGGGACCTACCTTTTACTCAAGACATGCTTGATTTATCTCACTGCCTTAATGTTTTGGGTCTGAGAGATCTTAAGGGCTATTAAAATACTCCAAATTATAATTTAGAAATTATGGCAAAATAAGGATTTATTAGGAAAATTAATTAAATAAATTATTTTATTAAGATAAAAGGGAATTAATTAAGGAAAAGCAAGGAAAAAATAATAAATAAATTAATTAGGAAAAATTAAGGTATTTTACTAATTAACATGGAAGTGGGGAAAAATGATTCAAAGTAGTCAAATTAATCTAAAAAGGAATTTAATTATTATTTTTTAAATATTATTAATTTTAAATATTCAAAAATACCAACTATCCTAAATACCCCAACCAATCTATTTGTTTTCCTTTTCCTTTTCCTTTTTTTTCCCCCTTCTTCTCCTTCTTTTTCCTTATCTTTCTTTTCCCTCCTTTCCCCCTTTATTTTTCCTCTCCTTCGCCAGATTAAGCTGGCCTTCCCCGTGGCCCAAACTCCTCCCTTTCTTCTCCCCCCGTGCGGCCTAGGCCTACAACACCTTTCTTTTCTTTCCTTGTCGCCAGTCGGTTTGCCCCTCTTTTTTTTCTTTTCTTTTCTTTCTTTTTCCCCCAGATCACTGGTCCACTCCTTCCCTTCCTTCTTCTCCATCCTGACCTGTAATGTCGACCCTACAACCCCATTTTTCGTCGGCCACCACCATACTCCATCCTTTCCCTCTCTTACCCGTTGTTTTCTTTCCCCATTTTGACCCAACCAACCTCCTATCCTCTCACACGTGCCCTGCCCTTTATTTTCTCCTCTCCTCTCCCCTCAACATAACCGGCCCTTCCATGGTAGACGTGCGCCGCTTGCCACCGCCGGCTAGCGTACCTAGCACCTGCACCCCCTTTTGTCCTCTTCCCTTTGTCGTTTCCCTTCTAATTAGCCTATATATACCCCATAAATAGCCCTGAATTCATATTCTTTTTGCAGCCTAGAAAATCTCATCCTTTGCGCCACCGCTAGATTAGATGACTACTCCATTACCCTCACCCGACACCACCACCTAAGCCACCCACATAACTTCCCCCTACATCACCCTTTACCTAACTGTACCTTCCTCCTCCATCTATTTTCCCTACACGAGCCACCCCGATCATGCAAATTTTCCCTCCTAATTAGCCCCTCATAAACCCTTGCTGCCCTTCGCACTACCATCCACCACCAATCTCGTTGCAACCAATACCCTCTCTACCCTCCAAAATAATCAGGGGAGCTTCCTCTACCTCCCCATACCTCTCTCTCTCCCTACCTCCTTCCTCTCCTCCTTTCTCCTCCCTCCACGACCTTCGGCCACCACATTCGCCGCCATGCGCTACCATCTTAGGCTGCACCACCACCCTCATTCCACCCCTCTCCACCCAGGCATCCACCACCACCTCAACTTATACCCTAATTCCCCCTCTCCTATTCCCAACATTCAACTATTCCCCTTTTCTCCCTCTTTCCCTGTTGCCGCCATGCGCCGCCACTAGTGTCACCGGTCACCACCAACCCTAGGTGGTACCCTAACCCCTCTCAACCCCTAAGTCCTATTTATGCAAAATTTAATTTTTTTATTTGTATTATATCATTAATATTGATATTATTATTATTATTATTTATAGCCTCGAAATATTAATCTTATTATTATTAAGGGGTCAAAACTCTATTTTACTATTATTTTAATTATTATTATTATTATTATTATTATAATTATAATTATTATTATTATTATTGATACTAGATTTGGCATGTTATCACTTTGTTTCTATAAAAGAAGAATACTCAAACCTTAATATTATTATTATTAATATTTATTATTCTAGTGCCTTTATTATTAAAATTGTTACTATATTATTATTATTATTACTGTTATTATTATTATTGTTACTACTACTATTATTATTATGGTAAAAATATTCGAACCCTTATATTATCATTATTCCAAATATAACTATTATTATTATTATCCTTAGAAATATTAGTATTTTTTTAGTTTACCTTATTATATTATTATTTTATCCCTAACCTTATTATTAACCTTAGCCTTAAAAATACTGGGGTTTCTATTATTATTATTATTATTATTATTATTATTATTATTATTATTATTATTATTATTATTATTATTATTATTATTATTATTATTATTATTATTATTATTATTATTATCATCACTATTTTTTCTATAACTAGTGTTAATACTATTATTAGAAGAAATAAAGCTATTAGATTTAATGATATAAATATGGCTATAAATATTAACATAAATCTATTTTGACTAGTAATAATATAGTAGGTTAACTTGAGGATAAAAACCCTATTTTTCACTTGTAAAGTTTCCTTTAATAATACTAACCCTAATCATAGAATAAAATAGGAAATAATAATATTTTTGGTAGGAGGGAAACTAATCCTTATTTTTTCCTCTTATAGGTGAAACCAGTCAAAACCTTAAGGAGGCATAGGAGCGCGCTCCAAGACTGGTGGCGTGCTAGGTAAGGGTGTAGTTAAGGCCTTATGTCTGCTATATGTCTTTTATGCCTTGGATGCCATGTATAATGACATATTGTGTATTTCATGCTATTGTTATAACTGACTTATGTGTACCGCAACTTAGAGTCACAACAAGAAATATTACTTTGGGCAACAAATTATTTCGTCGCCTAACAAAAAAAATTTGTCGCCCAAACTTTGGGCGACAAAAAAATTTCGTCACAATTTTGTCGCCATAAGCCCGTTGCCCTTGCTTAGGGCGACGAAAAAAGAATTTTGTTTCCCTAAATCTATTTTTGTGCAACGAATATTTTTTGTCGCCGTAAAACTCTTTTGTGCGACAAATATGTTTTGTCGCCCTAAACCGCTTTTGTGCGACGCAGATATTTTGTTGCCCTAAACCTCTTTTGTGCGACACATATGTTTTGTCGCCCTAAACCTCTTTTGTGCAACAAATATTTTTTGTTGCCTAGACCCACTTTTGTGCGACGAAGTTGTTTCATTTGTGGCCCTATTACTTGTTTTGAAACAAAATCAATTCCTAGTCTTTCTTTCAAGCTACAAAAATATTTTGTAGCCCAAAGACCTATATTATGTATTCATAATAATAGATCATCCTGTAATACAGTATCATTCATATAGATACTCCACCATATTTCATTACCCTGTAAAATCATATATCATTCAAACCATGCATAGATTACGATATCATTATCCAAAAACAAATGTCATTCCAATTTCAAAGTATATGATACTGCAATATACAAATTGGCAAAAGTCATACCTAATGGGTACCATAAAAATCAATTATGCTATATAGCTTGAAGGACCACCAAAAAATGGATGATGTTATCTATAGTTCTGCATACTTAGCTTCATCAAGTATATTGCAGCGTCACAAAACATGCTTCAAGTTAATCTGCAATTCATGAAATAAAAAAATATAAATTAAGATTATAAAGAGATATGCAATGGTATCTATTTATAATTTTCCAATTCCCTTCAATTAAAAAAAGTTGTAATCCATATTATAAAAATGAATACAAGAACTAACTTACATTCATAAGTCCAAAAAAGCTCATTGCCTCTAAAAGTCTTTGTCATTTTCTAAGTCCAATTAGAACTCCCAGCTGTAAAAGAGAACAAATAATATTGTTAGAATACCTGATGCAAAAGTCATCCATCTCAATTTCAAGACAATGAATATCACATGTCTAACATTGGCACAAACTATAAATTTTGGTTCCATAATTTGTCCACACTTATAGTGCAGAGTTCTGACATTCAAACCATTAAAATGGGAAATTTTGAATGGTTTAAATATACCTCATACTAATTTAGTGAGTTGTGAAGATTGTTGTGTTCCTAGAAAGCCTGCAATTTGATCTCTCACAACTTGCATCATTTCGGCCTTCAACTTTTGCGTGGCCTCATCAGCATCTGCTCTAAGTTTCCTTTCTCGTTCCTCCGCTTCTTCTCTTAACTTTCTCTCTCTTTCTTCAGCAATTTCCTTCATCTTTTCCATTTCGAGCCTTAAATTTTCCTCCCTTAAGGCATTTGAATGTTTAAGCTCCTCAATTTGTTGACGAAGGCTAGCCTCAATTTCATTATCTTTTTTGTTCCTTAAAGGCATAGGTCCAGCTCCTAGCCCTCTAATATAGCCAGAATGATGCTCAAATGCCTGGGTATATGCTTCTTTCACACTAAGATTATCAACTCCATACAACTCCTTCTACTTAGTATGAAGTTCAGTCAACTTCTGGTATTTTACATATGCACCATCTTCCCATGTACCATCTTTTTTCCTACAATAATATAAAATAAATAATAATAAAAAACCCTTACAAATTTGTATAAATTAACTTATATTTATATACTTCTTCATATTTGACACACCTTTTGGTCTTTTCCCATAATCTAATATAATCTGGTTCTTGCTCAGGCTCATCAATCGACTCATCAGCATTTTCAGCTATAATAGAAGGCTCTTTTGATGGTTGATGTTCCTACATATAATAAATCCATGTGAATATTCAACTGAAAGAACAAGATATCACGAGTTAAAGAAGATAAGCCTTTACTTTAACAATAATAGTTTATTCTATTGTAACACTTTTCATATACAAATATATAGAATTGGCCAACCTTTTTATTTTTGATAGAACAATAGTAGTAGCAACAAAAATAGAAAAAAAATCGAAAAAATTTCATTAATATACTTACAATTTCATCAAGATAGCGCACTGTTGACTTTCCTCCATTCCTAGGAATTTCAGTTTGTCTTGATTTATTTCTACGATTCACTTCACTAATATGCTATATGTGAAAAAAAATGATAATTAATGATTTCATAACTCTTTTGCATCTCATTAGCCAGTGCATATCCATCAAATAAACTAAATTTATTAATTAGAGTGGAAATACTTGTCATCGGAAACTTAAAAAAAATTAAATAGTAGAACCTTTTGCTTAGACGAACCCCAAAAGTCCACCACTAACCACCTCCATACAGTAGCATTTATTGTTTGAGGTCGGTTTGCAATTGCTTGTGACGTTGAAAATCTATTAAAATATCTCTCTTTTAGCCTGAAATGCCATTATCTATATAAAATTTAACATTGCATAGATAATGCTTTGTCAACATGACTACCCTCTAGAAGTGTCCACTCAGCCTAAACCATATATAGATATCAAAGCTTAACTTACTCATAAAATGGTTGAACTTCTTCACAATTTCTTAGAATGTATAGTTGCGCTTGCTCCCAATCTTTAAAGCTTAACTCTTTAAGTGTAGCCTTCCCTAATGGCTTACCATACTTACAGAAAATAGATAAGTTATAGGGAAGTGGATGATTCTCATCATCATTCCTCTCTTCACGATTAAATTGTGTCTCTATTTTACTCAAATACCTTGAGCAAAATGTAAGGCATTCATCTGCAATCTCACTTTCTGCAATCGACCCTTCTGGACATGCTTTGTTGCCTACAAATGATTTATAAGTACGCATTTCCCTACAATAAGAAAAAAGTCATAATTTTATGTTTACATTACAAAATATATCATGTTAAAATATTATAACTTTAAATTACCTTTCAAAGCGCCACATTGAACGATAAGCCACAGGTCCTGCTAGCTTTGCTTCACTGGCTAAGTGCACAGTTAGATGCACCATCACATCAAAAAAAGAAAGAACAAAAACCCGTTCCAATTTGCAAAGGGTGATGGCTATATCTCTTTCCATTTGCTCCAACACATCAATCTTTAATGTCTTTGAACATAGTTGCTTCCAATATCTACTCAATTCTACCAAAGGTTGAAGCACCTTAACATCTAACATACCTCGAAAAGCCGGTAGAAGTAAATCTTGCATAAACACGTGACAGTCATGACTCTTCATTCCAGAAATCCTACCATCCTCCAAGCTTACACATCTTGAGATATTGGATGAATAGCCATCTGGAATTGCCAAATTTGCTAGTAGGGCAGCGACCTCCCTCCTCTCAAATAATGTTAAACTATAAGATGCCTTCGGAATATGAAACTTTTCCCCCACCAACTTAGGACATAAATGTGGATGCATCTTCATCTTCTCAAGGTCCAATCTAGCATTCAAAGTATCTTTATTTTTTCTGGGTATATCTAACAATGTGCCCAAGATATTGTCACAAATGTTCTTCTCGACATGCATCACATCTAGATTATGCCGAATTAACAAATGATTCCAATACGGGAGTTAAAAAAAACTCTTTTTCTTCCATTGATGCACCAAGTATTGCTCAGATCTCTTTCGCTTAAAAGATTTACTTTTTCCAAATGTGACATTTATAATTCCACTCAATTCCTCCAAAATATCATGTCCAGAAAGTGATTCTGGTGGGGCCCCTCTTTCAGTGTGTCAAACACCGAAGTATTTCCTATTCAATTGCCATTTATGGTCCGATTCCAAGAATCTCCTATGTCCCAAATAGCAGTGCTTATGAGAGTGCTTTAATCTTTGAGACCAAGTATCTTTATGGCAATTAGGACAAGCAAGGGTCCCTTTTGTGCTCCATCCGGACAAATTAGCGTATGCTGGAAAATCACTAATTGTCCACATTAAAACAACATGCATATTAAACACCTCACCAGTATGTGCATCAAATGTCCTAACCCCATTCTCCCATAATTCCTTCAATTCTTCTATTAGTGGTTGCAAAAATACATCTATATCATTACCTGGTGATTTTGGACCAGGAATTAACAAAGATAACATGAAGTAAGCACTTTTCATGCACATCTAAGGAGGTAAATTGTATGGCACAAGAATAACAGCCATATGCTATACTTGGAACTTAAGTGTGCTCCAGGGTTGAACCCATCACTCGCAAGTGCCAACCTAACACTCCGTGGATCAGCGGAGAAAGTGGGAAATAATTCATCTAGAAACTTCCAAGCTCTTGAATCTGCAGGATGCCTCATAATTCCATCGTCTGGACGATGCTCTTTATGCCAACGCATATGCTTTGCTAATTTAGAGCACCTATACATCCTTTGAAGCCTAGGGATTAAAGGAAAATGGCGTAGGACTAGTTGAGGCACCTTATTTCTCATATGCAACCCATCACCATCACTGCTACTTCCATCATCTTGATTCTTATCCTTCCATCTAGAGCATCCACAAACTGGACAACTATTGTATTGAGAATATTCTTTCCAAAATAATATGCAATGATTAATGCAAGCATCAATTTTTACATAATTCAACCCAAGTTCCTTAGTGTATTTCCTTGCTTCATACAATGTCTTAGGAAATCCTTTATCAAAGTTAAAGGCTCTATGCAAAACTTGAAGTAGCATATCAAAAGATTTATTACTCCATTTATTACTCACTTTGATGTGGAGTAAGTTAACCAAAAATTCTAATTTTGAGAACGTCTTACAACCTGCATACAACTCTATCTCTGCATCTTTCATCAACTTAAAAAACTTCTCTAAACCAACACCATTTTCCTCAGGAGACTGACACCCTACTTCTGATTCAGTATTATCAATACCCATGGAAAATTGAACATTTGTCACATCTTGTACCAATGGACCCATATTATCAAGATCTGCCTCACCATCCGCATTAACTCTAGTCTCTTCATCATAAGTATTATGAATACTATTATTATCACCCCTGATACTGCTGGCATCACTTTCTCCATGAAAAATCCATGGATTATAATCATTCTTGATGCCATACATCATCAAATGAATCCACATAGTACGTCATTTTTGGGCTAAAATAAAATTACAATTCAAGCAAGGGCATTTTAGCAAAATTCCCTCTTCCTTTCCACCAAAACAGAATTCTAAAAATTCATTAACACCTTCAATATACTCTGGCTTTCTCCTATCATTTATTCTCTTATGGTTCATCCAACTTTGATCCCCAGGCATTTTTGAAACAATGACTACACATGCAAAAGCAAATAGGAAAACATATATTAAGAAATGTTCATCGGTCAAATATAATCAATGACTATCTTCTATTTTTCTTATTGATTAAGGTGATTTATGTGTTAATTACTAGTTATCATATATATGAAAATCAAGCATTTGAATATGTCTAAAGGAATGTTTCTATTTTAAAATTTGATGCTTAATTGTTTATATTACTTAACTATATAAGATAACATAAGTTTAATATATAGACTCATACAATATTTTCTAAGAGCTAATTTACAATGCTCAGGCAGCAGCAGCATGATTGATTATTTATAATCAAACTTCAAGTTAAAGTGTATTTAAATTGTATATTTCACATAAGAGTATACATATCAGAAATTAATAGACTATAATTTTGCCCCTTTCTCTTTTTGCCTTTTAGTTAAAGCTAAGACAATCAAGAAGATCAAACCATATCCTAGCAAAGAAGATTTACATATTGTAATTGCAAATATTTAAAAAGAAATGGACTTCAATACTCTAAGTGTCTACCATTTGTGCAGCAAGAAGTAGACTTACCACTATTATATGATTCAGGCAACATAATATTTTATGAAACCAGCAAAATGCACGCACATATAACATCATTACTCTTAGAAAATAAATTATCAAACCAACAACCTACAATATATAATCAAAATAAATTATGAAACCAACAGTATGCACGCACATATAACACTAAGTTAATCTGCAATATAAAAAGGGAAGTGAAACAATTATCTACAACATACACGCACATAAAACACATTCCAGGGAATTGAAACAGGTAAATAGAACAATAATCTGGCAACATACATGCACATCCGACGCATTCAAGGTAACTGCAATGATTAAAGAGAAAAATATTCCAACAAAATAAGACTTACCACTGTTTGCTACCCAAAAAACCAGATGGAGGAAGATTAATACTGTTCAATAAGCCCTGCACCTGCAAAATTATCAAACAGAGAAGAAAATTTAGGAAAATTTCTACTTTTTTCAATGAAGTTGGAGAAAGGGTAGAAGATTAGTAGAAATATGAATTGAAATGAAGATGATGAAGAGGGAAATTAAGTATTTACCCAGACAACCAGAATCTGCAGAACATGGTGGTGCGAAATTACGGGTTAGGGTTTCACAAATTACAGAGGGAAGTTTTTTGTCTGTGTTGTTTGCGTTTGATTTTGGCCGAAATAAGAAGTCTGGCGGTAGGGGTAAAAATTTTGGGCGCTAGGGAAAAGAGTACCATGGGTGACAAAATATATAGTCGTTGCCCAAACTTATTTTTGTGCAACGAGATTAATTTCATTGCCCTTATTATTATATCAAACAATATTTCTTAATTATTAGAAATTGATTGGGGGGGTTCCCCTGGACCCCTACGGGGGCGCTTCACGCCCCCTTATTTAATAAAAAAAATTAACATATATAATTTAAACAAACACACATTTCAACATAGTTTTGAAATATTGTGTTTTCATTTGAGCATATAATAGAGTGCACTTCCCGTATTAAATATACCCTAAAGTGTTGATTTTAAATTTTTTAGCAATTATTTGCTAAGGTATGGGCAACGAAAAAAAAATATTGTTGCCCAACACTATATTATGGACAAAAAAACAATTAAATCGTAGCCCAAAAGTGATGTATAAGCAACAAAAAAATAAAAATCGTGGCAAAAACTACATTATGTGCAACAAAAAATAATATCATTGCCCAAAGATTTTTCACTATAACAAAGGGCAACGATTATAAGAGTTTGTTGCCCTAAAGAAAACAAGGGCAACGATTATAAAATTTTTTTGCCTTAAAGAAAAAAAGGGCAACAATATACTTTCGTCGCCCAAAATAGAACCAAGGGCAACAAAATCTGTTCTGTCGCTCTATTATCATAGAAATCGTCGCCCAAACTCACTTTTCTTGTTGTGTTGAGGTATGCTCTTGTGTTCTCTTATGGCATTTGTACAATAGGTTTGTGCTGTGAATTGTGATATGATGTGATATGGCCCTTTTAGGGTGTGCATGCTAGTATAATTAATGCAGTGATATGAAGTGGAAGGATGAAAAAGAAAAATGGGGACGTAAGTGGGGCAAGGGGAAGTAAGTTGACCAAGGAGAAATAAGTTGACCAAGGAATGTGGGATTGACTTAAACATCCTATGATCCATGAAAGGAAGAATAAAAAGGCGAATTTAAGAAAAATATGGTGGATGAACTTTGAATGGGAGAATCTAGGGTTTGTATGGGAGAATTTGGGGTTTTCATGGGAGAATCTAGGATTTTGTCTAGGAGTTTTAGGGTTTTGCATGAAAACTTTAAAGGTTTGCATAGGATGGATAGAGTCTGCATAGGGGTGAACTTTATGTATGGAAAGTTACCTTAGGGTGTGAGGAAGGTAATGGAAGAGTTGTTTGGGTGATTGGAGGCTTTGGGTGAAAAATAGTATGTGGGACAGTATAAGGGTATATAGGAGACCGAGCTAGGGTTTAAGAAGAAACCCTAACTTGAGAAGTTAGAAAAAGGAAAAATAAATGAGGGCGAGTGGTAAATGAGATGAGGATGGAGGATTGTCATATGTGGGGCGAGCATGGGTATCATAGGAAAGCAAGAGTGGAAGGTGAAAAATGGATTGGTGACATGTGGAAAGGAGGATGCTAGGGTTTGGTGTGGCCAGCTAGGGTTTCTCGGTCACATGTGTGTTTTGGGGAGTAACGTGAGATGATGAAGGTTGAATCTAAGGGTTGTTATGTGTGGGGTGTTAAAATAGTTTGGGTTGTGTGAGGTAGAGAAGGATGTGCCACATAGGCCTAAATTAGGGTTTTCTGGAGAAAATCCTAGGGAACACTATGAATGGGATTAGTGGTGTTAGGTAGTGTGCCTTGACCCACACACCTAGGAGTTGAGCCTCCAATGTGAGTAATGGAATAAGGAAAGGATGTTGGGGGCAATTAGGAGGTGCAGGAGTCTCAAAATGTGGGACATGCCTTCTTAGGAGGATGAGAGTAGATGGAGTTAGTCATGCATGTCTAGGGTGAAACCTATTGAATAAGACACAATAAGACACTAATTATTTAAAGCGGAAGATTATTGAGTCGGGCCCAGACCAATCCATCAGCATAATAGTGGCTAGGTGTTGGGGTGCCTTAGAGACCGATCCACCGAAATATAATAGTAGTTAGGTGTTTTTTGCCTTGTAAGTAATCAATCCACCGGCTATAATAGTGGGGGATCCCGAGCTCAATAAACCAAACCGTAAGTTTGATAAGACATATAAAAGGCACTAAGTACTTACAGTGGAACACCATGAGAGTTGGGGCCAGACCGATCCACCTACATAATAGTGATTAGGAGCATCTTGCCCTAGAGACTGATCCACTGGCATATAATAGTAGTCAGGTATGTTCTGCCCTGTATGTGACTGATCCATCGGCTATAATAGTGGGGTTCCCGTGCTCGCATGGATCGATAAAAAGTATTGTGTGAAATGAGTACTGGTCAGAGATTAAATAATCATTTTATTCGGACTATAGCGTGGCCTTTATTTATCTGAAAGATTGTATGCTTTCATGTTATCATGCTTGTATTATGTGTCCTTATGTGTTGGCCTTAGTGCATGGTTACCTTACTCAGTATATAGCGTACTGATCACTAGTTTCATGGGTGCTGCTCATTCCCACTAGAAGAAGGCCCCTTTGACTTTGTGCAGGTCAGTGATACTATTTTTTGATGCTTACGAGGTATCGGGCGGGGCTGAGTGTTGAGCATGGAATTGGCTCGGGGATCGAGAGTGGTGTGGCTAGAATGCCTCCTTATGCTCTTCTATTTTGTATTGGATTTTCCAGACTTAACTTTTATCATTTTGTAGACCTTATTCCTTTTAAGAAATTTTAACTATGTATTCAAGATTGTAACTCTTTTTCGCACACTATAATTTCTATCTTATGACTGTTTTAATGCTTTATTGAAGCCTTGCTTTGAATTATAATGGTTTTTAAACTTCCTTTATCCTTGTGGTTAGTACGGGAACAACCAGGGGCCGGGCTTGTACTGATCACGGCAGTAACATCTTTGAAATTCACAAGTTTTGATTAAATTACTTCTACTAAATCTTAAATAAAATGAAATTTTTTAGTAGTAAATTTTGGGAGTATTACAGCTATGGTTACTTCTTCGCCTGGATGAATAAAAGTAGTGGGGATTATGCTATTGCTTGTAAGCTAGATAGGGCTGTGGTGAATGTGCCCTGGCTTAATGTGTTCACAAATTATTTGCTGACTTCAAACTCCCATGTTATCTAATCATTACATTGTCCAAGTTCATATAGGGGTGCATACTACCAGGAAGAAGCCTTTCAGGTTTAATAATTTTTGGACCGAAGATACTCAATTCTTAGACATCATAAGGGATCATTTGGAAGGGCCTTCAAGTAGAAACCCTCTTCTGTATATATATAAAACACTTCAAAGATTGAAGCCTATCTTTAAGGATTTTAATATGGTTAAATATGGTTCTTTGGAGCACAAAATGGAGGAGGCAAGGAAGGTCCAATATAAGTCTCAAAAGAAGTTACTACAGGATATTAAAAATAAAGATCTTAGAGATGTAGTGCTTGATTGTGAAGACCACCTTAACAAAATATCATGATGTTATGAAAGCTTTCTCAAATAGAAATAAAAAAATTTCACTGGTTGAATGTGAAGGATGCAAACCATAAATACTTTTTTGCTAGATTGAAGGGTAATCAAAATCTGAACTCCATTTAGCATATTGAACTAGATACAGGGGCTGCCACCTCTAATCCTGCATGTGTCTCAAATTCTTTTCTGAATTTTTACAAATAGCTACTAGGATTTAAAGGGAGTGGCTCAGGATTAGTTAATTCTGCAGTTATATCATAGGGTCCAATTCTCTAAGATGCTCATAAGTATCAATTCCTTTCCCCAATTTCATCCTAAGAGGTTAAAGAGGTTGTCATTGCTATTGAAGATTATAAATCCCATGGTGTTGATGGATTTACTGCTACTTTCTTTAAGAAATCATGGAAGATTATAGGGGCTGATATCACATTTGCAGTGTATAAGTTTTTCACTACCGGATATCTTCCCCGTTAACTCAACATCACTTCTCTAACCTTCATTCCAAAAAAAGGCAATGCTATCAGGATAAGTAATTGTAGGCCTATTACTTGCTGTGGGTTTTATACAAGATCATTTCTAAAATTCTAACTATTAAACTATATACCTTAATGCCTCTTCTTATTGATCAAGATCAATCTGGGTTTGTTAAAGGTAGGCATATTGGTGAAAATGTTTTGCTAGCTGCTAAAGTGGTTAGGAAATATTCTCAAAAGTATATTCCTCCTAGATGTATGCAAAAAGTTGACATTAAGAAAGCCTATGATTCAGTTCACTGGTTTTTTTTTGCAGTAAGTCCTTCATGCTTATGGTTTCCCCCTCCAAGTTGTTAGATGGATAATGGCATGTGTAACCACTATATCCTACTCTCTTTATTTAAATGGTAAGTTGACTAAACCTTTCAAAGGTCAACAAGGGTTGAGGCAAGGGGATCCCCTCTCCCCTTATTTGTTTGTGTTGGTGGCTGAATACCTTACCAGATCTCTCAAGTTTTTGTGGAATGACAGGGATTTTAAAGGATATCCTAAATATAAAGGTTTTAAGATTATTAACTTATCTTTTGCAAATGATATGCTCCTTTTTTGTAGGGGTGATTTCAATTCGGTTAACAGCCTTGTCAATGTGATTAAAGACTTTTCTGATAGGCCTGGTCTTATCATTCATCCTCAAAAGAGTAACATCTTTTTTGGGGGTGTGAATGATGTAATGTAATCCCCCTAAATTTTAGAAAACCTATAATTTAATAAATAACTTTAATTAAAATAAATTAGCTTTTAAAATTATTTAATTTAATTATTTTATGGATGTTTTTGAGTGTACAAATTTGGATAGGATTATTTAATAAATTAAAAATAAATATTTTATTATTTTATCACATTGTTTTTAATTAAAAATTTTTTCAAACTAATAATTACTAAACATATCAATTTCGAACCAATATATTAAATTATTAAATTAACTTATTTAGTAAAAGTGTTACATTTTATTATTTTCTAAATTAAATTAAATTATTCTCCCCTATTTTCTCATTTTCCTTTTCTTTTTCCTTTTCCTTTCCTTATCCTTTTTCTCCTTTTTCTTCTTTCTATTCTTTTCCTTTTTCTCCTCCCTTGGGCCGCCCGCACCGGCCTGTTTAGCCCCTCCCCTGCGCACTGGGCCATTGGCCCATCTCCCCTCTCTGTTCCTCCCTCTCTCGCGCGGCCCGTCTCTGCCTTCTTCCCCTTGCCCGTGCATCGCAGCCTATTCTTTTCTCCCTCGACCGGGCCGGCTCAGCCTTATTTCCTTTCCCTTCGACCGACCGACTTCTTTCTTCTTCTTCTTCCTTTTTCATCGCAGCCCATGTCCGACACACTGCGCACACCCGACCACCACCTGCAGCTGCCATCTTAACCACCCCTGCCTCTCTCCCTCTGTCTCTCTCTCTCCCATCCTTTTCTTTCCTATTTCGAACCAAACTATCCCCTGCACCCTCCATCCATGCCTGACTTCTTTCCTCTTCTTCTCCCTTCACCTCCCTGTCACTTGACCACCATCTGCCACCCTACAACCTGCCCCGACCGGCCACCTACTCCTCCCACCTCTCCCTCTTCTTTCTCTTACCCTCACCAGCCCTTCATTCCCCATAATTTTGAGCCCTCTTCTCCTTCCCCGAGCCTCTTCTCTCCTTTCTCCTCCTTCCCATTCTTCCCTGGTTTTTGCACGCCGTTGCCAACCGCTACTCCAACCACCGCACCAAGCCCTGCGCCGCCCACTGCCACCCTATACCTCAGCCCTGCACCACCACGAGACCACCCAAGCCACCCCGAGCCCCTACAGCTCCTCCCTTCTCCACCTCTTCTTTTTCTCCCCACTTTTCTCCCTTATCGCCAAGCCACCTGCAACTGCCCCATTCGCTGCCATCTGGCCACCTCTTCCGCCACCCAAACCACCAATCCACACCCTGCAACCTCCTCTACCACCCCATACCTTACTTTCCCGAAAACAGCCCCTGCACCCCTCCATTTTTCCTCTCTCTTTTCCTTCCTTCTCAGCCACGCCTAGCCCGACAGCCGACTTCGCCACCTCGCCAGTTTTACACCCTTACCTTGCCTCCAATCCTCCCCCATCTACCTCCTTTTCTAGCTTAAAGTCCCTAAACTGAGCCATCTCTCCTCCCTTCTACCTCATTACCTTTGAACCTTTTCTTTCCCCCTTAATCTACATGTGGCTCACGCTGTTCATGCAGCATGAGCTCCATGTTATTTTGGAATTTATTTGGCTAAATTTTGAGGTATATTAATAGTTAATTAAAGTGTTTTATTATTAAATAAATTTTTATAAAGTTTTATCCTTTTTAATTTCCTATTTCTAATATAATACTTATTGATATTATTTTTAGGTGTTGAGTTTCTAATTAAGATTTGAATCTTTAATCGAGATATCGGTAAGGTTCAATTTTTTCGGGATTAAGGTAATCGTTAAACCTTACTTAAATGCATGGAAAAACGTATGCTAGCACATTAGGGATTTTAGTATGATTTTATGCATGTTTTGTGTTGCCTAGTATGATATATATATATATGGCTTCTTATATCGATTGATAAAAAGAAAAGAAAAGAAAATTATGATAGCTTTTGTACTATGTGTAGAGATGATACTTAAGGAATGAGTTTGATATTTGATGGAAATGTTAAATGCTTGTCTATGATGTATTATGTTACTAATGCATGAATAATATTATTGTCTAAGGGTATTTTCGTAATATGCTTATGTAAGTATGTGATCTAATATATGTAGTTGGTAATGAGTATTATGTTGAATAATGACAAGTTGGTGGAGTTAAATGATAAGAATGAAGTGCTAATATTAGTATTTTATGTAGTGGTGGTAAATTCATAAAAGTGGTGTAATAAAGGGGTTAAGTGGAAATTTTGTAAGTGAAAAGGGTATTTTGGAAAATTTGTAGTAAAGGGGTATTTTGGTAATTTTGAAAGAAAGGGGTAAAACGGTGACTTTGTAAGTAAAAGGGTATTTTGGTAATTTCAAAAGAAAGGGGTGAAATGATAATTTTATAAGTAAAAGGATAAAATTGTAAGTTGTGAGAAAAGGGTATTATGGTAATTTTATGATTAAATGACAAAATGATAATTTTATAAGTAAAGGGGTATTATGGTAATTTTTGGAGAGAAGGGCAAAATGGTAATTTGTAAGAAAGGGGTAAAATAGTAATTTTGGATGTAAAGGGTATTATGGTAATTTGCAAGCAAAAGGGTAATATGGTAAATTTGGATGTGAAGGGGGTAAGATGGCAATTTCTATAATAAAAGGATATTATGGTAATTTGGAAGTAAGGGGTAGAAGGATAATTTTGTAAATAAAAGGATATTTATGGCAAACTTAGGAGTAAGGGGTAACTTGGTAATTAAAAAAATGACGAACGGTAATTTGGTAATTAAATTATGATTATAGAAGGGCAACACAATATTTATAAAAATGGAGAAGGTAAATTAATGGTTATAAATATGGAGAGGGGTAAATTAGTAATTATAATTATGGAAAAGTAGAAATTGGTAATTATAATTATAAAGAAGGGTAAATTAATAAATATAAATATGGAAAAGGTTAAATCGGTAATTATGATAATGGAGAAGGGTGATTTAGTAATTTAACCAACATGAGGGTAATCTGGTAATTTTGATAATGGATAAGGGCAATTTGGTAATTTAACTAACTAAGGGGCAATTCGGTAATTATGATGATTGAGAAGGGCAATTTGGTAATTTAATCGACTAAAGGGTGAGTTAGTAATTATTTAACCTACTAAAGGGACAAATTGGTAATCATGATAGCAAAGAAGGGTAATTTGACAATTTATCTAACTTAAGGGCAATTTAGTAATTATAACAAAGGAGAAGGGCAATGCGGTAATCTAACTAACCAAAGCGGAAATATCATAAGTGTAGCAATTATGAGGGGTGAATGGTGATCTAAAAAGTGTAGGAGATAACTTGGTAACCTAAACCGAGTAAAGGGTAATTTGGTAAATAAGCAACCTAAAGGATAATAGGGTAATTTGTCAAGTAAGGAAGGGATGACTTAGCAATTATATAAGTAAGGGGTAAATAAGTAATTTGTACCTATCATGTCATTGTGATTGTGGAATTTCATAATATAATTCAAATAATATTGCTTAGCAAGGTAAGAGTATTTGATAATTAGTAAGTATCACGGGAACGAATCCTAATTCGGAATTAGAATAGAATTATGATGGCCTTAATGACTTCTCTGTATTATCTTGGATAACCGCCTAAATAAGAAACGACTAATGATATTAGAATGATTGAAAGTGAATAAGTATCTAATTATTGTGCTTTTCGTGATCACTTTGATTAAGACACTAATACTTAAAGTGAAAGACCTCGAGATCGGGAATGGTGACTCTTTAAGGGTCGCTACCCTAAAGACGTGGTTTAGTCCACGATTATTCTAGTATTTGCTGGTGTGCCTTTGTGCCCCAGCTAGGCCCTATATCTTACTCTATCTAGCTCTACGGACCTAGTTAGGGGGTATGCATACTTATGGATTAGGTGTCCTTGTCGGTAGGGTACTGAGTAGCTTTATGCACCAGTACGACCAGGGTACCTTTGTGTCCCTGGGTTCGTGGTTGAAGGGTACTAAGTAACTTGTATGCACCGGTACGATCAGTGTACCTTTGTGTCCCGGGTTCTTGATCTCCCGTCCGAGGCAAATAAATATAATTGTTGTGCTGATTAAAGAAAGGAAAAACACTAATTACAAAAGTGAAAGATTAATGAGCCGGGCCCAGTTGACTTATGATAATGAGTACCGATCCACCGGTTATAATAGTGGCCCAGGAGCGTGTTGCCCTGGCAAGTGATTATGGGTACTGATCCACCGGATATAATAGTGGCCTAGGAGCGCTTTGCCCTGGATGATGATTATATATATCCCAGTCCACTAGCTAAAATAGTGGGGGTCCCGAGCTCAATAAAACAAGCATTGGATGTGAATAAATTATGGAAAGATATTAATTACTTATAGTGGAACACCTTGTGAGTCGGGGCTAGACTGGTCCACCGGCAAATAATAGTGGCCAGGAGTGTTCTTCCCTAGAGACTAATCCACTGGCAATAATAGTGGTCAGGAGCGTTCTGCCCTATATGTATTCCAGTCCACCGGCTATAATAGTGGGGCTCTCGCGCTCACTTTGATATAATGAGATAGATGATTGAATAATGATGGACTAATGGCTTAAGGCCCAAAAGTATCGATCGTACTTTATAACTCGTTGATATGTGGCAGCCTTGTTGTATATGTTATTGTTATGTATGCACCTCTCATTACATATGTATATAGCTTGCATTATGTGTCGCATTGCAGGCCTGTTTTTAAGTGTGGTATTAAAGGGTTACTCAGTACCATAGTACTGAAGGGTTCCCTTCATGGGGCCCCTGCCTATTCAATAGGAAGTGCCCCTTGCAGGTCTTTTTAGGTGCTACTCAAGTGGGCAACGGGAAAGAGAGTAAGGAATTATCTGGTACCGTTAGGGTTTTTCTCTTTCTCTTTTAAATTCCTGGTTTTAATGTTAATGTTGTTAAAGTAACCATCATTGGTGGATTTTATTCTTGTAAATGATTTGATCCGCTACTCTGATTTAAAAATGGATTTTAAATTGTGTTTTACACTTTTAGCCTTAGCACTTAGTACAGTGAACCGGTCTGATACTAAGTGTGGCGCTAATATCCCCAAAATTTACGATTTTATAATTTGCTTCCGCTAACTCTTTCAAATAAAACGAAATTTTTCAGTAGTGAATTTTGGGGGTGTTACATGTAACAAGACTTCATATCCTACATCACACTAATTTCTTTGAAGTTAGTGTTCCCTTCACATATTTAGGAGTTCCTTTATCCTTAGCAAGATTAACAGCCTCCCAACTCTAAGGTCTGGTGGAGAAAATTGCAAAGAAGTTTACATGTTGGCATTCCCATCTTCTTTCCTATGCTTTGGAACTTATGCTGCAAAAAGGGCTCTCATTAGATTAAATGGATCATTCTGTTTATCTAAACTCTCAATCTTTATGGTCCTTCACTTCAATCCATAAGTGCTCTTGACATCTACAACAAATCTTCAATCTTAGACATCAGTTTCATGACTTTTTCTCTAATTCTCGATATTTGACAAAAATCCTATAGAATGATGGATCTTATAGTATAAAGGAAATGTATGATCTAACTAGGCACAAAGGTGAAATTTTTTGGTGGTGGTCTATTCCATGGTGTGGTTTGGTTGCTCCCAAGCACTATTTTATTACTTAGCTTGCTATTCAAAACAAATTGATGACCAAGGTAAGACTAAAGCAGCTGAAACTTCTTGAGGATATTATCTTGCGCACTACAAGATAAGAGGAGTACATCAAGCACCTTATGTTTGATTTCCCTTATAGTTAGGAGATTTGGATGAAGAATAGGAAATCTTTTAACAGAAGGGATCATATCCACTCATATGAGATATAACTGAAGATCTTGGCTAAAAACACAAAGTAATGCAAGAGAAATAAGGACATACTCAGAGCCTTAATTGTCACATTCATAGGGTCCATTTGGTAGGAAAGGAATTCTAGGATTTTTAGTAATAAATCTCGACACTCTCATCTGCTTATTAAAGATATATGCTTTGTAGTGTCAAGTAGGATTTTTCCCCCTCATCGAGCTAATAAATATGATCAATGGAAGGACTGTATAGATGAACTGGTAGTCTAATTTAGTTTGTACATATCTTCATTTTTGGTAGTAATAAAATCTACTTATTTATCAAAAGAAGAAGAAGAAGAAGTTAAGAATGATAAGTTACAACAATTAATAAAGCTAAAAAATGGCAAAAAATAATGGTAAAATATTTCTAAGGTTATGTAATTTTATAATAAGCATAAAGCTACAACAAATCTTAAAGTGAGAATAAATATAAAACAAGGTAAATATACATTTTTTTTTGTGTAAGGATGGCAACGGATTAGGTATCCCCTATTCGTTACCCAAATCCAATAAGAAAACCTATACCCACATCTATATCAAAACCCAACGAGTATTTTTTTTATCCTCCATATCTATATCTACTTTTTTATCCTTATTTGTTTACATATCTATCATGTAAAATCTATTGAGTTTTGGATAAAATCCCATCAAGTTTAAAATAAAAAACATTCAATGTTAAAATTAAATATTTATATTGTTAGATTTTAATTATGTTTTCACTTTTAGCCTTAGAAAACATATTGAAGGTTATATAAATGAGGGTAAAAATTTAACTTCATATCTAATAAATGAATGCGGGTATGGGTATGGATATGAAGGAGGATAGGGATATAAGGATACTTTACTCATATCCATACCTAAATCTGGCGCATATTTCTCCCCTTGCTCCATATCCTTATTTATCCATATCAATTTACACATTCGATGGATAAAACTCATCAGGTTCAGGCAAAACCCATTTAATTGGCATCCCTATCTTTGTGATGTCTATTTATCATTTTAATCATGATTGTGAGACATAGAAATATTCAAATAATATGAATATGTATAGTTTAGAGTGATTTGGAAGATGTTTCATGGCTAAAAAAGGTTTATAAGTCTCAAGGGACTCAACATCACAAGAAAGCTTTAAAAAAAATGAAGCATTTTGAAAATGTTTCAAGGGTTTTAAAATTCTTAAGGGATGTAACAACATTTATAAGTGTGAAAAATTTATTTTTAAATAAAAGAAATCTCAAATGAGTTAGGATTTTAAAAATATTGGGTTTTACATATTTACCTCCTTAAATGAAACTTCTTCTCCAAAGCTCATGAAAACTAAAGAAATCTTAAAATGTTGAAGTCATGCGAAATAAAATTATGTAGCAACATATTTATGGGTAAGACCATACTTGGAAAAATAAGATAAAAAAGACTAACCAAAAAATTATTCTTATATCAAACATCATATATAATACATACTTCAACTATGACACATACATTTGTTCGTATTACATTACTACCACACACATATCATAGTCACACCCTGAGATTCAATTTTGTTTGATGCATCAAATTAATTATCAACTGCGTATAATATTTAAAAATTATATAAAACAATTTTTTTATTACCAAACATATCTATATATTTTTTATATAACTGTAATTCTATACCAAACTATAAGCATGTTTGCTGATATTTCAATCCATTTAATTTGATTGATGGATAAACGTCATCCATCAAATTTAAATTATCTAGAGATCAATTACTTGCCAAATTCATTTCATTGGTTGATTTCTTTCCATACTAAATACTGTCATAATAATATTCTTCCTATCTTATACTATTAAATACAACCATCCATGAAAAAAACTCCCATAACCTTCACTTCTGTGACCCAATGCTTTAGAGGTCACTTTGTTCTCATCATCCTCATCCTTCAACTATCTATCATCATCACCAATGCTAATAAAATATGCAATAACTTTAGGAAACAATCCAAATTGATGTATCTCAACCTCGTGACAAGCTTTTATGTGTCACTTGCCTAAATTAACACTTAGGGTAATGCATTAAAATCTTTAAGAAGCACTTAGTAGCATACATATGTTGGGTTAAGCTCACCCCCAAACAAGTCTACATACTTCTACTTGAATTGCTTTCACAATCCATTCACTAATAATGACTTAATACGATAAAATGAATATAAAATGGGAACACCACCTCTATCTACATAATTCCATACCAATCCTAATAGTTCCTATAGCTAGGTCAAATGGTCTCAGATTATTGATGTGAGTTACATCCTTGTAATCTCCTATAGTAATTACTCTATATATGTAAGTATATCTTAGCCACAAAAGTGACACAAGACCAAGGCTTAATATTTGGGTGGTTCTAACTTCTCTCAATAGTTAGATCATAATATCATAAAATCAAAAAAAGATAAAGTGACACAAATTTATCATACCCTAACTCTCATAAAATCCATAGGATACACATGCACCCTCTACACGTACATTTCTTAAATCATCACATCTCAACTTAATGGTAACTAGCCCATTAAAATAAAGAGGTACTAAGGATAAGATTTCATCACTCCTAAGGAAAATTTAGGCAGGAATTTTGCATAAACATAAGCAATAAAACCACACAAGGGAAGAAATGAGAATTATGTTAAGTAACAACAAGACCTTATAGACATTAAGAGTTACAAGCCACTGGGTACAAGTATACACATAGCAAGAAATAAAGTAAACCCATCACCATCAAGAGAGATTTAGAAACACTAATACAAGGAAATAAAACCACTACAAGTCCACCTCGATTGCTTTTGCACTTCAAACCTAGTGGAATATTTTTATAGATGAATCACTTATTTTTTCCACTCATGATTCAACACCTCTCGTCACTATGAAAAATTACATGAAACTCCCTTAATATATGTGAAATCATTTGGATAAAAATTCAAAGGCATCCCATGTCTATTTATCCATGTTTTATTAATTAGGCACAACTCTCTTGCTAGTTGATAGTAATGTCTTAAAAATCCATTCTCCTTGAAAAATCTAAGATATGAAATATCATAAATAAATAGGTCCATGTATATTGCTTTCACTCTTAGTTATAATTCAACTAAGGGTGGTGTCTCTAGTAGATGATATAACTTAAACATTTAAGACATGAAATAATGACCAATTTCCCACAAATAATTCAATTAATCACACAACCATATTACGTGAACTTTTACATCCCCATAGGGTGTCATCCTAAGAACACACAAAGGATACTCTACTTCTAGAAACAACATACCCAAAGCTTATTGAATATGATGACCCAAATCAATATTGATGATAATTTGTAACCAAGTACTTAACTTATACCACTCCCAAATGAAAGGTTAATTGTTAGACTTGATGTAGATATTAAAAACCCCATAAATTTATTTCTATACTTAGCTTATCTATGTTAAATACATCCTATTACCATATTCCCTATCTGACTAACCCTCTAGGTCAAATTATAAGGGTCAAGTTTCAATTTTCCAAAGCTTAAGGAAACTGACCTAATCCAAACACTAATTCATCACCAAAGCAAAACTTGCAAATCAAAATTTTACAATAAAGCATTACATTCAAATGCTTACCAGCTCAAAACTAGAAAACCTTGATGCCAACCAATGGTATCGACAATAAACACATGATTAAACAAGGACCTTTAAAATAAAGCTATAGTACCAACTTGTAACATCCTATTTTTACTAGCAAAGATTTTTCATTTTAAAGATAAAATATGTTAGAGCAAAACAAGAAACAAGGATGACGCTACATTATTAACTATGAAGAGATGTTTGGTCATCCACCTAACTCATATCCAATACAAGTCTAAAATGTATCAAAACTCAAAACTTTACATAATAAATAATCCTTGGATATAGTGCGGAATTAAATATTGAGTTACATAAAATGTTAGTTCAATAATTGAAATTATAAGAATGAATTCAAGGAATATAGCAAATTTAAGCCTAATAAATGCTTAAGAAAAAGATGATCAAGCTCTTGTAGGTAAGTGAGTGAAAACTCACCAAGATGTGAATGCCCATGACTTGCCCAATAGGAAATTTGAAAATTCCAAAACTCAATCAAGAGAACAATTAAAACACAAGAATAATTAAAAGAAACAACAATGAACTCTAAGCCTAACATTAGTTTTGACACACCAATACTACTTGCCATAGCATACGAGACATAACCAGAGCCTAAAGCATTACCCACTTGCTCCACCTACTTCATAGATTCCTCCTCACTAAAAGAATCTATTCCATCCTGACCAACAACAACCTTCACTTTTCTTGAAGTAGCTAATAGATTCTTCTATTCCACCTTCTCATTAAGAAATAATTCAAACTCATAGAAGGTAACATATCTAGATGTATTTGGGTAACCCAGCATAGACCCCGTAGTTATGTTAATGATATTTTCATGTTTCAGTTGCATGGACCCAAGACTAGCAACATTTGAGTTAGACAATCTCAATGTTACCTCCAATTTCACCCTCAATAATTATTCCAATAAGATCATATAATGTCCTAACTGATGTAAGAGTATCTCATGTAAAATCTCAATCCTCTTCTAATGATGGAGATTGATAAAGTGAATAATTTATATGATTTTTCCTCTCTTTTCCTTCACTTTGGGACTTCATTTAATCTCTTTCACATATTTTTCTATGGTTCTAGTTTATTATTTATACTAATACTTTCTTGAGTTTTTTGTTGCAAGAATTTCCATAAGAATGCCAAATCTGAGAAAGAATTACATGTTTTTAGAACAAAGGACCTAGCATAGAAGGCTTTGGAGGAGAGTACATCAACCCAACATGTTTATAGACGTCTTGAAGCTAAGAGAGTTGGAGGTGTGCCAAGAAATCTTAGAGAAACAAGAAAAGAGAGCTGCACAGCTAGTTGTATACCCAACTGCACAACCGTGCAACACCCCCTATTATATTTGAAGAAAACATAATCACGCAGCCAGACAATGCATGGATCGCACGGCCGTGCAAATTTTATGCTTAAAATTTGAGGATTAGAATCTTGCATGACTAGGTAGTGCACATATCGCACAACCGTGCAAGATCTGAGATCCCATAAATACAAGAGTTGAGAAGCTGCACGACCAAGTCATGTAGCAACAACTTCCCCACTATCTACATGCATGACATGGTCGATGTGATGGGTATTATTTATGGCACTCCTCGGGGAATTATTTGGGGAAGAGAGGAGAGATTCTAGAGAACTTTTACTCCTCATTACTAAGCTATAGCTTTATGTAATTTGTTTGTTTCCATTAGTTTGATTTTTTTGGAGATTTAAGTGTATATTTGTGTATGATTGACTTGGAATAAACTTTGATCTCCTTCAAATTATGGTTAATTCAATCTAATTCTTCTTCTTTGCATCTTTATATTGTTGTTATGGTTATCATGCTATTTATTTCGTTGATTTTCATTAAAGATATAAGTTATCAATCTTCTTTTCTAGGATTGAACTAGGTCCATTTTAGTGATCAATATGATGAACTGAAGTATTATGTCGTATGTTTGATTCATCTATACTGTTGCATATGATAGGTTTAATTTTTTTAAAGTATATTTAATGAGATCCGACCTCTTTAGATATAATCTACAACTAAAAGGGTGAGATTATTTTCAGAAAGAAGCATGCACACAAGAATTTAAGTAATCACAAAAGTAGATGTTTAATTCTTAGGGACTATAGAATTGGTGATGCTTAATGGACTTAGTTTAATTTATGAGTCATGAAAGTAGTCGGAAAATTAGATTAAATGCGTTCTTAGACCTTGAAAGAGGCTAATGGATATAATTAGACTAATTGTCCACAATTAGCGAATTAATCTACGACATATTCATTGTTTCATCATTCATTATTAATTTGGAGACCGAAGTTTGATCCTAGGTTTCACTCCTATTGTTTAGCATTTACAATTAGAAAGCTTTTCGTAATTATTCTCGTTATCCATCTAATTCATATAGATTTAGATAGTTAAAATATTAAAAAGGTGTACTCAATTATGAAGTCCCTGTGGGATACAACCTTGAAATGCTATAATGAATCTATGCACTTGTAGAAATAGCACAAAAATAATCAAAAGGAATTAGCGTACATGGAGATAGAACCAATTATGCTTGAAAATTCATATACTTCTAATATTTTATCAAGTCATTCTTCTTGCAGGTATTGTATAAGTTTGCTTGAAATTCATGAAGTTCATGATGGTTGAAGATCTTTGAGATACAAGGTAATGCCAAGTGATTATAAGATTGTAAAGTGTAAGGAAGAAAAAGGCTACAAGACTATCAATTTTTATCACATATGATTACATCTATATATATCATTATTACGTTGTGTAGCTTTGTTATTTTTGTTGTCTACTTTGTAATTCTTGTAAAATTATCATTTAGAATTATCAAGGGCAATCTAGTGAGAAATACAAGGTTCTCATTAGAAGAGTTAGATATAGGATTAGATCTATTCAATTTTTATCATCATTCAAAATAATAGAAGAATATACAAGTGAAGTTAAGTGTTTGGTCTCCATTTTACATTTTTGTAATCCTTCAAATATGGTCCTAAAGTATTGTAAAAGATTTAGAGATAATATTTTTCATCACTATCCTACTTGACAATAACCAACACCATAGTCTCTTTAGAAACCTTTAATGTAATATTCTTAATAACACATCTATAGCTTTTACTATCCATGGAACACAAAAAAATCGAACGCGTGGCTATCTCGGGAACATGAAAAACACTAGACTGTATCTTTAGGGTGTGGTTTAGGATTGAAATATCTCAAAACATGGCATATGTGGAGATTCACATGCATGCTTCTTTAGGGTATGGTTCTTTCATCATAAGGATCTTGGAGGATTTCTAAGTCTCATTTAGAGATTTCAATTCGATCATCCCTATTTCAAGAATCAATTAGATATCTTTAATAATATGACCTTATAACCGATAGGATATGAATAATAGGAATATGGTTGGGGTCTCATACTTACTATGAAGGATAGAACTTCATTGATATGCATTATTAGGATAATACTTCTTATGCTCATGATACAGGTGATCAAGATATCCATCCTAGTAATCATGATCCACTTGCTACACATCCCATAATTCCTCTTGCTATATTATATACTTTTTTCATATCCACTACTCTCCTCCATCAACTTCTTAGGGTAGAGCTAGAGTTTATGGTATGTAAGAATTGCTTATTAGAGGCTTTTAGATGGTCAATTAGAGATTTACATGTATAGATTATACATAATCCATATCATGGTATCAGGCTTTTTAGCCTTGAGAAACTTATTCATTTCATGCATCCAACTACCTTTATTAAGTGTTTGTTAAGCGTATAGACTCATCTATATGCTCTTGATGTTGCTACAACATAGAGTTAGGCATAAGAAACTTATACAACTCCAGAATATACTATATTAGAGGGTGATATGGTTACATCTATTGTTGTTACTGGTGATTAGGGTGTCGAGGTTAATGAAACTAAGGAGACTGCACCTCTACTCAATAATCAGGATCTAGAGTGTGAAATGGGCACTCCAAATGGTGTTGAAACTGAGTTAGATAATGTAGATACAAAGAACTTGGATGATACACTATTATATGATTCTCTTTACTCAAATCCAAATGTTATCGTGATTTATCTCGCCATTATTCCTCAACCATCTAGATACACACCTTTTGAGCCTAGCCTCCCATCTAGTTAAGATCTAGGTACCACTAGTGCTCATCAAAGCTCTACATAGTCCATGGTCATATTAGTACATGAGCCATATTACTTATTTTGATAATATTTTTGTTTTTTGTACTCATGCTCTTATTTTAATCACTACATGATATTTGTTTTCATATCTTCACAAAATAATTTTTTCTAGGCTAATTTACTCATATATAAGGAATAATTGCTCTTAAATGTTTTTTGGGTTCATATTTAGTTAATTGAATGGAATTTATTTAATGGATTGATGAGTAATGACAATATGATATGATGCACACTTAATGTGCTTATACATCTGCCACACTTTCATGCTTTTTGATGATTTATCTCACACATGAATAAGGTAACTCATCTAATGATATCTCTCATGTAACTATTCTTTAAATGTTACATTTTGAGAAATTGATTGAAATATTTTATCATTGAGATAGTGTTCACATAAGTATTTTTTTGAAAATATGCTCTTGAAATTTTGAGATATTGCTACATTCAGGAAAACATTTCATCATCATGATACTTATAATTTCCTATGAAAAATTTTCTTGATAAGTACTAACTCCATTAGAAAAGGAAAGTTCCTTTGTTGCACTTGAGTATTGGTTATAAGTTGAATGGAATCTCTATATTTCACATTAGATATACTCTTGCGATTCCACCATAACAATTTAGCATGAGCTATATTTGAAAGACTCTTGGAGAAGAGTTTTCCCTTTCTTACATTGGTTATCCATATCTAGTAAACTCTAACCAAACAACTTGACATGCGTTAAACTATTTTATTTGATTTAGGTTATTCACCTCGATGCTTAAAAAAGTATAGGTTATATGGTCAATAGGATATTTTATATTTATCTCATTTGAGTCCATCTGATTTCTCATTAGGTATACTCACTTGTATGCGTAATATAACTCTTAGATCCTCTAGATTTGATGTCTATTTATAGTTGATTGGGACATCTCATATTAATTATCTTTTTCAAAATCATACCTAAATTTACTTCATCATTGGAACTTGGTGTTGTTATAGGTTACTATCACATACACATGATTAGATATTGTCTCTTCTCATAAGTGATATGCCTTGAATTGTTATATTTTCTCCATTCACTCTCTCTTATGATTATCTGAAATATCTAACATGATAAGAGTTTGCATGATATACCCTACTATAAGTACCATATGTTGTATCCTATTAACCACTTTCAGAAATTTAGCATATGTAAGCAAGGAATTTGGATATGGTGAACTTGAACTTATCCTCTCACATGACTCTATGAATTACATGATGAGATATATGTTATGAGTTATATGATCTCCACCTTAATTTTAAAATTATATTAAAACCTTGGTTCTTAAGTGTGAAATTGTCTTTGAATTATTTTATGCATGCACTTCACATCACTCCCTTGATGAAAGAAAAATTGAGCTTAACTTTATTTTCTTACATGTTTCTATACTCTTTGTTTTTTTCTTATGTGATTATAACTTATTATGTCTAACTTATCATTTTATGAATATGTATGATTATAAAGTCATCACACTATTCTATGCTTCCATTTTCATATAATTGACTAAGACATGGTTTGACTTGTGCTCAATATTGTCATAAATCTTTTATATCTTATGAGTGTACATGATAATTTTAATAACTTTTTTGCTCTTTGATCTTGATTATCAATATCTATGTTTTTCCTAAAAATTCAAAATTTTCAAGTCATATGTGTTGGGAAAACTACTTTCTTAATGTACAAATATTCTCCCTCCTTCACCTTCTCGATTATACATTGAGAAGAAATTCATGAATGGCTTACTAATGAATGCTTGCAAATTAATTTCCATTGAAGAGTGAATGCTAATGCTTATTTGTAATAACCTGATATTACATTCCACTCATATATATTCCATGAAATGGAAAGTGGTTAGGACATTTTTCCTTTGCTAGTTTTGCATTCATGCATCTAAAAGGTCTCCTTCTGATTACAAAATGCTCATACTTGATACAAATGAATTATCTTTTATGTTTTGAAATTGATTTAATTATCAAGCTCACCAATTCACCATGTTTTCTTTTTTAACATTTTGGTTCTTATGTGCATGCTTCGTCCTATTTCTCATCCATTCATTATTATAAAATGGAAACAATTGGTATAATATGGGCATAATAGGGAGTTTAGACACTTCCTTGCATGATTAGGCTAGTGCATATATAATATGTGGCCTAAATATGCTTCTTTTAATCGTGTTTTTGCATAACCAATGGTAACATGAAATTGCTCATTTGTTGCTTAGGCATATACTTGTAACTCTGATATTATTTTCAAATCATTTATGGTTCTTAATTTTACACAACTACTTGATTAAATGTGCTTTTATGAGCTATGCCTTGGTATTTCATCATGTTATTGAATCTTGAGTAATGTTATGCCTCTGTATGATTAGAACATAAACATTCACTAATATAACCTTTTATCTTCATGCTTCTGTACACATCTTAGCCACACATAAATTTTTCTCTTTATTTGCTAGGTTGATAGATGCAACTCTAAAATTAATTGATCACATAACTTTATTAATAGATTCCCTTAAAATATCTCATGTAAATGATCATTGCTATCTCTTGACATCATGTTGAAAAGTATCCTCATTATGATTAAATGCATTACTTAGTACAAATGAGTGATACTCTTGCATTTCATTGATGTGCTTGTCTTGATCGCCAATTCATCATAATATTGACAAATTACTCATTAAATGAATCATTCATTCCATTCCTCATTTTCCTTGTGCTTTATGTTCACCAAATAAAAGGAAAACATGTGATAAGACACTCTCACATATTTTCATAATCCTTACGGTGCTCACCCTCCTGTTTGTTTACTTAGTTGAATTTATGTAACTTTAAAATATATTTTTACACAATTTATGTTACTTAAGTATATTTATGACTCATAAAATACTCCATGCCTTATTTCTATAAATATTAGAGTTATGAAATCTCATGAGCTTTAGTGATATCATATTTGAGTTATTCTCATGAATCTTGATACTCATATCACTACTTCCACTACTTATGTTGTTTCAGATAATAATATCTCAATTGATCATATTGTGATCTTGATCTTATTGCTAATATATGCATACCTATAGGGGGAACATACTTGTTTTACTTGATCTCTTATGTTATTTCCCAAGGGGTAAAGGGGGAGATATGATTGATTTTCTTGTTCTTCAATTGAGAATGTGCATATCTTATGGAGGGTTTACTCCATATGTGTTTAATTTATTATGCACTTATGTTTTGATTGGAGATCTTATTTACTGAAGCCCTTTCCTTTTATTGATGACAAAAAGGAGAGAAAGGGTGAAAAGATGTTATGTGCTCACTTGTTTTTATCGTTATATTGTCATTTACATGATACGTGTGTGAATTTATTGTAAAATGGATACTATATGATCCATATGATTCGAGAAAAAAAGATTGATTTTCACTTTCAAATATTTATACATCATCCCTCAATATATTAGCATCATTTTGTTTGTTATCATCAAAAAGGGAGAGATTGTTGAGCTTATAGGTCAATCAATCTTTGTTTTGATGATAAAAACTCAATTATGAATTTGACTTATCTTTTTAAGTGTGCATGTATATCATAGCAAAAAGTAAGGTATTCAACACTTAACTAAGTCAATAAGTGCTAAGAAGATCAAGTTTACAAATCATATCTCAAGCACAAGCCTAAGATCAACAAGGAGTAAAAAATACGACTCTAACTTCAAGTACTTCAATTTCATATGTGTAATATATAAACCATGAAGGGATAAGTAAGTTTGCTCAACATACCAATACGCAAGGTTCAAAGAGTATGTTATAGTTTTAGGTTTTATGTACATATGATTTATATATTGAAAACTTAGATTTTTTAATGATTTAATATTTATAATCCTATTTAAAAATAATTTTAAAAGATCTTAAAGTGATTTCATGCAGAAAAAATATATCTAAGTATTTATCTAAAATATTGTCTTAAATTGATTTTATTTTAATTAGTTTTGCATATGATCTAAATTTTAAAATTCACCATAAATTACACATACATTATTTTTGGGTGAATAATATTTCTTCAAAAATATTAAGATGTATAATTTATAGAAAAAAATAGATTATACAATTTTGACCTCTATAGCCCAAGTTATGGTAGTTTTAATAAAGGTGCGCAATACTGAAAACTGTTCCGCTGATTGACTAGTTTGTTAAAACCATTCAACTGATCTAGGCATTTTTGAGATTTTCTATCCATTGTAATTCATGTTGGAACACTTTTTACACCCAAATGATAGTGCCCATTTTTTCCATCTTTTAATACTATAAATAAGAGTTTTTAGACTTTAACAAACATCAATCAAGCTAGCACAACTCTTCTAAAATCATCATTTTCACATCTTACAAAGAGTCAAAGAGAGTTTTGATGTTGCAATTTTAAATCCAAATCAAACTTCTCTAGTGCTCAATTTGTAATTCATATTTAGCTAGAGTGCTCATACACTTATACTTATTATTTATCTAGCTAGAAAAAATCTTCACTATTGATTACTTACTTTTGTATGCTACCTAGTAAAGATTTTTATTATATTCATTCAAACTCATCATCTCAAATACAAGTGAGTGATTTATCCTTCAGTATTCCTAAGAGAGTTAATTGAGATTGTAGTCTCATAAAACTAGAGAGGATAAATAGGCAAAGTGTAAATCATCTCCTAGAAGGTCATTAAGATTATAGGCCCATAAACAAAGAGATGTGTGATCATAATCAAACACCCATTATAAATAAATAGATATTCAAATCCAAAGGCAAAACCTTTAGGTAGTGGATGTAGACAATTTTTGTAGAGTTTATTAACCACTACAAATTGTGTGTTTATTGTTTGTCACCCTTCTACTTATTTCTCACAAAATGTTAATTTGAAATTATTGTTTCAAAATACTCTATTCACCTCCTCTAGAGTATCCATACGCGCTTTTAATTTTTAATTTCCATAACACAAATTTGATGGAATGATCAAATATGTCAATCTCAAATCTTATAAACTCTATGCTAATGAAGATCAATCACACACCCAAAACTCTGACACTAATTGTAGTGAAATTAACTAGGATGTGAATGCCCATGATGTTGTAACACCCCCAAATTTACTACTGAAAAATTTCGTTTAAATCAAAAGGTTTAGCGAAAGTGAAAGAATTAAAACCGTAAACTTGGGGGTATTACCGCCACACTGTAACACCCCCAAATTTACTACTGAAAAATTTCGTTTAAGACAAAGGTTTTAGCGGAAGCGAAAGAATTAAAACCATAAACTTGGGGGTATTACCGCCACACTTAGTACCAGACCGGTTCACTCCTACCTTTCCGATACTAAGTGCTAAGGCTAAACTAAACAATCATTAAGTAAGAGTCATCAAAACGTAGGTCTATAGTTAACATAGACCATTCACGAAAACCACGAGTCAACAACAGTTAAAATATCGTTAAGATGGCAACTTAAAAGTACGGTTTCGACTCAAGAAGCGTAATACAAAATATAGTTAATAAGACGGGTCCCAAGGGACCAATATCCGGATCGCCTACTCACTCAAGCCAAGCCTTCCACCCCAATTCAATAACCGGTCAAACCTGCATAGGAGGTCTGCTCCCCACCATCAGTGGATCATCACAGGACCCATTCAATCAAGGTAGTATCAGTACGGGTCCAATACTGAGTAAGGGCGCTGGTGCGCTAAGGCCAAGCATACAATCATACCACACAACACACATAGTACAATCATATAGACGACATGCGATAACCCGCAAAATAAGGTCTGAAAACCTTTCTGGTGACTTATTCTTATTTCTCGTTAATAATACGTTCATTCCACACATATTCTTTAATAGGCCATGTGAGCACGGGAACCCCACTATTATAGCCGGTGGAACGGTCACGTGGGCCATGCCCTGCCACTATTATAGCCGGTGGACCGGTCACGAGGGTAACATACCCTGCCACTATTATTTGCCGGTGGACCGGTCTGGCCCTGACTCACAAGGTGTTCCACTGTAAATGTTTGTATCTTTCCCAGGTCTTATTATCATTCTGATTAGTTTGTTGAGCGCGGAGTCCCCCACTATTGTAGCCGGTGGAACGGTCACGAGGGCCATGCCCTGCCACTATTATAGCCGGTGGACCGGTCACGAGGGTAACATACCCTGCCACTATTATTTGCCGGTGGACCGATCTGGGTCCGGCTCAACATCTTAATGTCTTTACATATCTTATTCAAAAGGTTTTCACCAAGGATATACATAAATCATTCTCTTTATGCTTTACACGTCCCAAACGATAAAATTCCGCATTCATAACTACACTTTAATCAATACACATGATAACGCCAAACAACTCTAAGTAGTCATAACCAACCCTAATTGTCCACACCAACCCGTGGTTAACCACTCTCATCCCTATTTTACCATAACAACCTTACTTGACCATCCCAAACCTTAATTATCCTCAACAGTCACAATTAGTTACTCCATCCCTACTTAATCACAACGTCCCAGAGTTAATCACTCCAAATCCTAATTCCATACAATCATTAACTCCCATGCAAAACCCTAACTCCACCATGCAAACCCTAATACCGCCATACCAACATTAATACCACCATACAACCCATAACACCACCATACAAACCCTAATACCACCATAAGCCATTAATACCACTATGCAATCATTAATACCACCATACGAACCATAACACCACCATGCAAACCCTAATACCACCATAAGCCATTAATACCACTATGTAATCATTAGTACCACCATACGAACATTTATACCACCATACAAACCCTAATACCACTATACCGACCATAATACCACCATACAAACCATTAGTACCGCCATCGAACATTAATACCACCATACAACATTAATACCTCCATAAAAACCACAAATACCACCATACAAACCATAAGACCACCACGCAAACCCTAATACCACCATAAGCCATTAATACCACTATACAATCATTAATACCACCATACGAACATTAATACCACCATACAAACCCTAATACCACTATACCGACCATAATACCACCATACAAACCATTAGTACCGCCATCGAACATTAATACCACCATACAACATTAATACCTCCATAAAAATCACAAATACCACCATACAAACCATAAGACTACCACGCAAACCCTAATACCACCATAAGCCATTAATACCACTATACAATCATTAATACCACCATACAAACATTAATACCACCATACAAACCCTAATCCCACCATACAACATTAATACATCCATAAAATCACAATACCACCATACGAACCCGAATACCACCATAAGCCATTAATACCACTATGTAATCATTAGTACCACCATACGAACATTTATACCACCATACAAACCCTAATCCCACCATACAACATTAATACCTCCATAAAATCACAATACCACCATACGAACCCGAATACCACCATAAGCCATTAATACCACCATACAAACCATAACACCACCATACAAACTTCAAGATTCCCATGATGGTTCCCAACTCATATTACCATTTATCCTAACATGCATGTCTTAGTGGGCCATAACATATTACATCATAAACATCATACATATAAATGTCATGCTCATGTCACGGAAGCACATGCAACATACCTCAATCTCCAAGCTGTGCTACACATAAGACAAGTTATCCACAAATCATATAATACATAGCATAGCATGGTATACACAACATTCAACACATCCATGTCACACATAGCACAAGGCCATTAGCTTCGTCCTTACCTAAGGCGACGCCGGGCTTGGAGCACGCTCCTCTAACTCCTTAGGGCTTTGGTCGGGATTACCTATAAAAGGGGGAAATGCTAAGTATTAGTTTCCCTTATAAGTACCACAATTCCTTATTCTAGTTTAGGATTAGAGTTTTCATTACTAAAGAGGGTGTTATACAAAAACTAGGGTTTTTACCTTAGAATTAGTATACTAAATATTAGTAGTCAAAATATATTTATTTTTGATACTTATTGTTACACTTATTTTGTTAAACCCATTAGTTCTAATCTTGTTGTAATAGGGTTCATGCTAGCTATAGGAAAATAGTGTTAGTATTAATAAAATAGTGACACTAATGTTTAGTGATAGAAACCCTAGCGTTTTAAGGCCGAGTCTATTAATGGTGTTATATTTGAAATGATAATATTATAAGGTCACAATATTACAAGTAAACTATTCCTAAGGGTGATAATGATAATAGTTGTATATTCTTGAATAATAAAAGGGTTCAAATGCTTTTGATTACAACAATAAGGTAGTGATAGTAGTAATAATAGTAATAGCTAATAATAGTGTCATAGTAATGAGGTTAGGGTTAATGTTAAGTGGTATGGTAATGAGGTTCAAGTACTCTTCTTAGTTAACAATCACGTGATATTTACTAGCTTGAGTTAAGTAACATGGATAAGAACAAGTAGTATTATTGTTAACAAAATGATAAGGGTGTTAAGTATAATAATAATAATAATAATAATAATAATAATAATAATAATAATAATAATAATAATAATAATAATAATAACAACACTAATAATAGCGATAATAATAATAATACTCCTAGTAGTAATGGTAATAACAATAATACAACCAAGTAAGGTTTAGCAACCACAATAATAACCGTAGTAAGGATAATAGAAGTAATAATAGTAATATTGTTAATAATGTTAATACTAATAATTATAAAAATTAAGATTAAAGTTAAGTATAATAAAAGTTAGGGTTCAAAAGGGATGTTAGTATTAGTAAGAAAATAAGAACATTAATAATAGAGACAATAATAATGGTAATAATGATAATAATAATAATAATAATAATAATAATAAAAGTGATAGTAATAATGATAATAATACTAATAATAATAATAATAATAATAAGTATATTAGTATTAATATTAGTAGAAAATAGTAGCAGTTATATAAAAGGGGTATTAGGGTTTGGATGAGTGGAGAACCACCTAGGGTCGGTGGTGGTCCGGCGGCAGCACGTGGCGGCGACGGCGGCGATGGTGGAGGTGGAGAAGAGGGAAAAAGATGGAGGTGGTGGTTAGATGGGAGGGGAAAAGGAGGAGTTTGAGGTGGGGAAAGAAACATTAGGTGAAGGGGAGTGGAGTGAGGGTGGTGGTGTGGCAAGGGGTGGCGGCGCGTGGTGGTTGGCACGGCGACCGAGGGTGGTGGAGAGAGGTGGAAGATGAGGGAGGAAGGAGGAGAGGAAGGCAGGGGAAGATGGAGGTATGGGAAGGTAGAGGGAGGTCTGCTGGGCATTTTGGAGGGTGGAGGAGGCTCTGGTGGCGGCTGGGCTGGCGGTGGAAGGCGGCACAAGGGCGGCGAAGGCTGGAGGTGGTGGTTTCGGGATAGGAATTTTGCACGGCTAGGGCGGCACGTGCAGAGCAAGGGGAGGGGTGCTGGTGGTCTGGTTTCGTAGAGGGAAGTGCAAGGATGATAAAGGTGGGCAGCGGTGGCGGTGGCGGTCACCGGTGGTGGCGGAAAGCCTGTCTTTTTAAGGCGGCGGAGAGGTAGGGTTTTGGGGCAAAAATCGAAAAGGGAGCTGATCGGGGCTGCCAATGGGGGGTATTTATAGGCAATTGGAAGGGGAAAACGACAAGGGGAGAAGAAGGCGTGCGGGGCAGGTGTGCAGGTGGCCGGCCGGTGGCAGGCGGTGCAGGTCCTGCCATGGCAGGTTAGGTCGGGAAGGGGGAGAAGGAGGAAAGAAGATGGGCACGTGGGGAGGGAGCTGCAGGGGTTGTTGGGTCGAAAAGAGGAAAGAAAATGACAGGGAGGCAGGGGAGGACGGTCGGCGCTGGTAGCTGGTGGTGAAGTTCAAGCTGCAGGCATCGATTTGCAGGTTGCGTGAGGGAGAAAGAGACAGGGCGGGGTGGACCGGTCGGTCCAGGGGAAAGAAAGAAAAGAAAGAGGGGGCGGTTCGGCCGGCTGGGGGCAACGGGCGACGAAGGGCTGGCAGGCCTGGTACGCGAGACGGGGGGAGAAAGGGATCTGGGCCGGTGGGCCGGCCCAGTCGGGGGAGAAAAATGGGGAAAAAGAAAATGAGTAAAGGAGGAAGAAAGAAAAAAAAAGAAAAAGAAAAGAGAAAAAGGGGAAATGATAAAATGGTTGGGTTGGAGGTATTTGGGTCTTTATTTGTTTTTATATTTAATTTAGATATTTAATTTTAATAATAATTATTTTAAGTATAATAACTAAATTCTTTTTTAAATTAATTAGACTATTTTGGATAAATTGTCCTTAACTCCCATTTTAATTAGTAAAATGCCCAAAATTTTCTAAATAACTTATTTATTATTTTCTCCTTATTTTTGCTCAATAAATTTCCTCTTTATTTAATAAAGTAACCTATTTTCTTAAATTTTCTCTAATAAATCATTATGTGCCATAATCCCTAAATTAGGATTTTTGGGGTATTTCAGATGTGATCTAACAAGCAATTGAGAAATTTCAAGATTTTATTGAGAGAATAATCAGAATACAAGAAAATCTGAGGAATAAAGATGATCTTTATTACACACAATACTAGTTTTTAAAAGGAGAGTCAAATTATCCTCACAATATAACTTATTACATAATTCTCTAACAAAAAAAAAGAGAGAATACTATAGGAGAGAGTTTTGATAGGTTTGATAGTCTTTCCTATGGTTAGGGTTACCAAACATAAATATAAATATTTATAGTAATGCAAAAAATCCCTAGCTAAATTGAGGTGGAAATAGAAAACTGAGAAAAACATGGACCCTGTTTGTGACACCCCAAAATTTTAGGACAAAAAATTTCATTTTAAAGAGTTAATTACAAAAGCCAAAACACAAAATATAGGGGTGTCACACCACATCCAACGTAGAAAAGTAACTATTTATGCCTAGTTTATGTTAGGTGCAAGTTAAAAGTAACTTCGTACCTAGGAATAAGTTGTGGGAAGCACTTGATTTCACCATAATACAAGATACGAAATAGAAATAAGGGAAATGTATAATGAAAACAGAGGATTAAGAGTCTATAGAGAAAGAGAGATATATATTTAGATATTGATACCCTATACCAATTGGATTAGAACTCCCCAAAGGCGAGCGTATGTAAAGTTATAATCAATATTCACTTGCAAAATAAGGCAAAAATGCTTGTGGGAATGATCAATACTCACAAAAGGATGATCGCTACACTATACATTGTGTAACATAATGATAGAACCATAACTAGGTTACAAAAGAAAAAAAACAAAAAAACAAACATAAATCATATGAAAGCATAAACAAGCACAATAATATAATGTATGATAATACTAATTCTATAAATCATTATAGATCTAACCACAATCCATATTCTTACTTTTGTTGAGTCTAGGGGTCCTAATATTAATAACTAGTGGAATAGATGCAACAACATACAACCCTAAAGGAAAATACTCATTGCCATTATTCTCATCTGGTGGAATGAATAGGCACATCCTATCATGAATCATGTAGTCTCTTACTTTACATATTAATATCTTATGATCATTTCCATTATTTATTTCACATTGAGTTTAGGGACCCCATTATTCTCAGCTTGTGGAATGGTATCAATAATATACAAACCCAAGAAAACAAGTTCCTGCCAACTATTCTCATTCGATGGAATGGTATCAACAATATACAACCCTAGGAAAAAAATGTTCCTAGCCACAATTCAAATCCAGTTGAATGTTATCATAATATGCAACCCCAACACATAAAGTTCCTAGCTACTCTTCTCATTGAGTGAAATGGGCAAGTACAACTTATCCTTACTTATGTGGTCTTTCACTTGAAATGATTAACATCTTATCAATGATTACGATCATTCATTTAAATTTGAGTTTAGGAACCCTATTATTCTCAACTACTGGAATAGTATAATTAAATACAACCCCAGATCATAAAGATTTTGGCCACTATTATAAATTGGTGGAATGGTATCATAATATATAACGCTAGGGCATAAAGCTCTTGGCTATTATTCTCGTTTGATGGAATGGATAGATACAACTAATCTTGATTCATATGATCTTTCACTACAAATAATTAATATCTTATTTGTGGTTACTTATTTCCAAGTCATCATGCAAACACACATATAGATATGCAAGGCACCAAAAAAAAAATACATTTCCTAAAAAAACCCTAATTTATATATAGAGCATAACTTCTCCCCTATTACCCATTATATTGCCAAATTCAATACCCCTCTTTAAAATATTATTCTTAACATAATACCAAAAAAATCAAGGATTAAATCTAATATTTTACATATGCGATAATTGACTACCTTTAGGGTTACTATTTATAATTCCTATACAACCCTAATTTGACAATTCAATCATGAATCTTCCAATATAATCCATATAACCACCAAATTTAATATGCACTTCCAAAATATTATTATTGAAATTATACACAAAAATCAAGGTCCAACTCTCACTTCTTAAATATGTGATAATAGCCCAGCCTTAGGGTTACTATTTACCTTTCCCATAGAACCTTAATTTCATATCATAATTTTTTCCATGAGACTCATATAATCACCAAATTTTATATGCAAACCTAAAATACCAATATCGGAAATGTATCCATCATTTAAGGTTAAATTCTAAAACTTCAAACATATGATCATGCTTCTACCCCTAGAGTTACTATTCCCACTTAAAGCTAATTTTCTTTTCTATTGGACTTAGACCATTCAAGTTCAATCCAACCATTTTATTTAATTTACTTAACCTATTTTAAATAATTTATCACATTAAAATACCCAAATTTTTATTTTTAACCCATATTAACCAAAATACTCCTAAGATAGCAAAAAGACTCATTTTCCAAAAAAAACCCTTACAAATCCCAATATGAATGATTGTTTAGCTTTAGATACATTCTATCATCATAAAAATGCATATCCACATTATTATAGAGATATTACATCTCCTAATTAATCTCAACCAACAATTTACACATGTTCATGATTTCATAGCTTTCTTACTTTTTTCTTTCAACATATTGACACGTTCCTACCCGCAAGTGAACGGGGTCAGAGTAATAGTCAAGGTCGATCCCACAAGGATTGGTGAATGACCACTAGGATAATGATAGAACTTAACTATGTCTAGACTATGAGATGATATGAAATAATAAATTTTAAGCTAAAATAACTAAATAAGCTAAAAATAAAGGAAAATAGCACTCAAGTGACTCAAATAAATAGAAGAGCTAAGGTTCCGGTTCCTCGCCCCCGATCCTCACATGTCATCGAAGATCACATCACAAAATAATTCAACAATCATGATCAATCATGCCAACAAGGATAGAAAGTGTTGTGCTTTCTCAAGCCACAACCACCCTATTACATATCTATGGCCCTAACTATCTCTAGCTTAGAGTCTAATAGAATGTAATGCATTAAAGTCTATAAAGTTTCCTCCTTTATTGTTGTAGAGGTTAAATCGATCGTCTCTCGACCTACAATTTAATCTCCCGTTGTGCTATTGGGGCTAATACTGGATTATCTCTCGATCTCACCGGTATTTCCCACACCGAAAATCAGAACCCGACCGTGGTTCAAAAATCCGTCAATCAATCAATAACACAACACATACATTATGAATTGAATAAAAAAGGATGTAATAATTCAACACATTAGGATCGGGGAAAATTCCCCTTCGCCTTAGAACAAGAGCTAGCCCATCAAATTCATAGCAAGAATATTAAAAACGATAAGAGATTCCATAGATAAAAAAATATCATTAGATAATACCCTTGATGTTCACAAATTCTTGCAAACATTTAACTTCTTGAACCTCCGTCTCTAATTTACAAGAGAGATCTTGATGAATCGGGGAAGAGGATAGAGAAGAGAGAAAAGAGAGGGAGTGGATGCTCCTTGAGATATTAGAATGAGAGTTTTTATATTACCGCCTCATGGATCGCTAGGGTTTCAGTAAAGATGGGCTTCCCGTGTCAGCTTTGACAATGATGCGTATTTTGACCATAACGTTTTCATCATAACTCCAATTAAGCTGATTTTGGATCTTTAGAAAGCTATTAAAAAGATCTAAAACTTTTATGTTGAAAGCTTCTCCAAATTCAGACCTTTTCTTGGTCTAAATTTCACTTCTTTCAGGCCCATATACTTTAAATATGCATTCTTTCTTTCATTTTATTCCAGAATTTACATTTTAGCTCTAAATCTCTTTCCACTTTAAATTTTGCTCCTCTTTGCTCCTTTTTTCTCCTTTCTTCTCCCTTTAAGGTTATTCTTTTTATTCATCCTTCATGATTTTTCTTGTTGCTTGAGACCCTGCAAATTTTCACAACATAAAGGCAGTAACAAGAACAAAAAGAGAGAATCCCGACTGAAATTAATGGTAAAAACTCTTATAATCCTTAGGAATAAGATTTAAAATTCACACTTATCAACTCCCCCATGCTTAAACATTTGCTTGTCCCCAAGTAAAGTAATACAAGAAACCCACCATGAGGAAAAAGAAAAGTAGTAGGATCCCTTTCTCAGAAAAGTGTGTTTATCCCTTTAATAGCATAAGAGTCAAGTAAGGAGCAATAAGACCCAAAAATATAACAATTAAAAGCTCAAAATCCTTTTTCGAAAGATATTTAGGTTGCCCCCACATGTGAGAAATGTAACCATGCTATCGAGCTCTAGGGATATGCCATGTAACAAAGGACATCCAATAGTGGACAGCAGGCAGCCATATACCAACTCACTCTTCCCTCAAAGTTTCGAATTAGAATTCTCACTTTAGGTCTTGTGGACACACCTCTCATGTGTTTTATTTTATTTGAAGGTTCTGCTCTAGTCCTCTCACTCATGATCAAGATCATCCATATGCTTGGAATGCTTTTCGATTCTCCACCACTAGAAATACTTAGAACACACAACAATGAAGAGGTCTTATTAGGGTTGTAATGGGGCCATGGGTTAAAAGGTTAGGACATAATTTTTTTTTTGGAAGTGGATTTAAAAGTCTAGTACCAATGAGATATGTTTTTTTTATAACATATATTTTACCATCCCAACTTTTCATCATGAAACACAAGCACCCCAAACTTCTTATTGATTCTTCTTCTTCTTCTTCTTCTTTTTTTTTTTGAGAGATATATCGATTTGCTCTTCATCATACACAGCCATTTACTCTTTCACACCTCCCCCATGCTTAGATTACATCATACTCCCAACTTTTTTTTTTAAAAAACTGCGCAACAACCATTGATTCTAGACTTAGGGAGGGATAAAGGAAATTGGGTTACATGTGTGTTTAGATCAAGAAAAATGGCCATAAGCACAACAGGGTTAGCAAAGGATAAAATGTGAAGGTCAGGCTATTTGGCTAATGTAGGTTATGAAAAAAAAAACAAGTGCCTCTATCATTTTAATGCACGTCTAAGTCATATGTGGCTTTGAAGAAAACCATTACAAGTTCTAGTTTCCCAAGTCATGGTGGGAGACACAAAAAAAAGAAAAAATAAGAGACTGTAGTGATGTATCAGTCTAAAGGCTCAAAGTCTCACTAGGTCCAAAATTCTCTAATTCTAACACCTTTTGGCAAAGAGTAAATTAGCATAAGTCAAACTACAATACCACAAGAATGTTAAGGCATATATAACCCTAAAGTTCTCAAACACAATTACACTTGTCTCATAACAATGCAACCAAAAAATTTAAGCACATAGAAATCCATTTTCAAAAGATGATTTAAAGGGTCTTATCACACCAAACTAAACACTCATGCCATTGCAAGACAAAACACACTGTTTAATATCATAAATGAAGGGTCATTTCCTTTTCTTTTCTTTGTTTGTTTTGATTTTTTTTAGATAAAAATCCAAAAGAAATGACCAAGGAAAAAGATAGCAACACTCATCAAAATAAAATAGGGAAGAATAGAATACTAACCAAATGAAAAGGATATGCCATCTTCTCCCCCATGCTTATGTATCACATTGTCCTCAATGTGAAATAAGAAGCACAAAAGAAAAGAGGGAAAAAAATCCATAAGGAAACAAAGAGCAAACAAACCGAGCAAACCAAAATAAGAAAAATAAATAAATTAAATAGAATAAAAAAAATTGGGTTGCCTCCCAAGAAGCGCTTGTTTATAGTCATTAGCTTGAATTTCTCACTTCACTTAGGATCATCCAGAAGAATGGTGGTTTTGAGGGCTGCAACCTCACCACCTTCATACACCTTCAACCTTTTCCCATTCACTTTGAATGGTTCTTTATCGAGGCTAGAGATTTCAACTGCTCCGAATGGAAAAACTTGTCTGATTGTGAATGGTCCTGACCATCGGGATCTAAGCTTTCCAAGGAACAATCACAAATGAGAATTAAATAGAAGCACTTGTTGCCCCACTTCAAATGCTCGTTTGGTGATGTGTTGATCATGAATCCTTTTCGTGCACTCTTTGTATAGCCTGGCACTCTCATATGCCTTAAGCTGGAATTCATCGAGTTCATTCAATTGAAGGAGCCTCTTCTCACCTGCAGCTTGCATATCAAAGTTTAGGAGACGGGTAGCCCAAAATGATTTATGCTCAAGTTCTACAGGGAGATGACACGATTTTCTAAAAACTAGATTATAAGGGGACATTCCAATAGGAGTTTTAAAAGCTGTTCGGTAAGCCCATAGAGCATCGTCAAGTTTCAAGGACCAATCCGTTCTAGAAGTGCTAACCGTTTTCTCAAGAATTCTCTTAAGCTCATGGTTTGACACCTCCACTTGGTCGCTAGTTTGAGGATGGTATGGGGTAGAAACCTCATGGTTAACTCCATACTTACTCAAAAGAGCATTAAATGCTCTATTGCAAAAATGAGAACCCCCATCACTAATGATAGTCTTAGGTGGCCCAAACCTTGAAAATATATTCTTTTTCAAAAATTTAGTGACGACTTTTGCATCATTTGTGGGAGTTGCTATAGCCTCTACCCACTTAGATACATAATCAAATGCCACAAGAATATATTCATTCACCATAGACTTAGGAAATGGTCACATAAAATCGATTCCCCAAATATCAAATAACTCCACTACAAGAATATTTGTGAGGGGCATCTCTTGTTTTCTAGAAATATTTCCCATTCTTTGACACCTATCACAAGTCTTAGGAAAGGAGTATTCATCATGAAATAAGGTAGGCCAATAGAATCCACATTGTAAGACTTTTGCAGCAGTTTTGGTGGGGCCAAAATGGCCACCACACTCTTTACTATGACAATGAGATAGTATAGAATGCATTTCATGCTCAGGGATGCATCTTCTAATGACATGATCAGCATAAATCCTATAGAGGTAGGGATCATCCCAAAAGTAATACCTCAGATCATGTAAGAACTTCTTCCTTTGATGAAAGGAAAGATCATTGGGTAAGATTCCACTTATAAGATAGTTCGCAATATCAACATACCAAGGATGATTTGTAACAGCGTAGAGTGTCTCATCGCGAAATGCGTCTTGAATAGGTGTAGCTTCCTGATTAATCTCGTAGGTAGAGGGTAAACGATAAATATGATCAGCTACTTGATTCTCACTTCCCTTCCTATCCCTAATTTCCAAGTCGAACTCTTGCAACAATAAAATCCACCGAATGATTCTGGGCTTTGCATCCTGCTTACTAAAAAGATACTTTAAGGCCGTATGGTCAGTATAGACAATGACCTTGTTAAGCAATAGATAAGAACGAAACTTGTCAAAGGAGAAAACCACAGCTAGCAATTCTTTTTCAGTTGTTGCATAATTCATTTGTGCAGAATTCAAAGTCTTGCTAGCATAATAGATAGTATGAAATTTTTTTTCCTTACGCTGCCCTAAGACTGCTCCTATAGCAACATCACTAGCATCACACATAATCTTGAAAGGTAAATTCCAGTCAGGAGTAACAATAATCGGAGCATCTACAAGTTTTGCCTTTAAAGTGTTAAAGGCAGCCAGACATGCATCAGAAAAGTGAAAGGGCACATCTTTAGCCAACATATCACAAAGAGGCTTTGAAATTTTTAAAATATATTTAATGAAGCGTCTATAGAAACCTGCATGACCAAGGAAACTATGTATATCTTTAACACATGTAGAGGGTGACAATTTCTCAATGACTTCAATTTTGGCTTTGTCTACCTCTATCCCTTTGCATGAAATATTATGCCCTAAAACTATTCCTTCTTAGACCATTAAATGACACTTTTCCCAATTTAAAACCAAATTTGTATCCTCACAATGCTTAAGAACAAGTTCATGATTATTTAAGCATGCGTCAAATGACGACCCAAAGACCGAAAAATCATCCATAAAAATTTCTATAAATTTTTCAATCATATCATGAAATAAAGCCATCATACATCTTTGAAAAGTGGCTGGGGCATTACAAAGACCAAATGGCATCCGTCTATATGCGAAGGTGCCATAAGGACAAGTAAAGGTTGTCTTCTCTTGGTCCTCAGGGGAAATAGGTATTTGCATATAACCAGAATACCCATCAAGGAAGCAATAATAGTCATGCCCCGCCAAGTGTTCAAGCATCTGCTCAATGAAGGGAAGGGGGAAGTGGTCTTTTCTAGTGGCATCATTCAACTTTCTAAAATCAATGCAGATACGCCAACCTGTAACAGTTCTAGTAGGCACCAATTCGTTATTGTCATTCTTGACTACCGTGATTCCCCCTTTCTTGGGAACCACTTGGACAGGACTAACCCAAGAGCTATTAGAGATTGGATAGATCATACCTGCATCTAATAGCTTAATTACCTCCTTCTTCACCACCTCTTGCATTTTTGGGTTCAATCGCCTTTGAGGTTGGATCACTTTCTTGTGGTTGTCTTCCATGAGAATTTTGTGCATGCACATGGAAGGGCTAATCCCTCTAATATCAGCAATGGTCCATCCGAAGGCCTTCTGTCGTTCCTTAAGCACTCTCACTACCACGGAAATAGCTTTTAATAACGGTTATTTTCCAGTTTTAATAACGGTTTTCAACCGTTATTGAATCGCCCGTTATTATATCTTTAATAACGGTTCATAACCGTCATTAAAAATACACAAAAACCCGCGAATCTGTGCGTAAACTTCATATTTAATAACGGTTTTTACTTAAAAACCGTTGTTAAAAATTGAGCTTTTAATAACGGTTTCTCTGTAAACCGTTGTTAAAAATAAGGTTTTCATAACGGTTCATCAGAAAAAACCATTGTTGCAAACCATGTTTTAATAACGGTTCATAAACAAAACCGTTATTAAAAATGGGGGCTTTAATAACGGTTCTATGCGAAACCGTTATTAAAAATTCAGTTTTTAATAACGGTTTTATTTAAAACCGTTATTAAAGAATAGGTTTTAATAACGGTTTTCATAGAACTGTTATTAAAAGTATATGTTTTTTTTTTGAATTTTTCTGTTTTGTTCTTGCCCACATACACAGTTGTATGTTCAAACAATTACCAAATCTGCAATGTAAAACAACATCAATTCATACCAGCAGGGTATCATACCATAATTTCAATCAATCTATAATTAGTATGCATGCATGTCTTAATACACCAACTATACTTAGGAATAAAAATTAGTGGGCATACCACAACTTGGTAGCTCTACACCCCAAAGTAAAGAGTTCACAGATCTAGGCTGGAAGACCGAAAGATGTAGACAAAATACAAACCTGAAAATGCATGCAAAATATATAGATCGCTACCTAATACCGAATGAATGAGTGCACGTGCTTGGCCCATTGGTCTCTAACTTCATCAATTTCATCAATATTATATTGCTGGCCTCGTGCATAGTCATCGGTGATAAACTACAACACCCATGTTTCAATTAATATACAGTTAGACATTAGGTCAAAAATATATATGTCATGATTCATTAATAGAAAAATATGGAAAAGCAAACATACATGGCTTGGATCTATGTTGACCGATCTATTCTGGACTATAAGATCCATTGCTCTACATACATAGTATCCACAATCATCGCCGTTTTGCTGTTGTGGACACTGTCAAATGAATTCAATTAGCTCTCTAACTATTATATATTAATTTGAATTAAAACAAAATACAAAATAGTTGTCTTCCTACTTACCATGATAGGCTCATATTGAAGATTCTTTGGGTCTGGGACACCATTCCCACCTCTCCTTTGATATGCCGTCTGTAGTGCCCTAATAAATAGAGTTGGATACATAATATTGTAAGTATATATACCTCAAATAATGAAAGTAGAATATATATATGTATAAATAAGCTAATGAAGTAAGAAGTGAAAAGTATACTAACGTGTCTATAAATTCCTTTCCACCACGACGAGCGACCTCAAAAGGCACGTCATAGGTTCGAAGGGAGTCAAACACATAAACTTTATTAAGATCAGGTCGGACGGCGTACAAAACCCAATGTTCAGTTGCGAGGTGAGGAATGAGATAGAGCTTGTTGTGTCCCTCAATCAAAATGCGATCCGCTAAATAGTTTATGTGCCTACCCTCTGTTATTGTACTACTGTCAGCTATGTAGTATGGGCACACAAAAACAATAGAGGACAGCATTCCCTCCAACGCAGCGGGACTAGCTACCATATATATTAAAAAAAGCATATAAATACACATGATCATCTGCATATATAATAATGTGAGTGCTAAAAAAATATATACACCTTAATTTTATACTTAGAACGTACATATCTTATGATAATAATATATATTTTAGGCTTGTGGATTCTCTTAAAATAATAATACATATTTTTATAAAATAGATTATAAACACATTTTTATATATATATATATATATATATATATATATATATATACATATATATTAAGGTCTTGGCCGGCCACAATCAAAAAAGGCCACAGCAAATTTTTTCACCAACACATCAAACGACAGATTTTCGAACAATACATCAAACACAACCTCTTCAGTGAAACATGCATGCATTTATATATATATATATACATATCAGTAGAGAAAAATTAAGCAATGAAGGAAGAACAACACATACGTAAAGGGAGCGACAACGTACAAGTTGAGAACGGCAACGAGGAAGGTACAAATGCTGGCTACGTTCGCAAGAATGGCAGAGCAGTGGTGGAGAGATGGCGGTGCGACGGTTTCCCTTAATTCAGAGGAGCCGGAGCGGTGGTGCAAGGGTTCGCAAGAGAAAGAGAGTACGAGAGGGAAGCGGCAGAGTCTGAAATTTTTGGCACGAAACAGAAGAGAACAAAATAAAAGGAGATATTAATAACGGTTAAGAACCGTTATCAAAACATGATTTAATAACGGTTTTTAAAGGAGCCGTTATTAAAACCTTGGCAATTTTAACAACGGTTCTTGTTTGAACCGTTATTAAATCATGTTTTAATAACGGTTTTACGTCAACCGTTATTAAAATTCCCGTGCAAAATTTTACCTTGCACTTTTAATAACGGTTATTACGTAAAACCGTTATTAAAAATTCCCACGCATTAATTTTCACGGATTTGACGACGGTTTTCGAACCACCGTTATTAATGTGCCGTTATTAATTCCTATTTCCGTAGTAGTGTCTCATCAATTTTCTTCCTGCAAATTAGTCAAAGATGAAGAAATAAGGATGGGAAGTGTATCATTATGACCATGAAATGCATATTTCAAATGCTGAGGTTGTGGCTTGAGCTCTAGTGTGGGAGGTTCCTCAATAGATGACTTCAATTTTGGAATCTGGGCCCTCTCTAGCCCTTGTAAGGGGACCATAGTGTGACGACCATATGGTGGATGCGCATTCAAGTACCGGACAACCTCTTCTTCTTTCTCTTCATTCTCCCACTCTCTTTGTTGAACCAAGCACCTTTCCAGGGGATCCTACACAACACTTGCTTGAAAACAATCATCAATTACATTATCTAAGATATCAATATAATAGCAAGTGTTATCATCTAAGGGGTATTTCATGCTCTTAAATACATTAAAAGTGACTTCTTCACCTTGGAAACGAAGAATGAGCTTACCCTCTTGGACATCTATAAGAGTACATCCTGTTGCTAAGAAAGGCCTACCAAGAATTAGGGGGACTTTGTGGTCTTCCTCCATATCTAGCACAACAAAGTCAACAGGGAAGATAAATTTGTCCACTTTAACTAAAACATCTTCAATAATGCCCCTAGGATATTTGATAGATCGATCAGCCAACTGAAGGGACATATTAGTGGGTTTTGGTTCCCCTAGACCTAGACGCTTGAAAATAGAGAAGGGCATCAAATTAATGCTAGCACCAAGATCACATAATACCTTCTCGAATTTTAAATCCCCAATTACACATGGGATAGTGAAACTTCCTGGATCCTTAAGCTTAGGAGGAAGTTTGTTCTGCAAGATTGCAGAGTATTCCTCATTCAAACTTACTATTTCAAAATCATCCAGTTTCCTCTTGTGAGTGATTATGTCCTTTAGAAACTTCCCATAACTAGGCATCTGTCTCACAATGTCAAACAACGGCAATTTAATGTGCACTTTCTTAAGCATATCAAGAAATTTTACAAATTGAGCATCTAACTTGCGTTGTACAATCCTACCTGGAAACAGAGGAGGAGGAACATATGCATTTACCTCTTGAGGTGAAGTGTGGATTGTCTCAGGTTGTGATTCAGGAACTTTCTCTTCAGGAGCTTTTTCTTTATCTTCCTTGGGTTCTTGAGGGTATGGTTCAGGTAGTGGTTTCCCACTCCTCAAGGTTATTGCATTAATTTGCTCTTTGGGGTTGATGATTGTATCACTAGGCAAAGTGTTAGGTGCTCTCGCTGAAATGACATTAGCAAGTTGTCCAATCTGTGCCTCTAGGTTCTTGATGGATGCATCCTGATTTTGGAGGCGGGCTTCTTGTTTCTGAAGATGAGCTTGAATTTGAGCATCATGTTTTTAAAGGGTGCTCTCGGTGCGAGTGATGAACTTGGACATCATCTCTTAAAGGGAAGAAGATTGAGGTTGTTGGGGCGGTAAAGGAGCTGGAGGTGTTGGTTGTTGTTGTGTGAATCCCGGAGGCTTTGTAGGAACTTCATTTCTCCAACTAAAGTTTGGATGGTTTTTCCATCCAGGATTGTACACATTGGAGTAGGGATTGTTCGGTCTCCTATAACTATTTCCCATGTAGTTCACTTGATCATAAGATTGTTGGAAGGGATTCCCAACTTGACATTCTGTGCTTAAGTGTGATCCAGCACATAACTCACACATAAGTGCATTAGCTTATACCTACATACAAGAAGTACTACCAATTTTGTCAAATTTTTTAGCAAGCAAATCAATCTTAGCCTCTAATGCCGTGATGGAATCTAAAGAGTGAATTCCTGGAGTCCTTTGTATCGGGGCACGTTTGGAGTGCCATTGGTGGGAATTCGAAGCTAGCTCCTCAATGAACTCATAAACCTGCTCTGGAGTCTTGTTCATAATGGTACCTCCTGCAGCTGCATCTATCATAGAACGGTTAGTAGCAGAGATACCATTATAAAAAGTTTGCATCTGAAGCCACATAGGCAGGCCATGATGTGGACACTTCCTAAGCAAATTCTTAAACCTTTCCCATGCATCATAAAGCGATTCAAGGTCATTTTGCATAAAGGTAGTGATGTCATTCCATAATTTTACAATTTTTGATGGTGGAAAATATCTAGAAAGGAAAGACTTCATCAAATCGTCCCAAGTAGTAATAGACCCTAGGGCTAATGAGTGTAACCACATCTTAGCCTTATCACGTAAAGAAAAAGGGAATAATCTAAGCCTAATTGCATCATTAGAAACACCATTTAGCTTAAAAGTGTCACAGATTTCTACAAAGTTAGCAATATGGGAGTGGGGATCTTCATTAAGGTTACCTCCAAATTGAACTGATGTTTGTAGCATCTGGATAATGGCAAGCTTGATCTCAAAATTATTAACTCGTACAGCTGGTCTTCGTATGCTTGAGGTTGAGCCATCAAGGCTTAGTGTAGCATAGTCCCGAAGTGACCTAAGAATGGGAGCTTGCTCTTGGATAGGAGCTTGTTCTTGGAGTAAGATGTGCCCTTATGGTGGGATTTGTCCATCATGGGGTGGAGTATTGGTTTCCATTTCAATGTTTGTGGTGTGTGACCTGCGTAAATGTGAGATGGTCCTCTCAATCTCGAGATCAAGTGGCACTAGATCACCCCCACTAGCACGGGTCATGCACTAATGCACCTACACTAAATCAAGAACTCCTACACCCAAGATTAGTCAACCAAAACAAAAAGAATGTAAAAAGAAAAAAAAAATACATGTCTAGATCACAATAAATTCCTTGAGTCCTAATGTCACTCGCTCCCAATCCCCGGCAACGGTGCCAAAAACTTGACACGTTCCTACCCACAAGTGAACGGGGTCAGGGTAATAGTCAAGGTCGATCCCACAAGGATTGGTGAATGACCACTAGTACAATGATAGAAATTAACTATGTCTAGACTATGAGATGATATGAAATAATAAATTGTAAGCTAAAATAAATAAATAAGCTAAAAAGAAAGGAAAATAGCACTCAAGTGACTCAAATAAATAGAAGAGCTAAGGTTTCGGTTCCTTGCCCCCAATCCTCACATGTAATCGAAGATCATATCACAAAATAATTCAACAATCATAATCAATCATGCCAACAAGGATAGAAAGTGTTGTGCTTTCTCAAGCCACAACCACCTTATTACATATCTATGGCCCTAACTATCTCTAGCTTAGAGTCTAATAGAATGTAATGCATTAAAGCCTATAAAGTTTCCTCCTTTATTGTTGTAGAGGTCAAATCGATCGTCTCTCGACCTACAATTTAATCTCCCGTTGTGCTATTGGGTCTAATATTGGATTATCTCTCGATATCACCGGTATTTCCCACACCAAAAATCATAACTCGGCCGTGGTTCAAAAATCCATCAATCAATCAATAACACAACACATACATTATGAATTGAATAAAAAAGGATGCAATAATTCAACACATTAGGATCGGGGAAAATTCCCCTTCACCTTAGCACAAGATCTATCCCATTAAATTCATAGCAAGAATATTAAAAACAATAAGAGATTCCATAGATAAAGAAAATATCATTAGATAATACCCTTGATGTTCACAAATTCTTGAAAAAATTTTACTTCTTGAACCTCCGTCTCTAATTTACAAGAGAGATCTTAATGAATTGGGGAAGAGGATAGAGAAGAGAGAAAAGAGAGGGAGTGGAGGCTCCTTGAGATATTAGAATGAGAGTTTTTATATTACCGCCTCGTGGATCGCTAAGGTTTCGGTAAAGATGGGCTTCCCGTGTCAGCTTTGACAATAATGCGTATTTTGACCATAAATTTTTCATCATAACTCCGATTAAGCTGATTTTGGATCTTTGGAAAGCTATTAAAAAGATCTAAAACTTTTATGTTGAAAGCTTCTCCAAATTCAGACCTTTTCTTGGTCTAAATTTCACTTCTTTCAGACCCATATACTTTAAATATGCATTCTTTCTGTCATTTTATTCCAGAATTTACATTTTAGCTCTAAATCTCTTTCCACTTTAAATTTTTCTCCTCTTTTCTCCTTTTTTCTCCTTTCTTCTCCCTTTAAGGTTATTCTTTTTCTTCATCCTTTATGATTTTTTTTGTTGCTTGAGACCCTGCAAATTTTCACAACACAAAGGCAATAACAAGAACAAAAAGGGAGAATTCCGACTGAAATTAAAGGTAAAAACTCTTATAATCCTTAGGAATAAGATGTAAAAGTCACACTTATCATATATAACACTACATAACACCATTATATTGATAATATTTTCCATACATCAATTCCAAGCATGATTTCATAAGAAAATATACATGTATTTCCCATAAAATCCTTAACTATGATATGTATCCTTATCTAAGCATTTATAGTCTCTAAGCAAATAAGCCATGAAATTCCTCCTTTAATACCATTGGAATATTAGCTATAAGTAAAAATAAATAATATTATATTTAAGGAGAATTAATAAAAGTTTAAAAAAAGGCAAATGAGAGGGAGGAAAAGTATGTATAACTAAAAAGTGGAAGGCTTGGGAAGTGTGGTGCATGGTAGCAGACACGAAGATAATATGGTAGCTAAGGTGGTGTTGATGGTGAGGCTTAAGGGTGGTTGTGATGGTGATAGTTGGTAGCAAGGGCAGTAGTGATGGTGGTGTTGGGACCAATGAGGGTTAGTGGTAGGGAGTGGTTGTTGGTGATGGTGGCTGATAATAACAGTTTGTGTGGTTGGCGGTTGGGAGAGAAAAGAAGGTAAATGAAGGTTGGGGTTGGAGTGGTGTTTGTTGTAGGAGGTGGCTGAGTTGGTGTTGGCTGATGACTGTTGGGCAATGGTGGTGGCATGCAGGTGGCGACCAATGTTGGGAATTGGTGTCGCTGGCTACTAGATAGGGAGAGAAAAGAAAAAAAGGTAAGGAAAGTGGGGGTTGGGACTATGGTAGGGAAAGGGAAAGAAGAGAAGGGAGAGAGGAGGAGAGGAAATGAAGGAAATAACTAATAGTGGTGGTGATGTTGGCTAGGTAGAGAGGTATTGGCCATGGTTGTAGGGAGTGGGTGAAGAAAAAATGGGGCATGAGTGGTGATGGTGGTGTTGGGATGAGTAGGTAGAGGAAGGAAAAAACATAAGGGATCTTAGCCTAGGGTGAGGGGAATGATAGAGGTGGTTGTGTTGGTGGCATCTAGCAGTGGTGGTGAGAAAGAGAAAAATAGAGTACGAGTTGGATTCTTAATGATGTCTCGAATGGGAGGAGGAAAGGAAATAAAGGAGAGAATGGAGAAAAGGGGAGGGTTTTTTATATACATGGCTATAGGAAAAGGCAAGAAAGAGGAATAAGGCAATAAGCATAGGGTTAGGTTTGGCATGTAAGGGGATAGGTGGGGGAAATGGCAGAGGTGCAAGGGGTTGAGTTAGTAGGGGTTAGTGGTGCAAAGGGAAGGTGGAGAAGGTAGAAGAAGTAGGAATGAAGAATGAAATGGCCAGGTAGGGAAAGAAGAAGGGAAATATGGCATTGAGGATATAATCTATTTGGCCAAAAGAAGAATGGGGATAGGGAAGGGAGAGGGGGATATATACTATGGAAAGAAGAAAGCGAAAAAGAAATAAGAAACAAAAGAAGGGCGATGACCTAGGGTGGAGGTGCAGGTTAGGGAGAAAAGAGAAAAAAGATGAAGGTGGGGTGGATGAGTAGGACGAGTAGAAAATAAAGAGGGAAAAAGATGGAAACAAAAAGGAAAAGAAAGGATATAAAAAATGAAAAAAGGAAAATGAATGTTTTTAGGTTTAGGATTATCACTAAGTTTAGGTTTATATTTCGGAATTTAATATAAAATTTTGTTTATCAGTTATTCGAGGGTTAGGCTAAAAATATATAATGACCCAAAAATTAGAATTAGGATTCAATTTAGGGTCAAGAATTTTGTGTAAAAATAAATTCATCGATTATATTATGTTTATATTAGATTAAAATATAAATTAACAAGGATTAGGATTACATAAAAAGTTGGGGTATTACATCACTACCCTTTTAAACGAGGCTTCATACCTAAATTCAAAAGTTTAGATTAGGGAAGAAGAGAAAGAGGATGTAAGGAATTTTGATCATAGTGGTTAATTCTAATGGATTTGGCACTATACTACTATGTACCAGCCCCTTTATAGAGAAAGAACCCTAAAACTTAACACACCTTTGTTGGATAGCTTAGGATGCATCATGCACATGTCCTTTTCTGCATCTTAGGTTTCCTCCTAACCTCCATGGAGGCTCCAGAGAATCTTCAAGAGTGGAACTGAACTCATTTGAGTTTAATAAACCATGGTGTCAAGAACATGTAAGGGTTTCTCCCTATAAGATGACAAATATCAAGCTCAATCTTATAGGGTCTAATCATGTGGGATAGATATATAGCGTATTCCTTCAAAAGGACAAAGTGCTAAAGGGTTAAGGGGTTGAAAAGATTGGAGAAGTGATCAATGATGTAATGGTTAAAAGGGTAAAGGTAGAGTGAGCAAGAATAGAGTTGGTCTCTAATGTTATAAGGAAAACACAGTAAGGGATCAAGGTTGACAAGTCAGGGTACTACCCCCTTAAAAGTGGTCTCCAATGGGGTAAAAGTGTCACAGAAACTATAAATATGGTAATGGAGAAAACATTGATAGGGTAAGGATGCATATTATAAAAATAGAAAAATAAAATGTTGAATGAGAAACCTTAATCCAAATAACATCCAAGCCAAATATCAAAATGGAGTAAGCGACAACTCCACGTGTAATGCAAACACAAAAAGAATTAGGGGATACTTGGAGTACTCCTAGCTTGATGTGGCACGATATAAAAATGACGAGAGGGCCACCTTTCACTTTTTTATGATCTCATTCTTGTTGTTTTGACAACTTATATGGCTACATTGCATGACTAACTCATAGGGATTATGGCTAAATGAACGGTATCACATGTGCATCTAAGGTAGAGACTCTTGGAAGCAACATTCAGGTGCCCAAGGTCTTTGTGACACTAAAGGATAAACTCCTCACAAAGTGACCACGTCTTTGAATGGCCCATTGAAATTGCATCATTGGATCATCATGCTCCTAAAGGGAAAGCCCCCAAGGGCTCTTCTTTAATAACCATTTTTTTCTTCACATAAATAATTTTTCATCTTAGTTAGCACATCAGTAGCTAGGTGGAAAAGTGGTGCATCCTCATGTTCATACCTATAGCCTTCATACAATTCTTCTTGGATTTATCAAAGGATTTCAAATCCTAAGTGGAAAGCATATCAATAGGTGTACTGGTTCACCACGGTTCATGATGTGGTAGGTATGTACAAGTGCATCTTCTTGGGCTTCATCAATGAAACCTTGTTAGGACCTAGTGTACTAGGTAAATACGGTTAAAGAAAACATAATAAAAACACTTAAGTTACCCATTTTTCTATTCATCAGAAGGTTAAGCTAGATTTTAAAAATAGAGTGGAAATTTTAAAACATTTAGGATTGTAAAAAGCAAGTCTATAACCAAAATATAATTCTTAGCAACCAAAATCTTTGATACCATCGGTAATACTCCAAAATTTTAGGATTGAAACTTTTTTCTTTAAAGAGTTGATTGTGAAAGCTAAAATAATATATATATAGGGCAGTCATGCTAAATCTAACATAGAAGAGGCACTCCATATGCCAATTCCATGTTAGGTGAGAGGAAAAAGTAAACTCATACCTAGGAATCAGGTGTGGGAAGCACGTGATTCCACCATAACACAAGATGTAAAATAGAGAGAAGGGAAATGTATAATGACAAATAAGTGACTAAGAGTCTATAGAGAGATAGAGATATTCAGATAACCATAACCTATACCAATTTGATTAGCACTCTTCAAAGGTAAGAATATATAAAGTAGTAATCAATATTCACATGCAAAATTAGGTAGATCTACTCATGGGAATAAAAAAAACTCATAAAAAAGATGACTAGTATGATATGTACTGAGTAAAGTAATGATACAACCATAATAAGGTTATATAAAAAAAATATTCATATGGAAGCACAAGTGAGAATAAACATAATGTAATATAATAATAATTCCACAAATCATTATAGATATAACGACAAATCCATATTCTTACTTACATTGAGTTTAGGGACCCCCATTATTCTCAACTAGTAAAATAGTAATAATATACAACCCTAGGAGAAAAATGCTCTTGGCCATTATTCTTATTTGATGCAAAGACAAGTATAACCACTCCTCACGTATAAATATTAATATCTTATGATCATTTCAATTTTTTATTTCAAGTTGAGTTTAGGGACCCCACTATCCTCAACTAGAAGAATGGTATCAATGATATACAACCCGAGGATAATAAGCTCCTGGCCATTATTATCAATCAGTGAAACAATTTCAACAAAATAAAACTTCAGGGCACAATGCTCCAATCTACTATTCTCAACCAATGGAAATGTATCATAATATATAATCTCATGGAATAAATATACTGGCCGCTATTCTTATTTGATGGAATGGATAGGTACAATTAGTCCTGACTTACGTGGTCTTTCACTTGAAGTGATTAATATCTTATCAATTTTTATGATCGTTCCAATGATTTATATAAATTTGAGTTCATGGACCTTATTATTCTCAATCGGTGAAATATTATTAATAAATACAACCCCAGAGCATAAAGATCCCATCTACTCTTCTCAATCGATGGAAATACAACATTAAGGTATAACACTCTTGGCCACTATCCTTGTCTAGTGGAATAGATAGGTAAAAATGGTCTTGAATCATATGATCTTTTATTGTAAATGATTAATATTATATATGTGGTTACTTATTCAAGGTCATCATGCTAACGCACGTATAGATATGTAAGGCACACAACCTAATATATTTTTCAAAGACAAGCCATATTCCCCCCCTAAGAAATCCTAATTCATAAGCCAAGCATAACTTCTCTCCTGGTATTCATTTTATCACCAAATTCAATAATCATCCTTAAGATATCATTATTGACAACATACCAAAAAATCAAGTCTTAAATACAATATCTTACACATGCAATAATAAACTACCTTTTGGGTTACTATTCATATTTCCCCCAAAATCCTAATTTTATAATTTGATCATAACTCTACCCATGAAATCCATATTATCACCAAATTTAATCTACATTCCCAAAATATTATTATTGACATAATATATGAAATTCATGATCCAACTCCCACATCTTGCATATGCGATAATAGTCTACCCTTAAGGTTATTATTTAACTTTTTCACAAAATCCTAATTTCACAAATTAATTATAATTTTTCCTATGAAACTCTTCCAGCCACCAAATTTATTATGCAAACCTAAAATGCCAATATCAATAACATATCTATAATTTAAGGTCAATTTTTAAAATGTCACACATATTATAATGATTCTACCCCTAAGCTTACTATACCCACTTAAAACCTCTTTTCTCATTTATTAGGCTTAGACCATTCATATTCACTCCAAGCCTTCCACATAATATACTTAACCTATTTCGAACCACTTATCATATTCAAATAGCCAATATTTTATTTTTAACCTATATTAACCAAAATTCCCTTAAGACAACTAAAATACACTTTTTCCACAAAAACCTTATGAATCCCAATAAGAATGAATTTTCAACCTCTAACATTTTATTTCATCATAAAAATGTATATCCAAAATTATATATAGATACCACATTTCTGACTTAATCTCAACCAAAAAATTACACAAATTCAATCTTTCATAGATTTCTTAATTTTTATTTCAACATACAACACTACATATCACATAAAATCATTATGATGATAATATTTTCCATGCATCAATTCCAAGCTTTATTTCATAAAATTAATATACAAATATTGCATATAAAAGCCCTAACTATGACATATATCTTTACCAAAGTGTCTCTAGTCTCTAAGCATATAATACCTACGATTCCTCCTCTAATAAAACTATAATATCACCTAAAAATAAATATACTCAAGATTAAAATTAAGGAAAATTAATCTAGGGGAAACTAAGGTAAAGGAGAGTGATAAAAACATATAGATAATCAAAGAGTGGAAGGCTTAAGAAGGGTGGTACAAGATTATAGTGTGGTAGCTTAGGTGGTGGTGATGGTGGTAATTAAGAGTGGTGGTGATGGTGCTTTTAGGACTAATGAGGGTTGGTGACAAGGAGTGCCTCGTGGTGATGTTGGTCTATGGAAGGGGTGGTGTGGCTAGTAGTAGGGAGAGAAAAGTAGGCAAAGGAAGGTGGGGGCAGGGGTGGTGCTTGCTACTAGAGGTGGTTGAGTTTGTGTTTTTCGAAAGCTAATAGGTAGTGGTGGTGGCCTATAAGTGGTAATCAAGGCTAAGAAGTGGTGTGGTCAGCGGTTGGGTAGGGAGAGAAAATAAAGATGGTAAGGAAGGTGTGGTTGATGGTAGGGAAAGTGTAGGAGGAGAAGGAAAGGAGAATAAGAGGAAGAAAAGAGCCAATAGTGGTGGCATTGTAGGGGGCAATAAAGCAAAGAGGTGCTAGTTTAGGTTGTAAGGCATGTATGAGGAGAAAATGAAAAATGAGTGGTTATGATAGTGTTGGGATAAGTAGGTAAGGAAAAGAGAAAAAGAAGGGTCAGACCAAGTTGAGGGAGATGATAGAGGTGGATGTGCAGGTTAGAAAAATATAACAGGGGTTGGGTTCTCAGTGATGGCATGAATGGGAGAAGGAAAGGAAAGAAAGGAGAGAAGGGAGGGTGTGTTGTATGTATGTATGTATATAGATACATATATGTGTGTTGCCATAGGAAACTTATAGAAAAATAGAAGGAAGAGAGAGAAGGCTATAGGTAGAGGGTCGGGTTTGGCATATAAGGAGATAGGTGAGGGAAATAGAAAAGTGTCAAGGGCTTGATTTTTTAAAGGTTGGTGATGTAGAGGGGAGGTGGAGAAGGCAAGAAGGGGAAGGATTCAAGTTTGCATGGCTGGGAAGGGAAAGAAGAAGAGCGATAGTGTGAAGGGGATATGGCTTATTTAACAAAAATAGGAAAGAGGAAAGGGAATGAAGAAGCGGGATGTGGATTGGGGACAGAAGATGATGGTGCCACACTACAAGCACACGAATTTGTTGTAGCACTTTAAGGTTGTATTTTACAAGGATTTTGCAAATGAATACCAATCTTTATTATTTTAGCTATCTAGATCATTATGGAGTGAAAATATGCAGCTAGATAATAAAAATAAATATGACAACTAACTAAAGATAGATTCTAAAACCATAAATATAAAGCCTAGGATTGCACTTTGGTCTCTAAATTGGTATTCAACAATGAAATAAAATTATATTGTATTTTAGTTCAATAATTGTGAAAAATCAGTCTAAACATATTCATTAGCCTCTTTCAAGGTCTAAGAGTGTATTTAATCTAATTTGCCAACTATTTTCATGACTAACTAATTAAATTAAACCCATTAAGTGACACCTATTCTATTGCCTCTAAGAACCAAACATCTACTTTTATGATAATTTAAATTCCTATCCATATGTTAATTTTAGATAATGGTTTCAACCTTTAAATTGTAAACAATATCTAACTATGTCAGATTATGTCAAATTCGACTTAAAATGATCAATCCTAACATATGAAATAACACATACGAACTACACATACAACATATACTTTAATTCATAATATTAATACCAAAATGGACCTAATTCAATCCTAGAGAAAGGAATTACACACTCACGATAGCAAGGAAACATATGAAATGTAAATTGCATAACAAATATAATGACAGTATAAAAACTTATAAAGAATAGAATGGATTGAATTATTCGTAAACTAAAGAACAAAGTTGATTGCAGAATTGATCATACATGAAACTTATACTTAAATTCGGAAATTAAACCTAGAAATTCAAGATATGTTACATAAGGTTTTTCTTATAAAAAGAGAGGAAGAAGTCCCCTAAAATTTGCTAAAAATTTCCCCCAAAAAGTCTCCAAAAATATCACTAAAAACTACCCACAACTAATGCTACATCGTGCGTAAAAAACGTGGGTAACTACTGTCACACAGCCTTGCAAGATCTATGCAAGCAGTTTGTGTAGCATTTTTAGTCTTGACTTGCTACACATAATGAGACTCAACTCCTGCATGGCTGTGTGGTAGGCTGTGCCAAAGCTGTGTAGCATGTTTAGTCTTCAAACTAGGACACATTAGGGTTATATAGTTGTGCAACTGGCTTTGCTAGGGTTGTGCAACACTATTGTCTTGTCTCTTTTGACTTTTCTTAACCTCTTTTTAGCTCTTTAACTTCCTCAACTCATTCATAAATATGTAAGGTTGATTTATCTTCCTTTAATGTCTTTCATACTTGGTTTTCTACTTCGAATACACGCACCACTTCCTTGGATTTGTGTATTCTTATGTAAATCCTTGAAAAATAAACACCAAGAGAGAAGTAGCATGAACAATGGATTTAAACCATGATAAAATTCATATTTCAAAACAAATAAAGTCTTAAAATGAAGGTAAAGCAAGGTAAAACTATAGAAAATATTTAATTTATCATCTCCTCCTTTCTTATCCTTTGCTTTTCCTCAACAAACACACACATAATAGATAGAAAATAGAGAAAATGGAAGGGGATCAAAGCCTCAGATGAAAGAACAAACTATACGAACAAGACATACAATTGCAAGATCGACCTATATTCCAACTGTTAATAGCAGGAAAAAGAAAATAAATTTATGAATACCCTTTTGTCTTAACTCTCAAATCAATATTATCATGACACTCTAAGATGGTTTAGGGTCCTGTAGATGCTCATCCTTACAAGTCAAAGGTTAAATAAGGTTGTAGATTTCCTCTTAAAATATAAACACTCTAACATCGTGTGTTTTAGAGGTGTAATTGTTTGGCTTAAAATTCTCCAAGCGGATAATGATTGACTATATACTTGCACACATTCTCATTCTCCACCACTCGAAGAAATTATACATTACAAAAATCTTGAGGTCTTATTAAGGTTGTAATGGGGGTAGGGTTAAGAGTAGGATAATTCTAAGATTGTAGCTTATGGTCTAAAGGCTAGTGGAGTGGTAACTATAAGTATATATCTCAACATTTGATATCAATAACTCACTACTCACTAAATAAAAATCAAAACTCTTTGACAACAACTATTTTTTCCCATTATGGATTAGATGCTTAATTCCCCCCATCACAACTTCAATAATTTAATTCTTCTCTCTCTCTCTCTTTTTGCAAAGAAGAGAATAAAGCTACATTTAGATCATTTTATAAACACAATCTCTACCAAACACCTTTTTTTTATTATCATATCCTCATGCTTATTTCTTGATATACCTACACTAAATAAGTTAGAGAGTTATCACTCCCTAGTTTTGGATAAAGGCAAGTTAATAATTTAGAACTGTGGCTACCATGTAGGTTTTTTATCAAATGAATAAGTCTCAGGCTCAAAAGGGTTTAAATAAAGGGAAACAAATGTCCTTTTCTACTAAGTCATATGTTTTCTCAAAGAGAAATCATGTAAGTTCAAGTTTCACATATTGGAGGAGAAAACACACAGTTAGAAAAGAGTAAGAATGTATAAAAGATGGGCAGCCTATAAGGCTCAAGATCTCACTAGTTCCTTTGCTACTAACCATATTTCTTATGTCTTAGTCTATATGGGAAAGTCCACGAATATGAACCACTAGAGTGCTAAAATAATAAGTAGGTTGAGAGTCTATCAATTGGAGAGTTCATGCTTAAACAAATTTGAAAGCTTTTTTGTTATACTTGCTCGCAACCTATAGGCCTCACTAGTGTATGATCAAGTTGTGTAGAGAATTCTATCACATTGTCATCATAGGCTTATCATTTCCCAAATTCTCTTTTTTTTTTACAACATAAAAAAAACAACACACCAAACATGTTAACATAGTAAACACACTAACAACACATCAACAATAAAAGGGAGAAAGAAATAAATAAAGAAAAGGCACACCAAAAGGAAAAGGAAACAAAGAAAAGCAACTAAATGGCGAATGTCAAGCATACCTCGAACTCCCCCATGCTTAAATAACACATTGTCGTTAATGTGTGATCACTAAATGAGTGGGGTGCGATGAAGTACACTCACTAGGGTGGAGGCGGTTGTGGGTAACCATGCTTGAGATGCCATTGATACATTTGGTGTATCATGGTGTTTATTTGGTCGACGGAACTATGAATTCCTGGGGATTTGTAATTAGGGCATCAAGCATATCGAAATGGGCATCCATATGCTGGAAATGGCCATCCCAAGAGGTACCAGAGGAAGAAGGGTCAGCGCCCATGCCAAAAGATGGAGGCGATGGAAGAGGAAGTAGTGATAGATTGGGTGCCTCATTAGGAATGTCTGGATTCTCTTCTAGAGGGGGTAGGTTGACCAAGGTGAGGTGTGGCAGGCGAAGATAACCATTCGGTGCTTCCATTACCAATGAGAGTGGTGAAAGGTTTGTTGGGCAACAGATACCACACCTCTTTATTATAGAACAATAGGAATTGTAGCCTATCTTGCACAATTTGTTTTGTAACACCCCAAAATTCACTACTTTTTTTTTAAACGGAAGAATTTCAATAGAAATACTTAAAACCTGTGAATTCTGGTAATGTTACCGCCACACTTAATACCGGACCGGTTCTCTCCGACCGTTCCAGTACCAAGTGCTAAGGCTAAAAGAAAAGAAATATCAATTATAAATCAATACAATCCAACTTCCAAATAAGCATTAAACGGTTGTAAAACAAAAGTCAGAGCACGCATCAAGAATTATAATTCATTTCTAAAAGACAATTAAACTTACAATCGATAAAAGGTTAATTAAAATACTCAATCGATTAATGAATCATAAAATGGTAAATACTATACCAAAGAAATAACAAAGGAAATAGAATCACATAAAGACTAAAATAAGTCCACGACACTCTTGAACTTGAGCCAAAACATTCTCAACACTCAGCCCCGACTGATGTCTCGTCCACCTGCACAAAGACAGAAGGGCATACTACTCGTGGGAATAAGCAACACCCATGAAAAGGGTGATCAGCACGCTACGTACTGAGTAAGGTAACCGAGCACTAAGGCCAACACATAAACCCATAATCCATACAGAATAATAAAAGGGCATAATCCAACATAACAACATAAAGGCATATGAACAATTCAGGTAAAAGTACAAAGGTCCATTATAGTTTAGATTAATTACTTCATTAATCCTTTATCAAAATATCTTCACACCATACTCTTTATCAAGTCCATACGATTACGAGAACCCCACTATTTTAGCCGGTGGATCGGTCGCGAGGGAAACATTCCCTGCCACTATTTTAGCCGGTGGATTGGTCGCGAGGGTAACATACCCTGCCACTATTTTATGCCGGTGGATCGGTCTGGCCCCTTTCTCATACGATGTTCCACTATAAGTAATTAGTGTCTTTCCCATGTCTTACCAATTGTAGGGTTTGATTTTGCTGAGCTCGGGATCCCCCACTATTATTGCCGGTGGATCGGTCGCGAGGGTACATGCCCTGCTACTATTTTAGCCGGTGGATCAGTCACGAGGAAAATATTCCCTGCCACTATTATGCTGGTGGATCGGTCTGGGCCCGGCTCAACATCTTTCACTCTACGTGATTAATATCTTAAGTATCTTATTCAGAGGCTTTCACCCTGGACATGCAGGAATCATTAACTTCATGCTTAACATACATTTAAATCACCAAATGAATATGATAATACAAAAATTGTAAGCAACCACAACAACCCTAATTGTCCAAACAACTTTTATTCAGTCTCCTACGGACCCTTTTATAACTCCACGTACTATTTTTCATCCCAAGTGCTAAAAAGCCCAAAACAACACTTGCATTACCTTCCTTACATCCCAAATTAACTTTCCACACATAAATTTCATACCCATGTAAACATTAATCTCCCCATGCAAACCTTCGAACCTTTTTCATGCAAGCCCTAAAATTCCACGTGAAACCCTAAATTCGACCATGCAAACCCTAATACTGCCATTCAACCATCAATGCCACCATGTAAACCCTAATACCACCATACAACCCTAATAACATCATACAAACCATAGATACCACCATACAAACCCTAAATACCACCATGTAGCTATTAAAACCACCATACAAACCCTAATACCAACATACATCCATTAATACCACCAGGCAAACCCTAAATTCTGTCATACAAAACCCTAAATTCAATCCAACATAAACCAAAGATTCACCCATACCAAACCCTAAATTCAAACCATATAAGACCCAAAGATTCATTCATACTAAACCCTAGATTCAATCCATAATAAAACAAATATTCATCATTACCAAACCATAGATTCAAATCACATAAAACCAAAGATTCATCCTTACTATACAATTGATTAGATTCTCCCATTCATAACCACAAATTAGATTTTCCCATACAAGATCATAAGCTAGAGTCTCCCACATAAAATCATAAATTAGAATCTCCCAAGAAAAACCATAAATTGGATTCCCCCAAACAAATCATAAATTAGATTCTCCCAATCAAATCATAAATCAGATTCTCCCATATAATATCATAAATTATATTCTCCCAAAAAACATCATAAACTAGATTCTCCCAAACAAACCATAAATTCCATTCTCCCATATAACATCATAAATTAGATTCTCCTAATTATCATCATAAATTATATAACATCATAATTTACATTCTCCCAAATAAAACCATATATTATATTCTCCGCATAAAGCCCTAAATTATACTCTTCCACATAAAACCATACATTAGATTATTCCTTATAAAACCATAATATTAGATCAACTCACTTCCCTTAGTCAACTTCTTTCCCCATCCTCCTTTTTCATCCTTTCTCCCACACAAACCATATTAACATCCTCACATACATGTCTTACCGGATCACAACACATATCATCATACATAAATAATACACATGCCATGCAAAACATTCTTCAACTCCACGTCATACCACATACAAAATAATTGATAATAATAAACACAGGATACATAGCATGTGAAGTACATAATGCACATAAGCACATAAAAGGCCTTAGCACCCCTTACCTAAAACGACACTAGTCTTGGAGCACGCTCCTATGCTTCGTTAGGGCTTTGATTAGTTTTACCTATTATGAGAGAAAAGATAAAATTAGACTCCCTCCTATAAAAAATACTATTAATAACTAACTTAATATAAGACTAGGCTTTTAATAAAATATTAAAATAATAATAGCAAAAATATCAAAAAATAATATCAATATTAATAATAATAAGGTTGATAAAAACAGTAACAATGATAATAAGAAGAACATTACTCAAAAACATAGTAAAATAAGGGCTTCATCCCATTACTAAAATAATACTACTAATAATAATATTAGTAAATTAAATAACCAAATTTAGTAATAATAATAGTGATGAAATAATAATAATAACAACAACAACAACAACAACAACAACAACAACATTAATAGCAAAACTAATGTTAAAATATTTGTATTAATAATAATGGAATAAGAATAATGGAAATTCGAAATAGGAAATAATAATAATAATTATACTTATAACATTTTAATATAGGTAATAGTAAATATAGAAATAATAAGAAGAATAATAATAAAATCGAATTAAAATACAATAGGCTTCAGCCCTCAACATAAATAATAATAAAAATTAATAATAATAATAATAATATTAATAATAATGCATATTAAAAATATAAATATTAAGAATAATAATAATAGTATTTATATACAAATAATTGAAATAAAATAATTTAAGGGTTATAAAAATAGGGAAAATGGCTGAGAGGGTCTAGGGTTCAACAATAGGTTGGTGGGGATAGGCGGCACCAAAGGTGGTTCACGGCGGCGGCGCCAGTGGCCGGAAAAAGAGAAGAAAGAGGGAAAAGTTGCATGCTGGGAATAAGATAGGGAGAATTAAGATGGGAGCTGGGGTTTTTTTGAGTTTCCTAGAAGGAGAGGGACAGAATGGAGATGGTGGCGCAGCCAAAGGTGGCGGCGCACGGCAGCGGCGGTGGTGGCCGAATGGGGAAGAAGGAGAGAAAGAGCAGAAGAGAGGGAGAGAGAGGAAAAGAAAGGTAGGGGAAGGTGGAGGATGGTCTGCAGAACAATTTGAGCAGTGAAGGAAGCGGTGGAAGCGACGGAAGAGGTGGATAAGGGCGGCGCAAAGGGTGGCGGAGTTGGAAAATAGGTTGGTCGACGGGGTTACTTTGCACAGCTGGTGTGGTTTGTGTAAGATGAATCGATGGATATGGGACATTTGGTTAGCTAGAGGGAGGTGCAAGGAATATTTTGGTAGGCGGAATAGGTGGTGGCGTTGGCCGACGGCGGTAGGGCGGCCTTCTAAAGTGGCGGCGGCGAAAAGCAATGATTTCTGTGTAAGAAATCAAAAGGCTCGATATAAGGCTATTATGGGGGTATTTATAGGGTTAGAAGGGAGTTTAGGGTTCTGTGGGTCGGCGTGGGAATAGGAAAGTAGGGTTTTGGTTGCCGGAGGCGATGTTGGCCGGTGGGAGTGAGTTTCGGGTATGGATTGGTGGCGTAGAAAAAGAAGGAAATCGCGCAAGAATAGGGGAGATTTGTTTGGGTGAAAAGGTCGACGGTCAGCAGGGGAGAGAGAGGAGTGAAACGGCGGCGAAAAACCAGGGCACAGGGGCGGCGGTGCAGGTAGTCGACGGCGTCGACGGTAGGTGCGAAGGAAGAAGAAAATGGGGGGGAAGCCGGGCGGTTCGGGGAAAAGAAAAGAAAAGAAAAGGAGGCAGACCGGGTGGTCGGGCGCGGGTCGAAGGCGTATAAATGATACACCGAGTTTTAGTGATAAAAGAAGACAAACCCGGCGCAGAGAGGGACGGTAAAGGACGCCGTAGGTAGCGTTTAAATGAAACGCCGAGTTTGTTGTTGGACAGTAGTCAAAACGCGGCGCTAGAAGGGGGTAGGAGTAGCCGGCCACACGGGCTAGGCCGAAGGAAAGGAAGAAGAGAAACTGGGTCACGAGCTGGCCTAGTTCAGGGTGAAGAAGAAAAAGAAAAAGGAAAGAAGAAGAAAAAGAAAGAAAAAGGAAAGAAAAGGAAAAAGGAAAGAAAAGGAAAAAGGAAAAGAGAGAAATAATTATGTTGGGTATTTAAATTAATTAAAATATTTGGGATATTTAAAAATAATAATATTTGAATAAAATAATATTTAAATCCTGTTTTAGTCTAAATTAGGATTTTTAAAAGACTTTCCATAAATTCCTTTTTAATTAGCAAAACACCCTAATTTCTCCAATTAAATTATTTATAAAATTCACATTAATTTGGAACTATTTTATACTTCTTATTTTTAAATAAAATATTTTATTTAATTAATTTTCCAAAATAAAATCCCCGATTACCTAAAATACCCAAAACTTTTCTAATAAAAATACTTATAGATTTCTTCTTAATTTGCCCTAATTAATTCTCTTTTTATTATAATAAAAATAATTTATTAGATTAAAATTTTCTAATAAAATATTATTTAAATATAATATTTAAAATTAGAAATTTTCGGGCCATTTCATGTTTTATGTTAGTGCAAGTTGCCAACCCTAAATATGTCATTCGAAGGTCAATGGGGATACGCTCTACATTGTATCAAAGCCAGTTGGCAATGTACATGATGATGCCTTCTACAGTGATATCACCAATAAGGTTAGTACTAACATTACTTAGGTGATTAATTAGGCAATAAACTACGTCAAGGGCATCATTTAGGAGCATACACCATAGAGAAAATAACTCTAGTTTTCACATATTCCCTTAGCTTTCCCCTACCAAAAAGCATCCCTTCCAATAACCTTTGAAAATATCTCAAAGTCAGGTTATAAATTAATAGGCCTTGGCATGGCATTTACTATAAGGCCTAGGAACACACCCCTCTTTGGCATGGATATTTGAGTCTAGAATTCATGAGGATCACCGAATTGTGGTTCCTTCTAAAGTCTCCGACCAATAGCAAGAAAGCAAAGAAAAGAGGAGAATCTTAACAATAACATTTTTTTTAGACTCATTGAAGAGTCTAAAAGAACTCAAGAGTGATTCCATTTCTCGTGTGGTGTGTATGTGTAAAGAAACAGGCTAAACCGCCTCTAGCTAGAAAATAGTTAACATCTTCTTTTATCCCTAGTTTCTCAAGACATGTCCAATCGATATATCAAGTGGGTGTAATGTTTTGAGAAATAATTTCATTAAAGAGTTCTTTATCATCTGAATCAGCTAACACAATGTTGTAGTGATTAGAAGGTTTAGTATTTGGGGATTTACCTTTTCCTTTAGCTTGGTGCAATTGTGGTATTAAGGATTCCCCTTCGTGTTCTGGTTGACTCTTCTTTGTACACTTCTTTGGTGCAATTTTTTCATTTTACCTATGAAAATAAGATAGAAATATGATGAGAAATAGTTTGTAAAGTGGAATTTTTCGTGAAATACTTAATTTTGTTAAAAAAAATGCATCCTGTAGATGGAATTGTGAAGCAATTTAAAAAAAAAAAGCAATAATCATGCAACTTCCATATAAATTGGAAAATAATTTCTGAATTGTAATTATAATAAGAAGAGGAATGGCAAGAATTGGGGAAAGAAAAAGAAAAATCAAGTTGGTAAGGGATTACCCATGCATCGTTGTGCTTAGCCCGTGTAAGTGGATGTGGTGAGGATGAGTGTAGATGGTGATCATTGTAATTAGATATAGCAATTGGGGTGCTAGGGTGAGTTATGGTGGATGTAGGAAGGGAGAAGGAGAAAAGGAGTAGATGGTGGTGCAGGTGGAGTACATGGGTGTAAGGGTGGTGTAGTGGTGTAACAGGGTGTATGGGTACAAAGGTGGTGTAGTGGTGCAATTGGTGGTAGAGTGGTGTAGTGGGTCTTGTAAAAGGGAAAACAATGGAGTGGTTCAGTGTGCTAGTGGTGCGAAGGAGTGTAGGTATGTAAGGGGTGGTAGGAGTTAGTGCAGATGGTTGTGCGCTTGGGCTGTAAGAGGGAGAGAAGGTGGTTGTGCAGTAGTTTAGGTTTTGAAGAAAGATGACGACAAGTGAGAAAATGAGATTAACGGGCGTGTAGTGTGGTGGTTTGAGGAAAAGAGTGAGGTGATTGGTCTTGACCTATGATTCCAATTTCAACCTAAAAAACACCTGGGTTTTGCATGGTCGTGCGGCAGGCAGTGCCGAGGCCATGCAACCCTCTTTTCTTCATAATTTTGATTCCTCTTTCTCAGTAAGTTCCTCTTCATTTCGTATTATCCATTTAATAGATTGTACACTATAATGAGGCCTGCCAAAATGTTCCAAAAAAAAGGTTAAAATAAAACCAAAGATTAAAAGTAGATAAACGATGATCAAAAGTCACATAAAAACATAGGTTGCCTCTCATAGAGTGCTTGTTTAGGGTCCTTAGCTCGACTATAATATCTTCAATTTAATGGCAGGTTGGGAAGGGTGAAGGTGCCCGAATTCTTGATTGAAGATCCCATGATATATGGTTTCAATCTATGGCCATTCACCTTGCAGGTTCCCGTAGATTCACTCCATATTTTGATTGCTCCAAATAGATACACCTTGTGCACTTGGAACGATCTCGACCATCTAGAGTGTAGCTTACCTAGAAAGAGCTTTAGATGGGATTTGAATAGAAGTACTATGTCTCCTTCTCTAAAATATTTATGGAGAAATGTTCATTATGCCATCTCTTTTTTATTTCTTTATATATCTTGGCATTTTCATAAGTAGATAAACACAACTCATCAAGTTCATTGAATTGAAGTTTTCTCCATTCTCTTACCCCCTTCAAATCCAAGTGAATACTCCTAATAGCCCAATGTGCCTTGTGTTCCACCTCAATGGGAAAATTACATGACTTTCCATAAACCAATCAAAATGGTGTTGTGTCTATAGGAGTCTTGTAAGCTATCCGATAAGCCTAAAGAATGGCATCTAGCTATAAAGACCAATCTTTTCTTAATCTAGACACCATTTTTTATAGAATACCCTTTATCTCCCTATTTGTGATCTCAACTTGTCCACTAGTTTGAGGGTGATACAGTGTATCAATTTCATGAGCCACACCATATTTCCTCAATAGTGTGCTTAGAACCTCATTTGCAAAGTGTGGTCCTCCATCACTAATCACAGATCTTGGAGTGCTAAATCTAGGGAAAATAACCTTTTATAATAGCTTGACTACCACCTTCATATCATTTGTTAGAGATGATAACACCTCTACCCATTTCAATACATAATCCATCGCTACTAAAATGTACTTGTGGTTGTATGAAGATATAAAGAGTCCCATAAAATCAATCTCTCACACATCAAATAACTCGACTTTAAACATGTTGTTTAATGGAATTTTATTCCTCCTTGATATGTTTCCAGTTCTTTGACAAGCATCACACCTAAGCACATAACTCCTCACATCCTTGAAGAATGTAGGCCAATAAAATCCCACTTGTAGCACCTTTGCAACTTTTTTCGAAGTGCATGTATGACCCCCGTACAGTGATGAATGAAAATGGGATATGACATCTAGTACTTCATCCTCAGGTATGCACCTCCTAAAGATCTCATATGCATATCGTTTATAAAGGCAAGGATTTTCCCAGTAGTAGTGCTTGACATCTGAAATAAATTTATTACATTGTTGGTAAGATAGGTCTTTCAGTAGTACGACATAAGCAATGTAATTCACAAAATCTGTGAACCTAAAAACTTGGAGGCTCTCAACAATGAATAGATTATTATCGGGAAATAAGTCATCAAATGAGATATCATCTCCTTCTTTTACATTCATCTCTTGCCTAAGTCTAGAAAGGTGATCTACTACCATATTTCCAGCACCCTTCTTATCCTTTATCTTTAAATTTAACTCTTGTAACAAAAGGGTCCATCTAATCAACCGTGATTTCACATCCTTCTTAGCTAAGAGATGCCTAAGAGTTACATAGTTAGTGAACACAATAACCTTTGATCCAATAGCATAATATCGGAATTTTCCTAAGGAAAACACCACGGCTAGGAGCTCCTTCTCAGTTGTGGAATAATTTATTTGAGCATCATCTAAAGTTCTATTAATATAGTATATGGTGTATATCTTCCCTTCTTTTCTCTACCCAAGTACTGCTCCAATAGCATAATCTTTGGCATCACATATCATCTTGAGAGGAATGCTCCAATCGGGGGGTCTCATTAGTAGGATAATTGTCTAAGCTTCCTTCAACCCACTAAAAGCATCTAAACATGACTGATCAAATGCAAAAGGAACATCTTTAACGAGTAAATGGGTCAAGGGTTTAGCAATTTTGAAGAAATCTTTAATGAAATGCCTATAGAATCCAGCATGACATAAGAAACTCCTAACTCCTTTGATATTGGTTGGGGGTGGCATTTTAGCAATGATATGAATCTTGGACCTATCAATTTCAATTACACGGTTAGAGATTAAGTGACCTAAAACAATCTCTTCTTATGTTATAAAATGGCATTTAACCTAATTAATTACAAGGTTCATTTCTTTACATCTCTTCAACACTTTAGCAAGGTTATCTAGAGAGTCATCAAAAGAAGTTTCATAGATAGAAAAGTCATCTGTAAACACCTCCATGATATTTTCAATGAAATTAGAGAATATGGACATCACGTATCATTGGAAAGTGGCTGGAACATTACACAAGCCAAATGACATTCTTCTATAAGCAAAGGTGTCGTATGGACATGTAAATGTCATTTTCTCCTAATCACTAGGATGAATAGGGATTTAAAAGAATCCCAAATACTCATCTAGATAATAAAAATGGGAGTGTCTAGCCAACCTCTTCAACATCTGATCGATAAATGGAAGGGTGAAGTGATCCTTTAGGGTGGCTTTATTTAACTTCCTATAATCAATACACATATGCCATTCGGTATGGTGTAGAAATTAGTAATTAAGAAGAAGTGTTCCAAAATAGTGGAAACCATTTTTGAAACTACTCTAAGCTCACTTTTACCTTATTTGCTTAAGGATGGTAAGAAATGATAAGTTTATGGCATTATGTTAGGGTACATTATCTCTTAGATTTGTGATGCATAAATGCTAAACATGTTGGATTAGGCTAAGTATTAGTTATGGAATTGGGTAAAATTCCATCAAAACACAAACTAAAAAGGAAAGAATCAATGTATGATAAACTTGATAAAAATCAACTAAATAAAACTATGGATGTGAACCTAAAATCTTGGATTTCGACCTTAGATGCCTTACCAACGTTGCAGAAGAATCCCATATGCTGTAATCTAGCAGAATAACCTTTGAGAAACCATAGAAAAAGTAGTAGCAGCAACAACAGCTAAGTATCACGATGCCATCATCCGAAGTTGCTAGCGTCTTGACTTCACCGATGGCAGTCTGTTATTACCAAGCTCCCGAGGCACTAAAAGTGGTGAAGCCCTCACAGAAGTGGGACGTGTACACATATAGGGTCATCCTACCAAAATACCCTTATTTTCTTGTTTAACATTAATTAATACTTATCATGCACATTTATTAGATTAATCGCCATATCACATTAAAATTACCACCATGATAATACATTAAAGTCATCCACCTATGGAATCACATACTCCTTTTAATAATAATCTAATTCACTCTTTTGTGGCACACTAGACATGCATTGGTTCACCAACCATTGGTTAAAAACGGTGAAGCTTAAGGGAGAGAGAGTAAGGTTGTAGGGGGAGGCAAGTTATAGCAGGCAGCTGTAGCAGGTTGGCCATGGCATGTGGTGGTTGTTAGAGAAGGAAGGAGGAAAGATGAAGAATAAGACAAGGAAAGGAGAGGTAGGCTGGCCATGCAGTGGAGAAAGAAAGGGAAGTGTGCTGACCTGCAAGAGAAGGATAGGAGAGAAAAAAAAAGAGGTTGGGATGGCCCAATCGGGGGAGGAAAGGAAAGGAAAGAAGAGAAAAAGGTAAGCGGGTTGGGGCAGTGAGAAGGGAAGAGGAGGGGAAGAAAAGGAGTGGGCCAATGACCCAGCATCAGGGAGAAGGAAGGGAAGCAGGCCAGGTCAGAAGGGGCCAGGAAGAAAGAAAAAGGAAAAAGAAGGAAGAGAAAAAGGAGAAGAAAAGGAAAAAGGGAAAAATAGAGTAAAATAATTTTTTAAATAATGACATTTAATATTTTTGATGGATAAATTAATTTATTAGAATTTAATATATTGGTTTAAAAAGGGTAATTTTAATAAGATATTGGTTTAGAAAATTATTTAAATAAAATGAGTATGATAAAATAATAAAAATATTTATTTTAATTTATTAAATATTCATATCCATTTTTATATACTCAAAAATCCACATAATAATTAATTTAAATAAATTTAAAATTTAAATTATCCCTAGATGAGGGTTATTTATTAAATTCTAGGTTTTATATTTTTGGAGTATTATATCACTACCCCCATTAAAGAAAAACTTCATCCCCAAAGTTTACACCTTACTACTAAGGATATAATGAGGGATTCTGGGTACTTAGGGTAACTACCTCCTTAAGGGAAAACCTATTTGACCAAGAGGCAACTAAGTAAACGACTACACACATAAAATTAATAACCCAAACAATTACGAGGGATTCGACGATAAGCCTAAAGAGGTCGCATTAGGATCGATCACTTGCTAGTGTGCTCCAGCTAGAGAGGCTAACGGGTTACTCAGAGCATTTGATTTTGCTAAACTGATGGTTGCTGGGATCTCTGAATTTCTTCACAGGGTACGCTATAGCACTCAAAGCTCCTATGCCCAAGCTACCCACAATTGTGGTATTAAACCAATTTTCCCATACAATCCTGGCTTGGATGGTCTTCTTTGCACTGGTGGTAATGGTAGTGCCTAACGGATCTCTTACTAGCCTTGCCACAGGAAACACTTTGAATCTTCTTACACCGAACCCTAGATTGAAGTTGAGGTTGAACTCGAAAAACCTTAATATTGGGACATTGACTCTTTTTTATGGACTTTAGCTCTTCATTCTTCCTATTTCCTTGAATGGAGGCATGCTCCTAGACCAAGGCATTGGCGACATATGCTCTCTCGTATGGCATAGTCAAGATGCGGGAACTAGTCTTGGCCATCACACTTTAAACATCGAGATGGAGTCCTTGCTCAAATGGGACAACCACTGAAGCCTTGCTAGCTGCTATGCCTAGGGTGAACTTCACCCTCCCTGTGACACATGTGAAGCACTCTCGGATAGACAAGTTTCCTTGGGACAGCTCCTTAAATTCCTTGAGCTTGGCCCTCTTGAGACTTTCAGTGCGGAAATGCATGTAAAGCATAGTCTTGAAGTCTTCCTATAATGTTGATTATCTTCATCGAGCTCAGAAGTCTTCCCACCATGTGTCGGTTATTCCTCGAAGGAAGTACGCTACGATGCACGTCCTTCATTCCTTAGGGTAATTGAGCACCTTGAATATCTTATCAAAATCTTGTATCCAACTTTTGAGGATCACGGGGTCTTCTTTCTCGTTGTAGGTTGAAGGCCAATGACGAGAGACTCTGAAAAGTCAATCCTCTCCAATGCTCATCTGTGGATGATACGGAGGTAGAGCAATATGAGTTTAAGACACCAGGGAACATTGAGCTAACCCCATAGGTGTCTTGAATTCCCTTTCTAAATTGTCAACACGTCCGTCTAGGGCCATGTCAAGTTAGATGCAAAATTGAAGCATGTTATGAAAGGTTTTATTTCTTAAGCTAGATGAACTTAGCCAAGGTCCACTTAATCTACCCACACCTAATCTCATAGGTTCATATGGGCTTTAAAACAAGGGGTACAGGAGGAAAAACCCACTTAAAACCAATGGAAATTTGGAAATCTTTCGTAAAGTACCCTGATACTAACTCACAGTATCGGCTCAAAACATTATAAACCGATAAGGGTATCTAAAAACACATGATACCAACTTATGGTACCAGCTTGAAAGCACTTGATGACAGGGAGAATCCTTAAAAATGCTCTAATACCAGATTGTGGCATCAGCTTAAAAATGTGAATTTTTAAAAGAACTTTCAAAGTAGTGTCAACTCAAAACACTTAATGACAGGGAGAATCTTTGAAAATGCTCTAATACCCACTTGTGACACCCCTAAATTTCACTGTTGAAAATTTCGTCTTATTTAAAAATTAGTGGAAGCAAAAAGAAAAGACCGTAAATTTTAATGATGTTACACCACACTTAGTACCAGACCAGTTTTCTCCTACCATTCTAGTACCAAGTGCTAAGGCTAAAAAGAATAAAATATAATTTGCTTGAATTTAAACTTTATTTAAATTAGAGTAGCGCTATAAATTCATTATAAGAGTAAAATCCACTAATAGTGGTGACAAGAGTAAAAGCATTTACCAAGGAATAATAGGTTAAAAGGAAACCCTAAAATTATTCTCGGACAATCCTTGCACTCTTTCTCGATATTAACTTGAATAACACTTACAATAGATGTAAAAGGGACACTGTCCATTGAATAGGCAGGGGCCCATAAATGAAACCCTTCAATAATATGACACTGAGTAACGCTTTATACCAGACTGAAAGGTGGGACCCACATGCAACACATAATACATACGATATAAAAATAATAACATATACGAGCTTAAGGAATCACAATTGACATAAGGACTAACATACCATTCAACACCACACATAATAAGAAATGTGTAATATAAAATCCGTATGCTTAACAATTCCATCGCATACCCAAGCAGGGACAAGCACTGAAGCCAAGCTTATACCATATCAATAGATCATAACATGAAATCAATATTTTTAGTCATAGGCCATTAATTAAACAATTAATTAACATCATCTCTCAAATTATATCCATGTGAGTGTGGGAACCTCACTATTATGGTAGATGGATAGGAAACACTTTAGGGTAGAATACAACTGATCACTATTATTCGTCGGTGGATCGGTCTCTAAGGCACCCTGCACCTGGTTACTATTATTCGCCAATAGACCGGTCTGGCCCTGACTCACATGGTGTTCCACTGTAAGTGATTAGTGTCTTTCCATGATTTATTAATATCCTAAATTTAGTTTATTGAACTCAGGATCTCCCACTATTATCGCCGGTATATCAAAAAAATTTAGGGCAACATGCATCTAACTACTATTATTTGCTAGTGGATCGGTGTAATACCCCGTATTTTTTAAATCTAATTTTATTAAGCCTAATGATTTTATTAGCGTAATTTGATGCAAATATTTAATTATTTTAATTTTGATTCGTTTTATGGATTTATTGATGATTTTGAATTCATATTTGAATTTAATTAATCGTTGTTGTTGCGAACCATTCTAGATAAATTTGTTCGCGACCATGATTTTATTATATTCTTATGATTTTGATTTTCGATTAAAAATATGTATTCCCATTCTTTCTCGTATTTTGACTTTAATATTTTAGATTCTTTCTCGATTATAACTTCGTCGTGTGATTTTGACTTTATTTTGGAGTTATATTTTGTTAACGAAATACATTATTTAAATTATAGAATTTCTGTTTAAATGGTTAAATTTATTTTAATAATTATATCCGTAGAAAATATTTATGACTTTAAATTCATTCATTTTCGGAAATCGTTAATACTTTCGAAAAATCTTAAATTAAAAAGGTGTTTTGGTGATTATTTAAGAATTTCTTTCCGAAATTAATTTTCTTCTGTTTTACGCTTTTTGATTTACGAAAAAGCTATATCGGAAATTATTTAATTGGTCTCGGTTTATTAGAATTTGGCTTAAATATTTTATTACATGATTTTAAATGATTTTTCGAGGTCTTATAATGTATTTCCGTAAATAATATAAATTTTTACGTTTGTAGGTAAATTCTTCCGAAAATGTCTCTAAAATTTTTTATATAGTTCTTTTATTAATTTTAAGCTTTTGGAACCTTACGAAATAATTCCCGTTTAATAAATTTTAGGTAAATTCTTCCAATAATAATTTTATATATTTAGTATTTATTTTCTACTTGTATTTGAAAAACAAAATGAGCCACCCCAGCCGGCCTTCCCGCCCCTCTCCCTTTTCCTTTTTCTCTTCTTCTCTTCCTTTTCTTTTCTCTTTCCCTTTCCCTGCTCCTGACCTCTGCTTCCCTTTGCTCCTGCAACCCAGCCTCCCAGTCGCCTCCTTCTCCACTAGCCGCCACCGCCAGCCGCCGTAGATGGACCTATAACCGCGAGCAGCTGCAGCCGAAGCTATAACCGCGAGCAGCTGAAACCGCGCAGCAGCAACCGATGCCCCAGCAGCAACAGTGCAGCAGCAACAATGCACAGGTCACGCCGTCGCCGCCTGGTCACCGTCGACGTCTCCTAACCACCTGCGAGCTGTCCTCGGCCTCCGATGAAGCTTCTCTGGCCTTCCCTTGCTCCGATTGGTTGATTTTCGTTTGGAAAGCTTTATTGTGGATCCTCAAGCTAGTGATCTTTCTCTCCCTCTTATCTCGCTTAGCTAGCTTCGAATTTAGGTAAGTCTCTACTTACCTCCACTTATGGGTGTTTCGTAAGGACGTAATTAAGGCCGCCTGTGTGTTACATGTTTTACTCGCCTTGGATGCCTTGTACGATTTATATGTTGTGTCCTATATGTTATCTATTTTTATTGTGTAGCGCAGCTTGGAACCGAGGTATGTTCTCGTACTCTTGTCTGGTATGTGCTAATATGGGTATGCTGCAAGTTATGATGGATGTCATGTGACCTTTTAGGACATGCATGTTAAGGGTAAAATTCTTTTGAATAAGACACGTTAAGACACTAATCACTTAAAGAGGAAGATGTTGAGCTGGACCTAGATCGGTCCACCGACGAATAATAGTGGCAGGGTATGTTAACCTCGCGACCGGTCCACCAGCTATAATAGTGGCAGGGTATGTTAACCTCGCGACCGGTCCACCAGCTATAATAGTGGCAGGGCATGTGCCCTCCTGACCGTTCCACCGGCTATAATAGTGGGGGATTCCGTGCTCAACAAACCGAACGTAATAACGATAAGACATGGGAAAGACACAAAGTAATTACAGTGAAACATCATGTGAGTCGGGGCCAGACTAGTCCACCGGCGAATAATAGTGGCAGGGTATGTTGCCCTCGTGACCGGTCCACCGACTAAAATAGTGGCAGGGCATGGCCCTCGTGACCATTCCACCGACTATAATAGTGGGGTTCCCGCACTCACATGACTTGATAAAGACTATGATGTGAATCGACTATATTTACCAGAGATCTAAAGAATGAGTCTACCTGGACCATAGCCGGCCTTCATTATCTATATTACTACATGTTGTTTATGTGATTGTGGCCATGTAATGAGTTGTCAATAATATGGATTTTTCCTATCTAAGGTGCATGAGCTACTTTATATTTTGGTAATACCACACTTACATGTCTAAATAGGATGTTACATATGTTTCGCATGTTATTATATGTGTATGGTAGGTCTTATGATGTGGGTATTGAGTATGCATAATATTGTATCAACGTAATGCACCATGATTCAATATGCACTTGATGTTATAGTTTATGTCTCTCCCATAAGATAGGGTAGTGGCATTTACTCAGTATTAGACCCGTACTGATACTACCTTGGTTGAATGGGTCTTGTGATGATCCACTGATGGTGGGGAGCAGACCTCTTGTGTAGGTTTGAGATCGAATATTGTATTTGGGTGGAAGGCTTGGTTTGAGAGAGTAGGCAATCCGGAATTTGATCTATTGGGTTTTATCTTGTTTAGCTGTATTCATCTTTGGAAGTTACAAGTGTTGTATTTAAAATTTTAAGGGTATTGTAATTGACTTTCAATTTCTGGTACTCTGATAAGTTTTTAAAATTCGGATTTATTTCACAGGTTTCGCTTATTCATTCAGTGATAATTTTATTTAATGAATTGATTCACTTACCATCTGCCTGTGGATATCTCCTTGTGGGAGTTTATCCTCACGGCATAAATGTTTAAAATTTTGTTTGACAGGTTTTAGCCTTACATCTAGCATGATATAGATGGTATATATTTATCTTGTGTTAGATGTGGCGGTAACATTCCCCAAATTCTATTTTAGCTTCCGCTTTATTCTTTCAAAAAAAAAATTTTAAGAGTGAATTTTGGGGGTGTTACAATTGGTCTCCAAGGCATCTTGTACTTGGCCACTATTATGCCGATGGATCAGTCTAGGCCTGACTCAATAATCTTTCACTTCATGTAGTTAGTATTTTATTCATGTATGATTCAACGGGTCCATTTATGAAATTCAAGGGAAAGGAAAAGGTCACAAATCAAGAGACACAAAAATATACTAGCCGTAAAATCAAGTATTCTGTATCAAGGATCATGGAATACATAAAACCTTAAAATGTACTTCAAACATATCTAATACACATTTCCATGCGTACTTACAAACTAGGAACCTCTTATATGACTATGAAATAAACACCATATCACACCCTTAATTATCCATCCAACCCTAGGTTATGCCATGTTCTTGTGATACTTACTTGTAATACCCACTAACTTATTAAATACCCTTATCTTATTATTTTATATTATTTATGTCATATTAAGGAGACTCATTTAATCCATCGCATGTTATATGCAAGTTACCAATTTACCCCCATCATCCTTACAAAGTTACCGAAATGCTCCTTGTTTGTAAAATTACCAAGTCACCCCTTTTTATTTGTCAATTTACCATATTATTCTCCATGTTTACATAATCACTAAATTACCTCTTGTATTTGTTAGACTACCAACTTATCCTCCATACTTATTAAATCACTAACTTTACCCCTCATACTTATTTAAGTTACCAAATTTACCCTTCTCGTTGGTTAAATTATCGTACATCCCTTTATACTTGTTTAAATTACCAAATTATCCCTTAGGCCTATTAAATTACCAAATCATCCATCATACTTTTTACATTTACCAAATTACCCATTTGGTTAGTTAAATTATTAAATTGCCCGTCATACTCATTAAAATTACCAAATTACACTTTTGGTTGGTTAAATTACCAAATTGCCACTCTTACTTATTAAAATTACCAAATTTCCCTTTGGTTGGTTGAATTATCAAATTTCCCTTCTTATTCACTAAAATTACTAAACTATCCTTTTCATTGGTTAAATTACCAATTTACCCCTCTTACTTATTAAAATTAGCAAATTATCCTTTTGGTGGGGTAAATTACCAAATTGTCTTTCTTAATTATTATATATACCATTTTTTCTTTTTGGTTAGCTAAATTACCAAATTTTCCTTTTTACTTAAAAAATTACCAAATTACCCTTCCTTTATTTTAATTTACCAAAATGCCCTTTCTTGAAGCCAACTAACCAAAATACCCTTCTCCTTTTATTAAATGACCGTTTTAACCCTTTACTTTTACAAAATTACCAAACTATCCTTTTTTTTATTAATTTACCAAAATACTTTCTTACACACAAATATTACCAAGTTATTCCTTTTCTGAGTAAAATTACTAAAACACCCTCCTTACTTATCCATTTATCATTTTACCCCCTTTTACTCTTATAGATTATCATTTTGTCCTTATTATACAAATTTTATTAAAATACCATGACTACATAAATTATTGATATACACACTCCATACACATCATTCAACACCATGAACTGTAATTATTTATCATTAGCACACATTAGCACCTACCGCACACACTTATTTAGCCCACACCTTTTGCACATGTAAATTTACCAAAATGCCCCCAAGACGCATATTAACATTTACTATGCAACAATGACCACATTAGATTATCAAATCAAACATATGTATTTAACCTTATCATTAAAAACAACGCTCTTTCCTTAAGCATTATTTCTACACATGACACATAAATTAACATGCTTTGCTTTTCATCAACCAACATATGCCACTAAATACATTATACTTAACAACATTTATCATGCATATAAACATATTAAAAACCCTAATGTGCTAGCATACATATATCCACACATTTTAGTAGGGTATAATGGTAATAATGAAACCTCATTGGTACCCTAGTTAAAGGTTTGAGCTTTGATTAGTAAAATTAATACCTAAAAACAATATCAATATATATTATATTAGAAGTAGAAAAATCAAAAGAACAAACCATTATCAAAACTTAATTAAGTATATACTAATGTTACCCATTATTATACCTTAAGGCTTAGCCAAAAATTACCAAAGAGGGTAGTAGACTCACGCTGCTCATATAGCGTGAGCTGCATGCAAGGTGGAAAGAAGAAGGGTCAAAGAAGGGAAGAGGAGAAGGAAGGGGGTTGGTTTGGGTAAGGTTTTTGAGGGTTGGGTTGAGGGATTATGGAGGGGATTTAGGGTAGTAGCTAGGTGCAGGGAAGGAGCAGGGGTGTAGGTGGTGGTCGAGGGTAAGTGATCAGCAACTTAGGGTGGCAAAGGTGGTGGCTGCAGGGCTAGGAAAGTGGATGCAAGGGTGGTAAAGGAGAAGAAGAAGGGGAAAATAAGAGAGGAAGGGAGGAGCTACAAGGCTGCATTTCGGTCGAAGGAGGCAAGGTGGTGGTAAAGGAGGTTCTAGGGAGTAGATTGGTGGTTGTGAAGGTGACAGAAGAGGAAGGAGGGCGGCGAGTGGTGATGGTTCAAGGTGGAGGATGAGAAGGAAAAGAAAGAAAAGGAAGGAAAGAAAGGGGTGAGTGGGGTGAGTAGGGGTGGTAGGGTGGTGCAAGAAGGTTTATCAGGCATCAGGGAGGTGGTTGTGGTGGTTGGTTGGGTGGAAAAGGTGATGGTTGAGGGTGGTGGAGCAAAAATAGGGGAGGAGGAGATAAGGAAAGAAAGAAAAAGGAGTGAGCTCTGAAGGGGTTGAGGGAGGTTGAGGTAGGAGAAAAATTATTAGGAGAGAAGAAGAAAAAGAAAAGGGAGAGGAGAGGAGGCAGGTGTCGGCTAGGTGGTGGTAGGGGTGGTTGTAGGTTGACGGGTAGGGTGGCAGGTTACAGGAAGAAGGAAGAAAGAAAGGGGAAGGGAGAGGTATGTGAGGGCTATAGTGAAAGAGTATGTATGGCCCAAAAATGGAAGGAAAGGGATGAAGGAGAGAGAGCAGGGTTGCAAGGGGAGGTAGGTGGGGGTAGGCTGGTTGGGTGGGAGAGAAAGAAAGGGAAGATGGTAGGCCAACGCATAAGGGAGAGGGGAGAAGGATAAAAAAGAGGCTGGGTTGACCCAATCGGGGGAGGAAAGGAAATAAAAGAAAGGGAGGCGGGCTAGGGTGGTGAGAAGGGAAGAGGAGACAAAGAAAAGGAGTGGGCCAGTGGCCTAGCATGAGGGAGAAGGAAGGGAAGTAGGCCAGGCCTGAAAGGGGTAAGGAAGGAAGAAAAAGGGAAAAGGAGGAAAAGAAAAGGGAAGAAAAAGGAGAAGAAAAGGAAAGAGGGAAAAAGGAGAAAGAAAAATGGGGAAAATAAAATAAAATAATGGCATTTAATATTTTTAATAGATAAATAATTTAATAATTTTATTTATTAGAATTTAATATATTGGTTTAAAAGTGGAATTTTAGTAAAATATTAGTTTGAAAAATTATTTAAATAAAACGAGTATGATAAAGTAATAAAATATTTATTTTAATTTATTAAATATTTATATCCATTTTTATATACTCAAAAATCCACAAATAATTAGTTTCAATAAATTTAAAATTTAAATAATTCCTAAATGAGGGTTATTTATTAAATTCTAGGTTTTAGATTTTTGGGGTATTATAGAAAATGGAGAAAAAAGAAGGGAATCAAAGCCTCAGATGATATGACAAACTACAAGTATAAGACATACAAATATAAGATTGACCTATATTGCCAGTGTTAATAGTAAGAAAAAGAAAATAAAGTTAAGAATACCCTTTAGTCCTAACTCTAAAATCAATATTATCATGACACTCTAGGATGGTTTCGGATCGTGTAGTTGCTCATCCTTACAAGATAAAGGTTAAATAAGGCCATATACTTCCTCTCTTTAGAAAATATAAGCACTCTACATTTGCGTGTTTTAGAGGTATAATTGTTTTACTCAAAATTCTCCAAGTTGATAATGATCAACCATATGTTTGTGCACATTCTTATTCTCCACTACTCAAAGATATTATACAATACAAAAATCATGACACCTTATTAAGGTTGTAATGGGGTCGAGGTTAAAGGTAGCATAATTATATGGATATAGCTAATGGTCCAAAAGATAAGGAAGTGGAAACTACATGTATATATAACAAAATTTGAGATCAATAAAGTGCTACTCACTCCCCCAAATAACAACCAAAGCTCTTTTCCAACAACTAATTTCTACCCATTAAAGATTAGATTCTTAATTCCCCAAATCACAACTTCAATAATTTCATTCTTCTCTCTCTCTCTCTCTTTTATAAAGAAGAGAATAAAGCTACATTTAGATGATTTTCTCAACACAAGCTCTACCAAACACTTTTTTTATCACACCCCCATGCTTATTTCTTGACATACCTACGCCAAATAAGTTAGAGTTATCGCTCCCTAGTTTCGGATAAGGGTAAGGTAATAACTCTAAATTATGTCTACCAAGTAGGTTTACGATCAAATGAACAAGTCTCAGGCTCAAAGGGGTTTAAAAAAGGAGAAATGAATGTTATTGGGTAGGTCATTTAGGTAATGTAGCTATAAAAAGAAAGCATGTGCCTTAATCGTGTTAATGTATGCATAAGTCATATGTGGGCTCAAAAAGAAATCATGAAAGTTATAGTTTCATATATCAGAGGAAAAACACACAGTTAGAAAAGTGTAAGAGTGTATAAAAGATGGATAGCCTATAAGGCTCAAGATATTACTAATTCCTTTGCTACTAGCCCTATTTCGTATGTCTTGGTCTATATGGATAAATCCATGAAGATGAACTACTAGAGTGCTAAAATAATAAGTGGGTTGAGAGTTCATCAATTGGAGAGTTCATGCTTAAAATAATTTCAAAGCTTTTTCATTATACTTGCTTGCAACCTATACGTCTCACTAGTGTATGATCAAGCTATGTAGAGAATTCTATCATACTGTCATCATAGGCCTATCATTTTCCAAATGCGCATGTAGCATGTCTTGAATTCTTGAGTTTGATATTCCTAATTTAAGTGCAAGTTTTGTGTATGATCAACTCTACAATCAACTTTGTTCTTCTTCAATTTATGATTAATTCAATACATTTTCTTCTTTGTAAATTTTTATGCTATCATTATATTTGTTATGTAATTTACGTTTGTTTATGTTTCCTTACAATCTTGAGTGAGTAACACTTTTTTCTATAATTGAATTTGGTCTATTTTGGTATTAATATGATGAAGTAATGTATATGTTGAATATTTAGTTTGTATGTGCTATTTCATAAAGTAAGATTGATCATTTTAAGTCAAATTTGATAGAATCTGACCTAGTTAGATATTGTTTACAACTTAAAGGTTGAAACCATTATCAGAAATTAACATATGGATGGGAATTCAAACGATCATAAAAGTTGAGATTTGGTTATCAGGGATTATAGAATCGATGGCACTTAATGGGTTCAATTTAATTAGTTCGTCATGAAAGTAGTTAGAAAATTAGATTAAATATGTTCTTAGACCTTGAAAGAGGCTAAGGAATATATTTAGACCGACTATTCACAACTGTTGAACTAAACTACAACATAACATTTTTTGATTATCGAATAACATTTTAAAGATTGAAGTTCAATCCTAAGCTTTATATTTATCATTTTAGAATCTGTATTCAGTTAGTTGTTATATTTATTTTCATTATCTACCTCCATATTTTCACTCCATAATGATCTAGATATCTAAAATGATGAAGTTCGGTATTTAATTGCAAAGTCCTTGTGGATAAGACATTGAAGTGCTACAACGAATCCATACACTTACGGATTGGCACCATCAAGTTTTTGGTGCCAGTGCCAAGGACTTGGGCTAGTTGATATTGAGTTCTTTATTATTTTCCTAGATAAGCTTTTTTTTAATTTCTTTTTACTTTTTATCTTTCATCCTTTTTTCATGATAGCTCATTTCATTGCATCTTCAAGTACCTTTTATGCAACGATCCTTTTATCTTGGGATTTCTGCTAAGTTTGACCCTGAGATTGAGGGGATGTTTAGTGGACTAAGGAAGTAGATATATGATACAAAAGCAAACATTAGTTTAGAAGCCATGGAAAAAATAGATGGAGAGGAAGAGCCACACCGCTCTTTCAAAGAGTTTGCATCTTTGAATGCATACGAGATACAAACAAGTATAAGGAAGCTGAATGTAGCTACTAACAACTTTGAATTGAAGCCTACATTACTTAACATGGTGTAGCAAAATCAGTTTAGTGGTAGCCCAATGGAGGATCTGAATTCACACATTTCCATTTTCCTTGAGCATTGTGACACTTTAAAGATGAATGGGGTGTTAGATGATTTAATCAAGTTGCGGTTATTTCCATTCTCATTAAGGGACAAGGATAGAGCTTGGTTTCAATCACTTCCTCTTGGGTCCATCACCATTTGGGATCAACTTTCATGAGATTTCCTAAATAATTACTTTCCCCCCATCCAAGACAGCTCAATTAAGGAATGCCATTATAAGCTTTAGTTAGAAGGATGGTGAGTCTCTCTACGACGCCTAGGAGTGCTATAAAGATATGTTAAGAATGTGTCCACACTAGGGTTTGGAAGAATGGTTACTAGTTCACACCTTTTACAATGGCCTCCTTTACAACACAAGGTTAACCCTAAATACAGTAATAGGAGGCACTCTTATGAACAAAAACATACCCAAAGCCAAGTAATTGATCGAAGACATGGCTTAAAACCACTACCAATGGTGATGTGAGAACTGTTCCACTAAGAACAGCAGTATGTATGACATTGATTGATGCGGGAGCAGAGCCGCATGACACGGCACCAACTAAGATAGTTACACTACTCCACGCAGATACATGAACATGGAGGTGCATGCATGGGCTGCATGCAACGTTCTTTAGTTAGCGTAACGTTTATTATTAAGTCATTTATTATTATTTTTATTTTGAGTCAAATAAGGCTGTTAGTAGCTAGATCATTTAATATCTTCTAGCTAGTGTTAAGTCATTTATTATTATTTTTATTTCGAGTCAAATAAGGTTGTTAGTAGCTAGATCATTTAATATCTTCTAGCTAGTCTTAAGTAATTTATTACTATTTTTATTTCGAGTCAAATAATTTTGTTAATAGCTAGATCATTTAATATCTTCTAGCTAGTCTTAAGGGAATTAATGCTTTTGGAAGAGAGTTACTGTTATTTACTTTTAGTCAATTAGTGACTAAATATTAACTAGCTAGTCTTAAGGGAATTAATGCTTTTGGGAGGGAATATGCTTGTAATCTTTTGAAAAGATGCTCGGTTCCTTGGCTATATAAACCATAGGAGCCCGAGTAGAAAGACACAACTTGAATAAGAAGAACAACCTTAAGCATTGCTTAAACCTGAATTCTGTGTGGATTCATCTCGTAACAAGTCGAATCTGTGTGAACGATTTGTTTCGAATCATCTCGAAATAAAACCGAATCTGTGTGAACGGTTTTGTTCTCGAAACCTTAATCTTTATTTCTGTGTGGTTTAAAGATTAATTTACCCTTCTACCTCGTGTTCCATCATCATCCACCCCTTCGAATCCCCATCATCAACCTCCATAATCCATACTCATCAAATACTCCATATAAACTCCATCTAAATCTAAAAATCTAACCGTGCACGCATCATTGATGCTTTGGATCATCTTTCTTTTCATGCTAATGCATTGTTTCAAAGATTTAAAAAATTAAGTGTTCATGCATTAACATCCTCTTCTACTATTTGTGAGACTTGTGGTATTACAGGGCACTCATCATTTGAATATCAATCTATGGCTACTCCACCCCTTGAAGCAACCCTCGCAGACCATGTCAATTATGTGAACAATTTCAACCAAAAGGGATACCTGTTTCCTCCTACCTACAACCTGGGATGGCATAATCATCTAAAAATATCCAACAAGAACTTGCCACCTAATCTCATTCCTCAATCAAACTTTAAGCCTCTAGGTTTTCAAAACCTTAGACAGTCATTTCCTAACCCTCTAAAGCCCAATCTTGATTTAATGATGGAGAAATTTATAGCTTCTTAGAACAAACAAACTAAGGATTTGAAGAACTTAGGTAAGAACTTAAATTCTAAGGTTGAATCCCTGGCCACCCATAATAAGATGTTAGAAAAACAAGTTATCATAGTGGCCCAACAATTAGGATATTCTTCTAGGCCCTCTAGATTGCTTCTGAGGCAACCAAAGACCAATCCCAAGGGATCTATCAATGCTATAGTACTTAGAAGTGGGAAGAAATTAGAAGGCTCTACTTTGAGGAAAGAAATTAAAGATGTGGATGAGAGAGTCAAGGATGTGAAAGAAAGGAATGGTGAGCCTATTAACAACGAGAAAGAAACCACCTCAGGAAAGGACCATAAGGTTGAGAAATATGTCCCTCTAACACCATACAAACCTCCACTACCTTTTCCTCAAAGACAAGATAAGTAAGGTTAGAGAAAAAATTTGGGAGATTTGTGGAGATTTTGAAAAGGTTGCATATTAACATCCCATTTGTGGAAGTCATATTTCAAATGCCTGCCTATGTTAAATTTCTTAAAGATATTCTTTATAATAAGATAAGATTAGAGGAAAATGAGAGCGTAGTTCTGACATAGGAGTGTAGTGATATTATCTAAAATAAGCTTCCACCTAAGCTTAAAGATCCTAGCTCATTTTCTATTCCTTACCATTGACCATGCTCTTTGTGATCTTAGGGCTACTGTAAGTTCAATGCCTCTTTTTTTTATAAGAAATTTTAGATTGGAGATACAAAACCCACCACCATTTACCTCTAATTAGTGGATTGATTGGTAAAACATCCCGTAGGTATATTAGAAGATGTACTTATCCAAGTCGGTAAGTTTTATATTCCGGTTGATTTTGTTATTCTTGAGATAGAGGAGGATGCTCAAACCCCTATCATAATGGGAATACCTTTCTTGGCTACCGCGGGAGCGGTAATAGATGTGAAAACGGAAATCTCTCTCTCAATGTTGGAGATGAGAAAGTGGATTTTGATTTACCCTCTATAGTAAAATTTTCATTAATTAATGACACTTTCTTCAGGATTAATACAGTAAGTATGGTGATTCGAGAGGACTTTTCTAACTTGATCTCAAGTGATCTGTTAGAGAAATACTTGATGAAGAATAGATTTGATTGCAAAGTTGATCATACACAAAACTAGCACTTAAATTCATAAATTAAACTTAGAAATTCAAGACATGTTATATGAGGTTTTGCTTAGCAAAAAAGAGGAAGAAAGTCCCCTAAAATATGATAAAACGTCCCCCAAAAAGTCATTAAAAACCCCTCTAAAAACTACCCACAAACAATGCTACATCGTGTGTCAATAACGTGGGTAACTTATGCTGCATGTCGGTGCAAGGTCTGCATAGGCTACTCGTGCAGCATTTTTGTTCTTGACTTGCCGTGCACGTTGAGACTCAACTCCTGCATGGTTGTGGGGCAGGTTGTGCTGAGGTAGTGCAGCATGTTTGGCCTTCAAACTGGGCTATATTAGGGTTGCACGAGTGTGCAACTGGCTATGCTAAGGTTGTGCAACACCATTTTCTTATCTCTTTTGACTTCTTTTTAGCTCTTTGACTTCCTTGACTCCTTCATAAACATGAGGGATTGATTTATCTTCCTTCAATGCCTTTAATACTTGATTTTATACTTCAAATACATGCACCACTTCCTTGGATTTGTGAGTTCTTGTGTAAATCCCTAAAAAAATACCAAGAGAGTTGTAGCACGCATAATGGATTTGAACCAAAATAAAATTCATATTTCAGACCAAATAAAGTCTTAAAATGAAGGCAAAGCAAGGTAAAAATATAGAAAATATTCAATTTATCAGAAGAAAATAAAAAAGAAAGAAAAGAAAAGAAAGAAGGGTGATGGGCTAGGGTGGAGGTACAAACTAGGAAGAAAAGAGAGGAAGGACGAAGGTGGGTTGTAATGGCAAGATGGGGTGAAAAGAAAGAGGAAATAAGGAGAAGGGTAAAAAAATAAAAAGGAGATAAAATAAAAGGGAAAAAGGGAAAGAAAAATTTTTGGATTTAGGATTAGGTTTGGGTTTAAATTTAGGGAGATAATCTAAAATCTTATTTATCAATTATCTGAGGTTAAGATGAGGCTAAAAAAACTATAATGACCTAAATATTTAAATTAGGATTCAATTTAGGGTAATGCAATTTGGCTTAAAATAAAGTTATAAATTATCCAAGATCTAGATTAGGTTAAAATATAAATTATCTGAGATTAGGATTAGATAAAAATTAAAGGTATTATAGTGCTATCAAACATAGGTGCCTCATTTTTTTCTCTAAATCTCTAGAACTTTGCCAAATTTTACACGATAAGAAGAATTAAGAAAACACAAACCCTGTTGATTAGCATACTCACCCCCTATTTCTTCTCATTATCTTGAATTCAACCCAAACTTCTTTAGACATGTACATGTACTAATCCAAGATAGTCTACATACCCAAATACAAGTCATGTGTTTACTTGAAGACTCCACTAAATGGAAAGCCTATAAAATAAGAATAAATGTTCCTTTGATGTGCTATGATTGATGAAACACCAAGTAGGATGTCAGTATGATTAAGTATAAGTACAAGCACTTAAAACATAACCCCAACAATTCATAAGATATCACATATTTCCTTTAACATTTTTAACCTTATAATGACCTAATGATGATAACATAAAATATAAAATAAGAATAAACATGAAATATGTTTTATCGATCTATAAGATATCATTGTTGTAATCACTATAAAGCCTTGGGTCACATGTCAATCCTCAAATGGTAATAAAACCATTTTTAGCACTTAAGTTGTATATATTACCTCAAATGGTCTTTGCTAAGGGAAAAATTAAAACACGAAAAAAAAATTTAGGGGAATGCCCAACCCCATTAAAACATGGAGCAGGCTATTAGGAAAATTCTCAACCTAATTTAAAAACATTGATAAAAATCTTAAGAGAATGTTCAACATAATACCACAATTAAGGGAATGTCCAACCCCAAGCAAGCACTTAGGGGATGTTCACCCTTGCTACTATGCCATGTATAATTACACAATTACAATTATATCTAATCCATAATTATATACATCCCCTATATAGATAATGTAGAGTAACAAAGAGAATGAACCACTATATTGGATCCATCATTTTTTTTGATTTCCTAGTAATGTAGTCATTGACTTTTGGGTTTTTTAATTATTTCCCCTAAAAAGTTATCCATAAAATGAGTTTTAATGATCTTACCTATAACATTAGTGAATGCTTTGTATGAGCAAACAAGCTAGTTTAAAATGTTAAAATTTATTTACATGCCTAAAATTGACATTAAACCCAAATGACATATCACATATCATAGAGGGTGTGAAGCTAACACAACTTAGAATGAAAATGTACTAGCTTGATCACTTAGTGTTTAATTAAGAAAAATAATATTTTTTTTGGGTGTAAAATTGAAAAATAAGGTCTAATTCCATTTTCAGAAGAAAAAAAAACATTTTTTTAGTCACCAAGATAAGGATAAAAAGTCAAGAGTCAATGATCAATAATTAGGCCACGGTCATAAGTCAAAGTTTGACTTTTACTATATATCTTCTCAACAATTTACCATTTTATGGATAATAGTAATTAAATCTTTAAGTAACCCTAAATAGCATGATTAATTTTCCCTGACCCAACTTTTAGTGATTAGTAGATAATTAGTGAAGAACACCTTAATTAAGGTGAAGAACATTTCGAAAAATATATTCAAACTTTAATCAAACATAACTTAAATTATAATAAACCAAACATCAACTTCTTGTAGACCAACTTGCATCTCAAAATTTCAAGAAAAATCATGGAATCATTAAATATTAGAAAAATTCACAACATCATCACAAAAATACAAAAAGCCGAGACATAAAAAAAATGACATAAATTGACAACTTTGCGCACTTGTACAAAAATGATCATACATTTTTACATATTAATATTTCCTATGGATTGTAAAGTTTGTGGTGGAATTGACACATATATCTTTTGAGAACACCCTAAAGGGGTGAACAAAATTTTTTGTAATGGAAATGATTAAATAAAAATTTAACACATGATATATAGTAGTTCAAGAGTAAATTACTCTTTACGTCCACTACCAAAAGGTTCTCCCTTTTGGATTTCTAAAATAGTGACATGTTTTACTGATGATCACTCTTCTCTTGATTTATGAGCCTTACGATATTAATAACCTTCTCAAGAGATGATTAACCAATTCACTTATTTATCTTCTCTATGCTCACTACACGAATATCTGAAGAATGATAGGCAAACACACGCTAACCGCTTTAAGATTTTTAAGAGGATTTTGTGATTACAAATGATTTTCACCAAATACAAGATATAAAAGTGTTGATATTTGAATAATATGTAATCTAGCTAGATGTAATGTAGGATATTACAATTTAAGAATATTTCTAGCTAAGAGAAGTGACAAAAGAATACTTTTTAGTAAAAACTCAAAAATATGAAAGTTTAGAAATTTGAGTGAGCAATTGAATGATTTTATTGTAAGGTTTTAATTACACAATCTACGATCTTAAAATTTATTTTTAATAAATGCATAAAGACCTTATTTATAAGGGTTACCTCTTGTATAGAGTTTAGATACAAATTTGCAAAAAGTTATCTCGCATAATGGGTAGAAAATCAGCATTTAATGTTGACTAATCGATTGATTTGTTCCAACTAGTCAATTATTCATGTTTTGGCCAAAATAAAAAGTTACCATTGTGTGAACCACTAAATTGGCTTTTTCAAACTAGTTGATCGATTTAATAATGTATATGGTTTGTCTTAAAATACATATGAGCAATATTCTTCTATGGTGAGACCAGTCGATGTGTTCATTGTACCAGTCGATTGGTTTATCAAAGTAGTTAATTGTTTTGCCAACTAGTCAATAAATTTGGTAAAAACTAGTTGATGTGTTTAAACATAGAGGAGTTGGATTTTTATAAAAATGAAACCTATGGATAAGTTGGCTAAACTAGTCTATCAGTTCCTTAACCAGTCAATCGGTTTTCTTGAACAAGTCAATGTGTTTTAATAGAGACTAACTAGGTTTTTCCAAGATTGAGAGCCATAGATTGGTTAGTCAAACAATTCGATTGGTTTCTTAACCAATTGATCGGCTTGCTTGAACTAGTCGATCTGTTTAAATAAAGATGAATTGGATTTCTATAAGATTGAAACTAATGGACCGGTGAGTAAAGCTAGTCAATCAATTTCTCAACCAGTCAATCGGCTTACACGAACCAGTTAATTTGTTCAAATAGAGATGAACTAGGTTTCTGCAAGATTGAAACCCCTAGACTAGTAGTTGATTAGTTCCTCAACCAATTTATCGGTTTGCCTAAACTAGTCGATATGTTTAAACAGAGATGAACTAGGTTTCTATAAGATTGAAACCCTTAGAATAGTTGGTAAAACTAGTAAATCGATTTCCAAACCAGTCTATTGGTTTGAGTAAACCAATGGATTGGTTTTATTTACCAGTTGATTTGTTTGAATTTTAACACAACTAGTGACTTTGTTTAAACTGAACTAGTTGATTAGTCTGAGGAATAATGGTGTGCCTCTGGCTGGAACCAATAAATTTGCTTTGAAAATACTTTTCAAAGATTTATGAAATGTAATCAAATCAAGTATTTTTCAAGAAAGAGTTTTAAAGATGTTTTTTTTCAAAATATGAACTTTCCTTAACTTAAATCTTTTACAACACACCTAAGACTCATACAATACTTGTCATTAAGTCTTGGTTCCTTTTGTATGTGTTTTTTTCTTAATTATGCCACCTTAAGCAAATACATTAGATACCAAGATCCATTTGTTATCATCAAAACAAGTATAATGACATCGCTCAACCTTTAGGCTATGTTTGGTATGAGGGTAAAGGGGGTGTAAAAATTACAAGGGAAATTATTTCCCTTTTCCTTTATGTTTGGTATGGGGAAAAATTTATTTGGGGGTAAAATTTTACTATTAGGTGGGGGAAATTTTTTTCCTGATTCAATTGCCAAGTAATTTTATTCTCCCCACGTCTTCTCTCCTCTCCCTCCTCGTGTCTTCTCTGCGCCAGACAAGTCCTCAACATCAGTTGCCTACCCTTGCTCGTTGTCTTCCTATCGAAGCTTTCCTCTCGAAGCCAAAGCCTACCTCTCTTAGCCAAAGCCTGCCCCTCGAAGCTAATCTTCGGTGCTTCCTTCAACAGATCTGTAAGTTTCATTTATGAATCTGTGCTGCCTTCAACAGATCTGTAAGTTTCATTTATGAATCCATGCTAATGTATACCTGTATTTTGGTTAATGTTTGTGGTCTGATATGGATTATCAAAGCTTAATGTTTCATAGCTTCCTTCCATGCCTAGAATCCGTAATTCTCATTGGCAACTTAGCTGTTTGTCTTTCTGCAACTTTAAGCTCGTGAAACTATGTATGATTGGATTTGTTTCTTGTTTCTGTTCTTTTGTTTTCATTGCTACTGGCCGATAGTTGCAGGCGTAGGGTAGAGCTAATATCAATTAAGCAGAAGGGTTGGTTTGAGACATAATTGTGTGAAAATTAGTTGTCTATTTTTTATTTTATTTTTGCTGGAAGAAAAAGACGATGCCTAGGGTGGTGATGATGGTGTTGGATCAAACAAAAACCAGAGGCATGGGTTGAGAGGAAGGGGAAGGAGAAGGAAGGAAGGTGGTCAAGGTGTTGGGCTGGGGAAAACAGATCGGGAAAATGGAGATGGTTCAGTAATATATAAAAATTGATATAAACAGAGTATAAATTTTCTTGGGAAATTGTTTAATGTTGGGGTAATTAGGGCAGCTATAGTATCTTCAGAAATTATGAGAAACCAACAAAATGGCTACTATTTTTCTGCTACTACTGCTGCTATATATTTCATGGCTGTTGTTGCCTCTTTTCTCCTTATTTTTCCTTGGCCTTTTAACCTCCCCAACATCTCTCTCCATCTTGGTGTAACTTTGGTTTGTTAGGAGGTTGTTGGGTGTGTTTTTGTGGATGTTCTTGCTACGTTTTTGGCCCCTCTTCTGCAGAATTGCAGCTGCATTTTTACATCCCCTGCACCACCATCTATCACCTTCTCTCCTTGTTTTTTTGTGGCTCTGTTTCCTCCATAGCAGCCTCCTCCAATCTATTCTTTGATTGGATTAATTTGATGGTTGATAAGAAAATTAAGCTGGAGGAATTTTATAGTTCGTTGTATTATGTATGTATGTATGTATGTATGTATGCATGAGAGGGGTTGGTCGAGCAAGAAGGGAAAGGAGAATGAATGAAAATATTAATTACCAACTTCAATGGAGGAATGCAATCTGGTATTGATAGAATAAGTTTTTCATTTCAAACTGGGTTCAGATTGTTCTTCACAACTATTGTCTTGACCGAATGCAACAAAATAATGATATATATGATAGAAAATAATAAAAAATAAATATAAAATCCTTTTAATTAGTTTACTATGTGTGTGTGTGGGAATCCGATCCACAGGGTTAATTCAAGTGACTTACTTGATGCCCCAATGAAAGGATGGCGTATGGATCACTTGACACCATATCACACACGACTAAGTTGTTCCCTTTAACTATGTTTACATTTATCAACCCGACAAATTCAATCATACCATGCTGCAACTTATAAAAACACAAGCGATCAAATATATATGTTAGACCTGCTAAGTACTTTTCTGGTTTATTTTCTATCAGTTACTTGATGATCCAGTTCATTTTTTTTTTAATTTAATTATTAGATGCTTCATAGTCCCAGTCCGTCCCTTAAATTTGGTTTCATTGGACACCACTTGAGTTTACAGAGCGATCCTTCATCTTTAGGTGTGATTCAACGTCCCGGCAACTTAGGTTTGAAAACCAAAGAGCACTAGCGGCAACATCGGTTAGTCTAATCCAGCGTTGGATTTATTTTATGTCTGCGTTTATTATTAGATTATACTACTAGTTTTGTATCGTTAATTTCAGTAATTAATTGCTAAGTGAAGTTTACTACAATTTCACCACAAATGGTAGGGTACATTTTCTAATTATTTTCCTGTAATCACGTACACAGATATTAAAGAATTTATTAGTAGACAAAATAGGCAAAATTCTTTACTCGACGTTGCTCTAGTAAAATAATAAGTTATTTAAATTTGTTATATTATAAGTTTGATTATTAAGTCAATTTATATATATAAATATTTTTTTTTATCAAACGTAAGATTATAATAAGAACATAAGATGTCACATATTATTATCATCATAACAATAGGTTAGTTTATAAGTAAAACAGTACTTAGTTTGAAACTAATTATTTTAAATGAATATATAGTCACCACTTATAATGCGGTATTTATAAACAAGATTCTACCAAACAACTAAATGAGCCTCGAATAAGCTGTAAAACCTTTATCGGTAGAGCTATCCGACTTAAAAAAATGAGCTCAAGTCAAACTTGTCTAAACTTAAAATAACTTGTTTAATAAATGAATATATAAATAAGTTTGAACTTGACTTCATTAAATTAATAAACAAAATAAGTCTAGCCTTTATGAAATCAAATTAAATTGTCTTGTGAGTCAACTTAAATTATTAACGGCTCTAATAAGTTAATTATCTTTGAAATTACTATGTGCAGACTTATTCGATGGAGGCAACATATATGATTTAATGAGGTGAGCCCAGGAGGGACCAAGCTAGAAAGATTATAGTATTAAATATGGATGTAGCATGTGAGAAAGGATCTGTTTTCAAATCTTTGGTTTCGGTTTAGAAAAATTAAAATAAAATGGAACATTCAATAAATTATATAGTAGCTTGTTATCAATTTAATTTCATGGTTTGTTCCTTTTATCCTTACCATTACAAAACAACAAAGTTTATGATGATCCTTTTTTGCAGGTCGATGATCCTTGCTTGACTTTTGGACATTGGTACATTTATTCTGTGTGGTGCTTCTTTTCTTGAAATTTTAGTTGGTTTATGAATGATACTTATAATTTATGTAACCTGGATCATTCCATACATTGTGGTGATTTTTTTTGTAAACCTAATACTATATGCAGCCATGGCTCGTTTACCATTATCAAGGACAGAAAGGAATATTATGGTGGCATTTTGGTTTATTAGATTGAAGAATCAATACATAATATTATTATTAAGTTATCTACTTGATGTACTAGAATCTATCAAACAACCCAAGATGACTGTACATTCAGCTCAAAGAACTCTTGAGCAAGGAATTAAGAATGTGGATGCATTTCTTAATTTTGATGTTAGTTGTATTGATCAACTTAGAATGGATAGGCATACATTCCATGTGTTGTGTGGGTTGCATCGAAATGAAGGTGGTTTAAAAGAGTCTAAAAATATGTCAGTTGAGGAAAGGGTTGCAATCTTTTTGAACATACTAGCACATGATCAGAAGCATAGGATGATTCCGAGAAGATTGAAAAGATCCACTGAAACAATAAGTAGAAATTTTCATCAAGTGCTTAGAGCTGTCTTACGTTTGCATATCGTGTTGATGAAGACTTCAGAACCAGTGCCAGAAAATTCTACAAATGAAAGATGGGAATGGTTTAAGGTAGAATTCAACCTTACTTTTTTAATATATATTCGAATATGTAACTAGGTTTTCATATTGCTAACTAGTTATAATTTTGGTCTATCTTGAATCAATATAATTGTCTAGGAGCATTAGATGGAATATTTATCAAGGTTAGAGTTCCGGATATGGACAAGCCAAGATATCGAACAAGGAAGGGAGAGTTGGCAACTAATGTTCTAGCTGCATGTTCCATCGACATGCAATTTACTTATGTTTTACCAGGGTGGGAAGGTTCTGCTGTAGATGGTAGAATATTAAGAGATGCTATTAGTAGAAGAGATCCATTAAGAGTTCCTCGTGGTAAGGAAATTAAACTTAGCGTTGTAAAATTTTTAGCATTTGAAAAGTTAACTAATTTTTTTCCTCGCTTATATATAGGATATTATTATTTGGTTGATGCGGGTTACACCAATGGTGATGGCTTCCTTGCTCCTTATAGGGGTCAATGCTATCATCTAAATGAATGGAGGGATGGGTATCAACCAAACTCCCCGTAGGAGTTCTTTAACAAGAAACACTCAGCTGCTAGAAATATTATTGAGAGATGCTTTGGATTGTTGAAAATGCGATGGGCAATTCTACGAAATTCAAGTTTTTATGATGTTAGCACACATGCAGACATTATAACTGCATGTTGTCTTCTTCATAATCTCATTCATAGAGAAATGAGGTGGGATCTGATGGAACAAGAGTTAGAGTTTGAAATAATGAGCACTTTCATGGAAAATATAAATGAAGGAGATAATCTAATTAGTATTATTGATACCTCAAATGCGTGGACTGCCTGGAGAGATGGTATAGCACGTGAGATGTTTGATAATTGGTGACTTCGAAGGGGTGTTGAGTAGGACATGAATGAGATGATGATTATTTTGTATATATATATATTTTTTGTAGTATTTAGACATTTTCTTTGATGTAGTATTTTAGGAATCTTGACTTATTGTAGTTGTGTTGATCATTTAGAGACTTTTTCGACATTTTTAATTAATGAGATTAAGATGATTGTATTGCTATGTTTTAATTATCTATGAAATTTTTAGATGATGGTTGTATTATATAGTTTATTGTTTGTATGTTTTTAATATCATGGAAAATATATAACAATGAGTACTATGAGTTCAAACTCAACAACTACTAAAAAAGGTCAGACGAGGACTTGGAGACATGATGAGGATGAGAAGTTGATACAGTTTTTGAAAGAGATGTGCCAAGATGAAAAGTGGAAGGCCGATGGTGGATTAAAAGCTGGATATCTACTTCATTTGGAGAAGCTTTTTGCTGAAGCAATGCCTGATTCTGAGTTTAAATCCATGAATACTGATTCGAGATTGGGTTACTTGAAAAAACGCTTCAATACTTGAAGTTAAGGAGAAAGGGAGTGGCTTTGGATGGAAGGAGGAACAAAAGATGGTGACGGGTGATCGAAAACTATTCGATGAATGGGCTAAGGTAATTTCTTATTTCCTTTGTAACTTTTATATTCAAATTTTGCTTGATTTTTTTCTCTCATATTTGGATATCAATCCGTCTTTGCTTTTCTATTGTTGTATATGGATCATACAAATGTTAATTTCACTTCTCATTGTATTTGTGTAGATATATCTTATGCTTTTATTTTAATTGTTGTAGAGTCATAAGGATGCAGCGGCGTTATATATGAAGTCATTTCCTTTGTTCGATGATATTAAATATATTTTTGCTAAAGATAGGGTTGTTGGTGCTAATACTGCTACTGCTACTGATAGAGTCGAGGTTGATATGTCACACGACTCTATTCTAGAAGCCATTCAAGAAAATGCTCATATGATAAACGAAGATGATGAAAATGATGAAGATGTTGACAATGTATCAGCTCAAGCATCTGAAACTAGGGGCAAGAGAAAGAGATCAAGCGCAACTGCGGGTAGTTCAAAAAAATCTAGAGCTAATAAGGAAGTGGAATCGGCATATAGTATCATAAGAAAAACTATGAAGCAAATATCTACTGATAACAAGGATCAATATAAGGAGTTGATGAGTATGTTGGATAGAAGCCCGGGGTCTTACAAAGACGGCTTGTATGAAGAATTATTAGCAGTCCATGGCATATCTAGAATGGAAGTAATGAAATTAATGAAAAAAAATGAATCAAGAAGATGTGTGTAATTTTCGTCGATTTAAGGATGAAGATGAGAAATATGATTATCTTAGGATGTTATTGGATGAATTTTAGGTTATGAAAATGCTTTTATTATGTATTAGATGGATTGAAGTAATTTTTTTTTAATTAGATGAGGTTTGTAGACTTTTTTATGTTTTAATGGATAATTGTTATCTTTTTAGCCATTAAATATTTAGTATGTAAATTAATTGCAAATTTCTTATTTTAAATATTATTATAATATATTCATAGATTTTTTTAGTTATTGTAATATGTTATTTTGATTTATAAAAATTAAATTAAAAATGTAATATATTAAATTTTGATTTATGTGATAAATAATTAGTTATATTTTATATATAATAAAAATATTACTAATTTTTCATGCTAATGAAGTAAAAGAAATTATTATTCTAACATAAGTTATTCCTCCCAAACCAAACATAAGGAAAATATTCCCTAGAATAATTTACCCTTATATACCAAACAAGAAAGGTGGATAAATTTTTCCCTTTAAGTATTACCCCCTTAATCATTTCCCCCTTAATTATTCCCCCTTAATCCATTTCCCTCATCCCAAGCATAGCCTTAAGGTGAACAATCTCCCCCTTTTTGATGTTGACAAACAAAAAGTGCATAATTATAAATGTGAAAAAGTAATGAATGAAATGATAACCATACATTTATCAGCTTTACACTTTTAATCTAAAACTCTTGGATTCTCTCCCCCTTTTGGACATCAATAAAAGATGAGAGGTAGAAGGAGCCTAAAAGTATTTAGACAAGAAAACATTACCCCGTAGGGGAGGAAGAGCTCCCCCTTAATTAGAGTGTAGATTAAAGTGAAACATAAGAAATGATGAGGTTATTGTGCATAAAAATTCCCCTAAGTAACACATATATGATAAAGAGGTAATAGAGTAAAGAAAAGTCAAGTTTCCATTAACAAGTTGAATGTATGAAGTACATGACATAGAGGATATGCATGAAAAAGATGCCAAGTACATAGTCAAGACCATAAATATACTAGGATAAGGTTAAGATACAAAAAATATATATATAAAGGGATAAGACATGAATACAAATAAATAGAAGGCTTGGATGTTGAGGCAGCTAAACCAGTCAATGTAAGCCTGAGCTAATCATTGATGTCATCACTTGTAGTGGCATCAGAGTTAGTGGATTGAAATACATCACATCTAATACATAAGGCTAGTATAAGAGATACATTAAGTGTTGGATCTTCAGAGGGTGTAGCAACGGCATGAGTAGAAAAAGGAGTAGGGTTAGGGTGGATAGAGGTATTGCGTAGGGAGTGTCTATGTGATCCTTATGTTTCAGTGCAAAGATAGGTTGAAATTGAGAGCAAAGGGCATGTATCTCCATCTCCATTGCTCTCTAGCATTGGTCCATGGAACTAAACATGTTAATAACCCAATGAAGGAGATCATAGACACCCACAAGAGTGACATGGTTGGTGGATGGAGGCACATGGGGTGTATGGGAGGTGGAAGGGGTAGAGGTGGAAGCGAAATGACCTCTTGTGGATGAGGATGGAATATCTGATAGAGCAATAGGACCATTTGATGGTAGTTAAAGATCACATGTAGCATACAAACTAGAGAGGCAACCACTATAGTGTAGTGAGGTAGGATATTTAGGGGTAAGCTCAAGTTTTTAACCATCTAAGCTCATCTAAAAGCTCATGCGGTGGAATATGACTGCATTAAGGATATCAAGGCCATTGTGCAGGCATAGTGGGTAGCTAGAAAGCTTGTGAGATTGACACAGAAATCTTAAAGAATGCAGATGATAAGGGGTTTGTATCCTAAGGCTACTTGGCTATATCCCACCATATATGACATATACTTGAATATGTTAGCCACGAAGCAAATAGGAGTGGAAGAGAGGATGTGATCCACCCCGTACCAATCCTTAAGTGTCATATCAACCCCGAACCCAGTTTGAGGGAACAAATAGAGGATACTATGTAGTGACACACCTGTTGGAAGGGTGTTAGACAATAGGAGCTCATGGTTCCTTTGTCGGTGAAGTGGTGGTGATGCATATCTGTCAGCATCTCATCCAAAATGCAAGTAGATATTCATTTGACATAGGTAATGCTGGTCTTGATGTTTTGATGAACCCCAAGGATGCGAGCTAGTCTAGCTTCATCAAGAGTGATGGGAAATCCCAAAAAATGTGGGGTAATTGTACTTCCCAGAACATGGACATTTAAATTAACATAGAACAAATGAACCAAGTTTGGATAGACTGGTTCTCTGAGAGTAAAGAGATGGAGAATGTGAAGGTCAGCAAGAGAATACAAGAAAGGAAGTTTAAATTGAGTAGTGTAATAATCGACATCGATGCATTTACCAGGCAATACCTTCTTCTTATGAAAGAATTTAAGCCATCACTTTTAATCATCCATACTCTTAAAAAATGGGTAGAGTGAGGAAAGTCCTTAGTGGTCCATGCAAGTCAGTTGGCGGATAACAAGGAGGCTCTCATTGTGGAGGAGGAAGGGGTATTAGAATAGCTAGAATGAGGTAGAGATGGATGACTAGAGTCTTCTGAAGATGATGAGGAGGAGGAGGATGTCAAGATGGAGCATGGGGGTGGTGAAATAGCCTATTCCTCAAAATGAATAGTGGTTTAAGACGGATGGGTTGGTTGAGTACTAGCCCATTTTGAGGGAGGAGCATTAGCACCCGCACTCGCATGAAGAGTCTGTGAGGTTGTGGATATGTGTTTCAGCATTATTGAGTGTAGATAAGAAAAATGGAGGAAGGGAGGAGCACAAATTTGAGGTAACCAAGGGCTAATAAGATGCAGCGTAATTAGCACAAAGAGTATAAGAATGACTGATTGATGACCTAAGAGGGTTTATTTAACCATAATATGAAGCAAAGGAGATAGATTTGGACATATTGAAAGTTAGGGTTGAAGAAGGAGATTACCTCAAATTTTGTGAGTTAGAGGGAAATCGATGAAGTTAGGAGAAGATAATGATATTCTTGGTGTCAATTTGAGTAAAAGAAAATCAATTTGTTGGAATTTGATAATGATTTGAGAATTTTTGAAAGAAAGAAGGTGAGGGAATAAAGAAGGAGTTAAATGGTTTTAGGAAACTAGGGTTGAGGGTTTGAAGACTATGAGAGGGTGTATTTATATCTGTGACAAACCAGTCAAGTGGTTTAAGAAAGCGCTCAACTTTTCTTGCATCGATCAACTAGTATGAAGTAACCAGGCGACTAGTTATGTGTGTTGAGACATATGTCATTAAGAGGGAAACCACCCTAGTTTTGAGCCACTAGTCAACTGATATAGCAACTGATCGACTGGTTTTGTCAAACATTCAACTAGCTACCTAGTCAGGTCCAGTTTATAATTATCTTTTGTTGTTTTTCACAATTATTTAGATTTTTTGCTATAAACCAATGGATAGAAAATTCATTTTATAACATAGATCATATTGATCAAGGATCACAAGGGCCATGTTGGATTTGAATCTAAGTTTTGAAATTAAGGCTATGATTTACCCCTTAGCTTAAATTTTCACAATTTTGGGAGAAATGTAATTTGATTAGAAAATTTTCATCTTAAGGTCTCTCTTAATTGTTTTGAATCATTCTTCATTTAAGGGCTTAGTGAATATGTCTCCCCATTGATGTAAAGTATCCACTAATTATATACATACATCACCTTTTTCAACATGGTCTCTCGTGAAGTGATGTCTTATTTCTATGTGGATTTTGACTGTTGAATAGGATTTTTTGTGAGATATATAGCACTAGTGTTATCACATTTAATTGAAATTTTTTTAAGTTTAATCTTGTAGTCACTTAGTTGATGTTTCATCTAAATTAATTGTGCACAACAAGCACCAACAGTAATATATTTAGCTTTATCTATAGAAAGTGTGACCCTAGATTGTTTCTTATTATGCCAACTAACTAGGGATTCTCCCAAAAATTGGTAATTACTTAAGGTGCTTTTCCTATCGACTTTATAGCTACAAAATTAACATCATAATACCCTATTAAATCTAAAACAGTAGCATGTAGATAAAACAATCCTAGATTATGAGTGCCAAGAAGATATCTAAGAATTCTCTTGATAGAACTCATATCAGATTCCTTAGGATTACATTAAAATCTAGCACAAAGGCATATAATAAACATGATATCAGGTCTAGAAGCTATTAGATAGAGAAGTGAGCCAATTATACCTTAATATCAGTTTTGATCATTAGGCTTACCTTTGGCATCCATGTTAAGCTTTGTGGTAGTTGTTATAAGAGTGTTGCATGATTTGAATTCATGCATGCTAAAATTCTTGAGCAACTCTTTTATGTATATTTTTAGTTAACAAAGATTCCATCTTTTGATTGCTAGATTTGGAGTCCAAGAAAATAAGTTATCTCCCCCATCATGCTCATTTCAAACTCACTGCACATTAGAGTAGAGAAGTCCTTGCACATGGACTCATTAGTAGCACTAAAAAATTATGTCATGGACACATATTTATGCAAGCAATAAGTCATTTTTGATTTTCTTTAGAAAAAGGGTTACATCAATTTTTTCTCTTTCAAAACATTTTTCCAATAGAACTTTATTCAACCTTTCATACCAAGCTCTGGGAGTTTGTTTTAAACCATAAAGTTCCTTATTAAGTTTTTAATCATAGTTAGGTTTTGAATTTTTCTTCAAAATAAGGCGGTTGCTTAACATATACCTCTTCTTCTATTAAACCAATGAGAAAAGCACTTTTGACATCCATTCAAGACATTGTAAAGCACATGGAGGATGCAAATGCGAGATGCATATGTATAGCCTTGAGTCTAGCTACAAGGACAAAGGTTTCCTAAAAATTAATTCCTTCCTCATGGTTGTATCCTTTAATAACCAATTGAGCTTTGAGGGCTTTATTTGGAGGCAACGGGATTGATTTCTCCTAACTTGGTTAAGATCATCTTGTATTACCATGATCTAATTTTTATTGTTCATGGCTTCTAAGTGAGACTTAAGTTCCATTTGAGATAGAAAAGCTAAATGATGGAAAATGTTACTTAGTGATGATCTTGTTGCAACATCTCCTACTATATCCCCAATGATGAGTTCCTGAGGGTACCCATAGGCATATCTCCATGCTCTAGGGAGATCATCTCTCACTTCATCTTCTTGTTGAGTGATTTAGGGTTCTTCTTTTTCTTTCTCTTCATCTTTTTCAGCATTTTCATGTAAGATTTCAATTTGAAGGGAAGTATATATTTCTTCCTATTAGCTTTTCTCCACACTAGATCAAGATTCATCAAAAGCAACATGTACAGATTCTTCAACTAATATTGTTTGTTTATTGAAGATCTAGTAAGCTTTGTTGTGTTAAGAGTACCCAATGAAGATACCTTTATCATCTTTGAAATCAAACTTACCAATATTGCTTTTTCACGGTTGAGGACAAAGCAATTGTAACCAAATGTGTGTAGATAAATTTGGTTTCTTACCTTTGTAGATCTCATAGAGTGCCTTTTTCAAGATAACTTGTATGAGTTCTCTATGCATTACATAGTTTGTAGTGTTAACTACTTCGATCCAAAATTATTTTGGAAGCTTGGAGTCACATAACATGGTTCGTGCAACTTCCTCCAAGGTTTTGTTCTTCCTTTCCACCACCCCATTTTGTTGAGGTGTTCTTGGTGCTAAGAGGTTGTAAGTGATGTCATTTTAGTCATAAAAGTCCATAAATATGGCATTCTCAAAATCCTTACCATGATTGCTTCATATAGCATGAATCATTGTTCCTTTTACTTGAATTCTCTTAGCAAGCACAAGAAAAGTGTTAAAAGAATCATCTTTAGTAAAAAGGAATAATGTCCATGTATAGCATGAGTAATCATCTACAATAACTAATGTATATTTGCAACTACCCATGGTAAGGGTCCTAGTAGGCCCAAACAAATCCATAGTAGCAGTTTAAGTGATTGAGTGGTAATCAAAACATTTTTGGGTTTGAAGGTAACCCTATGTTGTTCCCTTTGTTTACATGCATCACATAATCTATCTTTTGCAAAGTTCAACTTTGGGAGACCCTATATTAGTTCTTTTCTAGCTAGTTTATTTAATAAATCCATACTACCATGTGCATGCCATAACTATGCATCATTATCAATTGCACTCAAGCATGCATTGTGCAATTTTATTGATTCAACATTAAGCATGTATCATTGTTGATAAGTGGTTATATAAAAAGTATAGATTTTTCTACCCCATCTGAAATCATGCAGTGCGAATTGGAAAAGTTAGCTAGCAATCCTTTATTACAAAGTTGGCTAATGCTAATCAAGTTATGTTTGAGGCCATCAACTAGATATATATCATTTATAAAGGATTTAGAGTTACCAATACTGATGCTGCCAATACCGCTAATCTTTCCTTTTTAGTTATCTCCAAAGGTTATGCTTCCACCATCATATGGAGTATTCTTGGAGAACATGGTTTGATCACCGGTCATGTGTCTCAAGTATCCACTATATAAGAACCATTTATAGCCTTTTGTGTTGATCTTAAAGCATACTTGCAAGCACAAATGTCCTAGTTTAGGTAACCTTTCAATGGGTCCTTATTAGGTTAGTGTTTAATTTATGCGAGATGGTTGCTTTAGGTAACCACACCTATTTAAATTTTAAATTCACTTTGGTATTATTTGAGAACTTATATGATGAAGAAAAATGGTTAGGTTGTCCACACATATTATATAAGGTTTTCTTCTTATGGATAGAAGTGAATTTTGAACTTTCTGCATGCCTACATGTTATAGACGAGTGCCCATCTTTCTCACATACAATATAGTTATTTGATGAGCTTTTGAGTCCCTTACAAAGAAATTCTTTGATCACTTTCTTGTTCCCTCAGCCTAAGCCGTTATGGTTCTTATAGTACTGTTAAGCACCTAATAGTATGTTTAAGCCTTCTTCACCTTTTGTGAATATATATGTAATTTTCACAAATGTATCACATTTTTCTTGTAATTCCATTATTTTTTCTTGGAATTGATTTACCATAATATGGTGATCATAGGAAGTGTATTTCTTATTTTAATTAAATTAAGTGATTGTATTTGATAAATTAGTTTTAACAAGAAGCATGTGTGATTCAAGAAGGACATTTTCTTTTAACACAAGAGTGTGTTTGTCATTTAAGTGATCAAGAAATTTCTTCATATTTTCCTTCTCTTTAGTCAATTTAGCATTTTCACGTATTGAATCATGTAAAGCACACAATAGGTCATCATAGGAGTATAGAAAATCATATTGTACCTCATCGACATTTTCTTCGTCATCGAAGCTTGTGGGTGAAGTAGAGGTTGATGATTCTCCTCCTAGTGTTAAGAAACAAAGTTTGGCAACTTCTTTATCTTCTTTGAAGGTTTCATATTTACTTTTAATAAAGGTAGCTATGGCTTTTTTGGGCCCTTGTAACCATTTTTGTTGCTTGTGTTCCATTTGCTCCTTCCCATTTGTTTAGTATTTTCATTTCTAAACTCATATCATGAATGAATGACATGCCCAGCTTTTCCACAGTTTTGGCATTTGATCTTATCATCTATGTTGGCTTCTCTATGATTCCTTTGGTTTCTTGAGGAAGATCTTTGATTTCTTTTTCCTCTTGATCGGAAGAACCTTTTAAATTGAGTGGTTATGAATGCTAATTCTTCATCACTCATAAGAGGTTATTCTTCTCTTTCACCTAGGTTGTTATATGTATCTTGTTATCTAAAAGTTGTTGAGGCTTTTATTGCTAGAGGCTTCTTCCTCCTTTCTTCTGATCTTTCCTCCAATTTTGATTAATGAATCATAAGGTTGAAAAAAAAACTCCTCAATCATCATCTTACCTAAATCTCTGGCCTCTTCAATTGTGGTTACCTTAGGGCTCCATTCTTTTATAAGACCTTGTAAGATTTTTCTTAATTCCTCTTCTTCGGCGATTTATTTCCCCTAAGGCATTGATATTGTTGACAATTGAGTTGAAGCATTTTCTTAGATCATTGATACTTTTACCTTATTTCATGCTAAAGAGTTCATGCTCTCTAGAGTAGAGGGTGATTCTTTGATCCTTTACCCCTTCATGGGTGAGGGTGAACTTATCCTATATAACTTTAGGAGTTGTGCATGATTTAATTTGGTGGTAATCTCTTTAACCAAGCCCACATTGTAGAATCATGATGGCTTTTTTATTGAGAGTTAGCTTTCTCTTTTCTACATCGATAAGCTCATCTCTTGTCTTTTCTATAGTTTCACCATTGACCTCCTTTGTGATCCTAATTCTCCCTTTAATGACTATTGACCAAATATTATAATCTTGTGATTTGATGAATAACATCATTTGGTTCTTTCGATAAGCAAACTTTTCAAAGTTGAACAATGGTGGTTTAGTGGTGAAGATGCCTTCATTTAGACCAATGGAATCCATTCCACTTGGAAATCTTTTTCACCATGGATTGTTGAATCTTTTGAGTAGTGTACTTACTCTTATACCAATTGAAAACACCCTATAGGGGTGAATAGGATTTTGTGGAATAGAAGTGAATAAAATAAAATTTTAACACGTGGTTTAGAGTGGTTCAAGAGTAAATTACTCTTTACGTCCACTACTAAAAGGTTCTCCCTTTTAGATTTTTGAAATAGTAACTTTCTTTATTGATGACCACTCTTCTCTTGGTTTATGAGCTTTAAAATCTCAATGACCTTCTCAAGAGATGATTTACAACGTTACCTATTTATCTTCTTTACACTCACCATACGAATCTCTCAATGATGACGGGTAAACATTCACCAACCCCTTTAAAAGATTTTTAAGAGGAGGTTGTGATTACAAATTATTCTCACCAAATACAAGATATGAAAGTGTTGATCTTTGAATAAGATGTAATCTAGATAGATGTAATGTAGGATATTATAATTTAAGAATAGTTCTAACTACTATAATTGAGCAAAGAACACTTTTTAGTTAAAACTTAGAAATATGAAAGTTTAGAAATTTGAGTGAGCAATTGAATGATTTTAGTCTAAGAGATTAATTGCACAATCAAAGATCTAAAACGTTATTTGAAATAAATGTAGAGGGACCTTATTTAGAAGGGTTACCCTCGTGTATATCCATTAGATTCAAATTTTCAAAAATTTATCTTACCTAATGGGCAGAAAATCAACATTTAATACTGACCAGTCAATCAATTGTCCGACCAGTCGATTGGTTTGTTCAAACCAATCAATTTTTCATGTTCTGAACAAAATAGGAGGTTAAGATTGTGTGAAAAATTCAATTAGTTTATTCAAAACAATCAATCGATTTGGCATTGTATACAGTTGGTCTTAAAACACATATGAACACTCACTTGGTATGGTGAGACCAGTTGATGTGTTCATTGCACTAGTCGATTGGTTTTTCAAACCAGTTAATTAGTTTGGCATCCAGTTATTTGGTTTGGGAAAAAATAGACAATATGTTTAATAGATAGGAGTTAGGTTTCTATAAAAATGAAACCCATGGATTGGTTACCTAAACCAATCTGTTATTTTCTCAACAAGTCAATCAATTTGCTTAAACTAGTCGATGTGTTTAAACGAAGATGAACATGGTTTCTGTAAGACTGAAACCCATGGACTTGTTGGTCAAACCAATCGATCCGTTTACTTGAACCATTCATTGTATTTAAATATAGATGAACTAGGTTTCTACATAATTAAAACCCATGGATTGGTTAATTAAATTAGTCAATCTATTTCTCAACTAGTCGATTAGTTTACCTAAATCAGTCGATGTGTTTAAACAAAGACGAACTAGGTTTCTACAAGATTGAAACCTATGGACTAGTTGGTCAAACCGATCAAATGGTTTCCAAACCAATCGATTGATTTAAGGAAACTAGTTGATTATTTTTATTCACCATAAATCCATCTAAGTTTTAAGACAACTAATGGCTTTGTTTAAATTGAACTAGTCAATCGGTCTAAGGAAAATGGAGTGGTTCTTACTAGAACCAATTAATTTTCTTTAAAAATAATTTTAAAAGATTTATGAAAGGAAATCAATTCAACTATTTTTTAACAAAGATTTTTAAAGATTTTTTGTTTGAAATATGAACTTTGCTCAACTTAACTCTTTTTCAATATACCTAAGACTCATAAAATACTTGTCTTCAAGTCTTGGTTCCTTTTGTATGTGTTGTTTTTTTTAATATGCACACTTAGGCAAACACATTATTATCAAAATAATTATAATGAAATATATTAACCTTTGATTTAGCATCATTTATATGAAAGTTTATTTGAATGCAAAAAATTAGCCAATTTGTATAGTATTGTGTAGAAAGTTACACCATTTTTTAAGGCTTAAGATCACCATGTTTCATGTTATCCTTAAACATTTTTGTTCTAAATCCTTCTCATAAAAAATTCTAATAATTTTCATACTTAGATAAAATTAATAATAAAAATTAAACTAGAGTCACCAATCAAAAATAAAAACATATGATCCATGTGACAAAATTAATATGCACAACATATCAAAACAAACATAAAAAAAAAACTAATGCTTGTTAAGGCACATGATATTGGAAAAAATTATGTTTTAGTATCAAAAAAATAGGTTTCACCTTTCAATGTAAGTTAATAAAAAGGGATTAAAATAAAATATGAAAGGCTCATACAAAGTTTTTATACTGCAAACTACCTTGAGAAGCACCAAAGCATATTAAAAAAACAAAAAGCTTACTTACCATAAATAGATTGAAATCAAAGGAAAAAATGATGACAACTAAACATGATCCTTAGATCTTTCCAAATCTCCAAGAAATTAAAATAGATAATAAAATTTTAATTAAATCATAAAATACAAAGCCTTTTATTAGAAATAGGGGTAGTATATTTGAACCAAGGACAAAGGAAAAGGGGGAGTTAACTTGAAAAGTATTAAGGGATGAAGAAATAAATAATTATCGGAATATTTATTGAGATTATAAGGTAAGGGTGCATGAATATGAGTTGTGATTAATGCATGTAGGGGCATGCATAAGTTTGGGTAAGTGAGTTGATTGTTTAGGTGTTGAGTCATTGTTGGTAGAGGTTGATTATGCATTTACAGGGGAATACTATAATCTCCCAAATCTTTATAAATGGGATTCACATCTCAATAGATATAGGGAAGGGTTATGGCATGGGTTATGAAAGGAAGATAGGGATACACTTGTTAGGTGTTGGGTGAGAATTGGTAAGTTCATGATATAATAATGATTATGGAATAATGGGAGAATATTTAGAATTTAAAGATATTGAAATATTGTGAAAAAGAGGTATATACAAGCTCAAGGAGAAGTAATGGGTTTGATATGGTGTAAGGATGAGTTAAGATAGGATGGGGACCATTTAGCATAGGTTACATGTGTTAGAATGATGTTGAGTATAAACATAATTTGTAATATTGAGAGAATAATCCCTAATACCAATTATACTAGTTACATATGTTATTTTAAGGTACCTATAAGCTATATTATGGGTTCGGATATGATATTGATGAAATTGAAAAGATTAGATTAGGTGACATAAAGATTAGATACAATCAAAGTGAAGGAATTTAAGTTTTCATAATGGATTAAACCAAAAATTGGTAATAATAAAAAAAATAATTCATTTTTATATTATAAACATGAAAATATTGTTTTCCCCAAGATCTTAAATTAATTTTGATAAGCGGAACAATGAAATGAGGCTTAAAATCAGAATAATTGTCAAACAAGTTGTGTTGAGTACTTTCTTTTATATAAAGACATCAATTAGTTGTTTTAAAATTGAATAGGAGGAGTCAAGAAATTCAAATATTTTAAACATATATATTTTGTAGTGACTTAGAATAAGTTGTATAACCAAAAGTGGCTTAGAATTTTTTGCAGGACTCAACACCATAAGAAAGGTCAAAAAGCAAGAATTGAGTGTTTTAGAAATATTACTAGGATTTTCAAATCCTCAAAGGATATAATTTTTTTTATAAAAGTTAAAACTTTATTTTGAAATTAAAAATATCACAAATGTGCTATAGTTATCAAAATGTAGCATATTAAAAGGTACAAGTTCATTGTTATTATATGCATTGTTGATACTATGTGTATAAAAGTATTGTATGCTTTTAGTTGATGTTCACACCTCTTGTATTCATTTTTATCACATGTGATAAAATGATGTTCCACATCATATATGCATAAAATCATTATATGCCCTTAAGTAGTGGTGATTCACTTAGTATGCCCTATACTAATGCTATACTTGAATCAGATATATTATGATGATCTTAACTCTATATGGGAGAACAGATGATTATGTGCAAGTTTGATATTGGTCATGTGAGGCTTGGATTAGGAGCTTTGGATCCTAAGAGTTGTTCCCAATTTAGGTTCTTATTTTTCTTTAGTTATCTTAAAACTCTTAGGTCATGTAGCATTCATTTCACATTATTTTACACTATTATTTTTAAATTTATATTTGTTATATTTCAATATTTTCTTTAATCTTATCAAAGCTCTTAAGTGGTTGAGTTGTAGTTTTGCGTCTAGCATAAATTAAGTGATTATCACACATCTCTTTATGTTCATTGCAATGATGACATCCTAGCCTTTTTATGTTGTTTCTACAAGCTATTTTTCAAGTTGTTAAAGTGAGGGTATTATAATGATAATTCATGAATCAATGAAAATAGATATGAGTCTCTCTCTTTCATAAACACATGTATCCATTATCACAAGTGATTATTAAAAACCTACAAGAGATGGTATGCTCCCCATGAGGTAATCATGGAACATCACTGGTTCCTTTTGAAACTAGTAAAAAATTATCTTAGATGCACAACTAAGTAACCAATGTATAGAAAGAAGATATATAATACATAACACTAAGAATGATCATAACATATTGAAGAACCTCATAACTAAACAATGCACATATTCACTATTTATTAGTTCTCTGTATTAAGTGATCATATATTTGTGTGGGTAAAATATAAATAATCCATATAAGGATATCTCTAGGAATGCCTAAGTGGAGAATCACTCTCACAAGGATTCACTCAATAAAATCGAAATCATGTATGCATTAGAGGGTTTCTTCTAGGACGTCTAAGATATGAATCATTCACATAAAAATCCACGATCTAGATCAACAACCCTTAAGTATGCATGCCCCTTAATAGAGGCTATAACCACCTTAAATATTGGTATAGAGCCTCACACATGTACTTGGCCAAGCAAAAAAAATTTAAGTGATTATCATAATAAGCATGGAAGGCCATTATATCCCAACTTAGGAGGCCAAACTCGAAGTACCTTAAACGTAGCTTAAATATTTTATTTTTTGTTATTAATGTCTCAATTATGATGATCATATAAGCACATAACACATAATTTCCATAATGTATTTATTCTTAATTTCTTTTTATTTGTTTTTTTACCAATCTTAATTATTAGGTATCCTTCAATAAATAACATTTTCCTAGTTAGGCACTTTTTTTTAAAGAAATCCTAGTTTTCCTAACCAACTTATCATGCAATCCAAAAGTATACCTCATAAGTACTAATTCCATTGATTATAACACATCAATTCCTATTATGCCAGAGAAAAAAAAACATATTCTACTTATAAGCCAACTATTCATAACATGAATTTGAATTTACAAGCTTTAAGAAAAATTCTAGATTTTATAGTTTTTACTATAACTTAAATAACTTGAGTTGCACAATTTCAAATCAAGTTTTGATAATATTTGTGTAAAATTAGCTATCTAGGGATGTAACTTGACCTGAAACAATAAAGATGACTACCTAATAAAAAATTCTATACAATTTCTAAAGTTAGTACATATTTGCAACCCAAATAGAGAACACCACAACTCACATAAAATCACAACTTCTATATATATCATTCATATCTTCTGTAACACCCCCATTTTTTATGACCAAAAATTTTCATTCTAAAAAAAGTTGTATACATGACAACCTTATAAAAAACATAGGAGGCTACTGCTACATCTAACACAAGATAGTCACCGCACCTCCTACCTCATATTAGACACAAGGATAAGTATCCAACCAACCAAACACAAAGGAAAACTAGAGTGTGGAAGAAAAATGTTAAAGGCTTAAAAGTTAAGTTGTACAATTCAAGGCTATGTGAGCTTAAAATCTATAAAAAGATACACCAAATGAAAATGTTAACCATAGGAAATACATTACAATCAAGGATGTGGTGGTCACTTAAGGACAATAAAAAAAAAGTCTTTGGGAAAGCCTACATTCAACAACCCAACTATATTGAAGAAAAGGATGAACCACTCATCAGCCATCCTTAGGAAACCTACACAAAACCACTTGCTTGTTAGATTGAGTAAAGGATTGCAACAAAAACTCCATCAGTGTACACACATATCAAAATGTATAACAATACTCCTACTATGTCATTCACGTACTGTCACACTAAATTGTATAAGACATATTTGGATCCTTCAAATGCTTAATCATAATCATACTAGCATACAAGAATATACAGCTTATATCATACATATAGTATTATTAAGGAAGCATGGATCACTAAGATTATCCACATAGTAGTGTTTAGAGTGTAGCTTGTAGACTAATGTGCAAATTTATATATATATATATATATATATGACTTTTTAACCATGGATTCTTATAGTAGGTAGATCATGATTATAATGACAATAGATCATGCAATAATTCATGGAGACATGCATGAACAATAGAAAAATACCACGATGGGGTAGTTAAGGGAAACATACAATAGCACATGTTCTATACATAAATATATATATATATATATATATATATATATACAATGATAGGTATGCCACATTATACATTCACAGGAACACATGATTGGTAGACCATTTAAGGAAGGAGACATAGGTTACATAATATACTTATCAAGCATTGGTTGCTATCTTTAGTTAGAGTGCTAATATCATTCCTATTATGTTAACTTAATAACCAATGAACATGGTTGTACACTAATTCCTAACATAAGTAATGTATGAGTTGTTAAATACTCAAGAGGCAAAATCATGCATCATTTCAGTGAAATATCCGTATCCAGAGTGGGCATACTGTAAGACAAGGCCAATTTAATACATGTTTAGGATTTTTTCTAGTTATTATCTTACATTAGGTGAACATAGAAATCCTTTAAAATTTATTGAGTAATAGGTGGGATCATTCCCCATGATCTCCTAATACCTATGTAAATCAAATCAAATAAATGGATATAATGTCCTGGGTCATCCTAAAGTAACTTGGTGGACTTAAGTTCTAGCACATACTAAAGCAACTCGGTGGACATAAGTCTTAAATCATACTAAAGCAATTGGGTGGAAATAAGTCTTAGCTCATGCTAAAGTGACCTGGTGGATATAAGTATTAGCTCATGATAAAGTAACTCTCCTATGGTGACCAGGTATTGATACCTCCAAGTATATGATTAGTGTATAGAATAGGAAATGCATTAGGACCAACTAGGATCTCGGGATCAACAACGATCCTACACAAAAGCACCTAAAGATAGACTAAACTCCAGTAGCTAATCAAGGATCGAATGATCCAGACCTATAATAATGCTTGTTCCACTTTAAGAGATAAATATCTTATTGGATCAAGATCATATAACAAGCTAAGGCCCACATATAATATCATACCAAGTAATAATCATTTAAATTCATAAGCATCCAAATAAGGTTTTCACATCATCAAGTGTTATCATTAAGAGTATCTTAAGTGATCATTCCATTACTTGATCAATGATGCCAAAAGGTGGAACTACACAATGTTAATATCAACCATAAATGTCCAAGTCAAAATCTGATTTCCATTTATTTCTCTTTGTTCATAATTCCAATCTAGGTCAAATCCCCAGTTCTGTTACTTAACCACAATCTTGCTATTAAAAAAATCCAAATTAATCACTCAAGCTAAAGAAGAAGGTCAAGTTGGAGGTCAACTAGAATCCAACCCTAAATTATGTTATTTATCCATTATCTTAGTATCCAAGTGAAGGTAAACATACGACCATTATATATGTCCATGTTATTTTCTTCAATTCATGGTAAGTCTTTTAAACTTACAAGGCTGCACATTTTAAGGCTAGTAAATAAGTCAATAAAAATTTATTAGCCATCATTATGATTCCTTACATAGATCCTAGCTATACAAAAATCCATTTTTAGCCATATAATCATTTACTCATGTCATTGTTAAGGGAAAGACCAAATTGCTAAGCTAAGGTCACATTAGTTAGCTAGGCTTAATTTTCTCTTTATTAGCTTTAATCTATAAATTAAACTTAATTAATCCTAGTAAGCTCATAGGTACTAGCATCTTAGATCACCTTCCATGTATAAGGAAATTGAAGTATCAAATTTGGAAAGAAATAGGTAAAAAAAGCAAATATGGTCAAGATCAGATGATGGGTTTCCAAGAATAAGTTGATCAGTCATACTGACAAGCTGATTGATCCCATGCACCAGTTAATCGGTTTGGGCATAGCCAAACCTTCACAATAGTGGTGAATAAATCGATTGGTCAAACCTCCTGTTCGACTATTCTAAAAAAACCAGTCAATTAGTTTGGTAAAGTTGGTCAATAAGTCTCAACAAAGGCTAAGATTTCTAACTAAACCAATTGATTTTTCTAAGAACCCGACTATTAGTTTAGTCAACACAGTCAATGGATTTAACCCTATACCGATACTAATGAAGTAATAGGCCAACAAATTGTTGGGTCTACCGGACCACTCGATCGGTCCTAGGGACCAATTGATTGATCATAAAAACTAGTCAATCGATTAAGGTGAAATCAGCCCCTAAAAAACATAACTTACAAAAACTTACATTCCACAATCTCTACTCAATCAATCAAAACATCAATCACATGTCATTCAAGGTTCTTAACAAGAAACATTCATGGATTGATAGGAAAATTACTGAAATCATGATGAGAATCTCAATAAAATCATGCTTGCACTTTATGAACATAATAAGAGCTAGGAAATAATAAATCCTATTCTTGTCATGCTAGGTCATCATGCAAATGACTTATCTATCACATTACGCATACTAATGTTGCTGAGATACTTAGGATTCCAAGGTCAGTTACTAAATCTAAATCATACCATGAGGCTTATACGCACAAAGTCTCGAGTTAGAGGCTTCCTACCACTTCTTTTATTATTCAATATTAACAAGTTCAAGCACACTTTCATCTCTTATATTCCTACTTCCACATAAATACAAAACATATACTACACCTACCAATACCATTTTCCATAAAAAATAGGGAAGATAATGGTTTACCTTAAAAGAGCTTAGAAAATCTACCAAAGAGAGAAAAAGTCTAAACCCCTTTCAATACTTGAACACCTCCTTGAGAAGAAAATAGAAAACCCATAAGATATAAGTTAATCCCTCACTCTTTTCCCAATTATAATCCTCATTCTTTTCACAAATTTAACCCTATCTTGTTTAAGAAAAAAAATAAGAAAGATTTATAGGAAGGATTAGAGGAGGAAAGAAAGATGAGAATCGAAGGTTAAAAGAAGAAAATGTGGGCAAAGCAAGAATAAAGAATGGTAGGAAAGTTTGGAGGTTAGGGAAGGAGGGAGAAAATTAAAGGCTTTTATTAGAAATATTAAGGGTTCTGGTAGCAAAGAAGGGCAATGGGGTTTATAAATCAAGAACCCAAACCTTATTTGAATCCAAGATTCCAATTACACACGTTAGAAATTTAAGGATTTCTTTTATGTTTTTGAGCTCAAATGGGGGAAACTGAAATGTTCCAAGGCAATGTGCCTCAGAATTTTGAACATAAGAAGGGAACAATGAATGCAAGTAGAGGGAACCAAAGTCAACGATACTTATAGGTTGTACGGATGAATCACCTACAAAGGAATCTCCCAGAAGAGAAAGAAAAGGAGGAATAAGAGGATAACAAGTTGAAGACATGAAAGTGATTTGTCCACTCACCTTAATTTCACTTGGTAGAATGAACACAATACCACGATCTTAACTCGCATGATCTTTCACTTTAAATAATTAATGTATTATTAGATTGTTTCTTAACTCAATATCAAAATATAGCAATGAGTATAAGTATGTGAGGCACATAATTAGAACTTAGCATAATTATATAAGACACATTAAACACAATCACAAGATGACCGGAACATTACCTAAGGGAAAAAGCCATATCTCTCCATCGAAAACTTAATTTCACAAGTTAAGAGTAAGTCCTCCCATAAGACTCTTGTCATCACCAAATTTACTACACCACCCCAAAATAATATTATTAACAACATGTCCTAGAATTAAGGTATTAATTTAACATCTTACTCATGTGATCATGAGTCTACTTCTAGGGCTACTATTCCTAATTTATGCACTTTTCTCATTTTATTATACTTATATGATTCATCAATTCCTAGCACATTTCTACTAAAATAATTCGTATATTTCAAATCCATTTCCAGTTAGTTAAAAACAAAACTTCATACATAACTAATATTGACCAAAATGCCATTATCTTACGTAAATCCTCAAACACTTATTTTAGATAACTTGTGCCTTGCTCAATCATCATTTGATTATATTCCTTATGAAATAATAAAAACCCCCAAGATAATATTTTCATAGTTTTTATTTACATTATCATAAAATAGAAAAAATAGCCTTATAATAGCCGTAATATCAAAACTCTAAAAAATGTTCTACAAGTATGATATCATTATTTTCCAACCTTCAACTAGTTACATCACCAAATAACTCAAGCCTATTCATTAAATCATTTCCATAATTAATAAAGAACACATTACTATATAATATATCATACTACCTCACATAGGTTTAGAAGAAAGGATCTATTGCATGATATACCACAAAAATTTAGACTTTTTTGTTTGTTTTGGTAAGTAAATAATTTTATTACCAAAATGAGCAATATGTACATCAAAGTATGTATATGCAAGAAGCCATACAAAAGATACTCAAAAAAATCAAAAGGATATCCAACTTCTTAGTCACCTATCAACTACTTCCAATGATCTATAAGCTTTAAAAATCTTTGTGTTTCTTCATTCTTGACAAGACTACATCTCATGAAAACCTCTTGGATAATCTGCTTACTTATACTCTCTTGGATAGTTTGCTTTATTAGAAAACAACTTCATTTCTATTTATCCAAATCTTGTAATTTAGAGTAGCAAAAGAATTCATCAACACTTCAACATGACCATGTTTGCCTCTTATAACTTGGATCATCCATCGAATATAGTTGTGCCATGTAGTGAAGAAATATGGTAAATCACCCAGCTAAGCATTCTTCTCTAGAGTTGATTTGCAACAGCACACTTAACTAAGAGATGAATGAGATATTCATCATCCTACTAACAAACTTCACAAATAGCAGAGTTAGTAACATACCATGTCTTAAGCTTGGTCTTCACTAGCAGTGCTTCATAACAAGTCATCTAGTAGATAATTTTGTGTCTAGGAATTCTATGATGCATCCAAACAAGGTTATACCACTTAACCTTATCATTTATATGCCTCAAGGTCTGGTACATTTTTCCCTAAATCCTTCATTTTGAAAATGCATTTTGTATCCCATGAAGAATCTGTTTTGATTTCAGCTTGCCAAATGTTTGATCTGCTTAAGTATTTTTCATGGATCCATTTGACCCAATTACTTTCTTTTTGAACCTATAATATCCATAATTTTTTGTTGAACCAGGCTGCATTCAATGGTAACAGTTGTCAAAGGCCTAATCCACCTTCATCTATAGGGTAACAACTTCTAGTCTAAGAAATTAGGGCCTTCCTCTTCCCTTCTTCCATATTACTCTAGAATAACCCTCTGTAAATAGAGTTCAACTAGTGCACAATAGCTTTAGGAACCATAAAGTTTTGGATCCAAAATTTTTTGATACCAAAGATCACTAATTAAAGTACTTGGAGCTTACCAACATAGCTTAAGTATTTTAGAGTCTAGGCTTTTAATATTTGAGTGAATTTTTTTTTTATTAAAGGATGATATTGAGTGGTAGTCAGGGATGAACTACTCAAAGGTACTCCCAGGTACCTAAAAGGAAATTTTATTCATTATAATTAAAGTATTGGAGAATCTATCTTTTGATATCAGCTTGAACTCCTCCAAAATAAATGCAACTTTTTTGTGGGTTGGCACTAAATCATGACATGGTAGTAAATATATCCAATTTCTCCTTGATAAGTTGAGCTAATTTCAAGTGACCTTTGTATAAAAGGATTATATCATCTATAAAAAAAATATTGACCATTCTCAACCTCTTAAAATTAGGATGTCCTTTAAACCTATTCTCCTTCCATAATGTTTGCATCAACCTATTTAGACACTCTATAGCAAGGATAAATAGGTAAGGGGATATAGGGTCGCCTTATCGAATCCCTCTATTCCCTTGGAAAGGTTTACATAGAGAGACTTGTAAGCTTAGAGAGAAATTCATTATTGTAAGGCACTGCATGATCAAATTGACAAAGTGAAAAGGAAAGCCAAATCCCTCTAACACTGTTTGTATAAACTGCCATTCTAGAGTGTCATAAGCCTTTTTTAGATCCACTTTCATCATCATAGGGGGACTTATATTTTATCTTTTATACTTCCTCAATAATTCCTATGCCATTAAGATGTTATCTTCTATCCACCTTCCAAGTACAAAAGCAAACTAAGCTTCTCCAACCACTTCACTAAGAACTTCAATGAATCTATTAGTAATCACTTTTGAGAAGATTTTATAGATCATATTACAGCAAGTAATGGGCCTATATGCTGTGATGTATGTAGCATGATGGAATTTTGGCACTAAGTGGATACTTGTATTATTCAGGGTTTTTAAAAGGAAACCCATGTTCTAGAATTATTTTGTTGCTTCATAAATATCATCCTCTACAATGCACCAGGCTATTTTGAAGAAGCGAGCATTACACCCATCTGGACCTGGAGCTTTATTATCACCCATGCTGAAAATTGCTTTCCTCACTTCAAACTCTGTAATAGGCTTTAGGAGGTACAATTTACTTGTTGTAGAGAGAATTGGCCCTTGCCTAAACAACTCTGGATCAAGGTGGAAGAGACTTACACTTGTAGTTCCCAATAGTCCTTTGTAAAAATCGGTAATTTATTTCTCTATTTCTAGCCATGATAATAGTTTGTGACCATTAAGGTTGTGTAGCTATGTTAAGAAGTTTATACTATGCATTTCCTTAACCTTTTCATGGAAAAAAAGCATTATTTCCATCCCACAACTTGATAAAGTTGATCTTAGCCTTTTGTTGAAGATAATGTTCTTCAATTTCTAACCTATGCCACCATCTCTTCTTGGCTTCTTTTTCCTTGTCCAGCAGATGGAAATTATAGGGGTTAGGTTGTAGAGTATTTTTTATATATTCCCATTCTTCTTTAAACTTTTCAACCTCATGGGCTACATGGCCAAAATTAGTTGCATTAAAAAAAATTAACTCCCCTTTCAATCTCTTGAGTTTTTGCACCACCTGAAATTGCATCGAGCCTTCAATCTGAGTATTCCATGTTTGCTTCACTGTGTGTAGAAACTCATCATGATTTGTCTAATAATTGCACAATTTAAAAGGCTTTTTCCTTTAATGATCATCATGCTTGATAGTAAGAATAAGATAGGCATGATCAGAGAGGCAGTGCTCCACAACCTGGATTCCTACATTAGGGAATTTATGAAGTAAATGCTAGTTACCAAGGATCCTATCAAGCTTGTACTAAATTATGTCGGGAGGATGTTGATTATTTGACCAAGTGAAGAGTGGACCGATTGTAGGAATAGGTCTAACCCCACAGCTTTGCAAACAAGCAGCAAAATCATCCATCTCACATTGATGGACCTGACCACCCATTTTCTCAGCAGCAGTTAGGATGGCATTAAAATCACCTAGAATTATCCAAGCTCTATCTACTAGTTTACTGAGATGGTTTAACCCACACAAGAGGTGTTGTCTCTCAATTCTAGAAGTATACCCATTTACAAAAGTCACCAAAAGACTATTTTAGGTTAGTAAATCATTCACAACACAATGAATATACTACCCTACTTTAGATAAGACTGTTAAGGAGATAACAGTGGGGTTCCAAAGGAGAAATATTCTTCCATTATAATGAGAAGAATGATTTGTGTGAAAATTAAAATATGGAGCTATTCTTTTATGTGCTTCATCTACCTTACTATACTTTAACCTAGTTTCAATAAGACCAAGAACAAAAAGGATCTGTGTTCGTAAGAACTTATACATCTCCTTTTGCTTCAGAGGAGAGCAAGATCCTCTAAGATTCCATGTATTAAGCTTCATTTGATAACAGAGGGCTAATATCCTTCAAAGGTTGTGCCCACTTTTCCTTAATCAGATGAAAGAGGAGGAAAGATCAGATCATTAAGGGATTCCTTGTAAGTCATTAGGTTTGTGTCATCCTCCAAGATGCCTTTACCCTTGTCAGGTAGAAAAAGCTTAGTGTCATGGATATTTTATTGCACTTGAATAGTTTTTGGTCTCCAAAATTTTTCATCTTTACGAATTTATAGAGAAATAAGTGATTTGCATTGTCCAGTATTAGGTCTTGCTCTATCACATTTGATGTAAAACTTAGGCCTCCAGGCATAATTCCCTCTTTGAGTTATTGTTCCCATAGGTGTATCAATCAAAATATAATTTACAATTGGTTTGCTAACATCTATTTCTAATAGTACCCTTATGTATGATACTCTACTTCAAGTAGTAGTGATCATGTCAGCACATATTGGCACACCTAGGAAACTACCAATTCTACTTAAGGAGTTTGCATACCAGCATGTCAATGGGAGTCCTAAGAGAGTGATTCAGAGGGACATCTCCCTCCATTTTGTGTCATCTAGTGGTAACAATTGGTTCCATTTCTTCAAAAGCAGTGGGTGTACCCCAAAAGGACTAGAAAGGATTTTCAATGATAGTAAGACAATAAAGTTCTGATTAAAATCTAAAAATGAAGAAGCCTTATTCATGGGGGTAAATCTGAGACTGAAGTCCAATGAGGCTTAACAAATTTTCTCAATTGAGCAAGAGTAAGTGGATATCCAACAACCATCCCAATTAATGTGTGTGCCCATTTTCCTCTTCTCTCGAAAGTTCTTATGGTTTCAATTTAGCCTTTACAACTCCATTCTCAATGATAGGCAGAGAATAGGTAAGTTAAGGACAGATTGCTCCTTACAGTTTTGCATAAGAATTTCACTCCAACTTAAGTTCAAATGATTGAAATCAGTTCGCATCTCTTGGGGATTGTCTTCTTGGGTCTTGATTTTTCATGGTGAATTCTTGATTTCATAATCTGTAGTTTCCATAGGTGAAGGATGCAGGATTCTCCGCACGATACTCACTTCCTCATCCATGGTAGTTCTAGGTTTCAAATCAGAGTTTTCGCTAGTCAGTCCATTCGAAGAAGTTTTTGAGCTCTGAGATCCAAATCCCTTCTTTACTATCGAGGATGACTTCTTTCATCAGCTATTCCTTGCCATGGCTAATAGCCTCAAGCGATTTTGATTCCCTCAAGCAATCTCTCACGGAAGTCTCCAACAAGAGAAAACTATTCGCTTATAACATTATTCTTATAAAAAAAAACTCATACTTTCTTATAATACACAATTACCATAATATGATACCACATTATCATATAATAAAATTAACAACTTGATATTTTCAATATAATCATACCCACATGATAATTCAAACAAATCACACATAGCATTCAAAAATCCCTAATTATGATATATAGCCTTACCAATCTATAATGGTTTATAAGGAAGCAAAAAAGCTTAAGCCTTTACCTCTAAGGCCACCAGGAAAACCCTTAAGGCTAAGAGAAAATAATTGATTAGAGTATAAGAAGATTGATTAAAAAAATTTAAAAGATGGAAAAAATAAAGGAAGAGAACAAGACCAAGGGTGCTAGCTGAGAGGATACAAAAGAACTCGATACTCTTGGGTAGGGTAGTGATTGGTCGAGACCAAGGGAAAGGAAAATGGCTTAGCCCAAAGGAAAAAAAAACTTGCTTGGACAAGAGGAAGGAAATAGGTTTGGCTTAGGAGAAATTAAGTTAACTTGGTTGAGAGGAAGGAAACTAGCTTGGCCGAGACTAAGGGGGAAAAACTTGTTTAGCTTAGATCAAAGGGAATGATAGGGACCACACTTGACAAGGCAACTAGGATAGGGGGAGGACACTTTTTCCATGACTTAACCCACTCATCATGTCCAACTTTCTCAACAATTGAACCAAGGACAAGGGAACATAACTCAATTGAGGGAAGAAAACACAACAAGTACTAGGGAAGAGTTTGTTTAAGCAATTGGAAAGTCTAACGGTGTTAATTGGAAATGGTGTCAAAGCTTGATATGAGAGGTGGATGGAAATTGCTCAAAGTTTAGTAAGGGAAGGTTTTTAGAGAATAGAGAGAGGAGAGAGTTTGGGTGTTTAAATTAATGAACCAATGAGAACGAAAAAAGGCGTATTTACAAGGGAGGGATGAGGTGCAAAATCGAGAAATAAGTGAAAGTTCATAGGGGGTAAATTTAAGGTAGATATCGGGGGAGGTTTGGGAATGATTTTTCCCACAACACATACCTGATAAAATGGGAAGAGACGGGGGCTATTATGATGATAGGTCTAGGTAGACCTAAGCAAATGTAATCATGGATATAAGGGAAAGATATAGATAGTAAAGGCATGAGAGAGAGAGAATAGGAAAGATAAGGCCTAAAGAGGAAGAAAGAAAATGGAAAAGAGAGGATGGATAAGAGAGAATAAGAAAAAGGGAAAAAAAGAAAGAACAAAAAGGAGTTTAGGGTTAGGATTAGAACTAGCCTTAAATTTTGGGTGAAGGAATTAAGGTAAGAATAAAATATTAATCATCTAAGATTAGGGTTAGGTTAAAATATTAATTACCTAGAATTAGGGTAAGATTAATATTTGCGGTATTACATCATTGCCCCTTTAAAAAAGACCTTTTTCCAAAAGTTTACTAATCAAGGTTGGGGAAGAAGAGAAAAATGATGTAAAGAGGGATGATCCTTGGCATTTTATTCTTCAAGAGTTTATATTAAAATAATGCTTACTAACTCCTTAAAAGAGGAAAACCCCTAAATGCTAATGCACATGTGCATAAAAGCTCATGATACATCACACACATGTCTTTCTCTATCTCTCACATCACCTCGTCAATTCTATGGTGGCCCGAGAGAACCTTCACAAGTGAAACTGGGCTCATGTAGATACATCATACCTTAGTTTCAAGAATCTAAAAGGATAATTCCTAGTAAGAAAACAAATCATTTAGCTCTATCTTGTCAAGTTAAATCACATAGGAAGGATCCATAACATACCTCCTCAATTATGAGATGTTTGCAAACTCAAGCTAACTATAGTGGAAATGATAAATGATACTTGACCTCACCAACTCTATTAAGAATATTATAGGGACCAATGTACCTAGGTTTAACTTACCCTTCCTACTAAACCTCTACACCCTCTTAGTGGGTGACACTCTCAACATGACTTTATCCCCCACCTCAATACCACCACTATGACACCTCTCATCAACATAACTCTTATGTCAACTTTGAGTTACCCTCATCCTATCTAGACTCAACCAAACATGCTAAGTCATCTCCACAATTATATCTAATCCAAGTACAATAGTCTCACTAATATCGATATGACACAAAGTTATTTAATATTTATGTACTTATAGTGCTTTAAATGGTGGAGTCCTTATACTAATGCAGTAACTATTATTGTACAATAACTCCACCAAATACAGATGATCCTCCTAACTACCTCAGAAGTAAACAAATCCTCAAAATTCTGGATCATCTTCATATTTTTTTAATTTATTGTTAGGTGAAAGACAATACTCATCTTCAACTTCTTGCCTATAGTCTCCTACAAATTTCCCTAGAAATACAAAAGAAATCTTAAATCCTTATTAGAGACTATGTTAGTAGGTATACCATACTGACTGACCACGTGCTTCATTTGTACATCTACTAACTAATCTATGCTCTAGGTTGACTTTATCAGTACAAAAACTACTCATTTAGTCAATCAATTAATAATAACCCAAAGATATTGCATCCACTATGATTCCTTGGTGGTCTACTCACATAATCCATGGAGACAGAGTCCCATTTCCATCTTAAAACATCCAAAGGCTAGATCAACCTTGCATGTCTATGGTGCACTATATTTTCCTTAAGATAGATTGTACACCTCAATAAGAACTCTACAACATCTCATTTGATGCTAGGCCACTAATAGATATAATTAAGGCTATTATATAACTTATCCCCTCTTGGTGAATAGAATATAGAATGTAGTGCCCACATCCAAAAGTTGACTCTTAAAATAAACCTAACTCTAGGGTATATAATAATGACCACTATAGTGAATGTTGCAATCCCCAACAATCTAGAAGCCCTTAGTTCTACCATCTTATAACTTATGTTGAATCCTATCAAGCTTAAAATCCCCAAGTTTTCTTGCTCAAATCTCACCAAAAAAAAGTTAGTACAATTATTAAAGCACTCATGTGGACATCCAAGTTACCCTAATAGATAAAATCTACCTCCATCTCACCAAACTCCTGAATCAACCAATTAGTTTCCATATAAGAACCCAAGGAGTATGATGTCTTCCTACTCAAGTCATCTATTATGACATTGGCCTTAACTTTATGGTTGGTCAACTGAATATCACACTCCAAGAATTCTAGTAATCTTCTCTACCTTATATTCAACTACTCCTAAGTGAATGTATGCTTGAGGCTCTTATGGTTGGTAAAGAATCTACGATATATCCTATATAGATAGAGCATCCTAAAATACCCCAAAACCTAATTTTGAGAATTATAGCTAATTAAGAATTTATTTAGAGATTAATTAAATAAATTTTATTTTATTAAAATAAAAGGCAATTAATTAGGGTTATTTAAGAAGAGAATAAGAAATATTTTTATTAATAAAGTTTTGGTATTTTAGCTAATTAACGATTTTATTTTAAAAATTAATTAAATTAATTATTTTATTTTAAAGAAGAAGGAGAAAATAGTTCCAAGTTAATAGGAATTTTATAAATAATTTAATTGAAGAAAATTAAGGTGTTTTGTTAATTAAAATGGAACTTATGAAAAACCTTTTAAAAATCCTAGATTAGACTAAAAAGGGATTTAAATATTATTTTATTTAAATATTATTATTTTTAAACATTCCAAATATCCTAATTAATTTAATTAACCCAACCCTCATATTTTATTTTTTCCTTTTTCCTTTTTCCTTTTCTTTCTTCCTTTTCTTTCTTTTTTCTTGCTTTTTCTTTCTTCTTCTTTTCTTTTTTCCTCTCCTTCCTGATTGGGCCTGTCTGTGGCCCAATTCTTCTTTCCTTCTTCCTTTTTCTTCTTTGGCGATTGGGTCTATATTCTGCGGCCCATTCCTCTTTTCTCTTTCCTTCCCGTAGCCTATTCCTCTTTTTCTTCCTTTTCTTCTTCCTTCGACATTTCAGCGCTATGTTTTATCCCTCCATCCCCCTAAGCGCCGTATTTTACTTAATCTTCCTTCCCACCCGACCAGTTGGAGCCCCTCATTTTCTTTTCTTTCTTTTCTTCCCCAGATCGTCGGTATAGCCTTTCTTCTTCTTCCTTCCTCCTTCCCCGCCATTGACCTGCAACACCACCACCCAATGCCTTGGTTTTTTGCCGCTGGTTATGGACTTTTTCCTTCTTCTATCTTCCCCCTAACTCGCTAGCCACGCTGACCCAACCCATATCCCTTGCTTTTTGTGCATGACCTTCTTTTTTTGTGCAACCACCCCGCCGTCCAATTTGAATTTCGCTGGCTCTTGTTACCAGCGGTGACCCTACACCTACCTTCATTACTCTCTCACCGACCCATAGAACCCTACCCTCTCTTAAAGTCTATAAATACCCCCATAATGAGCCCTGCATCGAACTTTTGATCCCTACCTAGAAAAACCCTCGCGTGCGCCACCTCCACTTTAGACGCTTTGTCCGCCGCAGTCGACCAACTTCGCCGCCCACTCTTCCCACCTAATTCTTCCCTGCACCACCCTCTAACTAACTACGCCTCCCTTCTCCCTTAATTTTTCCTACACAAGCCACCCTAGCCGTGAAAAGTTCCCTTTTCAATCAACCTATTCTCTGCCTTTTCCACCCTTTGCGCTGTCGTCCGCCACCACTACCGCCGCTTCCACTGCCTTATTCACCTCCTAATTTTTTTTTGCAGACCCCCCTCTACCTTCCCCTACCTTTCTTTTTCCCCTTCCTCACTCTCCTCCTCTCTTTCTCTTCTTCTTCCCCATTTGGCCACCGCCGCCACCGCCGTGCGCCGCCACCCTCATTTTGTTCCTCTCCTTTTAGATAACCATAACCACACTTACTTCCACCCTCTTTCTCTTTCTCTTTCTCCCAGCCCTCAACTCTTCCTCTTTTCTTCTCTATTTCTAGCCACCGCGCTGCTGCCGTGCACCACCGCCGATGCCGCCTGTCACCACCAGCCTTAGGTTGAAACCTAAACCCCCTCAACCCTTTTTTACTATTTATACAAGCCTTAATCTATTTTATTTCATTTATTCAAAATATATTACTATTATTATTATTATTTCTATTATTACTATTATTATTGTTATTATTATTATTAATGTTTTTATTATTATTTCTATTGAGGGCCGAAGCCTTATTATATTTTTATTTCGATTTTATTATTAGTATTCTTATTGTTGCTATTATCTTTATTAATTAATATTAAAATGTTATTATTATTATAACTATTATGTATTATTATTATTACTATTAGGTTCAATATTATTAGTATTATTATTTCTTATTAGGGCTGACCCTATTTAGATAAGTAGATTATTAGTATTAGTATTATTAATATTATTAGTATTATTATGAGTTTTTATTTTATTTATCAATGTTATTATTATTATTATTATTTCATTGATAGTATTATTATTCTATATAGGGTTGAAACCCTATTGTGGCTATTTTGAATTGTAGTAGTAGCATTATAAATATCAAGTCTTATTATTATTAATATTAATAATAATTTTATCATTAGCATTTATTAGTGTTGTTATTATTATTATTATTATTTAATAAGTTTATTATTTTTCATTATAGGGTCGAAACCCTACTTCATTTTATCTTCAATTATTATCATTACTATTATTACCATTATCAATATTATTATTTTTGTAATATTATTATGGTTAGTATTATTATTATTATTACAATTTCACTATTATTATTATTATTAGGGTAAAGTCTTCAACCTTATATTATCAACTTTTATAATATTACTATTATTTCTTATATCTTTAGCAAGATAGTAATTAGTTAATGTCATTTTTATTATTAATATATTATTAATTTATCAAAAGCCTAGTCTTAGAATAAGTTAGTATTTAATAGTATTTTTGGTAGGAGGGAATCTAATTTTTAGCTTTTCCCTCATTTAGGTGAGACTAGTCAAATCCCTAAGGAGGCATAGGAGCATGCTCCAAGACCGGTGCCATTTTAGGTAAGGGTGTTACTAAGGCCATATGTGTGTTTATATTCATTATGTGCTTCATATGCTATGTATTCTATGTTTATCATTTTTAATTATATGATGTGGAGTTGAAGTATGTTTTTTGTGTATTTACATGGTATGTGTATTATGTATATGTGATAAATGGTTTGTGACCCTTTAGACATGCATGTGAGGATGATAATGTGGTTTGTGTGGGGGAAAGGATGAAAAAGGAGGATGGGGAAAGAAGTTGACTAAGGGATGTGAGTAGACCTAAGTATTTTAGTGATCCATGAGTGAAAGAGGAAAATGGGGGATTTATGGTTTCGTGAGGGAGAATCTAATCTATGGTGTTACATGGGAGAATCTGATTTATGGTTTTATATGGGAAAATCTAATCTATGGATTTGTATGAGAGAATCTAATCTATGGTTTTATATGGGAAAATCTAATTTATGTTTTTATATGGGAAAATCTAATTTATGGTTTTGTATGGGAGAACCTCATCCAGGGTTTTGTATGAATTAAATCTAAGGTTTTGTATGGTGGAATCTAGGGTTTTGCATGGATGGAACTAGGGTTTACATGGTTGAATCTAGGGTTTCATGTGGGAGTTTTAGGGTTTGCGTTAAAAAGTTTGAAGGTTTGCATGGAGAGGTTAGCGTTTGTATGGGAGTAAAGTTTACTTATGAAAAGTTAACTTAGGATGTAAGGAAGGTAATAGAAGAGTTATTTAGGTGTTTGGAAGTTTTGGGTGAAAAATATTACGTAGGACATTATAAGGGTATGGAGGAGACAGAATTAGGGTTCGGAGTGATTAATTATGGGTCGTTGTGATTAAATAGGGTTTGGAATGGTTGATTATGATTTGTTGTGGTTAATTATGGTTTGGAGTGGTTAACTAGGGTTTGGTGTCGTTAACTAGGGTTTTGATATGGCTAACTAGGGTTCGGTGGTAACGTGTGTGTACTTGGGGAATAAAGTATAATGATGAATATGGGATCGATGGTTGTGAAAAATGGGGTGTCAAAATGATTTGGGTTGTGTGAGGTGGAGTAAGATGGGCCACATAGGCCTAAATTAGGGTTTCTGGGAGGTTAGAAGGTGTAGGGTTCTCATGATATGATACGAGTTAGTTAGAGGATAAGTGTAAGGGGAGTGATTTATGCATGTCTAAGGGAAAAAAAAGCTTCTAAATAAGATACTTAAGACATTAATTACTTAAAGTGAAAGATTATTGAGTCGGGTGTAGCCGATCCACCGGTTAGGAATAATGGTTAAGGTTCTTTGATTTTTGTGTAGGGTTCACTATGCTTTTGTTATTTCTTCAGCATGGTTTATGTGATTTTTGTATTGGCCTTAGTGCACGGTTACCTTGCTCAGTATATAACGTACTGATCACCCTTTTCATGGGTGCTACTCATCCCCACGAGTAGTAGGTCCTTCTGACTTTGTGCAAGTGGATAAGACATCAGGCGGAGCTGTGCATTGAGCATTTTTGGCTCCAGGTTCGAGAGTAGTGTGGCCAGATTCACTCTTCTTGTTATTTTATCTTCTTCTGCTATTTCCTTTATATCGGATTTACTCTCTTATAATTTTTTATTTGTATTGTGTATTTTAAATGAACCTTTTGTCGGTTGTAAGCTTATTTCTCTTTGGAAATGAATTACAATTCTTTACGCGTACTCTGATCTTTGGTGTTATGATCTGTCTAGTTCTTTCATAAACTCTTGGTTTAAGTTTAATGGTAATCTTTTCTTATTTTTAGCAATTGGTACTGAAACGGTCGGAAAGAACTGGTTTGGTACTAAGTGTGGCGGTAACATCACCAGAATTCATAGGTTTTTAAATTTTAAATTCTTCCGTTAAAAAAAAAGTAGTGAATTTTGGGGTGTTACACATCCAAATATTTAGTATAAAGAGGACTACAACCATCCCCAAATAATGCTTTAGGTAGTTCTAATCATATTGCTTTAATAAACAAGAAGCATAAGTTAATACCTTACCATATTGTATCAATACAACCTAGCCATACTTAGATACATCGTTGTAGACCTCAAACTTATGTAATCCTGATGGTAGAGTCAAAACTAGTGTTAATGTCAAATTTTGCTTCAACTCCTAAAATGTGCTCTCACATGCATCATCCCACTGAAACCTGATAGTCTTCTTTGGAAGGTTCGTGAAGTGATGAGCTAACATTGAGTGGCCATAAATAAAGCACCTTTAGTACCTAGCCAAACCTAAGCTACGAGCCTTGGTGATGTTCGTGGGTGCGTTCCACTAGGTAAATACCACGATCTTTGCCAAATTTATGAATCCTCCTCCTTCAAACACCATATGTACCAAAATACAACCTACCGATACCAAAACTCTCACTTGGAGAGTTTAGCATATAGTTTGTGCTCTTTAAGGAGTGATAAAATAATGCTAAGATATCTTTCATACTCATCCTTACTTTGAGAGTATACCAAAATATCATCAGTGAGAACCACCACAAATTGGTTAATAAATGGTCAAAAGAATCCTTATTGTTAAGTCAATAAATATGGTAGGCACATTTGTAAGCCTAAAAAATATTACTATGAATCGATAGTTCCCATAATGTATCCTAAAGCTTTTCTTCATGATGTTTCCCTCAGTAATGCATAGTTAATGATAACTCAACCTCAATTCAATCTCTTAGAAAATCAAATCACCCTAAATCTAGTCAAACAAATCATCATTCCTTAAATGTGGGTAGCAATTCTTCACCACTTTAGACCTTGATACTTTATGCACAGATGGAGACTCCCATCATTCTTCTTCATGAAGAAAAATGATGATTTCCATGGATATACACTTGAGCGGATGTACCCATAAGTAACTAAATCCTCTATTTGTGACTTTAACTCCTACAACTCTACTAGTAACATCTGGTAGAGTGCCTTTAAAGCTGGCTTAGCACCCAGTAATAGCTCAATGGTGAAGTTTATCTTATGTACTAGCAACATACCTAGTATCTCCTCTAAAAACATATTATGAAAGTATAAAGAAATAAAAATTTCCTCTAATAGCAATACATCTTTGTTTAACTTCTAAATACCATATAGATGCACAGAGTAATCTCTCTACACCAACGAATATAGTGTATATGTAAATACAACCTTCATTGTATGCCAAGGCTTGCATCTCCTATAAGAGACCCTAGAATGTTGAGGTCCTTGTAACACTAATTGTTCCTAAGCATAATCTATCATGGGTCGGTATCTCCCTAACATATTAATCCCAAGGATTATATCAGAATTCCATATATCCATCTTAACAAAGTCTGATAAGAATTCTACATCGCCTATCTCTAAGGCCACAACTTAGTAAAGTTTAGTGCAATCCAATCTATCCCAAGAAGGTAACATAATAGATATGCATACACTAGTAGATGGAAACAAAAGCATCTCTAATAGCAAAAGTGGTAGACACAAATGACAAAGATACACCTAAATTAAACAACACATGCACTGGTAATGAAAGGATAATGAACATACTAGTGACAAAATATAACTATCGATCAACATTAACCTATTTCATGACATTTAGGTGCCCACCTAATTTTCCTCTCTAATATCCTCCACATGTCCTTTACTTCCTTAAGGAAATTTGAGAGGCTCATGAGCTCTCCCTTTAGCTTTCTTAAGTTGTACACTTACTAGGATATGTAACTTTTATTGTTGTTTTTGTTGCTACTAGAAAGTTCATTCTTGATATACATACTATTGAGGTACAAACGGTCCTTATTACTGAACCTTACCCTTCTCCTACTAGAACTGACCCCTCTATTGTTAGCACTCATAGGATCAATGACCTAAATTACTACAATCTCAACATTGAAAAAATGCACCTTGGTTGTCTTGTCTAAGATGATCTCAGCTACAAAAATAACAAACAAAGTATCTTGTTAGTCCAAAATGCTTGATTTAACCTCTCATATGTTTTGGGCTTCCTCTTGCCTAGAATGGAATTTTGCTGCTAAACCATGGTAGTGAAAACACATAATTGTTCGTATAAGCTAACTAAGTCATAGGAATGCCACAACACCCATCATCTTATCAATGTTAAAGTGGAGCTTCTCAAACTAGTAAACCACCATTAACTCACTAGTTGCTATACCTACCTCTCTCCACATTAGCAGAATTCATTCTGCTTCAAAAGAGCCTTGGACAGAAAAGCAAAATGAATCTTTCTCCTGGATTATTTAGTTATAGGGAATGACCAACATTGGAAAAAAAGGAATAATCCCCATAGGGGGCTTCGTGTTTCGTTCCACCACTTAATCAAATAATCACTTCAAGTAGATCATGGAGCACAAAAGGATATCCATTCCAGCTTTGTCTTTAGTTGCTTACTTTCTTATTCATATTTGAGGCTGTGAACGAAGTTGAATCCTTCAAAATCAAACATTAACTACTTTCTAAACTGATCGTAATACTCTTATAGAGTCATATTCCCTTATGTCACTTGCATAAAATCCTTAAGCATATCCCTCTTAAGGCTCTTAGGGAAAAAACTCTGTGTAGAACACCATATTGAAGTTCTAATAGGATATCGGTAGGCCTCCCTATACAAGATGGCCTATCCACCAAGTATTCATTGCACTTTGAAGAAAAATGGTTATTATACTCAAATTTCAAGTCCTAGACAATTAACTACTGTGATGACTAATGACCCTCAAAAGATAGTTATCTATGATACCCTCTTATGGTAAATGCAAAAGTGGTGGTGGTAGTTAAGGCTAATGCAGTGGTGGTGGAAACCTAATAAACTCAATGAAGGCCTCATGAATTTTCTCCAAACATATGACGTGATTATCCAAGGCCATGGTGAGCTAGCTGCAAGGAATAAAACTTGTTAGGATAAAATATACCTAGCTTACTAACTTACAATACACATAAGCACATTCAAAGGTCACCTGGACTAGATATTCTTTATTTCTCAAAAGTTTCAAATCATTGAGTTTTAAAAAAATATGAAATAAATCAAAAAAAGTAGATAAGAGATTGCTTAAGAACCGAATTTTTTAAAACAAAATATAGAAATCAAACCTAAAGCTCTAGTACCAATTTGTAACACCTCAAAATTTACTACTACAAAAGAATTAATTTAGCAAAAGTGTAATAAGAAAAAAATTGGGTGTTACTTCTATAATCTATATAAGTCTATCTTATCACACCTTCCTTATATTATTTACAAGGCAAAATAGTTAGAAATTACAACATGATAAATAGAGAATAAGAGTAATTTTCATCAACTTAGATAAGAATTTAGAGATCAAATCTAAATAAAATATAAAAAATACAATCAAAAGGGATCTATTGGAACTAAGATTTTAAAAGGTATCTAGATAAAACTAATAAACAAATAATTAACATGACTATACACCTGACCCTATATATAATATGATCACGTTTCCCTAATAAAAGCATCATAAGTAGTGAAGACATCCATGTTGTCATTATTAACCTGCACAAAGTCATACGGGTCATCTATTTATTATAATTAGCATCATTCATAAGAGGAATGATCAATATGCTACATATTAAGTAAGGGAATAATATAGTCATAGATTAGGCATATGACTATATAATGCCACATAGAAGAAGATGTATGCATTAAGCATTATATAGTGTAATAAAATAACTTAATTCGGATTTCCAAAATTAGAAACAATCACATTCCATAGTTGTATTTACATTTAGTTTGGGCACCCCCACCATTCTTAATATAGTGGAAGAAATTAAAGCACCTCTTAGGGGTAAAATGTTCTTAAGCCACTATTATAGTTTAGTAAAACAAATATAAAATTCACTAGGTCAACACACTCTTGACCGCTATCTTTAAACCAATGGAAAAGTCTAAAGTATCTCTCAAATCCAAATGCTCTTAAGCCACTATTATCACTCGGTGGAATGAACACAGTACCTCAAACGTGACTCATGTGAAATTTTTACTTTAAGTGATTAATGTCTTATTAGACTATTATTTATCTCAATATCAAAATACATCCATGAATATGAGTATTCAAGGTGCATAATCTAGACTTAACATAATTAAAAAAGACACATTAAGCATATATGTGTGATGTTCGAAACATTCCCTAAGGAAAAAGGCCATATCTCCCTATCAAAACCCTAAATTCACAAGTTAGGTATAACTCCTCTCATAAAACTCATCTAGGGATGGCAATGGTCGGGTTTAGGTCAAGTCCACCCGAACCTAAACCTGGACCCATTTATATTATCTAAACCTAGACCTGACCTAGATCCACTAGGTGTAGTGGATAAACAGGTCCTAAATGGGTCCAACTATTTTTTTTAAATAATTAATAATCTATATAAATAAAAATACATTTATACTTTATATAGCTTAATATGTATTTTTTGTTAACAAAAAGCCCTCCGAGTGAAAAAATAAACATTTTAAAATAGTTAACTTTTCAAATGGTGTTTTAATGCTATTATACGTATTACTTATAAAGTAAATATAAAAAATAAAATTAAAATAAATAAATAAGGAGCTCAATAAGATTATGACAATGATGACAAACATAATATTATTATGTATTTATATATGTACACATATATACTAAACGGGTCTATCGAGTTAGGTTTAGATTGGGTCTAGATCTTCTGGACCCAAACCTAAATCCAATTAGTTGTATATATATACCCAAATCCAACACAGATCCATCAGGTCTAAAAATTATGGATCCAAAACCACTAAAAATAAGATGAGTCTAAAAGATCTAGATCTGGTCCGAGACCCATTACCATCCCTAGACTCATCTCATCACCAAATTTAGTATACCACCCCAAAATAATATTAGTAACAGCATATCCGAAGATTAAGGTCAACTTCTTACTCGTGTGATAATGAGTCTAATTCTAGGGTTACTATTCCAAATTTAATCCTTTTCTCATTTTATTATACTTATGGTATTCATAAATTCTCCAAACATTTATAGTAGAATATATAGCATATTTTAAACCGATTTCCTCTTAAGAAGCACCAAAACCCCATATATAACATGTATTAACCAAAAGGCCCTTATCTTACCAAGAGCCTCAAACTCTTAATTTTGATAATTTATTCCTTGTTTAACTATCATTTGATCATATTACTTATGAAATGATTCAAACCTCAAGATTATCTTGTCATAGATATTTTCCTCATTATTACAAAGTAACCAAAATACCCTTACGATAGCCATAATATCCAAAATGATACAATAATGTGTAATAACTCTCCTAATGAATTTTAGAATGTTCAAGAGTTAGCATACTTGGAGATAGAACCCATCGTTCTCCTTCCTCCCCAAAACCCTAAATCTACTAATTATTTATTAAGTAATTTTTGCAGGGATTTTATATGTTTACAAGAAGGATAATTCATTCAAAACACCTAGTGTATAACATAGAGATAAGATAAGGATATACATAAGTAACATAGAATACAAAGCTATAAGAAAAAACACGGTTACACGGTTTATACATTTTTAAGGCTAGGGTTTTGTTTAGCTTTGTTGCAATACCCTACATTTTTTGTAAAATGGTTGGATGAGAAATTATGCCAATTTTAGGCCCTTGATTTTGATTTAATTTTTTGATTTGGTGTGGGATAAATTTTGATTCGAAATCATGTTGAAAAATAGAGTTTATTGAGTTTTACGGGAAAATCAATTAACTGGTTCCATGAACCGATTAACTGATTTGTCATTTTAGCATATTTTGTTTTCTCAACTAAATCAATCAATAGGTGGTAGAATAGTTAACTGATAGACCCAAACCAATCTATTAGTTTATCGAGCTAGTCATATTTTATGAGCTTGATTTTTTCTGAAAAATCCCTTACACTAAAATAGAACCTTACTAACCCATGCCAATATGTCCCTAAGAGATTCCTAACCATTTTCATGATTCTTTTAACCCAAATCATTATCTCAAATTAATTTAGAGGTCGATTGAGACAATTATGGGGGAGAGATAACCTCAATATTATCTTCATCATGTTATCTCCTCTATCTGATTTTGAGATCAAATGCTTTGATATCATGCACAATTCATTACTTCATAATGACCTTCCATTACTCTATTCATGAATGCTAATTCTAGTCTAATTGGCCTACATTCCCCAGAGACACCATTTAAGCTCTAGAGAATATGTCAGAAAATCTTAGCTAAAATCCATCTATTCTACTCAAATTTAAATGGTTAATTGTAGGGTTTTGAGTTTATTCCACAACCCTAAGTGTTTTCCTTTGATTGGTTGGCTATAAATAGCCCCATTCATCCCTACTATGCACCTTTCATTCAATCGTCGAATTCTCTAAGTCTAATATTCACCTTCCTTCTTTTCACACTTTGAGCCTTAGCAATCTAATGTCTTACACTCTTCTAATTCTATCTCTAGCTCTCTCTTATTTCAATTATAAGGTAAGAAATATTTACATTTAAAAAAAAAAAATTGAGTGGTTTAATTTAGCTCTTTTCCTTATTTTTCCTCAAGTGGTATGTTCTTATTTCTTTATATTTCTAAGTTTGATATTTAATAAGGTTTTGGTATAATGTTTGAGTTTAAGAGTTTGGTTTTAATCTTTTCAAAGCTGAGATTTTCCACAATTGGAATTTCTTATTTTAAGAGAATTTTGATTACATCAAGTAAGTGATTCTTGCTTTTAAAATGTTTAGTAAGTATTCCTACATGTTAGGTGTTACCTTTAGTTGATTTATGCATGTTGTATGAATGAATGTAGACTGTATAAGTGATTTAGATGGTTAGATGGTTAGATGGTATGATTTGAGTAAAAAACATGAATTTTGGAAAAAAAAAAGGTTATGATGACTCCATGTTGTGAAATGCATGTTAATATAGTTAAAAATATGATGATAAATGCTTAAATATGGTTAAGGATGATTTATATGTAAGAATCTGCATGAAATCTATGATTTGGTGCTATGTTAGGGCAAACTAATTGGCTGGTTAGGTCAAACCAGTGGACTAGTTTCTAGAATAGTTAACTAGTTAACCCGTTGGTGCAACCAATTCACTGGTTGGGCCAGACCAATCAACTGGTTTGCACGATTTATTTCTTTTTAGTTGGTTATTCTTTGAGGCTATGTTTAGTATTATACCATGATTATTAATGTGATAAAATATAAATTTTATCATGGATTATTGGCCTAATGAAAAGATTAAAATGGATCATATTTGATCTTATACTCTATGAGTAATACAAAGACTAAATATGTATTTCACTTACGATAAGTGATGATATTGAAAAATGAGTATTAAGAATTAGTATGGGCTTGAATTAACACTATGGTGGATATGACCAATATTGGCTAAGTAAAAATGGAAAACCCACATTGTTAGGAAAATGGGAAAAAAAATGATTGATATGGATTAACATGGAAAAATTTCTTGCTTGCTTTGTATGGGACTTGTATGATCACCCATCCTTACGAATAACATACTAATCATGTAGAGCGAAAGAAAGTTAAGGTATAGATTACCCGATTCTCAATTAACTATCAGGGATTAGTCTATCTTCAAGCATTTTTCATGCTTTTAGGCTTTACATTTAGGTGGGATCCTAAATGGTTCGGGTACCTCACCTACTCTATACACCAATGATGTACTAGGGAGTATCAATACTAAAGGATCTAGTTACCTAGGTAGTTAGCTTCAACATTGACTTATGTCCATATTAGTTGGCTTTGGCCTACACTTATGTTTCTTCTAGTGATTGGCTTTAGGTTGGACTAATGTCCACTTGGTGATTAGCTTTGATCTAAACTTTATGTCCCTTATTGGATAGGCTTTATGGTATATGAAATCATGGGGTGGTGCATAGTCCATCACTCGATGATAATAAAATATGGTTGGTTAATATTAATTGATAAATTAGGAATGATGACCAAGTGAATGGTTAATGATTGGTTAAGAAATGGAAGTAATGGTATAATTAAACAAAATGAATAAAATCTAGATTGTACACTTGGCTAGTGGTCGAACTGAGTAATTGGTTATGGAATGGAATTTTGGTTAAATGATTGACTTGGATCAGATATGGATAAGTAAATGGTATAACCTAATGAATTGGATAATTGGAAATAGACCCTAAAGGTTACTTAGATGCTCTTTGCTATTACATGTGTAAGTACTTATATGATTAGGTTGTGAATCTAAGCATGATGTATTCTACTTTGTTGTAATTGTGTATGATAGCATGTATTTATGCACTTCTACCTTTATATATGGCCTTACCATGATGCATGTCATACTTTATGCTCATGTATGATAAATTGGTATATTTATGTTACATTGAGGAAGAAATTTAGCTTACTTAATACATAGTATACTGATGTGCTGACTTGCTCGGTCACCTGCGTATTCCTACGAGTAGAGGACCATGTGTAGGTTTTTTAGGATGGCCAATAAAGGGTCGACCTTTTTTGGACCAATGCTTGAGAGAAAGGACATCTAGAAGGTTTTGGTGGGTATTGTGGCGGACAAAGATTGGGTGTCATTCCCTAATTCATTTTATTGTAGCCCTGTAATTTATCTACATGTATTTTGTAATGATTTGGTCAGAGCCCATTAGGGTCCTCCAATGTAAACACCCTTGAAGTTGTTTAATTAAATTTCTATTTTACATACTCTATTAATTTACGTGTTTTGGTTTATTTAGCCTTCTATATGAGGTGGGGTAGGAGGCGAACGTCTATCTTGTGTTAGGTATGGTGGTAACATCCTATTTTTCCTAGGTATTTTATGCTTCTACAAATGTTTCAATAAAATTTTTCAATGCTAAAAAATAAGGGTGTTGAATTTGTTATTTTATGTACATTTTGTAATTGTTGTCTTATAAATGTTGGAATTGTGTAACATATGTATTGTGCATATTTTGTAGGGGATTATAGTGGTTCTTATTATTAGTTACAACAACTACTAATTAGTTACAAGCCTATATAAACATTGGATATTAGTTAATATTAATATTCCAACGTTAATATTAGTTGTTAATGTTGGCTAAGAATGTTAGCAATGGGTAGAATAGTTAGTAGTTAACGACTATATATCTTAGGAAGTTATTAATTAGTTAGTAAGCATCGTAACTGTAATATTCTATCCTAAAATCCTTTAAAATGTGCTTAAAGTTATGTTGATATAAAATAAATTGGTTTTTGTTTTGGGAAAGGACTTTAAATCTTGATAAAATAGTGGATTTCAAGTGCACTGGCCGACTGGCTACCCCAACTAATTGACTAATATGCTCAAGAACTATTAATTTTATTTCCTGATAAACTAATCGACTAGTTTACCTAAACTAATTGATTGGTTGTCATACAATTTCATATCCTTCTTTGTTTTTGATTTGAATATTTTTTTCCAACATTTATGAAACTTTCTAATTAGGATCTATTTGTGGTAATAAGCATAGTTTTGTGGGTTGGGATTATTTTTACACTATTTAGATCACACTATGATTTTATTTGGCTAAATTTTTCCTAAAGGTACTTTTTAAGGCATTTCTCACCTTCTCTCGTTTCTCACTATCCTCTCTCTTTTATAAGCTAAGGCTATGTTTTTAAAATTCTACACCTTTTTTGTAACTTACCAACCCACTACCATGCCTCTTCCTAGTCACAATCCACCTCTCTTAACTCAATATGTATTTCCCTTACACCTTAGTTGTCCACACTCAACCTAAGTCAGATTTCCCTCTCTCCCACTTAAGAATGCCAACTATCACTCTCTCTTATATACTTCAATCTTAATTCAATTCACTCCTCACCTTCTGCATTTGCACATTCTCTCCGTTTTCCATGGTAAACATTTCTAAATATTGGGCATTCTAAACTTTTCTTCCCTTTTCTTCTATGTTGAAAAATAGGGGTTTTCCTCGTGTTTTCTCATCTTTTAGCCAAAATTCTATCTCTTATTTCTTTGCCTAATCATATATTTATCTCTTGCTTGTTTCTCTTAAGTAAGGAATAAGGTTTTGAGAAAGGTTGAAGATTCTAGCTTCTTTCTTCTTTCAGAAAAGGTTGAGTTATGGAATTTTTCTTCTTCTTATGATTTTTTTTTTATTAAGTATGGAAAAAAGAGTTTTAATCATTTTGATTCTTAGTTCTCTTAGGAATTGAGTTGGTGGTAGCTAGACATCAAGTTAAGAGTATTTTGTGCTAGAAGAATTACTTGGAGTTGGAGGTAAGGCATTCTTATCTTTAATATGAATAAGGTCCTTTTTTTTGTTGTGGTTTCATGTTCTTAGTGTTATTTTGTGTTATGTAGGAGTTAATTCTATTCTTGGATTTGAGCATATGGTAAAGTTTTCTTCTTTAAAGTTTTAAGCATGTTTCAATATCCTTGTTATTATGCATGCTTCTAGTAGTTTTGAGCATGATTTTATTAAATGTCAATATTACCATGCACCTATGTGTTCTATGTGTGTATGATGTGTTTTTTATATGATATATGACATAGAAGAAAGTTTGGATTAATATAGTTAAGTTGGGTGAAATTTTGATATGTGCATTGTAGGCCTGGGTATTATTTTGCCCGGACCGATCGACTGGTTTGTGAATAGTCACTTGGTTTGAGATTTTTGATACGTTGGTTGTGTAACACCCCCATTTATAGTACTTAAAAATTTCATTTTGCGGAAGCATTATTTACCAAAGATAATGGGTGTTATAGCCACACTTAGCATAAGTCTAGTTCCCTCACCTTTCTAATGTCAAGTGCTAAGGCTAAAATCAACCAAACAAAAAAAATCAGTGGAAATACAAGAAATTACATAAATAAAGGTTACAGATAAATATTTTCCGTACAACAATGATAATCAAAATAAAACTAGGGATATAAGAGTCTAAAAGAAAACCGATACAACAAAAAGTATTACTTGTAAGTACAACACCGGTTTGCCCTAACTCTTAAACCTGTATATCCAATCTGAGAATAGAACCTCTTCCCAAGGGCTCCACTTATCCTAGCCACTCTTATAAGCTTCATGCCACTCCATGTCCTTCATATAGTCATCTGCAAATGTAGTATCAATACGAGGAATACAACTTCCTTATACTAAGTAAATCACAATACCTCAAAAGAGGTAACATGCCCACGTTGCACATAATCACCCAATGATCCAAAATATGCTCAAATACAAACATATGCCATAAGAATATATAATAAATCATGGATTAATACACATATATAAATATATGCCATTAGAGTCTCATGCTCAACAATCAACCATACTCAACCAAGTCACGTCACTTCAAGGTACACAATAACCATATCAAAATCTGTGGCTGAAGCCGACTAAGCAAACCAATTCTAATTAACATACTAGGGCACTTAGGCAACTACCGAACCATCAATCCAATATATACCAAAAAGAAGGTAGGGCACTAAGGTAACTATTGAACCCAACAATATATACCAAGGCCATCAACAAGTATTCCTTTATGATTTATATTACTCGAGGGGATACAATCAACCCAGGGATACTGAGGTACACCTGGCCATATTGGTACATGAAGGTAACACAATACCCATACTTTAGAACCCAAGGACATAGCGGTACGCCTAGTTATACTAGTTCATATAGGCAACACAGTATCCTCCAACCTCGATCACCTAATCCTTAAATATCGATACCCCTTATAGGGCTTATAGGTCACCTATAGAGTAGATAAGGGCTTTGTAAGGCCACAAAGGCACACCAACAAACCAACTCAAATGAGGGCTAACACCTCATCTCTAGGGTAGCAAACCTGAGATAGCAACCATTCTCAAAATCAATATCTTCCACTTTAAGTAATAATATTTTATGAGGTGATCACAAACATTTCATACCGCACAATCATTTCCATTTCTATACTTAACCATTTTTCATTATTTCTAATTATTCAAAAAAACCCTAAGGTCATCAGTCTATGTCAAAGTCAAAGTCAACATAAAGGTCAAACCTATGAAAAGTCTAAGGCCATCCTATGTCCAGTTATTCACATTAGGTGCATTAGGTCGAAAATGAGAAAAATGCCCTTGAAACCCTAATTTCATCATTTATATCCAATTCCGTACCAAAAATTATTATTATAAGAAATTTGTCATGAAAAGACTAAAAGATAATTATTCACAACATTTTAGAATGTAGTTAATTTTTACGATTTAGCAACTGACTGTATTTTCCACTTTTCATGCATTTATTGAGTTACGCCCTCAAAAACCCTAATCATGCATTCTTCATGTGTCTCACATTCCATGAAACATGTGTGTGTGTGTGTGTGTGTGTGTGTGTGTCATTTAAATAAGGTAATTATTATCATGGTTCATGTAGGAAAAAATCTCTAACCCTAGAACATGCGAATAATAATTATCCTATTCTAACCCTAATTGTGCATATATGTTTTTATGCTTTTTATATCAACCCTAAATATCATGAAATGAAAATCATGGAGTACTTAGTATGACATTTAAATCCTCAATTGACAAGCATACAACCCTAATAAAACCCTAGGCATGCATATGTAAACCATACAACATGTTACTCATACATATACTCCACTTCCAATAATCGTGGTTATCATTTATATAACATGTTATCATTTTATTATGCATGTAATAATACTTGAATAATATAGAAACCTATCATGATTATAGGTCTAAACAATCCTATCATGCTCGTATATAAATTCTACCACCTTATAAGTGATTGGATTTACCTAAATCCAAGCTTACACAAAAAGCTCCAAAAACCGTCTTCTCCGAGATCCTCAAATACTACCTAATAAATTAACACCAAATCAAATAAATATATTATAAAATAATATTATACAATAATAATCCACAAATACTAAAATAGTTTAGGGCCACTAACCGATTGAATAAGTAAGAGGAAAATCAAAAACTCATAGCACCAAAGGAGGAAGGCTTTCGACCGAGAAAGTGGAGGATGGTAATGGTGGACTTAGCCGGTGCTTGGGAGGGGATAACAGAAGCAAATGGTGCAGAAAAGGGGGAATAAAAGGTGTAGCACAAAGGGTCGAAGGAGGGGAAGGAGCCTTGGTGGAAAATGGTGCAGCATAAGGGAGGGAGCTTCAGCCAAGATGGTTGAAGGTAGGTGTGTTGGGCTTTGGTGCAGTTTGTTGCAAGTCGGGGAGGGGTTGTAGCAGCTCTTGCTGTAGCTAGGGGTAGGATCAGCAGCTCTTGCTGCAAAAAAGGTAGGGGTTGCAACAAGGAGAAGGGGTTTGGTGGAAGTTGTCGGTTGGTATTTTATGTGTAATTTAAGGGGTGGTTACGTGAAATTTTTGGTGCAGTTTGGGGGTAGTTTTAGCCAATTTTGCTGCAACTTGGGGGTGGGGAATGGAAGCTCTTTCTGCAGAAAAGGTAGGGGTTGCAGCAAGGGAATGTGCAGCAAAGAGAGGAGGTATGCTGGGAGTTTCCGATGGGGTAAAAATGGTGGAAAACAAGAACGACGATCGGGTTTTTTTCTTGTGCTTGGGAGAAGGAGGGAGTGTGTGGGCTTATTGGGAGGGTTAACACATGACATAAAATATATAAAAGGAAGAGGTTAAGAAAATATTGACGTGTAGGGAAAGGAGGAGCAAAACAAGGAGAGCAAAACGAGGGGAGGGAATTGTGTATGGTAGGAGAGTAACGTCATGGTTTGTTGTACTAAGGAGGAAGGGTAGGGTGAGTTTAGTAAATTTAGTATAGGGAATGGGTAAATTATTTAGGTAAAGATTTAGGGTAAAATATTTGGATAAAAATTATCCGGTTACTTGAATATATTTAGTAGATGAAATAGATACCAGTTATGATCCTAACTTAGGTTTAAATTTTAATACGCACCCTCTAATATATTTTAGCCTACTTAAATTTAATAACTAATAAGTCGTAATAATATTACATATATTAACAATATATTTAATATCAAATATCCTTAAATAATTATTAAAACTAATACACATAATTACCGGTTATAATTAGGGGTTCTAAAAATGGGGTATTACAGGATGTGATATCATTTGATTGGTTTGATGAATCAGTCGATTGGTTCTTATAACAATTTGTTTAGTTAGCCAAACCCATCAACCAGCTGCCTTGTGGCTATAGTGGTGTGGTATCTGCTTAGACCCATTGAACATTTTGGTTAAACCAATCAATTGGTTTCCTATGAATAGTTGATTGGTGGGGCTAACTAATTGACTGGTTCACTTATTTTTTGGGTAAGTTTAGTATGACTAGAATAGTCGATAGATCTCAGGGATCGATCAATTGGTCCCCTTGTATTTCACCATTTTTTCTTGGTATGTAATTTCTTTCTTTGGGCCTTCTATATTAATATTCTCATATAATTATAATTTTTAAATCATAATTCCAACCATGTTTAACCTAAATTTAATATGGATCAAAATGAGGATATTATGGGCTTTAAGTGGTTAAGTTTGGTGTCATCTCTAAACACCTAATTGGTAGCTTATATACCTTGTGATTTGTTTGGTGCTATCACTTGGAAACACCCAATTGGTTATTAATAGAATTAATTGTTGATTTGTGATATCACTTGATAATTAATAGATTAATAGATTAAAATTTTGTTCAATTCTTTTTTCTGACTTATAGAATAGCTAGTCGAGAGTTAGTGGGTGGGTCGTGTAACATCCCCATTTTTCACAACTAAAATATTTTATTTTGAAAACCTTAGGGAAGAGGAAAACTATTAAACACTTAGGAAAAATAGGGTGTTACTGCCACACCTAACATAGGATAGGTGTCTGTCATCCATACAATGTTAGATATAAGACTGAGAATCAAACCAACCAAAATAAAAGTAGAGTGTACCAAAAATACGTTACATAAATATCAAAAGAAAGGCTTAAGTATTGGACCTCAATGGTCTAGAAATATTCAAATACATGAAGGAAAATTAGGCTAAAGTGTAGGATTTCAATTTATAGAAACAAAAGACGACATATCCTTAAACCATAGTCCATCAAGGACTTCAAAAAAGCCTTTGGACATCCATGCTCTTAGATGCCATGCCCATTATGTGGTTGGCATACTACTGACCATCCCCAAAAACTTGCGCATAGCCCTCTACTCGTGGGAATGAGTAGGTGGCCTATCAACATGCTTCATATTGAGTAAGTCAAGTTACCTCCTCAATAAAAGTCACAAGCACATAAGATTCTAGTATATAATGGAGATAATACTAACATAGTTATTCCTATTTCATATAAATAGTATACATACTATATCATGGTCATGCATAGGAACTCATACCATCCAAGGCTCATCATGCTTAGCAACATAGCACAACATCGTAGATGACAATATGTGATCTACTAAGTAGATTATATACAATAGGCCATTTTCCACTTTCCTAATCCATTAGGTCATTTATTTATAATTCATTATTTCTTTTACCATTTTTTTATTTTACTTTTGTTTTTTTCTTTAGCCACCTTCTTATTCTAAATACTTATTTATATTCTTATCCAATTACTTATTCAAATTATTATTGAGTGATGGATTGTGCACCACCCCATGGTCCTACATACCATGGAAGTAAACCAAAGGACATAAAGTCTGGCTAAAGCCAAGTAACCACTAATGGACATAAGTTCAGGATGAAACCAAGTAACCACAAATGGACATAAGTCCAGGTTGAAGCCAAAAACTACCTAGGTAACTAGGCCCTTTAGTATTGATACCCTTTAGTACATTATTAGTATTTAGAGTAGGCAAGGCACCAAGATCTACTATGACCCCACCTGAAAGTACAAATAAATGCCCGAAAGTAGACTAAACCCTATATAGCTAATCTAGGATTGGGTATTGTGACTATATTTGATTCCTATGTATGGATTTTGTAAAATTTACACTACCTTATATCTATATTATCATTACTCTCACCATTTTTACTATTAGTATTATTATATTATTAATAAAGCATGCATTATTTTGCTGTTGTTCTATTTTGCCTTATATCAAGCATGGGATAGGTGATGATCACACTACTCCTATGGTTAATGTGGTGATAACATTCCCTAATTTTTCTATTAAAAATGCTTTTACATTGTCTTTAAAATGAAAATTTATAGTTTAAAATAAAATTATCTAGTGTTACAGTAACACACCAACAACCTCGTGTATATAACCTACCGATTGTCCTTGTATTTTTAATAATTGAGTGGTAGAAATAATTCTTTCTATTATCCTCCAAGTGAGTGAGTGCTTGAGAGTTGAGAATATTCTAGGAAGAAAACTAGGCAATTTCTTCTTAGAACCATTATTGAGTCATTGAATATTAATAATATCATCTAAAAGGTGAAGAAAATCAACTTCCATTTGAACCAAATTATGACTTCAAGAAAGGTAAAAAGATCCTACTAAGTGCATGTTTGATTTCTTCATCAATATTCACACCACAAACTCTCACAAAAACCGTAAAAATTTGATGTCATTATTTTTTAAACTTCAACTTATTACATCACCAAACAAATCAACACTATTTCATCAATAACTCTTCATGCTTAATAAATACCACATTATAATACCATAGATCATACTAATTCACTTAGCTAGGGCTTTAAGATAAGACTTATCATATGACATACCACATAAGTTCAGATTTTCTTGTAATACTTAATTCCCATAATATAATTCCACATTAACCTATAATAACATTAGCAACATTACATTGTTCGTGTAATAATGTCCACATGATAATACACACAAATCACATATAGTATTCAAAAATCTCTAACTATAAAATGTATCCTTACCAAATGACATTAGTCTCTAAGCAAGAAAAAAAGCTTAAGACTTTACCTTTAAGGCTTTCAAGAGAACACCTAATTCTAAAATAAAACACATGATTAGAGTATAAGAATATTGATGAAGAAGAGGTAAGGCAAGAGGAAATAAATTAGGGAAGAGAGAAAGAGATTGAGGGAGTTGATCAAGGTGAATGGAAAAAAGAACTTAGTGTGCTTGGGCAGGGTAAAAACTGGGGGAGACCTAAGGAAAGAAAAATAACTTGACCAAGAGGAAAGGAATCTAGCTTTGTAGAGAGAAAGCAAGCTAGTTAGGCCGAGGGAAAAGGAAGCTAACTTAAACTAAAGGAAGGAAACTAGTTTAGTTTATATCAAGGAAAAATAAAACTAGTCTAGCTAAGACCAAGGGGAAAGATAGTTGTTGACCTCATAAGTTAATCAATCTTTGTTTTGATGATAACAAAATTAATTATGAATTTGACTTATCTTATTAAATGTGCATGTATAGTATAGCAAAAGGTGAAGTATTCAACACTTAATTAGTCAAGGAGTGCTAAGGAGATTAATTTTACAAATCATATCCCAAGCACAAGCCAAAGATCAATAAAGAGTACAAAATAAGATTATATATTCAAGCAATTCAATTTCATATGTGCAATACACAAACTATGAAGGGATAAGCATATGTACATATGATTTACATATTAAGCACTTAGATTCTTCAATTATTTGGTATTTATAATACTATTTAAAAATAATTTTGAATAATATTAAATTGATTTCATGCATCAAAAATATTTCCAAGTATTTATGCAAAATTTTTTCTTAAATTGATTTTATTTTAAGTAGTTTCACATATGATATAACTTGTAAAATTTACCATAAATTCCATAGATATTATTTTTTGGTGAATAATATTTATTTGCAAATCTTATTGTGTCTACTTTACATAAAAAAAGATTAAATATAATTTTTGGTTCTTTAGCTCAAGTTCTGGTTTTTTTATAAAGGTGTGCAGTGTTGAAAACTATTCCACTGACTAGTCCGTCAAAACGAGTCGATAATTTTTAATACCAATCAACTGGTCTGGAAATTTTTGCTATTTTTTGCCAATTATAATTTGACCATTGGAGTACTTTTATACTCAATGGCTATTACCGATTTTTCCCATCTTTTAGCACTATAAGTAAGAGTTGTTAGACTTTAATAAACATCAATCAAGCTAACACAACTCTTCTAAAACCATCATTTTCACTTATTATAAAGAATCAAAGAGAGTTTTTATTTTACACTTCCAAATCCAAATCAAACTTCTCGTGTGCTCAATTTTTTCTTCATATTTAGCTAGAGTGCTCATACACTTGTAATTATTATTTCTATAGCTAGATAAAAATTATCACTAGCAATTACTCACTTTCATATGCTATCTAGTGAAGATTTTTATTGTATTTATTCAAATTCATCATCTCAAACACATATGTAGAGTGGTGTATTATCTAGCATTTCTAAGAGAGGTTGCTAAGATTATATTCTCATAAATGTAGAGAGGAGCACTAGGTAAAGTGTAGATCATCTCCTAGAGGGTCATTGAGATTGTAGGATTATAGACTAAGAGATGAGTAATCATCATCAAACACCCACAATAAATAAAGAGATATTCGAATCTAAAAGAAAAAACCTTTTGTTAGTGGATATAGAGAAACTTTTGGAGTTTTTTGAACCACTATAAATCATATGTTTATTGTTTGTCATAATTATACTTTTTTCTAATAAAATTTTAATTTGGCATTATTGTTACAAAATTTTCTATTCGCCTCAATAGGGACCATGCTTGGGAAGGTGAAAACAACAAAGGGGAAGGACATATGGTTAATTAGATGATTTTCTCATCATGTCAAACCCACTTGGCAAGGCAAACAAGGATAAGGAAAACACAACTTACCCATGGGAAGAAATCACAATAAGTATTGGGGTAGAGTTTGGTTGTGCGAACATGATGTTGATAGTTGATAAGAGTGGTGTATGGAATATAAAAATATCTCTTTTATTTATCTTAAGATGTCTTAAGCCTTAGGTGGTGGTTCAAGATTATACAATCCTTAGGAGGAACCTAAGATTTCATGAATTATGCTTTCTATTTACATATCCCTTCTTTTTTTTTAGATTTGGTGGTAATTTACCTAAGCCCACCATCTTCCTTGACTTGATCCAATTTATTTCCCATATGCATCATGTGTGAACCATACGTTGAAAATTGGTTGAGTTTTAATATTGGTGTTGTTAAATTAAAAGATTCTAAGACAACATTAGTTTATGGTGCTACACTTATGTTTTTCATTTTTTGTGATTTTATATAATTTTGTGAGTATAATATCTATAGACCACTCATGAGACCTTACTCACCTCTAAGGGTGACTTAGGGGTTTAAAAGATTTTTCACACATGTTAAGTAAAATTGTGAGACTTATGAAAGTAACTAGTTAGTTTTATTTTCATTATTTTATTTTGACAAAGTCATACCTTACAAGGGTACAAAAAAAAGTTTGGAATCTTAAAATTATTTATTGCTATTCCACCAAATTATACAATAATTAAAGAGAACTCCTTCACTCTATTTTTCTCTCTAAGAAAGTTAATAATTTTGCTATTAATTTCTCTTATAATTAAGAAATCTATTTTTTAATCGATTTCTCATCTCTAAGTCTTTTCACCGTAGCTAGAGTTTCACGTGTATTTTTCCTTCTAATACATTGTTATATAATAAGTACATAAGAATACCTTTTATGGAAAAAAATAGAATTCTAAAACTAGTAAAATATATGAGACAAAACAAAAGAAAAAGTAGAATCAATAGCATCTTGAGAAAGAATATTAACAAGGGTGAGCTAGAGAGCATAGGTAACATATGCTGAGTAATGCAACCAGCTTGTATTGGCCTCTTCTTACATCTATACTCTTTTTTCTTAGAACTTTCTAAACAAAATTGTTTCCCTCGACACACTTTGGTTTTGTTACCATCAAAGACCATATTCTTCTAAGTTATTTTATATTTTAGATCCATCCATAAGTGTAAAAACCCTAGAGGGGGTGAATAGGATTTAATGGAATGGAAATGGAAAATAAAAAATGTACACTATGTAGAGTCATTCAATAGCAAATTACTCTCTACATCCAATGTCAAAAGGTTCTCCCATTTGAATTTTAAATAGTGATGTATTTTTATTGATGATTGTTATTCTCTAAGTTTATGAGCCTTATAATCTAAATAACCCTCTAAGAGATGATTTACAACTTAAAGTATTTATCTTCTCTAGGCTCAGAATAATAATCTCTCAATAATGATAAGTAAACACAAACTAATTCCTCTATAATGAATTTTATAAGGAGGTTGTGATTACAATTGATTCTCACCAATAATTAAGATATGAAATTGTAGAAATTTGGATGAAGTATAATCTAACTAGATGTAATATAATATCTTACAATGTTAGAGCAACTCCAGCTAAGATAAGTGAGCAATGAATTTTTTTTTATTAAAAAAAACTCAAAATCTAAAACTTGAGAGTGTTAATGAGTTATTAAATGATTGTAAGAGTAGATGATTAATGAAAAAGTGAAATGTGGTGGAAATGTTGTTAAAGTAAATTTTAAGGGAGCTTATTTATAAGGCTCTCCTCATTGTGTAGCCATTGGACACAAAATTTCCAAAACACTATATCACCCAACAAGTAGAGAACCGGCATTTCATGCTCATTATTCATTTAGTCTAGTTAAACCAGTTGATTAAATATGTTCATACCTAAGATGAGAAAGTTACCATTATACAAAAATGCCAATCCTTTTATTGAAACTAGTCCATTGGTTTACTATTGCACTCATTTGGTTCTATGAACATATGTGAATGGCACTATGGTTTAGTAAACTATTAGATGTATCCTTCAGACTAGTTGATTGATTGACTCAAGCTAGGTTATCAATTTTAAACCAATATATTGGTTTGGTGAAATCAGTCGATGATTTTAAATGAATAAAAATAGGTTTCTATAGGAGCAAAACTCATTGACTGGTTAGTCAAACCAATACACCAATTTGGTTTTAAATAGATACAAATGGGTTTTTGTAGGAGCAAAACCTATGGACTTGTTGGTCAAACTAGCTGATTGGTTTGGTAAAACTAGATGATGAGTTTAGATAGAGATAAATGAGTATCTATAGGAGTGAAACATATTGGCTAAACCAGTTAATCAATTTATGTAAAATAGTTAATAAATTCGTCATGCCAATCAATATGTTTGAGTTTAACTCATTTAAAGTTTTGGTTTAAACCAAACTAGTTGATTGGTCATAAGACAATTCAACATGTTCTACTAGAACCAAAAAGTTAAAAAAAAGTTACTTTGAAAATATTTAGAAATCAAGATTAACCATGAACTCATATGAGATGAATTTCAAGTGTTTGACATATTTTTAAAGGAGTTTTGATCAAAATGTGACATTACCCAACTTAACTCTTTATAAGAAAACCTAATACTTTAGAAATATGATCCTTAAATCTTAAGCCTTGGTTATATTCATGTAATCTTCTCTTTTATTTTGAAACTTTGGTACTCTTTTAAGTTTGCACTTGAGATATGATTTGAGTAAGTGTGATTTGATATCTTTATTTTTTAATCATAATTCATTCACACTTAAGCAAACTCATTAGTTTTTTAAACTCGTTTATTATCATTGAAACAAAGATAAGGATACTATTTGACTAATGAGGTTAACAATAAGAAATGTACATGAGGCTTGACTCTAATAAACCACCTATCTATATGCATATGCCTCCAAACATGATCATTGATGTGTCCTTCACTCAATGATGTATCTCGTTGGGATAAAGTCACTTCATTGCTACCACCATTAAATTTTAGGAGAGTCCCTTTGGTATTATATCCTCATAAGATATCAAGTTCCACTATTTTATAACATTAATCCAACTACACTCTCTGTGAATAGCATACCTTAAGCCATCAAATATTTCAAACAAGATAAGATTGCTATCAATTTTCATAATGTAACACACCCTAAATAGCTTTTGAATGTTTTCATCTCATGCCATTATTGTAATATCTTAACTCTCTCTACTTTGGCCTTTTCTTCTTTAGACAAAGTATAAGTTCACATGGCTTTAATGATCAATCCTCTAGAAACATATCCATTGGGAATACACCATATCCAAACTATAGTGCTCTTTTATTGTTTCGTCACACTCCACCAAAAAAACATCATCTTGATCCTTTTAGTCTATTATAGTCTTGGCATGATATTTCTCCTTCTTGTATTTCTTGTAATAATACTTTATTCATTGATATTCTTGACCCTATCATAATAGAAGCACCAACATTTGGGGTTTAACTTTTTTTGACCCCTTCTCATGTGTTGCCCATTTGCAATTAGATTTAATTTATCTACTCAAGTAGACCCCTTAACTTATCAACATTAGATATTAAGTATCACCATGATTATCTCCTCCAAAGAAAGAATTTTCTATGATATAAGCAATCTCATACTTGCCATGATGATATTGAGGTAAGATAATCTCTCCTTTTCTTTTTCTTTTTTTGTCCTAAAAGACTTCATCTAAAGGCTTCCATGAGGTGATTAGTCCATTGAACATGTTCCAATCCTCTTCCATGTTGACATTTTTTATCTCCTTGAATGAGAAAAGTCCACTTTTAGAACAATTTTTTCACCAACAAACTTGAAGCATATATCTTCACTAAATTCACCTATAATTATTTCATATTTATCTCAAGAATATTGTACTTGATTTTAGATGTAAGGGCTAACTGGTTCATAATCATAACACTTAGCTTCATCTCCTCCATTATGATTGATTTCACCTCCATATTTTTTAATCTACAAGCTTGTGCATATGCCTCGTTCAATATGGCCATCCTTAAGCATAATATACTATAACAAAAATTATTTTTTATTTTTGAATAATTCCATATCTATCTTCCCACCAAGAATCCTCTCCATCTTCCTAGCTCAAACACAAATTTGCTTAACCCTGATACTAATGGAAAGATCTTGGATGCAACCTCAAAAATGGATTATACTCCATGTATATAATTTATACTATGCTACCTTAAATGGCTAGACATGAATATTTAAACAGTGTAAAGGATATAAGAATAACAAATTAAAAATATTTGAAAACTTGAATGCCTTCATTACTTTTCCACCATCTAACCCAAGATTTTAAGAATACTCCCTAATTATGTTTATCTCTCTAATAAAATCAAAATCCCTTTCTTCTTTTCTCCTTAACCAAGAACTCTCATTCTTGATAAGTCACTTGTATCTAGATCTCATAGATATATCTAGAGTCTTACATGTATTTTTCTTCCTAATATATTATTGTTAAATGAATAAATAAGGCTATCTTTTATATATGAATACAAGATTCTAGAACAAAAAAAAATAACAATTGGAGTTCGAATCCCCTTGATATAGAAGATAAACAAAGTTAGTTTATGCCTACCAACATGAACCATACCATATTGACATCACTCTTCACTCGCAATCTTCATTCTTCAAACCTCTTCAACATATATGTGTTCTCTAATACTTCTTAATCATGTTACCCTCAAAAACTATCTTCTCTCTTATCTTCCACTACTTTGGATCCATCCATATGATATATAAATACCTATTAAACTGTAGATCCATCTCCTAGCATTCTATAATCCAAAACTCACTAAGTAGTTCCCTATTCTAGACATAATATTAAAGTGGTATAATTATTGTAGGATCTTACTATTCTATATAGGATTAGTAGAATCATATGATCTTGGTTTGAATCTTATGATTCTACATATTGACTATAGTTTGTATTCATTTTCCCTAAAATATATTTTGTTTCTTATTCTTATTATAGTTCTTCCCTAATTATAAACTTGAACCTCCATTATTTTATACATAATATATAATTAGTAACAACCAATGTGAAGGAAATTTGAGTTAGATATTACTATGACAACAAAGATGATTATGGGGAGAAATACTAATGAAAGAATGTAAATTCTATATATCAAGTAAGACAAATATATTAAATTTTACGATTTACTTGTTTATTAATTTCAATTTAGCCCTTAATTATCTTTTTTATTTATTTCTATTTGTCGTTTGTTCGCTCTTTTTTGTATGAATAGTCCATATACCATCTTTTTTTTGTATGGTTATAACTTGATAATTTATGTTGCTATTTAGTTGTCAAAAATTAATTAGTGACCAAAAGAACTTAATAATGATCTTTTTTGCTATTTTTTTAACTTCAATAATGGAATTTTGTACCATGCAAGTATATTAGAATCATATCTTTTTGATATTTGTACGATATTACATTCCTAGGAATATTTTTGTTTCATGCTCAAGTACAATTTATATTTTAGTTTGATTTGATATTTTTGATTTTTGCAAATAGGTCACTCATCCCCCTTTTTCATGCAAGTTCCCACTTCATAAGTACTCACACAATAAACGAGAACCATGATTGTAGTTATTCTTAAATAATTAGGAGAGCATTTAACTAAAATAAAGGTAAGTAATAGGTATATGTAGTCAAATCAACACTTTCAAAGACCATAATCATATTGTGAAATTTTTGGGAATCATAGATATAGTGGTGCATTTAACTATAAGTGTGCTATTGAGGCATAGATAGCCAAAATTATTACTTCACAAGGCTAAAGTCATGCTTCATTTGTTGCTTTGACATCATCACAATAACATACATATAAATAAAAGTGAAAAGATTAAGTATATGGAAAATGAAATTTTATAAGAAAATTATAATGCCAAAGCTCAATACATCTTAGCTGAAATATGAATAAAAAAGTTAAAAATAAAATATATTATTTAAATTCAAAATAAATAGTAGTAATTTAGATATAATTTGCACAATAACACTTACAAATTCAAAATGAGAGATAACTTGATTTAGGAGCATCTCAATCTCACTCTTCTAATATTGAAGAACAAGAGTTAATAAAATATATTATTTAAATTCAAAATAAATAGTAGTAATACTTCTAATATTTTGTTAAGTAACTACTGCATCTTACAAGACATCTAGTGTACAATCTACCAAAGACAATCTACCAAATATGTCTATACTAGATAATGGCATTATACAAAATTTCATGGAAGACAAGGCTACAAGACACACATCTTGATTCCATATGATTATTTAATCAAATTAGGGTTTTTTGTAGCTTTGTTATTTTAATGTATACTTTTTAATGTTTTTAATTTGCAATTGTAGCCATTATATGTATAATGTAGGCATGTACTCTAGTTGATATTTGTTAATTAGGATGGTTAAATGGGCTTGGTTAATAAAGAGTAAGCTAAGCCTACATGTGTGTGTGTGTGTGTGTGGTGCCATGAACATTCATAATAATAATAAGTTAATAATAATCTCGACTTTAAGAGCTACTTTCAGGCCTCTTTCTCTTCTTCATGAAGTGAGAGATTTCTCGAGAAGTTGAAGATTGTTCTCTATAGAAAACTAAGTGATTTTTTCTATTGAATTGATTTAATCTTAGAGTAGATCAATATCAACCTACCAAGGTGCCATTGAAACTATCATATGAATTGGACATTTCCATAATCTTGGAACCAAAATTTTTTACTCAAGTCACAAGATAAAAGGTCATGTGAAATACCACAAAACCCTAATTTTAGAAATTTGGCAAAATAAGAATTTATTAGAATAATTAATTAAATAAATTATTTTATTAAAATAAGAGGGAGTAATTAGGGCAAAATCAAGAGAAAATTTATAAATAATTTAATTGGAAAAAAAATAGGGTGTTTTGCTAATTAAAATGAAATTTAGGAAAAATATCTCAAAAATCCTAAATTAACCTAAAAGGAGAATTTAATTATTATTTTATTAAAATATTATTATTTTAAATATCCCAAAAATCAAAAATATTTTAAATACCCTAACCCACCTATTTTTTTTCTTTTTCCTTTTTCTTTTTCCTCCCTTCCTCTTTTTCCTCTTTCCTTGTCCTTCTTCTTTCTTTTTTCCTTCCCTCCCCCGACCTGGTCTAGCCCAACCTTGCAGCCTAGCTCTCCTCCTTTCCTCTTACACAACCTAGGCCCATGCCATACCCTCCCCTCTTTTCTTTTTTCTTTCTTTCTCGGCCGGCCCGATTCTTTTTCTTTTTTCTTTTCTTTTTTCTTTCTCCCTAGACCACCTGGTCTCATCCCCTTCTTCTTCCCCGAGGTGTGTGCAGCGACCGAGTTTCTGCAACCTCGTCTTCCGTCGACCACCACCACACACCGTCCTTTCCTCTCCCTCACCCTTCATGTTTTTTCACCATTTCGATCCCAACCGACCTCTTTCCCTCTCACGCGTGCCCTACCCTTTCCTTTTTCCTCTTCCCTAGACCTCGCAGTCCTACCATGGCAGAACCTCATCGATTGTCACCACTGGTCAATGTGCTTGACACCTACACCCCCTCTTATCTTCTTCCCCCTATCATTCCCCCCAATTGGTCTATAAATACCTATAGGTAGCCTTGATTGAGTTTTTTATTTTGGAACCTAAAAATTCCTCCCTTCTTACCACCACCCAATCAGACGACCGTTCCGTCACCGCCACCCATCGCCGCTTGCCAAACCACCCATAGAACTACCCCTTGGATCACCCTCTACTTAACTAAACCTCCCTCCTCCCTCAATTTATCAACATTGTTACAACAGTATTATTATTATTATTATTATTATTATTATTATTATTATTATTATTATTATTATTATTATTATTATTATTATTATTATTATTATTATTATTATTATTATTATTATTATTATTGTTGTTGTTGTTGTTGTTATTATGGTTGTTACTATTATTATTGTGGTAAAAACATTTGAACCCTTATATTATCATTATTTTAAATATAACTATTATCATTATTATCTTTAGCAATATTAGTACTTTGTTGGTATTACTATTATTATATTATTATTTTATCCCTAACACTATTATTAGTCTTAGCCTTAAAAATAATAGGGTTTCTATTACTAGGAGCATTAGTATTACTATTATTACTAATATCACTATTTTTTCTATATCTATTGTTAGTACTATTATTAGAAGAAATAAAGCTATTAAGTTTAATAATATAAATATAGCTATAAATATTAATATAAATCTATTTTGACTAGTAATATCTAGTAGGCTAAATTGAGGATAAAAACCCTAGTTTTCACTTGTGAAGTTTCCTTAAATAATAGTGACCCTAATCTTAGACTAAAATAGGAAATAATAGTATTTTTGGTAAGAGGGAAACTAATCCTTAGTTTTTCCCTCTTATAGGTGAAACCAACTAAAACCCTAAGAAGCCATAAGAGCATGCTCCAAGACCGGTGTCGTGTTAGGTAAAGGTGTAGGCCTTATGTGTGCTATGTGTTTTTATATACCTTGGATGCCATATATAATGATATGTTGTGTATCTTGTACTATTTTTATAACTATTTTATGTGTAGTGTAGCTTGGAGTTGAGGTATGCTCTTGTGTTCTCTTATGGCATGTGTACAATATGTTTGTGCTGTGAATGGTGATGTGATGTGATATGGCCCTTTTAGGACATGCATGCTAGTATAATTAATGTAGCGATATGGGGTGGAAGGATGAAAAAGAAAAATGGGGAAGTAAGTGGACCAAGGGGGAGTAAGTTGGCCAAGGGGAAATAAATTGACCAAGGAATGTGGAAATGACCTAAACATACCATGATCCATGAGAGGAAGAATAAAAGGGGATTTTAAGCAAAATAAAGTGGATGAACTTTGCATGGGAGAATCTAGGGCTTGCATAGGAGAATCTAGGGTTTTGCATAGGAGTTTTAGGGCTTTACATGAAAAATTTTGAGAGTTTTCATGGGATGGATAGAGTCTGTATGGGGGTGAACTTTATGTATTGAAAATTACTTTGGGGTGTAAGGAAGGTAATGGAAGAGTTGTTTGGGTGATTGGAGGCTTTGGGTGAAAAATAGTATGTGAGATAGTATAAGGGTGCATAAGAGACCGAGCTAGGGTTTGGGAGGAAACCCTAATTTGAGAGGGTGGAAAAAGGAAAATAAATGAGGGTAAGTGGAGTATGAGGTGAGAATGGGGGATTTTCATCAGTGGGGAGAGCATGGGTATCATGGGAAGCAAGAGTGGAAGGTGAGAAATGGAAGGGTGACATGTGGAAAGGAGGATATTATGGTTGGCATGGCTAGCTAGAGTTTGGTGTGGTCACCTAGGGTTTTGTGGTCACGTGTGTATTTGGGGGAGTAACGTAAGATGATGAGGGTTGAATCTAAGGATTATGATGTGTGGGGTGTTAAAATAGTTGGGTTGCATAAGGTAGAGGATGATGGGTCACATAGGCCCAACGTAGTGTTTTCTAGAGAAAACCCTAAGGAAGACTGTGAATGGGCTTAGTGGTGTTAGGTAGTGGGCCTTGACCCACACATCTAGGAGTTGGGCCTCTAGTGTGAGTAGTGGAATAAGGAAACGATGTTGGGGCAGTTAGGAGGTGTAGAAGTCTCAAGATATGGGACGGATCCTCTTGGAAGGATAGAAGTAGAAGGTTGGTGACATGCATGACAAGGGTGAAATATTATCGAATAAGACATGAATCATTTAAAGAGGAAGATTGTTGAGCTGGGCCTAGACCGGTCCGTTGGTGAATAATAGTGTCCAAGAGCTAAGGTGCCTTGGAGACCGGTCCACCGACGAATAATAGTGGCTAGGAGAGTTTTGCCCTGCATAATTTCTGGTCCACCGGCTATAATAGTAGGGGATTTTGTACTCAACAAACCAAATGTAATGAAGCTAAGACATGAGAAATAAACTAAGTACTTACAGTAAAACACCATGTGAGTTGGGGCCAGACCGGTTCACAACGCGAATAATAGTGGCCAGGAGCGTTCTGCCCTAGACACCGGTCCACCGGCGAATAATAGTGGTCAGGAGCATTCAACCTTGTATGTATTCCAGTCCACCGGCTATAATAGTGGGGTTCCTGCACTCGTATGAATTAATAAAGAGTATGTGTGAAATGATTATATTGTTAAGAGAACTAAAGAACAAGTTTATTTGGAACGTAATCCAGCCTCATTATCTGTATTATTGTATGTGGCCTATATGATCTTGCTTGTGTTATATGCCTTATATGTTTAGCCTTAGTTGCATTGTTACCTTGCTCAGTATGTAACGTACTAACCACCCGTTTCATAGGTGTTTCTCATTCCCAAGAGCAGAAAGCCCTTCTCACTTAGTGCAGGTCTATGATACTATCTTCGATGCCTACAACATTTACGAGGCATCAGGCAAGGCTGAGAGTTGAGCCTCGACCTAGCCTGGGGATCAAGAGTAACTTGGCCAGATTCTATCTTCCATTTCTTTTTTCCTGTATCATTATGATTTGGTTGTATTTTGTTGTACAGTGTCTTCTATCGTTGGGAACTTTAAATCCTTACTTTTGAGTTGTAACTCTTTTGTTTACCACACTCTGATTTTCCAATATGGTGAACTATTCAGTTCTTTTATGAATGCTCATTTTAATTATTGAATTGTATTTTATATTAATCCTATCCAGCCTTAGCACTTGGTACTGGAACAATAGGAGTGAACCGGTCTGGTACTAAGTGTGGTGGTAATATCCCTAGAGTTTACGGTTTTGTTATTTTGCTTCTGATAAAACTTTTCACTAAACAAAATTTTTCAGTAATAAATTTTGGGGGCTATTACATCCTTCATTATAGATGATTACTCATTCATTAACTTCCACATCATAACTAATAGATATTTGATTCCTCTATCTATCTCATAAAATAAAAATAATTCTTACATGTATCATATATGCATGATGCAACTTTTCTAATTTTCATGGTTGTTCACATCAAACCAAAAAAACGTAGTGTAATTTATGGTAAAAACATTAGAAGTAATTGTTTGATACTAACATTCAATGCTTCTTGATGACATAAGAATAAAAATAATAACAATAACAATAATAATAATAATAATAATAATAATAATAATAATAATAATAATAATAATAATAATGGAAGTACAAAATAATTAGTGGTTATTCGCTTACAACTTTTAGAAATAGAAGAACAATGAGAGGCGAGATAATAAAATTTGAATTCCTACATCTCTTATAAGAAGAATTTCTACACTTATAATTCATTATGATGCTTGATGCATCTTTTTAATTTATATGATGATCTCACATCAAACCTAAAATATTCTTAATATACACTTCAATTTACATTTGTGTCTATATATCGCATATTTAAAAATGTAAAATTTTATAATAAAAAGTTTTTCATATGATTCATGAAAAAATAATCATCTTATATCAATTTTTTTCTATAAATAGGTGTCCATGTTACAATAATTTAGATGCAAAAAGATACACATGTGTATGTGAAAACAAAGACACATATGTTATTATATAAATACAAGAGAAAAATGCACCTACCTTCTGACACAATTATTTAATGATGGATGAAGATTAGCGTGAATGTAGGTTGAAGTGGATCATTTGGGTGTCTAATTAAGAAGAAGATTAGAAAGATTCAAGCTAAAACTCAAAAAGAGATAAAAAAAGAATTCAACAAGATTCAAAGAACTCAAATTTGAATATTTCCTGTCTAAGATTACTCCAAGTAGTATTATAAAGGGTATTCAATCACAAAGATAGAATTAACCAAGTGAATTAATTATTTTAAATTTCAATATTAATCATCCATCAATATGATACAAATGTGTCGACATTTCATGCCTTATATAGGAGTTTGGATATTGCTAACTAACACACTAATTTGGCCACATAACACACACATGGTAACTAGCACATAACTAGTATTAGAATTTATTTATATCCTATATAATACATAAATCAACAAAGACTATTATAATTAAAATAAGCTAATTAGTACATAAAAATAACTAACAAGAATCCTAATAAAAACATTGATGTTCACTTAAAAGGTTCACTAAGTCTTTTTAACTTGACTTTCATGAACAATAGCTTCATTTGCAATAGCTTGTAACATGAAACATCTTAAGTACGTTGACTTCTTAAATGAATTGATATTCTTCCTCCAAATATGTTACATATGATGCATATGCCAATACAAATTGGGTCAAGTTAGGAAGGTGGTTATCAATTAGGGATAAATGAATAAGAAAATAGAGAAGAGGGTGAATAAAATGGGTTGAATATGATCTTTGGTACCTCCTTAGATTATATACTAACAAGAACCACCTAAGGTTTCAACACTTAAGATAAATCTTGTGAGATTTTATGATTCAAACTTCAAACTCATGCACTAGAGTTGAAGGTGACTGATTTCTACTAAGAAAACTAAGATAGCCAAATTCTGAGTCTTCTTTTCATTCAAGTGTGAGCCCAATACTTATAGAATAGTGTTAGGTCTCATTTAGTTGTAATACAACTCAATAAAAAAAAGACTGGTTTGGTTAACTAATCAAACTAGATAATTGTTAAAAAGACTAACTTTAACTAGTTTAATCCTAACCAAAACTAAAGTTTACTTTGTACTAGCTGAAACAAAGATATCAGAATTGTTTGGGACCTTCCCAATGTCTTCAATCTCACTTGGAAGGCTCCTTACAAGTTGATAAGCTAAGCTAAGCTAAAAACATCACTAAAAGTAAAAAATTAAAAGTAGCTTTTATGCTAAAGACTAAAAATATTATTAAAAGAATAAAGCAGAAAGTAAATTTTCTGTTGCAAGCCTAAAGTGCCATCATAGCCTGAGCATAGGTTTCTTTTCTTCCAAAAAAGGTCTACCCCCTCTGATACTTATAGCTGTTGCTGCTGCTAGTGCCCACATCTACCCAAAAAAGTGTTGTTGTGGCTCCTATTGTGGGACTTGAACTATAGCCTATTCTTGGTCGGGTAGTGAGCCATTTAAGCCAAAAAATGAGCCACTAAGGTGCAAAAGGTGATGGCTAGATTGAAGTTTTTCATGGATTTCATGGATTGGGGTTTAGTTAAACTAATTAGTCCAAGTGAGGAGGTTTTTATGCCCCCCTAACTTATAGAAATTAACAACTAAATTAATATCTTGGATAATGGATGCTCCTGCATCATTCTCGCCCTCTTGAGAAGCATCTTCCTTGTCTCCAAAAGGCTTATCTTGAATATAGGGAAGCAAATCTCCCACATTTAATGTGCTTGAAATATTCCCCATTTCTGGTGGTAATTCAAGCTTATAAGCATTGTCCCTAATTTTCTGAATGACTTTGTATGGGCCATCACTTCTTGACATAAGTTTGTTCTTCCTCCTAGTAGGAAATCTTTCCTTCCTTAGCTGAAGCCAAACCAAATCTCCGGGTTCATACAAGTGTTGTTTTCGATGCTTGTTTACCCTGTTTTTGTTGAATTCATTTACCCTTTCAATCTTGGCCCTCACTTGTTCATGTAGATTCTTCATTGCCTTAGCCCTTTCCTTTGCTTCAAAGTTGGTATGTGCTTCAATGGGAAGGGTATGAGGTCAACGGGAGTAGTGGGATTCACTCCATACACTACTTCAAATGGTGAGTGACCCATGGCATACGTGGGTGAGTGGTTGTAGGCAAACTCTGCAAGACTAAGTTTGGTGTCCCAATCTCTTAGGGATATGTGAACCAAACTCTGAAGGAGAATTTTGAGGGTTCTATTTGTTACTTCAGTTTGCTCATCGGTTTGTGGATAGTAAGCGGTACTAAAGAGAAGTTTTGTACCAACTAACCTCCACAAAGTCTTCCAAAAATAGCTAAGGAACATGGTATCCTCATCCAAGACAATGGATTTGGGGATACCATGTAGCCTAACTATTTCTTTGAAAAAAAGATCGGCTACGTAAGAGGCATCATCCGTTTTGTGACAAGTAATGAAATGATCCATCTTAGAGAATCAATCTACGACCACCATTATGGCATCATTTTTCCTTTGCGTTATAGGCAATGCCACAATGAAATCCATGCTAACATGGTCCCATGGTTGGTGTGGGACGGGTAAAGGGGTGTAAAGCCCTTGATGAAACTAACTCTTTGACTTTTGGCAAGTGGCACATCTCCCCACTTCACCTTGTACATCCCGTACTATCTTAGGCCAAAAAAAATGCTCTTGGAGTACATCTACAGTTTTGTTTATCCTAAAGTGGCCAACTAGTCCTCCTCCATTTACCTCTCCCACAAGCAATTCTCGGATTGAGCACTTGGGAATTTAAAGCTTGTTATTCTTGAATAGGAAGCCATCTTAAATCATAAAAGAACCCTGGATCTTGTCTTGATCCTTGAAGTAGCTTGCAAAGTCTTTATCTTCCTTGTAGAGCTCTTTGATGCATGCAAATCCTAACACTCTTGCTTCTAATAAAGAAAGAATATAATATCTCATAAAGAGTGCATCAGCTACTATATTTAATTTGCCACTTTTGTGTTTGGCTACAAAGGAAAAAGATTGTAAAAATCCTACCTATCTTGCATGCCTTGGGTTAAGCTTGTGTTGAATATTGATGTACTTTAATGACTCATGATTCATGTGCAACACAAATTGTTGCTGCCTTAGGTAGTGTGACCAATGATCAAGAGTCCTAAATAAGGCATAGAACTCTTTATAATAGGTGCTATAATTTACCCTTGATCCATTTATTTTTTTCACTAAAGAAGGCAATTGGTTTTCCTTCTTATAGTAAAAGAGCTCCTATACCAACTCCACTTGCATCACATTCAACTTCAAATAATTTGTGGAAATCTGGTAAGACTAGGATAGGAGCTTCACTAAGCTTTCCTTTAACCAACTCAAAAGATTATTGGGCTGCTCTTGTCCACTTGAATTCCCCCTTCTTTATGCATTCGGTGATAGGAGCTAATTGGGTACTAAATCCCTTAATGAACAGCCTATAGAAAGAAGCAAGCCCATGGAATGATCTCACTTGTGTTAGGCTTGTTGGTGATGGCCAAGTCTTGATTCCTTCTACCTTTGACTAATCCATAGCTATGCCATCTTTGAACACCACAAAGCCAAGGAAAGTAACCCTAGGTACAAAGAACTCACACTTTTCTAACTTAGCATACAACTTGCTACTTCTAAGTGCTAGAAATACAAGTTTGAGATGCTTTACATGTTCTTCTTCGCTAGAGCTATACACAAGTATATCATCAAAGTAAACTACTACAAATTTGCTAATGAATGGCCTAAGCACTTCATTCATAAGTCTCATGAAAGTGCTAGGTGCATTAGATAATCCAAAGGGCATAACCCTCCTTTAGTCTTGAATGCGGTCTTCCACTTATCACCATCTTTCATTCGGATTTGATAGTAGCCACTCCTCAAATCTATTTTAGAAAACAAGCAAGCACCATGTAAGTAATCTAATAAATCATCAAGTCTAGGGATAGGATACCTATACTTGATAGTGATGTTGTTGATATCTCTACTATCAATACACATCCTTATAGAACCATCCTTCTTTGGCACAAGAAGAGCTGGGACTGCACATGGGCTAAGGGACTCTCGGATAAGGCCTTTAGATAGAAGCTCATCCACTTGTTTTTTCATTTCCATGGCCTCTTTTGGGTTGCTTCTATAGGCTTCCTTGTTAGGAAGAGTAGCACCCGGTACCAAGTCAATTTGGTGCTCTATGCCTCTAATGGGTGGCAGTTCATATGGTAAATCAGTGGGAAAAACATCTCTAAACTCTGCCAGTAGCTTACTAATTAGTGGGTCAAAATAGGGGCTGCCCACACTGTCTTCTAGCAGCAATAGCAGATACACAACTTTGCCTCTTCCTATAGCCTTATCAACATGCTTTTCATCAATGAACAAGTATTTTTTACACTACAGGCTATCATTCTTTACTGTTGGTTGTGAGTATAAGGCTGTTAGAACTATGTTTTTCTTTGCAAACTTTAGACAATAAGTATTTTTTTTCTTCCATTATGCACAACACTTCTATCAAATTGCCAAGGTCTACCTAATAACAAGTGACAAGCATCCATAGGTACAACATCACATAACACTTAATCATGATATGTTTTACCAATGGAAAAAGGAATTAGCACTTGTTTATTTACCTCTACCATATTACCATTATTAATCCATTGTAGCTTATATGGCCACTTCTGCTTCGTAGTGGGAAGATTAAGCTTCCCCACCATGATACTTCAGGCAACATTTACACAAGGTCCACCATCCACAATAAGAGAGTATACCTTGCCAAGTATGGTGCACTTGGTTTGGAATACGTTTTCTCTTTGTGACCCATCCTCCTCAGCTTCCCTTGAATGGAGGACCCTCCTAATCATTAATGCCTCTCCAACATCTGGTGGTGCTTCCTCTTCTTCCTCACTAGCTAATATCATGCCCTTCTCTTCCTCCTCCGAGATGGCCTCATTTACTTCCACAAGTGTCATCACCCTCTTGTTGGGACATTTATTTTGATAATTCCCAACTCCTTGACACTTAAAACATTTGACATTCCTCACCCTATTGGGTTCAAATGTACCTTCTTTTCTCTTTCCCTTCACATCAAACTTGATGGGTGTAGGTGGGGTTTTTAAAGTTGTAGGATTATCTTTGGAAGTGCTAGCAATGGTTTTGTTGTAAGAAAACTGAGGTGTTTTCTTCTCTTTCTTATGCTTCTCCACTTTGATGGCTAGATGAAATAGCTCATCTAAAGTGTAGTATCTTTGCATCTCAACCTTCCTTGTGATGTCTTATCTTAGGCCTCCAACAAACCTAGACATAGTCTGTTCTTCACTCTCTTCTAGCCCGAGTCTCATCATGAGTTTTTCAAATTCTCTAATGTACTCTTCTACACTCATTTGACCTTGTCTTAGAGAAGACATTTTGTTATAGAGGTATTGAGTGTAAGATGAAGGCAAGTACCTTTCTTTCATGACCTTTCTCATCTTTGTCCAAAACTTAACTTTGGACTTTCCCTTCTTTCTCCTTTGATGAATGAGATTTTCCCACCAAAGAGAGGCATGGCCTTTAAGCTTCAAAACAACCACTTTGAAAACTTTGTCATCCTTATACCCCTTGGCTTCAAATAGCCTAGCACACCTCAATTCCTACTCAAGGAATTCTTCTAGGTTGTGGTTGCCTTCAAATTCAGGGATTTCAACTCTTACATCACCAAAATCATCCCTTCTAATGTGGCTTTTCCTTCTTAGTTCAAGTGATGATTCACTAAAGGATGAACCAAACTCACTTGAGCCTTCTTCAACACCATTGGCATCTCCTTCTTCATGGTGGGTTGGGTTTCTTCTTCGTAGATTTGGTGGATTTGCATTAGGAAGCAGCTGCTGTAACATAGTACGCATCTGCCTCATTTCCTCTTGCATGTTCTCAATGGACTACTCTAGTTTTCTAGTGTCTTGTTGCAAAGTTTCAATAGCTCAATCTATTCTAACATAAACAATTTTTTACTCTTCAAGATTTAAGCCTCTAGATTGATCACCCATGGAGGTTTGAACTGTGAAAATAATCCCTGAGCTGGGTGGGGCGAAAAGGGATTGAATTCAATTATAAAAAAAAGAGGGGGCTAAAACATTTTTTTGTGTGTGTTTGGTTTTAGACAAAGGGTGGGATTAAAGGGAAGTAAAATAAGAGGATAAGACCCAATTAAAATTAACCTAGGCTTTGATACCAATTTGATGCATACGCCAATACAAATTCGGTCAAGTTAGGAAGGTGGTTATCAATGGGGGATAACTGAATAAGAAAACAGAGGAGAGGGTGAAGAAAATGGGTTGAATATGATCTTTGGTACCTCCTTAGATCATATACTAACAACAACCACCTAAGGTTTCAATGCTTAGGATAAATCTTGTGAGATTTTATGATTCAAACTTCAAACTCATGCATTAGAGTTGAAGGTGACTGATTTCTGCTGAGAGAAATAAGATAGCCAAATTCTTAGTCTTCTTTTCATTCTAGTGTGAGCCCAACACTTATAGGAGAGTGTTGGGTCTCATTTAGTTGTAATACAACTCAACAAAAAAAGGACTGTTTTTGTTGACTAATCAAACTAGTTAGTTGTCAAAGAGACTAACTTTAACTAGTTTAATCCTAACCAAAACTAAAGTTGACTTTATACTAGCTGAAATAGAGAAATAAAAATTGTTTGGGACCTTCCCAATGTCTTACATCTGACTTGGGAGGCTCCTTACAAGTTGATAAGCTAAGCTAAGCTAAAAACATCATTAAAAGTAAAAAAGTAGAAGTAGCTTTTATGCTAAAGACTAAAAACATTATTAAAAGCATAAAGCAGAAAGTAACTTTTCTGCTGCAAGCCTAAAGTGCCATCATAGCCTGAGCATAGGTTTCTTTTCTTCCAAAAAAGGTCTGCCCCCTCTAATACTTATAGCTGTTGCTACTACTAGTGCCCACATCTACCCAAAAAAGTGTTGTTGTGGCTGATATTGTGGGACTTGAACTGTAGCCTATCCTAGGTTGGGTAGTGAGCCATTTAAGCCAAAAAATTGAGCCACTAAGGTGCAAAAGGTGGTGGCTGGATTGATGTTTTGCATGGCTTTCATATATTGGGGTTTAGTTAAACTAATTAGTCCAAGAGAGGAGGTTTTTATGTCCCCCTAACTTAGAGAAATTAACAACTAAATTAATATCATGGATAATGGATGCTCCTACATCAACATACCTACGGGAATGACATAAAGCAATATCATCAAGGTTGGTCAAAATATTATTATCAAAGACAAGCAATGTGATTGGTTCTATAATCAAGTATGCCAAATCATCATCTTGAGGTTCATCTATGGATGCTTCTGCATCATTCTCCCCATATTAAGAATAATTTGTCCTCAAATTGACATCATTAAAATAAGGAGATAAATCGACCACATTAAATGTTCTTGAAACACCGCCATATGTTTCAACTAGTTCAAGTTCGTAAGTATTTTCTCTAAATTTTATAAGAATTTTAAATGGTCAATTTGCTATTGACATTAGTTTTTTTTCCTTAGGTTTAGAAATATTTTTTTATGTAAATGCAAACATATTAAATCACTAGGATAAAATACTTATGGACTACGATATTTACTAGCTTATTTTTGATATTTTTCATTGGCTAATTTTATGTTACCCTTAATTAGTTGATGAAGCTTTTAGATGAACTCAAATCATTCCTTAGCATCATAACTTTTAAGTTCACATTTCCTTAAGGGTACCATATCAACTGGTATATAAGGATTCACTCCATACATAATTTCAGATGAACTCGAACGTGTAGTTCTTGAAGGACTTCAATTATAAGCAAACTCTGCATGAGCTAACTTAATATCTAGTACTTTTACTTACCAATCCTCTTAAAACATTTCTAAGAGTAAAGTTAGTACTTCAGTTTGTGGATGATGTCAATTACTAAATAATAACTTGTGTCTAACATGTTCCACGATTTTTTCCAAAAATAACTAAGAAACTTGATATCCCTATCTAAAACAATACTTTTAGGTATGCCATGAAGTCTCACAATTTCCTTGAAATACAAATCAACACCATGTGTAGTGTCATTGGTATTATTTAAGGGAATAAAATGAGCCATTTTAGAAATTTTATCTACCACGCCCATAATAGAATCCTTACCTCTTTGTGTTCTAGGAAACCATAAGATAATGTCCATACTAACTCCTTCCCATAGTTGACTAGGCACAAGTAATGGTGTATATAAACCTTTGTGAAAGAAAATATTACTCTTTTTACAAATAGCACATCGATTTACTATAATTTGTACACTCTTTATCATGTGTGGCCAGTATAAATTTTCTTGTAATATTTCTAAGATTTTATGAGTACCAAAATGGCTTGCAATAGCTCCTTCATTCACCTCTTTGATAAGTAAATCCCTTATACTTGATCTTGGTGCACAAAGTCCATTAAGTTTAAATAAAAATCCATTGCAGTGTATAATTATCACGGTTCCCATTTTCTTTACATGTCAGATGTTCTTCATGAAAATATTCATCATTAGGATATATTTCTTTTAACATTTTAAATTTTGCATCTAACATGACAAGTAAGACAGATCTTTTAGAGAGAATAGGTAATTCCTTATATTCCTTTGGAATAACTCTATATGTAGGTTTATTAGGTAAAGGCATTCCCAAAATTAAATCAATAACATGCATTATACCCCTAGTTGGTGGTAAGATTGGAGGTAAATCATTTGGAAATACATCACTATATTCATCAAGCAAACTAGTAAGATTTGAATTGTTAGAATTTTTCTCCCCAAACTAAGATGATTTAGCTATTAAGGCATAACAAGCACCCCTCTTACTCAATGCAATTAATCATTTCCCATTCTTGTAAAAATAAACTCTTTTTAACCTTGGGTAATTATACATAATCACATTGAGATGGTTTCAACTTATATTTCTTTTTACCTTTAAGTACCACATATTCATGAGTTATGCCATCATAACTTTCATTTCAACCATATTACTATAGTCTTCCAAGTACAATACCATAAGCATCCATAGGAAAAAACATCTCATAACACCTTATTATAATAATCACTAATGCAAAAATAAATGAGTGTTTGTTTAGTCACCTTAGCTCTCTTGTCCTTATTAAGCCATTGTAAGGAATATGATTTAAGATGGATATCACTAGTCCTAGTTGTTTGATCTTTTTTTTACTAGCAACATTATTACATGAACCACTACCTATGATGACCCTACAAACTTTATCACCAATCCTACACTTAGTTTTAAAAATTTTATCCCTCTGTGTAGATTGATCATTAGGTTGTATTTGTAATGCCCTTTGTAGTACAAAACAAGGATTTCCATCTCCTTCATACATACTTAAGACATCATCATTATATTTATTTTCTAAGTCATCACCATCAATATATGGTTCCATTTTCTCAATTTTACTCAAGGTCAAAACTCTTGGAGTAGGATGTTCCCTAGCAAAATGACCATACCCTTTACACATGAAACATTACCTAGTGGATATTTCACTAACTCTAGGTTTACCTTTATCATTTCGGTTAGGACTAATTTTTTGTATCATTAGTTGAATAGTTATGTGTCCAAAATTTTGTTGTAGATGTATTAGAACTATTTTTATTGGATTTAGAAGTTGAAGCACTTGTCTTATGATAAGCTTTAGTAGACTTACTTTATCTTTCACACTTTAAGGCTAACTTAGTCAAATCTTCAAGAGAATCATGGGCATACCTTTCAACTTTTTCCGTAATCGAGTTGTTAAAGTCACCTAAGTATTTATCACACTTTGTTCTTTTCCCCTCTTATATATCACATAAGAGTGCTAGTATTTCAAATTCCCTAGTGTATTCCTCTACACTAAGAAGCCCTTGCCTTGGAGTAGTTAATTTGATATACATATATTGCTCATACTCTTTAGATAATTTTTTTTCTTAGGTATTTCTTTAACTTTTTCCAAGACTTGATTTTACTTTTATCTTGCCTATCACTTGTTCTTTTAAGATTGTCATACCAAACTCCAGCAAACTTTTTGAATTTTAGAGTTACTAACTTACACTTATGCTCATCATCATACTCCATAAACTTAATTATTACTTCAATTTCATGAAACCATTTAAAAAATAACTCAACATCTAATTCACCATAAAAATTGGGAAAGTCAAGCTATACCTTTATCTTCGAAATGGTTGTACCCTTGTTGATGGTTTGGATAGCCTCTTCAGTTATGGATAAGGTCATTTGATCCATTCTCTTGTGCTTTCTTTTCATACTCCATTCTAGCATTAAGATGACCACCACAATCTTGGACTTCCCTTTTAACCATGCCCTCTACTCGATTATTTGTAGCCTCTATTGTATTATGCTGTGTTAAAGAGTCTCTTGGTTGGCTACCCTTAATTCCAATCTTTGTATTTGGCTTTGAATGGAAGGGAGTTGCTACAATTGTGTGTTTGTCACATGTACACTTGCTGCAAGTTGTTGAAGAGTATCATACATAGTCTTCACCCATGCATGAATATTTCTTCAATTTTAACTTGACACAACCTAAAATACTTGCTGGAATTTACATCTTGGAATCTTCTTGAAGTTATAACAATATTGTTGAAGGATTTTTGAACTTAAATAGGTGATATAGATGGAAGAATAATGCTAGAATGATTATCAACTATTCTTGATAATCTTTAAGATAATCTTGATGGTGAACAAGAGGGTTCTTGCTCAAAGGAAGAACATAAAGAAACAATAAGATGATGGTTGATATTCGAACACAAGTGAAGATAGATTCTTCTCTATTTATGATCAAATGATAAAGAAGAGAGTAGAAGTTGAATATGCTAAGATGATTCAACTCTAAGATGGTGAGAGAAAACACTACCTCACAAGGAATTATCACACTAGAAACTCAAAATAATACTCAGTTACTTTGAAGATTCAAAGGCTTTAAAGAAAACTAAAGAGAAATGAAGAAAAAGGGATAGAAGATTGAAAGAAGAAGAGAGATAATCGAGAACTTACCTTCAAGATTCAAAGGTATGGATAAAAGCTAGGTAATCTTCAACCTTCAATGTTGAAGATGATGAAGGATAAGTTGAAGATATGAAGAATAGGATCAAGATATACTATGCCTTGGTTGAAGATCTACTAAGCTATTTGAACATCGTCAAATTTTGAAGTTGAATATTTGAAGATCAAGTTGAATATATGCTACTTTATTCGACCACCTTCAAAATTAAGGTTGAAGATGTGCTATCCTACTTGACTTCATGTTAGAAAAATAATGCATGCATGGACGTGCATAGGAGGAAAAAAATGTTGGATGTTTTCACACATGAAAGAAGGAGAAGAAAAGGGAGGTTTTGAATGAAAGAAGAAGGACAATGGATAAGGCGTCACCTAGAACAAAGCCAAAACTAGGCTTTGATACCAAAATTGACAGAATTCTTCAATAAGGGATGAAGATTAGTGTGAATGTAGGTTGAAGTGGATCATTTGGCTGTCCAATTAGGATGAAGATTACAAAGATTCAAGCTAGAACTTAAAAAGAATTCAATAAAATTCAAAGAACTCAAATTTGAATATTTCCTATCTAATATTACTCTAAGTAGTATGAGAAAGGGTATTCAATCATAAAAAGAGAATTAACTAAGTGAATTATTTGTGTTATATTTTAATATCAATTATCCATCAACATGCTACAATGTGTCAACATTTCATGCCTTATATAGGAGTTTGGACATTGCTAACTAGCACACTAATTTAGCCACATGTCATACAAATGACTAACTAGCACATAACTAGTATTGGAATGTATTTAATTATTTATATCCTATATAATACATGGCTCAACAAAGACTATTACAAACAAAGTAAGATAAGTAGTAAATAAGAACAATTAACAAGAATCCAAATCAAAACAATGATGTTTACTTAAAATGTTCACTAGGTCTTCTTAACTTGACTTTAATGCATAATAGCTTCCTTTATAATAGCTTGTAACATGTAAAAATCTTAAGCATCTTGACTTCTTAAATGAATTGATATTCTTCCAGCAAATATATTACATACCTGCAAGAATGAATTAAAGCAATATCATCAAGGGTTGGTCAAAGTATTATTATCAAAGATAAATAATGTGATTGGTTCCATAATCAAGTATGCCAAATCATCATCTTGAGGTTTATCTATGGATGCTCCTTCATCACCTTCATGGATAAATATGCATGTTTACGAAGATTAAATATACATACATGCAAAGATAAGTATACATGTTTACAAAGATAAATACACATGTATGCAAAAGCCAGTTTACCATATGTATTTAGTACAATGATGAATATATATTTGCTATGTAGTATATTAGTGAATGTTTATTTCTATTTGTCAAAATTTATTATTATTATTATTATTATTATTATTATTATTATCTAGGTTTGTATTTAATATAATAGAGAATGTGAATCAATGGTTATCTAGATTCGTATATAGTATAAGATGAATGTTAATGATAGCCTTAAGGATTGTATTTGATAAACTAAAAATAAAAGTATATATCATTTAACAACATCCACCACCTTGTATATTAATTATACATTCCAAAATTAATGCTATGTTATGAATGAAATTAAATATTTGTTAATAACTTTGGGCGTTGCCGTTAGAAAATCCTTATATATAATGGTGCTTGTATACCTATGCTAGTAAAATGATGAATGTATATTGTTGTTTAGCTAAATATGTATTTGATATAATAATAAATGTGTAATTTTGTATAGATGTGTATTTATATATACTAATAAATTTGTATGTTAGCGTATAATAGCAAATGTGTTTCATTCTTTGTTTAAATGTACATTTATTTGTGAATGCATATTTTTGTTTGTCTAAATCTATATGAGATGTTGTAGTGCCAACTAAGGTAAATAAATAATGACATAACTATATCCAAATGATATCATAGTACATGAATTCCACCACATGCATATTATAATTAGTTTGATACAATTTACCTTCTATGCAAATATATATTATGTAGTTGTTCGGGTTTGATTATGACTTAGAGGCCAATTATATAATACACTTAGTTGTATGGTGTCAAAATATATTCAAGAATAATCATCAAGGGAAATAAAATATTTATTTAAAAAATAATAATATGAATGCTAGATTAATGAAAACAAAAAATAATAATCATTAATGTGGTACATAATAAATAATTACTTATTCAAATAAAAAAAATTATGGTTGGATATATGTTATTAAATATTTTCTTCATATCAAAAAGAAAATTATTTTCTTATTAAATTTTTGTATTACAAAAATCATTTTAGAAAAATTAAAGTCTAATTTTTATTTATATTCTTTTTTTAATTATATATATATATATATATTAAATGTTTTATTTTTTTCAATAAAGAATATAAATATAATTTAAAAATTAAATTTTTTTCTTTTTAAAAAAATATATAAATTATTAGAATATATATATATATATGTATTTTTTTTTTTGCATCAATGTATAATATATAAATTGCTCCTAAGGACATACAGAACTGCGACTCAGCGCTTAACCTAACCTCTACGGAATACGTTTTATTAATGGCTAATCGTGTAATAGTTTTCACGGGTATGACCATTTTTGCCATCCAAAAAAATTAAGAAAAGATATCGTCGATCGAAAAGAGGGAAAAAATAAAATAAAATAAATCTATAAAAGCTTTGACAATCTCATTTCAGGCAATACATACTGACGAGGAGCTCCCACCCAACGACCAAAGACTGCGCTTTACTCTCGTCCCTTGTCTCCGGTCTTTCTATAGTCGCTGCCTGATTCGCTATCAGAGTCACTGGTATGAATTCAGAGTCTTTCTTAAGCCAATCGCTTCGATTTCTCTGGCAAGTTTACAGATCAATGCAGTTCATGTTTTCGCTAACTTGCTGATTCTATCTTCAGATAAAGACTAATCTGTAAACAATGGCTTTTCAAGGGAAGAAACTGATAAACGACCCTAATGGTTCGTCTTCGATGATATCTTTATGTTTATATATTACATTTTGCATCGTTCTTCAGTTTTTTCTTTATTGGTTATCTGACGGATTGTCGTTGATCCATTGGTGGCGCTGACTTTTGATTTTTTCTTGCACAAAGTTTCTCCATATAATATAGCTTTGCTTTGAATTTCGCATTTTCCCGGTCCTAAAGAATACAATTTTTGGTTCATATTTTTCGTGTTGTAGTTTTCAAGAAATGTTGAATAGAATAAGTGCCGAATTGAAGATTAGTGCACCTCATGTGTTTTTGGAATATTGTCGTGTGTTCGATTGAATTGTCTCGATATGGAAATTAGGTTATAGTTGATATGTTGAATGTTGTTGAAATGCTCCGATTTCTTGAAAAGTCAAGTTCACGTATCTTGGATTCTAATCACGTTAATTATCTTTGGCAAACCTACATTACAGTCGCTGCTAGTTACCTAGAAACTTATGGAGATGATGATCGAGGTTCTTTCCTTATTTTTGTTTTGTTAGCAACGTGCCAGTTTATAATTTCCGAATGCTTGTTATTGGATTTTGTGTGGTCATGTTGGACTTCGGTTTTCCTTTATGATTGTGAGCCAATGCAAGCAGGGGAGATTGAATTGAATGATGCCATTTAATTGATTCTCAGGTTGGACATATTGTTTGGTGGATTGTGGAAATGTGGAAAATGAAAAAGAATGTCCTTGGATTATATTGAAGGTTTCCACAATTTATATGTAACTGGTTGTTTTCGGTTAAAAATTTGTAAATTTCCTTAGAAATTGTCTTTGATTGAAAATTTGGTACATAGCAGCACTGGTGCACCATCCCCCGTCCCTGAACTTCCCTGAAACGTTTCCGTCTGTTTTAGGGTCAAAATTTCTATTAAAATTATTTAATTAATATTTATTAATAATTAAAATTAACTAATAAAAGTAATAATTTTTTTTTTATTTTTATCTTTTAATTTTAGTAAATTTAATCTATTTTTTTAAAATATATATATATATATATATATATAATTTTTTTTAACGTTTCCTGCCGTCCTCGTTTCCTAAATTTTTAAAAAATGGCATTTCCACGTTTCGTTCCGTCCCCATTTCCCCGTCCCCGTGCAACACTTCCTAGAATAATAACATTACCATGTTGACTTCAGAATCGGAAGGGAAGAAGTATAATGCTTGGCAGCACATTTGTTTTTTGTGTGATAGAAATTATATAGGTCTTGTGCTTAACCTTTATCAAATGAGGAAGCACCAACAATGATACCATGTTTGTTAATCTTATCTATGCATGCTATGGCTCGAATGAGAGTTCCTCATTTTTTTTTATATGGTTTTGTTTTTAAGGGTTTGTATTCTTGGATTTTCTTAGCTTTTTAATTGACAGATCCTGGAAATTATTTTGGATAGTGCTATTTATGTACTCTTTTCTACAGATGTTGTGACAGAGTTCATTGAAGGTCTGGTAGAAACTTATCCAGGATTGCAGTACTTGGATGGGTTTCCAGAGGTCAAAGTTGTAATTCGGGCTGATGTTTCATGCTCCTCATATGATAAAGTTGCTTTGATATCTGGTATGTGAAGAAATTTAGATCCTTGTTCCTCTTCCATATAAAAACTAGCTTATTTCTTGCTTTTACTGTTGCTTATGTTCCCCAACTTCTATTATTTGGTAGCTGCTGATTGAACTACCCCCCCCCCCCAAAAAAAAACCAGAACTAAATGCATCTTTCTTATCCTTTATGTTGTTGATTTGCCGATGATGAATGTTATGACTGCATTTAGAACAAAGAGATTTCATCCTTGTGCTGAATGCTATAATTCAGAAAAAGTTAGTTTTGAGGCAATGTGCAATCTTTTTGCACTGCCATAATTTGGGGGATGCACCATCTCTATCAGATTTAGATTGTACAGGCAAAGCCAGAATGTCAGTGATATTTAGCTGGCTTTCTAATGAAATGGAGCCTTTTGTTGGCTCTTTGCGTTTGGTAACTGTAAAGGTCTAGTTGTTTTGATTTTGGTTCTCGGCTGTCGCTGTCTGTAGGGAGCCTTCTCTATGTTGCAGTTCAATCTTATAACCTTCCCCTCTTATTCTTGTTGGTTGCATGATATATAGCGTCATGTCTGTTTGATTTTTTCTGCCGCTGTGAATCTCTTGTTACAGGAGGTGGCAGTGGACATGAGCCAGCTCATGCTGGGTTTGTGGGTGAAGGGATGCTGACTGCTGCAATCTGTGGTGACGTTTTTTCTTCGCCACCTGTCGATTCTATTTTAGCTGTATGTATTATTGCCAATTTCATTGGTGTAAAATATTTGAGAGCCGATCCTTGAAATACTCTTAACTGTAAATTAACTTTTGTTGGCTCAGGGTATTCGAGCTGTTACTGGTGAAAAAGGTTGTCTGCTAATAGTGAAGGTAAATTCCTATCTTTATCCTGAATAATTAATATTTGATAGACAGCTGTTCATAGCAGTTAGAAATATTTTCTGATAGCCCTTTTAGGAAAGCTTCAGTCCTGTCTGTTGTGAGGGGACACTTTTGTATGATGTGTGTAGATATGATTGCTCTCTGGTTTGCATATATCTCGTGATTGACTATGGTTTTAAGTGATCCCTTTAACTTGGTCTCTTACAGAACTACACTGGTGATCGCCTAAATTTTGGGTTGGCTGCTGAGCAAGCTAAATGTGAAGGTTATAAAGTAGAGGTATATGTTTGTATTGTTTGTTCAAATAATATATTTTCATAGTGGACCTTAATTTTCATTTTGTGCCTTTTAGATGGTTATTGTTGGAGATGACTGTGCCTTACCCCCACCCAGAGGGATAGCTGGACGCCGAGGTCTAGCAGGAACTATACTTGTGCACAAGGTTCTTCTCTCTTCCTTCATTGATATATCTTTTCTTCCTCACTTGTTAAACACTCCCCTCTTCCTCCAAGGCTTTAGGTGTTCTGTTAACACGGCTGTGTGTGAATAAATGATCATTTCTTGTTGGATATGCCTTGAGTTATATACATGCCACAGATGGCAAATCATTTTATCATGTTCTCTGGTAGATGCTAGCGAATCCAATAACCTGCAAGAGATAAAGGGAAAAGCAATGGGCTTTCTTGGTTGTTGTTGGTTGATGAGAGTATCAATGATATATTTCAACACCTCTTATTGGAATCTATGATTTGAATTCAGTACATGGGTGCAAAAATTTTAAGATTCTGATTATATAGCAACTATAGAGGGCTAAGTAACTGTTTATTATCGGCACAACAGTGAAGAAACTGCTTCATAATCATATACCATCACTTGACAACTGTGAGCAAAGTTTGCGTGAATGCATAGTTTAATGATAACTAGCAACATGTAATTACTTCTTGGAAAAAGATAACATATATATATATGTACATATTTCGATCAACTAAATGAAATCAACGCCTAGGAGGCATTTTACATACAAGACAGTTGCAAGTGCTATACTTCGTAATGGCATTTATCACCAACAAATTTTGTGATTAGGAAAAATTGAGCTTTGCGCATGGATCTTCAAAAATTCTATTCAGTGTTCACTATTCAATCCATTTTATAACAAGTTTATAGAGTATTTTTGTATTAGTGGATCAAGTTTTCATGTAGCTAAATTAATTGATGCTTTAGAATGCAAAATTTTATCTTCAAGATTTTCACGAATGTTGCATCAAGATTTAATTGTTGGATGGATAAAGTGGAGTCTGTAATCAATCTTTTGATTGTCAAATATTAATAGGCTACGAAAGAGATGAGGTCCCCTTGGTGCAACGATAATAACTTTATCTTATTGTCACCATGGTGCACTTGCTTTTATGGGAATTCTTTTTTATAGTACACCACAACATGGGGTCTTGGGTCATAAACCCATATGCTAAGTAGTGACTATCTTGTGGAGTGGAAGAATCCAAGACGATGCCAACTTGGGCTTGTGAGATGTAAAGCCTTAAGTTGCATATCTTTATGCCAACTTGGTGCAACAACTTGGGCAAGAAAGAGATCGGTTCTACTTCATTTAGCATGTTTCTTCAACAATATGATAGACTTTTATTCACCATTGCATACCTTTAGTATCAAGAAGGACTGAATATGGGATGCCCATTGAAGGATACCAATGCACTAGATGGGGCTTCAACTAGAAAGCCACGTATAGAGGTGTCAATTGTAGATTGGGTCATTTTGGGGTTTGGGTAATTTAAGGTCATTTTATCCTTTCAAGTTGGATTTAGGCCGAGTCATTATTTTGGTTTGGTATGGGGTAAGTCATTTTAGGTTGTTTTTCCTCAAGTGTTTGGTGCAAGCTCGGGGTTGATGATTTTGGATTTCAGTCATTTTGGGTAGTTTATCCTCCCGAGTCCATTGTTTTTTGGTAAATTTTTATTTGAGCTTGGATCATCATAGACATAGATCATTTTAGGTCATTTTACACTTATGGTTTAGGTTGGGTGTGGGGTTGAATTAGTTTTATGTTGGGTTGAATCAAATGGGTTCAGGTTGGTATCAATTTCATGTCAACCCATGTTTAATTAAAAATATTGGGTCGAATACTAAAAATAAAATTTGATTTGATTCAATAGAATATAAAGGTTTATTGAAAATATTGTTGTAATCTATGACTCAGTTTAATGTATCTTGAATTTTCATAATGATCAAGAGTGTCAATTTATTTATTTTTTAATTTATATGTACTTAAGGATAATTATTCATTATGGTTGGACTAAATTGGGTTATATCGCGCAAGCATTAGGTCGCGTAGTCACTTTTGGGTTAAGGTCATGGTCACAATCGTAATTGCAGTGGTGATATTGGAGTATCGCAAATGATATTTTATATGTTGGGATTATCACATCGTCCTTTTTTTCCCACAATAAATAGTGGCAAATGTTGGCTAATATAAGCAAATAACCAATATGTTAATAATTTCGTGAAATTCTGAAACAGTCTTGTATTACCAATTTTGCATATTAGCCAAACCAAAGTTCAAAAAATGTCGGCCAATATTTCATATGGGGATCAATATGTATTTTTATGGTTTTGAGTTATAATTGGTAGATTAATGGTTCATAGTTTTTCAAGTTTTTTCATGAGCATTGATTTGGATCTGGTTGGTTTCATATTTAAAGTTGTTGATTATATTAGGTCTTGAGTGAGCATGAGGTTGGGCCAAGGCAAAGTTGGGTTCCTATGATCTCAAATCTGGTTTGATTTTGGGCACATTGGGTCTGGTTGGCTCTAGCCATATGATGGGAGATAACTCTGTTTTACAGTCTGGATTAACTGCTTATCCTGCTGAACAGTAAAGAAAAAGGCATATTATACTAGAATCCAAAGAATTATTAATTGTGTATGGGGCCACTTTTGATGGCTCTCATTTATTTAGAATGTTGCCACATTTTTAGAGTTTGGAAAACATTTGGATGTTTCCATTGCGATGCTTTACATTACATCCATGGTGCACATCTTCTATGTTTTTTAGCACTTTAGCAAATCCTATCTTCTTATTGGAGATGTTTTCCTCTCTCTCTCTCTCTCTGAGTTTTTTTAAACACCCTGTAAAGGTCATCAATAAGCATCTGTTTTTACATGCATTATTAATATTATGATCCCATAATTATCTCTTTGTTCTCTCTCTCTTTTTTTTTTTTGGCGTCTCAATCTGCCTTACTGTTTGGTGTCTGTTTGTGTGTTTTTTTGGTTAGCTCATCTAATCTTGTCATATTGCCATCATATATGGGTCGTTAATTGGGTACTGCATGTTGATGCAGTTGAGCCATGCTGATATGATGTAAACTAGTCTGATGTTTCTTTCTTGGTGTGTGTTGTTTTTCTTACATCTCCATTTGTAACAATTTTTTTTTTCTTATTTCTTCTGATCCATGTGTATCAACTTAATTTGTTTATGGATTTGTGTTGTATATACCACCTAGAGCCTACACAAGATATTGGATATTTGAACATAGTTAGCATAGACAAGTTGTAACAACAATTTCCTTGATTAAAATATATGGGGTATCAGGCTGCTGGAGCTGCTGCTGCTGCTGGTTTGTCTCTTGCTGATGTTACTGCTGTCGCGAAACGTGCATCAGGAAGGATTGGCACAATGGGCGTAGCATTATCTGTGTGCACCCTGCCTGGTCAAGTGACATCAGAGCGATTGGGTCCTGGAAAGATGGAACTTGGGCTTGGAATTGTGAGTTGCTCTGGAATCTGCCTTATCATCATTGATATCAAGTGTAATTCTTATTCGCTTCTGTCTTTTACATTATGCTTATGAAAGATTGTTGGGTATATCCACTCCTATTTTTTATCCTCTTGAAGTCTCTTTTTTGTATGATTATATCCAGTCATCGTTATGTCCCCCCCCTTATTTATTTATTTCATTCTTTTCGGTTTCATTTATTCTATTTCTTATCTTTGCAGCACGGAGAACCTGGTGCAGCAGTGGCTGATTTGCAGCCTGTGGATGTTGTTGTTGATCATGTTCTTGGGCAAATTCTGTCAATGGTATGTCATCACGGGGGTATTATTACAATTTGGTTGGTAGCTGCTTCTCATAGTATATTGTAAACATTGGTATCCACCAACAAAAGCATTGCATAAAAATACATACCATTTGTCAATTTCCAAATGCTGTTGTACCCATGTGCCTTATTTCCATCACATATCATCTGCAAACACCAACCATTTCTTTCCTTTTTGCCAATCTGGTGCAACAATGAATTGCATCAGCCAGACAATGCAAAATGGATTCATATCATGAGAATTGACATGCGGCATATCCAGATATCACTTTTCTACAATTTGAACTCAGCACCTCCAGAATATCTTATGATAATTAATCCTACTGTTTTGATTTACAAGAGGACTTTTTCAGGCTCTTCCTAATCTGATGAGTGGGCCATTCCTTCAAACTATCAATATTATCACTTGATTTGTTCTTTCATATTGCTGTAGTATGGTTGTGTTTGTGGGCATGAAGCTTAAGTCTTCTTTTGTAACTTGCTGGGTCATTAAATCTGAGAAATTAGTTATGAAACATCAGCTACATGAGCAGCCAAGGATTTCACTTTAAATCGAGTCTCAATGCGAGGTCAAACAAGAGACACTGATACACGAGCAAAAACAAACTCTATCCAAGTCCAATACAAACAGAGTTCTAGGGTAGATACTGCATGAAGAAATTGCATTGGACCAATCCTTATCGCACCGTGGGTTGGTACTTCATCCTGGTGCAATATTTGACCTTATTATTGTCATGTGCAATTTGGTTAGACTCATTTATACCCTCATAGATGACCTAAGTTCTGGCGGTAGGTTTATGCCACAGGAGTTGAACCCTGGTATTAGATGTGCCTTACATGATATGCCCGAAATGTTGCCAAACTTGTTTACTGGATTTTTTCATGTATTTTTTTTTGTTTTATGTTTTATGGACACATTTTTAGTTGCACTTGATTTCTATCATATGTTTATTCACTTGCAGGAAAATAGTTATGTGTCAATTACACGTGGGAGTTCTGTGGCTCTTATGGTTAATGGGTAGGTGTACTCTTGCATGTGCTAGCTATTTATTTGATTGCTTCTGTTTTTGGTCAGTTGAAAGATTTGTTTGTTTATATGAATCAATGGCTTTTTTTGGTGCTACCAAGATTGGCGGGGCTTGTTTTTTGTGTTAATTTAAATATACCACTGAAAACATTGCTGCTAAAAGATGTTTGTCTGTACACCATATGGTTCATATAGCTCTTTAACTGGTTGTAATTTAGGAAAACAGAGTTTCATTTATCAAGATAAGAAAGGGTTCATACAATGATCAATTGTAATAGATGGAATATGAGGTGGATGCCGACTGCCAGTTTCCATATAATTTTGCACTGACAACAGATTTATAGCTTCCTGGTCTTTGTGAAATGAATTGAAAACCTTACTGTTCATCACAGCCTACATCATGCAGATGATAGCATGGGATGTTAGTCCATGATTTGGTTGTACTTTAATGTCCCTTTTGGCTAGTAACAAGGAGGGGGGGGGGGGCTTACTGTTTGAAAAGTGAACTGAAGGTTGATGAACTGCTGTGCTGTTTCTAGTGGATTTCTGTGTTGTTCAAAAGTGAACCGAAGGTTGACTCTGGAAATCTGATTCTTGTCACTGGTTCAGGTTGGGTGCTACTCCCTTGATGGAACTGATGATTGCTACAGGAAAAGCTGTTCCTAGATTGCAGCTGGATCATGGGTTGGCTGTTGAACGTGTGTATACAGGCTCATTTATGACATCCCTTGATATGGCAGGTAATAAAATTTTGATTGGAGTTATTCATTTATTAAATATAATTTGATTTTTGAACTTTACACCTTGCAGGATTTTCAATCACTATCATGAAGGTTGATGAAGCAATTCTGGGCTATCTTGATGCTCCCACAAAGGCTGCAGCCTGGCCAATTGGTGTTGCTGGTTTGTCTTTATCTACCATGCTCCTATCCATTCCTGTTAACACTGTCATTTACAGGGAGAAACAAATGAGGTTCTTGTATGTATGACCTTCAAGTCAAATAATAGGCTAGAGTATGAAGGTGTACATATATCTGACATTCTGACTGTTTTGTCTTTTATCATTTCACGTGAACAAAAGTACATTTTAATGTTGAAGGATCTTTCATAATATATCATTTGAATCAATTAGGAGAACTGAGAAGTCATAATCTCTTCCAGGTAACCGCCCTCCTGCAAAGATTCCTGTCCCAGTGCCTCAATCACCTTCTCAGAAGAGGAACGAGGTATTTGTTAAATTGTTTGTTATTTACTGGCTTTTATGGAAACAAAGTGTAAATAGAAATGTGTCTCCAGTACACAAATGAAATTGACTGTTTTCACATACGGAAAGTTTTATGCCAAATGTATGGGTTACTTACTGTGATATCCCTCATTTTGGAAAGTGCTCATCATATCTTGCCTTTTATGATTATTCTTAAATGAAAGCATGTTACATGAGTGCTTTAACAACATGGAGCTTTGTGTTATTGGTGAATTTTGTTTGCAACAAATGAGAAATGATAGAAATGGGAAAAAAAAAAGTTACAATTGTCTTCTATTGCATTTTCTCAAGTGTTGGTGAAGAGGTGTGTAATCCCGTCTCTCTTGATTTAAGTTCACGTGTGGAAATTGAGTTCAAAATGTTGATGGTCAGTAACTAGGTTGGTTAAGTTGAATTTCTTTACAAAGCGTGAGGCAGAGTGATAGAGTTTCATTGATAATGAGTTAGGCCATGGAATGGATGACTTCTATTATATGCTGTTTATTTATATTATGAACTAGAGAAACTCACTATAGATGTCAAGGGATGCATGCATGAAGTTGTGTGCACAAGAGGTACACAACCCTAAGGATGTGATAATGAAAATAACAATGCCACACAACTCATTTGTGGAATGAAGCAAATGCGTCACAAGCATTGAGGACACTTCTTTGGATATGTTCATTTTGGTCCCTGCTTCCTTTTTAATCAATGTAGATTAGTATTATGGACATAAAAAATCCTGCCTATTTCCTTCACTATAGTGACAGATTATGGCCAAGGTTTGCGGTGTGCCTGGCTGCTTCTGAGTTTTCCCTTCTTTTGAGAAAGCATCGGACATTTCTTTTTCTGCTATTCTATCTCCTCATTTGGCCTCCAGTTTATTTCCTATTGATTGTTTTTATTTTTATATTGTTGCCAGCTACCGGCTCATCCAAAACACTTAAGTCAAAAGGCACAGATTCTTGCTGCAGCCATTCAAGCTGCAGCTAATGAAGTCATAAACATTAGAGAAAAATTGAATGAATGGGATGGAAAAGTTGGTGATGGAGATTGCGGTTCTACGGTATTCTTCTTTCTTTGAACATCAATAGCACCACACTAGCTTCATATTGAATGTTGGGTATGAAGTTTGATATATTTGATATACTTGTAGATGTTTCGTGGAGCAACAGCTATACTAGAGGATATGGAGAAGTAGTGAGTTCCTTTTCTCATGAAGCAACTCTACTTAATTTTTAATTGGTTTTGATCTCCATATATTTGTCCATGTGGGCATCCTTTGATATCTGGTGTCAGGGTAGAAAATTTATACTTTTTTGGCAACAGTTTTAGTTGGCATCTATTCTCTTAGATAATAATTTTTCCTCTTATATTATTCATACTATTTTTCTTTTACTTTTGCATTTGACCGCAATTTATCTCTTCCTTCCCTTCTCTCCCCAGTTTAGTGCTATAATAACTTTGTATTTATGGCATAGGGCAGTTTCCTTGAATTTTGGCTAGCTTACTGTCAGGTGTGGATGGTGAAAGGAGTCGGTGAAAGCAGTGAAAATGACTAGAATTATGTGACGGAGAATTAAATGCGTATAAGAATGAAAAGTTAATTGTATTTGTTTGATATGCTTGAATTTTTTATATGCTTAATGTTCTTGTGAGTTATTTATTCTCCAGTATGCAAAAGCAAATTATTGTGTAGCCAAGGGCTTGATTCTGAGTGTTGAAGTTGCCCTGGATTTTCTTTACTAACCTGTGAAGATATCTTGAAATTTGCCCCCAAGTTTGATTCTTCTTTGATTATCTATGCTATATTGTCTTGTAGGATTTCTCTAAATGACAATTGAATTTTACATTTATAATTGCATTAGTGTTCAGATAAAATAGCATAGGTATTATATGTGTCCTGCAGGAGCTAGCTATAGACAATCCAACTGCTGAACCACCAGAGAACACAAGAAACACAATAACTGCATTATCTAGATTCTTTGTGTTGAAGTCCAGGTTCCCTCTTCTAACTTGTAAAGATATCTTGTGAATTTGCTCTGCATTATCCCGATTCTATATGTTGAAGTTGTCCAGGGTTTCCTGTCTTCTACATTGTCCTTCACCTGCAGGACATTTCAGACTAAGAGCTACGTCAGTGCATGGGAAAATAGCTTAGATCCTGAGCCAACTATCAAATCACCAGAGAACACATAAACATGAAAAAACCGAGAACGCAAGAACTATGCAAAGTATAAAAAATCAGGAAACACCTTGAATTGGAAACTTAAACTTATGTATAACCAACCTCAAGCAATACAAGAACTCAAGAACACTATCCATTGTGGATTAAGGACAAATCACCACAGAGAAATTAGACAACATGCCCTGTTTTAAACTACATGGTGGTGTAGTTCAACATGGCTTGCCTTTGCTCTCTGTCTCCTTCCATTGTTCTTCAATCTTTGCTATTCTTTGACATAGATGTGTTCGTGTCACTACCAACTCATGTAGTTCTTGAAGACCTAATCTACTCGTCCATTGTCCAATATTCTAGATTATCTTTAGCTTGAGGTAAGGATGACAACAGGATAGGTCGAAGACATGGACCCCATCTCTATACCTAAACCCAACAATTTTTCCTTATCAAGGAATCTTGACCTGATCTCTAGAAGGATCATATCATAATACCTAACCAGATCTTGATTCATTATCCAGCCCTAAAACCCGAACCATCCCCAATTCCCGGTTCGACCTATTTCACAATATACAAGTATCTAACTAGTCAACATCCACGTTAAATTTATCACCATACAATCGGAGGATCAATTCGAGAGCAAATGTGTAATAAGAATCAGGATTAGAATTTCTGATGCAAGGGTATATCCTATAAGAGGTTAACTTATTTAAATATGGAGCCCATTATTTTATATTTGGTTGAAGAACTGAATTAAACTATCACAATTGGGCCAAACAAAGTAATTACTTGCTTAAACATGGATTAGAGTGAAACTTAAGGGTTATTATGCAAATTTTAATGAGACCACATGCCTTGCACATGATGGGACCCCACAAGCCATGGAGGTCTGGCCATATTTAGTTTAAGTAGGAGATACTAGTTAGATAGTTAGTAGAAGTTTATCTTGTTAGAATAATTTCTATCTTGATTCTTTTCTATTTGATGCAAATTAGAGGGGATTTTGGTGTGTTTTATCCTTTTAATTTTTTTTTATCTTTGTGATGAAGATTCAAATTATGGAGGTGCCAATCAAGCTATATTAACGTGATGCAATCATCCATCACACGGGTGTGCTATTAATTGAGTTGAATATTCAATGAACTTTTTTGTGAATTCTTTCTTATTTATGATTTCCATGTGAATCATAATCAAGTTTTCTATGCTTAATTTCCATGTAATTTAGTTAGAGAGTTTGTGATAAAATTAACACAAACATATCCCTATAATCGTCCCCATAAACCGAGCCATACACATATACCTCAAACACAACATTCATTATGTTCATCAACAAAACCCTAACTAAAACTTCTTCATCCATGATTATCATAATCATCAACATCCCCATTAATCATGATTCCCTACTAATTATAACCATTAAACCAAAGTTAGAACCCCCACAAAAAACCTAACCAAATTGTACCCTAACCCTAGCCCTAAAACTATAACTGTAACACAAACCCTAATCTAATCACCAAATTCCATCAAGTCCATCTATTTTGGTTTAGTTTCTTGTGATTGTTTCCCAACTATCTTATTTTGGTGTTGTGTACTTTCATTACACATCACTTTCAATCTATATTAAATCTCTAAAATGAAAAAAATCTATATATATAATTCATGGTGGGTTTAAGGATGGGAACACCATAGGAATTAGAGTGTAGATCACTCTTTAATTTTTTAACTTGATTATAATTTCCCTCCTTTAGAACACCATAGGAATTAAAGTGTAGATCACTCTACTAGATTAAGCTTACTAGAGTTAGTTGAACCATGGGTTATAATGCTATATAATACTCTTGATATAGGTTAACTAAAGATCCTAGAACTGACGAAAATAGAAAAAAAAAAGAATAAAAGATGTATCACCGACACAATAAAGCATACTAAAAGAGAACTACCATGGAAAAATGGGGCAACAAAAAGCCCATATTTTCTCAACATTGCCTACCTGTGCTCTCTGCTTCTTACCTTTTCATTCTTCATTCTTTGCTCTTCTTTGGGATGGACTTGTTCCCCAATACTACCACTAGAGTTGGCAAAAGTTAACCCGACCTGCCCGACCCTATCTAACCCGCACAAAACCCTACCTGACATGACCCAAAAAATTCATCAACCTGACCCGATCCAAACCCGACCCAACCCGATGCTAACCCAAATGGGAGAAACCCAACCCGACCCGACTCCAACCCAACCAACTCGACCTGTCATCAACCCAACCTACCACTAACCCGACCCGACCCGACCCAACTAACCGAATTCTATTTTAATCAGTTATGATAATAAAAATAACACGTCTTTTTATTTATTTAAAGCTTTTAAAAATATATTATCATTTAAATTTTATTTATTTTTCTTACTTTTATTATGAATTTATTTATTCACCAATGATATTCTAATTTTATCGATTTTTTCGTGTAAAAGTACAACATTATAAAGCTATAATAATAAACAAATAGCAATTAATAACACAATACTAATTACATGCTTACATGCTTACTTGAAGTTAAACTTAATGTTTGCTTACAAGGTTAATGATTTAGATCAATTTTGGTAGTTAGTGTCCGATTTGACCCAAATCTAAAGTGATTCGATCTAAGACTAGCTTGGCTCTAACACAACCCGATCCATCAAAACCTAAAAGATCTAATTCGTCAAGTTAACCCAAACCTGATCTGTTAAATTAATTCAAACACAAAATTACTAGAATAGGAGATTTTTCGGCCCAATCCTAACCTGATAAGAATAGGACACGCCTAGGCCCATATCCGTATCTGTACCCGTACTCAAATTCGTACCCATACCAAAACGGATATTCACTTACACATCTATATTTGTATCCGTTGGATATCTGTTACTCGACAAATAATTCGTTTATCCATTAACAGATATTTTCTAGAAGATAAATCCATTTAAGAGTTAAGCCAAATGATAATTTTAACCTTAATTTATACTATATTTAATTTAAAATTAAGGGTAAAAAAATAATTATATATCAGGTAAACGGGTATCGATATGGATTCGGGTCTGGGTACAAATAACCCATACTCTTGTCTAATGGGTATTTTTTTCCATCATCCATATCTGTTGGAGTATCCGACGGATAAAATCCCTCATGTTTCTGATAAAATTCATCCTGTTTACATTCATAGACCCGACTTGACTTGACAAGCTAAATCGAAATAATCCAAACCCGGACCCAAAACTACCAGAACTTAAACCCAACCTGACCAGATAAATTAACCTGATACAACCCGGACCCAAAATGACTTGAACCTAAACTCGAATCCGGCCCGATACGAATAATAATACGATCTGAAATATTTCAAGCCGACCCACAACCGACCCGCAAAGGAGAATGACCCCCCAAACAACCCGACCTACTATAACCTGACCCGAACCCGACCCGATTGCCACCTATAACTACCACCTCGTATAGCCCTTGAAGATACCCTCTACTCTTCTATTGACCATCATTCTAGATCCTTTTTAACCTACACGTATGGAGTTTATTCCAAACTAAGTTATAACAATGCCTTTCTAGTTGTCGTGAAAATTTAGTGGCCAAAGCCCTTGTTTGGAGCTATTTAAAAATATAATTGTCTAAAATAAATACGTTTTTTTTTTTGGAAAATTTTTAGGCTAGAAGTTTCCGAAAAGAGAAGAAAATATTGTGAAAATATTATTTTTAAATAGCTCCAAACAAGGGGTTGCTTAATCAGTCATATGATTCTTTCAGGTATGTAATGTCTTTACATGGTTATAATGTGGACCATGTGCATGCTTGTTTGGTGATGCTGGCTGTAGCTTGAGTCTGGTTTAATTCTGTTGGCCATCTACATGTAGTGTTATCTATCTATCAAACAATAAAATCGCGGTCGCGGTCGCGATTGCGGTTGTGTTCACGGTATCGCAGTATCAGAGCGTTGCGAATGATATTTTATATGTCGCGGTTGTCGCGGTGTGATTTTTTACTTTTTTTTCATAGTAAATATCGGCAAAAACTAGTAAATATCGGCAAATATTGGTCGATAACCGATATATCGCTGATAAATACGTGAAATTCTAAATCCATCACGTATCCCCAATTTCGCGTATCGGCTGACCCAAAATCCGATAAATATTGGCCGATATTGCGTATCAGGACCGATATTTAATTGTATGCTATCTATACTGATTGTCAATGAAAAAGGAAAATGATTGTTGCTTGATGAGTTAGTACTTGAGATTTTATTTGATAATTTTTAATTTCTCTGAATTGTAATGTGAAGTTCTTGTGCATTTTGCAGCTATCCTCTGAATGATGCAGCAGAAACTGTGAGAGAGGTTGGATTATCAATCAGCAGAGTTATGGGAGGAACCAGTGGCATACTGTAAGTTTCCAGCTTTGTGCTTAACCACTGTTGCTGAAACTTTTTTTTTTTTTTTTTTGTTTCAACGTCATTCTTCATGCTGTAAATCTGAAATTCTGTCTGTTTTATGGAACAGATATGACATATTTTTCAAAGCAGCATATGCACAATTGAAGGCAACTGTACAGTCAGAAGTCACCGCGCGACAATGTGCGATCACAAACTGAATGATGGTTTCTCAATTTGTACAATATTGCTAACACTTTGACTATGCGCACCATTTCTAACCACTTTCACTATCCAGGGGCATCTGCACTTGAAGCTGCTATTGCTGCTGTGAGTAAATATGGAGGGGCAACTGCTGGTCACCGCACATTCTTGGATGCTCTTATTCCAGCTCAGAAAGTTCTTCAAGAGGTTGCTATTAATGATTTACATTTCATGTTGCCTATATTGATTTCATTTCATGCATCAATATTTGCTCTCTATATCTTTCATATGCAGCGGCTTGAAGCTGGGAATGAACCTGTAGATGCATTTGTTTTTTCATCTGACGCTGCCTTATCTGGTGCTGAATCCACCAAACACATGCAGGCCCAGGTAATCTCCTTTGTTGCTCACCTAGATTAGTTGTCTTTTTTGTAGTGCAAGTGTCTTTCTTTGATGGTTGATAGCAGCTTTCCTGAGCTATGTAGTGGCAGGCAATAAAATCGTGGTTGCGTTTGCTGTGCCAATCATGATATTAGAACGTCGCAAATGATAAATTATTATCATGGTCATCACAGTATAAATTATTATTTTTATTTCATCACATGTTCTAATAAATTTTATATTGATCATTTAAATATAAATATTCAATAAACTAGTGTTTTGTATTATATTAGAGGTATTTTAATGAGTCAGTATATGTTATATTGTCCTAATACCTTAGATTTGCCTTAGAAGATGTGAAGGTAATAAATAAAAATACTTTATTACACTTTAATAGTAACTGAATCCAAGATATATATAGGAAATGAATGAGAAAATATAATACATGTTTTTTAGTAGATTTAGGGATTTTCAATGAAGCCGATAATGTGGAAAATTTTAAATTCACAGCATATCAGTAATTTTGCGTCACAACTGATCCTAATCCTACTGAATAGCTGTCACTACATTAGAACTGACTAATCCTAAGTCAAAGGGTCGAGAAACTCAATGCTACTATTCGTTAACAACTTGGAGCTGGGCTTTCTTTTCGCACTATTACGGATACTAAAGGAATGGGAAAATTTGGGTTCAGCTGTCAACTGCTCCTATCGAAAATCAGATTGACTATGAATTCGAGCCATTGCACATGGTTTCATAAAACTGTATGATTTTCCCAATCTAAATCAAGTGGGTTTTACATGAAGAAGATTTTTCTCGGCATGTTCTATTTGATATAGATAGGAGAAGAGCCTTACTTGGTATTCAAAAATAAATAGTGGAAGCATAACCAAGTCAAGATGATACGGATCAACCCATTCTTCTTGCGCCTAAGATCTTACCATTTCAAAAGGAACTGGAGTTCCATCTCTTTTCTATTTCGAACCATTAATTACTTCATTTATGAATTTCATAGTAATAGAAATACATGTCTTTCCAAGACAATTTGTAATTTAATTGTATGTGTAGCGGCATCATTTCATATTTGATTTTCTTTAATTAGCATTTCCCTAATGGTTTACTGTTCATTTTGTAGCCTGCTGTGGTCCCCCCTTCCCGGTCTTAGACACTATGCTACTGTGCAAGTCCTATCATCAAGCTTGAGTTAGTCCTTTGTAGTGAGTCCATGTTTTCTTTCCAAGTAATCATCCATCTAAACGAACATTTTTGTATATTATTATTATTATTTGTTTGGACCAAAATTATTAAATTCAAAGTAGATTTTGAAAATTCAGTTTGGTTAAACATGCTGGTAATTAACTGATGAAGAGGAAAATATGAAAATAAACACAGAATTGAGAAGGGAAAGATGATTACTTCGATAAAATATGAAAGAGCATCTGTTATGAAATGTCCGCAGACATACAGAGTGGTACCTCATATATTTCCTTCTCGAGAAGCACCTTTTCTTTCTTGTTATTCTTTAGTGTGATCCCCTCTACTGCATAACTTTTTAGGAGATGACTGTTTATTTCGATGTGAGAGCACTTCTACTTTGAACTTCTGTTGTGTAATATTCTTGGAGAGAGAGTTAACAATGATTATGTCGTTATCAGCACTTTATGAGACTTCTGCATTTCAGGCATCTTTTTCCCATTAAGTGTTAGGTTTGCCTGTTCATGAATGAAGACTATCTCCCCCCGGAGATGGGTAGTGGCATATGCTGGGCTCTATCTTTTATGTTATCAAATATGTTTAGTCCTTGGAAATACTGTTGAATCCTATCTTTCTATACATTTTATGGGCTGTTTGCACAATTTGCAGGCTGGGCGTTCCACCTATATATCAGGAGAAATTCTTGTGACAGTTCCAGATCCAGGTGCTATGGCTGCAGCTTCATGGTATAGAGCAGCAGCTGTTGCTGTCAGGGATGCTTACAAGGCTCTTTGACCTGGTTGACATTTTTCGGCAAACCATCTGCATGCTTGTTTTTTTCATGGCAGCTGATAGCTGAGTCGCGAGGGTTTATATCTTGTATGCCTGTTAACTCATTTTGTATGTTCTCCCATGCATTTTATTTTGTAGAGCCGAGAGCGAAATCCCATATGCTGATTACGAATGTAAATACCGATGCAAAAAGCTGAGAGAAGTATAGTACACTAACGGAAATACATTGATATAGTTTCATCCCTGCATCTTTGGTGCCTATCTCCATCTTCTGGATGGAAATTGTGACGCAGAATCAATAGGATCATGAATTTTCAGATACCTGCTTTATCTAATGTTTGTTATCACAAGAGATTGAGAACAGGACCCTACAAGTAATGGTGTTATGTAGGTAGTATCTCGGTGGGAGTCCCTGGTAAGGTGTTTCGGGCTTAAGGGAAAAAAAAGGCTATCTGCCATGGGTAGCGTATATGCTAGAAATGGACTTGGGGCAGGAAAAAAAATAATAATAATTGGCTGTTACCAAAATCTTACGATAATACTTAAAAATGGATTACTCTTATTTTGGGTTATTAAAAAATTTAGCAAAAAAGTGTATTTTTTTCCTTCAATAAATAGATATTCATATTATTATATTTCTGGCAAAATAAAAATATTATATAAAATATTCATCAAGTCTAGCTAGTATTCATCAATTCAATGACTATTATTCATCGGCTCAAGCACTAGTATCCGTGAGCTCAAAGGCTTCTACTATACATCAAATTGATAAGTGCAACATGAAATAATTATGAACCGTTGCTTCTCTTGGTGGGGAGTAAGAACAGAGGAGAAGTGGTTAGAAGTTGTGCTAGTGGTTTTGTTTGGTTGGAAGTGAGGAGAATTTAAGATTGATTTTATTTTGATTTGATTTTCTTTACATCTACTAAGAAAATAGTTTACCTAGATAATCTAAAGTAAGTCCTAATTAGTCGCATTTTAATCCTCAATCTGTTTTTGAAGTGAGAATATAATTTAAATAATAATGACTTTTTTTATAATGGTAAACTAAATAATAAAATATTAATATTTTATACCAAACACAATATTATTACTTCCAAGGAAATATTTTCTTATAACATACTTATATGGAAGTACAATTTAGTATAAAGGAAGTTCGAGCAGATATCTTTAGATATTGGACATATAAGTATAATATATCATATATTTCTATTTAAACTCTCGTCGTATTAAATGTCACTATATTTTAATTTTAATGCACATGTTGTCCTTTTTGGTCAAATTTGATGATGTGGTAGTTAACTACTCAAATTTTAATGGGCTTTTGACTTAAAGTGATAAAAATATACTTTTAACTAATAAGAAAATCCTTTTTACTCATTCTTCATCTTAATCATCACAACTTTTTTTTTTCTTTATTGACAATTATTTCTTTAACTTTAAAATTTATCAACATCAAAAGTTTCTAAAACATATAAGATACAAAAGAATCCAAAAAAATAAAAGGAAGTAAAACTCAAAACCTAGGTACACTCTTGACTTGGACAAGTAATAAGAGACCTGCCCAATACGTCTAGTTATATCCAATCAAAAATCTAGTAAAATCTAACTTAGAGAGTCTATAAGTATAAGTTGATCTTTTTTCGTTTTTAGCATAGTTAAATATTATGTGACCCTAAAAATTCATGAGTACTTGTGAGGTTTTATTGACCGATTAATTTTTAATTTATTATCCTATATATCAACATAAATATAATAACCTTTATTTCACACTACCCCTCTTTGATAAATTATATCTAAACTTTATTTTTAAAATGATAATTTTTTTAAACTAGCCATTGTCTTGGTAATATTACTAATGATAAAGTTGTAGTAAATAATAATACAAAACAAAAACTTTTACTTCTTTGTTTTTTCCTTTGAAAGACGATTAATGTATAAAAATAACATTAAATTCATCTTGAGTCTAATGTATTTTTATATAAAAAATGATGGTAAATATATATAGTAATTTTAGAAATATTAACTACCCTATAAAAATTATGTCCATTTCAATATGCTATTTATATGTGAGAATTAGATAAAGTAAGGCATCAAATGAATTTTTTTAATACATATTCTTTAAGGTGATATTCAAATTAGTATGTGTGTGTGTGTGTGTGTGTGTCTATATATATATATATATATATATATATATATATATATATATATATATGTTCTAAAAAAATTAGTATTTTTAAAAATTCTATTTTTATCCTTTTTATTTGAAAAAGTTATTAAAAATAATATAGTGAATAAAGAAAATAATATATAAAAGTTTAAGGCCCACAAGTTGACTCAACCTTAGCTAGAACTAGTTTTGGCTTAGGCACTGTCAAGGAGATTTGGTATGGTAATGGTCAAATCATCTTATACACTGATGTGTGTCTACAAGATACAAAAAAAAAAAAGAAACAAGTGATTTTTTTGGCCAACAAAGTAATTATATACTACATACACTGCTAATGATTATCTTAGTGACTTAATTGATTTTCTTGCCTAGACAAGTAATTATCTTGAACAAAAAAGTGATAGTGTGCTTTATATTTTGGTATTTTGAGATACATGTTATAAATACTTTATTATTATTATTATTATTATTATTATTATTATTATTATTATTATTATTATTATTATTATTATTATTATTATTATTAATTACTCCTCTATGCCACATTCCCTAAATCTCTATTTGATTTGAGAAAACTAGGAAGGAAAGAAAAATGAGAAGGAAATAAAATAGTAGAAATTAATTTTCTTTTCCTTATTTGGTTATTGGAAAAATTTGTGGAAAATATTTTAGTAGGAGCAATAGAAATGTGAATACTAGTTCATAAGTTGTGCTACTTACATACATTTACTTCTCGCTATTTGTTAGTATTTTGATATTAACATATCTCATATTTGAAGTAGATAGACATTAAAGTTAATTTAAAAAACCAACTTTAATCATAGAATACACAGACAGAAGTCACGATGTAGTCAAATGTGGAGTTTAGAGATGTGAAGGTCAAGGAAGTGAAGTTAGTTAAGAAGCAAGGTTTTTCTAAGTTTTCTTTAATTCTCCTAAGCTTTTTGTTAGGAAAACTATATAATACAACTTTCACACCCATTTTCCTTCATATTTTCTTTCTTTTTAACTTTCTTAGCAACTAAACACTTAAAAATCATATTCCATCTCATTTTCTTTCCTTTCTACAGTATTTTCCATGAATCAAACAAAGCCTAAGGTAACAAATGAGATCATACTAAAAAATGATATCACTTACATTATGCAATAGATATACATGCATTATCTTGATCATATAATGCTTTAAGATTTCATACCTTGCAACGACTAAGGTAATTCATAGCTCATCATGCTTAATTAATACAACATAGATATTTTGGATAACACATTATTCCACATCTCACTAAACTCTTCTAATATCCACTTACAAGGGAATTCTATTGGATTTGTTTCCCAAGTTTACGTAATCCACTAAATTTATTATTCACTAGCCATTATCCCCTTTTCCTTTTTCAAGCAATGGATTTATTACCACCCGAAGGTCTCACATATCACAAAAACCTATCCAACCTAGAGGATATATAGTACAGGTGTAGCAAAGTAACTACAAACGGACATACAACTCCGGCAAAACCAAGAAATCACTAATTGACATACAGTTTGGTCGAAGCCAATAAACCACATAGGTGAACATATCCTTTAGTGCTGATATCCCTTGGTACATTATTAGCGTCTAGAGTAGGTAAGATACTAGGATCTATTAGAATCCCACCTGAAGGTAAAATCATAAGACACCAATAAAATGCCCCAAGGAAGACTAACCACTGGTAGCTAATCAAAGATTAGGTAATCTAGATCCATGCACAATCAATGTAAGCGATTAGTGTGTTATTCTCTAATGTTATGTTATCACATAAGACCCATAAAACAACCAAGCAACACATCCACCTAATTATTCTAGCTTAACCATTGTTACCCTCTAAACCACGTGGCGTAATTTTCATTAGTTATTAGCTAAGTTTAAAGCAACTTATTAAGATAATCTATTTAGGCTAAGAATTCAGATTATATCATCCCCTTGTAGCATCATAGGATACACATTATCATTTTTTCATTAAAACCTTCTAAAGGCACTTATTGAGAATACTATGAGTTATAAATCATTTAATCCATCAAATAGGTTAGTTAATTCATGCCAAGAAGTTGTGTTCTCATCATTAAAGAATCATATTATAGAATAATATAAATTATTGAATAAAAAAGAGTTTAAAACAAACAAACAACAATCCCTGACTAGATTGGTCAATTAGTTTGGGTTAATTGGTCGAACGGTCTAGCTTAGCTAAGCTATAGAGTTTCCCCAAAATAGGCGATCCATCTGGTCACACCAGTCGACTATTCTAAGATCATTTGATTGGTTCTGACAAATTGATTGGTTGGTTTAAATAGAGGCCATCAAAGTCACCACAAAAAACTCAATCAATCGATTAGGCTAATCAATCAACTGTTCTATGGACCAGTCGACTGATTTGGCTAAACTAATTGATAGATTTTATCCCATACAACACATATCACACATTTTAAACACAATTAAAGCTATAAAATCCTACCACATCCAAACCATCACATTGCCATTGCTTAAAACCAAACTTTAACATGCTCATATAGTACATCATACTTCATAAATAAGAAATCAACATTATGTCTTATGAATCAAGCCTTTTTCTTAGAATTATCAAATACTCCAACATGAATCACTAAAATACCAACAATCTCATACATACATATAAAGATAAAAAAAATTTATAGAGTACGCTAACTTATATGCTTAGTCATGTCATATTTTAAAGGCAAAAATGACTTAGTTAAAGCTTAGTAGAGTTTTCCACCGTAAAGGAAAAACCTTTAGTTGAAAGATTTCAACTTTCAAAATCTTAAAGATAAGAGGTTAAAACTAAAAAAAACCTTCAAATAATTCTTATAAATCAAGAAACTAGAATCAAGACGGAAAACAAAATTACCACTTCTAAGAGAATCCAAAGGAAAGAATCAGCTGAAAGAAATATTCAATTTTTTCCCCTAAATCTAACTCTTTCATGCTTGAGAATAAAATAAGAGGGAGATAGAGAAATAATCAGAAGAGTAAACCTAGTTAAAGTGAAGCCTCAAATTAGAGACTCACTCAAGTGTTGAGAAACTCATGATAATTTGGTGGCTAAAAAAATAAGGGAAAAAGATGATTAGGGTTATTTACAACCAATGAATCAATAAAGGAATGAGTGAAAAAGTGCAACATATCAAAAATCCTAATTTTACCATTTATATAATACCTTACATTTTTATGTAATGGATGGATGACAAATTTTGGGCCTTTGGTTTTAACTCAATGATATGATTTGACTTGGACTGAAAATTTAGTTGAAGTCATGTTGGAAAATGATGTTTAATGAGTTTTACAGGCAAACCCATAGATTGTTTTTGTGAACAGAACAACTGGTTTATCATTTTAGCCAAATTGAGTTCCTTGACCAAACCGATTGACTTGTTCATCGAGCTGGTCATATATATATATATATATATATTATGTTTAACTTTCTAAAAAATTCCTTACACTAAAATGGAACCTTACCACCTCATACCGATTGTCCCAATAAGATTCTTGACCATTTTCATGATGCGTTTAACCTAAAATATTGCCTTGATTTTTTTTTGGAGGTCGATTGAGATATATGAGGGAGAGAGATGACCTCAACTAATTGCCTTCTTTATCCTCTCTCCTCTGCTTGGTTTTGAGGTCGATTGCTTTGACCTCATGTGTGCTTCTAAGTAGCTAGAAGATTCCTTCCATGCTAACCTCCTATTTCTTCATTTATATATGAGAATTCTGGCTTGTTTGACCCGAATTCCCTAGACTCACAAATTGAGCTCAGGTGACTAAGTCAGCAAATCCTAAGCAAATTCATCTATTCTGATCGAATTCAAATGGTCATAAGTAGGGTTTTGAGCTACCTTCAAAACCCCCTATGTTTCCTTTGATTGGTTGGCTATAAATAACCCTAATCCTCCATACATTGCACTTTCTTTAAGCCACAGAAATTCCCTTGAGTTATGCATTCTCTTCTTTTCTTCCACACTAAGAACACTTAACATTTTTTTTGCACACTCTCCCGATCCTACCTCTAGATCTGTCTTGTTTTAATTTTTAAGCAAGGTAGAATTATATTTTGGGAAAAGATTGAGTGGTCTAGTTGAGTTTTTTCCTATTTTATCCTAGTGGTATATTCTTTTCCTTTTTGTTTTCTTGTTCAACATTTTATGAATTTTGGCATAATACCTGAGTTAAGATTCTAGTTTTTAAGTTTTTGAGAGTTGACATAGATTTTAAAATCCTATTTTTGAGGGGATTTAGCCTACTTTAAGTAAGTAATTCTTGCACCTAAAATGTTAGCATGTATTCCTATATGAAAATCGATGCCTTTTATTGGATTATACATGTTGGTAATAAGAAATGCAATTATATGCATGATTTATATGTTTAAATGACATAAGTTGAAAAAAGAGCATGAAAATGGAGGAAATAGGTTATGATAATGTTATGGTAAGAAATGCATGATAATTTGGTTAGAAACAAGTTGGTTAATATTGATACATGTTCTAATGTGAGTAGAAATGATTTTTATGCAAAAATCTACATAGAATTTGTGAATTGATGATGTGGTAAGGTAAACCAATCAACTAGTTAGGTTAAATAAATTTACTGGTTCTTAAAATAGTCGACTAGTTGACCTAATCCATCGACTGGTTCACCTGTAGAAATCTTGGTCTTACTCTTTGCTTAAACCCATCAACTAGTCTATGAATAGTTGAATGGTTTGACTAAACCAATAAATTGGTTTAAAGAAATCATGGTCTGGTTGAGTTGAACCAATTGATTAGTTGGTGTAGCTGATTGACTGGTTGGGCCATAACGATCAATTTGTTATGCTTGTTTGCATGCTTTGTTGCTTTGTGGCTTGGTTATGTTTTGGGGTTATATTTAGTACTATGTCATAATTATTAATGGGATGAAATACATATTTTAACATGGATTATTGTCCTAATTAAGGGATTAAAATGGATCATAACTTATGGCCTACATTATGAGTAATGTAAAGGCTAAAAGTGTAACTCACCTACAATTAGTGATAAAATGAGAATAAGAGTAATAGAAATCAGTAAGGGCTTGGATTAAACCCTGTGATGGATATGAAATTCATTGGCCAAGAATAAATGATAAACCCATATGGTTGGAGAAAATAGAAATAAGAAGGATCAACATGGCTTAGTATGGGGATTTACAATGTTTGCTTGTATGGGCCTTGTATGATCACCCATCCTTATTAATAAAATGCTAACCACTTAAAGTGAAAGAAAGTCGATTTGGGTATAGGTCTAGATTACCCGATCCTCGATTAACTACCAAGGAATTGTTTTCCTTCGAGCATTTTTGGTGCCTTTGGGATTTTCTTTCAGCTGGGATCCTAAGAGGTCCTGGTGCATTACCTACTTTAGACACTGATGATTTACTAAGGGGTATTGATACTAAAGGGTCTCGTTACCTAAGAGGTTGGCTTCAGCCTAATCTTATGTCTATATTAATTAGCTTTAGCATAAACTTATATCCATTGTGATGATTAGCTTCGTCCTAGACTTATGTCCACTTGGTGATTGGATTCAAATCGGACTTTAGGTCCTTTTAGATAAGCTTCCGTAGTATGTGAGACCATGGGGTGGTGCACAGTTCATTGCTTGATGATAATAAAATATGATTGCTAAGTAAATAATTGATCATATATAAATGATGATTAAGAGAATGGATAATATTTGACAATAATGGAAGTAATGATATGATTGGTAAAAAATGAGTAGATCTGGTTATTACATTTAGTTAATGGTTGACCGGAATACCTGGTTAAGAAATGGAATATTGATGGGTTGACTCAGTTATCTCTTACATAAATGAATTAATGGTATAACTTGAGGATTTTGATAATTGGATTAGCTCTAGAGGTTGTTTGTCTCTCTTTACAATTAAGTGTGTACATATTTATGTGGAAATTTGGTGAGTCTACGTATGAAGTATTCTACTTGTTGGAATTATGCATGACCATATGATTTCATGCACTCTTATCCTTATGCACATATATGGCCTTATGATAATGCTTACTATAATCTATATTGTGTATAATAAACTGTTATACATGTATAATTTGATGTATAGCATACTGAATACTTATGTACCTATTTGCTCAATCACCTGCTCAACACCATAAGTAGGGGATCTTATGCAGGTTTTCAAGGATGATTAGTAGAGGGCCTACCTCTGTTGGGTCGGGGTTGTAAGTGAGGACATTCGAACGGTCTTGATTGGGTCTGTGGAGGACCACGGTCTTTATTTTGGGCCTCGTGCCCTAACCCATGTTTTGTAATCTAAAACCTTAATATGTATTATATAGTGATTTGAACATAACCCATTAGGTTTGCTTGTTGTAAGCATTTTGGAATCATTTCCATTAATTTATTATCTGTGCAATCTACTATTTTAGTATTTTTTTTTTTGGTTTAGCCTTGTATTTGATATAGCATAGGTGATAGACGTCTAAACTATGTCAGATACGATGGTAACACCCCATTTTTAAAGTGTTTTTTGCTTTTATAATATGTTTTTAATGAAATTTTTTGGTAGCAAAAAATGGGAGTGTTATAGGTTGGTATAAGAGCTTTTCTTGGAATTTCCTATTTTAAAGAATTTTAAAACTGATACTAAAAGATTTTTGCTCAAGCATTTCTACTCTACATATGACCTTAGACTGAATTTCTTTTCTTGATTTTCCTATAAACTTTGATTATTTCAAACCCAATAGTTTATGAGTAAAAGTCAGGTTGAGAATGTGTTTTAGTTAACTTGTGTTTATTTATGCGAGTCTTAGTACTTGGTGGCCCAAACTTGAGACTAACTTCTTTTAGTCTTTAGAACATGATGATCACTAACCATTGCTATGAATGTATCAAAGCCTTCATGGAGACTGTAGGAGCATATATGGAAGGCCATATCCGAGCACCTCAACCTTCTCTAGTGCCTGTAGCTGCACTAGATTCAGAGGACTAGTTTAGGAGGGTTAGGCATCATCACCTGCCCATCTTTGATGTTTAGGAGGACCCAAACATTATGGAATGGTGGGTTAGAGACATGGAGAAGACTTTCACAGCTTGTAGTTTCCCGGGATATAAAAGGGTAGACGTGGCTATCTACTACCTCAGAGGAAGCACCGGCGCTTTGTGGTGAAGTTCTCAGCGTAAGGGTGGAGAACCTACAAGCCAGAGGCCATTCTTGGAAGCATTACGAGCTAAATCTTACTCGACTCACCTATAGATGGAGAAATATGATGAGTTCATGGCTCTTCGGTAGGGGGGCATGTCCATTGATGAGTACTACACTCGATTTTCCTATAAGCTTGCAGTGGCCTGCCAACACCGGTCAGCAGCCATTTGCCCCTCCCACTCCATTTTCCTCATCCTCCCTTATCTTTTTCTCCTCCCCACACCTATAAATACCCCAACCATCACCCTTCTTCCTTTGCCCAAAAATTCCCAAAGTTTCCCTCCACTATCCCATTAGACCCAACCCTAACCACATCCGTCCAAACTTCCATCCACCTCTTCCTTGCATTACCCTCCACTAAAAAACACCACTCTCTGTCAATAACTCACCTTGCATAGCCCACCCTATTCGTGCGGCTCAATCTGCCCTCTGTGCCCTATCACTACCCTATGCCACCTCCTCTACCACAACCACCACCCCCACTACCTCCCACTTAACCCAGCAAACCTTCCCCTACCTCCCCATACCCTTCCTTCCCCCTTTCTTCCCTCCTTCCTCCTCCTTTCTTCTCCTCCACCTTCGTCGTAGCTACTGCCACTTGCACCGCCGCCTTGACACACCATCACCACCACTATAACCCTCCTAGTCCAGGAAACCTACTACCTCACAACCACCACCTCCCTTTCACTCTTCTAACCCCAAAGTTTAGACCTTTTCAAATCACCGCCACTCTGCTGCCCACAATTGTCGTCGCCGCCCTAGCTTCCACCTCTCCCCCTGGTTGTACCCTAACCCTTGCTTCTACTTAGGTATAAATTATGTTGTATAATTGTTATTTTTAGTATTATCATCATCATCATCACCATCACCATCATCATTACTACTATTAATCTTATTATGGTTATTATTACCACTATTATTATTGTTAGTATCATTAATAATACTAATCTTATTATTATTAAGACTATTATTATTATTATTATCATTACTGTTATTAGTATTTTACTAATAATTAGTTAGGGGATAATAAAATAAATAAGAGGGAAGTTAACACTAGTGTTCTACTCTTATAGGTGAATCAAACCCTTCCCCAAAGGAGGTGTAGGAGTCATGCTCCAAGTTTGGTGTCGATCTAGATAAGGATGTGGCTAAGGCCAAATCGTGCATTATGTGTTCATACATGTTTGGTTATATGCTTGTATCATATGCGGTTATGGATTATATGCTTGTAGCGCAACTTGCTATGCATGGAACTAAGGTAAGTTGTATATGTATTATAACATGTGTACTATGATGAGATGAATTATATTTTGTGTTATGTCTTATGTATTATTTCCCTATATGAAATACATGCTAGGAGTCCTTAGGTAGTATGTTGAGATTGTGGGGAGATCAAAGAAGTAAATAAATTGGAGTGATTAGAGGGCAGTGAGAAAGGCCTAGTCACATATTTCTGTCTTTCTTATCATTTTATTAATCGTTTTATTTCCCCTATAGGAGCATTGTTACTGTACTCGTTTTCTATTCCTGTAGTGACTCTTACATCACCCACTCTTTTTAATTATGAATTATTAGAAACATTGTGGTTTTATCTTTTACTTGAATTAATGTCGTTTAAATTTTCTATCCTTGTGGTTGGTATGAGATTGGTCGGGGGTTAGTCTTGTACCAATCATAGTGGTAGCACCCCTTGTTTTAGTGTATGGTTTCTATGTAAATGAAAATTTTCAACTGTAAAATTTAGGGGTGTTATATGCTAGTTGAGTAAGTTAGCCTAGTGATCTAAGGCCTCACCCTTTTCATTAAGGGTAAGGATCAGCGAGCACCCCAAGAGTTCCGTCAACAGGATGCTTGAACATGATGAGTGAGGCCGAGGCAGAATGCTAGACCAGTGTGGTGACCGGTATGCTTAATGTCTCTATTCTTTTTGCGTATGTATTCTTTGAGTTGGGTCATTTACATTCTTTTATAGCATCTTCCTTTGTAACTAGTGCTACCTTGTCTTTTGCTAGTATTACCTCCAATTTTGATAATTTGCCTTTGGATGATAGAATTACTTCCTCTTTGTGGTACCAAGGGGTTGTGATGGTAGTAGAAGGGAAATAGTTTTTGTTACACCTCATAGAGTTGGAATTGTAGGATTTTGACGTAATTGTCAGAATGGATATGCTGAGAAAGTCTCGAGCATTGTTCGATTGTGCATAAGAATGCATGGTTCTACGTGTACCAAAGGGTACTAGGGTTTCATACCTAAGGTGTGAACCTAATCCCTCCTCAAATATTGTGTCAGAAATTATGTTGGGTAACCTCATATGGAAGGGGTATCCACTCTACTTATACAGTGTCAGAGATACCAAAGCAGCGGAAACCCCATTTTTTTGACATTTTTCCTGAGGAGATTTCAGAAATGCAACTAGTTCAAGAAGGTGAGTTAACCATGGATGTTTTGCTAGGCATAGTGCTAGTATCTAAGGCTCCGTACCGGATGGCATCTACGGAGATGAAAGAGCTCAAGGCTCAGTTGGAAGAGCTATTATAGAAAGGCTACAACCATCTAAGCATATCGCTGTGAGGAGCCCTATTGCTATTTATGAAGAAGAAGGATGGCAGCCTGAGACTGTGTATCAACTATTAAGGGTTAAACCTAGTGGTGGTGAAGAACTATTGTCCTCTACCAAGGATTGACGATTTGTTTGACTAACTCAAGGGAGCCAAGGTCTTCTCTAAGATCAATCTTCAATCAAGCTATCATCTACTAAGGATAGTAGAGCAAGACATTCCTAAATTTTTTCCGGATAAGGTATAGCCATTATGAGTTCACAGTAATGTCCTTCAGACTCACTAATGCACTTGTAGCTTTTATGTCACAGATTAATCAGATGCATGAGCAACGCTTGAGATAGGATTTGGCCTTGCTCAAGTCACACAAACTATATGCCACGCTCTCGAAGTGTGAGTTTTGGTTAGATTAAGTGGCCTTCCTTGGTTATATTATTTCTAACGATTGTATGGCAATGGATCCTACCAAGATTTAAGCTAGTTCTGAATTTCCAATGCCCACTTCTGTGAAGGAGGTGCATAGTTTTCTAGGGTTGGTTGGTTATTACCGTTAGTTCATAGAAAATTTTCTATGATTACTTGACCATTAACCTAACTTTTGAAAAAGGCTATACAATTTCAGTGGGATAAGAAGTGTGGCAAAGCCTTCAAGGAGTTGAAGAGGCATTTGATGTTAGTCTCAGTGCCCACATTGCCAAATGGGACTGATGAATTTGAAGTGTATTATGATACTTCCATGAATGGTCTAGGTTGCATGTTGATTCAACGTGGAAGAGTGGTGACTTATGCCTCACGATAACCATGGCCCCATGAATAGAAATACCCAACACATGACCTACAACTTGTTGCAGTAGTGTTTGCTCTCAAGATTTGGAGGCACTATCTATATGGAGTTTGGTACAAGTTTACACTAACCATAAAAGCCTTAAGTACATTTTCAATCAGCGGGAGTTGAACTTGAGACAACGTTGGTGGTTGGAATTGGACCAAGACTATGACCTAGAATTGACTTACCTTGAGGGTAAAGATAATATGGTGGTAGATGCACTTAGCCAAAATACGTCGCATTCTTTGGGCAGGATCGTTTTATCATACCAACTATGTCGAGAGATTAGGAAGATGGAGATCAAAATAATCATGGTTGGAAGTCTTGAGGCAAGAATGAGTACACTCACCATTACACCTTGAATCTTAGAGGAGATTTGAGCTAACTTAGTGGGTGATGTCAAGCTCGAGAGAATTCAGGCAAGTATTGTAAAAGGTAGAGTTGAAGGATTTTAGATCTATGAGGATGGTAATATTAGATACCGTGGTAGATGGTGTGTAACATTGGATTGTGTGGAGCTAAAGAAGAAGATCCTTGAGGAAGGACATTACACTCCTTATTTTGTTCACCTTAGAGGTGACAAGTTGTACAAGGATCTAAAGAGGGTACAAGTTGTACAAGGATTTGAAGAGGGTACAAGTTGTAAAAGGTAGCTAATATATCTTCTTCAAATCCTTATACAACTTATCCCTTCTAGTATAGATGAAATAAGGAGTATAATGACCTTCTTCAAGGATTTTTCTCTTGAGCTCAACACATACCCATGGTACATACCACTTACCTTGGTATATGACACTATCATCTTTGTGGATCTGGAATCCCTTAGCTCTACCTACTACAATACCATATTTGGTCCTTTCGTGCTTGACATCACCAAATTGAATAGCTAAAATCTCATCAAAAGATCAACTCCATCTCTTTCTCTTCGATCACTTTACATAATTGATTAGACAATATAATCATGCTCAAGGAATACAATGTCATCGTATTCAAGCTAAAAGAATCTACTACTATATTAGCCTTACCCTCATGGTAGGTTAACATAAGATCCTAATCCTTGACCAACTCCAACCAATGGAACTGTCTTAAATTTAAATCCTACTATATGAAATGTACCTAAGTCTCTTGTGAACACCATAGAAATAATGCCTGCAAATCTTCAAAGCAAACACTTCTATGACAAGCTCCAAATCATACATCAGATAGTTTTGTTCATGCAACTTCAATTGTTGAAAGGCATAGGCCACTACTCTCCCATGCTGCATCAACATAGAGTTCATTCCATGCTTAGAAGAGTCATTATACACCTTGACACCATCCGATCCACTCAATAATGTGAGAATTATAGCTGAAGTCAAACACCTGTTCAATTCCCCAAAGGCTTTACTACACTTCTCATCCTATGCGAAACACGTAGTCTTCTTTATCAAATTAGTCAATGAACTGAATACCAAGGATATGTACATGACAAATCTATTATAATAAATGAATAATTATAGAAAAGTACGTACCTCCTTGAAAGATGTGGGTGCTGGCCACTCAAAAACTGTTCAAACCTTGGAAGGATCCATTGACACACCATCTTTCAAAATTATATGTCAAAGGAAAGCTACTTAATCAAGCCAAAAATCACATTTCAAAAGCTTGGCATATAACTAGTGTGCTCTTAACAATATTGATATTTATGTTATAAGTTGTTTATGTTACTCCCGAATATTGGAGTAGATGAGGATGTCATTGATGAACACCGTGATGAACTGATTCAAGTGAGTCCAAAAAGCATTATTGTTGAATTGTAATGGCATTATCTTGTACAAAATGCCATATTTAGAATATCATCCTTTGTGATCATTAATAGATGGTAGCTTAATTAAAGATCAATCTTAGAGAACACTGTGGCTCCTTTGAGATGGTCAAACAAATCATCAATTAGAGGATTGGATATAGGTTCTTAATAATCACTTGATTCAATCCTAAATACTCAATGCATAGCCATTGGCTTGCATCCTTCTTCTTAATGGGTAAAGTTGGTGCTTTATAGGATGATACACTTAGTGGAATGTAGCCTTTCTCTAATAACTCTTCTAGATGATCCTTAAGCTCCTTCATCTCCGTGGGTTCCATATAATACGAGGCTTTGAACACTAGCTCTATTTTTGGCAACAACTTCAAGGAAACTCAACATCTCAAATAGGCGATAAGCCCAAAATCTTGTTAGGAAATGCATCAGGATACTCTTTGATCACTAGGATTTTCTTAGCTATGTCTCCTTGGTTTTGGTATCCTAAACACTACACAAAGAAGAGAATACACCATTTTTGAATGAGGGTACTCAAATTTATAATCAACTTAACCTTTACTAAGAGGTTAGGCTCACACTTCCAACAGGAGACCACAAAACCCTTTGACCCTTGAAGAACCATATGCTCTTGCACCCAATCTATCAATGCTCGATACTTTCCTAGCATATCCATGATTACAATTACAATTACATTAAAATTATGCAATTCAAGATCTGTAAGGGTTAAGGAAAACTATATTCCTCCAATTATTAAGACTACCCCTGTATAAAGCCTAAATCATGTAATCCTATCCCTCAAAGGTAATATAATATAAATAATAATAGTATAGGAGTATGATAAAGTAGCTCTAGCTATGAACACAGATGACATAAAATAATTTGATGCATAAGAGTCAAATAACAAATATGCTAAAGAGGTAGAAATAGTAAGCATACCAATCACCACATGGGCCCGATGCTCAACTTAAGATTGGTTATTCATGTTCAGGCACCTACTTGAAGGAACTCCTACAAAACTCCTTGAACTTTAACCCTGCTACAAAATGTAGGGATTCTAACCCCTGAATTGATTGATATAGCTGACAATACTAGCTGGCAATGGAGGAACTCCTTGAACTTGTGGCTGGGGTTATTAAATAGATCTGGTGCTCTGAGCTTGATAATAGCCTCTCTCAACATTGCCATCTTTGACAAGGTAATCATAAGCCCTATGTCTCATCATACCACAACCATGGGAAGTAACCTTGTTGCCTTCATAATCTACCCTGGATGATTTGCTCTATAACACTTGTAAAGTTAGTGACTCTCCTCACAACGTCCCCTAGAGCATCATCTTGATTGGGGTGCTAACCCCATACTCTTACCATACCTAGGTATTATGTTATCTATAAAGTAAGCCTCCTTTCTATCATCAAGATGCCGGTAGCCATCAAGCTTCCTCTTACCCCCTAATTGAACACTTGTGTCCTAGATGAATTGAGAAGCATCTATAGCCTACTCATATAATCCAACCATTTTTGGTGAGGTAATTCCCACTAATAACTCTTGATACATAATTCCTAGGTCTATCTTGATAGGTGAATATGCATCGCCTCGCTATCCTCCACCTAAGGAGTGAATTGGACCAAATCCATGGACCTCGTATTATACTCCTCTTCTAACATGCCTCTTTGTCGAAGAGCAATAAACTAGTAGTATTCATTCATGCAGAGATGAGTGGGGTAAAATCTAGTTAGAAATGCCTCAAGTGAAGGTCTTCAAATATTAGTCTCTCCTCCTCTCTACTAGACACTCCTCCACCATTTTTCTTCTCATCCCCTTAAGTAGTACACAAGCATGTCAACCCTTTTGTCCAATAGGTAATGACAAGTAGTAAAGGTATTCTCCATAAACTTGATCCATCTCTCTATGATGTTAGGGTCCTTTTAACCTTTAAAGATTAGTGGATGATGATGTTCAGCTTTCTTGATCCAATCCTCCAAAACTAGTGGGGGTATTGGCACTAGTGGCAATGGCTGTGGTACTCAAATATGGCCTTTTTTGTAGGCACCAATAGTCTCCATGAATGCCTCAATGTGCTCATAACAACTATTGGAAACCATCAACTCCTAAAGAAAAAGACCAATTAGAAACAACCAATTATCGAGCTTCAAGACCCACATAACAAAGTCAACATAAAACTATTTATAACATATTCTCAACGTACTCTCACTCATAGACATTCCTAGGTTCTAAAATAGTTACACTTTTAGCCAAATACTTAAGGTATATGGGAAATTGGGAAAAAATTGATGGTTTCATCTTAAAACATTTAAAAGGTCAAGAATCTCAAAATAAGGCTTTGATACCAACATGTAACGTATTAATTTTTCACTATCATTTTTTTTATTTTAAAACATTATAGAAGCTGAAAATACCCAAAAAAAATACACTTTAGAAAATTTGGGTTGTTATTGCCACAACTAAAAAAGGATAGACATTTTCCACTTGCCCCATGATATATGGAGTGCATATGAATAGAGTGTACAAGAGATATGATATGTAGATATAATAATAACATTTTTACAAATCACGACCTCTGTATGTACTTAAAATATTCGAATACATAAGATAGAGTAAACTAAAAGTGCTAAATACAATAGAGATAAACCAATAATAAGGAAAAGCCTCAAAACCCTATTCCATTAAAGATCTATAAAAGATATCCGGGATTCCATGATCTCAAGCCTCCAAGCACGACACAAGGTAGGAAAACTATTAACTATTCTCAAAAACCTACACATGGTCTTGTACTCGTGGGATTGAGTAGGTCAAACAAATGGGCACATTAATACTCTATGTACCAAGTAAGTCAAGTTACCTCCTCAATGGGAGTCATAAGTATGCAAGGCTCAAGGTAAAAAATGAGATCATACTAAAAACGGTATCATACTTACACGATGCACTTAGATAGACATGTATTATCTTGATTATATAATGCATCAAGATTTCATACAATGCAAATAATTAGAAAATTCATAGCTCATATTGCTTATTAATATAAAAAAGATATCATGGATAACATGTATAAATAATAGCTCTATATTACACATCTCACTGGACTCTTCTATTTTCCACTTATAAGGGTATTCTATTAGGTCCGTTTTCTAGGTTTACATTATAATACCCTAAGTTTTAGTTAAACTTAATCACAAATAATTATACCTTAACCAATTTCTAATCTTAAGAAATTAATATTCATGCCTTAAATAGATTTTCTAATCTCAAATCTTAACCTAATCCTAGTTTTTATTCTAGATAAATTATATTTCCTTAATAAAACCTTAATCTCAAAGGATTTATGTTATAATCTTTACCTAATTTAGCTAATCACCAAAATTTTAATCTAATATTAATCATTAACACACTTATCTTTTTCCTTTTATATTTTTCTCCCTCTTCCTTCTTCTTCCCCATCTACCCAATCTTCTTTTCCTTCCTTATCCCTTTTTTCTACATGAGACCGTATCCTCTGACCTCTACTATGCCATTATATACACCTTACTTACATCAACACATCAACTCCCACTTCCATGATGGATTGTTGACAACCCATGCCTCAATCATGCACCATTTCCTATACCATTTCTTCCCCCTACATTCCTTCTTTTCTACCTTTCACCACAAACACACAAAAACATACAATGTTCTAATCTATCTCTACCTCATTTAATACTTAACCCTCCTTCCTATCCATTTTATATCTAGTAAAATGCAACTCCAACCACCTCCATCTTTCTTTTTCTTCCTCTTACACTATTTGATGTCAAGTAAATATGCAAATTTTTACAACACAAAGGCAGTAACAAGAACAAAAAGGGAGAATTCCAACTGAAATTAGAGATAAAAACTCTTATAAACCTTAGGAATAAAATGTAAAAGTTACACTTATCAATCATATCATAATTATAATGCTGGTCATAGAATCAAGTACTCTATACTAAGAGATCATTGAACTCATAACCTTAACAAGTACTTCTAGCACATCCCGCACACATTTCCATACATAATTAACAACTAAGGCACCTCTTGCATGATTATAAATAAACATCATATCATACCATTAATTATCCATTTAACCCTATGCCATGCATTATCCTTATGATATCCACCAATTTAGCGAAATGCCCTTATTCGTATAATATACATAGTTATACTTAAACAAGTGTTACTAAGGCCATAAGTCATTGTTCTATTATTTAATATCCCTTATATCTTATTATGGAGACTTATTAAATTCATTGCCATGTTGTATACAATTTATCGATTTGTCCCTTTATATTTATAAAATTACTAAAATACCATTCGTACTTTCTTATTTATTAGAGCACCCTTCTACTTGTTGAATGATCAAACTATCCTTCATACTTGTATAATTACCCAAAGCACCCTTCATATGTACGAGATCACCAATTTACCTTTCATACTTATATAATTACCAAAATATCCTTCATACTTGTTAAAATTACCAAATTGCCCTTTAAGTTAGTTAAATTATCAAATTTCCCTTCACACTTATTAAATTACAAATTTACCGCTCATGTGTGTTAAATTACCAAATTACCCTACATATTTGTTAAATTACCAATTTACCCCTTTGGTGCCAAATTACCAAAATACCCCTCTTACTAACTTACCATGTTACTCCTTTTACTCATAAAATAACTAAGTTACCCCTTTTAAGTTCCAAAATTACCAAAATACCCTTTGTATTTCATAGCTTACCAAATTACCCTTTCTACTCATAAAAATTTTCAAGCTATCCCTTTTTGCGCCAAAATACCCTTCGTATTTATTAATTTACTATACTACCCCTTCTATTTAAAAATTACAAAGTTACCCCTTTTTTCATGCAAAATTATTAAAATGCCCTTCTTATTTAAGATTTTACCAAATTACCCTTTTTTCTCATAACATTACCAAGTTACCCCCTTTTCCATGCAAAATAACTAAAATGCCCTTCTTATTTAACATTTTACCAAATTACCCTTTTTACTCATAACATTACCAAGATACCCCCTTTTTCCATGAAAAATTACCAAAATACCCTTTTAGTTATTAAGTTACCATATTACCCCTTTTATTCATATAAATTACCAATTTACCCTTCTTATGCTAAATTTACTAAAATACCCTTACTACATAAAGCATTAACACTCATGGTCCATATGCATCATCTGACACCACAAACTATCATCACTTATTATTAATACCCATTATCACCTACCATACATACTTATTTAGGTCACACCTTTTGTACAAGAAAAATTACTAAAATGCCCCTATGACTCATATTAATATTATCTCTACTACAAATGACCATATTTGTTTACATAACAAGTACATGTATCTAATATCAACATTAATAGCAAGACTCTTTTCTTAACCATCATTTCTATACATGACACATTTGTGATAGATGAGATTTATATGTTATTTTGCTAAGTAAAAATGTCATTTATTCCTCATTACTTTTATAACATGTAATCTTTTCTCGAGTTTTTCTCTTTTGGATAGATTTTGCAGGAAAAGATAAAAATGAAGAAATTCAAAGGAGAAATCAATGGAAAGAGAAAAGGCAAAAAAGAACACATCAAGAGATATGGAATCAATGGAAGAAAATACTATAAATGAAGAATATATATCAAAGGGAAGATTGTGTTGAAATTTCATGAAGAAAGAATGAAGGAACAAGAAACACGCCCCCCCGCGTGTTTTTCTATCAGCACACAAAATTTCAGCATTTAAAATTCAGCATTTGGCAGAGAGTTCAAGGAAAAACACGGGGGTCCCGTGTTTTCTAATACGGACAGTGTTTTTATCAAATTATGTAACCGTTCGCGCAACGTTTCCCCGATATATTTCTAAATTTTGAACATTCGAAAGGTGGTTCGGAGGAGTTTGAGAATGGGATTATCTCTTTCTCTCTATACTCTCTAGATACCACATGTAATTTCTAATTCCAATTCTCTTTCTCTCCATTGTATTCAATTAAACAATCAACAATCTGGAATTCAATTTGATAAGTTCTTCTCCATTCCTCTTTTAATTGCAAGTTTTGATTTTTGATTGAATGCAATTCAATTCTCTTTGTTGAATTATTATTTTTCTTGTGTTTAGTGTTTCATTGTTAATTTATTTATAAGCATTGATGTTAATTATAGATTATTGCATTTAATTGTGTGTTATTGCAATTATGTTGATAGTATAAGGTAGGAGGATTTGATGACAGAATTAGGGTTTTGGATTTTGAATTCATGATTCTAGATGGAATTTAATTGAATTGATGGACGGAATTGAATGATCTCGCATCATAGATTAAGAATTTAAAATAATTAGACTGATCACCTATCTAGTTTAGATCTTAATCTACGCTAGGATAACGAAATTAATACGTAATTGTTAATTAACGTTTCCAGAGTAGCAAAAGATTAATTATTAATCTTGTTCATTAATTCTTACGATTGCATGATCCGAGCTTATGTGATTATAGTCGTAGTTGACTTCTTTCTATTCGTAATGATGCCATTAATTGAATCTAGCATTCTTAACCTAGGTTATTAATTGGTTAGGTGATAAATTGAGAGCTTATTTAATTTATTAGAATTGAGAGAAAGCAAAGAAATGAATTATTATGAGTTTCTACAGGTCAACGTTAAATCATTTAGAATATTTCGTTTCTCCATGATTATTTGATATCCTAATTCCATAATCAATACTTCCTATCCTTATTCATTAATTAGTGAGCACAGTATTTTATTATTTATCTATAGTTTAGATATTGATGATAGAATTATATGTTATTACATTCAATCAAAAATTGAATTAAATAATAATGCAACAAAGAGAATTGAATTGCATTCAATCAAAAATCAAAACTTGCAATTAAAAGAGGAATGGAGAAGAACTTATCGAATTGAATTCCAGATTGTTGATTGTTCAATTGAATACAATGGAGAGAAAGATAATTGGAATTATAAATTACATGTGGTATCTAGAGAGTATAGAGAGAAAGAGATAATCCCATTCTTGAACTCCCCCGAACCACCTTTCGAATGTTCAAAATTTAGAAATATATCGGGGAAACGTTGCGCGAACGGTTACATAATTTGATAAAAACACTGTCCATATTAGAAAACACGGGACCCCCGTGTTTTTCCTTGAACTCTCTGCCAAATGCTGAATTTTAAATGCTGAAATTTTGTGTGTTGATAGAAAAACACGCGGGGGGGCGTGTTTCTTGTTCCTTCATTCTTTCTTCATGAAATTTCAACACAATCTTCCCTTTGATATATATTCTTCATTTATAGTCTTTTCTTCCATTGATTCCATATCTCTTGATGTGTTCTTTGTTGCCTTTTCTCTTTCCATCGATTTCTCCTTTGAATTTCTTCATTTTTATCTTTTCCTGCAAAATCTATCCAAAAGAGAAAAACTAGAGAAAAGATTACATGTTATAAAAGTAATGAGGAATAAATGACATTTTTACTTAGCAAAATAACATATAAATCTCATCTATCAATTTGATAATATAACATGCTTTTTTATTTCAACTACCAATATATGCTATAAATTATAATATACTTAACATCACATAATATACACACAACATATTCAAAACCCTAATGTGTTAACATACGTATATCCACACATTTTAGTAAGGTATAATAGTTACCTTACTTCCAGCAATGCTTAAACCTTATTGGTACCACAATTAAAGTTCAAGCTTTGATTAGTAAAAATTTGTAACTAGAAATAATATCAAAACTAGCATATTAGTAATAAAAAATTAAAAAGGATAAATTTTTATCAAAAGATTATTAAATACATGCTAATACTAACTATATTTTTACCTCTAAAACCTAATTAATTAGATAAAAATATGCAGCAACACTCATGCTGCATGAGCAACGTGATCTACATGCACGAGGGAAAGAATTTCTAAAAGAAGAAGAGTGATGGAAGAAAGGAGGAAGAAGGGCTCAGGTGATGGTTGATGGCTTGGTTGAGGGCTTGTGGAAGGGAGTGAGGGTGGTGGCTGGGTGTAAGTAGGGGGTAGGGTGTAGGTGGTGGTTGGGAGTCGAAGATTGGTAGCTCAAGGCAGTGGTAGGGTTGTAAATATGGGGCGAAGGAAGGGAGAAGGAGAATAAGGAATGAAAAAGAAGTGAAGAAAGGAGGGGGCTACAACAAAATTTTGGGCAAGGTGAGGTAAGGGGGTGGTAGAGGAGGTGTTAGGGGGTTGAGGAGTGGCTCCAGTGGCAACAGAAGAGGGGAGATAGCGGTGCAAGGTGGTGGTGTGGGATAAAGGTTGAGAAGGGGAAGAAAGGAAAGAGGAAAGGAAGGGTGGCTACATGGGCGAGTGGTGGTTGTTGGGTGATGTATGGAAGAAGTAGGGGAGGCCAGGGGGTTGTTGTGGTGGTCGATTAGGTGACAAAGGAGGTGGTTGAGGGTGGAAAAAATAAAGAAGGAAAGGAGAAGGAGGAAAGAAGGGAGAAGAGGACACTCGGTAGAGGAGAAGGGGAGGCTCAAGGGAGATAGAAAATGGATAGAGAAGGAGGAAATAAGGAGAAGAAAAGGAAGAGGGAAAAGAGGGCTGGCATGGTCAGCTAGGTGGATGCATCTTGTAAGGGGTCAGGGAAGATATCACAGATAAGGAGAGGAGGAAAAAGGAAAGAAAAGAGGCACATGAAGGGGTTCATGCATGGTTAAAAATAGAAGGGAAAAGGATGGAGGAGAGAGGGAGAGAGCAGGGCTACAATGGTAGGACTATAGGGGATTGGTTGCAGGCGGTTGAAGGCATAGGGGAGGGTGTTTGGTTCAACGGGTGAAGAAGGAAGGAGAAGGTAGGATGGCTAGGAAGGAAAGAAAGAAAGGCAAGCTGGTATGCACGCAAGGGATAAGAAAGAGGAAAAAAAAGGAGGGTTGGGCTGACCCAATAAGGGAAGGAAAGAAGAAAAGAAAGAAAGAAGGGGTGGGGCATTAGGCGGTGAGGAGAAAGAAAGATGGCAAGCAGCTTAGGAGGAAGGGAGAAGCAGGTCGGGCGGCCCAAAGGAGAAGAAAAGAAGAAAAGAAAAAGGAGGAAAAGAATAAAGGGAAAAAGGAAAAAAGGGGGAAATAAAAATAAAAATAATTTTAGAATTTGGGTATTTTATTATTTCGATGGATAAATTATTTTAATAAAATATTTTATTTAAAATCTAAGATATTAATTTAAGAGGATAATTTTAGTAAAGTATGAGTTTGAAAAATTATATAAATAAAAAGAGTGTGATAAAAATAATAAAATATTTATTTTAATTTATTAAATCCTCATATCCATTTTTGTGAATAAAAAGATCACAAAATAATCAAATTAGTAATAAAAAAAATTAAATTATCCCAGGTAAAGATTAATTATTAAATTCTAGGTTTTAAAATTTTGGGGTATTATAAAGGGAATTAGGTAAAATTTATTTATTAACCATCTAAGGTTAGGTTTTGGTTAAAACAGTCAATGAACTAGAATAAAGTTAGGATTAGTTTTAGATTAATGATTAAGGAATTAGAGTAATTTAAAAATATTAATTTTCTAATATTAGGATTAGGATTACTTGGGATTAAGATCAGATAAATTTTGAGTCATTACACTTTAGAGCCAATGATTTTTAGTAAAGTATCGAAACCATCTTCTATTAGTGTTTACTTAGCTTGTCGTAATTGCAAACCTAGAGAATAAAGTTCTTCCAATTTTTTGATATAGGATAATATTTATCTTATCATATATGGTCTCTAATGTTTTTGTACCATGTAATTACTTTTGAATTGTGATGATGATTATATGAAATATTATCAAGTCTAAGCTAGGATAAAAGGCATCCATTTCTTGCTTTAACAACTCTTATCTCTCCTCATGTCACAAATTTAGAGGTATATACTCCTAGGCTTTCATATACATTGTACACATCTTTAATGCACCCCCAGACACATTAATATGCTTTGTGACTAATTTAATATGTTATATGGAACACCTTAATTTTTGTGGATCACTAAAGCTATAGTGATTTTACTCAATTGACGATGATCCATGGTCCAAGAGTCAAATAGTCCAACTAAAATAGTTTAAGATTAATCTCATGAGTCATAACCATGGGGTGAAATCAACCGTAATTGACAGAAGGATCTTTGGTAATTATTTTTTTCTTTGGTAAACTAATTTATTTGGCTAACTATGTTTTCTTGTTTGGTACTTAATTGAAATGTGTGTCCTCTTCCATGAGATGTTTTGAGATCAGAAGCCTATCAATGAGAATGGCATCAAAGGCTTTAAGAATACAAGATGATCAACATTATCATATCCCAAACATTATCATTTTTCGTTATTAACTTCTTATAGTTTTGTGCCACAAAACTATGTTTCATTTCATTGTTCCAATCTAGATGATCATGTATAGATGTTGCTTAATAATTGGTTTTTATCTATGCTCTAAGAGATGCATGTGTGTGTGTGTGTGTATTTTTTAAAGTGTCTCACAAAAATGTACTTGGAATTTCCTTGAATTGCTACTTCACCACACTTTGAAGATCATGGCAACATGCAAAAACATTTTGAGGCCTTGGGTGAAACAAAAATATGTGTTGAAAGTTTGCCCTTCTTGAGAGATATTATTAGGTGATATATCATTTTTCTAATATATTTGTTTGATTACTTATACTACTTTATAGCAATTCTTCTTATGATTGTATTGAATTTTTAACATCCTAGATTGTTGGCTAGTCAAACATAATGAAATAGAAAGATGAAGAAAGTATAATATAAAATAGTCTAACCAAATTTTTAATGTAGCTAGTCTGGTGGGAGATGGAAATACTCCTAGAAATTATAAAGGGGTACAAAGAGTATTCACAACTATGCTCGAAGAAACTCAAATACATGTAGCTTTCTATGAAAAGAGCCTAAGAAGAAGAAAACAAAAGTTTTGTTTTTATTTGATTTAAAAATAATGTGGGTTTGTTCTAGTTATGCACTCATGGCCTTTCTTGGTATCTTGCATATTTTATTTCTAATTAGGCTAGCATTAGGCTCCCAATCTATAAAAATTCTTAAAAATGGAGAAAACAAATTATATATATAAGAAAATATCTAATGAGAACTAGCTCTATTAGTGATAATCAAGACCTAGTACTCTCAATTGAGGAAATTACTCATAATATGTGATAGACATTACTCTTAGTAAGTAGAGAAAACTACTATAATTTAGAGAAAATTATTATAAGTAACTCAAAAACTAAAGTATTTGAGTGTTAACAAAAGATAATGACATTTTTATAAATATTATATATTTTTGTTTCATCTTTGAAAAATACCTATAGTAGGTGGAAGAAACTATTATAAGTTTCTCAAAAAACTATAGTATTTAATTGTTAAAAAGAAAAACATTGTTATTTTTGTAAATATTAGGTATTTATGTTTTACGTTTGAAAATTATCCACAGTAAATGGTTGAAACTACTTCTAATGGATGGAGAAAACTACTATAAATATCTCAAAAAACTATGATACTTGAATATCAAAAAATTGATGATATTTTTCTAAATATTATATATTTATGTTTTAAGTTAGGAAACTACCTGTAATAGATAGTAAAAACTACTCGCAGTATGTAGTAAAAATTACACTAAGTAGCTCAAGAAACTAGGTTGGATCTAAATTATTACCATAAATGGTGGTTTTTACTAGATATGCCTATATAATTATGAAATATGTAATTAAATTATAAAGAAAGTTAATTGAATTTAAAAAAAAAAAGTTAACTAATGGATTTTTATTTGGGGGGCGGGTAACAAATGCATGTTAAAAATTATGAAAAATTAAAGATATGTGCATAATTATTTTAGAAATCTAAATATATAAAATAATTTGGTATTGGAAAATATTCAAAGCCTAAACAAATTAAAACTAACAAGAATGGAAAATACATCTAATGATAAAAACATATTCTTCTACGATTTAACAATTGTGATTGAATGATCAAAAATAAATTGAACAAAGTAAATGAATGATATTAGAATATTTTAAAATAATTAATGAGGCTAATTACCTAGGTTATTAGGATTCAATAAAATATTATAATATATATAGGGTATATCTAGTAATAACCATCATTTATGATAAAAAACAGAAAACCAACCTAATTTCCTGAACTACGTACAATAATTTTCACAAACTACTACACATAGTTTCTAACACCTATGGTGGGTAGCTTACTAACTTGAAATATAAATATAAAATATTTATAAAAAGATCATTATTATTTTTTCTAACACTCAAATATTATAGTTTTTTAAAAGACTTACAATAATTTCCTTCATCGATCACTATTAGTTTTTACCCCCTATTATGAATAACTTCCAAACCTCATACATAAATATCTAATATTTACAAAAAAATACTAATATTTTTTTACCACTCAAATACTAGAATTTCTTAAGAGATTTATAATAATATTTTTCATCAAATAAAAATAGTTTCTACCACTTAATGTAGATAGCTTTCAAACCTAAAACATAAATACACAATATTTATAAAATTATCACCACCTTCGTTTAACCATAAAAGTAATTTTCTATATCCACTAAAAATAATTTCCACCACTTGTGGAATTTTTTTAACTGAAAGTATTAATTCTCAATTTTCAATTAAGACTTAATTATCATTAAATATTTTTTTTTGCATGTGTGTATATTCATATATAAAATAAACTATAATTGTAGAATCTTAACTTAAAAGAAGATGACATATGGTTGGGTTGAGTTGATTAGACGAAGAACACTTGTATTTCATGATTTATCGGCATTAATTGGATAGGAAGGATACTCTGCTCATCGTTGATAGCCACAATTCCAAAACAAAACAAAACCAAAAGGCATTTAGTGGTTGAGGTTTCAAATTTAAGAGGAAGCCATTTTATCTTAAAGAGGAAGATAGTGTATTTTCTTTGACTGCTGCGTATTGCTCGTGTGAGGATCGTTCAATGAAACGCGTATAATACATATGCCTTCTATTTAGGTCATTCAAATGTAAAGCTAAAGAAAGTTCAAGATCAGCGTACATGATATCTAAAGCGATACAAGAAGATTTGAGCCTAAATGAGAAAAAGAACATTACGATGCTCAAAGCCTCTTATAAAACAATCTTCGACGTAGAGTCGAGCCCCTCAGGGACCAGCTTCTTTATCACCCACTTGTAAGCTAGCAGTACGGAGCATGCGAATCTGGAGCAGAAAGAAAATAGCTCAGGAAAATTGCAAGAGTATTGTCGTGAAAAAGAAAACAGAATTATTCAACTGATGCAACTCCGGTTCGCTTGTAAATACTTAAATAGGATTTTTGGTATAGAGCAATCCACAAGTACATAAAGATACCTGTGCAAAGGAAAAAATGGCTCGTAAGATTCTAGCATAATCTGTTCCCAGCATATGTATCACAACCTCAGCCAAAAATGTACCATACATTCTGAAATAACCAATAAAGATGGATCAAGAGATCAGTCATACAAACTTGATTATACAAGTAGATGGTGAATTAGCTTGAATAATACAAACTTGATAAGCCATGGTATTCACAGGGGGTATGGATACATTTATTTTATTGCAAGTTCATTTCCAATTTCACAAGTTTCAATGGTTGACCAAAATATAAGAAAAAGGGGGTAAATAAATAATGTGCCTCCAGGCACCTAGGGTTCGCTTAAAATCTCAGAATACGTAAAAGGGAAGAAACAAACAAACAAAGAAAATCAAAATGCCTTGATTGGATACTGAGACAACCATAAAGAATTGGAGACATACAAGGCCTCCCTATCCATTCTTAATTTTCTAGTGGCAAGTTGGACCGCCACCAAGCAAGCCACTAACTATCCTTAGGTGCTTTTTTTTTTTTTTTTTTTTTTTTTTCCCCTTTTCAGCTTCCATTCAATCTCTTAACGGCCACCCTTACCTCCTACTCCATCAAACACCATTGTTGTCTGTCTGATTTAGCTTCAACAGCTGGATAAGGTACTGGCAAATTTACCATGGAAAATGTTATTCATAGATACTGGATTTTTTACAGCGAGGCCTGTCAGGTTATTCTCCTGTTAATAGATAATGCTAGTAACTAGAGGCCAAGCCCTCCAATTCATAAGCTTTTTGGCTTAAGAAGAGCACTAATTCACAATGAGGCTAGGGGATAAGAGTGTAGGTTGAGGCAACTGATAAGGCCCGGGAAATGTAAAGATAGAAGGTTAAACAACTCATGAGATCTCGAAAGCAGAACAATTATATTATTCATAAAGGAAGCTTAAAGAACGCAAAATTGTTGTTGCGTGCAGTTTCACAGACACAGGATGGGTGACATAGGGAAATGGAAGAGTTGGTAGTAGACTATAAGCAGCTGCACTAAAATTTTGCTACACCCAGGCAGCAGCCTTTGCAAAATATTCTGAACAAGCAAAGAGTTATCTTCAATCAACAGAAAGCTAGTTGTGCAATGTTTTCCCGAGGCAAAGCATGACTTTTTCCAATACCAGCAACATGGTTCCAAGGCCAGATGATTTCAGCTCACATGGTGCAATACTCAGACATAAAAGTCAGATCAGGTAAGATGAGGGTGCTTTTGGTTTTTCTTCTTTATTTTTCTTTTTCTTTTTAAGGACAATACTTGCAGAGATAAGTCATTCCATTTTTTGCATTGAGTAATTTTTGGCTATCAGAATCCTAATATAAAGATTACTATTTCTGCTATGCATTGTCCAACTTATTAGAGCGGAGTTGTTGGAACCGAAGCTGGAATTCGACAATAATTACTATTTCCTATTTCAAGAATTTTTAGATATAATGCTATTGAGCCCTGGATAGAAGGGAGTTATAGTCAGCCCGTTCACCCAATTATGTGCTTGTAAGCTTGTTTTGGCCGATGGAAAAAAAAATCGAATATTTTCACCAGACTTAGTTGTTTGGCCAGAGGAATTCGACCAATGTGGCTCTTCCATTGGGTTTGGATCTAGCTCGACCCAACCACCACCCCCAAACCCTAATCATTTAATCTCAAACTCACTTTACCCCAAGTATAGATCACATTCCACAGCTGAGATGTGGCCCATTTATGCCCCTCTCTGCCTCTTCAGCTAAACCCTAACCCTTTCACTATTAAAGCCTAATATTCACTCCCTTGCTTTATCCTCCACCCCAAAAATGGTGTCCTCTGGTTCTAATTTCGAGGACCTATCACACTCTTTCACCTGATTTCCTTCCTTCCTTTGAAATGGTCAGCTAGGCTTTGTCCCTTGGCTCTTCACTCTGACATCAATCTTCTCTCTCTATTCCAAAAACTAAAACCCCATGCCTTCTGTTTTGATACCAGTCCTCTTCCTTTTCTTTATTTTTCAAAAATCTCTCCTTCAAGATTTGATTCTCTTGCTGATTCTAGGGTTGATTTTGATAAAATATTTTCCTTGGCATGTTTCCATTATTATATTGGTTGTGACAGATTCAAGCCAAGGGAGAATCACACTGTCACGAGTGTAACTTTCTGATTTTAAACAATAAAAATCAAGGATAAGCCATTTACTTCTTCAATCATTTGAGTACAAACATCAAATTTGGAAGAGTACTTCCACTTCGCTTGAAGAGAATATGCTTCACATATCTGATCAAGACAATATCTAATCGTAACAATCCCTGCACTGAGAGTTAGTACAGACCAATCACTTACTGCAATATACTCAGATGCTAACAGCTATTCTAGGGTACTTAATAAATGAGGATCAAGTTGCTTTCATTAGGGAAAGAAAGACCTGAGGGAAAACATTACTTTGCACATGGATTGATGTAGGGATCACAATTGATGGAACATTCTACCAAGATATCTTGACAAAGTGGAAAAGAAAAAAACACGACAATTCACTCAACAATTGAGAATTGAAATTTCTGAACTGAACTGAACCAAAATGATTACCAACTTCTATCTGTTGGCTAATACTCCCACCCATACTCTAAATAGGTCTTCTAATGACTACAAGGCTTCAAACTACCTACTCCTACCCTTATAGGATTGACATTCAATATGATCTGGGAAATAGAGCAAAACAGAAAAACATACCAACTTCTTCTAGGACTTTAATATCATCATATATGATAAAGATTGATCTTTGCAACTCTATCGAGTGGCCATTTGTGCATAGCATTCAACATGTAATGAATTACGAGGTTCCATCCATCTTCATACAGCACTAATGTTGTAGCTCAGCATCATGAGATATTTCACCAAAAGAAAAGATTCCCTGACTAAACCATGTAAGCATAAAGGACATAAAGGCATCAAACAAAATATCAGCTGATATACCAATATGTAACTGACATCTATTGGACTTCTAGATTACCGATATGCGACACAAAAATGGAATCACATGTATATCGGTCAAGACGGTACGTATGGGCTGACATCTACCAATATGCACCAATACTTGCCAATAATATCCGATATTTACTAATTTAATATTTGGGGGGGGGGGATCTTGCCACCACAAGGTCCACAACAGCAACATAATATTTATAGTTGATTTTCTCTAAGCAAAAGTTATCTATTGATTAATAAGTTGGCCTTTATATAGCCTTACACATAATAGACCCTAGATATTCCTAATTACCAATATAACCCTTTATTTCTTATAATTCTCAACACTCCCCCTCAAGATGGGCAAAAGATATCCACTAAGCCCATCTTGTCACACAACCTAGATAAATTTACTGAACTAAGTCCCTTGGTGAGGCAGTCAGCCACTTGATCTCCAGTAGTCACATGACTTAGCTTCAGTAGTCCGTCATTCACTTTTTCCTTGATGAAGAATCTATCAATCTCCACATGCTTAGTCCTGTCGTGCTGTACTGGATTATTAGCAATGTTGATTGCCGACTCGTTATCACACCACAACTTCATCTGGGCTCCTTGGTCCACCTTGAGCTCTACCAATAGGGCTCTCAACCACAGCATCTCGGCAACTCCTAAAGCCATGGCCCTGTACTCTGCCTCTGCAGTCGATCTCGAAACTACCGACTGCTTCTTGCTCTTCCAAGAGACTAAGTTGCCCCCTACAAACATGCAATACCCCGATGTTGACCTCCTATCATCAGCACAACTTGCCCAGTCAGCATCACAATATCCCTCAATGCCCAAGTGTCCATTCTTCTTGAAGATTAGCCCTTTCCCTGGTGCACTCTTCAGATATCGCAGAATTCGGTACACCACTTCCATGTGGCCTTTCCTCGGATCATGCATGTACCGACTCGCCACACTTACTGCAAATGAGATGTCGGGACGAGTGTGACTCAGATAGATCAACCGGCCTACCAGCCTCTGGTACCGTTCGCGATCAACTGGCTCTCCCGCTTCTGCACTCAACTTGAACTTCTGATCAATCGGAGAAGTAGCCGGTTTGCATCCCAGCATGCCCGTCTCTTTGAGCAAGTCTAACACATATTTTCTCTGGGACAGAGCCACCCCCTCTTCTCCACGAGCTACCTCAATCCCAAGGAAGTATCTTAGCTACCCTAGATCTTTCACCTCAAACTCCTTGCCCAGTCTCGCCTTCAGCTGAGCAATCTCTCCCTCATCATCCCCAGTAATGATCATGTCATCAACATACACAGCGAGCATCGTGGTGTGACCTCCATGTTGTCGGCAGAATACTGTATGATCTGCGTTGATCTGCTGATAGCCCACACCTATCATAGCTCTCCTGAATCTGTCAAACCAAGCTCGAGGAGACTTTTTCAATCCATACAGTGACTTCCTCAACCTACATACCTTGCCTACTGTTTGTTTTGTGCCGAAGCCTGGGGGTATCTCCATGTACACCTCCTCCAGTAAGTCCCCATGGAGAAATGCATTCTTCACATCCAGTTGGTGCAACTTCCATCCCCCATTCACAGCAAGGGAGACGAGGGTCCGGACTGTGCTCATCTTTGCCACTGGTGCAAAGGTCTCATCATAGTCGATGCCATATGTCTGACTGTACCCCTTTGCCACCAATCGTGCCTTGTAGCGGTCAATTTTCCCTTCTGGAGTCTGCTTCACTGTGAAGACCCATTTGCACCCAACCGCCTTCTTGCCTGCTGGTAATGGTACTATCTCCCATGTCTTGTTCTTATCAAGGGCCCCAAGCTCTTCATGCATAGCTGTCTTCCACTTTGGATCTTCCTTAGCAACCTGCCAAGACTTGGGTATAGAGACAATGTCCAATGATGTAATGAATGCTCCATGTACAGGTGATGTAATGTTAGAGTATGAGACAAACTGAGCAATATCATGTGGGAAACCAAAACGGTCAGGAGGATGTCCCGCATTGCTGCGAGAGGTCCTCCTTAGAATCGTGGGGTCAGGAGACGGCAGAGGAATCATATCACCTGTGTAATTTGAGTCTGAGGTGGATGGTGTAGGTGTCTCAGGAGTCGGGGTAGGCCGGGACAAGGGACTTGCGGGCACAACTGGCACTACTGGCACCTCTATATCCATCTGCCTCCTCCTCCTCGTATACACCCTTAACTCCCCCTGAGCTTGAGTCTCACCCCCTTCGGGTTCAATCTCCTCCTCCTCATCTTCCGGTTCCTCAACCGATTCCTCCACCACAACAGTACAGGGTACATGTACCTGTCTCTCACCATCGCTACTACTGCTCTCCCCCTTTCGCCTCATACCTGAAGTATCGGGCGAGTCGCCAAAGGGTGAGTTCACCTCCAGCGTGTAGTATGGCTCCAATTCTCTAAATGTCACATCCATACTCACAAATAACCTCTTCTCAACTGGGCTCCAGCACACGTATCCTTTCTGGGTAGCAGAATATCCCACAAAAACACACTTTACCGCCCTGGGATCCAACTTTCCTACCGACGGTCTGTTATCCTTCACAAAGCATACACACCCAAACACCTTTAATGGAAGGATCCCACCATTATCTCCTTTCAGTATCTCACAAGGGGACTTCCACTCCAACACTCTTGAGGGCATCCTGTTGATCAATTGAGCGGCTGTCAAAACTGCCTGCCCCCATAAGTGCTTTGGAACATTCATTGAAATCATCATACTGCGGGCTACCTCTAGCAAGTGTCTATTCTTCCTCTCTGCTACTCCGTTCTGTACTGGTGTGTATGGACATGTGGTTTGGTGTTGTATCCCTTGAGCCGACAAGTATTCCCCAAACGCCTTGTTGGTATACTCCGTCCCATTATCGGACCTCAATACCTTCACTACTGCCCCGTATTGAGTCTGAATGGCCTTGTGGAAATCTTTAAAGCAATTCAATACATCACTCTTGTTTCTCATCAAATACAACCAAGTAACACGAGAGAAACAATCAATAAAAGACACAAAATAACGATAACCATGCATAGAACTAACAGAACAAGGTCCCCAAACATCAGAGTGTATTAAATCAAAAACACTAGAACTCCTATTCCCAGAACTAACATAAGAGCTTCTAGTAAGCTTGCCAAACTCACAAGCATCACACACCAGTTTCTGTTTATTTGCTTTTTCATACAAAGACGGATACAAACGACTCAACAAACTAAAAGAAGAATGTCCCATGCGCCTGTGATGTAGCAGTAGCACATCCTCCACACTCTGCCCAACTCCTCCTACTCCAACACTCTCCACCATGGATGTCAAGGCTGCGTCCATCCCCTCTCTATCCAGGTACCACAGTCCATTATGCCACGTGCCAGTCCCAAGTCTCCGGCCACTCCCCTTCTCCAGGAAGATCACCTTGGGAATATCAAAAATAACAACACATTTTAGGTGGAGAATAATGGCACTAATGGATAACAGATTCACTGGAAAAGAAGGAGCATGCAAAACATTGGACAAAGTCATAGAATCGGTACATCTCACAGTACCCTTACCAACCACAGGCTGTGCTGTACCATCAGCGGTCTGGATGCTCTCTGGCACCGCTAGATGACTATAAGACGAGAACTCACTAGCAGTTCCTGTCACATGTCGAGATGCACCAGAATCTACTATCCATTCTGGTGATCTTGAGGTGGATATAGAGGCAAGAGCATGTGTATCGTGAGTACCTTTAGCTGAGTGAGCATAGGAAGCGAAGTTACCCCTGGATGATGTGGATGTGGATGCGCCTTCACTCGCACCCTTCCTGTCTCCATCGACTGCCACTCTCTGCTTCCTCTTCAACATCTCCAGCAACTCGTGATCTTCATCTGTAAAGACCACATCTGCCTCTCCCTCGTCATCTGCTACCATCAAATTTGCCCGGTAGCCTCCTCTTCCACCACCTCTGCGACCTCCACGCCCATGACCACGACCTCCAGTCTAGCCACGACCACCCGAGTTCCTCTCCTTCGGAGGCTTAGTGCATGTCTGCTTCAAGTGGCCTACCTCGCCGTAGTTGTAGCACTCACGAGTTTCAACCCTGGCTCCTGTGTTTCTCAAGTTGGAGACAGCCAAAGCAGACTTCACTCCCGGAGGTCCACCTGTCCCTGCCTGTAGCTTAATACGGCTCTCTTTCTGTATCATAGCTGATACTGCCTCCTCAAGTGAGGGAATCTTCGTCTGGGCTAACAACATCGCAGTCCTCTGCTCAAACGCTGGGGCCAACCCCTGGAGAAATAACATAGTCCGCTCCTGAACCAATGCCTCTCTCTCTTTGCACTCAGGATCTTTGCAGCTTGCTCGAGGTGAGAAATGATCATGCTCTAACCACAAGCGCTCCAGCTCTATGGAATACTCCTGCACCGTCCTATCTCCCTGGACTGCAGCATAGATTTCCCTCTTGATCTGGAACACCCTCAGATTATTCCCCACCCCATCATAAGTCCTCCTCAACTTCTCCCAGACATCCTTTACCTTCTCAATACCATCCACGGTGGCAGCAATAGATGGAACCATTGAGTTCAGAAGCCAGATGTACACCAACATGTGTGTAGACTTCCACTCATCTCTCCCTGTAGCACCCTCAATCGGCTCTACTCTGTCACCCGTAGAAAACCCTCCAGATTTCTTCCTGTCAGAATATATCTTACCCGACGTGACCAGCTCAAGTATGTGGCTGGCCCATCGAGTTTCAGATCAATAGGTGGAAGCTCCACCTTCACAGACGGTGGCCTCGTGGCGTTTTCACCCATCGACATCCTCATAAACTGCATCAAGGTCGCAAGGTCTGCAGGACCTAACTTCTTCACGATCTCCTCCATCGGATTCTTGCTAGCCTCCATTAATCCGACTCGTAGAGTCGGCCGAGAGGGAGAGGCAGGAAAAACTCGCTGGCTGGCGGCGCTACAGTAGCAGTGCTACAGTAACTCTTTTTTTTTTTTTTTTTTTTTTTTTTTGTGGCTAACCCTAGATTCTGTAGTGGCTCTGATACCAAGTTGATTTTCTCTAAGCAAAAGTTATCTATTGATTAATAAGTTGGCCTTTATATAGCCTTACACATAATAGACCCTAGATATTCCTAATTACCAATATAACCCTTTATTTCTTATAATTCTCAACATTTATCGTTAGCAACACTGAGACACTACTATTCCTATTGTGATTTTATTGGCTAGCTAAGGATTAAAGTAGTGTAACATAATTTTTTTCACATGTATTTCTATTTGATAACAGGATGCCTGACTCTAAGGCTAAAGATGATCTAATCCGAACTAGAAATGAGATGCCAATTCCATAAAGTTTAAATTATCAAGATCTGGCTTCATGATGATTTGGTGATGTTTTCTGAGGGCCATTTCAACACGATGCACTCCATTTTTAGCATTTTTCATAAGTGTCAGGGTTGCAGACAAATAATGCCACCAAGTCAAATCATAATTTGTGGGTGCAGAGTTGAGAGGAGATAAACACTTTTCTCCCACAATTAAACTAGTGAAGGCAAATGTTCAACATCTAATTTTAGCATTTATCAAAATTGTCAAATTTGAGACCAGTAATGCCACATCGCATCATAATTTGGGGTTTTTTACAATGAGAAGATTGTCGCAGAATAAATGCGGGCAAGATGTCTTTGAGAATTCAGCATACTTGGGGGTTCACCTCCTCACAATTAGATTAATCTAATGCTCACGAATCACCGAGTGTTGAAGGAAAAAATGGATGACTAAATTACTGCCCTATAGCAGGAAAGTTCAGCGCACCATGCCAGCAAGCAGTTCAGTCCCACAGAGTTAACTCTTCATGTCAAGAGAGGAAGTTATTGAAGTATGGATAGTGGAGGGAAGCCTCTAGTCAGGGTTTACTTTTCCAAAGCTGTGGGAGGTCTGCAATCATCAATATTTAACACTGGGATAAGACTGAAAGCTACTATGGAATGATACCATGATGTGATACACATGTCGGAGAGGTGGCTTTGTGCTGATTTCATAAATTTTGTAGTCTGTAGCAAATACTGTCAGAGAATGTCCAACGTATTTCAAAAATATCTTAGATGATCCTGGATCTTGTACAAGGCCTTAGCATAAACAGGAAGCATCATAAGTATAGTATTGAAGCAGTTTGTCAGTAACAAAGAGGTACCTAGGATTAAGGGCTGTTGGAACTAATGCTTACAATAAGCTTTGAAAAGGAAGACAACGTTATTGCTTTGACTATTCAAGATAAAATCAGTGCTTGAAAAGCACAAGGTGCTAAGCGTCGGGGGTAAGGCACATTTGTCATATGGTGAGCTTGATGAGGTGCTGCTTAGGGTACACAACGCCTCTAAGACACACACCCTAATATGATTAGCTATTTTGAGGCTTTATTTTCATTCAAAAAATTCTTGATAACTAAATGTCAGGGAAGGGAGTAGGGAAAAAGGTAGACCAAAATACACAATTTTAAATGAAAAAGGAAAAAGAATATTTACTACATAGAAGAATTATTTTTAGTCTTTATTTTCATAAATAGTTAACTAAATCTCACATCAGGAATGAAAGAGGGAAAAAGGTCATAGAAAGAGCAGTAGAAATATGTTTAAGCAAATACTTATTGCAGAGAATAAAAGACCAAAAGAAGTATTAAACTAGGCAATTTTAACACCTCACTTCACCTTGGCATGCACCTTCACCTTGCACCTAGCGCCTAGACTCTAGGACCCCTATGACCTTGCTGCACATTAGGCCATGATTTAAATGAAAATGAACCACGACTCCATCTTTGTTAGATTTAAGAGAAGGAACCATAAACTACAGTGGCACATAATATAAAAAGGAGGTTGAAGGCCATGAATCAAGAGATACTCTTCTAGAAAGAATGTATAACATTTAGAGATAGATGAATATTAGATAAATAAATGAAGAATCTGCAACAGGATTTTGATGTCAAAAAAACATAGATATTGGATCACGTATTAAATATGCACAATAATGTCTAGGTGTCGGTCAAAGAGAGAATAGAAAATGAATGGATTGGCTAACTAAACACCCAAATGTATCCCTTATTACTCATTTTTAATCCTATCATATATACTAACACCGCACATTCAAGAGGGCATCATCATCACCTTGGGTGCACTTCATTAGCCAACACTTTGTTCCATAAATCATAGCTGGTCTGATAGTCATTCAGTAAAACATTCCCTTGATATATGTTATATAGCATGCATAAACTAAACCTATTCAATTTCAATTTTGACTTCCATACCAAATGTGGCTGGTGACTTCCAAATTTCATGGGACTCTAAACAAGCATTTCACAAGCTAACATGCATATCTATAATATACTAAATGATCCATTACAAGCACCACATATATATTGTAGGATGGTTATAAATTTAGGGAAGAGCAGACACATTCTTTGAAGAGTTGCATAATTTAATACTAACATAAAAAAGTAGTTAACAATGACCAGGGTTTCATAGATTTTTCTTTACGATCTTTAGAATTAGAGGTCATACTATAGCAAGTTGTAACATTGGTGGCACAGATGGCATAAGCATAGAAACCTAATGAAACAGTAGGCACTATTATATTTTCATACAAGCTCCAGGAATTACAACAAATGCACTTCAAAAGCTATGACTAATTAGTAAAGAAGTTGCATACATATAGTGCTAAGAAGAGCAACGTTAGAACACAAATATTTGCCAATGTTGGGAGGTTGGTCTTTCTAAAAAATATCATCAAGATTGGAGTTAGATAGCAATAATATTTCACAAGTCTCAAATTAATTCCCCCAATTTGACATCAATATATCTTACATTTCCTATTTTTATTTTTTATTTTTTCATCCTAGAATGATTTTATGTTTCAAACAATTTTTGAATTTGTTGCTCCTAGTTTCCCACGGATGTTACATAGTTCGTAAAGTTGTTTTCTGGTTTGTAGGAAACCCAACTAGGCATTAGTCTACTCCTATTTAAGTTATAAATTTACATGTGATTCAATAAGAAGGAATTAAGCTTCCTCTCAAACTTACATGGTATCAAAGCCATATATAAGTATGTATGTGTATGTATATTGTAAAAAATGCACCAAACAACCTGAATTTATCATAATATACAATATAACCTAGAGTTATAAGAAAAGCACCATATATCCCAAGTTTAAACCTTTACACAATAGGTCCTCCGTCTATTTTTGGGGCATACAATATATTTTTTTAGACGGATGTATAACAGTATAAACTTGGGATTTTATAGTTTTTTTTCAAAAAACTTAGGGTTATATTATATAAGAAGCCTAAACTTAGGATTATTTAGTGCATTATCTTTACACACACACACACATAGCATTGCACAATGTTTCATGCCCTTGAAACGCATTGGGGACGATAAGGGAGGTCAAAACAGCCAAACAATACCAAAAACGTTTTGTAGCAAAAGAGGAAAAGAAAAAAGAATTATTATCAGCATCGTTTTGGTTATCAATCTTCAAATTTACACTAAACGCATATGTAACCTAGCCAGACTCCATTCCCATTCATTATGAAGTCGGGTCTCCTCTCTCTCAACATTTACGCTCAATATCATTACAACAATCACTACTCAATCTTGGACTACCACTATGCTTTTGTTACTTGTCATTGTCTCTTTAGACCATTTTTGTCCTGTTGTAAAGGTAAAGAACACGGAATGTTAAAATTTAGAGAATCAAACAATTCATCATCGTTAGTTTCGTCTTCTACTGCATGGTGGTTCCCATACTGTATTTGAAGAGGGAGAGAGAGGGAAGATACAAAGGAGAAGAAATTATTTGTCCAGGACTTTCATCTCGTATTAATTCTTCTTTTTTTCAGGACTTTCGTATTGATTTAGGAGGAAGATATGGAGGGCTAGAAGATTGCAACATCTTAGGTTGTTTCTGTTCGGTAGGCTATTTATGATTTGGACATAGTGGGCCACATCTTGGGCTATTGAAAGAGAGGTTTCTCTTGTCTAAAATTAATATCTATCTATCTCTGTGTGTGTGTGTGTGTACCTAAGATATATGCATATGTATATATAATTAATTAATATGAATAATTAGTCATAAAATACTTAATATACATGAATGTGCATATAAAAAAGTAATATATATAGTGATGTGTGCCATGACCAACAAAATCAAGCTTCAGGTTCATCAGGGGTGTTCAAGAGGAATTTGATGATATAAATGAAGAATGCAACACTAAACACTTAGCGTAAGGAAGTTTATCAAAAAAAATGGGTAATTTACCAGAACTAGGAGGGACCCTAGGGTATGGCACTGCGATGACAAAATCCTCAACTTTGATTACTTTCCTAAAGCATAGTCCTCCTTACTCCACCGCTGACTTCAACATTTGGTGATGGTGTTTCATATAGGGTTATGGGATGCACCAGCATTATGGTGTGGTTAAAACTCTATGTAAAAACCAAGAAACTCAAAGCGCAACACTAAAATTAAGGGACAACTAAGAAAACCCAAGAACAGTGTTAGAAGTATATGTTGAAAGTAAATAGAAAAGGAAGAAGGAGAGAGAAAGGCAATAGGTTTAAATAGAAACACCTACCTTGAGGTGGAAGAAGGAGAAGATTCTAAGGAATTCAAAGAGTATAAATTACTCAATAAAACTGCAATTATAGTGTTAGGGTGTCGCAAATGATAGTTTATATGTTGCAGATATCATAGCGTGAATTTTTTTTTTCACAATGGGTAAATATTGTCCAATATTTGAAATATTGCCCATAAATATGTAAAATTCTGAAACGATCTCATATTGCTAAATGTTGCAAATTGACTAATCCAAAATTTAATAAATAATGGCCGATATTGCATATTTGGACCACTATTTAATTGTATAGTTTGAACAACCATCTTGAGCAATCAGAAGGTATACATCCTTTAGCAATCATGCCTTTTAATCTTTTAGTAAAGACAAATCAATCTCAAAAGTGACAGGGTGGTGGCAATAGCACCAAAAGTGACGAGTGGCTCACAACTCATCAAAAGTATAATTGATTGACAAGTGACAAACGACCTCTCCAATTCCTCCTTTATATAGATGGATATTCAAATTCTAAAGGAAAGGGAAAGGAATGAGCACCAACTTCTCCAAAATTTCAATCATCATTTTCCTGACCGGGTCAGTAATACATTCCTTGTCATTAGGGTTGCAAATGAGCCGAGCCGAGCCAAGAAGCAGCTTCACTGATGAGCGAAGCCACTTGACTGAGGAGGTGAAGGAGCTCTTACTATATTACTCTAACAGATACACGAGCCCATCTATTAGCATTAGAAAGGCTCTTTCTTGAGTAGCCAGAAAAGTCTGTAGCGAGAAGCGTTCCATATAGGGCAGCCAGGAGCTACAGGCAACTAGAGCGCAGCGCTCATGACCCTTCAATCTATCATGGATTAGGGGGGTAAGCAACCTCTATTCCTACTAGCTTGAGCTCTAACCTTCCTTCCTTCTATCTTATTAGAACTCGGCTCGTTTAACTAAACTAGCCTAAAATAAGGCTCGGGCTTGCCGAACTGAGCTTTTAACAAGCCTAGCTCAAGAGCCAAAGCCAAAAAATGAACCGAGCTTTTAACGAGCCTAATATCGAACTGGCTCATCTCATTTACAGCCCTACTTATCATCCATGATTTCTATTGTAGATTAAGCAAGCATTGAGACAATGCACCTTCACGCATAAGCAAACTCATCCTACCCTAGTACGTCACATGGAATTTCCAAAGTGTATGGCCTCAGCCACCCACTCCCCCTTTTAGTTGTGATTCCCAAGGTGTACATCCTTAGCCATCCCTTCCCTTGTATGATTTTATACATTTAAGGTGGATTATTCTTTGAGGAAAGAGGGTATTGTCAGCCAACAACTTCGAAAATGTTGACGGTGCTAAACAAAGAGCTTTTACGAACCAAATGACCATCTAACGTGATGGGTTGATCTTTATAGGGAGTGATGATATAATTTATTACCAAGCCAAAATATCAAGATCAAAATGGACAGCCCAAAGGCTAATTTGCCTTCATAATCAACCCCCACCCCCTCCGTGGCCAACCCTAGCCCAACACCCAACACCACACCTGATCCAGTCCCAGACCGTACAAACTCAACCCCACTAAATCCTTCCCCTTCACTCCACCCCTCCTATAATCAAACACTATGAATGAGGGGACCTTACTAGCAATTTATGGCATGTGATCACCCACTAAATAAATCCCTATTATATTCTGACTTCTCTCTACTTTCTCTCTTGAACATCCCCTACCCCCAAGCAATAAAACCGCATTCATGATTGTGGTTGCGGTTGCGGTGTCGTTGCATTAGAGTATTGCGAACAATATTTATATATGCCACGACATGATTTTTTTTTATTTTTTTTCACAATAAATATTAGCAAATATAGTAAATATCAGTAAACTATAGACAAATATTGCTTGATAAACACGTAAAGTTCTAACACTGTCCCCTATTTCCAATTTTACGTATCAAACCCAAAATCTGATAAATATTAATCGATATTATATATCAGGATTGATATATAATCATATGCTAACCCCCTAAGCCCATACACAACAATTATGATAACAATAATAGTAAAATAGCAATAACACATCAAAATTTTAAACCAAATTGGATAGCAAAAATCATACAAAGAAAACAAGCTTATTCTCCTAATTTGATTAATTTGAATTAAAATTTTCAATAAGTTATTATTACTATGTTACTATTCTTAATATCATAATTAAATATTTTCCTATCAGCATTTATTACTATTGCTATCATTACTATCATTATTATAGTTATTATCAATACTTTAATATTTCTTTTGTTAATATCAAAATCTAGACTGATCTAATGATGAAAAATAGATCCTTACTTAGAATAGGACAGTTGAGGAAAGCTTGGATGTATGACTCATATAAAAAACAACCAACAAAGAATGACTTTCAATTAAATGTGTGAAGATCTAAAAATTGCTTAGTACATGCATATATCTTCTAAATTCAATGAAGTTGTCTCAAAGCTGCCCATGTTTATGGCAATAAAGGAGATCCGGGGTTCTACACACATAACCTATTCCAAATTAGAGAGATAGATCTATGAACTAAATTCCAAGCTATCAAACTCCAAACAAGGTGACTGTGAAGCTACAACATACTATAATAAATTGGTTGCTTGGTAGAATGTTATGATGATGAAGGGGAGAGCACAAACATTGTGCAACCTTCATGAAATGAGAGAAGAATGACATAGTGTATATGTTTCTGGCTGGTGTATAGCAAAGCTTAGATGAGGTAAAAGGGAGGATTTTGGGAAGAAAGCAATAAAACTGCAATTGTGGTCTCGGTTGGGATGTCACGATATCGGGTGTCACGGATGACATTTTATATGTCACGGTTGTCACAAAGTATTTTTTTTCACAACAAATATTAGCAGATATTGATAAAATATGATAACCAATATCTCGTCATGAAATTCTAAAACCATCACATATCACTAATTTATATATTGACTGACCCAAAATCAGATAAATATCGGCTGAAATTGCATATCGAAATTGATATTTAATTATATGGTTATGCACTACTCTCTATAGGAACCAATCATGATGGAGAGGAAAAGAAGAAGCCTCAGTGTAACTATTACAAGAAACCATGAAATGTTTGAACTTCCGCATTTGTAAAAGAAAAGAAAAGAAGGAAAGACAAAGAAAAAGAAAAGGAAAAAAAAAGGTAAGGCATGGCCACACAGTCTATGATGAACAATTTCAAATGGAGAATCAAGCAAATCAAAAGCACTTCTTTTTCAAAAGAACAAGTATAGAAGATAGTAAAACTCCAAGAATCTCCATAATTCTCCTCTTCACCATCCCGCTCATTTGTCAAACAAGGTAATCCTAGCCATATGACTTCTATTATCGATCCATCTATTTTTCAGGTTTCAATTTTGATGAACTAAACATATGACAAATTGCTCTTAGTTATTCATCTTTTACAGCGCCTGTGCTTGGGACAAAAAGATCAAAGTCAGTAATAGGTCCATCTCGAAAATAGCTAGAGTTGAATCTATCAAAATTTCCCTTCACATTATTGATTCTTAAAAACATGCTACATGTTCCAAATCTCTCTTGTATGCTCTTTGGATCTCAATTGGCGTGTTAATTTTTATTACTCTTATTGTGAGTTTCGGTATAAAGTCTCAAGAAGGATGATTGATGGTGCTAAAAACTTGGAGCTGGAGGTCTCTATCAGTTTATGAATGGCTTGCAAGACTTATAAACTGATCAAAAAGAATGAATTGAATATGTTTTGGTTTCTAATAATTCAGAAATCCTTTTATGGCCATAAAGACTAGGCCATCCTAGTTCTTATCACTTACAACATCTGTACCATATTATTTTGAAGGACATCTTGTTTTGTCACATTTGATGACCATACTAGGGTCAATAGAGTATCTTTATATAATAATTTCTATGGAATTTCAAATTTTCTAGTTTAACTTTTTTTTTCTCAAAAATATTTATCTCTCTTCATAGAATTTACCATTTTTTATATTATAATAATAAGACTTAAGGTCATTTATTAATATATTCAGATTTTTCTTTTATAAATATTATCTTTTTCTTCCTTTTATTGATCACAATTTAGGAAATGGTTAATATTAGTATCTCTTTCATTATTACTCCTTGACATAGTCATCGGTTATATTTCACAGAGAGAAACCATATATTTCTATATATACAAAACTAAAACATGGAAATATATTTCAAATGACTATCTTAAACAATTTACTGCTTGCGAGTAATCGTTTGTATTCATACTGTCAATAAGAGTGTATTTTCATAATACGCTGACTTTCATGGAGAAGGTATACAATAGGTTAATTGCAACGTGAATTACTTAATGAAATGACTAGAGGAAAATTATATGTACTGGATTTTAAGTTTCATATTTTCATTTTTGTGAGAGTTGAAAAGTATACACATAAAATGAACTAATTCTTTTTTCTTCAATGAACTAGGAATTTTTTACATAAGTAATTTTTTTAATACAATAGGTTATGTAATCCAAATATCATTGTAACTTCTCCCACCTTCTAGAAAATATTTGGAAAGGTTATCACTACTTCTTGGAACTAAGCTTTAAATAATTTGATATGCTTCATCATAAATTATAAGAAAATATATAGATATATATATTTTTAAATAATAATCAGTCATATCAAGATTATTCTAGGCTCATTAGTTCTTTATATTTAACTATCAATTGAAGTGTTTTGTTATTTTTACTTATGCATGTCATTATATAATTATTTCTTAGCAATAACCAATATTTTTCTTTCTATTTTTTACTTAAGCACCAATGGATATTTTTTTATTTTATAATAAATATAAATAAAAATTAATATAATAATAATAATAATAAAATATTAATAATGAGTAATACTAGAAAAAATTAATTTAATAATAATAAGTAAAAATGATACCAAGAATTAATATTAATATTAATTATATAATAATATTATTATTATCAATGTTATTATTGATATTAATTATTGTTAATATTATTAATTATAATTCATATTAATTATGCAATAATAATATTAATAATGATAATATTATAATAAATATTAATAGAACTATTACTATTACAATTATTATTCTTATTTTAATTATTATAATAATAACAATTATCGATATAATTGTTATAATCAATAATATAACTATTATACTAATTATTAGTATAGTTATTATTATCGTTCACATAATTATGATAAATATAATTAATAACATAATTATTATAATAACATAATAATTACAATTATTCAGATTGATCATATTAATAATAATAATATTATTATTATTAACATATTTATTACAAATATTGATATTGATTTTAGAACTTATTATTAATATAATTATTATTATTTAATATTATAAATATAATTAGTGTTATCAATATAATTATTATAATAATTATCAATATAACTATTAATATACATTAATTATAATAATTATTATCCATATACTTATTATAATTATCATAATTATAATTATTCATAATAAAAATAATATTATATTTATTATTATTCTCTTTAGTACTAATCAAATCAACACCAATAAATTCATATTAGCTCAGCAAGAATAAGCTCTAAGTCGTATGTATGTCTAGTTCCAAGTTAAATGAAAAAATTAGAATATTAAATATTATATGATGTGGACATTAATTAAGACTGCTTATAAATTTTCGGAACCAACATGATAACGAAATTTTACCATATGGCGGAGTTAGTGATTTAATTAGATGTACTTATATCAATAATAACATTTGGTGTGCATGAGTATATTGGTGGATTACAATAGTGCACAATTTCAGAACCTAGAACAAATCTAATTAAACCACCAATTAAATATTTATAACATGTGCATACAAAAAGAATTGTCCATCAATTTGTGTGTTTATGTTTTATATTTAATTTGTTTGAAGTAGTCTATTTTTGAACACCTTTGAATATTGCCCACATTTTAGCTAATATTGCACACATGTGAAAATATATGGGTTAGCTCAAGTCACATAAATATCAATGTACGAACATGAACAAATATATTAGGTGGATAAATATCATAGTAGTAATTATCTGTGTGCAATTATAAGAATTTTTTGGGTATTTATATATAGAAGCCATTAGAAAGTAGACTCCATGGCTTAGATAATATTTACCAGTAGTGGCTAAACATTTAGTAGTCTACATGATGCAAATCCAATTCAAGGTCAATATAAAAACCTTTAGGAATGATAATATTAGTTAACAATATAATGGAAATTCTTTTATTGAAAAATGTATAATTTGCCAAAGCTATTGCGTTGATATACCTAATCTGAATAAGATAGCCAAACGGAACAATAAAAACCTACTAGAGATAGCTCCTTCTCGTAGGTTCACACATAATATCCCAAACTACTCTATTGGATATCTTTCATTAATACTTTCTTATGTTAAGGATCTCAATGACTATACAACAACGATCCTCAAGCAGGAAAGTGTGTTTTTATAGGGTATGCCTCAGATCAGAAGGTCTACAAATTTTACGACACCACTTCTAGGAGGTTGTTTGTTACCATGGGTGTATGCTTTTTTCTTTTTCTCTTTTTTTTTTTAACTTGAAACACAATCCACTACTAGAATTCACCATGGACGGGTCTGATTTTCAAGAAAAATGAAAAAAATTAGCATGTAGGCCTATACAGATGCAGATTAGGCAGGCCCAAGCTCTCAATTAAATCGCGGACCGCTAAATCGGTAGCGGCCGCTAATTCGCGGATTTTCAGTGTGCCGCGACGCAAATTAGCCGGTTCGCGACGGATTTCTCATTTCACGTTGTTCTCGCCGATTTAGCGCCGATAAATCGGTTATCGGTATTTATCAGCGATAAATACCCGATTTATCGGCAAGCAAGCACCATCACCGAAAGCAGCACAGAAAGCAAAAGGGACGGAGACAGTGTATTAGGACAGAATTCGCTAGAAATCAGAAGAAAAAACTTGAACTAACCTGCCCAAAAACTAGCTTTCGTTGAGCGTGGAGCTCCGAGCAGGTGCTGCAGATCATCATCTTCTTTTCTCTGTGCTGCTCTTCCGTCGTCTCTGCGAAGCGCTCCTCGTCTTCGACTCGTGGTGGCTGGTGGCTGGTGCTTGGCCTGTGGCTCGTCGTTCGAGTGGTGGCTCGCCGGTGTGGTTATTGTGGACAGGGAGTCGGGATTTGGGAGTGTATGGCTGTGCGGGCTGTTGGGGAAGAACCGAAGAAGAGAGTGACTGAGTGAGAGTGAGGCGCGGGGGTATGAGGACTGAGGTGAGTCTCGTGACTTCTGGAACATGGGTGTGTGAATAGTGAATACAATAACTTCGAACAACGACAAAAAAATTTTTAAGATGGCCGGACCCGGACGGGTGTGAGACAGTGAGAGTCGGTAAGTACCCGTGCGACTTTGGACCGGGTTTAAGGGATTAAGGCCCAATTTTACTACCTAATCCACATATTAATAAGGTTAGTATTTTTTAATTTTTTTAATATTATTTAGCTGTAATTAATAGATCAGTTATATATTTTTATTTGATTAAATTAAACTTTAGTTTAGTCTCTTTTTTTAATTAAATAATTATACTTTTCTTGAATAAATAATATTAGTTAAGATTTAACTTTTAAGTGGTGTTAATATTAATTTAGTGTGCATATATATAACTTATATAATTAAGATTAATGGATAATAATTTTTAGATATTTGACCTTTTATAAATCTGTATAAATATAATATAAATTAACAAGCATAAAGTTATGTTATTCATTGATTTCATATCTACCGCTAAATAATACACCTTGTTTTCATTCGAACGCAAATATAGTGTTATTAGAACAATTTAACATCTAATAAGCCATTTAAATGCTTCTAATATAATATAGAACACTAGTTTATTAAATAATTACATTTAAATAAATAATTAATAAGAATTCAAGCATTATGTGAAATAAAAATAAAAATTCACGCCGCGACGACCGCGACACAAAATTTATCGTTCGCGACGCTCCGATACCGCGACACCGCGACCGCGACCGCAAACGCGACCGCGACCGCGATTTAATTGCATGGGCCCAAGTGATGACACAAAAATAAATTTTTGTACAAATGTGTGGGGTCATGTGGTGACTTAGCTAAATAAAAAACAGGTTGCCAATAGTGCAAAAACTGACTACAGAGTCAGGGCTAACCAAATATGTAACTTTGGTTGAAGAGAATAATTGAACTGAGTATCCTTAACTACAATAATGAAGCTTTACTGTAACAATAAAGCGATAATAAAAAATAGTTCATAACCCGGTGCAGCATAAACGAACTAAGCACATTGAGATTGTGATGCAAGTGCATCCTCATTCATACATCTAAACAAGTGTTTCGGATATGCTTTAGATGTTTCTTAAAGTTATCGCAGCTGATTTTCAAGTTGCAAATACTTAAAAATTTGGACATAAATTGAAGAATCTTGCAAAATAGGTAATTTTGTGCAACCAAATAAAGCCTTGTTGAGTTGGACAACATGTTGACCAGCCAAAGATGACAAGGTGACAGCTTGGACCAGCTTGGATGTGGAGAAACATACATGCAACATGGGGTTTAATTCAAGCTTGGTTCGACACTAATTAGCTAAGGTTTCCTAATTAGTTAAGATTTGTTCTTAACTAATTCCCTCCTTATCCCAACTTGTAATCTAGCTTAATCGGTAAGTGAGGTAAATTTTATATCATATGAACATTCTGTACAAGTACACAGGGCATACCCTGGTTTACAACATGATCATTTTGACAACAAAGATCTCCATACCAACAAGGTCCTTAGCTTACAGAAATATGCTACACCCTAGGGCAATAGGCAAACAAGCTATCTTTTAGGCCATCCCTGAGTTTTCTTTCAAAAAATAGAGAGCTATAAACATATTTCTGGACCTGTACAAAAATACTAGTATGGTCAAAGGTTTTAGAGTGAAACAAAATGTCATTCCTACTCCTCCAGATGAAATACACAGCAGCAACCAAAGTGAGAGCTCTAGCCTTCCAGATTATATGTTGCCTATGGGAATTCCTCTGGATGATCCTCATGGCACTGAAAACTGTGGTAGACCCTCTTGAAATGCCCAGCCAAGTTCTAAGCGGTTTCCACACCCTGTTGGATACTTCACATTCAAAAAATAAGTGTTCATGGGTCTCTGTCTTCTGCTGGCATAAAGTACATTCCTTAGGGCCATCAGCAAACTTGAGTCTGTCCCTGGTATACATTCTTTTCATGAGAGTTAACCAGAGGAAGAAGGCATATCTTTTGGTTCTGTTCTGCAACCAAACAGCCCTGTGAGGTTTCCATTTAGGTGCTTTATCTCTGAAAAAATTATATGCCAGGGATGTTGAAAAACCATCCAGGGTCACCCAAGACTTCAACAAGGCTGTAGCTCTTTCCTTAGATCCCTGTAAGTGGGCCAGCCGGTCAAATAGGTTGCTAATTTTTCTCATAAAATGGGATGTGTCTTGGCTTGGGTTGAAAGAAGCCATATTCCCATTTTTTAGATAATGAACATGAATCCACTTGGTCCACAGTGAGATCTTCTCATCTTGTAGGAACCAAATGTATTTGCAAAGAAAAGCTGAATTCCAAGCATGCAGATCTCTAAATTCCAAGCATGCAGATCTCTAATACCCAGCCCTCCTTCCTGTTTAGGTTGACATAGCTTAGACCATGCGACAGGAGGAGGTTTTCCTTGCCATAAAAAATTCCTGCAGAGAGTGATGATTCTATGTAGCACAAGCTTAGGAACAGCAAAAATGGATAGCCAGAAACCCAGTAGGCCTTGCGTCACAGAGTTCAGGATTTCCAGCCTACCTGCAAAGGAAAGAGAATTTGCATTCCATAGCTTCAGCTGCTCACATAGAGAATTAATAAGGTTCTCATAATCCATGGGCCTCAATTTACAGGGGTTCAGGGGGACCCCTAGATATCTGAAAGGGAAGCTGCCCCTTTGCATTTTTGTAAGTGCTAAAATCTCCTGCTGCGGCTGGTCCTTTACTCCAGCCATGAAAATTTGAGATTTATCAGGGTTCACAGAAAGGCCAGAACACCTGCTAAAATCTTCAAGGCCCTGTAACAGAGTCTGAACTGAAGTAGAGTCACCCCTGCTGAACAAAATCAGGTCATCTGCAAAGGCTAGATGCAGCAGGTTCAGCTTCCTGCATTTGGAATGGTAGGAAAACCCCTGCCCCTGTGCAAGCTGCTTGAGATGCCTGCTGAAATACTCCATGCATAGAACAAACAGGTAAGGGGACAGTGGGTCTCCTTGCCTAAGCCCTCTTGCACCCTTGAAGAAACCAAACAAATTGCCATTTAGTTTCAGAGAAAAGCTGGTGGTAGAGACACACTCCATCACCAATTCTGTAAACTCTGGTGGGAATTTGTAGGCTTTGAGGAGGTCGTTAAGAAAGCTCCAAGAGAGAGTATCATAGGCTTTTCTGATATCTATCTTGAGCATACATTTTGGGGTAGTTCTTTTCCTCGAGTACTCCTTCAAAAGCTCTTGAACAAGCAGAATGTTCTCTGACATCACTCTCCCTTTGACAAAGGCTCCTTGTTCTGGGCTTATTATGTCGTCCAAGCACTGAGCAATTCTGTTTGCTAAGAGTTTAGCAATGACCTTGTACATGGTGTTGCAGCAGGCTATAGGTCTGAACTCATTGACAGAGGATGTCTGGCCATGTTTGGGGATCAATACTAGGTTTGCATGATTGACCCTCTTCAAGAGTCTTCTAGAAGTGAAGAACTCCATTACAGCAGCACAGAACTCTTCCCCAATAATTTCCCAAGCTTCCTTGAAGAATTTAGCTGAATATCCATCAGGGCCAGGAGCTTTTGAGTCACCCAGGGAGAAGAGGACCTTTTTAATCTCTGCAGTAGTGACTGGCCTCATAAGTGCTTGAGTGTGCTCTTCTGTGATAGTGTGTCCTGTGGATATAATTGTGCTGTCCATCTCTGTATATTGTATCTTCTTCCCCAGGAGGTTCTGGTAGAAGTCCAGAAATTCCTCTTCCATCTCCTGATCAGAATGGGTGGGCTGTCCATCTTCCTTCCGAATCTGGATAATTCTGCTCTTAGCCTGCCTGGCTTTGAGCATATCAAAGAAGAACTTGGAGTTTTGATCCATGTTGAACATAAATTTGTTTCTATTGATCTGAGAAACAAAACTGTCTGCGGCTCTCTTCAAAAAACAGGCCTTCCTCCTTAGTGCTTCAAGAGTCTCCAGGTTCTTCAAAGAGGGTTGGGCCATGACAAATTCTTGAGCTGCCTTGAGTTGATTTTCTGCAAGGTTAGCTCTAGCAATAATATGATCAAACTCATATTTATTCAACCTTTTTAAATCATGTTTCAGCAAGGAAAGCTTCATGCAAAAATTGAATTGGTGAGTACCACAAAAGGAGAACCTCCAGTTTTTGCAGACTACCTCCTTAAACCTGGGGTGGATGCTCCACATATTGTAAAACTGAAAAGGTTTATGTCTTTTCGGTTGCATCCCACAGTTAATGATGCATGGAGAATGGTCAGAAGTGCTCCCTGGTGGCAAAAACTTTGCAGTGATAAGATGGCCAGCAGCAAGCCCCTCAGCATTTATCATGGCTCTGTCCAATTTGCACTTCACCTTGTGGCCAAGGAAAGTGTGAAAGCAGCCTGTTGCAGGAAGATCAGATAGCTGAGCCACCAAGCAGCATTTTTTGAAGTCTGCAGTCTCATAATCTGTGATGGGTCTAGAGCCACTTCTATCAGCAGAATTAAGGGGACAATTAAAATCCCCTCCAACTAACCAGGGCCCCTTCATAGATCTGGCTAACATTGCCAAAGTCTCCCATAAAATCTTTCTGTCCTTAATGGTATACAGGCCATATACCACAGTTAGGGTTATGTTGAGTCCTGATTTGATATCCTCCACTGAACCAGTAATAGATTGGGGTGATACCTCCTTGAGCTGGAACTTAATGAGGTTTGGGTTCCAAAGGAGGATAATTCTTCCATTAGGATGGTGGCAGAAATTCTCATGGTGCTTCCATCCCTTGAAGAACTTATCCACCATGAGCAATAATTTCTATTTATCCAATTTGGATTCCAGAATACCAACAATAGAACAATCATATTCTTTGTACAAAGCCCCCAGAGCTTTTTGTTTCAGGGGAGAGCTCACTCCCCTTAAATTCCAGATGAGCAGATTCATGAGATTTTCCCAGGCCTAGATAGCCTTCTCATGGGACCCCTTTTGATCTGCTTATAGGTTGGCATCCTCCTTTTCCTTCTCGCAGCTTTGGTAATCACCTGCTGCCACCCACTAACATCCACATCCTCCTGTTGCATAGGCTTCTCCAAATCCCCCTCTTGCTGTGCTACAGGAGGGTTGGACACCATGGCCTTAGTGGTCTTCTGTTGAGGCATGTGGTCCTCCCCTGGAGCATTCTTTTTGCCTGGATTCTGAGTTCCAGGCATTTCTTCCACAACTGGGCTTTGTAGGTCAGCCCCCACATTCCTGGTTGCTCCTCTCTTGCTGGTCTCGACTTTGTCTGCTGTATCTAGCTCTGAAGTGGCACTTGGCTTCTTAGGCTGTGCCCTTTTTCCTTTGTTCCGTTCAGTATTCTGCTTTGCCTGCATAGATTCAACATTGAGGGGGGGTGCTTGCTTAGCTACTGAAACATGATTGACAATATTGTCCCTCTTGTTTTCCTGATTCTTCCCACAATTATTTTCCAGATGCCCCAAGGTTCCACAACAGTTACAGACTAGGGGCAGGTCTTCATATTCAATGATCTGCGTGTATTCCTCCTCCTCTCCCCTTACTTTGACAGCTGTAGGGAGCTTCCCTTTCACATCAATTTCCACCAGCACCCTGCCATATTCAATTTTTGACCTCTGCAAGGTGAAGTCATCCACCAAGATTGGCCTGCCTATATAGGAAGCTATCTGACTTATAGCCCCACAATTCCAGAGTTCTAAAGGCAAGTTGACAAGCCTCACCCACACAGGGATTTTTGTGATTTCCTCCTTGCCAAAGGAAAATAACTTAGGTATTTCCTTAAGCACAAAGACCTTCCCTTTGACTATGTAAGGTCCCCCAGCTAACGCTTTATCCTTTTCTGCCAAGCTCTCAAATTTTAGGACCACCCATCCAGAACTATGAATGATATATTTGAATGGGAGTTTCATAACATGCTTAGCCACTCCCAGGTTGTACCTGTCTGGTTTGATCCCAACAAAACAGCCCAGCAAGCAAGCTCCCCAGGCTTCATCCACAGAGTGGATGTTTTCCTTAGAGACACACACCACCTCACCCTTGGGTGGTATATAGTTACATTTTTTTACTGAAATGCTGGGAAAAAGCTCTGCAAAGGATTTATTCATTGTAGGGGGTACCTGAGGTGGAGTTTTCCTTCCAGGATGACCCCCATTGTTGCCCAATTGATTCTACACATCAGTAGCTGCTGCAGTACCTGTTCTACCATCCAATTCAGCTTCAGAATCTGAGAGTAAATCAGGCATAGAGGAGATTGGCTCTTCCATACCCATCCTGGCAGCTCGAGCAGTCGACTGCCGCTTGTATTGTTTCAGCTGGGCTTGAGTTTGATCACCCGAATTGGACAAATTAGCATCCAAAGGCAGGTTGAGGCCATGCTGCTGCTCGACAGAGGGAGTTTGAACGACTTCCAATCCCAATTCAGCTGCCTGAGTTTGGTTATCACCCTCTCTGTCAATTAGGGCAAAATTCAGCTCCCTCGAAGCTGAATTTGTCACAGGGGAGCCATGAGAGGAAAAGTTGCTGGACTGAGCTGAAGTCGAAGCTCCAGTGTGCTTCTTAGCTCGACCTCTAGTGTTCACCATAAGTTCGAAACCCACAGAACAGAAGACCGAACGAAGGAGGAGAAAAAGAAGACAGAACGGGAGTCACAGTGCAGGGGAAGGTTCAGCTATGTGCTCGATGGAACAAATAGTCAGCTTCCTTTTTCAGTCGCCATAGCAGGGGCTCGAAAAGGGAGAGACTAAACCGAGCATCGCTTATTAAATTGTATGATAATCTAGCTTAATGACTAGATATTTCATGGGTTATGCCTATATATATGGCATACATACGACCTTGTATGAGAATAGAGTGTAATGTTGAGTAATAGAATTCTCTTTGTGAGTTTCAGTTGTTTTGATATTCTTTGTGAATTGAAGTTGTGCATGTTCATTCATCTTAGTGAGTTTGGATTTATCTTTGAAGATATACTTTGTGAATATCTTCACAGTTATTCTTACCTTTGGAAGTCTACTTCCTGTCTTCTTCTCGAGGGATTCCAAGTGAGCAAATCTTTGTGAATCCTTAGTTGGTAGTTTCGGAGTGTTTACTTAGTGAAATCACTTTTATTCATATCCATTTCCTACCCTTTGAGTTCGAATTTCATCATTCAAATTGGGGTTAAAATATGATGGTGCTTGCATGTTGGAGGGGGCATGTAGATCCACGTCAGATTGACTACAGTTTATCAAAGAGAAGCTAGAGGAAGGAACTATCTGCCTACCTGAGCAGATGGCTGATGTTGGCCTCTCAAAATGATGTGAGGTTTTAGACAGCAAGTTGGGCATGATTGATATCTATACATCAATGCGGAGGGACAGTCAGACAACAGAATTTGTTTCATTATTTTTACTTGAACATTTATCCTGGACTTGGTATATGTTCTAATGTTGTTGTTCCTATTTTCCTAGGGTTGTTGCCTAGGTCCTAGAGTTGTTTCTTGGTTTGTGGGAAACTCCAAATGGGCAGAGTAGTTATTTTACTAGTGATTGTCTCAAACTGATAAATATCGTACGCTATTGTGGATTATATATGATTCATGTCAGAGAGGTATTTTTCACAAGTCCTAAACCATTTGCCCTAGCTTGACATCCTACACCAGTTTAGAGTGAATGTATTACCTATAGAAACCAGGAACATTTTGGTGTTAATCATCCCCTCACACTAAGTCCTATATCCAATGGCCACTCTCTTACTAAGTCCCTGCCATAATCAGCTTCTCACTTACCTCCATCTACAACAGCGCTTAAATTGTAAATTTAACCTTGGACCAAAGATGTTACATGACCATCCTATTACATGATTAGACTAACACATATGCCGAAGAAACATATGGTGAAAGGGCTTGCACCCGTATTTAGGATGTATTTCATAGTATTTTATGCTCTAGTACAAAGTAGATATGAAACGAAGCCTTGTGATAATGGAATAAGCCCAATACATATTAGATGTTTAATCCATACACAAAATGTCTGATACATTTCTATTTTCTGATATTTTATCGTAAATTAATGATATTATATTTATTGTGAAAATAAATTGTATCACAAAATATAATTTATCTTCAACAAGGACAGCATTAGTATGAATGTACAGAAACGGTAATCTCTTGTACAAAACAAACAAAAGCCTCTTACAATGGACCAAGCAATGTCAGGAAGCTGCGAAGTCCCAAATAGCTAGATGCAACTCTGGCAAAACTCTGACAAGAAAAAGGCAAATGATAAATTTTGCGCAAAAATAGTTGAGCAACAGAGATGAATTTGGTAAAAAAAAAAAAAAAACCAAAACAAAGGCATGTTCATGGTAAATTATTAACATAAGAACTAGTCTATCCAAATTTATGTATCACGAAGGTGTGTGAAATATCACAAGGAACACTGCAAAATCAAGAAGGATGAATGAAGCTATATCACTAGGTTTTATAACACTGCACCATTAAGCTACTAGATAATTTCACATCAATCTGGTTATTTATTTGAATGACTTTTTGCAGAGGCTTCAATTATTATAAGATTAATTAATACTGTAGATGTTTTTAGTGGATTAGTGACGTAGGGCTAAACTCATAGCCTCGGGTATTCACACAAAACCACACTCAACTTCTTGCTAACTCTGAATTGAAAAGTAAAACCTAAGGTCATATTTATAGGTAAAACTAATACCAAAATCTTACGTAATAAAATAAAATCTAAATGAATTAAATATCTAATAAATAAAATCATATTAAGATAAAAAATAAACCAATAGTCTATATAATACTCATAGATCTCCTTATCATGCGACACCTATGGAAAGAGGCATATTCAATTATCCATATGGGTCTGAACCTCCTTTCTTATAGTTTGGGATCAGACTACAAGCCCTACAATGAAAAGGCACATAGACTACATTTTCCTCGCTAGTAAAAACCTCAACCTCGAACTTCGACCAACACCCCTCGATACTCATGGGTCCATAACATCTTCAATCTTCATATGAGTCTAATTGAACACCATTCCTTGGGAACCTAGACTAAATCATCCCAATCTTATTAGTAACTTCATTGTGGGTAGGACAATGTCTATCAATATGGCCACGCTCATCACAGATATAACATCTCATTGAATTGCAAACCATTAGGTGGACTAGTGGGCCACCAGTATGAATTTTTGAAAGATTGCTGCCAATAAGTAGCCTTTAGCTCTACATCCCAAGCAACTGAGGTAACATGGTTAACTGAACAGAAATTTCATCCCTTTCGAACAAAATATCTTCACAAAGATCACCATCGAATTCTCTTGAAGAGTACACCTCGCAGCAAGTTTTTTTTGGTAAATAATTGTTGAAGAATTGACCATTGACTACCAATGTAGATATTATAAGAAGATAAAAAAAAGCTACCTAAGACTTGGTGTCGAGTGAGTTAGTCAAAAATATTAGCTGGTATATTAAATCCAGATTATTAGGAATTAGTTAGTATCTTTTTCTTTTCTTAAAAGTTAGGCAGAGTCGGCCATCTGCAAGGTTATATATACGTGTATAATCTGGTGTACTGAGTATCGAATAAATAAGAAAGAAAAGAGAGAATCGATCATTAAAAACTCTGTTTTTACAGGGTATCAAAGCCCAGTTACTTCAGCCGTCAACCCAAAACATGATGGATGCTACTTCTCAATCCTCTAAGAGTGAACCTCACCTTATAACTCGAAACATACTAGAAAATCATCCAATCAGATCACAACAATTAGGCTGAATGGTGATAATTTTCTCCAATAGTCTCAATCTGTTCGTATGTATCTCAGACAAGGAGGAAAGATAGGCTACATCACAGAAGATAATAAACAGCCTGACATGAAGGATCCATCCTATGCTAGTTGGGAGGCTTAAAATTCCATAGTAACAACGTGATTGGTTAATTCTACGGCTGAAGAGATAGGTTCTAATTATCTCCATAATTCTACAACAAAAGAATTATGGGAAAATGTCTCACTAATGTACTCTAACTTAGGGATTCAATCTCAAGTTTATGAATTAACCCTTCAACTTGGAGATATTCGCCAAGGTGAAGTATCTGTAACTAAATACTTTAACCATCTTAAAAGAATTTGGCAAGACCTGGACATTTTCAATGATTACAAATGGAAGTCACCCGAGGACTGCAAGCATTACAAGAAGATGGTGGATGAAAACTGAGTATTTAAGTTACATGCAGGCTTAAACATTGAATTTGATGAGGTTAGAGGTCAAATTATTGGAAGAAATCCTCTAACTCCAATAAGTGAGGTATTTGTAGAGGTTCGTAGAGAAGAAAGTAGAAGGCAAGTGGTGCTTGGAAAGAAAGCTATTGGAACAATCGATTCTATAGAAGGATCATCTCTAGCTATCCCTAAGGCTCAAGTCAGTAAAAAATTCACACAGAATCAATGGATTGACAAGAATAACCTGCGCTGCAATTGTTGTGGGAAACCTCACCACACCAGAGTAACTTGTTACAAGTTAAATGGTAAACCATCCAGAGTGAATAAATCCGATCAGCCACACACGCCCAAGGCTAATGAGGCTGAGTCATGTATTCTAAGTAAAGAACAATTAGAGAAACTTCTTAAACTGCAAAAATCAAATTCTTCACCTAATACTCTTGTCGGATCTGTGGGACAAACAAGTAGTAATTCTCTGGCATTCTCAGTTCTAGGAAAATATAATCCCTAGATCATAGATCAAGGGCATCAGATCATATGACAAGTTGCCCTTACTCCTTTAATTGCTACTATCCATGTTCTAGTATTGATAGAATAGCTGATGGTAGTTTTTCATCTATTGCTGGAAAAGGAAACATTAAAGTTTCATATATCATTACCTTACATTCTGTTCTACATGTTCCAAAACTTGCCTGCAATCTCCTATCCGTAAGCAAATTATCTAGAGACACTAAATTCACCACAATTTTTCTTTCTTCCATCTATGCTTTTCAAGACCAGAACTCGAGGAAGACAATTGGAACTGCTAGAGAGATAAATGAACTCTACTACTTTGATGAAACTTCTTCCAATTATAAAAGGACTCAAGGGTTAATTACTACAAGTTCAAGCTCTATCTATGACCAAATTATGTTATAACATAGAAGGCTAGGACATCCTAGTTTTTCCTATCTCAAACACTTGTTCCCTAAAATATTTAAATGAATTAATTGTTCAAATATCCATTGTGAGGCTCGTCACTTGGCTAAATATCATCGCATTTCTTTTCCTATAAAATCCTATTCTAGTTCCAAACCATTTTATCTTATTCATAGTGATGTTTGGGGTCTATCTAAGGTTAATAATCTTTCTAGAAAAAAATGGTATGTCGACTTTCAATGATGATCATGCTAGAACTTGTTGGGTTTAGTTGTTAGAAAAAATTTGAAGTTGAACAAAGATTTAAGGATTTTTTTCCCCATGATTAAAAATCAGTTTCAAACCAAGATTAGTATACCACGATCAGATAATGGGACTAAGTACTTTCATTAATATTTCAGAACTTTCTTAACCTATAAAGGAATTATTCATCAATCAACTTGTCGAGACACACCTCAACAAAATGGAATTGCAGAAAGAAAAAATAGGCACCTTCTAGAAGTAGCTAGAGCTATTATGTTCTCTATGAATGTTCCTAAATATCTTTAAAATGCTCGTCTTACTGCCTGCTATCTAATAAATAGAATGCCATCTTGAGTCTTAAATTATGAAACGACACTAAAGGTTCTAAACAACTGCTTTTCCAATATCTCAATCTCCCTTTATGAGTATTTGGTTGTGTTTGTTATGTTTATAACCAAATGTTTTTTTATCAAAGTTGGATCCAAAAGCTGAAAAATGTATTTTCCCAGGTTATGCGTCTAATAAAAAAGGATACAAGTGATTTAACCTGGTTACAAAGAAATTTTTTTAGAGCATAGATGTCCATTTTGTTGAGAACCAATCTTTTTTCCATAAAAATTCTCTTCAGGGGGCAAACGCTGATAAGGAAGATGATTTTTGGGAAACTATGCATATTTTACCTTCTTTTTAAGAGCCTTTGATTGAAACAATATCAAAAATAGTGTAAGCTAGTGATATTGTATCAGAAACAGGGGAAGAAGTTATGTATCATAGCCCTAAGCTCTAGGTTTATGCCAGGAAGAATTTTCACAAATGTACTGATGATCCAATCATTACTCAAGCAGAAGCTCAATTCGATTCCCCAAGTAAAGATCTTATAACTCAGAGTAATCCTTCATTTATTCATATTTCTCCTCTATCTACTGATATAACTCATTTATCCACTTCTAATCTTAAAATTCCAATTGCTTTAAGAAAAGGTATCCGAAAATCCCCAAAACACCCTATTACAAACTACTAGTCTTTTGAAAAATTATCCCATTCTCATAGAGCTTTTGTGTCTAGGATCACTAATCTATTTGTGCCCAGAAATGTACAGGAAGCATTAGATGATTCAAATTGGAAGAATGGTTGTGATAGAATAGATGAATGCTCTTAAGAAAAATAACACATGGAGCATTGTTCTGATGCAAATGGGTATTCGCAATGAAGTGCAAGGTCGATGGAAGTGTAGAAAGATACAGAGTGAGACTTGTAGTGAAAGGATTTACTCAAACTCATGGCATAGACTATCAAGAGACTTTTCTCCCCGTTGCTGAGATTAATTCTATAAGAATTATTCTTTTCCTCGCAGTCAATTACAACTGGCCACTTTATTAATTGGATATAAAAAATGTCTTCCTGAATAGAGACTTACATGAAGAAGTCCACATGGATCTACCACCTAGATTTGAAGAAAGCCTCGGAAGAGGTAAAGTTTGCATGTTGAGAAAATCTTTATATGGGCTAAAGCAATCACCGAGAGCCTAGTTTGAGTGATTTGGAAATGCAGTAAGGCATGGCTTTACAAAGTCAAGTTGATCACATTATTTTTTGAGCATTCCATTTAAGAGAAAATAGGTATCTTGATAGTTTATATAGATGATATTATCATGACTGGGGATGACGTGTATGAGATTCACATAATAAAAAATAAGCTGGAGGCTGAATTCAAAATCAAGGACCTTGCGAAGCTTAAATATTTTCTTGGGATGTAATTTGCAAGATCAAAAGAGGGAATTTTCATCAACCAACACAAATACATTTTAGATTTACTCAAAGAGACGGGGATCTTAGGTTCTAAAGTTGCAGGAACTCCAACAGATCCAAATGTTAAACTAAAAGTAGTAGAAGCAAATGAGGCGGTGGATTGAGAACGCTACCGAAGATTAGTTGGGAGATTAATTTACCTTTCACACACGACTTATTATAACATTTGCAGTGAGTGTAGTCGGTCAGTTTATGCATTCACTTAGAACTACTCATTTTGAAGCAATGCTTAGAATTTTAAGATATCTTAAAGGAACTCTATGGAAAAACGTCTTGTTCAAAAATAGGGGTCATGTCCAAATTGAAGCCTTAATAGATGTAGATTGGGCGGGAGATATAAATGATAGAAAGTCTACCTCAAGTTACTGCATTTTTGTAGGAGGATATTTGGTTATTTGGAGGTGCAAAAAGCAAATTGTTGTGGCAAGGAGTAGTGCAAAGGCAAATTTCGTGCTGTTGCTCATGGATTTTGTGAGGTGTTATAGGTTAAAAGACCTCTAAATTTACTAAAGATTCATACGCCTATACCTGTGAAAGTCTATTGTAATAACAAATCAGCTATTTCAATAACTCATAACATAGTACTACATGATAGAACGAAGCATGTAGAAGTGGACAAACACTTCATCAAGAAGAAGATAGACAGTGGAATAATTTGCATGCCGTACGTGCCCACTATTAGTCAAATAGCATACATACTCACCAAAGGGCTTCCTAAGACACAACATCATAAATTAGTCAACAAGCTTGCCGTGAATGATATTTTCATGCCAACTTGAGGGGGAGTGTTGAAGGATTAACCATTGACTACTAGTGTAGATATTATAGGAAGATAAAAAAGTTGTATCCTAAGACTTTGTGTTGAGGGAGTTAGTCAACCATATTAGCTAAAATATTAAATGTTGAGGGAGTTAGTCAACCATATTAGCTAAAATATTAAATCCAGACTATTAGGAATTAGTTAATATTTTTTATCTTTTCCTAAAAGTTGCAAGTTTATATATATGTGTATATTATGGTGTACCGAGTATCAAATAAATAAAAAAGAAAAAAGAGTATTGATCGTTAAAACTCTCTGTTTTTACAATAATAATGATTTTATTAATACCAAAGTGTATTATGTACATCAAAAATTTTCCATAAACTCCTTTAGGAAAAAAATCAAAAGTACATAAAACTTTGCTATACATCAGTTGCCTCGTAGCTCTACTAAAACGTGTATGAATCTCCAAAATTGTGTTGTTATAATCTTTCTTGGGTGAGTTACTTAGTTCTGAAATATTACTCCATTTCTTTCCCTACATGTTCTATATACCACCACCATAATTGTTGCTCTTACAACTTCCATCAAGCCTCTCCTTTTTGTTGTCATGTTGAGCCATCTTGTAAGTAAACCCAGCCCAACTACTAGGTTGATAGCGGATTCATAGCCAAGTAGAACAACATTGCCAACAAGTACGAGCAAAATCACATTGAGTGAGTAAATGGTTGAGATCCTCCATTTTAAGGTTACAAATTCCACACCTATCATCCTATGTAATCCCCCATGATTGAAGTTTGCTTTTTGTCAGTAAAGCAGCATGACACATAAGCCATGATCAGCTTATGCCTTGGGAGACCATCGTGATACCAAACTACAAGGTCCCAAGGCTTCCTGCTATCTCAGGATCGAATTAATTCATATATCTTTCGGCTACTATATTGCCCATTATGAATACATGCACTAGATTCAATGTCAGAAGTAGAGTGCTCCTCGAACTCGTTAGGTTCTTCAAACTCCAAGGGTGGTGAGCTTTACTTTGGAAGCTCTCCACAACCACACCTGTGATATATGCTTCATAAATCCACTTTATCCAGAGAATCTCTCCATGCTCCACTATCTGCTAAAGATATTTCCCAACAACTACTCTATTACACCATAAAAATGATAGATGCCCACACCTCCTTCATCCTTTGGTAGGCACATTTTCTCTCATACTAATAGTTTCAACTCGCTTCAAAACCTTTTTTACAAGTAAAAACACTTGAGCCCAAAAATGATGGATTCCCATGAGGACTAAATTAATGAGTTGCAGTCTCCCAACACGGCTCAAGTGCTTGGTTGTTCAGTCGGTAAATTTTGGTACCATCTTATCTATTAGGGGGTGGGTTAATGGATTGACAATGATGCACTAGGCAAAGGTATACCTAGGTATCTAAAGGGTGACCAGCCTTTTGTATGTCTCATTATTTCAAGAATTTGCCTCGTTATAGTAGGGCTAACACCACCAAAGTAGGCATAGCACTTAGTTAGGTTTGCTTTGAGATCAAATACTTAAGCAAGCTCTTCTAACTTCCCCATTAACAATCTAGTGAATTTGGTATTACCTATGTTGAAGATTAGTAGATCATCAGCAAAACAGAGATCTATCAACATGACATTACAACATCCAAGGTGTTTAATAAATTCGGGTAAATCTCATAGTTGATGTAGGCTTCTGTGCAAACACTCCATTCCCATGGCAAAAATATACATAGTTATGGGGTCATCTTGCCTCAATCCTCTTTTACTGGCAAAAGGAGCCAGGGAACCATGTACATTCAAAGAGAGTCTAACTGTGGTAACACATTACATCACTCGAGTCACAAAAAACTATGGAAAACCATAAGCCAAGAGTATTTGTCTCAAAAAAGGCCACTCCATGCTATGATAGGCCTTCTATATATACACTTTAAGCATTAATTTTAGGAGTCACTTGCTTCCTATTATAGTGCTTGGTCAGTTCATAGGCCATTAGCACATTGCTACTCGATGTCATCTCTTAACAAAAGCAGCTTGCAATCAATCCACAATCTCAGGTAACACCTCTTGCATTCTGCTAGTTAATGTCATGGAAATAATTTTATACAGCAGATTGCAATCAGCCTAAAATCCCTATATTTCATGGCATTTGGAATTTTCAGAATCAAAGTAATTGAGGTGTTATTTACCTCAACAGGTTCCAAAGCACCAGAATTCTCTTAATGCAGCTTTGATGCCTATGCCTACAACATGCCAATGTTTTTTGTAGAAATAAGCGTGGAGCCCGTCACGTCCAGGACTCTTCAAATAACCCACAGAGAAAACTGCAGCCTTTACTCCCTCATCAACAAAAATCTACTTTGATTTGATAAGCTTCTCTGTCTGCATAGAGTTGAGTCAATTCCCAACATATGATGGTTGCAGGTATCGAGCAATGCCTTATAAAAGGCCACCATCTCCTTGCTAATCAAATCTCCAGTTACATCTTGCCCATCTTCCACCGGGATCCTATGAATCCTACTATAGGTATGACTCCCTTCCACATTTGTGAAAAAGCAATGGTTATTTTGGTCACCCAATTGTATATAATCTATATGGGTTTTTTGCTGATAATAAGATCTTCCTCTCTTCCGCTCTATCTACTTCTCTTCCTCCGATTAATTGTTCATCTAAAGGGTTTTCTTGCAGTTGCAGCTTCACTGCTTCCTATTGCATACGTTCTTGCTCTTTCTAGGTAATGACATGTCCCCAAGTAAGTTGTTTTAGTTTCTGTTTCAAAATTTTCAACTAATTTTCAACTTCAACTTCTGAATCACTCTAACATCACAGCAAGTTTCTAATACTCCCAGCCATAGTATTAAAAACATGATCAGACTGTCGATCTGACCAGTGAATCAGCAAACCAGTCTGTTCACTAGTACAATTCCATGTAGCAATTCTCTGAAACTCAAAACTAGTGAAAATTACCAGTTGAAACATATGAACCGCTCAAAATCAACCAAAAAAACAATCAGGGTGGATTTGAATATAGTTTAATTTTTTACATATTTCATATTTTTTTACCTAATATGTACTACTAGTTCAACTACTAAACTAATAAATCAATAATGATACTAGTTCTATTTTTAAAATTATGATCCCAGGTATATGACTCAACATCTTGACTCTCCATAGATAACTTGCATGCTTGTTGATAGGTATGAATTTGGCAACCATTAACCATCTTAGTTGACCCTAATCAACAACTGGATCAAGCTAATGGAATCTGAGGCTGAAGTAAGTGGCAGCCATTTAACCTTTTTCCTCCTCCAAGACCTTTCAATGCAAAAATATTTTCAACCATGTTGAACCATTTAAATAGCTTATCCCGGTCTTCTTCTCCGTCCAATCCAGAAGGACAAACTTCACACCATAGCTAGCTGGGAATTATGGCTGATGATGTGTAGTTAGAACTCAGATAAAGCACTATGTATTTGAAAAACGGTGAAAAGTAGGCAAAGCAAGAAGATCTAAATCTTTGAGGCCCTTTTGATTAGCACACTCCCTGAATGTGGAGAAGGAACAAAATCTCCTTAACATCATTCTGAAGCAATTACTTTTTCATGCATATTTTTAGCCTCAAATATTTGATCAACCTTCAGCTTTTAGGCCTAACATTGTTCATTCTTGAACATGGTGAATAACAAAAATAACAATAATAAAATAAACTTTCATTTTAAACTATTGACTATTTTTTTATTTTTTCTTTCTTTTCCCTAATAAGCAAACTTAAACATTGTAACTCTTTCTTTCCAAAATAGAAAAAGAACTAAGATTTAAAACATGAGTTTCTTCTCTTTGTACCTATAGTGGTTGGATCTAGCAGTGGACACTACTGGTGCCTTCAAGCATCGACCTCACTAGTGTTGCAAGCCGACAACAACACAAGCCAAGGTCAAAACTGATCTGGCAATGACCAATGTGTAGAATAGACAATGCTGGAAAGAAGGGCAACAACAATGGCTTAATCTCCCGAACGGCAATGAGCATGTTGGTGGGTGGGAATCAGTGAGGGTAGAGCAGCAACCGTCGAGGTTATGCAACAATAACACTGAGATCTGGTAGTGCTTGATATGATGGTGTGTGAAGGACATTAAGGTTATCTAGTGGACATTATTGAGGGTTCAAGCGCACACCGACGTTGATTGGTAGCAAGGAAAATGGGAGCTATGATAGAGTTTAAGGTTACGGCTTGTCATGTTTGTAATTTGCTTGAGAGTTACACCATCAAATTTTAGGACCATTTTTTCTTTAGCGTGCATAGTAGGTTCTAACATCAAATTGACGACCCAGATTGAGTTTGGGCTCAAATACCAAACTAATGTAAGGCAAAGCTCTTAGCCTTGAGTTTTCACACAATCAAACTCAAATTCCTATTAACTCGACTACAAATTGAAAAGGACATCATAAGGTCGTATAAACCAAATTATTATCAAAATCTTACATAATAAAATAAAATCTAAATGAAATAAACCCAGATAAAATCATAATAAAATAAAATAAACTAATATAATATATTATACTCTTAGCTAGTGTTGCATGGAAACGAGGACACACACACACACATATATATATAGATATCCTAGATATTTATCTTATATCTTTTTAGACTAAATAAAATATCTCCATAACCACCCACCAAATATCATAATAATATAAAACTTATTTAGATTGTAAAATATGACCACTCATATAATATAATTATACTTAAAACAAATAATTAACCATACAATGATGGGCCATGAGTCCATGACTCATTCTAGCAGGAGGTAACTTGAGTTTTGTACAATAGTGGGTTTTAATGAAAACAAAGAATAAAAAAACTGAAACCCTACACAATTAAAAGAGGCATCCAAGTCAAATCACTCCAACCATGGTTCAACATGAGCAACAACCATAATTGCTTGCTACTACATCCATGTTTATGCTCGCGGGCACTACAACATCATCCACAATGCTCAAACTTGCTCTCTTTTTCCTCTTCCGCACTTGTTGCTTGCTAACTTGTTAGTGTTTATGCTCACTACACATCCAGCCTTGGTGCTCTACCACGATTCTTCTGCTCCTCTTCGCCCTTGAGGTTGGCTTCTGCTTCAATTGTGTTGGAAAATTCGATCCTAAAGAAAAATTTAGATGCAAAACATCTTGGGACAATTTGGGGAGTTTCTCTTTGTTTTTTTGTTTGTAAAACGTGTTGAGGACACAAAATGCAGCCTCCTACATGTTTCTGTGAAACACAACCCTTAAGCCTCCTCATCCTACGAGACCTGCAAAGGGAGGCATATTTGTGTGGACCTAAACCTCCTTTATTATTGTTTGGGCTCAAGCAACAAGCCTACAATAAAGAGGCACACAAACTGCATCAATAAGGGATTCCTTTTTTCTTGCCATACTTCTCATGGTAACTTGTTAGCAATGGATTGGATGACTGTGATAAGAATATTAGGTTTTAGGCATTAAAATTGGATTTTGAGTAGAGGATTTGTCATTGTTGATGCAACCAACAATGAATAAAAGAAAATTTGTAAAAGGAAATTTGAACATTAATTTTCCAGCCATTAAGAATGCTATATTGGTTGGATTATTTCATGATCCCTAATTTAAGGATGTACAAGAACAAAATATTTCTTCTTTTTCTTGTCAGTTCCCAACATTTATCTAACCTAGTTAAGCTTAAAGACATTGATGCACCTCATTGTAGGGCTAGCTATGCCTTTGAAATATTGGAAGGGAGATTTAGGTCCAAATGTTTTGTAAGTCCCATTTGTAGATCCTGCCATAAACCCTAGATAGTCGCATTTAGGGATATTATTAAGATCACTATTGCCATTACTTCTTCCTCTTAGGACCTGTTGCTAGTCACAAAGATATTCAGGAAAAGGTATGTGAGAGTTGTGCGAGTATGATGGGGAGGAGGCTAAAGTCCCCTTGTGATTGGTTGAGAGGTAGGGCTCGGAGAGAGAGAGAGAGAGAGAGAGAGAGAAATTTCTAGGTAGCTAATAATCATAAAGATTGTTTATTCCCAAGAGACCGTTGAATAACAGCCCTTATTGATCGTTTCAAGGTCACTTTAAGTGATAGGATAACAGACCTCTGGATCCTGATGGAAAGTGTCAAGGTCATTGATCATTGAAATGGTTATTCACAAGTTCAACTCCACACAAACTGATTATGAGTACATACTAATGGAAAAGCCTTGTGTGATCTTCTAGAACTTTTATGATACAAATAGACACCCAATTTTTGAGTCTCAAAAGTATCCACCAATTCTATTACAATTTGAGTTCAGATATGAAGTATTGATTTTCTAATTCAAGAATTTTAACAAAACCTATCAAATTAGTAATCTTATAGATAAATTCATCAGAGTTGATGTAAGGACCATAGATGTATCTACGGGAAATCCACCATACTTTAAGAGCAAGCTCACCTCCACAAGGTGTTATTACCAAAAATTTTACTCTTCAATATTTAATAGGTGGGTACTCATTCTATATGCTTTTACTAAGACACTTTTGGTCACCAAAACACCATAGTGACCCTGGACTAAGAGTCCCAAGGTTTTGAAACATAGAGCTATAAAGGAAGCTGCCATGTAAGCCACTTCTAACCAATTGCCTTGTCATCTCTATCTCTAAAGAAGCCTAAGAAATCAACATACATCACATGGATGATTATTTAGAATCAAACCTATAAATCAAGCCAAAAATCTCACTTTTCTCTCTCCTCCTTTTGGTTTTTCCACTTTAAGAAGAACAAAGTTACAACTCCTTCCTATTCTGCCTCTAAGAATGCCTTGATGCTGAGCCAATATTGGCTTCTACAGGAATTTGTTAAGGGAGCTTTGCAACTAGGTCGATCTCCTTCTCCAAGCATAAGAATAAATAGGAATAAAATTGGAACGGGAATTGTGTTTAGTGGCAAATACTGGCTTCCCTATCCTTTTCATCAATGGTGTAAACAACCTTATTTGTCATTTGCTTTCAATATCTTTGGGATTCCGTTGATTATTCAGAAAAAACCCTTTTACAACTGGGTTTGATAGTTCTACTATGTTTATTTAATTTCTTTCAATTATGAAAATAAACGTAGTCCTTTAATCCGTAGTCTAGAATGATCCTTCATTTATCACTTGCTATAACAATTGAGAAATAGTTAGCATTGAATGTCAACCTCGGTATACCAATTCTATAGTGCATTTTAGATTATATTTCAAATATTATGAACTAAGTAGCATCATTATAACTAGTGCTACTAAATTTATTCAGTCTCATTATGCAATTTCTCACATAGCTTGGTTTTCCATCATGCACTGTTATCATTCAAAATCACATCAACCTTGTGGCATTCATCGGTTGGTTTGTTTAAGAGCGTGCAATTCCGTATTTGCCTAATCAACTTTAACGAGGTTAATTAGCATATTGGATGGCAAAAGCTGGAGCCTCATGAAGAGGAAATACATGACTGAATTGGCATATAACCATCTCATATGATGTGTTTGATGTCTCTTCCCCTCTCTATTTTATTTTAACAATTCTACTTCATGGTTCCATTGTATGCACTCACATTAGAAAAAAACCGAAATTTAAAAATAAAAAAAAAAGATTAACTACTAACCTTTTCTGCCGCAACTAAAGTAACTCGGTGCTCCAAATTAGCAACTGCTAAATGTCCACCCTAAAGAATTGAAACCAGATGCAATAAGATTTCAAAAGATCAGAAAATGGAGGAAATATAAGGCAATATAGATGCAGTCGATGTATAAAAGAAAATATTGTGGGTTTCACTTATAGCACATTTCTTAACATGTTTTACCCTGATTTCTTTTAAGACAATCCTTGAAGTCCTCATCACAAGAAATAACTTATGCTTTCAAGTTAAGTTCATGCAGGTGCGTACACCAACCACTGTTTTTATGTAGGACTATTATATAGATTTTTTTTAGTACTATAAAGATTTCTTTGAGCAAGAGGATTCTTAGTCAACTATGTTTCCAAAGGAAACTTAAGCATTGATATTTTCTACCCAAAAAAAAATCTTATCTAGATAATTTTTCTTCTGTATTATAAATAAAAGAATATGCATTCATTTCTAGTATTTATTAAATTACAATCATCAATAAAACTAAAAGATTTCCAACCACCAATAAAATTAGACACTTTTATTTGCCTCATTCAATAGCTTATGTTTCTTATTACTCAATCCAAATTACAACATATCTCATTTTAGCAATTTGCACATTTTTTTTATGAACTAATTAAAATAACCTAAAAATACCACTGACAAGAACTAATTGAAAATCACTGAATTCAATGAATAGATAATGAAAGAAAAAAAGTGAGGGTATATGATGCATATACCAATACAAATTGAGTCAAATTAGGAAGGTGGCTATCAATGGGGGATAACTGAATAAGAAAACAGAGAAGAGGGTGAAGAAAATGGGTTAGATATGATCTTTGGTACCTCCTTGGATCATATACTAACAAGAACCACCTAAGGTTTCAACACTTGGGATAAATCTTGTGAGATTTTAGGATTCAAACTTCAAACTCATGCACTAGAGTTGAAGGTGACTGATTTCTGCTAAGAGATATAAGATAGCCAAATTCTAAGTTTTTCTTTTTTCATTCACGTGTGAGCCCAAAACTTATAGGAGAGTGTTGGGTCTCATTTAGTTGTAATACAACTCAACAAAAAAGAGACTGGTTTGGTTAACTAATCAAACTAGTTAGTTGTCAAAGAGACTAACTTTAACTAGTTTAATTCTAACCAAAACTAAAGTTGACTTTGTACTAGCTGAAACAGAGAAATCAGAATTGTTTGGGACCTTCCGAATGTCTTACATCTGACTTGGGAGGCTCCTTACAAGTTGATAAGCTAAGCTAAGCTAAAAACATCATTAAAAGTAAAAAGTAAAAGTAGTTTTTATGCTAAAGACTAAAAACATTATTAAAAGCATAAAGCAGAAAGCAACTTTTCTGCTGCAAGCCTAAAGTTCCATTATAGCCTGAGCATAGGTTTCTTCCAAAAAAGGTCTACCCCCTCTAATGCTTGTAGCTGTTGCTGCTGCTAGTGCCCACATCTGCCCAGAAAGGCTGGGCAGATGTGGGCTGCTATTGTCGGACCTGAACTGTAGCCTATCCTTGGCTGGGTAGTGAGCCATTTAAGCCAAAAAAATTGAGCCACTAAGGTGCAAAAAGGTGGTGGCTGGATTGGAGTTTTGCATGGCTTTCATGGCTTGGGGTTTAGTTAAACTAATTAGTCCAAGTGAGGAGGTTTTTATGTACCCCTAACTTAGAGAAATTAACAACTAAATTAATATCCTGGATAATGGATGCTCCTACATCAGTATAAGCAAAAGGTGGAATTTGAATTTATTTTTAAATGACTTCTTTTTTATACAAATATTTCCACCTAAAGTGACTTCTAAAAAGGATGGAGTATTAAATATGTGTATGTGTATAAAAGAGAGAGAGAGAGAGAGAGAGAGAGAGAGAATCTATGCAATGAGAAAAATTAAAATTCTCATAGTTTTTTTCTTTGTCAAAATTCTTTTAATTTTATAGGTGATTGTAAATTAGCATATACTAAAATACTTATAAATGCACTATATAAATAAACTTATAATATAAAATATAAATCATCTCATATAGTTAATTATTTTGTGTAGGTGTGTCAAATAATGCAATGGCATCATAAGAATTAAACACTTAATTAGTAATATGGGAAAGTATATGCATAATCATTAGCAAAGTCTAAGCTTGGATTTAAAATATGATACTTTGGTGTGTTCATGCACACCTAAAATTAGGCTCTATCAAATTAATTTGAGTCTTTGTGGACCTAAAGCCTAAAAATATCCAGCTTTAGTGGAATTCAGGTGATGCAGATGTAAGAAATTCAAAGTAATTTTTTTTTTTTGAAAAGTAATTGTGTAGTGATTATATATCAAATCAAAAGAGTTTTGTACACAAGATTAACTCATTCTAGTATATCCACAAGGATAACAAGATCTCTATATGATTTACAATAATAAAAACACTTAATCTGCAAAGTCATCTCTTCAATTATCTCTTGCAAGAGCTAGGATGGTTGTCTAGAGGACCGCTGAAATATTCTCTTATTATGCATAGTCCATATCTTATACAAAGAAGCTGCTGCCAAAGCTCGAAAGAAGTGATTCCTTTGATGAACAATTTGATGATTAACTCCCATGAAAATGATTGTTGAGCACTACCCATCCTATTCACAAGGGAAATCCAAATAGATATTGAGAAATCACACTCATTTTGATGCTGACCAATTTCACATGTGGGAATGGAGTCAAAACCCAAGTGTTGCATGTGATCTCAGGTGAACAACCTTTCGTGCATGATGAGCCAAATGACGTGGCAAGGTGAGATGATTCAAAGAAAAATTTTGGAAGCACACATATTCACGTAAGCACAAGCAGGGAGTATCAAGAATTATCTCATAATATGATTTCATTTTATTAGGAATAATTTTATTCAGATATGATATTATGACATTATATCATAGTATTTTATTCAGACGAGAATTTTATTCAGATATGAGGATGATTTTTTCAGAAGGGTTAAGGTTGACGTAGGCTTCTAAGATAGAACTCTTGATCCAAACCCCTTTTTGGATTGTTAAGGAGAAACAAAAAATAAAATAAAATCATGTTAAGTAATATAGATTATAAACTTGCAGCTAATGCGCATTGTAGGGGTCACAATTTTTAATGAATGTGTCTTCAAACATTTTCCAAAAGGCTGTATAAAAAGTTATTTCTGTGTCTTATATGCCATGAAAGATTTTAAGGAAACAAAGACCTATGTGTACTAATGACTTACAGTTGTTAGAAACGAAATTTTATATGAGTAATCAACATCAAATTATAGAATCAAATTGTAGAATCCTAATATCCCATAAATACACATGCTTCAAAATATTATAGATGAAGTAAAAAAAAAAAAGCCCTTAAAAAACTCATCATTAAACTTCCTTGATCACTAATTATTTTGTAGCAACTAAAAAGTATCCCGAATTGTTGAATTATATGCATACAAAAAAGTTTAAATATGGATTATGCATATAAAAAGGAGAAGAGAGAGATAGCAACACCACAAATGAAAATAAAAAAGGATATTGATGAATTAAATAGACATTAATAAATATGTAACATCACAAAATTTAATACATTTGTTTTACTATGCATATAGAATGTAGACTCTTCCATAAGTAATTTTTCCCCCAACAATTAGTTTAATATCTCTCTTGTTCTTCCTTTGCATCGGTTAGTGATCAATTTATACTATGTACAAAATAATATAAGTTAAGGTTTAGAGTTATGGAAGAAATATAATGGGAATACGAGAGAAAATAGATTATAAGGCAAAAAGATAAAAAAAAAAAATAATAATAGTCAAGATCATAAGATCATTCCCCAGAATCCTACCTATGATTGTAAGATCCCAATATTCTACTACCTTAAAAAAATTCGAATCTTAGAATCATAAAAGTCTAATATCTTAATCAAGAGTATAACAACAATAGCCAGTCCTATATTTGTCAACTTACAAAGGAACCTTTTGCATGCCTTCTAGTGTCTAAAGGTGTGAAGAAGCCCATGTTACTTTTTGTGCCATTCCCCAAGAACGAAATTAACTTCATTCTTGATGTTGAATTTGTTACTTCTTTACTAGGAGGTTTCCATCATGTTAGGGTCAAATGGAAGAATCGCCTTGTGATGAGGATGATCTTCACGACATGGCCCCCACATTTTTAGATGATTCCCTTTGGTCTCACTCACCAAAGTTAAGCTCTTTTTTGGTGAGGCTAATGCGAATTCAGGAAGTTCAAATAAATTTTGGAAGATTAACTCCTGTAGGACATAGGCATAAGCAGGGAATATCAGAAATTATCTTGTAGTAAAGTTTTATATTAATTGGTTTTATTTTATTAGGAATAACTCTATTCTGATATGATATTATTACAATATCTTGTAGTCTGCATGTAAATCCCCTTACACCTTAATGCAATAAGAGAATTATTATCTAATATTGTGAGTGTTTTTCTTCCCTATTCCTCTCAAAATTTCCCATTCCTACATCATTAGGATAATGACTCTCTCCACTGAATATTTTTTATCACAGAGACTCCCACAAAACCTGACCCTGTAAACCATGCACTTGAATGCTTCCTATGTGATGCAGGAGCATCCATTATCCAGAATATTAATTTAGTTGTTAATTTCTCTAAATTAGGGGGACATAAAAACCTCCTCGCTTGGACTAATTAGTTTAACTAAACCCCAAGCCATGAAAGCCATGCAAAACTCCAATCCATCCACCACCTTTTTGCACCTTAGTGGCTCATTGTTTTGGCTTAAATGGCTCAATACCCAGCCAAAGATAGGCTACAGTTCAGGTTCAATAATAGCAGCTACAACTGCACTTTTCTAGGCAGATGTGGGCACTAGCAGCAGCAATAACTACAAGCATCAGAGGAGGCAGACCTTTTTTGGAAGAAAAAAAACCTATGCTCGGGCTATGATGGAACTTTAGGCTTGCAGCAGAAAAGTTACTTTCTGCTTTATGCTTTTAATAATGTTTTTAGTCTTCAGCATAAAAGCTACTTTTACTTTTTACTTTTAATGGTGTTTTTAGCTTAACTTAGCTTATCAACTTGTATAGAGCCTCCCAAGTCAGATGTAAGACATTGGGAAGGTCCCAAACAATTTTGATTTCTCTGTTTTCTTATTCAGTTATCCCTTATTGATAACCACCTTCCAAACTTGACCCAATTTGTATTGGCATATGCATCAAATTGGTATCAAAGCATAGGTTAATTTTAATTGGGTCTTATCCTCTTCTTTTACTTCTCTTTAATCCCGCCCTTTGTCTAAAACCAAACACACACAAAAAAAATATGTTATAGCCTCCCCCCCCCCCCCGCCCTCTTTTTTTTTAACTGAATTCAATCCCTTTCTGCCCCACCCAGCTTAGGGATTTTCTTCACAGTTTAAACCATTATGGGTGATTAACCTAGAGGCTTGAATCTTGAAGAGTCACAAAATATTTATGTCAGAAGAGATCGAGCTATTGAAACTTTGCAACAAGACACTAGAAAACTAGAGCAATCCATTGAGAACATGCAAGAGGAAATGAGGCAGATGTGTACCATGTTACAACAGCTACTTCCTAATGCAAATCCACCAAATCTACGAAGAAAAAACCTAACCCACCATGAAGAAGGAGATGCCAATGGTGTCGAAGAAGGCTCAAGTGAGTTTGGTTCATCCTCTAGTGAATCGTCACTAGAACTAAGAAGGAGAAGCAACGTTAGAAGGGATGATTTTCATGATGTAAGAGCTGAAATCCCTAAGGCAACCACAACCCAGAAGAATTCCTCAGGTAAATGAGGTAAATGAGCTAGCCCTCCACATTTTCAATTGATCACACAGAGAGTTAATGAGTTGCTCATAATCCATTGTTCTTAATTTGCAGGGGTTCAGGGGCACACCCAGATATCTGAAAGGAAAAGTTCCTTTAGGCATGCCTGTCAAGGAGAGGAGCTCAGCTTGAATATGGGGATTGACCCCAGCCATAAACAGATGGGTCTTCAGAGGGTTAACAGTGAGCCCAGAGCATTTACTGAAGATATCCAGCCCCTGGGATAGGATCTTGACTGAGGGTATGTCACCTCTGCAGAAAAGAATTAAGTCATCAGCAAAAGCAAGGTGGGTGAGCCCAATCTTTTTACATTTAGGGTGAAAGGAGAAGCTTTGATCTCAGGAGAGCTTCTTCAGCAGTCTGCTGAAATACTCCATGCACAGCACAAAAAGATAAGGGGATAGAGGATCCCCTTGACGCAACCCTCTAGCTCCTTTGAAAAAGCCAAACAGGTTGCCATTCAGCTTGAGAGAGTAACTTGTGGTAGTAACACATTCCATGATCATGGAGGTGAACTCATGGGGGAACTTGAAGGCCTGCAAAATCTGTTCCAGGAAGCTCCAGGAGAGAGTGTCATAGGCCTTTCTGATATCAATTTTAATCATACACTTAGGGGAGGTTCTTTTTCTATTATATTCTTTCAAAAGCTCCTGGACAAGGTGGATATTCTCTGTCATGAGCCTCCCCTTGACAAATGCCCCTTGTTCTGGACTGATCAGTTTTTCAAGACTTTCAGCAAGTCTGCTTGCTAGGAGCTTGGCAATAACTTTGTACACGGTGTTGCAGCATGCAATTGGTCTGAAATCAGAGACTGAGGTGGCCTGTGGGCTTTTGGGAATTAATACCAAGGCAGCATGATTCACACGTTTAAGCAGCTGTCTGCTATTAAAAAATTCCTGGACTGCTGCACAGAGATCCTCCCCTGTGGTCTCCCAGGTAGCTTTGAAGAATTTTGTAGAGTAACCATCTGGGCCAGGGACTTTATGATCCCCTAAGGAGAAGAGAGTAGACTTGATTTCAGCATTCATAACAGGTCTGAGTAGGGCCTGCTGTTGTTCCTCAGAAATAACAGATCCCTGGAGGATAATACCACTGTCCAAGGGAGTGCGTTTGTTTTCAGTCCCAAGCAGGGACTTATAGAAGTCCAGGAACTCAGTTTCCATTTCTTGATCAGAGGTAGTAGGGGTACCATCCCTCTTAATAATCTGGACAATTCTGTTTTTTGCTTGCCTTGCCCTCAGCATATCAAAGAAAAACCTGGTGTTTTGATCCATACCAAATAAGAACCTGTTCTTATTGATCTGGGATATAAAGCTAGCTGCATCTTTTCTCAGGAATTTCCTTAAGTGGGAATTGAGGTGTGCTAGGCTATTTGAACCCAAGGGGTATAAGGATGACAAAGCTTTCAAAATGACTGTTTTGAAGCTTAAGGGCTATGCGCCTCTTTGGTGGGAAAATCTCATTCATCAAAGGAGAAAGAAGGGAAAGTCCAAAGTTAAGTCTTGGACAAAGATGAGAAAACTCATGAAAGAAAGGTACTTGCTTTCATCTTACACTCAAGACTTATATAACAAAATGTCTTCTCTAAGACAAGGTCAAATGAGTGTAGAAGAGTACATTAGAGAATTTGAAAAACTCATGATAAGACTCGGGCTAGAAGAGAGTGAAGAACACACTATGTCTAGGTTTGTTGGATGCCTAAGACAAGACATTGCAAGGAAGGTTGAGATGCAAAGATACTACACTTTAGATGAGCTATTTCACCTAGCCATCAAAGTGGAGAAGCATACGAAAGAGAAGAAAACACCTCAGTTTTCTTACAACAAAACCATTGCTAGCACTTCCAAAGATAATCCTACAACTTTAAAACCCCCACCTACACACATCAAGTTTGATGTAAAGGGAAAGAGCAAAGAAGGTACATTTGAACCTAATAGGGTGAGGAATGTCAAATGTTTTAAGTGTCAAGGAGTTGGGCATTATCAAAATGAATGTCCCAACAAGAGGGTGATGACACTTGTGGAAGTAAATGAGGCCATCTCTAAGGAGGAAGAGAAGGGCATAATATCAGCTAGTGAGGAAGAAGATGAAGCACCACCCGATGTTGAAGAGGCATTAATGATTAAGAGGGTCCTCCATTCAAGGAAAGCCGAGGAGGATGGTTCACAAAGAGAAAACATATTCCAAACCAAGTGCACCGTACTTGCCAAGGTATGCTCTCTTATTGTGGATGGTGGAAGTTGTGCAAATGTTGCCTCAAGTATCATGGTCGAGAAGCTTAATCTTCCCATTACGAAGCATAATCGGCCATACAAGCTACAATGGCTTAATAATGGTAATATGGTAGAGGTAACTAAACAAGTGCTAATTCCTTTTTCCATTGGTAAAACATATCATGATGAAGTGTTATGTGATGTTGTACCTATGGATGATTGTCACTTGTTATTAGGTAGACCTTGGCAATTTGATAGAAGTGTTGTGCATGATAGAAAAAAAACTTATTGCCTAAAGTTTGCAAAGAAAAATATAGTGCTAACACCCTTATACCCACAGCCAGCATAAAGAATGATAGCCTGCAGTGTAAAAAATCCTTGTTCATTGATGAAAAGCATGTTGATAAGGCTATAGGAAAAGGCAAAGTTGTGTATCTGCTACTGTTGCTGGAAGACAGTGTGGGCAGCCCCTATTTTGACCCACTAATCAGTAAGCTACTGGCAGAGTTTAGAGACGTTTTCTCCACTGATTTGCCACATGAACTGCCACCCATTAGAGGCATAGAGCACCAAATTGACTTGGTACCGAGTGCTACTCTTCCTAACAAGGCAGCCTACAGAAGCAACCTAAACGAGGCCATGGAAATGCAAAAACAAGTGGATGAGCTGTTGTCCAAAGGCCTTATCCGAGAGTCCCTTAGCCCATGTGCAGTCTCAGCCCTTCTTGTGCCAAAGAAGGATGGTTCTATGAGGATGTGTATTGATAGTAGAGCTATCAACAACATCACTATCAAGTATAGGTATCCTATCCCTAGACTTCTTGATTTATTAGATTGCTTACATGGTGCTTGCTTGTTTTCTAAAATAGATTTGAGGAAAGGCTACTACCAAATCCGAATGAAAAATGGTAATGAGTGGAAGACCGCATTCAAGACCAAAGGAGGGTTGTATGAGTGGAGGGTTATGCCCTTTGGCTTGTCTAATGCACCTCGCACTTTCATGAGACTTATGAATGAAGTGCTTAGGCCATTCATTAGCAAATTTATAGTAGTTTACTTTGATGATATACTTGTGTATAGCTTTAGCGAAGAAGAACATGTAAAGTATCTCAAACTTGTATTTCTAGTACTTAGAAGTAGCAAGTTGTATGCTAAGCTAGAAAAGTGTGAGTTCTTTGTACCTAGGGTTACTTTCCTAGGCTTTGTGGTGTTCAAAGATGGCATAGCTATGGATGAGTCAAAGGTAGAAGCAATCAAGACTTGGCCATTACCAAGAAGCCTAACACAAGTGAGATCATTCCCTGGGCTTGCTTCTTTCTATAGGCGGTTCATTAAGGGATTTAGTACCCTATTAGCTCCTATCACCGAATGCATGAAGAAGGGGGAATTCAAGTGGACAAGAGCAGCCCAAGAAGCCTTTGAATTGGTTAAAGGAAAGCTTAGTGAAGCTCCTATCCTAGCCTTACCAGATTTCCACAAATTATTTGAAGTTGAATGTGATGCAAGTGGAGTTGGTATAGGAGCTGTTTTACTACAAGAAGGAAAACCAATTGCCTTCTTTAGTGAAAAGCTAAATGGATCAAGGATAAATTATAGCACCTATGATAAAGAGTCCTATGCCTTAGTTAGGACTCTTGATCATTGGTCACACTGCCTAAGGCCGCAACAATTTGTGTTGCACACAGATCACGAGTCATTAAAGTACATCAATGGTCAACACAAGCTTAACCCAAGACATGCAAGATGGGTAGAATTTTTACAATCTTTCTCCTTTGTAGCCAAACACAAAAGTGGCAAATTGAATATAGTAGTTGATGCACTCTCTAGGAGATATTGTATGCTTTCTTTATTAGAGGCAAGAGTGTTAGAGTTTGCATGCATCAAAGAGCTCTACAAGGAAGATAAAGACTTTGCAAGCTACTTCAAGGATCAAAACAAGCTCCAAGGTTCCTTTATGATTCAAGATGGCTTCCTATTCAAGAACGACAAGCTTTGCATTCCCAAATGCTTAATCCGAGAATTGCTTGTGAGAGAGGTACCTAGAGGAGGACTAGCTGGCCATTTTGGGATAAACAAAATTGTAGATGTACTCCAAGAGCATTTTTTGTTTTTGCCTAAGATAGTGCGGGATGTACAAGGTGTAGTGGCGAGATGTGCCACTTGCCAAAAGTTAAAGAGTCAGTTTCATCAAGGGCTTTACACCCCACCCGTCCCACACGAACCATGGGACCATGTTAGCATGGATTTCATTGTGGTATTGCCTAGAACACAAAGGCAAAATGATGCCATAATGGTGGTCGTAGATCGATTCTCTAAGATGGCTCATTTCATTGCTTGTCATAAAATGGATGATGCCTCTTACGTAGCCGATCTTTTTTTTCAAAGAAATAGTTATGCTATATGGCATCCCCAAATCCATTCTCTCAGATAAGGATACCAAGTTTCTTAGCTATTTTTGGAAGACTTTGTGAAGGTTAGTTGGTACAAAACTTCTCTTTAGTACCGCTTACCATCCACAAACCGATGGGCGAACTGAGGTAACAAATAGAACCCTCACAATTCTCCTTCGGATTTGGTTCACAAGTCCCTAAGAGATTGGGACACCAAACTTAGTCATGCAGAGTTTGCCTACAACCGCTCACCCACATATGCCACGGGTCACTCACCATTTGAAGTAGTGTATAGAGTGAATCCCACTACTCCCGTTGACCTCCTACCCCTTCCCATTGAAGCACATACCAACTTTGAATCAAAGGAAAGGGCTAAGGCAATGAAGAATCTACATGAACAAGTGAGGACCAAGATTGAAAGGGTAAATGAATTGAACAAAAACAGGGCAAACAAGCATTGAAAACAACACTTGTATGAACCCGGAGATTTGGTTTGGCTTCACCTAAGGAAGGAAAGATTTCCTACTAGAAGGAAGAACAAACTTATGGCAAGAAGTGATGGCCCATACAAGGTCATTCAAAAAATTGGGGACAATGCTTATAAGCTTGAATTACCACAAGAAATGGGAAATATTTCAAGCACATTTAATGCGGGAGATTTGCTTCACTATATTTAAGATAAGCCTTTTGGAGACAGAGAAGATGCTTCTCAAGAGGGCGAGAATGCTGCAAGAGTATCCATTATCCAAGATATTAATTTAGTTGTTAATTTCTCTAAGTTAGGGGAGCATAAAAACCTCCTCACTTGGACTAATTAGTTTAACTAAACCCCAAGCCATGAAAGCCATGCAAAACTCCAATCCATCCACCACCTTTTTGCACCTTAGTGGCTTATTTTTTTGGCTTAAATGACTCCATACCCAACCAAGGATAGGCTATAGTTCAGGTTCAATAATAGCAGCCACAACTGCACTTTTCTAGGCAGATGTGGGCACTAGCAGCAGCAACAGCTACAAGCATGAGAGGGGGCAGACCTTTTTTGGAAGAAAAGAAACCTATGTTCAGGCTATGATGGAACTTTAGGCTTGTAGCAGAAAAGTTACTTTCTACTTTATGCTTTTAATAATGTTTTTTGTCTTCAGTATAAAAGCTAATTTTACGTTTTACTTTTAATGATGTTTTTAGCTTAGCTTAGCTTATCAACTTGTAAGGAGCCTCTCAAGTCAGATGTAAGACATTGGGAAGGTCCCAAACAATTCTGATTTCTCTGTTTTCTTATTCAATTATCCCTCATTGATGACCACTTTCCTAACTGATACCAATTTGTATTGGCATATGCATTACTATGTGGAAAACGGTACCAGGTACCTGGTAATAAGATGGAAAACACAATATTATTCCGTAGCATCTATTTTTTCTGTCTACATTATATGTCTATGTAATTGACCATGAAATCCATGCATTTATAAAAGATTTTTGTCATTCTTCGGCAAAAGGGGCTAATGTTTCATGAAAATACCGTGTTGATTATCAAATAGTTAGGTGAAATTATCAATAAACCTAAAATAATTTACGATGAATAAATGCTTCCTTATTCCTAATTCCTTCAATAGATTTTCATTAAGTTAATTCTATTTTCAAAATTAAACAAAATAGTTGAATATGAATTTCATTTGTCATAATTTTTAGAACATTAAAAAGGCTAGATTTTGGGCTTTCTAATTCATTATCATCTATATTTGTTATAATATATAGGCAACATAAATTTGTTCATATAAAAATTCTATAATTATGCTTTATTCTATATTTGGATCTTTTAGGCCAAAGTATTTTTTCATTCAATAAAAGAGCTTTCAAGGTTCATAAGATGATTGAGCTAATCACAGATAAGTTGATGTTGCTTCAATTCCAAATTTTGGAGTAGCAAGATTGGTATGTCTAAAATGCAAATTTCTATCCCACAAAGCAGAATGCTTGTTTGTGGTTGCTCCATCATGAAATATTCTGATATTTTTACTAAGTATCCTATGAAATATGGCGACATACGAATGTGAATTATACATTCTTGCATACATTCATGATATCAGAATACTTGAATAATGCAAATTCACATATTATTATATTTAGATTGGAAGATTTGGGCAATAGATGCGTACAAACAAGGTTGTTTTGATATTTCAATTCGAATTAATAGAAAATTAACTTTGTTACAATCTCCCAGCTTGATAAAGTGAATATGAGCTTTTTGTTGAAGAAATCTCTCTTCCTCCCTTGCTTTCTTTTCCCAAGATAATCTGGCTATTTGTTTATTTTTAATACAGGATTGGTCTAGGAGGTGTTGAAATAAAGCTTTATTTGTTTCCATCCAGAGCTGATAAGCTTGGGCCACCTTTTGAGTAACTTTACGACAGATTATGGAATTAAAAATTTTTAGCTCAGACTTCAGCAGCTTGAGCTTTGTCATACATTGGAATGACTGGGTTCGCTGCACATTAATTTGCCATACAGCTTTAACCAAATCAAGAAAACCTTCTTGCTCAACCCAGTAGTTGAAAAACTTAAAAGGCTTTACAAAACCAAGTTGGCCTGTCTTCAAGGAAACAATTAAAGCATGGTGGTCTGAAACAGGATGATGGAAGGTGTTAATGGTTGATTGAGGGAAAGTGTCCAGCCAATCACTATTTCCCACCCCCTGTCCAGCCTGCAGTAAATTCTGGACTCATAATCTTGTCTATTTGTCCAGGAAAAATTAGAACCAAATGTAGGCAACTCTCCCAAACCACATGTCTGCATGCAGTGAGAAAAATCAAATGCATCTTGAAGGTCAATGTCACCACCAATCTTTTCCTGGGAGGAAATAACAACATTAAAATCTCCTATGGCAATCCAGGGAAGGGATTGATTAGAAAATTTTTGCAGCTAATTCCAAAGGTCTCTTCTTTAGGCCCCTGTGTTATAGGCATAGATAACAGTGATAGCAAAGAAAATTTGGAAAGTGACACAGGTGGCTAAGCAATGAATGGCCTGAGCAGTCATATCAACAATTTGAATATTATATCTTGAATCATCCCAAAGTAACCAAATTCGACCGTTTGAGTGATGATCATAATTAGTTATCCAATTCCAATAGAGGCCAAGCTTCTGGAAAATAAAATCAGCTTTGTCTTTTTTTACTCTAGTTTCTAACAAACCCAGCATGTCAATGTCGTGCAAAAAAATAAGGTTTTTCACAACCTTATGCTTGAGGGTTTTATTAAACCCTCTAATATTCCAAGTGGCAAATGTCATGTTGAAGAGGTACTGCCACCCCCTCCACCCCTATCCACATTACCTGCAATCTTGTTTATCTTAGCAATATAAGATCCAGGAGTGAATGATTCAGAGAGATCAGTATGAGGAAAAAGATTATCAGATCTACAATTCACCATCCCCTTTGATAGAGCCAACTGATTATTATGAAGAGTAGGAGATAGTGATAGTGGAAGTACTTGAGGATGATCAGGAGACGAGGGTTGTTTTTGATTTGTTAAAAATTCAGTGAGAGGATTAGGTTTGAGGTCTTTCATATCAGGGTTTGCTACCATTGGGGGATTAAAAGCCTGAGGAAGATCTTTTTGTTCAGGGTTTGACATCACAGGGTGATTCACAGGCTATGCATAAGTTTGCTTTGGTCTCCAATGTTGGGGTTGAATGGGCCTTTGTCTCAATTTCCCTCGACATTGTCCAGAATCATGTCCAAGTATATCACATAGAGAGCAGAATTTTGGCTTCCATTCATAGGAAACAGTTTGTTTTAATTCTTTTCCATCAAGTAGGGCAATAATGATATGATCAGGGAGAGGCATGGTAATGTCAATTTCGATCAATACCCTAGGGAAAGATATTCTGCCTCTCTGAGCAGTAACAGTATCAGCACATATGGGATGACCCAAGATACTGGCCATTCGACTTAAGCTGTCATCAGACCATAGATGCAATGGTAATCCAGGAAAGAGCACCCATAATAGCATGATACACCGATCCTTTGTAGACATGGAAACCTTAGGAGACCATTTTCTCAACAACATAGGCCTAACACCAAAACTCCAATATGGACAATTTAGGATTTGATACATGTCAGATTGGGATGAAAATTTATAGATAAAGAAGCCCTGGTCATGTGGAAAAACCTCCTGTAAAACAGGAAGGAAACTCCACCTATCCTTTACAAATTGTGTCATCTGATAGTGGCTTGGCTGAATTCCAGCCACCATCCCTACCAAGGAATTATCCCATCTTTTGGCCTCCTTCATAATTTCAGTATCCTGAATAATAGCTTTATAGGTACCTTCAATGATTGAGGGGAGAATGAATTTCAAAGTCATACCCTATTCAGGACGTCTATTATTGATGAGAATATCCTTCCAAGAACAAGAATCTGCATAGGAGATAGGATGATCAGGACTATCATGTGAAGAATTCGGAACCTCCAGATTAGGTCCTAATGATTGAATAGGAGAGGGCACATTAGACGAAATATCATTAGGAATTGAAATCGGTGAAGGGGATCAAGATTTGATCACACAAGGAACGGGTTCTAGAATTATGGAATCAACAGAGTCACCATCAACATCTTTCGAAACTGAACCCTAATGCGAAGGGAGGACTACCTTGTTCTTGGCAGTTTTCTTCTTCAACATTGGAGATGATCGACGAGGCAGGCAAATCGCAGGGAGGGTCAGGCGCGTGGGGCGCGTTCTTTCCCAGCCATTCTTTCTTTTCTAGTAGAGATCTTTGGTTGTGAAGGATTTTTATTATGCAAGTCATCTCTCAATTGATAAACAATAACCGCACTCACTAAAGCCAGAACTTTGTAATTCTACAAAATAAAATAAATAATAATAATAATAATAATAAAGAACTTTATCTTACTATCATTTCTTGAAGATGAAATTGCAATAAATGTGCCCATTTGATTCATCATACTACTTTTCAGTTGTAAGAGCTCAGGCTTCAACTAAAGGCTTTCAAGTAATGAACACTGCTCAGCATGCATCCGATATGGTGCATATATCCACCACACAAAAACTAACCATATTGTTTGATGTTTAAGCCATATGGAAATCTGATAACTTTCAGTGAAGTACTACTATAAAATGAAAAAGATAACTGCAAGAGAAAGAACTTAAATTATACACAGAACAATTAGAAAGCCACATAGAATGATAAAGTGGCGAGAAGCAATATTTATAGCTCCAAATGAGATAAACGTCATCTACCTGATATCCAAAAAAGTATGCTTATGCACAGAAACACACCACAAACACATAGTGACTACATGGATCTCACATACCTCTCTCATAACTTCATCAGCAATCCTGTATTTGAAAGTTTCAGACAGCTTTCCTGTGAGTCTCCCAGCTAACTACCATAGAATGATAAAAGCTCATGAATTGGAGCAAAGTACAATAAAGTGAACAACAAGTTACCATAAATTTCAAGCCACTTGGATGATTCACTAACCAATTGGCTGATCTTCATAAAAGTAAACATCTGACCACCCTACACATCAAGTTAAGCTAAATGAAACAAATTCAACAAAGGATTTTCAAAGAAATGAGAATCAGAGAAGCAACAGTTGTGAAACCTTCAGAAGCATAGATTGTAAGTCCGCTGCTACAATGTTTATAGTAGCAGCAGGTTCTGGTTTGTATTGACTGATGCCAAGAAATACCAAAAGAAAATATACTGTTAGTAATGACTAGCAATAACAAATTTTAATTATAAAAACTAGCAGCTTCTGGCAAATAAAAATGCTGATTCATCAGTTCCACACAAACTGGTGAATCAAGATAAATTCAACAATGCTAAATAAAATTTCAGACAACTATAGTGGGCCACTAACAAGAGATTGCTGATAAGCTGGACTAGTAGTGCTATGTGTGGTGCATCTCAATCCAGGACAAAGCTCCTCTGCGTCAACAGAAGTCAAGTTTGACAAAGCTACAAATAATATCAAAATTTGCAGCCAGTTGTTTAATGATAATAATGACTACAATGTCCATGAAATGAAACTTGATACAGTACCTTTTTTATCATTTTCTTCACAATGAAAGGATTGCTACTACAATTAGATATCACATACAGGCTGTTATCTAAAGTAGCGTGAACATGAAAGGAGACCACATAATGATTTAAATTTCCTAGTTCTTCAGGGTAGTCATGGTTCATGAATCAGGATTGCCATATGTTTTGTGGACAAAACAAAGATTTCCTTATGCATCCGTAGAGAGCTAATTGCATGGATAAATAAAAAATCTGTCATACACCAAAATCTGCCAGCCAGAGCCCCACTTATTTGTTTTCAATCTGAGTATCAAGCATCAGCACACTCATCTTGCAAATTTATCATCTCACTTGCAATTATCCTCAAGCAACAATCTATAGGAAGTTTGTTGACCTATTATATGTCGGTACTGTTTGACTAGTTAAGACCAAGGATCCTACAACTGATTTAGCCTATACAAATAGAGAGACCTAGGGGCCTCAGATCGAGAATGGATCATCAAACAAAGAAAATAGATTGGTGAGAGTATAAAGATGGAGAAGGACTAACACAGAAGGTTGAGAGTAGGAAAACATTCCTTAGCAGATCAGGTTCCGTATCAGTACACAAGAAATTTTCAGAATGCAGGACAGTTCTAGCTATAACATGGAAGAAGAAGATGAGAAATACAGTAGAACCTCGAAACTTCAACATTCGAACGATTAAAACCTCACCTAAATAATATTTTCGGCCAGACTCCTTGGGACATTGTGCTGAATTAATAATACACTAAACTCACAAGATAATACACATATGAAAAATCATATAAACCCCATTCAATACATAAGTTAAAACCTCCTCCATACCTAGTAAATCTATGATTAAATTGATTAATCCGTGACTACTCCCTAAACAATAACTAAATTTTAAAATGTTAATAATTTCTCTTGCCACCAATAGCACATTAAATAATGTTACATAATTGTGGATAGTAATGTAAAAATTGAACAAAATGATAGTTGAATGATGGAGGGTACATTGAACGAATGGAACAATGTATAAAATATACATAATAATCAAACAATGTGTTCATCAAGAAATTAAATCATACTGTATATCATTAAGTTATTAATTAATCTTTAATAGCCATCAACTCATCAATAATTTGATATTCACTAAATTAATTGGATTTTGGCAGTCCCAAATATATTCCTTTATAGAGGTTTAATTGTAATAAGATTTTGGTCATATTTGAGAGGAATACTTCATCAATAAGGGTGGCCTTTAACTTAATTGTTTTCATACGTCTTTTTAATTTTCCATGAGAAGATTCCCAAATAATTAGATCAGGTTTCTAGTGTTTACTAAAATATTAGAATTGGGGAAATTTTAACTTTCAACCATGTATCCTGAACCTATATATATGCATAAGTCAGAAAGATAAAATAATTAAACAAATAAACAAACAAACACAAACAATAAACTCTAGTTCAGCTTTACAATGCACAAAGAGAAGATCAATAATCAATAAGAAACTAGAATGTTTTGCAGGATATTTGAAAATAGGAAAAGAGCATGTCAAATGATTCAGCGTTTAAGAATGCAAAGAATTTAGTCAAGTTGCTTAGTGTTCATTAGGAATTCCCTACCAAGCTATCCATGGGGGGTAAAATGCAAGAACAAATGGTTCAGTGAAAAAAAGGTATATAACCTATTCGTTAATAATGCAAGAGAATAAAAGAAACTGATAGATCTAAATAAAAAATTGAAACATACCATGACAAATCGGGAAGAATATGAACAAATATCTCAGCTTCTAGGTCTTTGGTAGATAACTTGCTTGAACAAGGAATCTTCAACTCTTTTCTCAAACCAAGCAAGACACTTCTATATGAAGGTCTCCAACCCCTATGAAGAAATTGCAATTACATCACAGATATCATTAGCTTCTCAATTCTCAGTCCAGATACTTCTGCAGGATCTAGGTGACATGGCAATCCAATTGTTCCATTCCATCTATACGTGTACTTATTAAGGCGAAAAACTCAAAAAAGGTAAGAATAAAAACCAATAAGAAATGAATAAAGCAATGAGAAACTTAGCAGGGATGATCAGACCATGCGCATTTGGTGATATCACTCCAGCAACATAAAGAAGAGAGATTTTCTGGAAATTTAAAGGGGCAGGTGGTGGAAAGAAAGATATCCTGGATGACAATGATAGCTTTTCATGTCATACAGCCAATAACTTTTCATGTCATACAGCCAATGACAAGTTGACAACCAAAATGATTGGAAGATTAAATAATTGAATCTCTTCATACAGTGTGCCAAAACTGTTCAATTGTAAATTTAATTTTTATCATGCGGAAAGAAATCCTAAATTTTTAGCAAAAGCACCTGTGGCAATTGTCCTCAATAACAAAAAATCCAGCAGTAAATAGAAACTATGACTTTCAAAGCATTTAATTATGGAATGTGAAAGAGAGATGTGCTGATTTGGGAAGCATAAGTAGTAAGAATGATAAGGGCAGAAAAAGTATAGCCAAGTGTGAAGTACATTGGCTCCATGCAAAAATTGATAAATCAATGTTCAAGGTTATTTGATTTACAGAATGATGAGTATAAACAAACTGACAAATGGCAGGGGAAAATTAGAAGGGAAAAAAAAAAGGAAGAAAGATTTTTAGAATTTCAAATTTTGCAGGTGCATGCAGAGCTGCATACCCAAGTTCTTGGGATGATTGGTTTTGTGCATCTATGCTTGCTACATATCTGCTCAGAGGTTTGGGTTCCCTGGTAACACTGTATATACTAAAATCAAATCAACTCTGTGGTGTTCTATGTATGATATTTTGGAGTATGCAGAGGAAATTGCAATGAAAAATATCATGGCGCTTTCACTAATCCGAAAAGAAGAGATAAATGAACCTTTAGCATATCTAGTTCTGGAGAAGGCAATTGAATTTGAGGCAGAGCAAAGGTAAATATCCCACCAATTTTATACCAAAAAGAGCAAAATCGAGGTAAGGTATATGCAATGCCAGAGTGAATATTGTAATTGGTGGGGCTTGGAGAGGTCATAATGAATACAGCCACAGTCTGGACTGTTTCCAGATCTCTAGAACCAAACTCAAAGTCTTAAACACTAGTTTATCTGTAACAGTCTTTGATAAAATACAGCAACAAGGTTACCTCAAAACCTAAATTGATGCACACAAAATACTAATGCCTCAGCAAGAAATGCCATCAATTTCTCATCTGTTTGGTTCAGGCTTAACCTAGGTTAAATAAGGTTAATTTTTTTGTTAACCTCGTTTGGCAAATTTTCTTCAAGCTGAACCAACGTTGTGTTGCGTTAAACATAAAGCTAGTTTAGCCTAGATTCATATTAGAATTGCTAACCTCCAAATTGGTGATTAAAGTAGGTTAAGGTTGGCATTTTAGTGTTCTTTGGTTATTCACCTCCATTCACCTCAATCCAAATAATAAGGTTATGGCTTATTCACCTAGGTTAACTTTATTAATACCCAAACAATATTTTGAAGTATTCAGCTAGTTTCACCCAACCTAGGTTCACCTCAATCCAAAGAGGCAAGGTTTCCTCTTATTAAATTAGTCGACTCATGAGAATTCTTCGAGTCCCTTCATCTCCTAAACTTGAAAAGGTAATCATCACAAAGGAGTTAGAAGAAACAGAAATATTGAATGACAGCACAACAAATTCCACCAGGGAAAAACTAAATGGAAAGTATAGAGGGAAGCATATCCTTATATTAGCATCTTCCTGTAGCATCCTATACATCCTTCACGTTAAGAAAAATAAAATCCTTATACCTGCAAACGATGCAGTGCATAAAAAAGTGCACATTTCAAGAACACTGCATTACCCATTTCCCATTTCAGGGCATCATGCGCTGGATTTTACTGTCATTCTTTCCCTTCCTGGGAGTAAAGTAATTAAAAGTATTGTGTACTTTCACTAAATCAAGGGAATAACACTCCAGCATAAGTGCAGGCAAATCTAGGACAGGAGGAGAAATGCATATACATGCAGACTGCTATGGAGTCAAGAATTCAATCACAAACACATAGCTTCAATATCACTTTCCCTGACAATTACCTGAATAAATAATCCAGCAACAAAGTAATGGAAACATCCTAATCTACATCGCTATCTTCGTTACGAACCTTTTCTCAATCAGCTTCAAGATTCTTGTATGAAAAGATGGCCTGAGCACTTAAAAAATAAAAAGAAAGCAAATTCGGGACACCCATCTCAAACAAATGGCTGTCGAGACGCATATACGGCAGTTAACTTAAAAACTAGAAACCAAATTACCTCAGAGTGGACCTAGCATCAGCAGCCAGATACAAGAACCTTGACTCGAGAGCCTCTATAAAACGGTCACGCTCTTCAAGGTCCACATCAATCATGTAATGGTCGAACTCGGGTCGCTGTGTGATTGACTTCAAAAATGGACTGAAGTAACTGCAAACAGAGACGTAACAGCATTAATCCAAACATTTTAAACAGCGAAAATAGCAATTTCAGGTATTGGAAATTATGGAAAACACATCACCTAGGTCCGAATAGGATACTCTCAAGATCATATAATTCTGAGCTTGTAGCTAGTTCAAGCACTGACCGTAGTTCAGGATCATATGCACCTGCCAACCAGAAGGCAGCCAGAGTCAGCAAAAGGGAATTAAGCACGGAAAGACACAAGTTGAGAGAGAAGAGAACAACAACCTCGGTTCGACCTTGATCTTAAAGCATGCGGCGGAAGTTCAAGCTCTGAATATTTCAGTCGCAGTCGAGAGGACCTTAAATCCTGAAAAAGTGATCATCTGTGGTGAAAATCAATTGGAAGGGAGAGCACAGGAGATAAGATAGAAGAAGCTCAGAGAAAATCCCACAGGTAAGATTCTTAAGAAGCCGGGGGACGAACGACGAGTCCAATAGAGGAGGTTGTTGAAGGACGTTGGCACGACAGCAGCAATCGCCATTTTGCTTCACCAGCTAAGCAGCACTCCCCCGCTTCAAATTATCCGGTCCGTTGACACGAGATTCAAGCCCGTTTCCCTTGCGCGCATTTTATCAGATATTTACGTCCATTTCAACATTAGATAAAAAATTTATATGCCTTTATTAGTATATATTAATATTAAATTTAATATTTCTTATTCGCGTAAGTGGAAAGAAAATAACACAACATAATATTAACATTGAAAGGAAATTATTTAGCTACTGATTTTTTTATAAAATGACTTATATTATAAAATAAAATTAGAAATCTAATATGACTTATATTACAAAACACATAGAATATTAAACTAGTCATTATTTTTATTGATTATTAATATTATGACTATTAATCATTATTAATTATAGTCATAATTACTATTATTATTTAATTAATATAAATATTATTAACTATTATTATTTATATTGTTATATTAGTTTACTTTTAATTATTATTCATAATCATATCATTGATCTAAGACATTGTGAAAGTTTAAGAATTCCTTGGATTGCACTTTCATTTAAGCTCACACATAAAAGTAAAAGGGTTTGGTTTATTTTCTCTCCTCTTTTGAAAGCATATCTCAATGTGTTTTCATATTGTGATATATGCATGTACATTCTTCTACAGGGTGATGAAGGATAAATACAAGAGGAAATGTAAGCTTAAAGGGTTTTCTTACCAAATATGCTATTTGGTAAGTTTCAAGTAAATATTCAAGAATGATGCATAGTATGGAAATTGTAAAGTGTATGTGAGCATGCTTAAGTTTGAAGCATGAAAATGTGATGCTAAGCTTGTATGAAGCTCTCAATCTCTTAGTATGTTTAGGGCCAATGTTTTTTCCGATGATATTTGAGTGTTGTGCCATGATATAGCCTATATGTGTCATATATCCATATGTAAGTGTAGTTGGTTAGTGTATAAGTGCATGGTTTTGGCCTTACGAGCATGGCACATGGTTTTGTTATCTTTTTGATAATTCAAAAGCATGTGTTGTAACACCTTGCGTATAAAATAAATTTTATTAATAAATATTCAAAGTAAAAATAAATTTAAAAGGGATTGTGAAAATATTGATCAAATTGAAAAACCAATTGATTGGTTCAGCAAACCAATCAACTCGTTAACCTACATTTTATTTTTGTTGGTTCTAAGGAACCAATCAGTTGGTAGGACAAAATCAATCCATTAGTTTTAATGGAATTTATTATATTTTTATTATTTTAACTCAAATATCTTCCTTGTTTTTATTTTATCCTTAGGGGACTGCTTATAACTTAATTATAAATTATTGTAGGAAGTTTTAAACTCTCATTGCAAGCTTTTATCTAATTTAATTCAATCTAACAGTATCTCCATCTATAAAGTACTTTTTCCCCTTTTCTTTATTTCACTAGGTATCACCTCAATCATTGTCTCTTCTCTTTATATATGCCTTGTGCATATCATTACCCAACACCAACCTTGTGCATATTATTACCGAACAACAACAACTATTGTTAGCTGTCATATCTCTCCTTTATTGTCAACCCTCATACACTATTGTGTTATTTTACAACTTATAGCCACTCTAACTTGTACCCTCCTACTTGAACATTCAAGTGGATTAACCATTAACTTTCCTCCTAACTTATTGGCCACAAACCATACCTTATCCCACCTTTTTTTGTGTTAATCTAATTTCATTATAGGAGTACTAGCTCTGTTAGAAATTTTCTTGTTCTTGACTTGCCTATTGTGTTAAGCCTTGTGACATCCTTGACCCCATTTACTTTCTATTTTACCTTCCTAAGTTCCTTTTTTTTAACTTATTGGTGTTTCTCGAAGTAATAAAGGGTAAAATTAGGTTTAATAGAGGAGAACCATTAGTTTCATTTCTCTTAAGTTCATCCACTCCTAGAAAAGGGTTTTACATCATTTCCTACTCTCTTCCCTCTCTATTTTATTTCTTGTGTTTAGTTTAAAATGAATTATGTTTAGTGTTTTCTTTTGTTTTTTGGTAAAGTGATCAAGGTTCCAAGGCGATGGCCTTAGGGGAAATTGAATGGTTCTTCTTCTTTACTTGAAAGACTAGTTTTATGTAAACCTGGTTAGACTCTTTAGAAGTAAAATTTATGTGTCATGTCCTTATGTGGTTTTCTTCCACATTAAAGTGGCATATTTTGGTAGTTGTACTTAAAAATAATGACTTATCCTTAGAGTTTCAAATGAGTGCTTTGATGATTACACCAATTGTGTTAAATGAGATCTAAGTTGGGCAACCTAGGGATGTTAAACTTGAGAAGATTTGATAGAAAATACAGGATGTTTGTGCTGAGGGCTTTCTGATTCTTGAAGATGGTAGCACTCGCTATAAAGGTCGTTGGTGTGTATTGTAATACCCCAAAATTTTAAAACCTAGAATTTAACGATTAACCCTTATTTAAAATTATTTAATCTTAAATTATTAATTTAATTATTTTGTAAACCTTTTATTTATAAAAATGGATATGATTATTTAATAAATTAAAATAAATATTTGATTAAGAGCATCTAATGTAGAAACTTTTACTCGAATATGGTTCCATCGATTTCTCTCACACAATCCTACAATTAACTACTACATTATTAATAATCTAAATAAATTATTTATTAACTAAAAAGAAAGAAAAGTCATAATAGGCACCTTAAAATAAGGATAGAACTTAGGATTATCTCGAATCTCTACTAGTGTTCATTATCCATCTGGTTGTCTAAGATGCATATCCTCTAATTCGATAACGGATCTTAATACATTATGAAAATGATGACTAATAACTTTTCCAAACCTACCAAACACTCTTTATACCTCATATTTGTTATGGCATGACCCAAAATGTATAAAAATAAAGTAACTTACTCTTTGATATTGACCCATGTAGTTGTTTGCAAGCCACTATAATTCGCTAATAACTCACAAAATTCATAAAATGCCTCAAGACCCATATAAATTATATCTAGACATATGACTTTATTCTTCATCACATCTCTTACCAAAAATCTCACTTTCTAGATTCTTTATTAATATCATCATCATCATCATCTAACATGCCCTTTTCGTCCAAATACAAATAAGCTACTACCACCACAACAAACCAATAAGGAATGTAAATTAGAATAGAGTAAGAATATCATCATCATTATCCATCTATCAAAATAAAGAACAAAGATCAAAGAACAAAAATAGAACCAGCATTGATTCATCAACAACATTAATGGAATCAGCATAACAAAGAAAGAACACAATTGAGGAGAGTAGAGTTGATACAAATATTGAGCAATTTATTTTATAACATATGATATGTGTGTTTGTTATTTTAACTTAATATATTGTATATATTCATGAAACATAATTTGTTGTTTATTTCATAACATTACTACATATGATGTGTGTATTTGACACTTTAAATTCATATATTTGTATAACCTTGTTTGTAATAATTTATTTATTGAAATTTTACAGTGATATAATGAATAAAATCATTGATACAGACTCTAGTGATGAAGGGAAGAGAGGACCAACTATGATGAAAATCATCACTAACATGAAAAATAGAGGAGAACAAGTAGATTTGATAGGGAATAACTATAATCTTCCTATCAGTGATCATGCGGTTATGTTTCTCATATATATTTCACTCATCACTCATAATTATGTTTCTATATCCTAAAACAATCAGAAGTAGATTCGGAAAGGTCACAAGGAACATATTTACCAAGAATTCATGGTGAGTATATTATTTTGTTTGTTTATTTTTGTATGTTACATGTTATTAATTTTAATACATTAACATGGCTTTACATATTTATGACCTTTTTTTTGTAGAGTGTTCATCATCGTAGAAGTGAGAAAGAAGTGGCTTCTTAGACATTGTGGTGAGTGTCTAAAATATTTATGTTATACTTGGAAAATAAATAAATAAATGTATAGGAAAAGGGATATTGCTTCATACACAAAGCACTTAAGTGTTATGGGTTAATTGACCAAGATAGTTGAGAGTAGTCTACTACATATCGTCTTCTATATAAGTTTAAGGTATTTGTTGCATAACAATTAACATTTTTGGTTGAGGATGTTTCATTGATATTTAAATAACTATGAGTAAGTATTTTAGCTTTTAATATAGAAAAAAAGTGCTAAAAATAAAGAAATTTCTAAGTAGAGTATTTACCAGCATAACATAGCTTGAAAAGACTATCCATGCCTTGGAGAAAATTTAATATGACAATTTCTTTTATTTACTCAAATTCTTATGTAGAGAGTATTATAACCATATTTTTATTATAAATACGTATTTTGAAATTATAGCTCGTAGTCTAGGACTTGGGTCTAGGTACCTCATCTATCAATATTGGTATAATATGAAAGAAGAATAAAGTAATAAAAAATGGATATCTTAATAAAGATGTACAAGACACTACCTAAAAAATTATAAGTTTGAAGATATCTCTAATCGTAGTTGCTTTTCTTAGAATAAACTATTATATTATATTTAGTGCTATATTATAAATTATATATATTACAAGATAAACTTGAAACATCGAATTATATGGAGTGTGTAGATCAGTATAGCATCGTGTCGCAAATAAGAGAAATTGAATAACACCCTAGAAGAAATATAGGTCTTGCATTAGTGGTTATGAGAACAAGGGTATATGGTCAATCTTATAGACCCTAGAACACTAATGACCAAGTGGCTCTCCTAATCAAAAATTTAAACATAATATTTTATTGGATGTCCATAATGGATAAATAGTTATCATTTATTGAATCTCAAGGATATAAGCCATTTAATTTATATGTATGTGATCTATTTCACATACCCAATGTAAATAGTATTAAAGAAAATTGTTAAATTCGTACACATTTTTCTCCCTAAGGTGATCATATCAAACTATGAATTGATATAAAAATGTATCAAGTGTCAACTCAATAATTAACAATAAGTAATATTTATTTTAGGGTTTGTATAAATATGACTTGTTAGATAACGACCCCTAAATTATTTTGGGAAATGAAAGGATACACATCAATCATGGACTAATAATGGTTCATAGGTCTACCTTAGCACCAAATATAAAGCCAACAAGTATTAATATTCCAATTATTGGAATTGCACATTTTCCTTGTTATGGAGAAGGTAATGAGGTAGCCATAGTGTTGAAATCTCATGAAAACTTCATATCTTGGCCTATAGACTAGATACGTCTCACTACTATAAAGGTAATGGCATTCTCCATCCATGTTATACCAAATATGTTATATACATTGTTTATACCTTATTAATATATATATTATCATTATAATTTGTTTAATAATATAAATTAAGGAATTATAAAATGAGAATTCTTCTAAGGCAAAGTGAAAGACAATTACTAGTGGAAGGCAAAAAACAAAAGAGGGGGTTAAAAAAAAGTAGATCACAAAAATCATTTCCCCACAAAAGATTCTATTTTCAAAGGAGAACCTACAACTACAAGAACCCTGCCAACCACCACCAATTTTGGCCATGTTATATTTCTATGCCCAAAACTATATTGCTAATGATATAATTATACTTGATAGTTCTTTTGAGTGTGTTGGAATGGACAACACCACTTATATGGTATCATCGGAGGTTATTAGTGACGTTTACAAGCAAGAATGGATGTCAGCTATGAATCTTACCATATATGTTAAGTAAGTATTATTTCATATGATATTTTTAAACATTTTTCATTTATTTGTATAATTGTATAACTTCTTGTTTTGAGTTATCGGGTATTAATAAATATGCTGATGTGTGTGGGAATATGAAATTATCAAATTTGTACAACTAATGCTCAATTATGTTATAATAAAGAAGAAGAAGTCTCAAAAGTGTTGAATTAAATATGGGGATGTTCAATATAGTATAATAATGATGATGATGATTCGAATATGGAGATGATGATTCAATGATGATGAGTGAATAATTAAGGTGATTCAAATTTGATGAGAATAATTTGATGATTAAGGTTTCATTGGTTCAGGTTAAGGTTGGGGTTTAGTTGTGAAAATTAAGGTTAGGGTTAAAGTTTGGTTCGAAACTTAGGGTTAAGGTTTCAAATTAAGGCTTTGATTATGGGATGTGTTTGGATAATGGATATAACTAGAAGGGCGTGGGTTATAGAGTTTAGAAAGGATATTAATTAATCTCTATTTCACATAGATGAAGAGATTAAGGGTTTTAAGATTAATTATTCATATAGATTCGATTAAACTTGAGATGAACTCACACAGAATTCAATACATACAATTTGTATTCAACTTTAGTTTAATATTGATTGTCTCCAACTGTAGGTTCTATGGATTTATATAGCATAGCCATCAATTATAAGATACTAACTAAAAAGCACAATTCTTCAAAAGATACCTAACGAAAAGATACGAGAATATAGAATATGCTAAAAGATACTATAATATAAAATATTCTTCAAAAAGGTAGATTTATGCTACTTTATTCTCTAGTTAATCTTTAACTCAAATAATTAATTAATTAAATCAACTAATATTCACATCCAAGCTACATATTACTTCTCCCATGCATGCCATGCACATGCACATATACGTCTAGTAGCTTGTATGGTACGTTTAATCCATAACTAGCAACGTAACCATCCGTTTGCCTTTAATTTTATAGGATATGCTTTCTAAATGGAGAAAAATTGGTTCCATAATGGTGAATGCTAATTCTTGAGTGTTTGCTCCTGCATTATATGTGTTATTATTGTTATATATAGGACAGTAGCTAAATATTCTGTGATAAAGTGGGTGCTTTCCTTTATTATATTTGGGTGTTCATACTAAATATTTGATCATACTAGAATAAGTGAGTTAAGACATATAAACTATATAGTAGATCATATTTTAAGAGAGGGAAAAACTAAAAATATTTATCTCATACCTCACCTTAGAAGTGAACATTAGGTCTTGTACATAATGTTTAATCATCAACAAAAAGTATATGTATTTGATTTCCTCGAAAAATATTCCTTTCATTTTACTATCACTCCTTCGGAAAAGAAATATTTAATTAGCATGTTAGTATACTTCTTAATTCATTAGCTTATTTATACATATATTCTACTTTTATTTTTTGAGGTATATAAAGTTACAATATTATGTATCAAAGTTATTTATTAGGGCACAATAGTTGGTGTATATGAAAAGAACTAGAAATGTGTGTGTTAGACCCAAAGGATCTTGAGCTTGTCATGGTATGCAAAAAGACAAGTATTTTATATTTTATTTCTATTAAAATTAATATCTAATATAAAAATAAATGGACTAAATTCATTTAATAGTATCCATAATAGCAAATCAGTAATAATTATGGATCTTATATTTATAGAGCAAAATATCTCATACTCTAAAATAAATCTATGAACATAGATCCAAGCCATGTATGTTTCTTTTTTATATTTATTTATTTATTAATATATGATCATGATATGTTAATTACTAACATAATGATTAAATCATTTTAATTTGTAGTTTCTTAGTGCTGCATATGCATAAGGCCATAAATACATAGATGATGAAATTGATGAAGTTAGAAATCAATAGGTCAAGTTCGTGCGCTCACATGTTCAATATTAGGGATCTACTTTCATGTTATGGTTTTTGTCTCATATATCTTTTTTTTTCTTCTATATAATTGAAGATGCACATGCATGCATGGAAGTCTTTATAAGTAGTTGATAGTTAGGTTTTATTATCTACAAACTTTAACTTTAGAGCATAAAACTACTAATTTGTGGTATGCCTACTAATTTTCATTCATGGGAGAAAGATATGCATGATTTATTGATATTAAAGCCACAATGTATTATTATATTTTAGGTGGTCTAATAACAATTATAAGAGAATATTGCTAATAAAGGTGAATTAAATGTCCATTAAATACTAATTAGTGTTTAATTACTATGTAATACCCTATTTAATGTTAACATGTGCATTTTAATATTAATTTTGAGAGGAATCTGTTATTAAATTATCAATTAAATGATAATTATTAATTATTTAGTGTGTTAATTATTGCTTTATCAAGACTTTGTTAGGGTTTTCTAGGGTTTTAATGTTATTAAATCTAGTTGTAATAATTGTTTCACTTAAAACCCTTATTAAAAAAAAGGTGAAATATGCTAATACATTATCGTTTTAATAACAGTTTCTAGGAAAAACTGTTATTAAAACCTCAATTTTGCCACAAATTTTGCCCATTTTTATATTTTTATGACTATTTTTAAAACCATTTTTAAAGCTTTAATTAATGGCTTAAAATTGTTATTAAAACCCTTTTCTAGGGTGGTGTAATATTCATATATTCAAATATATTAGCTTACTAACACTAAGTTTTTTTATAATAATATTATTTTTCCCTTTTGCTAAAAATATTTTTTTATACTTCAATAATAAGTTATCTAACGCTAATAATATATTAATGTTTTAAAATTTTATTATGTTATTCTCACTAATAATACATTCAATTATATTAACTTAATAGTACCTAGATTTAATTTAATATACTTTACTAACATACTTTAAACTATACATATAATATTAAATCTAACAATATTTTATTTCTACTCTATTACCATAATTGTATATATATATATATATATATATATATATGTGTGTGTGTGTGTGCGCGCGCGCTAATATAATATACTGATATACTTATAAGTTATAAATGTAAAATGAACCCATGCTCTAAGCTTTAGTCTAGATCCTTTGAATACTACCACTGCCAACCCGACACTCAAATGTCCCATGTTACACTATGCCACATCACCTAGTTGCCTCCGCAATTGACCCCTAGTGATCTGACTCGCATCATTTGCAATGGTAGTACCTTTCCTTATCATGACCCCTAAAAATCCTCCAGATTAGGGTGTCAACCCCATACTCTGACCAAACCTTGGTGGTAAGCTACCTCCAAAGAAAGGCTTCTTTCAATCACTAAAATGCTGGTGACCACCAAACAATAGTCGATCGGTTTGACTCAACTAGACCATGTTTTTCTCAAATTAGTTAATCAATTTTGGTAAACCAGTCGACTGTTCGTATATAAGTCGATCAATTTTACAAAGCTAGTCGATTGGTTTAAAGAGAGAGTAAGACCAGGGTCTCTACAGGCATAAGAGTTGACTGGTTTGATCAACCAGTCAATTATTCTAAGAACGAACCATTGGTTTGACCTAACTAGTCGATTAGTTTACCCTAATATAACACTAAATCACAACTTTGATGCAGATTCGTTCATATAAATATTAAAACATGTATCAACATCAACTAAAATATTTCCAACCAAATTAGCATGCATTTCTCAATATGAGATCATCATAGCCTACTTTTAACCGTTCTCATGTTCTCAAATCATGTCATTAAAGTATCCATATCATATATATCACTGTATTTTTTTCATTTTAATATGCAGGAATCAACTAAATATGACTACTAACATGAAGGAACACATGCCAAACATTTTAGAAGCATGAATCTCTTACTTGATGGAGGTAAAATCCTCTTAAAAACATAATTTCCAACTATAGAAATTCTCATCTTTGAAAACCTTAAACTAAAATCTTATCTTCAGACATTATACCAAAATCTTATCAAATTTTGAATCTTAAAAATGAAAGAGAATAAGAACATACCACTTAAGAGAAAAAATAGGGAAAGAGTTAGACTTGACTACTCAACTTTTTCCTAGAATATAACTCTATATTGCTTAAGAATCAAAATAAGAAAGAACTAGAGAAATGATCAAAAGAGTGTGTGCAAATAGGTTGACAAGGCTCAAAGTGTGGGAAGAAGAGAGGGAATGTAAGACTTAGGGAAATTTGATGGCTAAAAGAAAGGTGAAATGTAAGGATGATTCTGGCTATTTATAGCCAACCAATCAAAATGAATTTCTAAAGGTTCAAAAACTAACTCAAAACCATACCTTTGACCATTTGAATTATATTAGAATGAATGGATTTTATCTGAGATTTGCTAGCCTCTTCTCCAAAGCTCAAATGGTGTATTCAGAGAATTTAGGTCAATTAGACCAAAATCAGTGTTCACAAATAGAGTAATAGGAAGTTAGCGTGGAAGAAATCTTCCAACTACTTAGAAGCATTCCTGATCAAAGCTTTCAATCTCATAATCATGTAGAGGAGAGAGGAGGAATAAGACAATGTTGAGGTCATCTCTCCCCCTATTTATTCCAATCAACCACCAGATCAAATTAAGGCAATATTTTGGGTTAAATGCATCATATAAATGGTTGGGAATCTCTTAGGGGCAATCTCACATGGGTTAGTAAGGTTTTAATTTAGTATAATGGATTTTGTTTTAGAAAAATCAAGTTAAAGAATGTGACCAACTTGACAATATAGTCAATGAGTTTGGGTCTACCAGTCGAATGTTCTACCACCAGCTGATTGGTTTTCCAAAACCAATCTATATCAATTTAGTTGAGGAACCCAAATTGGATGAAACGACAAACCAGTCAATTGGTTTATGGAACCCTTCCATGGTTTTGTTTACAAAACTCAATAAAATTTACCTTTCAACCTGATTTCAAATCAAACCATATCCCCAAACTAAATCATAACATTAAATCAAAATAAAATATTCAAAATTTAGCATAATTTCTCATTCAACCATCATACAAAAATGTGGGATATTACAATAAAAGGTGGGTATTAGTGAATGTTAGACATAACAAAAGTCATGGATTAGTAATCATATTACCCATCACTATAAATAAATTTCCTCTATCAACGTGTAAAGTATCATTGATGACCTCCCATCCTGTTACAAGTTAGATGGTAGATATAATGTAGGGTGGTATTTGTAGAAGTATAACATATTATCATTCAATAGATTTAAATTTTATCGAGTATGAACAATTTTAATATAAAACATGATGGGTTGACAATCTCATCATCCATCACCCTATACAAACATTTATCACCTAAAATTGATGAGAATACGTATAAAATAGCTATATAAATGAAAGCACAAAATGAAATTGATGATCTCATCATCTATTATTGCATACATATCTCCATCAACAAAATTTGAATATTGGAGGATTACTTAAAAAGGGTATATGAAATATGTAGCTAATAGAAGAGTAACTAAAACGGTTGAATATTTCCAATGTTCTAATAGGACGTGTATTTGTATTTGTACAATTGTGGTGGAAGCCTTAAATTTCGCTCAATAATTTAAAGGTCTAAAAGTCCTTATGTATAATTAAATCAAAATAATTGAATGTTTTCAAAGTGTTGGAATCTTAAAAGGGAGTTATAATCCTTGAAAGATGATGGAACTTGAGAAGAGATTCCACCGGTAAATAAAATATCCAAAAATTATTCTTACACTGGTTACGATGTTTTAGAAATAAGATAAAAGTTAGTGATATATTAACCCAAATAATAGGAACTAATGAAGGATAAAAGTAAAAATCATTATTGATTTGTTATGGAATATTGTTATTTAAATGATTAGATGAGCTAGAATAGATTATGAAAGTTAAATGTATCTACTTAATAATTGTGATTTATATGGATATGAAATCCAACATTTAAAAGTAGTAGGTTTATATACTTAATAAGTTTCATTTATATGGACACAAAATCCAACATTTAAAATTATCAGGTCAATTGGATAAAAGTGGATGTTCATAAAGAAATCATATAAAACCCAATTTGGCGCCATGTAAATAGGTTTTTGCCCTTGATAGGATTTTTCCAGTGAAGTTTTACATGAGAACACTATTGAAGTGCACTTATAAATGTAAGTAGAATAATGCATAATGTAATGTATAGAGAAGACATCCTAAGTTGAGAGAGGGAAAACTATACTTTCCTTAGCCATTACATTTTCCTATTTGTTTTTCTAGCAATGTTTTTAACAAAATAATAATTTTATGGAGTGAATCTAAGGGGGAGTCAAATTATTAGTGGATAATTCACTTTTGCATATGGAGATATATATTTTCAATTATCTTATATCCGTATGTATCATTCTGAATTATTGTTTGCAACTATGGATAGTGTTTTACATATCATGAAATGTGCTTATTGGGAAAACTGTTGTAAATATTACAAGTTATATATTTTGTGTGAGTATTGTAAATAAGGAGATGTATATTCAAGGGATAGTGGTGTAAATATCTACTTTAAATAAAATAGATGCACATCTCATATGTATGTAAAAAATTTCCCCATTATGTATATATGTTACTTTTTTCTCCCTAACTCTCTACCTTTCTTAATTCTGTACATAATGAATCTAATGACTGGGATTGTTTTATATGTGTGCAGTGTTTATTGTGAATATGAAAAAAATGTTTCTCTACTACTTTCAATTTTATTCCCTATTCCATTTAACTAGCTTAATTATTCAACAACAAATATTTTATTTTTTAGCAATGTTAAATTCTATTTCTTAATCTATGTAAAAATGAAATATAAGATCATTATCATGAGATGAAGGGAGTAATATCATCTAATAATAGTTTATAATACTTCTTTCTTTAATGTTAACATTAATTGTGTCAATTCTTTTTAAATGAGTATTAATTTTATAATTGATTGTTATACCTTTAGCCACTTTTCCTTTGCTTATCTCGATTCCCACTTGTAATTATTGTATATTTTGGAGTTCTCGAATTCAATATTTTGAGCCATTTTTTTATCATCTCAATCACTTGCTTTAATTTTTAGTTTAACACTCTTGTTTCCTCTAATATTTTCCCTACAAAAATTAATAGCTTTTATTGTCCACTCTCTTAGTTTAGGAGCAAATCATTATGAAATTTGATACCCTTTTGTGTTCAATTAATATTCCAACTTTCTGTTTTCCTAGATTCTTCAAAAGATTTGATTTTTTTATACAATATTTTTTATGATTATCACTCACTTTTTCTCTAATTTGAGTTCATATCTAGGGAAGGAAATAAGGTGGTTTTACCCAAAACCCGATGGATTTTATCCATTTGATATATTAAATGTAATACCTCCAAAATTTACTATTGAAAATTTTTATTTGATTAAAAGAAAACAGTAGAAGCAAAGAAAATAAAACTATGAATTTTGGGGGATATTACCGCCACACTTAGTACTAAACCAGTTTACTCCTACTGTTCAAGTACCAAGTGCTAAGGCTAAAAGAATAAAATACAATCTATTTGAAACTCAAACCACATTTAAATCAGAGTAGCGCAACAATTTCATTACAAGAATAGAATCCACCAATGGTGGTTACAAGAACAAAGATTAAATATAAACCGGGAATTAAAAGGAGAAAGAGTGAGACCTTATAAATTTTCGGATAATCCTTACGTTCTTTTCCATTGCTCACTTGAATAACACCTGAAATGGACTTACAAGGGACACTGCTCATTGAATAGGTAAGAGCCCATTGATGGAACCCTTCAATACTATGGTACTAAGTAACCCTTTAAACCACACTGAAAAGTAGGCCCGCATGCAATATATCATGCTTAAACAACATACACATATAATAAGAAATGCATAACACAACATCCACATACTTAGCAAGTCCATCACATACCCAAGAAGGAACAAACACTAAAGCCCAACTCATGTCATATCAATGGATCATAATGTGAAATCAATACTTTTGACCTTAAGCCATTAATCAATCACTCTTCAATCATCATCTTTTGAATTATATCAATGTGACTTTTGGAACCCCACTATTGTAACCGATGGACCAGAATACATACAGGACAAAATGCTCCTGACCACTATTACTTGCCCGTGGATCGATCTATAGGGTAGAAAGCTCCAGGCTACTATTATTGCCGGTAAATCAGTTTGGCCCGACTCACATGGTGTTCCACTCTAAGTGGTTAGTATTTTTCATGATTATTTACATCTAAGATTTAGTTTATTGAGCTCGGGATCCCCACTATTATAGCCGGAGGACTGGAATACATATATACATCTTCCATGATAAAGTACTCTTGGGCTACTATTATAACCAGTGGACTAGTGCGCATATACATCTTCTAGGGCATAACGCTCCTAGACCACTATTATAACTGGTGGAATAACACACATAATATAACCCATTTGGGCTCAGCTTAATCATCTTTCACTTTCATGATTAGTCTTTTCCCTTTTTAATCAGCACAACAATTCCATTTATTTGCCTCGAGGGGGAGATCAAGAATCTAGAGACACAAAGGTACACCAATCGTATTGGTGCATATAAGATACTCAGTACCCTTTAACCATCAACCCAATGACGTAAAGATACCCTAATAATACTTGTGCATACAAGCTACACAATACCCTACCGATAAGGACACCTAATCCATAAGTATACATACCCCCTAAATAGGTTTGTAGAGCTAGATAGAGTAAGATCTAGGGTCTGACTAGGGCACTAAGGCACACTAGTAAATACCAAAATAATCGTGGGTTAAACCATGTATTTAGGGTAGTAACCCCTAAAGAGCTGCTATTCCTGATTTTGAGGTCTTCCACTTTAATTATTAGTGTCTTAATTAAGGTGATCATGAAAAGCGCAATAACTACATCCTTATTCACTTTCATTTATTTTTGATATCATTAGGCAATCCATGTTCATACAATCATCCAAGATAACCTAGAGGAATCACGAAGGCCATCATTATCTCATCTAATTCCAATTCACGATTCATTTTCATTTGATCACATGCCATAAGGGTTAGCGTATCATAATCACATTATGGTCCTAGAACCTAGTTAGTTCACAACGAAAGATCATGGCACACATAACACTAACATGCCCTTAATTCACACCCAACATACATTACTATGAGTGATTAATGGTTAAGACACTTCCTTCATGAATATAAGAGTAACATCATACCACGAACTTAATTATCCATCTAATCCTAAGTTAGGCCATGTTCTTGTGATACTTACCAATTGTCAAATATCGTTACCTTGCTATTCAATGTTACTTGATTTTTATTATGAAACTCCATTAACCCATTGATATGTGAGATATGAGGTTACTGATTTACCCCTATCATCTCTACAAAATTACCAAAATACCCCTTGCTCGTATAATTATTAAGCCATCACTCTTTACTTACCAAATTACCATATTACCCTCCATGTTGTATAATTACCAAATTTCCCCTTACTCATGTTAGGTTATCAAATTATCCTCCATAATAATTAAATCACCAAATTTACCCCTTATACTTGTTAAGTTACCAATTTACCCTTTTAGTGGGCTAAATTACCATATTACCCATTTATACTTATCTAAATTACCAAGTTGCCCTTAGACTCATTAAGTCACCAATCACCCTTCATATTTGTTACACTTGTCAAATTTTCCATTTGGTTGGTTAGATTACCAAATTTCCCTTCTTCATTATTATACTTACCAAAATGCCCTTTTAGTTGGTTAAATTACCAAATTACCCTTCTCCATAATTATAATTACCATTTTGCCCCTCTTCATTATTATATTTACCATTTTTCTCTTTTAGTTGGTTAACTTACCAAATTACCCTTCTCTAGTGTTATAATTACCATTTTATCCCTCTTCATTATTATATTTACCATTTTCCCCCTCTTTCTACACATTACCAAAATAACCTTCCTTTACACCAATTTTCCATTTTATCCTTCAACTTTATTATATTATCAGTTTACCCCTTTACTTCCAAAATTACTATTTTTCCCTTATTACACCACTTTTACTAAAATACTCTCACTGCATAAAATATTAATATTGATGCTCCATACCCATCATCCAACTCTACCAAATATTATTATTTATCATAATACTCATTAGCACCCGTACTTATTTAGGACACACTCTTATATGAGAAATATTACTAAAATACCCTTAGGGCCCATAATCACAATATGTATGTAACAATGGCCACATTAACATAACGTATCATAGATAATCACTTAACATTTTTATTAACAACAAAACTCTTTCCTTAAGCATTATTCCTACACATGACACATAAATTAGCAAGCTTTCCTTTTTATCAATCAATACAAGCAACATAATACATTATACTTAACAACATGTATCATACATATAAACATATTAAAAACCCTAATGTGCTAGCATATGTTTATCCATACGTTTAAGTAAGGTTTAATAGTTACCTTATTTCCTGCAAAAATCGAACATCACTAGTACTCTGGTTAAAAATTCAAGCTTTGATTAGTAAAAATCAATTCTTAAAAACAATATAAAAATTAGCATAATAGAAGTAGGAAAATCAAAGGAATAATTTTTCTTATATCAAAAGCTTAATTAATATATAATGCATCAACTATTTTTATATCTTAAAATTAATTAATGATTAGGCCAAAATTAAGGCAAGACTCACACTACATGCAAAAATGAAGGGGGAAGGGGATGAAGGAGGGAGTTAGGAAAATGGGGAAGGTTGGTTCGGGTTGGGGTTTTGGGGGCTAGGAGGAGGGTAGGTGGAAAAGAGTTAGGGAAAGGGCTAGGTTTAGGGGTGGAGGGGGTGTAGGTGGTGGTCGGGGTTGGTTTATTAGTGGCTAAGGGTGGCAGAGGTGGTAGCTGCAGGGCAACGAAGTGGGCTACAAGAGTGATGGAGGAGAAGAAGGAAATGGAAAGAGAGGAGGAAAATGAGAGGCTAGAGGGATGGTTTTCTACTAAAGGAGGTAAAGGGTAGGGAGGTTGTAAGGAGTGGGTTGGTGGCTTGGGAGGTGGCAGAAGCAGTGGAACGACGACGGAAAAAAGAGGAACAGGGTGGAAGATAAGAAGGGAGAAAAAGAAGAGAAGAGGAAGAAGGGGGTTATAGGGGCTCGAGGGGGTGGCTTGGTGGTGTAGTGTTGTAGTGGGAGGTGGTAGGAGGTGGTGCACGCAGTTGCTAGGGCAGCGGTAGTGGCGAAATGAGGTGGTGGAGCAAAATAGGGGAAGGAAATGAAAGGAGAAGAAAGGGAGAAGAAGGGGTCGGGAGAGGGAAAGAGGGGGCTTGAATGGGGTAGGATGAAGCATGAGGGAAAGAAGAGAAAAGAAGAGGGAGAAGAGGGGAGGTAGGTGTGGTTGGTTGGGGTAGGTTGTAGGTAGTAGGGGTGTCAGGGTTGCAGGGAGAGGGAAGGGGAAGAAGAGAAAAAAAAGGCATGCGGGGAGGATTTTTAGGGGTTAGTTTGGTTCGAAAATGGGAAGAAAAGCATAGGGTAGAGAGAGAGAGAGAGAGAGGGCAGCATTGTAGGAAGGTAGGCAGTGGCAGTTGCAGGCATGACATCCTCGCTAGTCAGGGCGGGAGGTAGAAGAAGAAAGAAAGGAAGAAGGGAGGAAGCTAACCAGGTGGGGAAAAAAGAAAGAATGGGCTAGCTCCTGTGCGAGGGAGAGGGGCGAAAAGAAAATGAAGAATTGGGCTGGCCTAGTCAAGGGTTGGAAGGAAGAGAAGAAAAGGAAGAAGGGGAGATCGAGCTGGGTTGCCATGCGGGAGAAGGAGAAGGAAAGGGAAGTGGGACAGCAACCTAAAGCATGGGGGAGAGGGGTCATTGCCTAGCGAAGAGAAAGGAAAAGAAGGAAAAGGAGAAAAGGGAGAAAAAAAAGGAAAAGGAAAAAAGGAAAAAGGAAAAATAGGGAGGAATAGGATAAAATAATTTATGGAATAATAGAATTTAATATGTTTGCTAGATAAATTAATTTAATAATTTAAGTTAATATAATTTAATATATTGGTTTAAAAAGGATAATTTTAGTAAAATATTAGTTTAGAAATTTTTTTAAATAAAATAAGTATAATAAAATAACAAAATATTTATTTTAATTTATTAAATATTCATATCCATTTATATACTAAAAAATATACGAACTAATTAAATTAAAAAGCTAATTGATCCCAAATAAAAGCTATTTATTAAATTATAGGTTTTTAAAATTTTGGAGTATTGCATTAAAGGATTTACGTAAATGGATATGGATATGTATATGGAGTGTGGTTAAAAAATCCATCAGGTTTGGGTTAGGGTACTGATATAGGTATGGGTTATCCAAATCTGTATCTACTTTTATACTCATATCTGTACTCGCATCCATTTACCTATAGTAAAATGACTATTTTACCCTCCATTTGAATAATAGAACAATGCATCTACTAAGATTGAAAATATAAATTAAACAAAACACTACAATCTAACGCAACATATAAAAATTAAAAATTACTGCATCGTAATTGATAATCTAACCCCCAACCCTCGATGAATTGCCCCTTGTCTACCCCTTTTACCACTTATCTTACCCATTGTGTTTTGTGTTTCTCACTTCCTTCTTATTCAATTCCCATTCCAATGTGCCTATGCAACTATATGCCCCTTCCCTATCATAAACCCTACATTACAAAATCCCAACTCACATTTACATATCTAGTTCTATTCTCCTAGATCCAATCATCCCTTTTATTCCCTCAAGGCCTCGCAATGTCCATCTATCTTTAACCAAGGCTCTCTTTCTCTCAATCATTTAGTGGATGCAGTTGTTAGATAAAGTTTCCCTCTCGCCTCCCACTTATCTTAGTCAATATACCATTATTTATATTCTTAGGTGCTCACTCCTCAACTAGCCGGTGAAGCTCATTGTAAACGAGGATGACCTTTAAGCTATGACAAGGCCTTGATTCCTAAGCAAGAAAGTGTACAGTGTGCTACTATGCTATTGATTTGTATATTGGGTGAGTTTTAAATTTTCATCTATAGGAAGGAGGCCACTGGAACTTAAGATGAATCTAGCATGTTGTTGAAAAACTTTTAGAAAATGTCATCAATTTTGAAAATTTTCTGTCTAGCCTATTGTTTGTTGTAGCTAACTAGCTATAAGCAATCTGCGTATTAAATTAATCATTTCAAAGAGTGATTTGACTCAATGGAATAGGATGGTATATCTTAAGTTATAGAGATAATATACGCTATATGCAATCTACTTGTTGAATGGGATCTTGTTTGTCTAAAATCATATTACAAGCATGGTAAAAATGAAGGCATTATTCTCATATGACTAAAACTTAAATTTTGAATGGAAATAAGAAATATTTTATAAATAAATTATGTAGGATTTAATATTGACATGAAAAATGAATTAGAAAATGGATATGTGGTTACAAAGTTATTATGATAGTGATGTAATAATAATCTTGGAATTGATAAAAATTATAATCATTATTATGTAATCCTATTTTCCTAAAGATTGTAATATATAGAAAATTATTTGGATTTTATTTTTTGAAGTTTTAATGTCTTAAGTACTTTCATAATTTTCTCCTTAGATTTATAGATAGCAACTAGAGCTAGTACTACCAATTCACCTGGTCCAATAACTCCATATTAATCCATTGTAGCTTGTATCCTTATTACTACTTAGCCATCTACAAATAAGGAAGAGGAAGATATGGAAGTAAAACAATTTACTCTAGGAGATAAACAGAAAGAAAACTTCAATTATATAGGAACATTTTAATGTAGTGGAGAATAATGGAAAGAAGAAGGCTATCTATAGAAATTGTAATAAAAGACTAAGTGTTGGTCCCAAAAATGGAACTTCTTATTTGCATGAGGATATACAAAAGTTTGTAGTCTTTAAGGTTATATAAGGAGTAGGCCATAACACTCACAAGTGAGAAGGAAAGGTAAATATAATGATCATTGAATTAAATCAAGAAGTTTCAAGGCCAGACTTGTGTAATATGGTGGTCATGCATAAGTATCCACTTTCCATAGTGGAACATGAAGGATTAAAGAAAGTCTTTAACTTTCTTTTAAGTTAATTTTAAGAAATACATTAAAGAGTGATATCCTTAAGATATTTGAATTTGAGAAAAAAACTCAACAATATCCCTATCAAGCAGTAATAAGAATCATATTTCAATCACTACCAACATGTGGACAACTCAAAATCAAAAGAAAGGTTTTGTGGCTATAAAAACTCATTAGATTGATACTCAATGGAACTTACAAAGTCATAGATTTGGGTACGTTTAATATTTCATCTACATCATGTTCTAAGTTTCAATGTTAATACTACGTGATATTATGTTATTCTCAATTTTATTTGTTGTTTTGTTTCCTTTTACCTTAGCTAAAGTTCATATCAACTATGAGAGAAGTGTGATCACCATCTAACCCAAGCCTAATGCAAGGCAAAAAGGAGCAAAAAATAAAAAGATGCATGATCATAATAATAGTACAATAGTATTAATGATAACAAAGATAAGAATAACAATATACATAAGAAGAGTATGAGAGTTTACAAAATCCAAATATAAGAAATCAAATCCAAAATTTTAAATAACCGAAAGAACAAAAACTTTCCAATGTAGTGGGTAAAATATTTTTATCAAGTTAGCCTAACTCTTATGCATAAATATAAATCTCCAGCCCCAAGCCATGGCTAGTTACTAGCCCATGCCATCACCATCAACATACTCTAACTGAGAGTCATACCACTATAAATCATCCTCTATTCCCTGTACCAGAAGTTGTATCATCACACTAACCACACAAGTGTTGTATCATTAAGGTGTATAAATGGTAAAAAAGACTACCTACAACATGGTAAGGCTTATGCAGCACATTAAAGTCACATAGAGTCATAGTGATAATCATACCAATATAAATTAAGACTTACACCCATAGTAGTAATACAACAAGACATGCTTCCATGTAAATCATGGAAGAATAGTAGTACAGTAAATGCATCACAACCACATAATGTAAGCCATATTATAATCTTGCTTTAGTGAACACATAATTTCAAATTATTAAGATAATTCATTCGACCACACCTAATTCTCTACTATGAACAAAATTTATGGCAACAAATAAACATAATGGGATACAACACCCACCACACCGAGTCAGGATACATCAAAGGGGATTTTCTTTGGGGTACCACACCCAACACATATTGAGTGCACCTATAATAGCTAACAAAAATTGGGATATCACACCCATTACATGTGGTTGAAGTACATCAAGAGGGCTTGTTTTAGGATACTTCACCCACTACACCTTGAATGCATCTACTGTGAGAGCTAAAAAGTTTGGATAGCACACCGACCTAAGTAATGGATAATGCAAAGTTCCAAGGGACTTGTATAGGATACCTCATCCACTCAAGAAGGACACCCATGCCATACTAGCGTGTCACAGTATAATACCATACCAACGATATTCATATATCCCCCTACCCACCGCAACCTAGTAAAGAAGGAGAAAAGTATTGAGTGAAAATAATAAACTATAGGGTTACAACCCAATAAATCCCGATCAACTATCCCTAGAGTTAGAGAAAAAGTCCTCAAACAGAATCTTATTCCACATTTATTAATTACCAAGTGATATCACAAATCACAGATGAATTCTGTAAATAACCAATTAGGTGTTTTCAAGTAATAACACTAAATACAAATAAATTCTATTATTATCCAAATTGGGCGTTTCCATGTGATAGCTAAAAAAAATATATTGTTATCTAAAAAAATATAAATTATATTGTTATCTAAATTGAGCATTTCTAAGTGATAACATCAAACACATCACAAGTCATAACAACCACTAATTAGGTATTTAGAGATGACACTAAAATAATTTAAATCCTAAATATCATAATTATGATTCTTATTAATTCTAGGATAAATGTGCTTGAAATCATAATTTAAATGTTGTAATTTCATGGAGGTATTAAAATAAAAGGCCCAAAATAAGAGTAATAATGAAATGATCCTAACAAAAAATAGATAAACGAGTCGATCGGTCCTTGGGAAGGATCGACTAGTTGGTCTCACCCATCGACTTTTCGTAAGAACCTAGTCTATTAGTTTGGTCCAACTAGTCAATGAGTCTAAGCAGAGACCATACCACTTTGGTCATAAGGTCACTAGTTGATGGGTTTGACATATTGAACAACTACCCGTAGGGACCAATAGACTGGTTCACACAATCATCGATGGGTTCAACAAACTGATTGAATGATCTAGATAAAATAACACCCAGACTTTACCATATTAATCCTAGCATACAACTATGTCATAAAACACATAAAGAGACATTCTATACAAATGCAATCACATGGATACATGGTAATGTAGGCATTTAAACATAATCATACTCAAACTGCCAAATCATGCATAAATTAGGGAAGCCAATAATGCCTTAATTACAAGAAGATATCTACCACATTCTTGAATAATAAGATACAATTAGACCATGATAAACAAAAAAACACACCAAGAACATTGAACCATAATAATCAATAAATAATTATTCATATTAAAGATAAGAAAGCCTTACCTTGAAGCAATTCTTCTAACACAAACTCCTACCTAATGGATTTAAACCTAGCCTTTGATTACCAAGAGAATAAAGAGTCAAAACCATCAAAAATCCATTTTATGAATTTTTTAAATATCAAACATAATCGAAGAAGATGAAGAAGAAGAAGAACACCAAAAACAAAAATAAAACTCAACCTTTTCTAAGAAATAAAATTCTAAGGAAAATGAAGCTACAATCTTTAACCTTCTCAAACCTTAATCCTTTCTTGATTAAGAGAAAAAACAGAGAAATAAATCTAAGATCATAAGAATAAAAGAGACACATCAACCAAGAAGGGAAGAAAATAAGAGAAAACTCTTTTTTTTCTTAGTAAGGGGGACACGAAGAAAAATGGAGAATACTCAGCACTTAGAAAATTTCACCAAATGAAGGGAAGATGAGAGTAATAAAAATAAGTAAGAAGTTAAAGTAAATTAGGAATAGAGGGTATAGAAGGTAGAGCAAGTTAAAATGCAAAAGAGAGAGAGAGAGAGAGAGAGAGAGAGAGAGAGAGAGAGAGATAAGACTAGTATGGTTGAGTGTCAGTAATCAAGGTGTAAGAGAAGACATAATGGTGTAAGGGAGGCTCAATGTAGTCAGAGAGGGAACAATTGCATAATATTGGTAAGTTAAGAAGGATTTACAAGAAATCAAACATGTGGACCAACTTCTAGAAGAGACAGATGAAAGTGAGGAAGAAGATAGAAGGTGAGATATGCCTAAAAAGTGCTTTTTGGGAAATTTTAACTAAAAATGATAGACTAATTTAAATAATGTAAAAATAAGCTCATACCATCAAAATATGCTCATTAACACAAATACATTCTAATTGGAAGTTTTCATAAACATAAGAGAGGGATTAAAATCAAAATTAGAAAACCATATAAAATTAAAGGATAACTAGTTGATCAGTTTTAGCAAACCAATCTACTAGTTTGTTAAGAATAAGATTGTCAATCCCTTAGCATACCAGTCGATCAATTAGGAAACCTAGTCGATCATTATGTTTAAAATTTATATTTTTATTTGAATTTTAAGCACTTTTAAAAGCCGAAACTAATTCATTTTTATAAACATAATTTTAAATACATTTTGAAGGAATTTAGGACAGGATATTACATATATACTAAGGCCTTAGTGAAAGATTGTAAGACAAGAAGGAAATTTCGTTTCTTAACACTTGATGTTGCATTGCTTTATGAAGATATATTTTAGTGGTTAAAATGGTTAGAGCCTAACTTTAAATGGTGTCCTAGTTCTGAGGAGTGAAAATGGATCTAATTATTTGCTTAAAATTTTTGTTATTTTATGAGGTTACTTTATTGTTTTTAGAAAGTAAGTATCCTACTTATAACTTTCATTTCCCTAAGATATGTCGGATTATAATAGATTTGACTCAATGGAAATTTGAGGAATATGAAAATATGAAGAGTATGGCTAAAAAAATGTTAGAGAAATTTGATAATTGTTTGAGTGTAATTCATAGGATTATGATAGTAGCAACCATTTCGGATTCCCGATTTAAAATAAAGTTGGTGGAATGGTATTATTTCTTGATTTATGTGGAATATAATTATGATGAGGTAGAAAAAGTGCATAGAACATTTCATGAGTTATTTTGTGAGTATGAGAAGTAACTAAAGTGCATAGAGAGAAATACATGTACATCTTGTTGTTTAATTATTTCTAGTCATACTTCCTATAGGGGTAGTGCTAGTTTGTGTTATAAGGGAGTAGACATATATGAGGTCGTTAGATAACCATAGCATCACTAATTTATCATAAAATAATGAGTTAAGCTACTACTTAGAGGAGGTTGTTATGCCAAGGATGGAGGACTTTGATGTTTTGTCATGATGGAAGACATACACTAAGTTTTCAAGTTTACAAAATATATCTAGGTATATACTTGTTATTTCCCATTTCCACATTTTCTTTAGCATCTAATTTTAGCATGAGTGGTTGGTTTATCACTCCTCACTAAAATTAGTTACATCTAAAGACTTTAGAGTCATTGATGTGTGATCAAGGTTGGCTTTGGGCAGTAATGATGATATTGTGATATTTTGTTTATAATGTCAAAGTTTAGTTAAATTATGAAATATGTATTATTTTAACTATTAATTTAATTATTTTAATCTTTTATTAGATAATAATGATTCGGAAATATCATATTATTATGGTGTCTATAATACTTATTTTGAGGATGAGGGATTCTGATGATGGTGAAAATGAGGTAAAGCTTAGATGTTTATAGATTTTATAATATTATTAGTAAATGTAATATATATAAATATATATGTTCTGTAAATATATTTTTTTTTACTTTTTAGATGTAACAAGTAGATACTTGATAATTAAAGTCTGAAGATTCAAGAATGAAGATTGAAAACTTTTTCCAATCATGAATGTCGTTTGAGTTCTACTAGTTTTTAACGTTTTTTGGACATTATCAACTAGTTTTAGATAATATTTTTGTTGTTATGTTTTATTATGCTACTCAGATATATTTTGAATAAGTTTCTTGTTATTAGAAAATTTGTAGAAGTCTAAAAAGCTATAGATTTGCTGTAGGACTAGTTCATGTATAGTAGAGGTATGGTTACTTTGGTAAAGGATGACTTTTCTTCTTTAACTATTAAGTTGATTTGTCTTCTTTAACTATTAAGTTGATGATTTATTAGTTTTTTTCTATTATTTATATAAATTTTAATGTCAAGAAATTATTACGTAGTTAAATTATACCTAATTAGAAATTTTGGCAGGCAAACAGGTAATGGTAATGGCTAAATAAGTAATGGTAACTGGTAAAGAGGTAATTTTAATATGTCAAGTAATGGGTTTGATAGATAATGGGTTTATCCATTGAACAATGGATTATCAGTTGGGTATTAAAAAGGTACTGGATATGGATATCGGTGAGATAACGAATATCTGTTTGGATATGGATATGATTATGGTTTAAAAAAATTATCTGCAACTTGTAGGGGATACTCAATGTATATCCATTGTGTTCCCATCCCTACTCATATATCAGGATTTTAAATTTTTCCTAGAAATCTTCATCATTGGTGCATGGAAATAATGATTTCTTAACATTTTAAGTCATAAATATGTTTTATGGAGTTAACATGCCCAGAAAAGGTGAAGTTATCTATGAGATTTTTTATTTTGAAAATAAAATCAAATTAAATAGGGAGAATGGTTGTGTGATGTAGGGATGAATTGAAAATTTCAAGAAAAAAATAACTAATTTATCACAATAAGTGGTAGCGGTACCCACATCAATTATCAACATTTGACATAGATCGAGCAAAGACGAGTAAGAGCATGAATAATGGTGGTGCAAATTGAGTAGAAACATACATATATATGTATTAGTAGAATATAGAATTGTGTGACCATAGGGGAAACTAGAAATAGTGAATGAAATGAAGGAAAAAGGGCCAGGGTTCTTATTTACTTTAGATGGGTTATTTGTAGGGCTTAAAATAAGGCTAGTTACCTAATCTTAGAGTATGTTTATAAATAATGTAAGTTTGTTTTATTTTTAATTAGCTATTTTATTTTTCTTTCAACAAGACCCTATAAATAAATTATATTATTTAAATTGAATAAATATCATTATAACTGAGTAAAATCCTAAATTTTTTCTTTTATAACATCTTTGTTTCCTAATATTTAGAAAATTATTATTTTATGTTTCTACGCCTTGGTTCCCCTCCCCATTGACACATATATTTAGTGTATCTATTTTTTTTTTCACAACTCTAGATTTTGGATATTTCTCTACTTAATTGTTTTATGGTTTCAAAGAAATTCGTTCAATTTTTACAATCGTTACTCACATACTCTCAAAACTCTCAACTTGTCTTCTACTTCTTAAATTGTTTATTTATTTAGTCATACAAATGTTGTTTGATCTATTAAAATATTTTTCTCCTTCATGGTTCTTACCCATATAAATTTTACTATATGTAAATAATAGTAAAAAAATCATTTGGATAATAGGATATAGTCATTTAGTTCTATTATTGTTATTATTATTGTTGTTATTGTTGTTAGGGTAATTTTCATGGTACATACACATGCACCAAGCATGGTGAGGCAGTTTTGTAATAGCCCATAATTTTTTAAGTTTTGTTGGATGGGAAATTGTAGTGTTTATTAAAATTTGATAATATTTAATTTTTATTGGGGACTATAATTAATTTTGAGAAAAAAGTTATATTTTAATAAGCTTTGAAAATTGAATAAAATGAGTTTTTAGACATACCAATTCACTGGTTCATCATTTTAGCTAAAGGGTTTTGCTCACTTAAATTGATTAAGTGGTTTGGGGAACCAATTAACAGTTTGATTTGGACAAGTGAGGGAGAGGATGACCTCAACTTTGTATTCTTCCCCACTCTCCTCTATAAACTTCTAGAATCATTGCTTTGATTCCCAAACCTATCTCTACTCAATTGGAACTTTTATTCTCATGCTGATTATTCATTTCTTCTCTTGTGTTTGATATTTTATAGGTGACTCAACTTGCATTCTCTAGAAATCACCATTTCAATTCTAGAAGGGAGGCTAGCTTATATTTGACAAAATCCACCCATTAATCTTAAATTTGAAGGGAGGCTAGCTTATATTTGACAAAATCCGCCCATTAATCTTAAATTTAATGGTAGAAATTAGTGTTTTTGATCTAAGCATAACCACAAACATTCTTGTACTGATTCGTTGGCTATAAATAGCCGTAATAACCCCTTCGACTCACTTTTCTTTCAGCCTCTAAGATATTCTAGCTCTCTAGCCTTATGTTATCATCTCCTAAAGTCGAGCATAAATTCAGTACCTTTCCACTCTTTTCATCATTTCCCCATCTCCTTTTTATTTATCTTTAAGTAAGAGAGACTTAGATTTATGAGGAAGTCGAGTCTCTCTTTCAACATAATTTCCTCTATTTTTCTCTTAGGTTCAGTAAGTCTGTTTTCTCCTAATTTGAATTACGATTGATGAAATTATTCACTGGATTTATAAAGCTTTCACCTTCTACTTTTAAGGTTTGGAAGTTGTAAATCTTCTAGGTTGAGTTTTCTTGTTTATGGAAAAGTTTTACTTACACTAAGTAAGTCAATCATACTTCTAAAATGCGACCTAGTTAGGCATGTAATATGTTTCATTCTTTAAAGTCATAATTTTATAAGTTTGCATGATAATTTTGTTTTAAATTTATGCATGTTGATTAATTTATTAATCCTAGAAAAGAGGCATAATTTTAGGGAAATTATGGTCAATTTGATTAATTGTGAAACATGTTTTAATTCATGAGCTAATGAAGCATTAGTATGATGCTATAATATGTTTTAGGTTGGATGTGGTAGGATTTCTTTGGGTGATTTACATGAAAAATGTATTTTTTGTTATTTTTTGGGGCAAATCAACTAATCATCTCATCCTTAGAACAGTCAACTGGTTAGCCCAACCAATTGGTCAGTAGGTTTGTGGTAGTATTGGTTTGCTCTCTACTTAAATCTGTCGAACAGTTTGGCATAACCAATCAATTGGCCTAGGAACAATCGACAGGTTTTTCCAAATCAATTGAATAGTTTAAGGGAACTGTGGGTTTGACTAGGCCAAACCAATTCACTGGTTCGTAAGACCAATCCTCTAATTCGGATCGATTAAGTAATTTTGATCTTTTGACTTGGATATGATTTGAGACTATGTCTAACACTACTATATGACTATTTAATGGGTGAAATACATTGGTTGGCATAGATTGACAACCAAATGAAAGGATTAATTAGATCATGATTCTTGGTGTATTCAATGAATTTTGTAAAGGCCTTAATAGGTAAACCTTTTAAAGGGGATGACACAATCTAGATTTTGGCCTAAAATGGACTAATATAAGGGATTTAGTTAGCATTGAGTAAGCATTAATGAGAATCTCACACATGATTGGGTAATGGTAATGGCTAAGATGGAATAAATATATGAATGCCTTGATTCCATATTGTATGAGCCTTGTATGATCACATTACCTCAAGAATAATGTATTAATCACTCAAAGTGAAAGATGATCGAGTTTTTGAGGGTTTATAATGCACTGGGAAATACTAGTGAAATGGAAGATGGTACAAGGTAGTATGGAATCCTATCGCTATTCTCCAACAGAGTTTTCACCTATGGTTTGTGACCTACAAACACTTATTTACCAAAGACAAAATGATGACTATAGGTTTAAATGTGGAAGATACATGTGTACTATGTCAAGCAGATAAAGAATCAGTGGAGCACTTATTCTTTGAATGCGGGTATTCCCAATAGGTCTAGTTGCCTTTAATTAGAAAAATTAGGTGTAAGCATGATGCAATCTCTTTCAATCCAGTGTTGAAATGGATGGAAAGATGTGGTTGAGGTCTTATTCATAGAAGATATGTATTATGATCCTTTTATGTAACAACTTCATATCATATATAACATAAAACAAAGTTTAGAATTTTCCATCAAGAGAGACATGATCCACAACAGGTTTGTAGATCAATTGTTAAGGAAATAGCCATTAGAATAACCAGTATGACCCATTATAAATCATATAGTTCATTAGCATCTTATGTTGATAAATTGAGATAGAATTAAGTGGTGTGATGAACCTTATGATTTACTTTATGATATATTTTTGGAAGCAATAATATTTTAGTTACTTACCCTAAAAAAATATGATCAAGTTGTCTATGGGTTTGGGTTACCCGATCCTCAATTAGCTACCAATGGTTTGTATACCTTTAGGTACGATCCTAGTAGATCCTAGTGTCTTAACTAATCTAAAAATTAGTGATATACTCAGAGGTATTGATACTAAAAGGTCTAGTTACCTAGGTTGTTTTTAGCATTGACCCAAACTTATGTCCATTGTTAGTTACTTAGCTTCAACCAGACTTTATGTCCTTTGCTTTGGCTAGACTTTGTATGACAAATGATGGGGTAGTGCATTTTCTATAGCTCAATAATAATTGGAATAATTATTTGGATAATACTTACAATAAGTATTTGAATAATAATTGGAATAAGTATATGGATAAAGAGACATATAAAAGTAGAAGAAGAAGAAGAAGAAGAAGAAGAAGAAAAAGAAGAAGAAGAACGGTAAAAAAAGACAATGGCCTATAAATAAGTGACCTAATACACTGGGTAAGTGAAAAATAACCTATCGTGGAATTATGTACATGGATGAATAAAGCCTTAATGATAACTGGGTAACCTACTTAGTAGATTGCATGTTGTTATCTACGATGTTGTGTTATGTTACTATACATGATGAGCAATGTATGGTATGAGTTTCCTATACATGATATGACCATGATAGAGCATATGCTCTATGTATATGAAATAGGTATGAACTATGTTAGTATGATCTCCATAATATGTTGGACTATTATGTGCTTGTGACTTCTATTGAGGAGGAAAATTGGCTTACTTAGTATGAAGTGTACTGATATGCCTATTTGCTCTGTCACTTGCTTATTCCCATGAGTAAAGAACTATGTGCAGGTTTTTGAGGATGGTTAGTAGTAGGCCAACCTCTTGTTATGCATTGGTTTTGAGAGAGTGGATATCTAGAGACTTTTGTGCTATCCTTGACAAACCAGAGTTTAAGGCTACACCATGCTTTTGTTTCTATAATATAAAATTCTATACTATGGCTTAATTTTCATCATGTATTTGAATATTTATGGGCCGTCGAGGTCCATTCCTTGAAAGCCTTTCTTTCAACATTTATATAATGTATTTTTGAACACTCTACTTTGGTATTGGTTAGTTGGTTCTTAGCCTCGTATTTGACATAAGATAGGTGGCTTGGGTCTATCCTATGTTAGGTGTAGTGATAACACCCCATTTTCCTAAGTGTTTAGTGGTTTTTGCTTCCTCATGGTTTTAAAATGAAAATTTTCCTTTGTGAAAAATGGGGGAGTTATAAATTTTATGTCAAAAATAGTGGCATTTTCACAATTTAATAAACCTTCCATATGGTGCTGCTACATACATACTTTTAGAGCAAATACATAAGTTGTACAACACGAATGCACACATTGTTTAGTACAAATGCACATATTAAATGGTGGCACTTATGTAAGTTTCATGAACTTTTTTTTTAATTAATAATGATAGCAAACATTTATTATCAAAAAAAATACACATCTTACTAAATATAAATACACATAATTTAAGACATAATTCACATGTTATAGTACACATCTTACAATATATAAATAGTTTAATACATATCTCTTTAATCTAAACACACATATTCTAGGGTTTAAATATATATCTTTAAGAAAATAAATACACCTAGAGAAAAATACACATATCATAAATAAATACAACTAATGATTTATAAATACGCATCTTTCAACTTATAAATACACATATTTCAATACACACACACACAAAAAGAAAAAAAATTTAGGATATAATACTTAAATAGCATCTTATAGAGTATAAATACTCATATTATAGGATATAAATACACATCCTACACATCTTTAGGCTTACACAAATTATGTTCCAATGCAAAAACTTCACCTTTTTTAGTCCTCTTTACTAGTTCAATCTCACTTTCCCTCCTAATTTTGATTAGTTCTTTGATCTTCAATTCTTCTATCCATTTCAATAAATTTTTGACATGCTTCTTTTATTATTGACCCATTGATATGTGAAATAAGTAAGTGTAGTTTTAAAGGCCACTACGAATCAACTAATTATGGTTATTAACTTCTAACATGTATTGATATTACTTCCAATTCCCAACTATATATAACTCTTAAGAACTTGTACAGGATAATAAATTGTATCCCATAAATGGATATATTTTCTTCTTATTGTTGTGTTGGGTTTGCTAGTGAGAAAAATTTTCTAGTGGTTGTAGGCTATAACTATTAAAGATGCATATGAGGGATCTTTGAAAGTGCATTCTATCCAACACACAAAAACATCTTCCACCCATCTTTCAACACACATCTTCCCTAAATAAATACACATCATTCAATACAAAAACACACAACTTCTAAGAAAGAAATATAAAACTTGTAAAACATAATATAAGGGAGAAATACACATATTCAAAAAATAGATATACAGCTTATGGAATAAATATATACATCTAACAGGATAATAACATATATTTTATATAATATAAATACATATTTTCTTTAAAAAAATTTCATCTTACACATTTTATAGAGTAAAATTACATAACTTTTAATAGTGAAATACACATGTAACACCCCAAATTTCTAAAAATAATTATTTAAGTAGAAGTGTAAAACAAACTAAAATAGATGTTATCATCGTGATTGACATAAGTATGGCTTATAATCCATTCTCACATCAATTATAAGGAAGAATAATTTATAACGTGACACATAATAAACATGAAGAGAGGATACTTTCATAACCATATGTAAGATTTTTGGAGGCTAACACCAAATTCAATATTCTAATACATAAAGTAAATAAACTAAAAAAAAACCAAAAGGGTATCTTGGTCAAAACATGAAATAGATAACATAGCTCTCAAATTCCCAAACCTCAAAGATGAGATATACTTACTCCGCCCTGGTCAGAGCTTCATAAGTAGCTTGATCATCTAGTAGGTCCTTAATGACCTACATTAACTCGACCAGGTATTATACTCATGGAAATGAGTAGCACTCATAAAATGGGTGATCAGGTACACATAACATAAATCCATCATTAATTACAATATATCCATAATTAGGTACATATGACATAAAATATATAAAAGGATAAGCAAGAATGTTACATAAGGTAAGAAAATACTAATTCTAGAAATCCATGGTTAAATACATTCATAAATACATATTTTTAATATGTTGAATTTAGGGATCCCACTATTCTTAAACTAGTAGAATGATCTGAAGCACCTCATAGAGATAACACATCTGAGATACTATTATCGTCTAGTGGAATGGACCCAACACTGGTGTGACCGTAGCCGGCACACAATTTAAACCCTCTTGTTGTCAATTGTAGCACTAGTAAATAGGGTATCGTTCTAGCCGGGGATTGAGAGGGCTCACCTCTATTTAACTAGCTTAAAAATAAATAAAAATAAAAACACTAAATAACCTAAAATAAATAAACAAGAGAAAATACTAATGGGGGTTATAAAACTAATAATAAAAGAGTAAATAAAATAAAATAAACTAATAATAAAAATAATGAAAATAATGAGAAACCCGCAGATATGAGAAATATGTTAGGGAAATAAAAATCTACCACTAGATTAGGTCGAAAATATAATATTTATTTCTAAGTCATCATTTAATCATGAGAAAGAGATCGACCAAGTTGCACACCAAACGCAGGTCCATACACCTTATATTACTTCCCTTAATTAATTAATACGACCACGTGCCTATATTAACCCTATTAAATACTAGCAGTATAGCAGCAAAAAGCGGCTCCTATATTTAACTAGATTTAATGCATTAAGTATAAGTGGAAGGCTGTCAATCTAAGTACCCAAACTAGTACAAAACGCATGTCTAGCTGTATTTCCTATCCTTGATCCACACGTATCGAAACGTTTTACCACTTCGGTTAGAATCACAAAACGATTAGATGAATTGTTATCTAACCTAGCTGCAATTTATACACATAAATTCTAGTATATTTAGATGGCCACCTCGCAGGCAAATAATCCTACATACTGTCACTTATGAGGAACCAGAACAAGGCATGCACCAAATAAACTATACTTGACATAATTATATATATAAACGATAGCAATTAATATAGAGTCAAGAAACAATCTCACGAAACAAAGAAAATAAAATTATAATTTAAATCCTAATCCAGGGTTTCAAATTATTCCCTAATAATAAATAATCAGCCACTCATAATTAAAGAATTAATTACACAGAAATATATATCTAAAATATAAATTAAAAATAAGAGAAAGAAATAACCGGAATTAATTTTGGATAAAAGATCAAGAATTTATTCAGATAAAAATTAACTTTATCTGAAATAAATTCTACCGGTATTAGATTCTTCCTCTAATTTTCTTTTCTCTCAGCGCTTGGATTTCCGTGCCACTAATTCCTTTTCTTTTTTTCCTTTTTCGGGCTGCAGGCTGACGTGCGTTGAAGGATGTTGCCTCCTCGTCGTCCGAGCCTCTATCTCATCGTACGTGCTACACTGCCGTTCCTCTCTATTTCTACCCTGTGGCTCCTCTAGACGCGCCCTGCGTCTCTCTGTTTCTACCCTGCGGCTCTGCTGCACTCTGCTATCCCCTCTGGCCTGCAGGTCTACTGCCTGCGGCTGTGTCTTCTCCTCTCTCACGCCGAAGGTTCTCTGTGCATCCTTCGTCCTTTTATAAATTTTTTTGCCTCCACGTCAGCCCTTGCGGCTGACTCTTCTTTCTTCTGTGCTCCGTTTGGTTTCGTTGTTTCAGGCCGTTGGGCCTTCGGCCTTCGGCCGTTGGTCCAAAGGTCTTATCTTTTTTTTTTAATTTTCTTTTACTTAAAAATAAAACCTGCAAAATAAAATTCAATAAATATTAATAAATAATATTTTACCCTAAATTTACTTAATTATTATCATTTTAGCTCAAATAATAATTTTTATGCAATTTTTACCACTTAAGCATAAAACAATACTTATTCTCCTATATTAGTTAAATAAACTATCAAAAACTAAGATTATAAGGGTATAAAATGTGTCAAAATATGAACTCATCAAACACCACTAAGGAAAAAATGCACCAGACCACTATTATTAAATGGTGAAATGGTATGAAACACCTATCGAGAAAAAAAACACCTAAGCTACTATTTTGATTCGATAGAATAGACTTAGGTCCTAACTCATGTAATCTTTCACTTTAAGTGATAAATATCTTATTCATTATTCTTATCTCAAGATTATGTTATGTTTTACATTGAGCCTAAGAACCCTAACTACTCATAAATCAATGGAAGGATCTTGAGCACCTCTCAAGAAAAAAAATTGAGCCACTATTATTATTTAGTGGAATGGACATACAATGCCTCAACTTTAGCTCACATAATACTTATCTTTAAATGATTATTATATTATTCAATGTGATATTTCTCAAGGTCCTCATACATATGGGTATATAGGCATGAAAAAAATATAATGCTTTTAAACATAATAATTTTGGAAACATGAAACACAACAACATGAATACCGATACATTTCTCTAAAGAACAGGTCACACCCCTTCAAAGAAACCCTAAATTTTATAATCAAACCATAACTTCTTCCCTGGTACTCATTTTATCACCATTTTTAATACCCTTCCTTAAAATATTGTTGTTAATATCATATCCAAAATTAAATTCCTAATTGCAACATTTTACACATGCGATAATAGACTGCCCTTAGTGTTACTATTTATAATTTCCACCTAAAACCCTAATTTTACAAATTAAGCATAACTCTTCCTATTAGACTCATATGGCCACACTATTTAATAAACATTCCCAAAATTACATTACTAACAATAGATCTAAAATTAAAGATCTAAATCTAAAATTTCACACATGTAATGATGAACTTGCCTTTAGGGTATATCCCCACTTCAGCCATTTCTCTCATTTATTGACCTTAACTCATTCATAATCACTTAAAATATTCCACACAAGAAATTTATTATATTTCTAACAATTCAACATGTTAACATACCAAATATCTTATGTTTAACCTATTTTAACCAAAATACCCCTAAACTAGCTAAAACACCCATTTTTACTAAAAAGAAAAACAATGAATCCTAATATGAAGGGTTCCTAACTTTCATTATATCAACAAGATACTACTTACCATATTATTTAACATCATTCCATGCTGAGACAAACCATGTAAAATACCATAACAATATCGACATAACATTATCATCATACTAATATCAGATATGGGATATCATACAAAACACACATTACATATAAAAACCCTAGTTAGAACATATATCCTTACCGAATCGGCTTCAATCTTAAAGCACATAAGACCTATGATTCTTCCTCCACTACCACCGAGGTATCACCTAGAAGTCAAAATATAAAAAAAATTAGACTTAGGAAATTTAATATAAGAGAAACTAAAGCAAGGGAGAAGGAGGAAAAATAGAGATAACCGACAAATGGGAGGCTAGTGTGGGATGGTTCATGGAAACACCCACAATGGTAATTTGGTGGCTAAGGTAGTGGCAATGGAACTATTTAAGGATGGGGTGATGGTTGGCAACAAGGGTTGAGGTGATGGTAGTGTTGGGACTAGTGAGAGTTGGTGGAAAGGAGTGGTGGTGGCGGTGGCTGACTATAAAAGATGATGTAGCCTGTGGCAGGGAGAGAAAAGAAAGTAAAAGGGAGGCAAGGTTGAGGCTCTTATCAAGTGAAGGGAAAGGTACAAGGATAAGGAAATAAAGGAGAGGAAGATAAAGAGGGATGTAGCCAGCAATGGTGGTGCCACTAGTAGTAATGGGGTAAAGGTGTTGGTCAAGATTCTAGGGCATGGTGGTGATGGGAAAATATGACATGGTGGTGTGGAGATGTTGGGTCAAGTGGTTAGGAAAGGAAGGGAGCTTGACTAGAGGGGACAATAAGAGTGGTGGTGATGGCCATAACGGGCGATGATGAGAAAAAAATGAAAAATAGAGTCATATGGGCTTGGTGCATAATGACAAAATGAGAGAAGGATAAAAGAAGTCAGAGAAGAATGGAGAATTACGGAGGGGATGCATGCATGTGAGAGTGTGAGTGTGTGTGTGCGTACATGCGTGTGTGTGTGTGTGTGCCTAGAAATCCTAGAGGGAAAAACAACAAGGGAGGATCAAGAATGGTCTTGATGTGCTGGGCATTAAAGGATAATGGCACAAGTACAATGGTTGTGCCTAGATAGGGCTTCAAGGGTTATACAAGGTAAATGTTTGTAGAGGGCAAGAAGTAAAGGTTGTGCTAGGTGAGGAAGTTGTATGGCTAAGAAGAGGAAGGGAGGATGACTTGTAGGGCTGGTAAGTCCTTATGTAAGCCAAATAGGGATAGAAAAAAGAAGAAGAAGATCAGCGACAATGAGGGATGGAAAAGAAAAAAGAAAAAAAAGGAGAGGAGAATGGGTTAGTGATGTAGGAGCATCCCCATTTGATAATCATAATCTCCCCATTCATTTTCTAAATTTTGAAATCCACAAAACTCTCCTTACTAGGATAAATTAACTATCTACCAAAACCTAACCATACAAGCCATGCAAATCTTGCTAACCATCTCCTTGTATCATCCACGAACCAACAAAAAATAAGGCACCTAAGGCCTTACTTTTTCCCAAGATTTTACCCATATTTCCTTAATATTTTTATCCCTATAAATCCATAAAAAACTCAACCTATATGGAACCCTTGGAAGCCACATAAATTATCCACAAGTCCTAATTATGTTGGATGTCACATCACTTTTAGCACTTGAAAAGAATAATGTAGATTTGAGAAAGAATAAGGAAGACTAGAAGGCATTCCTTACTTCCTTTTATTACTTACAAGATTATAAGGACAATTGTCTCTTTTATTTTATTTATTATGGTTATATGAATTAGATCATGTGATAATAGAGAAGGGGAATAAAAAATGTATACAAAATCCACACCTATGATCGGAACAAATAGGATAGAACTTAGGTATATTTTTAAGCTCTAATCATATGTATTATTTGGTTAAATTGTAACCATTTCTTCCATAAGTGTTAAGGATAGAATGGAAGAAGAATAACTTACCTTTTGGCTGCATATTATTCTCTCTAGATACTAAGATCCTTCCTTCATTCTCTAAGTGCAAGAGTTTAAAGATCTTGCAAAAATCTTACACAATTTATCCTAAGAGTTTGTACCTTATGTGGTTCTAGCAAGTATTGATTCAAGGAATTACCAAGAATCAATTTTTATTGTCTCAAATCTCCCTGATATCTCTATTGCATTTTTAGCAAATATATTAAAACACCGACACCTAAAAAGACCCAAGTTAGATCACATATGCATTAGTTTCTCTAGGAGAGGCTGGGAGAATAAGAAAGGGAAAAAAATTGGGTTGGCTAGGGTAAAGCCCAAGGAAGGAAGAAGGGAAAAACAAATACAAAGCAAAAGGAGGAGGAAGAGGAGAGAAAATAAAAAAGGAAGTGGAAAAAAGAAAAAAAGAAAAAGTTTTAAATTTACATTTAGGTTTATATTTTTTTGAAAATCAATATAAAATTGTATTTGTAAATTTTCCAAGGTTGAGTTCAGGATAAAATAAAATATGATGCCCCAAAAATTAAAATATATATTAGGTTAAAAAATATTGATAAATTGAGATTAAAATTTTATAAAAATTTGGGGCATTATAACACATCTCTTACAACATAACTACACATAATCTATGATAAGAATATATGATTTCTATCTATACAAGTATAAATGGTAAATTGATACACATGTTAAACTGAAATAAGAAACTATTCTTTAAGCTTCTAGAAATATGGAGAAGAATATGGCTACATTGATAGGCTTCTAAATCAAATTGTCGAACATTTTTTGTGCATGTTCAAGATCTAATAGGGATTTTCTTCTTTTTTTAGTAAGTTGAATTATTTTGAGATGTTTTGACATTAATGGCACGTGCGAGCTCCATTTAGCATAGGCAAAAGATTTTTTTTTTGAAAGACAAAAGAGACTAGCATTTTAGAAGAAATAGAAGAACGTGGTTAAAACATTAGCTGGTAACTAAAATGTTGATTGGATTTTGTTTTTTCATATGTTTCTTTGAAAGTGATGAATTAATGGTAAGCAAAGGATGAAAAGAAGTAATTTTTCAGTGTTTTGAACAATTAGGGAACATCAAAATAGACCATGTTTTCTACATACAGCTTTAATGGTGTACAAACTGTATTATTATTATTATTATTATTATTATTATTATTATTATTATTATTATTATTATTATTATTATTATTATTATTATCCTACACTCGATTCGTATCATACATTCCTTCACTGGTTTTTCATTTTCTCTTTGTCAAATTGTTATTTAGCTTTAAATTAACTACACTTCCATTGTACGTGTATTGTTCTTACACCTTCTTTCCCATTAACTTTATGATTTACTATTTATTTTTTGTATTGAACTATTGTGAGTCATTATTTATTCATTTATTTATTTAATGTTTGATAAAGTACATGCTTATGTGAAAATATCAAGGTTTATGAAATTTATTTACTATAATAATCGCTATAATTACATTTGGGTCAAAATAAAAAAAAAATAAAAAAACCTATTTAATATTGCCCATTAGTTCATTATTCTACTATTACCTTTTATGTTATGTATTTTATTTGTCCACATGAGAACAATATTTTTATAATTTGATTTTAAAAATAAAAACAATTCTATTACAGGAGATATTGAATCATTATGATTCACATCACGAAATATATTATTGTTCTTTAAAATCCATCGCATGATTTTTCATACAATACATTTTAATTTGATACCTTAACATTTAACTTAAAATTTTTATCATTGTGTTTTGAATAATTCCACTAAGTACTTTTATATTTTATGTTAATTTTACTTAAATACATAATAATAAAAATAAATCACTTTTTTATTTCATTTGAGTGCCCTTTTAGAGGTAATAAAGTGAACTAAATAAAATGTGAAGGTATATGCGTAAAATTATTGAATATATGGAGTAATAAAAAAATAGGGTATTGTTATATAGAAAACATATTTTTACTCCGTGGAAAACAAGTTCCGAAAGTGACCTTGACATCGGTGATTTTTGCCGAAAGACACCATCATCATCGGGGATTTCAGCCGAAACAATGGATCACATTCGGCATTTTTTATCGAAACTCGCCCAGGCAATCGGCACTTATTGCCGAAAGCAGGCCAAGACATCGGCAAAAGCTGTTGATGCACCAAATTTTTTCTTTTCAATTTCAGCCGAAATATTTAAGTTAACATATTATAAGTTCCAGGCCATCGACAATTATTGCCGAAAGTAAGCCATCCCATCGGTAATAACTTCCGATGCACCATAATTTTTTTTTTCAATTTCAGCCGAAAAATTTAAGTTAGCATATTTATAATTAAAAAAATATAAGAGGCCATCGGCAATTATTGCCGAAACCAGGCCAGCCCATCAGCAATAACTGCCGATTCACCAATTATTATTATTTTTTTAATTTCAGCCGAAAAGTTTGTAAATAATTATTATTTATAATTAAAAAAATCAGAATTTATATAAATATTTGATACAAAAATTTAAATTAACATATTTATAATTAAAAAAAAATATAAGATAAGTTTAGTTATATATATGTATTAATGTGGTTTGGTTCGGCATTTTCAGCCGAATGTTACCTAAATGATAGGCAATAATTGATGGATCCATCTCTATCATGAATAGTTGGCAATCCTCAATAATTTCTACATATCGGCTATAATTGCCGATGCCTAGCAACCCCAATTTTTTATCTTTCAGCAATTTTAAAATAATTTTTATTTATAATTTAAAATATTCATAATGTAGATGTATAATTTAAATATTTTGTACAAAAACTATTCATAAATTAATATATTTACAATGAAATAAAAAATTTCATTAAATAACTTTAATTAAACTTATAAATTTATGCATATTATAGAAAGAGAAAAAATATAAAAAAAAAATTTATGACCCCATATATTCGGCAAAGATTGTCGAACATAATATAAATTAGCAATAATTCGTCGATCCATCTCTATCATGAATAGTTGGCCATCCTCAATAATTTCTACATATCGGCTATAATTGCCAATGCATAGCACCCCATATTTTTTTCTTTCAGTAATTTTGAAATAATTTTTATTTATAATTTAAAAAATTCTTAATCTAGATGTATAATTTAAATATTTTGTACAAAAATATAAATTAACATATTTACAATCAAATAAAAAAATCATTAAATAACCATAAATTATTTGGAAATAAAAATAAATTTAATCAATATCTATTATAAATATATCTAAAATATATAAATTATATATACTAATGAATATTTTTAAATCAATAATATATGATTTATTATGAAACAAACATGTTTTTGTCAAAAATAGCAATTATTTTAGTATTTTAAGACTTATTAAATTAAATTTATACATGGAGATTATGACAAAATATGTTTTCCAAATAACAAAAACTTTATACTATCATCTGATTTGAAAAGATTTGAAACAGTAAAGTAATGCGTACTTCTGACAAAAAAATATTTGCGTGACAATAAATCATATGGCAATAGATCTTGTTGTTGGTGTTTCGGCAAGTTTGGCCGATAGTTATACTATCATATACAACGAATTGAAGGTTGCTGGTGGGGATAGGCTGTTGCATATCAGCAAGTGTAGGACGGTGCTGATAGTTATACTATCATATACAATGAATTGAAGGTTGCTGGTGGGGATAGGCTGTTGCATATCAGCAAGTGTAGGACGGTACGTAGAATAAATATACCGTTGCATATCTTTGTAAATAAAATAATTGTACGATGGTATGTCAAGCTGGTGAAGTTAGGAACAGGAAGCCTTATATATAAAGGAACAACTTATCATTCGTATTCTTCAACTCAATATTTCTATTCTGCAGAAACTTTGTTAGTTGAAGGTTGAGATATAATTTTTCAATATTTGTTAAACGCTCACAATGAATAATGAATTTGGAAGTTCTTCAAACTACGAAGAGTTTGAAACTTCGATAGGGTACGATGAGTTCGGAAGTCCGATGAACTACGAAGATGGGGTCAGAACCCCATTGTATTACGATGATAGGTTTACAATACCGAGAAGCTATGGATATGCAAAAGATACGCAAATGCATTCTCCCAATATTAATTACAACTTCAACGAAGAGGTAAAATATTATTTTTTAAGTATTGTAAATTGTGGGGACAAAATTAGTTACATGAAATTTATAGTTTTCCAAAATAACAATAGTTCTCAACTAATATCAAATTATAAAATGCCTCATTCTAATCAATAAAATTCTTAATATTATTAAAATTAGTCACCTCTTTATTAATTCAACAACAAACTTTGCACATTATACATGCTTGTTAGGATCAACTAAAAGTCATTAATACCCATAAAATAGAAACCCAAGTATAATTGTCAAAACCAACACCATTGTCTTTGTTAACTTTACTCATTAGGTTAAATAAATAAGTATGCGTCCTTGTTACAGCAGACCATTTTAGTGCCAAAAGACTCATACTCATTACATTAACAATACGGTAATACATGAAGTTCATTACAAATGGCCACGCCGAGGTGGAGTAACTCCTAAATCACGCACAAGGGTTTCGATACATGTAACTAACTGCTCATAATTTGGAGCTGGCTCTCCCCTCTAATACAATCGATGAATAGTTTTACGTGCTTTGTTCAGATGTTTTTCGGCTGGTATATGATGATCATGGTTCGCATGTTCAGCCAAATATTCTTCCGTCGTAGCCAATATATATCTATGCGTTCTCGGAACATACCAATCCATATAATCATTGGCCACTTCCCATGGGTATTCAACAGCTGGTCCAAAAACATCCGGGCCCAAAATATGTTCATACCTCAAGAACCATTGCCCGAGCATGTGTGCATAGTATACTTTGTACTTCTTTAGGGAAGGACCTCTGTATGAGTTTCTAGTTGGCTTGATGGGCTCCTCAGGGATGACTTGTGTATAACCGAATTGTCGTGTCATTCTATCTGGCATATGTGGTTCAACTTTCTCCAAATAGTGTATACAACCGTGATAGAATGCCATACGACAATATCTATATGGATCAGCAACTCCGTACGGATCTCAATTGACCTTTCATGAAAATATTCAAGTAAATATGGATATCACAAATATAATATAGGAGGATAAAATAATTGATTTAGCATACCTTCGACGCAGACATAACATCAATCTTTGCCCGAAAGTACTCGAGCGTCTCCAATTTATTTTCGAATTTCTGGCCACAAGACCACCTCATACAACGAGGATGGTCTGGATCATACCTAGATCTTTCCACTCCAAACCCAGGAAAGTATTCATATATCCACGTCTGTCATAATATTCGATTGTCAGCCATCATAATGAATATAGAGTATGTCATATATGTATATATATATTGATTATAAAATTACCTGTAATAGAGTCATGCATCCAGATAATTGAGCAGCGTCGGCTCTAGAAGCCATGCCAAGTTGTCGATATAAAAAAGTAAGTGTGGTTGCACCCCATGCATAACCTTTAACCTGGCTAAGATCTTGAAGAAAAATGATAAAGTATGGATTAACTTTATCAACCATCTTATCGACAAACAACGATAAGCCGATCAACCATAATGTATACCCGATCGCTTTTTCTTCATCCCCTAACCAGTATGATTCACATACTTCTTGCAGCCATTTAAATGGAAGCCCGTCCTTTCGAGTGACTTCATTCACTTGCATTTCCTCCATCCCAAATAAGGCACCCATTGCACCAGTCATTTGCCCACGCGTGTCCGCCGTCATGTCCAAATGTAATGGATGACCATCAACTCGTAGCCCTAATATACATTGTACATCTAAAAGAGTGATCGTCATCTCCCCCCATGGCATATGAAAGCTATTTGTGTCTGGTTGCCATCGCTCAATAAATGCTGAAATAAGCGGCACGTTCACATGTTCAAATGTGCAGGATGGAAGGTATGATAATCCTGTTCGTCGTATTAGAGAGAACATCCTATCATTGACACTTCCTAGAAAACTTCTTAAAACCTCCTGCCTCGTGTGGATCTTCGGACAACCCCGATCCTGATCAATACAATAAGAAAATGTAATGTATACATATGATTGATTACATATAAAATAATAATTAAGAAATAATGAATATGTTAAACTTACCTTTCCTAACCATAAATCTAAAGCTGCGTGACCACCAAAGCTAGGAATCAAATCAGGAATTATTGGACCTCCTGGACATGGCCCAAGCAAGTACCATTCATCCTTTAATTGTATACTCTCTTCATCTTCACTATCGTCACCAGCATCACCAGCATCCCTATCATGATGATCTCTATCCTCCTCCTCCTCTTCCTCTTCCTCCTCCTCCTTCTCCTCCTCCTCCTCCTCCTCCTCCTCCTCCTCCTCCTCCTCCTCATCATCATTACGCACATAAGTCGATGACGATGCTCCTCCTCCCATAGCAGGCTGCGCCGGTGAGGTAAGAAAATCTATATATTCTGTAAGAAATGGAAAACCTCCTGACTCGGAACCTCCATACCCGGAACCTCCAACCGTAGAACCTCCATACCCAGCACCTCCAACCCCAAAACCTCGATACCCAGAATCTCCAAACCTAGAACCTCCAACCACATAACCTCCATACCCAGAACCTCCAACCCCAGAACCTCCATACCAAGAACCTCCAACCCTAGAACCTCCATACCCAGAACCTCCACCCCTAAAACCTCCAACCCCCAAACCTCCAAACCCCGGACCTCCTGCCCCCAAACCTCCAAACCCCGCAGTACCAACATCAGCCATAAATGATGGACGACCTGCATAGTCTGTAAATGATGGAAATTTATGACCTTGTTGACTAGACGATGGTTCTTCGCGAACTTCTGCATATTCTTGTTGTTCTGATGCTTCTTTCGGTTCTTGTTTTCCAGATTTCTTAGATCGTCGTAATTCTTTGGTAATACTCCTGCTGAAATTTCTCAAACGAGCCATCGGCGCAGGTAGCTCAGTACCAGCTCTGTTACGTCGTGCAGAAGCAGTCACATGCCGACCATCGGTTCTATCTACTACATTGTCTTGTCTGCGGCTTATCTGAATTTCAATAATAAATGCATAAAGTCATTTTTAATTATGTATATGAATTGAAGGTAATACGTGATAACATAAATAAAACCTAATTATATACATGAAATTAATATCATTAATAAATATCAACTCATATTATGATAGCCAAAGAGATCTGTATACCCAACCATATAACTCAAATACAATCTCTTTACATTAATCCTCTACTTTATTCATTAAATATATCAACAATATTTGTATTACTTACTAGTAGGAGTTTAGTATAATATAACAACTAAAGTATACTTAATTATGGTATGTCCTCATCTATTTTTTTAATAATCCAACCAGAATTATCCAAATATATTCCATACAAATTAGCAACATAATTAAATATAATTCAAATATAAACATATTTTATCTATTATAAATACATTTAACAAAAATATTAAACAAATCTAACCTATTATCCTATCAATATAATTAAAAACATTCACCAATAATCCCTATCACATAACAATATTTAACATATTTAATGAAAATATAATTAAATCTAATAAACATCTAATCATATATAAATAATACAATAACATAATTAACAACGTATTAACAAATCTATAAACATAATAAACAAATTTAATCAACTTAACCATAATTAAAATCTTTAATTAACATGTATCATTAATATACCTTAATTAATATATACAAATTACACTTCAAAGATATAGCCAATACCCTAGAATAGATAGATCATTTACCGAATCTATATTTAGTTAAAATATTAGTGCATATTCAATATAATTAATAAACCATAATTAATATATATAAATATATATCCTACAAATAACCAAAACTATAGCATACAGATATAATTTACCAAACCTATATTTCATTACAATATTCGAGTAAAATTAATATTATTAATAAACTATATTCAATATATATATATTTACATCCATAAAATAACCAAAATCCTATAATAGAAAGACAATTTACTAAAACCTATATTTAATTCAAATATTAGAGTATAATAAATCTAAAAATATATTTTTCTAAAATTAATCAATTAACTATAATCAAAATATATTATTAACATAATTAATAATTAACAAATTATTATTAATAAATATAATTATAATCATTAAGATAGTACATGCAAACATATCTTTAATTAAATTATGACAACATAATTAATATAATTAAAAAACCATAATTAATACATTTAATTACAAATCAAATATATAGCCAATGCCCTATAATAGAGAGATCATTTACCAAACCTATATTTAATTAAATTATGACAGCATAATTATTATAATTAATAAAACATAATTAATATAAATAATTACATATCCAAAATAGAGTCAATACTCTACAATAGAGAGATAATTTACCGAACCTATATTTAGTTAAAATATTAGTGCATAATCAATATAATTAATAAACCATAATTAATATATATAATTATATATCCTACAAATAACCAAAACTATACAATAAAGATATAATTTACGAAATCTATATTTAATTAGAATATTGGAGTACAATTAATATTATTAATAAATTATAATTATTATATATAATTTTACATCCTAAATATAATCAATTAACCATAATCTAAATATATTATTAAATTAAATTAAATTATTATATATAATTAACCGAAACCCTAATTCAATCAGTCCCGGGATTCGGCAGGATTTGCCGAACCAAGACCCTTACATCGGCAAAAATAGCCGAAACTAAGCCCTTCCTTCGGTCCATGCTACCGAATCCCATGCCTCACATCGGCAAAATTAGCCGAAATCCCTCCCTTCCTTCGGTTGATTTTGCCGAAACTCCCCCATCCTTCGGTCAATTTAGCCGAAATCCACCCCGACTTTCAGTCTAATTCGCCGAAACCTACCCAGATCTCTAATTTCCCTTACCCGATCTACTTAATAAAATCTAAAATTTACTAGATCTAATAAAAAAAATATTATAATTATATATTATAAATTATAAATTAAAAATAAAATACGAAACTTACCTTCCGTTGCTTGAAATTTCTTCTCGGGGAGAGTTTGGACTGAATTTTGAGAGAGAAATAGAGAGAAGATAGGGAGAGAGTGTACTGAGTTAAGAAAGAGACGGTAGAGGTCAAATAATGCCGCGTCCACCGACAGGGGTAAAATAGGTATTTATTGCGCAAATATTTTTTGCACAGTAAATACTTGTTTTCCAAATAACAGGTACGAAAAAATATTATATAACATAAATAGAATGTAGCCTTTTTTTCATGATTGTTTTTGGTTCAATCTTTGCAAGTCACCTTGGTTAGGAGGAGGTGGGTCTCCCTCACTGACCTTAGTCACACCTTTTCATTATCGCCTGTTGGTACTAATGGCTATGAGGGGACAAGGTTGTTTTGGGAGGCAAACATATCTGACGAATTTCAGTGGCATCTTAAATTCATGATTTTAGAAAGGAAAATTTGGGTATTTTTATTCAAAAAGCAAATTTTTACTCCATGAAAAATGATGCCCGAATATACCCTCATTAACACACTACCGGTAATTTTTTTACCAGTAACCTACCACCATTACCGGCAATTTTTGCTAGTCTCCTACCCCTACCACAAGAAACTTTAGCCGGTCAGCTACCCTAAACATTGCCAGTTCCCTCCCCTTATCACCGATAATTTTTGTTACCCTACCCTACCCCCTAATTTTTTTCGTAAATATACCACCTCACCTTTCCCTCATTTTTACCCGTCGCCTACAAGTTTTCTTGTTCCACACCCCCGTCACTTACAATGTTGTTGTTCCTTCTCCCAAGTGAACAATAAAGTTTGTTCTTCCCTATATAAAAATTATATATAGATAATTATAAAGGAATGGGTATATACGGCCACTTTGCTCCCTGTTTATCATCTATTCAAACAATTATTAAAAATAGTGACAAAAATATATCAATCAAAAGTATAATGTATGGTTATATAAGACAAAAATTATGTGGCTTAAGTATGGGTAGAAAAAATAGTTTTTTAATTCATTTTTCTTTGCCAACAATACAAAATATGGACAGTCATAGGCGTAAGTATAGGTAGGAAACAAAATCTATTTAATATAAATTTATCATTTCAATTTGTATTATCCAAATGCTTATATAAGCTTTAAATTATGACCAACTTCATAAGTTTAATTCTTCACCGTATAGAAATCAACTATACATTTCTATATAAATTTTTTAAGAACTTCATTGTTCAATCTTCCTATAAAATTTTAATTTTTTTTTAAACACTAACAATGAATAAAGAATTTGAGAGCCCATCAAAATATAATGAGTTTGGAACTTCGACAAGATACAACAAGTTTGGAACTATAATGAACTATAATTATGGGTTTAGAATTCCAATATACTACAATGATAGATGTAGGATAGTAAAAAACTATAGAGACACAGAAGAAATACAAAATAAGTTTTTAAAATATTAATTACAATTTAGATGAAGTGGTAAATATTTTTTTATTGTTAATTGTGTGGACGAATTTGGTTTGATGAAATAAGTATTTATTCTTATTATATTATTATGGTGAACACTTTTTCATGATATGGAACATATTAATATATGTTTTACGATCCAAAATTATTAGAATTATTTATAACAAAGCAAATATTTTCTAATCATGAAGAACTTGTAACATGGGTTAAATAAATGGGTAGAACTCATGATATGATTTTAATCATCAAAGGTTCTAGAAAATAAAAAGATATAAGGGTAGGTAAAATCTGAATAAGATGTGAAAGAAGTGGAACATACGTGCTTACTAAATCTTAAGATACCGATGGTGTATGTAATATAATTTCTAAAAAGAATAATTGTCCCTTTTATATTATTAGTGTTGAAAATAATAATGGTGGATGGTAAGTGGTTTTTAGGAACAAGACACACAATCACAAATTGGCAAATTATAAACAATGTCATATTGTTATGGGTAAGTTGAAAAAAATGAAGCTCAATTTATTAATGAACTTTTCACAACTAACGTAGAGCCAAAATAAATCATACCACTTTCTCAAAATTAATTTGATGGATATGTAAGTATCATAAAGCATATTTATAATGCCCAACAAAAGCTTAGGTCCTAATAAATAGATGATAAAATAATGTGATAGCATGCCATGAGTATGTTGGTTGAGAATTATTATTTTTAGAGGCATCAAAGTGAGTCAGAGTCAAATATAATAAGTAAACATCTATTTTTTACATCCCGTATCCGTTAATATTTTGCGCGCATTTCTTTTTTCTTTTTTATAAGTGGATTGAATATATAATAAAAATAGATATGGAATGCCCTTACTTGAAATTGTTGGGCTAACACAAACATAATTTAATTTCAACATTGTATATACGTACATGTCATCTAAAAAGGAGAAAAAATATTTATGAGTACTCAAGATGTTAAAGACCTTAACGATGCTTCCAACCACCATTATTACTGACTAGGAACTTGCTCTCATTTTAACTATGGAACATATTTTTCCCACTTTAAAATATTTATTATATACGTTTCATGTTAATAATAATATGGATGAAATGTGCAAGAAAGTCTCTAGTTGTTCATCATTTGCATGTAGTTTTATGTCACAATAGAAAAATGTGATAGATGCCAAGGATGAACAAATATATGAGGAACAAATCTTGTTATTGGAGGAAGTTTACAAAAGCACGCCTAACCCAATATATTATCTAAAGATGAATTGGATACAACCATATAAATACAAAATAATTTTTTATTTCTTCGGTAACGTGTTTCATATACATTAGATTACAACGCAGGTATGATTTATATTTTATCTCCTAGTATAGTTTCTACTGATAAAGTAATTTACAGATTTTTGTGTTAACAGGAATGAAGGTGCTCATGGATCTTTAGAGATATTTCTAGAGACATCACAAGCAAACTTCAACATAGTATTAATATATATATATATATATATATATGTTATTGGAAATGTAACATAATAAGATAAAGGAATTGCTAGAGATAAAGTATAGTTTCTTTTACTTCTTTTTTCCGATAAAGTAATTTACATATTTTTGTGTTAACAGGAATGAAGGTGCTTATGGATCTTTGAAGATATTTCTAAAGACATCACAAGCAAACTTCAACATAGTATTAACATATATATATATATATATATATATATATATATATATATATATATATATGTTATTGGAAATGTAATGTAATGAGATAAAGGAATTCCTAGAGATATTTCAATTTAATACTCCTCATTTTGCTACAAGTTCCTTTTATGCCAATTTGAGAGGTCACATCACTTTATATGCAATATAGTTTATCAACGAAGAGTGTCAAAGAAGTAATTATGTAGGCATCGATGATGATTTATGCAGTGTATGCATAGGACACTATATATGCACAAGATTAATACATTCATTCATAACTGCTTGTCAATCCCTCTATTAGCTATTCATTTGTTCTCGAAGAAACTTGTAACACCCCAAAATTCACTATTTTTTTTAAAAGCGGAAGTAATCAAATTTAAAATTAAAACCCATGAATTATGGGATGTTACCGCCACACTTAGTACCAAACCGATTCTCTCCGACCGTTTCAGTACCAAGTGCTAAGACTAAAAAGAAAATTAAATTCAAACCAAGAGTTCATAAAAGAACTAGAAGGAATCATACATCAAAATCCAGAGTACTCATAAAAGTTTATAAACAATAATAAGATAGAAATCAGAGTGCAAACTCAAAGAGGATAAATACTCAATACAAGGTAATAAATCAAAGAGGATAAATCCGATACAAAATAAATAATAAAAGGAAATAGAATCACATAAAGACTAAATATGGCCACAACTCTCTCGAATTTTGAGCCAAAACATGCCTAACACCTAGTCCCGCCGGATGACTCACTCACTTACACAAAGTCTGAAGGGCATACTACTCGTGGGAATGAGCAGCACCCATGAAACAGGTGATCAGTACGCTACGTACTGAGCAAGGTAACCGAGTACTAAAGCCAACACACAAAATTCACATAAATAATGTAGAAGAAATAAAAGAGCATAATCACTAACATGATATCATAATTGCATACGACCATCTAGGTAAAAGTATAAAGGCCCATATATAATCCGATTCAATTACTTAATTAATCTCTGATTAGAAGTCGATTCACACCATGCTTTTTATCAAATACACACCAGTACTGGAACCCCACTATTATAGTCGGTGGACCGGAAACACATAGAACATCATGCCCTAACCACTATTATTCGCCGGTGTACCGGTCTAGCTCCTGCTCGCATGGTGTTCCACTGTAAGTAATTAGTGTCTTTCCCATATCCTGGCACAAATATGTTTGGTTTTGTTAAGTACGGAATCCCTCACTATTATAGCCGGTGAACCGGAAACGCACAGGTACAAAGCCTGACCACTATTATTCGCCGGTGGACCGGTCTGGGCCTGGCTCAACAATCTTCCACTTTAAATGATAAATTCTTAAGCATATTATTCATAAAATTTTAACCCTAGACATCCATGAATAACTCCTTTAACACATATCCTCTAAGTCCACTCCACATCTCAATCTAGGGTTTTATCCTAAAACCTTAATTTAGGCCTTAGTGGCCCATCTTACTCCACCTCACACCACAACTCATAAATACCATCCTCATAATTACACTTTAATCACCAAGTACACATGATACCACAAAAACCCTAAGCAGCCACACAAAACCTTAATTGTCTACATAAACCCTAGCTCAGCCTCCTACACACCCTTATATTGCTCCACGTAATATTTTTCACCCAAAGTGTTCAAACACCCAAATAACACTTACATAACCTTCCTCACATCCCAAATCAACTTTTCATACGTAAACTTCATGTCCATGCAAATGTTACACATCCCATGCAACCATTCGAATTTTTCATGCAAACCCTAAGCTCCCACGGAAAACACAAGATTCCATCATACAAAACCCTAAATTCAATCCACACAAAACCAAAGATTCCAACCATACAAAATCCAAAGATTCATTCATACCAAACCCTAAATTCAAAGCATATAAAACCCTAAAGATTCATCCATACCAAACGCTAAATTCAATCCATACCAAACTAAAGATTCATCCTTACCAAACCCTAAATTCAATCCATACAAAACCAAAGATTAGATTTTCCCATGATGCACCATAGATTATATTCTCCCATAATACACCATAGTTTAAATTCTCCCATACAAATCATAGATTATTTCTCCCATAAAAACCATAAATTATATTCTCCCACACAAAACCATAAATTAGATTCTCCCATATAAAACCATAAATTATATTCTCCCACACAAAACCATGCAAAACCATAAATTATATTCTCTCACATGAAATCCTAAATTTCCCATTTTATTCTTCCACTCATGAATCATTAAAATACTTAGGTCAACTCACATCCCTTGGTCAACTTACTTCCCATTTTCCATTTTCAACATTTTTCCCACACAATACCACTTTTATACATCCTCACATGCATGTCTTATATGGTCATAACACATATCATCACATACCACAATATTTCATCACATATAGTACACATGTCATACAAAAAAATACTTCAACTCCACGTTATACCACATACGAAATAATTACAATAATAAACATAGGATGCATATCCTACAAAGCATATAATGCACATCAACACACAATAGGCCTTAGTAACCCCTTATCTAAAATGACACCAGTCTTGGAGCATGCTCCTACGTTTCCTTAGGGCTTTGATTGGTTTCACCTTTTATGAGGGAAAAGTTAAAATTAGATTCTCTTCTATCAAAAATACTATTAATTACTAACTTATTCTAAGACTAAGCTTTTGATAAAATACTAAAACAATAATAGAAAAAATACCAAAAATAATATCAATATTAATATTAACAAGAATAATAAAAATAGTAACAATACTAATAAAAAGGGCATTACTCAAAAATATAGTGAAATAAGGGCTTCGGCCCCTTACCAAAATAATACTAATAATAATATTAGTAAAATAAATAACCAAATTTAGTAATAATAAAAATTATGAAATAATAATAATAATAATAATAAATAATAATAATAATAATAATAATAATAATAATAATAATAATAATAATAATAATAATAATAATAATAATAATAATGATGATGATGATGATGATGATGATGATAACCATAATAATATTACAAAATAATAATAACCATAATGGTAATAATAGTAAGGATAATATTCGAAGATAAAAAGAAGTAGGGTTTCTACCCTACACTGAATAATATTAAACTTATTAAATAATAATAATAATAACAATAATAATAATAACAAATGCTAATGATAAAAACAATGATGATGATGATGATAATAATAATAATAATAATAATAATAATAATAATAATAAGACTTGATATTATAATACTATTACTACTAAAACTCAAATAGGCACAATAGGGTTTCAACCTTATATAAAATAATAATATAACACTTGAAAATAATAATAATAATAATAATAATAATAATAATAATAATAATAATAATAATAATAATAATAATAATAACAATAACAATAATAATAATAATAGAAAAACTAATAGTAAAGTAATTGTAATATTAATATTAATAATGAAATAATAATAATAGTAATTCAAAACAGTAATAATAAAAATAATAATTATAATAATAAAAACATAATAATAATAATAATAATAATAATAATAATAATAATAATAATAGAAACAATAAGAATAATAATATTAAAATCGAAATAAAAATATAATAGGTCTTCAACCCTCAATAGAAATAATAATCAAAACATTAATGCTAATAATAATAATAATACATAATAATAATAGAAATATTAATAATAATTATAATAGTATTTATATTCAAATAATTGAAATAAAATAAATTATGGCTTGTAAAAATAGGGAAAAGGGTTGAGAGGGTCTTGGGTTCAACCTTAAGCTGGTGGTGATAGGCGACACCGGCGGTGGTGGTCAGAAAAAGAGAAGAAAAGGGCAAAGTTGAATGCTGGGAAAAAGATAGGGAGAATGAAGGTGGGATTTGGGATGTTCAAGACTGCCTAGAGGGAGAGGGACATAATAAGGGTGGCGGCGCACGGCGGCGGCGGTGGCCGAATGGGGAAGAAGGAGAGAAAGAGAGGAGGAGAGGGAGGGAGAGGAAAAGAAAGGTAGGGAAAGGTAGAGGAGGGTCTGCAGCACAATTTGGGAGGTGAAAGAAGAGGCGAAAGCAGCAGAAGAGGGGGGCGGAGTGTAACACCCCAAAATTCACTACTTTTTTTTTGCGGAAGAATTTTAAATTAAAACCCATGAATTTTGGGGATGTTATTGCCACACTTAGTACCAAACCGGTTCTCTCCGATCGTTTCAATACCAAGTGCTAAGGCTAAAGAAAATTATTAACATTAAACTCAAACCAATATTTCATAAAAGAACTAAAAAGATCATACATAAAAGTCAGAGTGTGCATAAAGAATCACAATCAAATAGAAATCAGAGTGCGAATTTAAAATTCTTCAAAAGGAATATTCTTACAATCGATAAAAGGTTTATTTCAAATATTTAATACGAGGTAATAAATCAAATAGGATAAATCCGATACAAGAAGAAATAATAGAAATAAATAAGATATCAAGAAGAGTGAATCCGGCCACACTACTCTCGAACTTCAAGCCAAAATATGCTCAACACTCAGCTCCAATTGATGTCTCACCCACCTGCACAAAGTCAGAAGGACATACTACTCATGGGAATGAGCAGCACCCATGAAATGGGTGATCAGTACGCTACATACTGAGTAAGGTAACCGAGCACTAAGGCCAACACATAAGCACATAAAATCATGCATAAGAATAAAAGAACATAAGGACCATCATCATATCATAATATCGACCAATCATTCGGGTACATACATAAAGGCCCAATTAGTCCAGATTAATTATTTAATTAATCCTTTATCAGAAATCGATATACACCATGCCTTTTATCAAATCCATGTAAGTACAGGAACACCCCACTATTATTGCCGGTGGGCCGGTCACTTGCGGGACAAAGTCCACACCACTATTATTCGCTAGTGGATCAGTCACTTGGGGGACAATAGTCCACACCACTATTCTTGACCGGTGGATCGGTTTGGTTCCTGCCCACATGGTGTTCCAATGTAAGTAATTAGTATCTTTTAAGTATCTTGGCAAACTCTGGTTTATATTTATTGAGCTCGAGTAACCCCAATATTATTGCCGGTGGGCCGGTCACTTGCGGGACAAAGTCCACACCACTATTATTACCGGTGGACTAGTTACACATAGGACATCATGTCCTAACCACTATTTCTGACCGATGGATCGATCTGGACCTGACTCAACATCTTCCACTTTACGTGATTAATGTTTTAAGTATCTTATTCAAAAGCTTTCATCTTGGACATGCATGAATCATCACACATCACAAATCATAAATTCTACCATCATAATTACACTTTAATCACCAATTACACATGATACAACAAAAACCCTAAGCAGCCACACCAAACCCTAATTAACCACAACAAACCATAGTTAACCACTCCAAACCCTATTTAACCATAACAACCATAATTAGCCATGCCAAACCTTAGTTAGCCACAACAAACCACAATTAGTCACTCTAAACCCTAGCTACATCTCCTACGTACCCAGATAATGCTCCACGTACTATTTTCCATCCAAAGTGTTTAACCACCCAAACAATGCTTACATTACCTTCCTTACATCCCAAATTCATACGTAAATTTTGCTCCCATGCATACTTTACACATCTCATGCGACCATTCGAACTTTTCATGCAAACCCTAAATTCCATGCAATCATTAACTCCCGTGCAAAACCCTAACTCCACCATGCAACCCTAATACCACCACACCACCATTAATACCACCATGCAAACCCTAATACCACCATGCAAAACCTAAGGTTCCGTCATATAATACCCTAAATTCAATCCACACAAAACCAAAGATTCGTCCATACCACACCCTAGAATGGATCCTCTCATACAAAACCATCGATTAGATTCTTCCATATAAAACCATAAATCAGATTCTCCCAAATAGAACCATACATTATATTCTCCCACACAAAACCATAAATTAGATTCTCCCAAATAGAACCATAAATTATATTCTCCCACACCAAACCATAAATTAGATTCTCCTATATAAAACCATAAATTATATTCTCCCATGTAACACCATAAATTGGATTCTCCCATATAAAACCATAAATTAGTTTTCCCCATATAAAACCATAAATTATATTCTCCCACACAAAACCGTAAAAATCATTAATCAGATTCTCCCACATGAAACCCTAAAATTCTCCATTTTATCCTTCCACTCATGAATTATCAAAATAATTAGGTCAACTCACCTCCCTTAGTCCACCTCTTTCCCCATCCTCCTTTTTCATCCTTTCTCCCACACAAACCACATCAACACCCTCACATGCATGTCTTACAAGGTCACAACACATATCATCACATATACATCATAAACATGCCATATAACAACACAAGAACATACTTGAACTCCACATCATACCATATACGAAATAATTACATTAATAACATAGGATGCATAACATACAAGACATTCAATGCACATTAACACATAAAAGGCCTTAGTAACACCCTTACCTGAAACGACACCGATCTTGGAGCACGCTCCTACGCCTCCTTAGGATTTTGACCAAATAATAACATACTACTAAAAATAACATTAACAAAATTCTAACTTTGCCAAAGATATAGAAATAATAGAAATATTATAAAAGTTGATAATCTAGGGTTAAAGACTTTACCCTAATAATAATAATGATACTAAAAATAATATCAATGAGAATATAAGTAAGAATAATAATAATAGTAACAATAATAATAACAAAAAGGATATTATTCAAAAACAAGGTAAAATAAAGGCTTCAAACCCTTTACCAAAATAATACTAATAATAATATTAGTAAAATAAATAATCAAATTTAGTAGTAGTAGTAGTAGTAGTAGTAGTAGTAGTAGTAGTAGTAGTAGTAGTAGTAGTAGTAGTAGTAATAATAATAATAATAATAATAATAATAATAATAATAATAATAATAATAATAATAATAATAATAATAATAATAATAATAATAATAATAGAAACACTAATGGTAAAATAGTTCTAATATTAATAATGGAATAATAATAGTAGTAATTCAAAATAGTAAAAATAAAAATAATTATAATTATAATAATAATAACATATTAATATTAATAATAGTAATAATAGAAATAATAAGAAGAATAATAATAAAATCAAATTAAAAATACAATAGGGCTTCAGCCCTCGACATAAATAATAATAAAAATATTAATACTACTACTACTACTACTACTACTACTAATAATAATAATAATAATAATAATAATAATAATAATAATAATAATAATAATAATAATAGTATTTATATCCAAATAAATGAAATAAATTAAATTAAGGCTTATAAAAATAGGGAGAATGGTTGATAGGATCTATAGTTCAACCTTAGGCTGGTGGGGATGGGCAGCACCTGCGGTGGTGCACGGCGGCGGCGGCGGTCGGAAAAAGAGAAGAAAAGAGGAAAAGTTGCATGCTGGGAAAAAGCTAAGGAGAATTAAGGTGGGAGTTAGGGTGTTTAGGGTTTCCCAAAAGGAGGGGGACAGAATGGAGGTGGTGACGCAGCCAAAGGTGGCCAAATGGGAGAGAAGAAGAAAGAGAGAGGAGGAGAGGGAGAAAGAGGAAAAGAAAGGTAGGGGAAGATAGAGGGTGGTCTGAAGAATAAATTGGGAGGTGAAATAAGCGGCGGAAGGGGTGGCTAAAGGTGGTTCGAAGGGCGGCGGAGACAGAAAATAAGGTTGATCGGGAAGGCTACTTCGCACAGCCGGGGTGGCTTGTGCAGGAAGAATCGAGGGATATGGGACATTTGGTTAGCTAGAGGGCGGTGCAAGGAAGAGTTTAGTAGGTGGAGTGGGTGGTGGCTTTGGCCGAAGACGGCAGGGCTAGTGTCTAAAGTGGCGGCGACGAAAAGGATCATTTTTTGAGTAGAAATTAAAAGCTCGACACAGGGCTATTATGGGGTGTATTTATAGAGTGTAAATGAGAGTTTATGGTCTGTGGATTGGTTAGAGAGTTGGGAAAGCAGGGTTAGGATTTCTAGCGGCGTTATTTGGCCGGTGGCAGTAATTTTCGGGGGATGGGGGTTGACTGGCTGGGAGAGGGAGAAATGTGCAAAGAGAGGAGGAGTTAGCTGGGAGAAAATGTCAAAGAGTCAGTAGGATAGAGAGAGGGTCGAAACGGCCGGTCAACGGCGGCGAAAAACCAGATCACAGGGGCGGTGGGAATGGTGCAGGTGCTCGACGACATTGACGGGGAAGAAGGGAGAAGAAGATGGGGGTGCTCGACCGAGCAACTAGGAAAAGAAAAGAAAGAAAAAGAAGGACCAGGCCAGTTGGCGTAGGCTAAGGTTTAAGTTTAAATGGAATGCGGAGTTTCGGTGGAAAAAATAAATGAAGTGCAGCGTTTCGGAGTCAGGCCAAAGAAAAGAATGAAAAAGAAGGAGATGAGCCGCGGGAAAAGAAAAGGAGGACGGGCCGCTGGGCTGGGCTGCATCATAGAAGGAACAAGGAAGAAGGGAAAGGACTGGGCCCCTGGGTTGGCCCCGTTCGACGAGAGAAAAAGAAAAAAGAAAGAAAAAGGAAGAAGAAAAAGGATAAAGGGAAAAGGAAAAGAAAAATAATTAGGTTGGATATTTAAATTAATTACAATATTTGGGATATTTAAACATAATAATATTTAAATAAAATAATATTTAAATCCCTTTTTTAAGTTAAATTAGTATTTTTAAAAGATTTTCCATAAATTCCATTTTAATTAGCAAAACACCCTTATTTTCTCCAATTAAATTATTTATAAATTTATTATTAATTTGAAACTATTTTCTCCTTTTTTTTTAAATAAAATAATTTATTTAATTAATTTTCAAAATAAAATCCTTAATTAGCTAAAATACCAAAATTTCTCCAAATTAAAATACTTGTAAATTCCTTCTTAATTTGCCCTAAATAATTCCCTTTTATTTTAATAAAAATAATTTAATTAATTAATTTTCATAATAAAACCTCATTTAAATATAATATTTAAAATTAGAAATTTTTGGGGCATTTCACGGACGTCGACGCAAAGGGTGGCAGAGACAGAAAATAGGTTGGTCGAGGGGGCTACTTCACACAGCCGGGGTAGCTTGTGTAGGAAGAATTGAGGGATATGGGACATTTGGTTAGCTAGATGGCGGTGCAAGGAAGAGTTTGGTGGCTAGAGATGGTAAAGAAGTTGGTCGGAGGCAGCAGACGAGGCATTTAAAGGGGCAACGGTGGTAAGGTCGGGAAATTATGGGTAGGATTCAAAGGCTCGACATAGGGTTGTGTAAGGGGGTATTTATAGGGTTTAAATGATAGGGTGAGGTCTAAGGGACGGCGAGGGAATAGGGAAAGTTGGTTCAAGCTCACCAGCGGCGAGGTTGGCCGGCAGAAATCAAAACGGGCCAAGGGTTGTTCGTAGGAGAGAGAGAGAGAGAGAGTTGGATTGGTCTATGTGGTTGCCAAATTAAGGAGAAGAGAGAGGAAGAAAAACGGCCGGTCAAAAGGGCGTAACTGACGGCGAAAAACCAGGGACGGGCGGTGCAGGTCGGCGGTGGGAATGGCAGGTGCGAGGGGCTGGGGGAGAGGAAGGGGGGCTAGACCGGCAGTCCATAAGAAAAAGAAAGAAAGGAAAAGGGGAAAGAAATGGCCGGGCGACGCTGCATATTTTTTTTTTATCAAAACGCAACGTTCCGGGGGGAAAAGAGGGAAAACACGACGCAACAAGGGAGAAGGAAGGAGGTCAGTTGCGCGGGCTAGGCCGACCAAAGAAAAGGAAGGAGGGAGGGGGACTAGGCCGTTGGGTTGGCCCAGTTCGGGGAGGAGAAAAAGAAGAAGAAAGAAAAAGAAAGAAAAAGGAAGAAAGGAAAGGAAAAAGGGAAAAAGAAAAATAGGAGGGTTGGGTTAATTAAATTAATTGGGATATTTGGGATATTTAAAAATATTTATATTTAAATAAAATAATATTAAATCTCTTTTTAAGCTAATTTAAGATTTTTAAAAGGTTTTCTATAAATTCCATTTTAATAAGAAAAACAACCTAATTTTCTCCAATTAAGTTATCTATAAAATTAATATTAATTTGAAACTATTTTCTCCTTCTTATTTTAAATAAAATAATTTATTTAATAAATTTCCAAAATAAAATCTTTAATTAGCTAAAATGCCAAAACTTTTCTAAAAAAATATTTATTATTTTCTTCTTAAATAGCCCTAGTTAATTTCCTTTTATTTAAATAAAAATAATTTATTTAATTACTTTTCATAATAAAAACTCATTTAAATTTAATTTTTAAAATTAGAAATTTTAAGGGCATTTCAAAACTCGACATAAATGGGCCTATTAATCCATCGGCATTACAAGAACCTAAGTTGCACCTCATTTACTCCATATTTCCATCGAAGTTGTTATGAGTCAGCCACCAATGATACAGAAATTTTGGTGAGAGAGATATTTAATATTACATTTCCTTAGAGAACACCTCTCTAGGAGCTATTAGTATGACAACATAAGGGCTTCCCAAAGAACTCTACCAAAAGGGGAAAATATAGTTGAGAGTACACAGAACAATAATATTGATGTTTTTTGAGATCAACACAAGGTCGGGCCAAGGGTCGAGGTCAAGGACAGCAATCGACCTTCATATCATCGAGCCAAGTACAATTTCCATATATGAGTCAAATGAATTGACATATAGTTCCATATATTATTAGCTAGTATAAGATGTCAGGAGATGAAAATTGTGGTTTTAGAGCATCTCCATGTATTATACTAGGAGAGTAAGAACTATGGATTCAGATTTGTATTGACTTATAACACGAGATACCGGCTAGACGACATTTGTATGAGAATATATTTGTTTGTGACATTATTGATTAGGTTCTCAATACTATTTTCCACTGGGAAGGGCCAACTTCAATGGTACAGTGGTTGGAAATGCTAGATATTAGTCATGTCATTGTAACCAGTTACTGTGTGTTGTTTGCATATTATTCATTGAATGTGTGCAGTTCATTCCTAACTTTAGTTGTACAACATGGAATTCAAGCTCTTAAAAATAAATTAACTATATACTTTTTGTAAGACATGAGTCAATACATATTGGTAAGTCGGTATTTTATGACTTTTTTCCATATTAATATTAAATCAATATCAGTTCTTATATATTTGTGTTTGACAGGTATATCTTTTGGACAATTTTCCACTCCCATCACTACACGCAAATTGAAGCAAATAATGTAATATCAGTGTTTTAAAATTTAATATACTATAGTCTTCAAGATTTCAACAATGGTGCTCATCAGTACATGATGACATACAAGAGTCACATCCTCTATCTTAGAACTCAAATTTTATCTAGAATTATTGTAATTATTTCTTAGTTTATTTTTATCTAACCTTTGAAACATATAAATTTTATGATTTTAACAAACATATTTTAATCAAAGTACATAACCATATAATAATTAATCAATCTCATTACAAATGCTTAAGTCCACTCATATGCCCATGCCCACGAACAGGTAGAGTAACTCCTAAATCATGTACAAGATTTTTAATACATGTAACTGTAATACCCCATATTTTTATAAATGAATGAATGAGAATTTTGCCAAATTTTGTGCCTTAATTTTTATTTAATGTTATTATTTGGTTTTGGGGCAAATTTTGATTTGAAATCATGTTAAAAAATAAAATATATTGAGTTTTATAGGTAAACTAATCGATTGGTTCCATGAATCGATCTACTGGTTTGTTGTTTTTAGCAAATTTGGTTTTCTCAAATAAAATGATCCATTAGTTGGGGGGAAATCATTCGATTGGTGGTAGAATAGTCGACTGGTAGACCCAAACCCATTGACAAGTGTGTCGAGCTAGCCATATTTTTCAAGCATGATTTTCTGAAAAATCCTTTATACTGAAATAAAACCTTAACAACCCATGCCAATTTATCCTTAAGAGATTCCTAACTATTTTCTTGATACATTTAACCTAAAATTTTACCTTTAATTGATCTAGAGGTTAATTGGACAATTGAAGGGGAGAGATGACCTCATCATTGTCTTCTTCCTCCTTTCTCCTCTACACAATTTTGAGATCAATGATACAATATCAGGCACGACTCTAAGCAACTAGAAGATTCTTTCCACGATGACCTTCCATTACTCCACTCATATATGTTAATTATGGCTAAATTAACATACATTGTCAAGAGATACCATTTGAGTTCTAGAGAATAGGTCGGCAAATCCTGGATAAAATCCATCTATTTTGACTAAATTCAAATGCTGAATTGTAGGGTTTTGAGGTGGTTCCTGAACCCTCAGTATTTCCCTTCAATTAGTCGGTTATAAAGAGCCCCAATCATCCCTTAGATGCACCTTTCTTTCAGCCACCAAATTCTATAACTCTTGTATTCACTTTCTTCTTTCTACATGTTAAGCCTTACCAATCTATTTTCTCACACTATTTTGATCTTGTCTTTAACTCTCTCTTGTTTCAATTGTTAAGCAAGAAGAGTTAGATTTCGAGAAAAGGTTGACTGGTGTAATAGAGCTTTTCTATGTTTTTACCTCAAGTGGTATATTCTTCTTTCTTTTGGCTTTCAAATTTAAAATTTTAATAAGGTTTTAGTGTAATATTTGAGTTTAAGATTTTGGTTTTAAGGTTTTCAAAGTTGAGATTTTCCCCTAGTTGGAATTTAGCTTCTAACATATTTTGTAAGTATTCCTACATGTTAGGTGTTACCTTTAATTGAGTTATGCAAGTTAACATGAATGAATACAATCGGTATAAGTGATTTTGATGATTAGATGACGTAACTTGAGTAGAAAGCATGAAATTTGGAGAAAATGGGTTATGATGATTCCATGTTGAGAAAACTTGTTAATATAGTTAAAAATATGTTACACTACATTGATATATGCTTTAATGTAGTTAAGGATGATTTATATGTAAGAGTCTACATGAAAGTTATGATTTGGTGTTGTACTAGGTTAAAGTGATCGATTGGTTCATAGAACTATCACTTGGTTGACCCAACCTATCGATTGGTAAGCCTAAAGGGACCTTAATCTTACTCTCTCCTTAAGCACATCGACTGGTTTGTTAGAAACGATGAACAAGTTTATGAACAATCAATTGGTTTACCTAAACCAATCGATCAATTAGAGGAAAATATGGTCTAGTTGAGTTAAACCAATCGATTGGTTGACCCAAATCGATCCACTAGTTGGGTCAGACCAATTAAATAGTTCTACTAGTTTGCATGATTTATTTCTTTTCAGTTTAGTTATGCTTCAAACAAATGTTTGGGACTATAATATAATTATTAATAGGATAAATTACATATTTTATCATAAATTATTACCCTAATGAAATGATCAAAATGGATCATTATTTATGGTATACTCAATGAGTAATATAAAGGCTAAAAGGGTAATTCACTTATGATAAGCGATAATATTGAGAAAAGAGTAATGAAACTCAATATGAGCTTGAATTAAATAATATGGTGGATACTAATAATATTGGCCAAGGACAAATGAAAACCCACATGTTTGGGAAAAATGGGAACGTGAGTCAAGAAGTACTCGGCTTGTCTCTCCACTTGAGCCCCGAGCTCCTCCCATGGAGCTTGTGCTCAAGAATTGACTTCCTTGCTCTTTCGAGTACTGTGCTTGAGCTCAATTCCTGTTCTTCTTCTTCTCCTCCCTTCACTTTCTCACTATTTATTTATTCTTCAGCTGACTTGATGTGTATGAACTATGGGGAACAAGAAAAAACTCCCCCGAGGTCGTGTGATAGGGAAAACCCCTGTATGTGCTCCTCCTAGCCCTAAGAAGGATGCTAGCTCAAGTGAATCTTTCCCTGAAGCTTCGAGCCATGCCATTTCAAGCAAATACTCTTTAGATGACTCCCCAACTGTGGTCTCCAAAGACTGCAGTCGTGCCCTAATGGATAAAGAAAAAGGAGTTCAGTCCTTGGCCTCAGCTGAGACAATGGAGGGTATTCCAGTCCCAATTTTGCAGAAACAACTTGAGCCATGTACCCAATTTGATGCAAGTAAGTCATGTTCAAAGAAGTTCACTAGAGTGGGAACCCAGGACACTCTGCACTCACATGAACAGACACAGAAACTAAGTGATCATGAGCCAATCTCTTCGATGCCTGCTCTCTTATCTGATTCTGAAGCTAAACTGGATGGGGAAGGTAGCACACTACCTGCAAACCAGGAAAAACACAATGGTGAGCACACAGAAACGCATCAAAGTCAGGAAAATGCTCCACAGGTACCTCCCCCCAACCACAAATATTTTGCTAAACTGTTCCCTAGTATTTCTGTGAAGAAATGTGATTATGTGCCCCCAAAGGGTGATTCTGTGTGCGTATCAAGGAAAAACATCCACCCTGTGGATGAATCTTGGGGGGTCTGTCTGTTGGGGTGCTTTGTTGGGGTGCAGCCTGATAGGTACCATATGGGAATTGAAAAGCATGTCATCAAGCAGCCCTTTAGATACATTAGGCATAGCTCTGGATGGGTTGTTCTGAAGTTTGAAGATCAATTTGACAGAAGTAGAGCCTTAGCAGGGGGTCCTTACATTATCAAAGGTAAGGCTTTTGTGTTGAAGGAGATCCCTAGTCTCTTTTCCTTTGTGAGAGAAGAGATTACAAAAGTCCCAGTATGGGTCAGATTGGTTAACCTCCCTATGGAGCTATGGAACTGTGGAGCAATCAGTGAAATTGCTTCCTTTATAGGTAAGCCAATTTTGATTGATGACTTTACTTATGAAAAGTCAAAGATTAAGTATGGCAGAGTATTGGTTGAAATTGATCTCAAAGGAAAACTTCCCTCATCCATTAAGGTCAAAACTAATGATGATGAATATACCCAGACTATAGAATATGAAGATTTACCCCTGGTCTGTGGTTGCTGTGGAGCTTTGGGACATCTAGAGAAGAGTTGTCACCTGAATCAGAAGAGCAAAAGGGAGAATATTGTCAACCATGTATTGAAATCTTTCCATCCCCCTCCCTATGAGGAACCTATGCAGGTCAAGGAAAAAGCTACTGAAACTAAAGACAGAACATACCAAAAGGGTAAGCACACCAATCTCACCCCTGCTGAGTATGAGGCTGAATTAGAAGAGAAATATTGTGGTCAAGAGGACCAGAGAGAGGAGGTTCTTGCTCCTATCCCCTCTTTGGATGTTGTGCCTGACTCCCAAGTGGAAGACCAGAGACAGAATAAAGGGAAAAATCCCTTACTGAGTTTTGAGACCTCCTTGACTCCCTCTGCCCCCTTGTCAAGCAGATAATTAAAAGAAAGGGGGATAATGCAGAAACACAGGAAATGCAAGACCAAGTGGAAGTGTCTGGATGGCAACAGGTGGTGTCCAAGGCTGCTAAAAGAACGAAAAGAAGTGCAACCAGGCAGATACTGTCAAAACCTGAAAAGGTTTCATGAATATGCTCATATGGAATATTAGGGGAGGGTGTTCTCCCCTGAAACAAAAAACCCTGGGAAAAATGTATAAAGATAATGCTTGTTCCATTATTGGTCTTTTAGAATCCAAGCTGGACACTCAGAAAGTCCAACTCCTCAAGGAGAGTTACTTTCGAGGCTGGAATCACCATGACAACTTCCTTAATCACCCAAATGGAAGGCTGCTCCTCTTATGGAACCCTAAATCAGTCAACTTTCAACTGATTGAGGTATCCTCCCAATCTCTGACTGGTCTAGTTTTTGATATTAAAACTGGTATTACTATTACTTTAACAGTGATCTATGGCCTGTATAGTATTAGAGCTAGAAAAGGCTTGTGGGAAGCTCTCATGTTGAGAGCTAGAAGTGTAAAAGGGGCCTGGATTGTAGCAGGGGACTTCAATTGTCCTCTTAATGCCTCTGACAGAAGAGGAGCAAGACCTGTCACTGATTATGAAACAACAGACTTCAAATCATGCTGTCTAGTGACACAGTTGGCTGACATCCCCTCTACTGGTTGTTTCCACACCTTTGTTAAAAATAATGTTACATGCAAACTTGATCGAGCCATAATGAATGCTATAGGGTTTGCCTCTAGTCTGCAAACTGAAGCAAACTTTTTAGCCCCTGGCAGCTCCTCTGATCACTCTCCCTGTATTTTTTCCCTGGGCAGGCCTCAACCCAGGAAGAAATCCTTTCAATTCTATAATATGTTGTGTGATCACCCTAAATTCAATGTTGTGGTTAGTAAAGTTTGGAGGTTCTCTCACTGTGGAACTTGTTAGTTCAATCTTTGCAAAAAATTGTCTATGCTAAAACAGGAGTTAAGGAATTTAAACCTGCATGATTTCTCTCATATTATTGCTAGAGCTAACCTTGCAGAATCCCAACTCAAGGCAGCTTAAGAGGAGATAATGGCAGCACAGCCCATTAAGGGCCTGGATACATTGAATGGCCTTACAAAAAAGGCAAAATTTCTGAATAATGCTGCAGCCAGTTTTGTGTCCCAGATCAACAAGAATAAGTTCCTGTTTGGAATGGACCAAAACTCAAAATTCTTCTTTGATATGCTGAAGGCTCGACAAGCCAAAAACAGGGTTGTCCAAATCACAAATAGGGATGGTACACCCACTCTGTCTGATAAAGATATGGAAAAGGAATTCCTGGACTTCTATGAACACCTGCTGGGGACAGAAATGCCACACACCCCTCTGGACAGTAGGGTTATTTCTTCAAGTCCAGTCATTTCTAAGGAACAAAAATAGGCCCTGCTTAGACCAGTCACAAATGGTGAGATCAAAGCTGCCTTGTTCTCCTTGGGGGATCACAAAGCCCCTGGCCCTGATGGGTATTCTGCCAAATTCTTTAAATCCACCTGGGAGACTACTAGGGAAGATTTTTGTGCTGCAGTTCATGAATTCTTCTCCAATAGAAGGCTCTTAAGATGTGTAAATCATGCTACCTTGGTTCTGATCCCTAAATCTCCACAAGCCTCTTTTGTCTCTGACTTCAGACCCATTGCATGCTGCAACACCTATTATAAGGTGATTTCCAAGATTATGGCAGGAAGACTTGTAGAAAGCTTAACCAAGCTGATCAGTCCAGAACAAGGAGCTTTTGTAAAGGGTAGAATCACGACAGAGAACATTTTCCTTGTGCAGGAACTCCTGAAAGAATATTCAAGGAAAAGAACCACCCCCAAATGTATGATAAAAATTGATCTCAGGAAGGCCTATGATACACTCTCTTGGAGTTTCTTGCAACAGATCGTTCAGGCCTTCAAGTTCCCTCCAAAATTCACCTCAATAGTGATGGAATGTGTCACAACTACCAGTTTCTCTCTGAAATTGAATGGCCATCTTTTTAGTCATTTCAAAGGAGCTCGAGGCCTTAGGCAATGTGATCCACTGTCCCCTTACCTGTTTGTGCTGTGCATGGAGTATTTCAGTAGACTATTAAAGCAGTTAATCAAGAACCAGTGCTTTGCTTACCACTCAAAGTGTGAAAAGATGGGCCTGGTGCATCTTGCTTTTGCTGATGATCTAATCCTCTTCTGCAGAGGTGATGTTCCCTCTGTCAAGGTCTTAACCTAGGGACTCAAACTCTTCAGTGACTGCTCTGTCTTATCAGTCAACCCTGCAAACAACCAGCTGTTTATAGCTGGCATGAAAGAACACATCCAAAGAGAGCTCCTCATGGTCACCAACATGCCTAAAGGATCTTTCCCATTTAGGTACCTGGGAGTGCCTCTGAACCCCAGCATATTACATGCAATTGACTATGAACAATTAATCAATAATCTCTGTGATCAACTGAAGATGTGGAAGGCAAACTCTTTGTCTTTTGCAGGAAGATTGGAGATAATTAACTCCATTTTCCAGGGGCTAATGGGTTTCTGGCTTTCTATTTTGGCCATCCCTAAAGCTGTGCTCTATAGAATTACAGCCCTTTGCCGTAGCTTCCTATGGCAAGGTAAACCTCCCCTGTTGCTTGGAAAACGCTCTGCCTCCCTAAAAGTGAAGGTGGTCTTGGAATAAAAAACCTCCAAGCCTGGAACTCATCTTTTCTCAGTAAGTACATACGGGCACTCCAGAATGAAAAAGAATCACTTTGGCACAAGTGGATACACACACACTACCTGCAGGTTCAAGACTTGGAGCATTTCAACCCTAAGCATAACACTTCACACTTTTTGAGAACCATTAGGAACTTGCTGTCTAATATGGTCCAGAGACTAGGATCATATAATCAGGTCAGGATTCTCCTATAATCATGGGTTACAGAAAAGGGCTTCTCCACAAATTTGTCCTACAACTTTTTTCGTGAAAAAGGTCCCAAGTGGAAACCTCACAAGGCAGTTTGGAGCCAAAACAGAACCAAAAGATATTCTTTTTTACTCTGGCTCACCCTCCTCTGCAGACTCTACACTCGAGACAGGATCACTTGTTTGGAGGGGCCTAAAGATTGTCTGTTCTGTCAGCATGCAGTAGAGACTCATGAACATCTGTTCTTTGTTTGTGCTGAAATCAAAAAAATATGGCATCCCATAAGAAAATGGCTGGGATTATCCAGAGGATCCATGACTTTAGCCAGTACTATGAGAACCATCCACAGAAACTGCCACAGAAGGCACAAAATTTGGAGAGTTCGATCCCTTGCTATGGCAGCATTAGTTTATAATATATGGAGAAGCAGAAATGCTATCCTTTTTGAGAAAAAAACTTTTGACCATAGGAGCATCATTGTACAAGTTCAAAAATATGTCTATACTGCTCATATTTTTGATGTAACCTAGAAGGGTGTGGAAATTATAAACTATGTAACCCTTAGGGAGTGACTAGAGACTAGGGTTGTAACTAATGTATTTTTTGGACTCCAGGGCTTGTCCTGTGAGCTTTTGTTCCTACTAGGGTATGCCCTGTGTACTTGTACAGAACCTCATTTTTGATATATATATTTACCTCATTTACCCGGGAAAAATGGGAAGAGAAGGATTGATATGGATTAACATGGAAAATTACCTTGCTTGCATTATATCAACACTGTATGATCACCCATCCTTATGAATAAAATACTAATCACATAAAGCAAAAGAAAATGGAGTTGAGTATGGGTCTGATTATCCAATCCTTGATTAGCTACCAAGGCTTAGTTTGCCATCGAATGTTTTGGTTCCTTCGGATAGGATCTTGAGAGGTTTTGGTGTCTTACCTACTTTAGACACTGATGATGTACCAAAGGTATCAATACTAAAGGGTCTGGTTACTTATGGGGTTGGCTTTGGCCTGCACTTTTGTCCAGATTAGTTGGCTTCGACCTGAACTTATGTCAATTCTAGTGATTGGCTTTTAACTAAACATATGTTCACTTTGTGATTAACTTTAGCCTAGATTTTATGTACTTTATTTGGATGGAATAATAAGTAATTTGTTAGTAAAATTTGAATGAATACCAAGTGAATGGTTAAATATTAGATAAGAATGGATGTAATATAATGACGGACCAAAATGAATAAAAGCTGGTTTATAAACTTGGCTAGTTGTCAAAATCATTATTTAGTTATAGGATGGAATATTGATTGGATGATTGGCTTGCCTCATGTATGGAAAAGTAAATGGTGTAACATAAATGATTGAGTAATTGGAAATAAACCCTAGAGATTTCTTAGACTCCCTTTACTATTACATGTGTAAGTGATTATGTGATGAGCATGTGAAACTAAGCATGACATATTCTACTCGATCGAGATTGTATGATATCATATCCTTATGTATTCCTGCATTATGTATATGTATGGATTTATCATGATGCATGTTTACTTATATCCATGTATGATCAATTGGAATACATGTGTTTACATTGAGGGAGAAACTCTATTTACTCAGTATATATCATACTTATGTGCCTATTTTCATGGTAACCTACTCATTTCCATGAGCAGAAGGTCATGTGCATGTCTTTGGGGATGGCTAGTAAAGGAACTACCTCAGTTGGGTTGGAGATTGAGAGCAAGGACATCTAGAAGGTTTTGGTGGGATCTGTAGCAAATCACAATTTCAAGTTGGGTTTCATACCCTAATTCATTTTATTGTAGCCCAATCTTTTATCTACATCTTTTTTGTAATGAATTTGTGAGAGCTTGTTTGGGTCCTCTGATGTAAACACTCTTGAAGATGTTTAATTAAGATTGTTATTTCACTCACTCTATTCTTTTAAGTGTTTTGGTATTTTTAGCCTTGTATCTAATATGAGGTAGGCGATGAACATCTATCCTATTTCTGGTGTGACAGTAACACCCTATTTTTCATAGGTTTTTTCTACTTCCGCAAACGTTTTAATGAAATTTTAATGTTATAGGCTGGTATTAGAGTGTTTTTGCAAAAGTATACTACTTTCAAAAATAAGTTCACTAATACCCTATGTTTTATCAAAGCATTTTACTAAAAATGCCTTACTCTTGCAAATAATGTTAAGATGATACCATAGGATGATATCAGTCTTGATTTGAATTCCTTTTTCCTTAGTTTTCCAAAAAGTTTAACTATTTCAAACCCAAAAATTTCATGCGTAAGAGTGGAGTTGAGAATGTGATATAGATAGCTTAATGATTATTTTTGTGCAAGTCTTAGTACTCGATGAACTAAATTCCAACCCTAACTTCTTCTAGTCTTCAGGAAGTGATGGCCACAAATCGCTGCTATGAGCATATCAATGCTTTTATGGAGACCGTCAGAGCGTATATAGAGGATTAGATCCAAGCACCTCAACAGTTGCCAGTAGTTGCACCAACTCTGGAGGATTGACTTAGGAGAGCTAGGCATCATCACCCACCATTCATTGAGGGCCATGAGGACCCCAAAATCATGGAACTATGGGTCCAAGACATGGAGACGACCTTTACCGCTTGTGTTTGCCTTAGAGATAGGAGGTTAGACATGGTTATCTACTATCTGAGAGGAAGGAAAGATGCATGGTGGAGGAGCATCCAATGTAGGGGTAGAGAGCATATGGAATATAGGTCATTCTTAGAGGCGTTGCGAGCCCGATTCTACCCAACCCACCTGTGCATGAAGAAGTATGACAAATTCACGGTGCTTTAACAAGGGGGATGTCCATCGAAGAGTATTACACACACTCCATGGACTTGGTCCAGTTTTCCCTAGAGGTAGAGACCAACAAGGTGATGCAAGCTCACCATTTCAAGATCAGATTATGGATCTAATATCGGGAGCTATTGATCGAAGTCACTCCGTTAGATATGGTAGGGATGCACGAGTAAGCCGTAGAGGCATCCCGAGCCATCCAAGACACGAGTGCTTAGTTAGAGGGTAAGAGGAAATTCAAGGGTCTACAATGTCTCGATGACAGAAAGAAGGCTTTCACTAGAGGTAGCTTACTGCCAAGTTTTGTCGGAGAATGGGGTCAGTACCCCAATCTTGAGGATTATATGGGAGTCATGCCAAGAATAGGCACTAAAATTGTAAGAGATGTAGGTAAGATCACCCAAGGGTTGATTACAGAGGCAATGAAAATGAGTGCAAGGTGGTAGTGGCAACATTCAGAGGAGCCAGACCAGAGCTTAGAGCATGGGAACTATCTAACAACCACAGGTGCAAATATAGAGAGTTCCTCTACCGCCAACAAGCTAGTCAGCCCAGAGATTCGAGGCCTCACCCTTTTCAATAAGGGCAAGGATCACCTACTGCCCTAGGAGATGCATCGATAAGACACCTAAATATGATGATTCAGGTAGAGGCAAAACGCTAGGCTAGTATTGTAACCAGTATGCTCACTATCTCTACCTTTTTTGCTTGCGTGTTTTTTAATTCTGGTGATTTGTGTTCCTTCATAGCATCTGCATTTGTAACTAGAGCTGCCCTATCTCCTTCAAGTAGCATTTCTACTTCTTTTGTATTACCTTTTGGGGATAGAATTACCTAATCTAGGTTATACCAAGAGGTTATTTTGATAGTGGGAGGAATGGAGTTTCTATTGCACCTCATAGAGCTAGATTAACATGACTTTTTGGGATGGATATGCTAGGAAAGTATGGAGTATTGATCGATTATGTGCAAGAATGCATGGTTATGTGAGGAACAAAGGGTATTAGGGTTTCATATTGAAAGTGTGAACCTAATCCATCTACACAAATCACATCGGCAATCAGGCTGAGTAACCTCGTACATAAGGGATATCCACTCTACCTATACAGTATTAGAGACACATTGTAACACCTCCATTTTTACTACTTAAAATTTTTATTTTGTTAAAGCATTAATTACAAAATCAATGGGTGTTATGGCCACATGCAGTATAAGTCTAGCATCCTCTACCATCCTTATACCAAGTGCTAAGGTTAAAACATTACTTTACTTAAATAACATGATTACAAAAGTCAGAATACAGAGAAGAATAGATGAGTATGGTGCTAGTTAAAAGTAATATCAGTAGTCTACCAAAGCACAAGAGAGAAATTATAGGAGGACATGAAAGTCCAAATACCATCGAAGACTAGATAACAAAAGAGACACCGGATATTCCTACACTCTCAAAACTGACTGACAACTTTCAACTGGACTCAAAAACTAACTTGCAAAGTCCACTACCCATTAAATAGGTAGGGGCCCATAAAAATGAACCCTTCAGTACTACAGTACTGAGCAACCCTTTATACCAAACTAATATGATAAAATATCATGGAACACATGCAAGGCATATAGTTAACATTTTATAAGACATATACATACACATACGAGGATTGAGATACAATAGTTATTTAGATAATCAAATTCCATCTTGGTCATAGACTACTCATATTCAATCTTCTAAAATAACTAAACTTACCAAATAAACAACCCATAAATACTATCTGAAGTATGATTAGAATAAAACCCTAATACATTAACCATAAGGCATCATGACAATACATGGTATAAACATTAAGATATACATGAGATTATCCAACACAGTAATCATAATAGGTAAGTAATAGTTACTAAACTACATATTGCTCTTGCGTGCTCTTTAAAATATAATAACACTTATCAACTAAGCATCCCAAGATGCTCTCTGAAACAATAATTAAAACCATACTATACACCACAATTATAATCTTTACAGCATAGTTCATGTATCAGCATCAATCCCAACCAGTTACATAATATCACAGGTATGTTCATAGGTATAATATTATAAGATCCAAATCATCACAAGTATAATTATAGGTACAATACAATAAAATCCATAACCTCATAGGTATACTTACAGGTACAATATAACAACATACATAATTTTATAGGTATACTTACAGGTACAGTATAATAACCAAATACATAACATCACAGGTACAGTATAATAACATCCATGACCTCACAAGTATACCTACAAGTATAGGATAACAACATACATAGCATCATAGGTATACTTATAGGTACAATATGGTAAATTCCATACATCACAGGTATACTTACAAGTATAGTATAGTAAAATACATAACACCAATGGTATGATTACAGACATAATACCAAGGCAAGTAGGTACAAAGACTACTACCGAAACTATAGATAGGCACAAAAGATACTACCAAAATAACAAGTAGGTACAAAGTCTACTACCAAAACCACAGGTAGGCATAATGGCTGCTACCAAAAACCACAAGTAGGCACAATGGTTGCTACTAAAACCACAAGTAGGCACAACGGTTGCTACCGAAACCATAGGTAGGCACAAATGCTACTACCCATAACCACAAGGAGGCACAAAGGCTACTACCAAATCGATCCATTATCTAATAATAATCATTCTAATAAAATAATATCATTTCCATTTTTATTTACTTGAGGGGGATATAATAATAACCGGAAGATATAAAAGTATACCGGTTATACCAGCACACAAGGCATCATGGTACCCTCCAAACATCCAACCTAGGGGCATAACAACACTTTAGTCATACTAATGCACAAGGCACATAGTACCCTCCCCTCCTCGAACACCTAATCCTTATGTATCGATACCCCCTATAGGGCCCATAGGTCACCCATAGAGTAGACTAGGGCCTTACTAAGGCAAAACCAGCATACTAGAAAACCAAACAAATTAAAGACTCCTACCTCATCTATAGGGCAGCTACACCTAGGGATAAACCATTTCCAAACTCAAGGTCTTCCACTTTATGTATTAGTATTTTTATACGGTGATCACAGATAACACATATTGCACAATTATTCTCATTTCCATACTTATCCATTTTTCCTTTATTTTCATTTATCCAAGTCAACCCTAAGGTCAACAGTCCAAAATAAGGTCAAATTCAACAATAAGGTCAACATATTAAAAGTCTAAGGTCATCCTATGTCCAATTATTCACATTTGGGTGCACTAGGTTGAAAATTATGAAAATTCCCCTGAGGCCAACAATTATTAAATTATCATCCATTTAAATACTAAATCCATCCATTTTATTTATTAATTTGTTGTGAAAAGGCTTAAATAAAATAATCAAATTATTTATTATGAAATTTAAACTATCAGCTATGTCAATAGACCATTATGCTTTCACATAGGTTTATGCATACAAAACCCTATTATACACATTTAAACCGTTCAAAACACGTGATCGCATAATCAACAATAGATAATACATATTAGATATGATTTTTAGGATAAATATCATAATACACAAAAATGACTAAATTGCCCCTAGGACACACATCCATAATAATTATTCCACAATTATACCTAAGCATGCTCAACCTATTATTTTATATGTAATTTTCATATAAAATATTTTTCCGTCATTAGAATCATTTTAACCATACTTTTGTACCCGAAATATTTTACATCAGATAACATGCTCGTTTTATCAGTTTTCATAATAATAATAATAATAATAATAATAATAATAATAATAATAATTAACACATAATTATATCAAAATAAATCATGCTTAACATATTTCATACACCAAAAACCCTAATGTGATATTACGTAATATTTATCATTTTAGTAGAGTATAATGGTTACTTAAATTCTAGCAAAAAAATAAAAATTGCGGTATCCACTAAAAATTATGATGTTCTGCTAATCAACTTTCGTACCTAAAAATAATACCACAAATACAAAATTAATATCTATTAGATAAAATAATAATTATAATATAAAAATAATTTTTTTAAAAAATTACCAAAATACCCTTATATTTAATATTGGTACCAAATTTCTTAAAAAAACAACACAACTCACGCTACATGCAACCTAAGTCATGCACGAAAGAAAGGGCGCTCGGGCTGCTGGCTAGGTGAAGGGGTGGCCTAGTGAGGTAGGGGATGAAGAGGGTGGTAGTGGGTGGTGGTCGGCGGAGCTAGTGGTTGGTGGCAATAGGGTGGAGGCTGTTGGGTGCTGCGACGAGGTAAGGGTATAAGGGCTAGTCAGGTGCTGCTGGATAATGGGCTACGATGGCGGAAGGGCAATGGTTGGAGCTGGTTGATGTTAGGGAGTGTGCAAGAGGAAGAGGGATTCAGCGGCGAGGGCAGACAATGTAGAGAAGGGGAGTTGTGGCTGGACAAGGAAGGTAGGGAGAGGTAAGGTAGGGGCTGGTAAGATGGTCAGTGAGCTAGGCAACATGTTGCACATACTGAGGTAGGCTGTTGGAGAAGGAGAAGGAAGAAGAGGAAGGGGCTGCAGTAGTGAAGTGTTTGGGTGCTGTTGGGGTGGTTGGAGAGTGGTGGTGCAGAGGCTGGGGAATCATACAATAATAAGGAGAGGGAAGGGGTAGTGGAGGGATATGGCTACTTGAACAGATGCATTGGATGAGAGCTCAGAGCAGGAAGCAGGGGATTAGGGGACTGTGAGGGTTGTTTGGATGTTGGGTTCCGTGTGACGTCGGGGGCTGCTAGGTTGGAAAGGAAAACCAAACAAGAGAGAGGGGACGAGAATCAAAGGTGGAGAGTTGTATGCATGTGTATGTATATCATGCAGGAGGGGCTGGTTGGAGGCTCGAGGAACTCCTAGAAGGAACAGTAGGTTGGGGGCTATTTAGGGTGTTGTATGGGTGAGAGCGTAACGTGTATATGTATCTCTAAATGTAGATATGAGGTAATGGTTGAGTAAAGTAAGAAAATGAGGGAGATAAGAAGAGTATTTTGGGGGAAGGGACTGCAATTGGCAAAGGGAGGGAGAGAGCATAGGAAAATATATTTTATATTATTATTTTAGATTTAGATCGGATAAACTAGGATATCGGGTAGAAAAATAATCCAGGAAAAAATAATACAATATAGGATAGGTTTAAATAAAATAAAATAAAAATATAAAGTAATTCGCAATAAATTTTATGGATTTATTTCGGGTTACGAATCACTGATGTTAATAAAATAATTAGGCTAAGATTTAAGAGTATAAACTAGGATTAAAATAAATAGTCGATTTATATCAACTTTTTAACCTAATTATTTTTATAAATAAACCATCATAATATGAATAATAATAACACTTTAGATATTTAACCTCATAAAATAATAATTATAACTAATCATATGTTATTAATTTATAATTAACATTTCTTAAAATGGGGTATTGCATATATAAGCGATTGAGATGCCTTTGGAGCTGATGGTAGTGGTTCGTGAATTTCCTAATATTTTTCTTAAGAAGATTCCATGAATGCCACTAGTTTGAGAAATAAAGCTCACTGTACATGTATTACTAGGAAAGGAGCCGGTATCTAAGGCTTCATATCATATGGCACCTGTGAAGATGAAATAACTCAAGGCTGAGTTGGAAGATCTATTGGAAAAAGGGTTACATCTGACCAAGTATATCGTTGAAGAGAGCGCTAGTGATTTTCCTAAGGAAGAAGGATTGAAGATTGAGATTACGCATCGATGACTTGTTCAATCAACTCAAGGGAGCCAAGGTGTTTACTAAGATCAATTTTTGATCGGGCTACCATTAATTGAGGATAGTAGAGAAAAACATTCCTAATATTACGTTCTAGACAAGGTATAGCCATTATGAGTTCAAATTAATGCCCTTCGAACTTGCTAACATGCTGGTAGATTTCATGTCCCTAAAGAACTAGATATTTCATCATTTCTTGGAATATTTCACAGCGGTGTTTATTAAGGGTGTTAAATGCTATGTGGGAGAGTAAGATAAGTGTGCTTAGAGACTGGAGCCTTTATTTGTAAGGATACTAGTCGATGCTTTGGGTTTTATGTTAAATGCTTGTATGATTATGTGTGTTATCATGTTATTGTTATTATATTATTAAAATGAATGTTGATGATGATATGATATGATATATTAATATGAATATATGATAGAAAGGAAGTGAGAATATCTTAAGATATGCTGATACGATGATATTATGATATAATGTATTTTTATGGATGCGTATAAATTGTGGGAGAGTAGTATCGCCATATATTTTTATTATAAGTGGGGAAAAATTATAATTAAGATGTTCTTGATAAAAAGAGGATTCATAAAAAAGGATATTGAGGATATGGGATTTTTGTAAAATAAGGGATATCGGTTATTTTAAGGGCACTTTTGTCAATACAAGATAATATAAGAATTTTGGTATTTTGACGTGTTACATAGATTAAAATATGCTAATAATATAATGTGAAATGTTTGGGAGTAATGATGAAGGTCATAAGTTTTTCACATGAGAAAATAGCCTAATTTAGGAATAGTAGCCTTAAAACGGTAATGTTATTATCACATGTGTAAAATGTTAGATTTAGGACACAAATTTTTGATATATTGTTAATATCGGTATTTTGGGGATGTATACTAATTTTAGTGATCATATGAGCCTTATGGAAAGAGTTATGACTTACCTGTGAAATTAGGGTTTTGGGAGCCTTATGAATAATAACTTTTGAGATAGGGCTATTATCGTATGTGTAATACATGAGAGTTAGACCTCAAATTTTTTTTATGCTAATGATAATATTATTTGAGGAACATATATTAAAATTGGTGGATAAATGATCAATATAGGGGATGTTATGCTTAAATTATGAATTTAGGGTGTCCGAGGATAATAAGTACCTTAACCTTTGAGAACGGTCTGGTTATCTATATGTTGATGTCTCCCTTGCCTTAATAATATATCGTACTCATAAACGAATCATGAATAAGACACTAATCATTTAAAGAGGGAATGGCGTATGCGTAAAACATTTTACATTTTTGCTGGAATATAGGTAATTGTTATACTCTACTAAAATGAGAAATGTTGCATGATAGTATATTAATGTTTTGGTGTATAAAATAAGTTAAATATGATTTATTATGCTATAATTATGTACTTATTTGTATTATCCAGAAAACAGGTAAAACGAGCATGTTATCTAATGAAAATTATGTCGAGTATAAAAGTATGATTAAAATGATTCTAATGATAGAAAAATAATTTGTATGATAATTATGTATAAAATAATAGGTTAAGCATGTTTAGATATTATTATGGAATAGTTATAATGGACGTGTGCCCTAGGGGTAATTTAGTCATTTTTATTTATTATGGTATTTTTCCCAAAAATTATATTTAATATGTATTAGGTGTTGTTAAGTATGTGACTATGTGTGTAGATGGATTAAAGGTGCGAAAAAGGATTTTATGTGAAAAATTATGCATAAGGGAAAAATGGTCATTTGACATATATGATAATTTAAATCGCATAATAAATAATTTATTTAAGGTGTTTTAGCCTCTTCATGACAAATGAATAAATAAAATAGAATTAGTATTTAAATAGATGATAACTTGAAAATTTTGGTCTCAGGGGTATTTTGGTCTTTTTTGACCTAAAGGGATCCAGATGTAAATAAATGAGCCTAGGATGACCTTAGTATATTTTAATGTTGACCTTGATTATGGTTGTCTCGGATGATTGGAAATAAAAAAAAATCGTTAAGTATGGAAATTAGATTTATCTATATTGAATGCAATTTCGTGGTCACCTTAATAAAGTAATAACTTAAAGTGAAAGACCTCGAGATCAGAAATGGTGGCTCCTTAGGGGTCGCTACCCTAAGGATGTGGTTTAGCCCACTATTGATATTATGAATTTTTATGGTGTGCCCTATTCAGGCCCTACATCTTACTCTATTTTGTTTTGCGGGCTAATAGGGGGTATGCATACTTATAGATTAGATGTCCTTGTCAATGGGGTACTATGTTACCTTCATTTACTAGTGCGATCAGGGTACCTTTGCATTCTTGGGTTGATAGTCGGTAGGATACTGTGTTGCCTTTGTGCACTGGTATGAATAGAGTACCTTTGTGTCTCTAGGTTGATTGATATCCCCTCGAGAAAGTAAATAAAAATGAAAATGATAATACTAGATTGAAATAATGATTATTGGATTATTGGTTTTTTGGTAGCAACCTTCGTCTCGTGAGTCGGGACCAGTTGTATATGTCTGTTCCACTGGATGAGAACATTATCCAGGAGCGTTCTACCCCAAGAATGTATATTATTAATTGTTCCATCAGTAAGAATAGTGGCCTGATGTATTTTCTTGGGATGTGTATTATTAACCGTTTCACCAGTAAGACTAGTGGCTAGGAGCATTTTGCACTAGGAGGTGTTTCAAACTGTTCCACCGGTTTAAGAATAGTAGGGTCTTATAACTCAACGTAAATAAAAGATTGGGTTATATCATATTTAAATATTACGAACCCAGACCACTAATTACCTTGTGTTGATTTTTGTATCTTGCATGTATACTACTTTCCGCTGTGAATGTATGTAATGATATATTTTATAGGTTTCGACTGTATTATTACCTTACTCAGTACGTAGCGTACTGATCAACCTTTTCATGGGTATTGCCCATTCCTACGAGCAAATCTGCCCTATTTTGTAGGTGATTGATGATTATTAGCTTGATGTGCTTACTTTAGGTAAGCGCTAAATGAATTGGTAAAGGGTATGGTTATCCGAATATCTCTATCTCTCTTTAGACTCGTAGTCCTCTATTTTTACTATTTATTCCCTTCTCTCTATTTTGTATCTTTTATCACGGTTGAATCACGTGCTTCCCACACCTAATTCCTAGGTATAAGTTTACTTTTTCCTTGCACCCAACATAGAATGGGCATAGGTGGTTCCTCTTATATGTTGGATGTGGCGTGACACCCCTATGTTTTGTATTTTAACTTCCACTAGTAACTCTTTAAAATGAAAATTTTAAGTTCTGAAATTTGGGGGTGTTATAGATGGTCTCAAAGATTTTGGTTGTTGAGAATTGTGTTTTGGTTCGAGACTCGGTTTTCACGATCCTAAATTTTTTTAAATTTTCTAGTCCATTTTAAAAATCTGGATTAACCACATAAGGAATTAGGAAACAGGTAGCTTAATTGTGTTGTTATGTGTGTTTTATGGGATGTGCTTTGTAAGCTAGGTATTTTTCCTAACATGGTCTTAGTGTTGTAGCTAAAGAAGACATGTTTGCGCATATAAGTCACATCATGAATTGTGAAGATCCAGTGCACCTACTGACATGGTCTCTGCTCGGGATTTAGGATCACTTTGCATCTCAAGGAGTCACTTGGAGGCCATGGGTATGAAGTTGAGGATGTACCACTCTCCATCTAGCTATAGTGAGTCAATAAAGACAGCGAGTTGGTTTCACAAAGATGATAGCTAGCAATCGTAGAAGATCCCTTGTGTGCTATAGCTTTTAGTGGATTATTCAATGGTACAAATGCTTAAAGAGGATTCTATCCCCAAATGTTGTAAAGACATTGAGCACCAAGATGTTTGCTTCCAAGAATCCCCAACATGGATGCGTACATGATAATAACCATTGGACCATGATCCCTAGGAGTCTATCACAAAGTGAAACCATACAAGTTGTCAACTTAACTAGGAGGAGATCATTAGGGAGTGAAAATTGACCCTCTAGCAACCTTCAGATTAGGACACATCGAGTCATGGATACTCTAACTATTCCCCTTTTTTTCTTTTCACTTTTGCATTGCGCATGTACTTGTTGGTTAACCGTTTGATTCTTGGCTTAAACACACTTCTGACTAAGGTTTCTTATTTGATGCCTTGTTATACTTTTATTCTATTATACATCTTTTCCCTCTCAACTTTTATCTACATTACTGTCTTCTTCATGGGTTTATTTTGTATGTTCTTATCTTATCGAATACCTCTTTTAAAGGGGTAGTATCCCGACTTGTCGACCTGGATCCCTTAGAGTGCTTGCCTTGTAACCTTAGAGACCACCTCTGATCTTGTTCACTCCATCTTTACCCTTACCGACCTTTTTATCATTTATAACCCTCTATATCTTTATCATTTTAAGGAAGTACATTGCAGAGCCACCCCACGTGATCAGAACTGATGAGATCGAGCTCGATGATTCCTTGTTCTTTGCTGATTCTCGACGCTAAGATTCAACGCACCCAAATGAGATTAGTACAGGTAGAGAAGATTCTTTAGAGCTATCATGGAGTAGATGAGGTGACCTGGGAGACCGATAAGGGCATGAATAAGTCACATGTTGAGCTTTTTAACACATATGTGTTAGGTTTCAGGGTTCCCTCTCTTTAAGGGTGTAGTCCTTGGTAATATAGTATCAACTCTAACAGAGTTAAACTCCAAGATCACCTTCTTTGCATCATTTTTCTCTTCTTCCCCAACCTCGACCTCTTGACTTTGGGGATGAAGTCTCTTTTAAGGAGGTAGTAATGAAATACCCCATTTCCAAAACACCCTAATAATTATAATCGGTAATTATGTGTATTAGTTATAATAATTATTGTAGGGTATTTGTACTAAAAATATTATTAATATGTATAATATTACTACAACTTATTAGTTATAAAATTTAATTAGGCTAAAATATGCTAGAGGGTGTGTATTAAAATTTAAATCTAGGTTTGGGTCATAACGGGTATTCGTTTTGTCAAATAAACATATTCCGGTAACCGAATAATTTTTACCTGGATACTTTCCTCAGTTTTATACCTAAATAAATTACCCCTACCCTATTCTATTTTCTTACCTCACCCTACTCTCCCTCTACCCCGGCACACAACCCTCGCGCCACCCTCATACCATACCCCTACTCCATCAATTCCCAGCTCCTGTGGTTGTGGGTTGGGATTTGAAAATTTTGCCAGATCGGAGCCCCCTCCTCCTCCTCTCTGTGAGTAAATATATATATACATATACCTCATTAAGGCACCAAAAAACTACCTCATTATTCCTCTAATTTCTATAAAAAAAATCACCCCACACACACTCCTTATCTCCCCTCCTTACCATTACTAAAATGGCCAAAAAACACCCCCAAAAACCCACCTTCGACAACCATTGCCGCACCTCATCCACCACCACCTGAAAAACTTCCCATTACCTCACCTTTAGCTACAGCAAAACTCACCAAACACCACCCCTAGCTGCAGAAAAACCACCCATTCCTACCCCTAAGTTCCAAAAAAAAAAACCAAAAATGCATCTCTAACCATCGGCAAAAACCACGAAAACACTCCCTCTACCCTTATGCAAAATTGTCCAAAACTCCCCCTTATCTTCAGCACACATTGCGGTTCCCTACACCCCCCTTCCAGTAGCCCTCATCATTGCCTACCCCCCATTTCAGCCCTCCTTGTCATTTCCCATTCCCCTTGGCCCGTACCTTTTCTTTGAACCCCAGTTTGTTTTTTTTTTCCATTATTTTTCCTTTCCATTACCTTAAAATTTTATTAATTATATTATTAATTATAATTATATTTTTTTAAATTATTATTAGGTGATCTTTTGGAAGTTTCAAAAGAAGCAGATTAGGATAAACATGCTTAGAGATCGGAGCCTTTATTTGTAAGGATACTAGTCGATGCTTCGGGTTTTGTGTTAAATGATTGTATGATTATGTGCGTTATCATTTTATTGTTATTATATTATTAAAATTCATGTTGATGATGATATGATATATTAATATGAATTATATGATAGAAAGGAAGTGAGAATATCTTAAGATGTACTAATACAATGATATTTTGATATAATGTATTTTAATGGATGAGTATAAATTGTGGGAGATTAGTATGGCCCTAAATTATTATTATAAGTGGGAAACAATTATATTTAAGATTTGTTTGATAAAAGGAGGATTTGGAAAAAAGGATATCGAGGATGTGGGATTTTCGTAAAATAAGGACTATCGGCTATTTTTAAGGGCATTTTTGTCAATATAGGATAATATAGAAATTTTGGTATTTTAAAATTTTAGATAGATTAAAATATGCTAATAATATCATATGAATTTTTTGGGAGTAATGATGAAGTTCATAAGTTCTTCAGATAAGAAAATAGCCTAATTTGGGAATAGTAGCCTTAAAATGGTAATGTTATTATCATATGTGTAAAATGTTAAAGTTATACCACGAATTTTGGATATGTTGTTAATATCATAATTTTGGGGATTTATACTAAATTTTGTAATCATATGAGCCTTATAGAAAGATTTATGACTTACGTGTAAAATTAGGGTTTTGGGAGCCTTATAAATAGTAACTTTTGAGATAGGGCTATTATCGTATGTGTAATACGTGGGAGTTAGACCTCAAATTTTGGTTATGTTAATGAAAATATTATTTGAGGAAAATATACTAAAATTAGTGGATAAATGATCAATATAGGGGAAGTTATGCTTAAATTGTGAATTTAGAGTTTTTGAGGATAATAAGTATCATAACCTTCAAGAATGATCGGGTTATCTATATGTTGATATCTCCCTTTCCTTAATAATATATCTTACTCATAAACCAATCATGAATAAGATACTAATCATTTAAAGAGGGAATGGTGTACACGTATAAACATTTTGCATTTTTGCTGGAATTCAGGTAATCATTATACTCTACTAAAATGATAAATGTTGTGTGATAGCATATTAAGGTTTTGGTGTATGAAATATGTTAAATATGATTTTTTATGCTATAATTATGTACATATATTTATTATCCAAAAAATGGTAAAACAAGCATTTTATCTAATGTAAATTATGTCGAGTATAAAATTATCTCAGTATGTAGCGTACTGATCATCCTTTTCATGAGTGTTGCTCATTCCTACGAGCAAATATGCCTTATTTTGTAGGTTATTGATTTTTACTAGCTTAATGTGCTTACTTTGGGCGAGTGCTAATTGAATTGGTAAAGGGTATAGTCATCCGAATATCTCTATCTTTCTTTGGACTCATAATCCTCTGTTTTTACTATTTATTCCCTCCTCTCTATTTCGTATCCTGTATTATGGTGGAATCATATGCTTCCTACACTTGATTCCTATGTATAAGGTTACTTGTACTTTGAACCAGACATAGAATGGGCATAGGGAATGCCTCTTCTATATTAGATGTGGCGTGACACCCCTATGTTTTGTGTTTTAGCTTTTGCTATTAATTTTTTATAAAAAAAACTTTTTAAGTTCCAAAATTTGGGGGTATTACAGTGGTAATAGATCTTGCCAAGATTCAAGCTATCCCTGAGTGCCCAAAGCTCACTTATGTGAAAGAGGTGGGTAGTTTTCTAGGGTTTATCGGTTACTACCTTCAATTTGTGGTAGTCCTTTCCAATATTACTAAATCATTAACTCAATTTTTAAAGAATACTACATGTTTTTAGTGGAATGAAAAGTGTAGTGAAGCTTTCGAGGAGTTGAAGAGGAATTTGACTTCACCCCCAGTGCTCACATTGCCGAGTGAGTCAGATATTTTTGAGGTGTACAGTGATGCTTCCAAGCATGGATTGGGTTGCATGCTGATGCAAAATGGAAAAGTGTTGGCTTATGCTTCACAATAACCAAAGTTGCATGAATAGAACTATCTAACGTATGACTTAAAAATTATCGTGGTAGTGTTTGCTCTTAAGATCTAGAGGCATTATCTCTATGGAGTTTAGTACAAGGTCTACACTGACCATAAGAGCCTCAAGTACATCTTCAATCAATGGGAGTTGAACCTAAGACAACGTTAATGATTGGAATTGGTCAAGGATTATGACTTGGAATTGACTTACCATAAGGGTAAAGCCAATGTAGTGGTAGATACAATTAGCCAAAGATATCACATTCCCTAGGTACAATTGTATTGTTAGATCATCTGTGCCAAGATATCAGGAAGATGGTGATTGAAATTATAACTGTTGGAAGTCTAGCGGAAAGAATGATTTCACTCACCATTAATCCTTCAATCTTAGAGGAGATATGAGCTAACCAAGTTAATGACATCAAGCTTGAGAGAATCTAGATTGGTATTGCGGAAGACGGAGCTAAAGGATTCCAAATTCATGAGGATGGTAGGTACTATGGTAGATGTTGTATACTACAGGGGTATATGGAGCTTAAGAGAAGGATCCTTGAGGAAGGACATTACACTTCTTACTCTATTCACCCTAGAGGAGACAAGTTGTATAAGGATCTGAGGAAGATATATTGGTGAATGCGTATAAAGTAGGAAGTTGCAGAATTCATTGCTTAATGTATACCTATCAAAAGGCTAAGATTGAGCACAAGAGACTAGTAGGGTTAGTACAACCATTTGAAGTTCCTGAGTGGAAGTGGGATAGCATATCAATGGACTTCGTGGTTGGTCTTCCAAGGACCTGTAGTAGTTTTGATTCCATCTAGATCATTGTGGATCATCTGACTAAGTCAGTCGTGTTTATACCGATGAAGGCGATATGGAGCATGAAGCAATTAGCCGATGCCTATAAAAAGCATGTGGTGAGACTTCATGGATTTCCCAAGCACATTGTGTCTGATTGAGACTCTATGTTCTTGTCACACTTTTGGTAGAAATTGCAAGCCACCTTTGGATTCAACTAAAGATGAGTATAGCTTTTCACCAAGCTACAAATTTTCAGACTGAGAGGACCATTCATAATCTAAAAGATATGCTTCAAGCGTGTGTGTTATATTTTAGGGGAAGTTGGGAAGATTATCTCAACTTGATTGTGTTCTCTTATAACAATAGTTACCACGCTAGTATCTAGATGGTGCCTTTTGAAGCCTTGTGCTGGCTGAAGTGTCATAGTCCCCAGTGTTGGAATGACATTAGTGAGACACTCGTGTTAGGACCCGAGATGATTGAGGAGATGAATAGGCACATTCATTTGATTCATGACTTGATGAGAACCACCTAGGATTGACAGAAGAGCTATGCAGATCTGAAGAGATGGACAGATGGTTACAAGGTGGGTGACAGAGTCTTGTTAAGGGTCTCCCTCACCAAAGGAGTCAAGAGGCTCAATGGAAAGGGTAATCATAGTCCAAAGTACATTGGACCATACAAGATTTTGTACCATGTTAGTGAAATCACTTATTTCTTAGCTCTACCTATGGATTTGTTCTATGTGCACAATGTCTTTCACGTATCATAGCTATAGAAGTATGTAGCGGATCCTTTGCACATTATCTGACCAAAGTCGCTATAACTTGATGAGTCTTTGACTTATGAAGAATGGATGGTGAGGATCCTAGACACCAAGACAAGAGAGCATGCACAAAGTCTGTTCCCTTGGTGAAAGTTCTATGGTCATGGCATAGTACTGAGGAGGCCACTTGGGTGGTCGAGAAAGAAATTCAAGATAAGTACCCAAAGTTGTTTTTATAGTTGTTACCTTAAGTGTAAACCTTTATCTTTAAGGGGGTAATACCATTTTTGTTAAATGTGACCAAGATATGTGTGTTGACCTTCATGTGTAATGATGTGATTTGATTGATATAGGCTTCGGGGATGTAGCTACTTTAAGGGGCGGTGCAATAATACCCCCATATTTTTGTAAATGGATGAATGAGAATTTTGTTAAATTTTGGGCCTTGATTTTTATTTAATGCTATGATTTGGTTTGGGGAAAATTTTGATTTGAAATCATGTTAAAAAAAATAGAATTTATTGAGTTTTATAGGCAAACTAATTGATTGGATTGTCATTTCAACAAATTTGGTTTTCTTGACTAAACTGATTGACTGGTTGGGAGAAAACTAATCAATTTGTGGAAGAATATTCTATTGATAAACCCAAACCCATCAACTATTTTGTCAAGCTAGCCATATTTTTTGAGCTTGATTTTCTGAGAAATAAATTACACGAAAATGGAACCTTGCTAAACCATGCCAATTTGTCCCTAAGAGATTCCGAACTATTTTCAAAATGCATTTAACCCAAAATATTGCATCTAATTGATCTTGAGGTTGATTGGGACAATTAAGAGGGAGAGATGACCTCAACATTGTATTCTTCCTCCTCTCTTCTCTACATAATTCTGAGATCAATGTTTCAACCGTAGATAAGACTCTAAGTAGCTAGAAGATTCCTTGCACGTTGGCCTTCCATCACTCCACTCATGTATGTTAATTCTGGCTTAATTAACCTGCATTCTCAAGAGACGCCATTTGAGCTTTGGTAAATAAGTCAGCATATTCTAGATAAAATCTGTCCATTCTGATTGAATTCAAACGGTCAATTCTAGGATTTTGATTTGATACCTGAACCCTTTTTATTTTCCTTCAATTAGTTGGTTATAAATAGCCCCAATCATTCCTTATATGCACCTTTTTTTCGGCCACCGAATTCTCTAGATCATGTATTCACTCTCTTCTTTCTACACTTCAAGCCTTACCAATCTATTTCTAATACTCTTCTGATCCTATCTCTAGATCTCTCTTATTTTAATTGTTAAGAAAGGAGGAAATAGATTCTAAGAAAAGGTTAATTGGTGCAATTGAGCTTTCCTCAATTTTTGCCTCAAGTGGTATGTTCTTCTTTCTTTCTATTTTTAAGTTTGAAATTTTAATAAGGTTTTGGTGTAATATATAAGTTTAAATTTTTTTATAATTTTTTCAAATATGATATTTTCCCCTAGTTGGAATTTATGATTTTAAGGGGATTTTTGTTTGCATAAAGTAAGTGATTATTTCTTTTAAAATAGTAAGTATTCCTACATGTTAGGTTTGAATTTTGCATGTTTTCATGACTAAATATAGTTGGCATTAGTGATTTGGATGATCAGATGATATGATTTGAGTAGAAAGCATGAAATTTGGTAAAAATAGGTTATGATGATTCCATGTTGAGAAATGCACGTTAATCTGGCTAAAATTATGTTAGACTATATTGATACATGCTTTAATATGGTTAAGGATGATTTATATGTAAGAACCTACATGAATTTAATGATTTGGTGTTGTGCTAGGGAAAATCAATCGACTAGTTAGGTCAAACCAATTGACTGGTTCCTAGAACAGTTGATTGGTTGACCCAAACCATTGAATGGTAAGCCTACAAAGACATTGGTCTTGCTCTGTGCTTAAACCCATCGACTAGTTTGGCAGAACCGATTGGTTGGTTTATGAACAATCAACCAATTACCTAGACCAATTAACCAGTTGCCCAAACCAATTGACCAGTTTAAGAAAAACATGGTATGGTTGAATCAAACTGATCAACTAGTTAGGCCAGACCGTTCTACTGGTTCAAGTGGTTTGCATGACTTGTTTCTTTTTGGTCTAGTTATGCTTTGAGGCTATATTTAGGACTATTCTATGATTATTAATGGGATAAAATATAGATTTTATCATGGATTATTAGCCTAATGAAGGGATTAAATGGATTATAATTTATAGTATATTGTACAAGTAATGTAAAGGCCAAATGGGTATTTCACTTATGATAACTGATGATATTGAGAAAAGAGCACTGAAACTTAGCATAGGCTTGAATTAAATAATATGGTGGATATGAATACTATTATCCAAGGACAAATGGATACCCACATAGTTGGGAAAAATAAGAAGAAAAGGATTGATATGGATTAATATAGAAAATTATCTTGCTTGCTTTATATGGGCATTGTATGATCACCCATCCTTATGAATAAAGTACTAATCACATAAAGAAAAATAAATTCATGTCAAGTATGGGTCTGGGTTACCCGATCCTCAATTAGGTACCCAAGGTCAGTTTATCTTCAAGTGTTTCGGTGCCTTCAATTTTTGCCTTCAAACAGGATCCAAAGAAGTCCCGATGCCTTACCTACTCTAGATAATGATGATGTACTAAGGGGTATCAATACTAAAGGGTTTGATTACCTACATAGTTGGATTCAACCTATACTTATGTCCATATTGATTGAATTCATATTAGACTTATGTCCATTATAGTGATTGGCTTTGGCCTGGCTTATATCCACTTTGTGATTAACTTCGGCCTAGACTTTATGTCCCTTATTTGGATAGGCTTCTATGTTATGTGAGACTATAGGTGGTGCACAATCCATCAATAGATAATAATAAAATATAGATAATAAGTAATTAGTTGGTAAAATATGAATGAAGATTAGTTGAGAGGTTAATTATTAGATAATAATGGAATTAATGTAATGATTAACCAAAATGAATAAAAGTTGATTTGTACACTTGACTAATGGCCCAAATGACTATTTGGTTATGGGATTGAATGTTGATTGGATTACTGGCCTATCTCATGTATGGATAAGTAAATGGTATAACCTAAAGGATTGAGTAATTAAAAATTAACCCTAGAGGTTTCTTGGACTCCCTTTGCTATTGCATGTTTAAGTACTTATGTGTTGACAATGTGGAACTAAGCATGATATATTATACCTAGTTGAGATTCCATGATAGCATGTCCTTATGTAATCCTACCTTGCATATATATATATATATATATGGCCTTATCATGATGCATGTTGAATTTTATATCCATGTTTGATAAATTGGTATAATTATATTTACATTGAGGGTGCAACTTGCTTACTTTGTACATAGCATACTAATGAACCTGTTTGCTTGGTCACCTGCTTATTCCCATGAGTAAAGGGCTATGTGTAGGTCTTTAGGGATGGCCAGTAAATGACCCGCCATAGTTTGGTTGGGGCTCAAGAGAAAGGACATCTAGAAGGTTTTGGTAGGGTTCGTGGTAGATTAACATTTTAAATTGGGTGTCATACCCTAATTTATTTTATTGTAGCCCATATTTTATCTACATGTTTCTTATAATGATTTGGTCAAAGCCTGTTAGAGTCCTTCGATGTAAAACACTGTTGAAGTTATTTAATTAAGATTGTAATTTCCCACACTATGTTGTTTTAAGTGTTTTAGTTGGTTTTGCCTTGTATCTAATATGGAGTAGGCGACAAACATCTATCTTATGCTAGGTATAGTGGTAACACTTCATTTTTCCTAGATGTTTTCTATTGATAATGGGGGTGTTACAATAACTAGCTGCTGATAATAATTTGGAGTTGGCTCACCTCTCTAGTAGAATTAAAGGATAGTTTTACGTACTTCATTAAGACATCTTTTGGCTGGAATTTAATGCTCATCATTCATATGCTTAGCCAAATATTCATCCTTCATTACCAATACAAACCTATGACTTCTAAGAACTTACTATTCAATATAGTCATGAGCCACATCCTATGGATATTGAGCTGGTGGTTTGAAAGTATAATACCCCAAAATCTTAAATTTTTAATTTTAATTTATTAATGTTTTAATTTAACCTAATTTCTGATATTAGATTTTCTTTATTAATTATTTTATTTTAACCTCACATCAAACCAAAAAAATTTATAGGTAAAATTTTTATAATTACTAATAAAAAACTTCAACCCTAAAAACCTAAACCCAAATCCCACACCCAAAATGTTCTTCTTCTTTTTTCCTTTTATTTTCTTTCTTCTTATTTTCCATTATTTTCTTTCCCTTTTTTTCCCTTCTTCTTCTTTTTTTTTCTTTTTTCTTCTCATGTAGTGCCACCTTGACCCAACTTTCTTCCTTTTTTACTTTCTTCATTTCTCTTCCCTAAGCAAGCCTAGGCCCACATCCATTTTTTTATGCTTTTCTCTTTTCTTTTCTTTTTATTTCTTTTCCTTTTTCTTCCTTCCTTACCCGTCATCTTCCTTGTGTCTCCCACCCTTTCATTTTCTATGCCTAATAACCCCTAGTCGTCCACACGTCCCTCTCTTATTTCCCCTCTTGGCCATCCACAGCCATGCACGCTAGTCGTGCGACCTTGTCCTACACCTACACCTACCCTCTATCCCTACACCCTGCCCCTATGCCCTGTATTAGCCCTACATCTATCCTTCCTCCTCTACATCCATGGATGTCGAGTTGCAGCTCCCCTCTCCCTCAACCTCCCTTGCCTATATATTACCCCTGAACCACTCCTCTCTCCTTTCTCTCATCATCGAGCCATGCCCAAGCTCCACTATTTTCTTCCCTCCTCCATCTCTACCAATTGTTTGGTGCCAGCGCCACCTACCATCACTCAGCTAACCTTCCTACCACCTCCCCTATCTACCTGCACCACGCCAACACCCTAGCGTGACACCTTTCTTCCCTTTTCTTCTCCCCCTCCCTTCTCATACACCTGCAACTATATTTAGCTGCACCATTACCACCACCAGTAGCCCTCTTCTCTCCCACCTTACCACCACCACACTAGAGCCACCCTACGTAGGTAACCCTGCTAGAGTAACCACCATAACAAGCCCCTCTTCTTTCCTCCTTCTTCTTTCTTCATCTTAGCCGATCTCCTCCATACATTGCCATCAATTGACAAATCCACCACCACAAACTCTAGTCAACCTTATTCCCACCACCACCTCAACCCTAGCTACCAACCCTCAAGCGCTTCTCCAAAATAGCCATAGTCATTGCTCTTACTGTCACCATCATCGTGTGCCCCTCACACTATTTTTTCCACGTTGGTTACCTCTATTTCCTTTCTCCTCTTTCAACTTTCTTTTAGGTTTAAGTCTTTAAAAATAAGATAAAAAGAGTCTAAACTGTGCATGTCCTTATTTCTAGGTAATATTCTAGAGATAGTTGAGGAGGAAGCATAGGTCTTGCATTCTTGGAGACCGAAACAACTTTGGTAAGGATATCATCATAGAATGGTTTTGTTGTATTATAATATATGTTCTTGATGTGTTAACATGTGATGGCATGTGTGAAATGTTAAATGACTCTGGTGTTGCATATGTAGCTTTGGGTTGACGATAGTAGAAGGTAAGAAAGTTGTGTAGTCATGAATATGGTGATTTAAAATATTTATGTATTATTGTAACACCCCCAAAATTCACTACTGAAAAATTTCGTTAATTAAAAGGAAATTAGCGTAAGCAAATTAATAAACCGTGAACTTTGGGAGTATTACCGCCACACTTAGTACCAAACTGGTTCACTCATACCGTTCCAGTACCAAGTGCTAAGGCTAAGAAAAATGAAATACAATTTGAAAGAAATTCAACATACATAAATCAGAGTAGCACATCAAATCGTTTACAAGAATAACATCTACCAATGACGGTTACTTAAACAGCATTAGCATTAAAACCAGGAGTTTCAAAGAGAAAGAGAAAACCCCTAACGATACTGGATAATTCATTACTCTCTTCCCCGCAGCCCACTTGAGTAGCACCTGAAAAGACCTGCAAGGGCACTGCCCATTGAATAGGCAGGGGCCCCACGAAGGGAATCCCTTCAGTACTACGGTACTGAGTAACCCTTTAATACCACACTTAAACACAGGCCCGCAATGCAACTGTAACACCCCCAAAATTCACTACTGAAAAATTTCGTTTTATTTAAAACAAATAGGGGAAGCAAGATATAAAACGGTGAATTTCGAGGATATTACCGCCACACTTAGTACCAGACCGGTTCACTCATACCGTTCCAGTACCAAGTGCTAAGGCTAAAGAATAAAATATCAATTGCTAGAAATTCAAACCATTATTAAATCAGAGTAGCGCAAGTAAATATTTGATAAGAATAGATTCCATCGATGGTGGTTACAAGAATAAAATTACATTTAACCCATACATTAGAAGTTGAGGAATGAAACCCTAAAGGCCGGATAATCCTTACGCTCTTTCCCGTTGCCCACTTGAATAGCACCTGAAAAGACCTGCAAGGGACGCTGCCCATTGAATAGGCAGGGGCCCCACGAATGGAACCCTTCAGTACTACGGTACTGAGTAACCCTTTAAAGTCACACTTAAAAGCAGGCCCGTAATGTAACACATAATACAAAACTACATGCATATATAACAAGATGTGTATATAAAACATTCACGTACTTAACAATCACATCAGATCTTAATAGGTCGTTATGAACAATCGATACTTTCGGGCCTGGCCCCAACTCACATGGTGTTCCACTATAAGTGATTAATATTTTTCCATAACTTTATACACATGCATGACTGGTCTTATTGAGCTCGAGACCCCCACTATTATTGCCGGTGGATCGGAATATATATATATATATCAACATCATCCAGGGCAACACGCTCCTGGGCCACTATTATATCCGGTGGATCGGTACTCATAAACACTTGCCAGGGCAACACGCTCCTGGGCCACTATTATAACCGGTGGATCGGTAATCAATATCATAATCCTACTGGGCCCGGCTCATAACCTTTCACTTTCATGATTAGTACTTTTTCTTTCTTTAATCAACACAACAAATTCATTTACTTGCCTCGGATGGGAGATCAAGAACCCGGGACACAAAGGTACACCGGTCGTATCGGTGCATACAAGCTACTCAGTACCCTTCAACCAAGAACCCAAGGACATAAAGGTACCCTGGTCGTACTGGTGCATAAAGCTACTCAGTACCCTACCGACAAGGACACCTAATCCATAAGTATGCATACCCCCTAACTAGGTCCGTAGAGCTAGAAAGAGTAAGATATAGGGCCTGGTTGGGGCACAAAGGCACACCAGCAAATACCAGAATAATCGTGGACTAAACCACGTCTTTAGGGTAGCGACCCCTAAAGAGTCACCATTCCCGATCTCGAGGTCTTTCACTTTAAGTATTAGTGTCTTAATTAAGGTGATCATCAAAAGCACAATGATTAGATACTTATTCACTTTCAATCATTCCGATATCATTAATCATCTCTTATTCAGATGGTTATCCAAGATATCACAGAGAAACCATTAAGGCCATCATAATCTCATATAATTCTGGATTAAGATTCATTCTCATGTTACTTACTAATTATCAAATAATCTTACCTTACTAATCAACGTTATTTGAATCATGTTATAACATTCAACAATCCCAACGACATATTAGGTACAAATTACTCATTTACCCCTTACTTGTATAATAGCTAGGTCATCCTTTCCTTACTTGACAAATTATCATATTACCCTTTAGGTTGCTTATTTACCAAATTACCCTTTACTCGGTTTAGGTTACCAAGTTATCTCCTACGCTTTTTAGATCACCCTTCACCCTTCATAATTGTTATCCTTAACATATTTCCCCTTTGGTTGGTTAAATTACCGCATTGCCCTTCTCTTTTGTTATAATTACTAAATTGCCCTTAAGTCAGATAAATTACCAAATTACCCTCCTTCATTATCATGATTACTATTTTACCCCTTTGGTTGGTTAAATAATTACCAATTTACCCTTTAGTTGGTTAAATTACCAAATTGCCCTTCTCCTTTGTCATAATTACCATTTTGCCCCTATCAATTATTATATTTGCCATTCACCCCTTTTCAACTATTATAAATCCAAATTACCCTTCTTTATAATTATACTTACCAATTTACCCTTCTCCATATTCATAATTATTAATTTACCCTTCTCCATATTTATAATTATCAATTTACCCTTCTCCATATTCATAATTATTAATTTACCCTTTTCCATAATTATAATTGCCCATTTTCACCTCTCTATTATTATAATTACTATATTGCCCTTCTCTATTATTAAAATTACCATAATACCCTTTTTGTTGGTTAATTTACCAAATTACCCTTCTCTATTATAATTATCCAATTGCCCCCCTTTTGATCATAATTTAATTACCAAATTATCCTCCATTATTATCAAAATTACCAAGTTACCCCTTATTCCCAAGTTTGCCGTAAATATCCTTTTATTTCCAAAATTACCACAATACCCTTTTACTTATAAAATTACCATATTACCCCTTTCACTTTACAATTTACTATTTTACCCTTTTACATCCAATTTACCATTTTTAACTCTCCTTACAAAATTACCATTTTGCCCTCATTTCCAAAATTATCATATTACCTCCTTTACTCCCAAAATTACCATAATACCCCTTACTTATAAAATTACCATGTCTCCATTCACTTATAAAACTACCATATTACCATTTACTTACAAAATTACTATTTTGCCCTTCTACCTCTAAAAATTACCATAATGCCCCTTTACTTGAAAAATTATCATCTTTTCCTTTACTCATAAAATTACCATAATATCCCTAACTTCCATAATTACCACAATACCCCTTCTCACTTGTAAAATTACCATATTGCCCTTTCCTTCAAAATTAACACTTTACCCCCTTTATTACTCCACTTTTATTAAATTAACATTTCCACATGAAATAATAGCATTAACACTCCATTAACAATGCCCAACTCCACCAACTATTATATTTTAACATAATACATATTAGCACCTACAAATATTAGGCCATAATCTAACCCAAGGAATATTACAAAATTCCCCTAGGGCTCACAATAACATTATTCATGCATAAATGGTCACAATAACATAAAATAACATGGATAATTGATTAACACTTCCGTTAATAATCAAATTCTTCCCTTAGGAAACATTTCCACACATATCACATAAAAGAGCATAATTTCCTTTTTATTGAAGAATACAAGCAAACATATAATTTATATTAACAACCATAACAACATATTAAAATTCCTAATGTGTAAACATACGTTTATCATGCGTTTAAGTGGGGTTTAACGATTACCTTAATTCCCCGCAAGATTTGAATCTTACCGGTACCTCGGTTAAATATTCAAGCTTTGATTAGAAAAACCAATACCTAAAAATAATATTAATATTTATTAGAAATAAGGAAATCAAGATATAAGACTTTATAAATTTTTCTTAAGGAAATAATTAATTTAAATATTATCATACTTTAAAATTTTTAATAAAAATGACCAATAAATGCAGGAACTCATGCTGCATTTGCAGCATGAGCTGCATGCAAAAATAAGAGGAAAAAGGGCTCGAAGAGGGGGTGATAGGAGGTAAAATAGCTATTTTCGAGTTGGGGTCTTTAGGCTAGAAAAGAAGATAGATGGGGGAGGTTTCAAGGCAAGGGAATGGTACAGGAGTGAAGAGGGGGTGTAGGTGGATACTGGGGATGGGTTGTTGGTGGCTAAGGGCGGCGGATGCGGCGGCGGCGAGGTGGCGAAGGTGGCTGCTGAAGTGGGTCGAGGTGGAAGGGCTGAGAAGGAAGGAAAAGTGGAGAGAAAAATGGAGGGGTGCAAGGGCTGTTTTCGACCAACTAAGGCATGGCGGTGGTAGAGGGGGTTGCAGAGTCTTGAATGGTGGCTTGGGTGGCGGAAGAGGCGGCCGGAAGGCGGCGATCGGTTGCGTTACAGGTGGCTATCGAGGGGGGTGAAAAACAGGGAGGAAAAGAAGAGGGGAGGAAGAGGGCTGCAGGATAGCTCGGGAGGGATGTTGTGGTGGCGCAAGGCTGAGGTGGAGGGTGTCAGGGAGCGGTGCAGGGGGTTGGTGAGGCGGCAGGAGCGGCGGACGGTGGTGGCGACGCAAAAATAGGGTGGAAATGGGAGAGGAAGAAAATGAGAGAGAGAAGGGAGGATCGGGGGTGAGGGGCTCGACAACAATGGGCAGGGAAATGGCTAAAAGGGGAGAAGAAAAAGAGGAGGAAGGGTAGGGGGATAGGGGCTGATCAGATGGCAGGCTTAGGGTGGCAGGGAGAAGGGGACGATGGGGAGGAAAGGGGAGCCATGCGGGATGGGGTGCATGGTTGCCCGGTTCCATGTTGGTGAAAAATGCAGGGGAGAGAGAGAGAGAGGGAGAGACAAATGGTGGCAGAAGGTGGCAGCGGGGCGGTGGCCGGCGTCTCGGTGGTCGGGCATGGCAGGCGGTTATGGCGATGGGGACTGGTCGGGGTCTCGGGGTGATCGAAGAAGAAAGAAAGAAGGGAAGGGGGGAGACCGAACCGGTCCAGCGTAGGGAAAAGAAAAATCTGGGCCGGTCCAGGGTGAGGGGAAGAGGGGAAAAAAAGGAGAGGGGGTCGGGCTGTGCGTGGTTGGGGCGAGGGGAGGAATGGGCCGCTGGCCCAGGCGCAAGGAGGGCACAAACCTGGCAGCCCGAGCCAGGAAAAGAAGAAGGAAAAAAAAAGAAAAAGAAAGGAAGGAGGAAAAGGAGAAAAGGAGAAGGAAAAAAAAGGAAAAGAAGGGAAAATGGAAAATAGAGAAAAATAATGTGATTTAATTTAGAAAATAATAAAATATAATATTTTGATAATTTATTTAATTTAATAATTTGATTCAATATAATTCAATATATTGGTTCAAAAAGGATAATTTTAGTATAATATTAGTTTGGAAAATTATTTAAGTAAAAATAATATGGTAAAATAACCATATATTTATTTTTAATTTATTAAATACTCCCATCCAAATTTTTATACTCAAAAATCCATAAAATAATTACACTAAATAATTTTAAAAGCTAATTTATTTCAAATAAAAGTTATTTATTTAATTATAGGTTTTCCAAAATTTTGGGGGATTACAGCAACACATAATGCAAGCTATATACATAAGTAATAAGAGGTACATACATAACAATCACACGTATAACAAGTTATAATTCATGATCGATACTTTTGGGCCTTAAGCCATGTCATAGTGTAAAACAATACATTTAGGCCTTAAGCCATGTCATAGTGTAAAACAATACATTTGGGCCTTAAGCCATTATTCCATCATCATTAAATCAATCTCATATTTATATGCATGTGAGTGCGAGAACCTCACTATTATAGCCGGTGAATCGGTCACTTATAGGGCAGAACACACCTAACCACTATTATATGCCGGTGGATCGGTCTCTAGGGCAAAACGCTCCTAGCCACTGTTATTTGCCGGTGGACCGGTCTGGCCTCGACTCACATGGTGTTCCACTATAAGTGATTAGTATTTTTCCATAACTCTATTCACATACATAACTGGTTTTATTGAGCTCGAGACCCCCACTATTTTAGCCGGTGGGCCAGAAATATATATATAATCATCATCCAGGGCACAACGCTCCTGGGCCACTATTATATCCGGTGGACCGGTACTCAATATCACTTGCCAGGGCAACACGCTACTGGGCCACTATTATATCCGGTGGATTGGTACTCATAATCATAAATCATCTAGGCCCGACTCATTAATATTCCACTTTCAATATTAGTATCTTTCCTTTCTTTAATCAGCACAACAAGTCTATTTATTTGCCTCGGACGGGAGATCATAACCTTGGACACAAAGGTACACCGGTCGTACCGGTGCATATAAGCTACTCAGTACCCTTCAACCACGAACCCAAGGACACAAAGGTACCCTGGTCGTACTGGTGCATAAAGCTACTCAGTACCCTACCGATAAGGACACCTAATCCATAAGTATGCATACGCCCTAACTAGGTCTGTAGAGCTAGAAAGAGTAAGATATAGGGCCTGGCTGGGGCACAAAGACACACCAGCAAATACCAGAATAATCGTGGACTAAACCACGTCCTTAGGGCAGAGACCCCTAAGGAGTCACCATTCTCGATCTCGAGGTCTTTCGCTTTAAGTAATAGTGTCTTAATTAAAGTGATCACGAAAAGCACAATAATCAGATACTTATTCCCTTTCAATTGTTTTGATATCATTAATCGTTTCTTATTCAGATGATTATCCAAGATATCACAGAGAACCATTAAGGCCATACTAATTATCAAATACTCTTAATTGGCTAATCAGCATTATTTAAATCATATTATAATGGTCCACAATCACAATGACATGTTAGGTACAAATTACTCATTTACCCCTTATATAATTGCTAAGTCATCCCATCCTTACTTGACAAATTACCATATTACCCTTTAGGTTGCATAATTACCAAATTACCCCTTATCCAATTTAGGTTACCAAGTTATCTCCTACACTTTTTAGATCATCATTCACCCCTCATAATTGCTACACTTAACATATGTCCCATCTAGTTGGTTAGATTACTATTTTGCCCTTTTCTTTTATTACAATTAACAACTTGTCCTTCAATTGGGTAAATTACTAAGTTACCCATCTTCGCTATTATAATCACCAATTTCCCCCTTTAGTAGGTTAAATAATTACTAACTCACCCCTTTAGTCGATTAACTACCAAATTGCCCTTCTCCATCATCATAGTTACCGAATTGCCCCTTAGTTGGTTGAATTACCAAACTACCCTTTTCCATTGTCATAAATCCCAAATTACCCTTCTTCATAATTTCAATTATTAATTTACCCTCCTTCGTAATTATAATTACCGATTTACCCTTCTTCATATTTATAATTATTAATTTACCCTTCTCCATATTTATAATTGTTAATTTACCCTTCTCCATTCTTATAATTACTATATTGTCCTTCTCCATTATTAAGATTACCATAATGCCCTTTAATTAGTTAATTTACCAAATTACCCCTCTCTAGTATCATAATTATCCAATTGCCCTTCTATGATCATAATTTAATTACTAAGTTATCTTTCGTCATTATCATAATTACTAAGTTACCCCTTACTCCCAAGTTTACCACAATATCCTTTTATTTATAAAATTACTCTTCTACCCCTTACTTCCAAATTACCATAATATCCTTTTATTTACAAATTTACCACAATACCCTTTTACTTATAAAATTACCATAACACTCCTTTTTACTTTACAAATTACTATTTTACCCTTTTACATCCAAAATTACCATTTTCATCTTTCCTTACAAAATTACCATTTTGCCCTTTTTTTCCAAATTTACCATATTACCCCTTTACTCCCAAAATTACCATAATACCCCTTACTTATAAAATTACCATCTCGCCATTCACTTATAAAATTACCATATTACCATTTACTTATGAAATTACTGTTTTGCCCCTCTACTTCCAAAATTACCATAACGCCCCTTAACTTGAAAAATAACCATCTTTCCTTTACTCATAAAATTACCATAATACCCCTAACTTCCATAATTACCACAATACCCCCTTTTACTTGTAAAATTACCGTAATACCCCTAACTTCCATAATTACCACAATACCCCTTTTTACTTGTAAAATTACCATATTGCCCTTTTCCTTGCAAATTACCATAATACCCTTCTTTCTTACAACTTATGATTTTATCCTTTTACTTATAAATTATCATTTAACCCCTTTCTTTTGAAATTACCAAAATACCCTTTTTGCTTAAAAAATTACCAAAATACCCTTTTCACTTATAAAATTTCCACTCAACCCCTTTATTCACCATTTTTATGAATTTACCATCACTACATAAAATAATGATATTAGTACTTCATTCTTATCATCTTAGTCCACCAACTTGTCATTATTCAACATAATACTCATTAGCAACTACATATATTAGATCACATACTTCACAAGCATATCATGAAAATACCCTTAGACAATAATATTATTCATGCATTAGCAACATAATACATCATAAACAAGCACTTAACATTTCCATCAATAATCCACCTCTTCCTTAATTATCATACCTACACATGGCACAAAGGCTATCATGCTTTTCCTTTTTCTTTCAATCAATATAAACAACCATTTATATATCATGCTAGGCACACAAAACATGCACAAAATCATACCAAAATCCCTAATGTGCTAGCATACGTTTTTCCATGTATTTAAGGGAAGATTAACGATTACCTTAATCCGCAAAAACTCAAACCTTACCGGTATCTCGGTTAAGGATTCAAGGCTTAATTAGCAACTCAATACCTAAAAATAATATCAATAATTATTAGGTTAGAAGTAAGAAATTAAAGGATAACACTTTATAAAAAAAGTATTTAATAAAATTTAATTAATTATTAATATACCTCAAAATTTAACCAAATAAATTCCAAAACAAAAGGGGGAGCTCATTCTGCATAAACAACGTGAGTCTCATGCAAAATGAGGGGAGAAAAGGGCTCGAAGAGGGTGAGATAGAAAGGAGGAGAGGTGGCTCGGTTTAGTGACTTTAGGCTAGAAAAGAAGGTGGGTGGGGGAGGTTTCAAGGCAAGGGAATGGTGCAAGAGTGAAGAGGGGGTGTAGGTGGTGGTTGGGATGGTTTCACAGCAGCATAGGGCGGCAGAGATGGCAGCGGCAAGGCGGCGAAGTTGGCTGTCGAGGTGGAGGGGCTGAGAAGGAAGGAAAAGAGGAGGGAAAAATGAAGGGTTAAGGGGGCTATTTTCGGGAAAGTAAGGTATTGGGGTGGTAGAGGGGGTTGCAGGGTGTCGAATGGTGGGTTGGGTGGCGGCAGAGGTGGTCGGACGGCGGCGAACGGGGCGGTTGTAGGTGGCTTGGTGATAAGGGGGAAAATGGGGGGAAAAAGGAAGGGGTGGAGAAGGGAGGAAGTGCAAGGGCTCGAAGGTGGCTTGGGGGGTCTCGTGGTGGCGCAGGGTGGTAGTAGATGGTGGCAGAAGGTGGCGCAGGGGCTGGGTGCGGTGGTGCAAGCGGCGGTGGGCGACGGTGATCAAAAACCGGGGAAAAAGAATGGGAGGAGGAGAAAATGAGAGAAGAGGATCGAGGAAAGGAGAAGAGGCTCAAAATTATGGGGAATGAAGGGCTGGAGAGATGAAGAAAAAGAAGAGGGAGAAGAGAGGGGCAGGTGGCTGGCCGGCGAGCGTACGTAGGTGGCAGGTGGTGGTTGGTTGGCAGGGGAAAGAGAGGGAAGAAGAAGGAAAGAGAGAGAGGCACGCGGGCTGTGGTACAAGAGCCAGTTTGGCTCGAAAAAGGAAAGAAAATGACGGGGGAGGGAAGAGAGAGGGCAGGCCGGACGATGTTGGTGGTTGTCGACGGCAGGAGCTACAAGTTCCAGCCGTTGCAGTCAGGATCGGGGGAGCAATATGAGTGACAGGTTGGACCGGCGATCCAGGGAGGAAAAAGAAAAAGAGAGGGGCGATTCGGGCGAAGAAGGCAGGACAGGCGGCTTGGGCCGCACAAAACGGGGAAGGGGAAGGGAGTGATGGGCCGAGGCCCAATGCGTAGGGGGGAAAATGTAGACGGGCAGCCTGGCGGCCCAAAGCTAGGAAGAAGGAGAAAAAAAAAGAAATAGGGGAAAGGAGAAAGAAAAGAAAAAGTAGGAAAAAGGAAAGTGGAAAAATGGAAAATTTTAAAATAATTAAATTTATAAAATAATAGGATGTAATATTTTTGATAATAAGTTTATTTAATAATTTAATTTAATATAAATAAATATGTGGGCTTAAAAAGGATAATTATAGTAAAATACTAGTTTGGAAATTTATTTAAATAAAATAATATGATAAATAACAAAATATTTATTTTTAATTTATTAAATACTCTTATCCAAATTTACATACTCTAAAATCCATAAAATAATTAAAATAAATAATTTTAAAAGCAAATTTTATTTTAATTAAAAGTTATTTATTAAAATATATGTTTTCAAAATTTTTGAGGAATTACAATTATCATGTCCATGCCTTGATATCACATGTGTGGAAAGTTTAAGAGTACTTTGTGTTGGATGTCCTATGACTTGGGGAAGGTCGAAATAGGTTTCTAGTAACCTAGGGGAAATTTGGTTAATACGATTAAAAAGTGGCATGTAGGGTACTTTAAGGTGTTAAATGGCATAAAATAGGTTAGGGATACTACATGAGATAATTGGAGCAAAAATGAAGGGTGTATGGTAAATATAGTAAGGTGAAAGGCCATAAATGTGATTAGTAAAACTAAAAGGGGAGTTATGATCATATGTGAGTAAAGTGGGAGATTGATATTATAGATTGGATACAAGGTTCATGATGGCATCTTGGGAATCATAAAAATTTGGAAAGCTATTTGACCACTAGGGAAGAAGGTATAAACAAAGGTGAAATTAGGGTTTGGGAGGCCCGAGGGATAACCCTAAGGATAGGCAATTATCGCATGTATAAGATGGGGGAGTTGGATCACAACCTTGGGCCATGATGTGAACTAACATTTTGGGAATGTAAACTAGATTTTGTAGCCATAAAAGGTCTAAGGAAGTAGTTATGGACAAAATGAAAATTAGGGTTTTGGGGGGGAGGCCCAAATAGGTAGGTTATTATAACATGTGTAAGATGTGGGTGTTAGGCCACAACATTTGAATTAATAGTTAACAATAGCATTGTATGAATGGGTAAGTGTTAGAGAAGGGACTATTCTAAGTAAGAGAAACTAAGGTTTTGGAGGATACACAAATAGTAACCTTAGAGGTAAGTTATTATCACGTGTAAAATTTAGCCATAACTCTTGAATATGTGTTTCCTAATAACATGTTGAGATTTTTTAGGTAAATTGGGGAGTAAAGGGGATCTGGAGGAGAGTATATTCTAGGATTGTGAGATTCGGGTTTCTAAGGGGAAACAATGTTGTTTTTGGATATGAATTGGGATAGTGCCTTGCATGAGTAGGCGTAAATCACTATGTGATGACCTTGAAATAAATAAAGCACATATAATACACCAATCACCTGAGTTGATGTTAGTTGTACCTGTTCATCCACCAGCGAGAATAGTGGCCAATAGAGTCTTGTTCAGGAGTTGTACCCTACTACCGTTCCACTAGTTGAAAATAGTGGGATCTCGAGCTCAAGTGAATTAAAACCTTGGATGATAATAACTTTTGGTATGATACTAATTACTTACAGTAGAACATAATGTGGGTTACGACCAATTGTACCTTGATTACCAATCCATCGGTAAGAATAGCGGCCAAGAGCGTATATTCCACCGGTTGATAATAGTGGATCCCTGAACTCAATGTGAATGAAATCATGGATAGTTATCATTGCACTATTACTGTATGGGTTGGAGAATATTAAATAAGTTGTTAAGATTAACTTATGTGCATGTCATCTCTTTTTGTGGTGTTATGAATTTGTGTGGCCTTCTGGACTATATTATTACCTTACTCAATACGTAGCGTACTAATCATCCTCATTATGGATATTGCTCATTCCCATAAGCAAATACACCTTCTGATCCTGTATAGGTAAATGAGGACTCACTAAATGGATTCTCTACTAATGATGATTTGATCAGGGTAGAGTGAGATTGTTCTATGTTGGGTTTTAGGGAAGAAGAGCTATGTTATTTGGTTGTTTTTTGAAACCAATTTTTCTCCTTGTCATTTTCATCTAAACATTTATTTACGTATTTCAATACTGCTTTCAAAGTGGACATCTAAACTCTTACTTATGTTATAGAGAATATCCTTGTTCTATATTTATCATGGCTCATATTTTATTCTACTTTTAACTTGTAATTGGTATGGTGATGGTTTATGGCTAGACTTATATCTATTATGGTAGTAACACTCCTTTCATGTTTAAATAGATTTTTTCTTTTTAATTTTTTTTTTCAGTGGTAAATTTTGGGAGTGTTACAGAAAACATTTGGGCCAAATATGTGTTCACGCCTCAAAAACCATTAGCTAAGTATGTGTATATAATAAACTTTGTGCTTCTTAAAGGAAGAACCTCTATAAATGTTCTTGGTGGGCTTGATAGGCTCATCAGGGACCACTTGCATATATCCAAATAGGCATTTTACTCTATATGGCATATATGGTTCCACTTTATCTAAACACTATAAATAATAGTGATATAATGCCATAGCACAACCCTTATATGGACCAGCTACTCCGTATAGATTCTAAATGACATGTCGCAAAAAATTAAACTAACTATAGATATTGTTAACATAATATAGTATGAATATGATAATTTGAGCATACATTTAACATATGAATAAGAGCAATATTAGCTCAAAAGTACTCAAGCATCTCTAATTTATTGTCAAATTTATATCTACAAAACCACATCATACAGTGGGGATATTCTAGATCATACCCGGATCGTTCCACTCCAAACCTTGAAAAGTATTCATAAATTCATATAAGTTATAATATTCAATTGTTACAATTATAACTAATACATCTAAGTATTTACTATATATATGATAATTATAAAACTACCTATTAAAGAGTGACGCATTCCAACATTTGAGCATCGTCAGCTCTAGAAGTCATACCAAGCTATCGATATAAAAAAGTAAGTGTGGCTACACCCCATGTATAACCTTCAACACAGCTAGGATATTGAAGAAAGAGGATATAGTACACATTCATTTTATCATCCAACTAATCAAAAAACAACTATAGGGCCATCAACCATACCCAATTGCTTTTTCCTTATCCCCTAACCAGTAGGATTCACATACCTCTTGTATCTATTTAAATGGAAGCTCACCCTTTTAAATGACTTCATTCACTGACATTTCTTCCATCCCAAACAAGGCACCCAATACACCAATCATTTGCCCACACGTGTTGATTGTCATCTCTAAATATAGTGGATGATTGTCAACTCGTAGCCCTAGTATACGATGTACGTCTAAAAGGGTGATTGTCATCTCACCCCATGGCATAAGAAAGTTGTTGGTGTATGTTTAATATCTCTCTATAAATGCTAATATGAGTAGCATGTTGCCATGCTCAAATGTATAAGATAAAAGATGTGACAATCCAGTTTAGTGTATGAGAGCAATCATCTTTTCATTGGCTCTTCTGAGAAATTTTTTAACACCTCCCATATCTTGTGGTTCTTAGAACGACCACGATCCTAAAAAATAAAAAATCAAATCAAATGTAATGAATATATGATTGGTTACACATGAAATAAGAAATAATAAATATGCTAAATTTACCTTTTCTAACCATAAATCCAAAGTTGTATGACTACCAAAGCTTAGGAACAAATCAGGGATCACTAGACTTCCGTGACATGGCCCAAGTAAGTATCATATATCCTTCAGTTGTATGCCTAGTTTATCTTCATTAGCATCGCTAGCATCCCTATCATCATCATCATGACATACATATGTCAATGAGAATGGTTGATCAGTCATGTGAGTAAATGATGCTAGAAAATCCAATGATAATCTAGAACCACCAACAATAGTTGGGTGAATTGAGGATAATGGTACTCCCATGTCAGTATGTGTCAATTATGTAAGAAAATGTACATATTTTGTAGATAATGGAAAACCTCCATATCCTAAAATGCCAACATCGACCATAAATGATGGACGAACTACAAAGTCTTCAAATATTGAAATGGTAGGAGCTTAATAACTAGACCTTGGTTGTTTGGGATTTTCTTCATATTCTTGTTGTTCTTAACTTCTTCTAATTCTTGTTGGCCAGCTTTTTGCCCCATCATAATTCTCTAGCAAAAGTTTTTTCCTAGACTTCTCCAATGAGATATTATATCAAGTTGTTCATTAGTATTTTTGTTACATTATGAAAAATCAGTAACAGAATAACCTTCGGTTATATCTACTACTTTGTCTTGCCTAAGGCTTATCTGAACTTCAATAATAAAACTAGGTTAATGAAAATTAAGTATTTGAATTATAGGTAATAATTCATCATAGAAATACAAATTAAACACATATGTCAAAGTAATGTACTTGTTAGATATTATAATATTAGCCAATATTATAATAGCCAAAAAGATATAAATACCCAACCTTATAACTAAAATACAATCTATTAAACTAATCCTCTATGTTATTAATTAAATACATCAATAATATTTTTATTAATTACTAGTAATAGTTTAATAAAATATAACAACTAAATACACTTAATTATGGTATCCTACAAAACTAATCCTACTAGTGACCCATACCCATCCCTCGGTACATTTTTTTCAAAATCTTTAACCCAAGGCTAACTTCTAAAATTATAATCCCACGAAAATTTATCCAAAGATATTCCATAAAAATTAGCAAACTAAATAAATTTAATGAATATATAAAAATATTTAATCTATTATAAATAGATTTCATAAAAAAAAATAAACAAATCTAATCTATATAATTAAAAACATTCACCAATTACACCCCCAATGTCATTATTTACTGATTCTTCTCCTAACCAATATCATCATTTTTTGCATTAATTTTCAAAATTACAAATCTAATAAACACATAAAAATATTTAAAATATATAATAAAAATATAAACAAATATCAAATCATATATAATTAATATAATAACGTAATTTTATCTTGTTCTTCCCACTAATTTAAATAAGTTTAAACAAATCTAATAAATAAGTATAATTAACAAAATATAAACAAATATAAAAACATAATTAACAAATTTAACCATTCGATTTAATAAATATAGTAAGTATAATTAATACAAAACCCCACCCCAACCATCAAAACCTATTGGCCCTCCAACGATAGATATTGTCAATCCCTTTCCTTATCCACCGACAACTTTTGTCAATTTCATCCCCTCCCCAACAGCAACATTTGTTACAAACCTTACCCCAACCATCGGCCTGATCTACCGAGCTCCTTGCTCCCCCAATAGCAAATATTGGCTATCCCTTTCCTCATAGATTTCATTCCTATATACACCTCCTTGTACATGCCTAATGTAGAAGAAATAATAGAATTTTAACCACAGAAATCTTGAGCATTTTGCTTGCATTTTATCCTCCCTTTTTGGAGTCCTATCTAGCTTGAAGAACTGCCTGGGGTACTCTTCATTCTAGCCTTCAAACGTGCCTTCAATATTTGAAGAAACATCAACCTTCAAACCTGCAAAACATTCATCATGTTTAATCTCATTAAACCAACTTTCCTGCCTTCAACTTCCAGCGTTGATCGACACAATCAAAGTAGAATAGATCCTGCGCTTCTTCTCCACCTTGATCCACATCAACTTTTGGTATCAAAGCTTAAATTTACCTTGAATTCTGTTGACCAACAAACCATCCTGCAATGAGGTTGTGTATGCGTGAGTTCTTGTCATCAAGAACCCACCGAAGGGTGTTTTCTTTCATCACCTTCATGTACCATCGTACTCTTCTTGATATTCAAGATCAATATTGGTTGAAGGTTGAAGTTATTACATCATTCTTGTTGAAGTTCTTTAGATCTTCAACCAGGGAAGAACTTCGTTCCACATAAAATAACAAGAGAAGATCTTCCACCTCTCGTCGACGCCAACTTTCTTTCTTTTCTTCCTTTCAATCTTCAATTAGTTTCTTTATCAATCCCCAGCCATAACCTCGAATTTTTCCAATCCTTTTATTTCCCTTTCCTTTCTCCATTTTTCCAGTAGGTTATCTTCCCATCTCTATTTCACCACGTACCAAATTTGGTAGGATAAACACCCGACCCCCTAGTACCATATAGCCAGGTTCGCGGGTTTTGAAAAACATTTTGTGCCTTAGTTTAGTCCATTTCCTCTCCAAGTTTAATGCATACTCTTCTACCTTTTCTTCTTCACATCTTCAAGTGGTGTGAAACTCAACATCTTCAACTTGATGATTCCACTTCATTGAAGTAGATCCGACAACTCCATCATTATTTTATGTGGCTGACTATTAGTCACAAAAGGAGACCAACCTTCCAGCCATCTTTCTTCCTACATGCAGGCTGTGATATTTTGGCTACATTTCCCTCCATTTTTGCGTGATCAAGACAGAAGGTAGTGATCCCCAAATTGCTTGTGAATTGGCAAAATATTTCTGTTTTGTTTGGTTGCAAGGAAATTCCAGCACATACACATTTGTAGCAATTCTTTTGTGCAAAGAAAAAAGTGTGTGTCATCCTTCACGATGGCAAGTGAAGAGGTTTGTGCCTTGGTAGAGTCTATCAAGATTCTAACCAAATGAATGGATGCTCAACTACATAATCAAAAAATACTTCCACAACAACTACAAAGTGTGGAAACCAAACTAGCCGATCAAGAGGCGCATCGACCATGGCCAAATCGTATAGAGACCACACACGATAGTGTGGAAGGAAAAATGAAGCCTACATTCCATGCAAAAGGTGGACGTGGATATTTAAACATGCATCATAATGAAGATGGAGAGGATGAGGTGAGTTCCTTTGGCTCAAGCAACCAAAGAACACCACATACATTCCAAGTAAGACATGCTTACAATGAAGATCAAGGTATTAAACTTAACCTTCCTAAATTTTATGGTGATTTGAATGTGAAATTATTCTTTGAGTGGTTGCATGAAATTGAAGCTATCTTTGAATTTAGAGAGTATCACGATGAGAGAAAATGCAAGCTAGCTACTCTTAAGTTCAAAAAGTTTGCTCGAATTTGGTATGATAATTTAAAAAGAAAAAGATAAAGATAAAAGAAGTCAAAAATAAAATCTTGGGAAAAACTTAAGAAAAACCTAAGAAATTTTTTTTCCTAGAGAGTATAAGCAAGATATGTATATGAAAATGACAACTCTAAGGCAAGGCCTATTTATTGTTGAAGAATACACTAGAGAATTTGAAAAACTAGCACTTATTTGTGATGTTCAAGAAAGAAAAGAACAAAAATGTGCTAGATACGTAGGTGGCTTAAATAACTTGATAAGAGATAAAGTTAACATGTATTCTTATGATTCTCTTGATAACTTAATTAAGTTAGCTTTAAAATTTGAAAGACAAACTAAATCAACCAAAGCCTATGTTAAGTCTAATGTTTCAACTTCAACTTCAAGCAAACCCTATTCTAATACCTTTACACCTAAATCAACATCTTCATATGATAAAAATAATAATAGAGATGATAAAGGTAAAAATAAGGTAGTTGAAATGGCCAATAAACAATGTTTTAAATGTAAAAGATATGGACACTTTGCTAGAGAATGTCCTAACCAAAGAGCCTTAACCTTGCATGAAATAGAAAACATGGAAACATGTAGTGATGATGAGAATTTAGAAATTGAATCTCCTAATGAAATATTAACCATGGATGAAGAAGAAGGAGATCCATGTTTTGTAATTCAAAGAGTGTTACAAATCCAACCTAATATGACACCTACTCAAAGAGTGAACATTTTTAAGACTAAGTGTAAAATAGGTGACATGGTTTGTAGACTTATTACTGATAGTGGTTCATGTACAAATGTTGCTAGTGGCGCAATGTTTAAGAAACTTGGTTTAGAGACTACTAATCATCCTAAACCCTATTATTTACAATGGCTAAAAAAAGACAAAGGAGCTAAAGTAAACAAAATAACGTTAATCACATTTTCCATTAGAGATTACCATGATGAAGTTCTATGTGATGTTTTGCCTATAGATGCTTGTGGATTACTTTTAAGAAGACCATGACAATATGATAGAAAAGCAAATCATGATGGAGTAACTAATGAATATATGGTGAAAAAAGAAAAGCAAGTGTATAGACTAACACCTTCTTTATGTGATCATATGCTTTTGAGTGATGACAAAAAGATACTATTTTTACATGAAAAGGCTATGGAAAATGCATAGAAGAAGAAGGTTTTTTTATGCTTTAGTTGCTAAAGATTCTAAACTTCATAAGCAACAAATTGAGAATCCTAATATAATTAAGCTGCTTGATGAATATAATGATGTATTTCCTAATGATTTACCTCCTAGATTACTACTTGAAAGAGGTATAGCACATGCCATTGATCTTGTTCCTGGAATGCCACTTCCAAATAAACCTGCTTATAGATGTAACCCAGAGGAAGCTAAGGAATTACAGAAACAAATCCAAGAGCTTAGAGATAAAGGATTTGTGAGAGAAAGTATGATTCCTTGTAGTGTTCCTGCTTTACTAGTGCCTAAAAAAGATGGTACTTGGCATACGTGTATAGATTCTAGGGCAGTGAATAATATTACTATCAAATATCGTTTTCTTATGCCTAGGTTAGATGATATTCTTGATAAACTTTGTGGTGCACAAGTATTTTCCAAAATTGATTTGAGAAGTGGTTATCATCAATTAAGGATTAGAGATGGAGGTGAGTGGAAAACTGCTTTTAAAACTAAATATGGTCTCTATGAGTGGATGGTTATACCTTTTGGGTTATGTAATGCACCTAGCTCATTTATAAGACTTATGAATGAAGTTCTCTAAACATTCCTTGGTGATTTCCTTGTTGTATATTTGGATGATATCCTTGTGTATAGAAAAAATAGTTATGATCACCTAGTGCATTGGAGGAAATTGTTTGATAAGCTAAGGAAAGCTAAACTATATGGAAAACTTGAGAAATATGATTTTATGCTTCCAAGTGTGGTTCTCCTAGGCTATATTATTAGTGGAGAGGGTATTAAAGTATATCCTAATAAGATTAGAGCTATAAAAGAATGGCCTATCCCTAAAAATATTCATGATGTTAGAAGTTTTCATGGATTAGCTAGCTTCTATAGAAGATTCATTAAGGATTTTTCTACTATAGCTACACCTATTACTCAACTCATGAAAAATGGTGAATTTTATTAGGGACAAGAAGCTACTCAGCCGTTGAAACCCTTAAGACTAAAATTTGTAATGTCTATGTTCTATCGTTGAAACCCTTAAGACTAAAATTTGTAATGTCTATGTTCTATCATTACCCAACTTTAATCTTCTTTTTGAAGTAACTTAAGATGCTAGTGGAGTTGGAATAGGAGGAAACTTTCTCAGGAAAAGAAACCTATAGCATTCTTCTCTGAAAAGTTGAATGGAGCCAAAATTAACTATTCAACTTATGACAATGAATTCTTTTCCATTATACGGAGCCTAGAGACATGGAGTCATTATCTGAGACCAAAACCCTTTATGTTACATTCGGATCATGAAAGTTTAAAATACTTACATAGTCAAAAGAAAGTTAATCCGCGACATGCAAAGTGGGTGAGTTTCTTACAATCCTTTTTGTTATGTGTCAAACATTTAGATGGAAAAGAAAATGTATTAGCCAATGATCTTTCTCGTATATCTACATTGCTTGTTATGATGGATGCAAAAAACTTAGGTTTCGAAATGTTAAAAGAATTATATTCTAAAGATGAAGATTTTAAGGATATTTTTAGTGCATATAAAGAGAGTGGATGCCATGGTAATTATGTCATACAAGATGGATTTTTGTTTAGATTAAATAAACTTTGTATTCCTGGATATAGTATTCGAGACTTACTAATCAAAGAAATACATGAAGGTAGCACTGCGGGACATTTTGGTATACATAAGACTATGGAACTATTACAAGAAAATTTCTATTGGCCACGAATGGTTAAACATGTACAAGCCATGATAAGTAGATGTTATACATGTCAAAAATGTAAGAGTTACTTTCATAAAGATTTATACACACCTTTACCAGTTCCTGATAAACCATGGGAAGGAGTTAATATGGATTTTATCCTATGGTTACCAAGAACACAACGTGGTAAAGATTCTATTATTGTGGTGGTAGATAGATTTTCTAAAATGGCTCATTTTATTCCATGTAATAAAACCTATGATGTCACGCATGTTGCTGACTTGTATTTTAGAGAGGTTGTTAAACTTCATGATGTGCCTAAAAGCATAGTTTCCGATCGAGATGTCAAATTTATGAGTTATTTTTGGAAAACTTCATGGCATATGCTTGGTACTAAATTGTTATTTAGCACTTCACATCATCCACAAAACAACAGTCAAACTGAGGTAACTAATAGAACTCTTGATACATTATTAAGAGGTTTAGTCAATAAAAGTACTAAAGATTGGGATGTTAAGTTAGCTCATGCAGAGTTTGCTTATAATCGTAGTCCATCTAGTACTACTCAAACTAGTCTGTTTGAGGTGGTGTATGGAGTAAACCCACACATGCCTATTAATATGATTCCTTTAAAAAAAAGGTAAATTACAAAATTATGAAGTTGAAGATAGAGTAAAATTTTTTCAACAGCTTCATGAGAAAATCAAAACTAACATTGAAAAAGCTAATGCTAAGTATAAAGCTCAAGCGAATAAGCATAAAAACCCACATGTATTTTCTCCTAGTGACTTAGTTTGGTTACATTTGTATAAAGAAAGATTTCATAATTTATGTAAAAATAAACTAATGCCAAGAGTTGATGGACATTTTAAAATACTAAGAAAGTTTGGGGATAATGCTAATGAACTTGAACTTCCAAATCATTATGGTGGAATCTCAAAAACTTTTAATGTTGGTGATTTGTCTCCTTATTATACTGATGAAAATTTGAGGGTAAATTCTTCTCAACTTGGGGAGAATGATGCAGGAGCATCTAATATTCTCATATTCCTATTGATTCTCAAGGTAAGGAAGAATTAGCTTTCTTAATATTGGAGCCAATCATATTAAATGTTCTTGATAATAAGTCTATGATTGGTATTGAAAACAATTTGAGATATTCTTGCAGGTATGTTATATATTTGCAAGGAGAAGATGTTAACACACCCTAAGTGTACAAGAATTCAAATCATACAAGACTATGGCATACATGGGATGACACTACAACAAGATATGGTGATGATTATCATTAGTTATATTAAACTTGTTGTAAACCCTAAGTGTATTTTATGTAAGCTAGGGTTTGATGTAATTTCATGTATGTACCATAGTTGATTGTGTGGCTTTGTAATGTTAGTCATTAGTATCACTTAGATGATGATATTGTGATTAAACTTAGGTATTATATGGGCTTAATTCAAGTGAGTTAAATGGGCTTGAATTAAGAAGGGAACTTGGTTGGTTTAAGGCTTGTAATCGTCGGTCTCCCTCCCCTATATATACCTCCTTGTATACGCCTAATGCAGAAGAAATAATAGAACTTTAACCACAGAAATCTTGAGCATTTTGCTTGCATTTTATCCTCCCTTTTTGGAGTCCTATCTAGCTTGAAGAACTGCCCGGAGTACTCTTCATTCTAGCCTTCAAATGTGCCTTCAATCTTCGAAGAAACATCAACCTTCAAACCTGCAACATTCATCGTGTTTAATCTCATTAAACCAACTTTTCTGCCTTCAACTTCTAGTGTTGATCGACACAATCAAAGTAGAATAGATCATGTGCTTCTTCTCCACCGTGATCCACATCACCCTTACTACATCCTACAATCCAAATCCTAAAAAATACACACACCTTTGCCCAGGAGGAAGTGAGAAAGTTAGAGAGACATAAGAGAATGTGAAAGAGTGAGAGAGAGAGATGTTCTGCCGTGGATAGAGTTAATACAGGAAAAAGAAAACTAAATGTTTTCTATATAGTAAAAAAATTTCCAAATAACAGGTATGGGAAAATTTTCATAGTTTAAAGTGTATGAATACTAAATAGTGCCTCCTTTGATGGTCGAAGATTTAATGAAGTGCAGCATGTAGGCTATTCCTCTCCCCTTACAAATGTTCTTAAAGTTAATGTGGATGGTAATGTTCACTCCAATGTTGATCCTATTGCGATAGGAGGTGCAGCTGGAGATCACTTGGGAAGATGGCGGTTCAACTTTGTTGCCAATATTGGTGAAGGTTTTGTTCTTTCGGTCGAACTTTGGGTTATCTTGTATGGCCTTCATGAGGCCATTGCCCGTGGTTTCCAAGAGGTTCACTTAGCTAAGGACTTGAAAGTAGCTTTTTGGCTCACCTATGGACTTCGTATCCCACATCGTCCCTTTTGCTAAACCAGTTATGGTTGTTCGGGACTTATGTCTCAGCTTTCTCGGTGTAGGGTGCATTACTAGTTCAAGGAGGACAATAGAGTGCCAGATGTTATGGCTAGGATAGGCCTCATTCACCTCCTATGATAGCCAATCCTTTGATTCTCCACCTTAGAAATTGTCTGCGCTATCGAATGGGGACGAAGAAATAGGAACAAGGCGAAACATGTAAACACTATTTTAACAATAAATAAATAAATAACGAAGACAGTATAAAACGGTAAAAAAGAATTATATATATATATATATATATATATATATATATATATATATATATATACTAAAATATACTAAATCTACAAAAATTAAGAAAAAAAACTACTATCTATCTTAGTTGATGTATATCATTAATAAATATTTTTTAAATAAAAATAAAATAATCGAGCGCTTTCAGTACCAATGTAGTTATAAAAAAAATTTTTGAAACTAAAAATAGTAAGGGGACATTTACGAGAAGAAAAACGTCACCCGCCTGCTTCACTAGTTATTTGATGTTCTCCCGTTGCTGTTTCTGTCTCAAATTTAGTCTATTTTTAAAAAATAAACTAAATCTACTAAAATTAAGAGAGAAAAATATATTTAAAAAATTAGAACTACTATCTACCTTAATTGTAAACCATTAATAAATATTTTTTAAAATAAAAATAAAATAATCGAACGTTTTCGGTACCAATTTGGGTACAGAAAAGTTTCTAAGACCAAAAACAATGAGAAAATGTTTTGGGGACAAAAAAACGTCACCCGCCTCCCGTTTCTCTGCTTCATGGGCCGTCTGATGCTCATTATTTTGACTTCACGGGTCACAACATCTCCCAAACCATTTGTACTTGAGCCATTTAATTGGATTTCATCCTTCCCATTAATGCCAAAAAAAACTAATATATTTCACAACTATGTTCTATTATTTATTTTAGCATATAAATTTTATAGCCTATAGAATCATAACATTTTGTTAATAATTATTCAGATGTTCAAGTCGGACAAAAATAATAAATAAGGCATAATCATTTGTGGGTTTTTCAAATTGAAGCACAAAGCTATAAAATTATCTATTTAAGTATATAAATTGTTTAATCGATGTATAGTGATTGAATTTTATCAATCCTAGTGATATATAGATTCACTTTTTACTCACTTTTTTTGAATTAATTATTTTAGTTAAATAGTAATTAAAATTATAAATATTATACTAAATTTATCTCAACCTCATTATGTATTAATAAGATAAATTATATAAAAATATATATAATATTTAATATAAAAAACTTAATCATTTTTTAATTCAATTGTTTATATGATACTTACTTTGCGTTTGATATTCTAAACATATATTTCTTCTTTTAAAATAATTTTTAGTATTTTAATAATGTAATGTATTAGTTTGGACATGGTAATAATAGATTATAAGGTATAAATAAACAATTTATAGTATTATAAGTAATTTTTATGTCATTATTTAAATAATATTATTAATTTATAAAAAAATCAATAAAAAAACATTTATATATGTCACTAGAATCAACAAAATTCAATTATTGAACCTTAATTGAACAACTTATATATGTTTATGTCTCAAATAAAAAGCAAAACAACTTCATACCTTAATTAGAAGAAAAAATTTACAAGAGTTTATGACTAATTATTTTTGCTTGTTCAGACTGTTGAGCGGCTATGTATTAAAAGACATTTGTATATATTATTGCATAGGCACATAAGCAAGTGTTAATCAAAGTGATAAATGTGGAGAGGCATTTTCATCTTAGTAATTTTAGGACACAATAATCGTCTTGCATTGCAATGGAAGAATAATTGAAATTTTTGGAGGAGAATGTTTTATGATGATGATAACAAAATGCCAAATTTTTCTCCAGCAAATGCTTTTGATCATTATGAAGGGAAAATCACACCAAATAACTTTCATTTTAGACCTAATATACAATATAAATTTAAATTAATTACAAAGAACCTTATAACCCTAAATCTACATCGTTAGCCATCAAATGACCCCTTGTCTATTTTAAGAGTTAACACCATATAGCCTTTCAATATTTTAAAAGATGACCACCTAGTGTGTAACAATATACATTCAAGGGTATGTATTGCTTTTTGATAAATTCGGAATTATATTGTATAATATGTTTAAACATAAAATTGATAGATCCATTATCAAATGTTTTATTATATCCTAGTAAGAGTCCACTGATTGCAAGCCTCAACAATATCTCAATTAATAGTGATTTCAAAAAGCAATTAATTCACTTATATTTTATATTTCCTCTAATAATTATATAAATAGCAAATCATAACCGATAATATTTAACTCATTAAATAAAAACTAGCTTCTAAATATTAGAGACATCATGTTTAAATTCCTCTTCCCTTCCAATATCGTAAAACCTTAAAGTTAATTGTGACCATAATTTTGTAACTTAGTTTCACAGACTTCCTATGAGTTTATAAAATAAAAATAAAAAGGACCAAGACTATGCTTTTAGAATTTTAGACAAAACTTAGTAACCTTATTTTCTAAATAAGTTAATAGTTCCTATCGCAACAGCTAATAGCTGAGCCGACATTTCATCCAGACAAAGCTTAAAAGCCACCAAGCAGGCAATGAGGACAGAATTTACCCCATCAGGTATGTTTTGCCTACTTTCCGAAGCTGTAAAATTAGGGTACTAAAAGCCACTAAGCAGGCAATCAGGGTCGAATTCACCCTACTGTGGAATAAGCAAAAGAGAGGATCCGGATAAAGCATGCATACATGAACCATCTGATAAAAAGATTCTAACAAATAAGAATCTCTCTATTTCGTGCTAAGCTATATCGCAAAGTATAGATCGACTTCACCTTGCCCACAAACATACAGAGAATTAAAAAGAGAGGAAGCAGATCAAAAGCCACCACATCACTATTAAATTTCTTAGGAATACAAAATTCCCATATCTAATTTCTGCCATACAACTCCTATAGACTCGAACTTTCAGACCGCGACACACTGGTCTTTAAAGAAGGAAGAGCATATTCATGCCATCGGAGTCCAGAGATAACTAACTAATTGGCCAGGGGTGAGAGCCTAAACTGAAGCATATTGGTTCTTCACTTTCTGAAAATATGTGGACATTAAACTGAGAAGAATAAATTGCACTCGGAGCCATCTTTATTCTGCAATCTGCAAAGACTACCCACACAGAAAACAAACAATCAGTTCAGCAATTAACATAAACTAAACGTAATGATGGCAATCCATTGAGTTTCCCTTAGCTAGGCCCAAACATAAAAGCAAAACAAAACTGCCTTCCCTCCCCATCTTTGACTTTAAAGTAGTTTCAAACTTTTCCCACTAGAGCTTTAGTAGGACGAAGCTCAGCAGAAATATAACTCTAGTTTTATTCAATTTTGAAATTGAGCAGAAGTCGTGAAAGAAGGGCAAAAGGAGAAAGGGGGGGGGGGGGGAATCAAATATAATTATCAAGTTAAATACAAATAAATTACATCAAACACTTCTAGGTCTGTGGCAGAATCAGCAAGCAAGAATATTATAGGGTGCAGCATTGAGAAGAACATACTAAGGAAATCAAATTCTCATTTTCAGGGGATTCTAAATAGTTCAGGGTCACCAGTGGAAGTAGCTAAAAGATATGGAAAGCATTATGCATGTTTGATTGCTCAATATAATATTGACGATGCTCTGACAAGCCAAGATCAGTGAAATTTTACATTATGTTCCTTCTCATAACTCACTTAAGCGTTAAGCCCCATATTATGATTTATAAAAGATATATTGGTTCAGGAAGAAAGAAGCATGTCTCTCCACACTCAAAGAACTAGTCTATCACCCTACTACATATCACACTTCTAGAAAAGAATACATCTTTTCAAAATCAAAACTTGTTATTGTAGACCTGTAAGTAGGCTGATGGCTTGGATGGAGCCAAAAAGCTAGTTCATAATACTATTAGATCTTCTAGATCCTAGCTTGAATGGGTTGAAGGGTATACCCTAAATTTTTAGTTTTTATCAGGACTTCAGACACAATTTTGTCAGCATCCTGTACCTAATTTAGTGCATGGTATTCTGCTCAAAATAGAAACTTTGAGGGTTGGCTTCAACTAGTTCCACAGATACAAACATCCAACTGCCAAATACATAGAAAACACTAATAAGCTACCATGCAGGCAAGATCACAGGTCCATATTTACTCAATCAAGCATCCCACATTGTTGGGCATGAGGCTTTCATGCACAAAACTCTCAAAATAAATTACCCAGTGATATGCATCAAAAACATGAGGCATCACATTTATTAGGCTCAGCAATAGTTTGTAATATGTACACAAGTAAGGAATCTATCTACTATATGAAGCAACCCAGAAATTGCATATCCCAACACCCATTTTCTATAACAAATCACTGCAACAAACGCACTACACTTGCATAAGACTTGACTTTCATCCCGAGCCCTCAAAATAGTGAGCAAACAAAACATAGGCAAAACTCTATTCAGTCATAAGCCTAACTGAAGACAATTAAAGATGAAATTTCTTCAAGAAAAATACCTTTCATCCTTGATTTTGCTGATATCATCATACAATTAAATATCGGTCCTGATACACAATATCGGCCGATATTTATCGGATTTTGGATCAACCGATACGCGAAATTGGCGATACGCAACGGATTTAGAATTTTACGTATTTATCAGCGATATATCAGTTATTGACCAATATTTGCCAATATTTACTGGTATTTGCTAATATTTATTATGAAAAAAAATAAATAAATAAAATCACGCCACAACAATCGCTACATACAAAATATTGTTCGCAACGCTCCAATACTGCAACACTGCTACCGCAATCACAAACGTGACCACAATTTTATTGCTCAGATATCATGCCTTCTGTTATACCATATTTTTTCATCCACCTGAGCTAACCTACTACAAACCACACAGGATCCATTGAACTAAATAATAGATTCAGTCTTCTGCAGTTGTTAACTATATCATCACAAAACAACGCAGCTGGCATTTGCTCAGGATCAAGCTATAAGAGTGTATTATGTGAAATGGTGTCATTCTTATTTTTTAGTTTGATCCTGAGCAGTTCTCACTTTCTTGATATAGTAAGATATTCTGTCTTCTGTGAAATGATGAAATGGTGCCAGGTTAGTAAGATATTCTGTGTCAGGTAGTTGCGTTCTCACAAAACAACCTCATATATAGGATCAAACCATGACCCTTATTGAAAAATACGAAATCAGAAAGTCCACAATTCATCTAAATTGAACTTGTCCACAACTAAATGTCAGAAATTGCCAACGTATTAATATCAAACAAGTTTTTCCCAACAAAATAACCTACATCTGTGCAATGCAAGCTATCGTGAAATGAGTCAGGCCAAGTGCATAATGTCAAGGTCTACGGCAAAGGTTGAGAGACCAAAGGAGAATGGGCTGCACAGTTGAACAAGTATGAGATATTCAAGGGCAATATAAGCGTTTCCGACTTGGAAGTAAAACATCTGCAAATAACTGTCTTCCATCTCTCTCTCTCTCTCTCCCTCCCCCCCTCTCTCTCTCTCTATCTATCTATCTATCTATCTATGTATGTGTGGGGGGGGGGGGTCGCGTGTGTGCGTGTCCCTCATCTATTTGGTCAGCTGTAAAATCCTCCCCGGTCCAAGTCATTTCCTGAAAGCAGTTCATATCTACGGATCCTTTTTTTTCCTGTCTGGATTACCAATGAAAAGTGAATGATTAATTCCAATCAGATCCATATCATAGTAAATTAAAAGTAGACAGTATACACTAGGTTATGAAAAGTCAATTTCCCTCAAATTATTCCAAAAAGTGACAGAGAAGAAAATTAATGATAATGGAAACAATAAAACGGGCATACTTACAATCATTGACCTACTTGCCATTCTCTAAGGATTTGAGGAAGAGAGTTCTTGAGGGGACTTGGCCACAATTGAGAGAGCATGCAAACCAGACTGAAGCTCATCGCATAACAGATCATATACCATTCGGTGACGTTTTACGAGGTTTTGCCCATCGAACTTCAGTGAAACAATTTTCAGATTGAAGTGAGTTTCACCCAGGCCATTGTTATCCCTAACGGCAGCATGACCCGCGTGCTGGTAAGAGACGTCTTCGATCTCTAGAACGCTGGGTTCTAAAGACGACTGCAATTTTGCCCTGATTCTGCTTGCTCTTGATGCCAAAACAGAAGCTCCTCTAGAAGCCATTGATAACTTCACGCTCCAGAGAATCTGTGAACTCAAGGCCTTCTGTGATTTTTTCTTGGGGATGTCATGTCATAGGTCATTCTACCATCGGTCATACGGTACATATAGGGGCTCCAAAAAATTCCGCCCTTCGAAAATCTCATCCGATATTTTAGTTATTTGATCAGATTTTAATGAAAAAAATATGTATACGTGATATTTGTTTTTTTTATTAGATTATTTGATCAGGAAAAAAAATAATTCTTTAATTATTTTTTACTATATTATAATATTGTATTTTACAATTTTAATTTTTTTTAAATATAATTTAATATTTTAAATATTTATAATAATATTTTAATATTTTTGGACAAAAAATTAAGACACTTTATACAAATATAGGTATAAATATTAATTGATATAAAATTTTTGGTTTTAAAAATATTCTTGCAAAAGTTATTTAAATTATTAAAATAGTATTTTTATGCGGATATTGAATATATTTGATTATAATTCATACTTATTTCGTATTTCTAAAATATTCGAACGGATACGTATATGAGATTTTATATATTATATAGATTTATGTTATTTTCATCTAATCCTACTAGGTAATTCAACTTATAGTGTTTCACATTTTAAGGACAATGTATAGATCATTAGAAGTCCATTAACCACTATTAGACTATGTTATTGAAGTACTAGCCACGTTAAAATTCATGTGTATTCACATACTTCTCTAATTATTTCATAGTCAATAGAAAGGCCAATATATTTGGTTAAGATCAAACTTAATCAATATAGGATCCATTTCTACTAATTTTAATCCATCATTTATATTCAGATAATCCTATCAACTCATAGATACTTGCATGTTAGGTCACCATTCAAGTATAAGAAAACTCAAGACATCACATTTGAGGAAAAAGTAAACAAAAAAGGAAGTTCTAGCTGAAACTAGTCGATCAGTCTGGGGACTACCAAATCTTCACAATGGTCATAAACTAGCCAATTAGTTGACCTAACTAATTGACTATTTTAAGGATTAGTCAATGGATTTCGTGAAACTAATCGATGTGCCTAAGCCGAGACTAAGACTAGTGAGGCCAAAGGCTAACTAGTAAATCGGTCATCTACATCAGTCGATGTATCCTAAGGAATAGTTAATGGGTTATAGTGATTAGTTAATTACTCTCCTAAACTAGACAATCGACCACATGGACTAATAAATTAGTTGAGGCAAAAACAACCCTATCATACATATTCACAAACAATCAAGTTCTTCTAGGTTTTTCTCATTTCATTCCAACATCAATCATAGATAGTATAAGGTTCTTGACAAGTAATATTCATGGATTAAAATGTGTAATACCTAAATCATGATTATGATATTAGCGGCATATTGAAATAATACTTACACCTTTACCAAAATCATTAAAAGAACTAAATGGTCCTATATCATGTTCTTTTATATTGCAACATTATGTAAAATAATCTATATATCATACTACACATGCTAATGTTGCTAAAATTCTCAAAATGCTAAAGACAACCACAAATCCAAATCATGCCCATGAGATTAATACACAAACAATTTCAAGTTAGAATTTCTTCTTTATTTTGTTCAACCCCATGCTCAAACACATTTTTCATCTATACTCATGCTTTCATAGAAACAAAGTGTAATGCCCTATCCCAAAATTCTTCAAAAATAAGTTTAAACTTAAGGTAATATAAAATAAAATGGTCTCATTCTTAGAAAAGAATTGGAATCGGGTGAAAATGTAAAGCTTTAGCGATACAGGTAGGCTAGTTTCTTGAATCAATCTACTAGTATGTCCAATGAATAGCATTTTCATTCCCAGTAGAACTAGTTAACTAGTTTTCCAAACTAATTAGTTGGTTATACTATGATTTTAGAATCATTTTCTATTTTTCTTTAATTATAGTTCTAATATTTATAAAAACTTCTTATTAGAGTCTCTTTATACTAATTAGTATATGTTAATTCTTTAGGATTATTTACGTATTATTTATATAATTCTATAACTTTATTTAGCTAAAGTCTCCCAAAAGAACTTGTGAGTTACTTTTCCTCACTTACCACTTTTTCTCTTTCTCTCTCCTCTAGCACATGCATAAATCACTACTCTTATTGTTCCTTTATCTTGACCTAACCATGCTTGACTTCACCCTTCCTACCCCCATGTTTCATCATTGATTTTCATACACATTCATAAATAACACCACTCCTTGCAATTTGACTCTTCATCTTCTCTCCTCCTTCCCTATGGTTGACCAGAAGAACCCTCAAGCCCTCTTCATTAAACCTTCTTCACTTGCTCTCACTTCTCTTGTAAAACTCCAAAATGTACTATAGAAAATTTTAACTTTTAGCAGAAGCATAATGTCAAATATATAGGTTTGGCATGCCATATTATACTTACATCAAATACAAGGTAAAATATTTAAGACATAAAGCATGATAAATAGAGAATAAGATAACTTTCATAAATATTAGATAATATTTTGGAGATTAACTCCGATTATAATATCAATAATACATAAAAGGAAGATTGTGTCACCAGATAATGGTTCTCAAATGAAAATCTTTCACTAGATGTCTTCTCCGACTAATGCCTTCAAAGGCTCCATTATTTATTCACTGGAAATCCAAGCAGGGTATACGAGATCTCCTGTTTCATCTACTTCTATTAAGAAAGGATTAACTACACCTGATGTTCAAGTTTCTACTAAATCGAATAACAATATTCATGTTTGTGACTATCTACAAGATCACTAGTCTATTTAGGACTATCCTAGTATTGATAAATCTACATATCCTAGTTGAGAAACTAGTTGACTAGATTGACCAACCAATCCATAGGTTTTAATCTTAAATAAACCCAGTTCATCTCTGTTTAAATACAATGATAGGCTCAGGTAAACTGATCGAATAGTCTAGTCAAACTGATGAATAGTTTAACCAACCAGTCTATGGGTTTCAATCATTTAGAAACCTAGTTCATCTCTATTTAAACACATCAACTAGTCAAGGCAAACCAATCAACTAGTTAAGAAATCGATCGAATGGTTTAACCAACCATCCTATGTGTTTTAATCTTGTAGAAACCTAGTTCATCTCTATTTATACACATTAACTAATTTAGGCAAACAGATCTACTCTTGAGAAACCAATCGACTGGTTGGACCAACTAGTCCATGGGTTTCAATTTTATAGAAACCCAGTTCATCTTTTTTAAACACACCGACTAGTTTAGCCAACTAATCTATGGGTTTCACGTTTGTAGAAATATAGCTCCTCTTTGTTTAAACACATCAAATGGTTTTTTCCTAACCGATTGACTTGTTGATAAACTAATCAATTGGTACATTAAACACATCAATTGGTCTCACCATACTAAGATAGTGTTCATATGTGTTTTAGTACCAATAATATATAGTGTCAAACCAATCAACTAGTTTGAACAAAAGGATTGATACTTTCACACAACGATAAATTTCTATTTTTGTCAAAACATGAACAATCGATTGGTTAGAACAAATTGATCGGCTGGCCGTATAACTGATCGACTGGTTTCTCCAGACCAATCGATTTGTCAGCATTAAATGCTAATTTTCTTCTCATTTGTTGAGACAACTTTTTGTAAATTTATATCTAACAGTCATACACGAGGATAACCCTTATAATTAAGGTCTCTCTACATTTATTACAACTAACTTTTTAGATCTTTTATTGTGGAATTACTCTCTTACACTAAAATCATTTAATTACTCATTCAAAATTTTAAACTTTCATATTTCTGAGTTTTTACTAAAAGTATTATTTGCTTCCTTCTCTTAGCTAGAACTATTCTCAAATTGTAATATCATATATTACATCTAGCTATATTACATCTCATTTAAATATCAACACTTTCATATCTTATATTAGGTGAGAATCATTTGTAATCATAACCTCCTCTCATTTAAATATCAACACTTTCATATCTTATATTATTCTTGAGAGATTTAATTAGTGAGTCTAGAGAAGATAAATAGGTGAAGTTGTAAATCATCTCTTGAGTGGGTCATTAAGGTTCCATGGCTCATAAACTAAGAAAAGAGTGATCATCAATAAAAATATGTTACTATTTCAAAAATCCAAAAGGAAAAATCTTTTGGTATTGGAAGTAAAGAGTAATTCACTCCTGAACTGCTCTACATTACGTATTAAATTTTTATTTAGTCATTTCCATTCCATAAAACCTTACTCACCCCCCTCTAGGGTGTTTTTAGTTCTTAAAGATACTTAGCCTTTCTTATGATGCATTTGGCCCTAAATTCTACCTCAAATTAATCTAATAAGCTTTATTGGGACAATTGAGGGGGAATATGACCTTAGCTTTGTCATCTTCCACCTCTCTCCTTTGCAACATTCTAGAAAGTTTACTTTGATTCTAGACCTGATTCCTCTTAGTTATGAGATTCATCCCATGCTAATTGCCATTTCCTCTCTTATGTTTGGCATTTTTAGACCAAATCAACTTGCACCTCCCTAGAATTACCATTTCAACCTTAGAAGACAGGTCAATCAATCTTGGATAAAATCCACTCATTCAACTCAATTTTGAATGGTAAGAATTAGGGTTTTTGATCTGTGCCTGATCACACTTGAGATTGTATTGATTTATTAGCTATAAATATCCCTAATTGCCCCTTTTATTCACCTTCCTTTCAGCCACTAAAAAATTCAAACTCCCTTTGGTCGTGTGACCTTTCCCTTAAAATTTAAGGATTAATTAGTTACCTTTCGCTCTTCAGATACTTTCTCTAGCTCCTTCTTATTTATCTTTACGTAGGGGAAGGTTAGATTTAGAGAAAGTTTAAACACTTATTTTAAGCAAAAAATCTCCTTTATTTTCTCTTTGCTTGGCCATTCATTTTCTTCTTTTAATTCAAGCTCTGATTTATGAAAGTATGTGTTGAAAATTTAGAGGCTTTGACTCTATTTTTTAGGTTTCAAAAGATGAGGATTTTTAAAGGTAGATTTTTCTTATTTGAGGAAAGTTTCCCCTACATCAAGTAAGTCATTCTCATTTCTAATATGTGATTTGGTTAACCATGTCCATTGTGAAAAAATTTTAAGACATGAATTTATAAGTTAGTATGAGTGTTTAGTTTCAAATTTAGTAGTGGATGATTAAATAGTAAAAATTAAAATGAATGCATGATTTTTTTTAGGCAAAACTAGGTTGTGATGACTAATTGTGAAATATGCAACTATTGTAAGTTATAAAGTGTTAATATGATGCTAGTTCATGTTTCAATTTGGTATGGTAGGGATTTATAAGTATGACCTACATGAAAATGCCTATTTTGTGTTGTTTGAAGAAAAACTGATTGATTGATCCTTAGAACAGCCAACAAGTTAACCCAACCTATCAACCACTAGGTCTGTGGTGAACTTGGTATTACTATCTTCTTAAAACCATAGACTTGTTTGGTAAAACTAATTGACTCAGCTATAAATAGTCAACTGGTTTGTCCAAACCGATCGATCAATTTGAGGGAACCTTGGGTTTAGCTACATTAAACCTATCAACTGGTAGTCCCTAGCAAATCCACTGGTTAGCCAAATGATTGACTAGTTGGTACAATCAATCGACTGGTTAGGCTAAACCAATCAACTAGTTCAGCTAGATTGTGTGATCTTCATTTATTGGCTTGGATATGCTTTGAGATTGAACCTAACACTTTTATATGACTATTTCATTGGTAAAATGCATGTTTTAATCTAGATTAACAACTTAATGGATGGGTTAAATGAATCATGACGCATGATATACTCAATGGTCATTGTAAAAGGATTGATGGATAAACCCAAGTAATTATTTGATGGTTCAAAAAGGGAAATGAAATCCATAATTTTGACTTAAGTGGATTAAATTCTTGAAATCTGTTATTTTTGAATAAGCATTAATGTAAAATCCACACATACTTGGGAATAGTAAAGCTTGATATGGAATGTGCATATGGATGTCTTGTTTTTGTGGGCCTTGTGTGATCACATAACCTCAAGAATAATGTACTAATCATGTTAAGTGAAAGATAATTGAATTGTGTATGGGTCTAGGTTAGTTTTCCATCAGGCTTTATTGGTACCTTCGGGCGGGATCCTAGTGCTTTACCTACTCTAGACATTAATGATGTACTAAGGGGTAATGATACTAAAGGTTCTGGTTATTAAGTAGTTTTTGGCTTCACCTAGACTTATGTCCATTAGTGGTTACTTGGCTTCAGCCTGAACTTATTCCATTGGTGGTTACTTAGCTTCATCCTAGGCTTTATGTCCCTTGGTTTGTATAGGCTTCCATGGTATATGAGACCACAGGTTGGTGCATAATCCATCACTTGATGATAATGATAGTAATTGGATTTAATATTTAGATAATAATGGGAACGAGTATTTTGAATAAAGCTACGATAGAAAAGGAAAATAAATTATAATAGAAGAAATGGTAATATAAAAGATGGTCTATAGAGAAATTATGTGCCTAGATGAAAGTAACCTTACTATTTAATAAATTAATCTACTTGTAGCATGTATATCGGCATCCATGATGTAGTACTAGGGCGTTGAGCATGGTTAGCCATATGTGGTATGAGCTTCCCTTACCTAATGTGACCATGAGAGAACCTGCATCCTATTTGTATGAAGTATGCATGAAAGTATTCCTATGCCTTTTATTTATAAGTATCTTGTCTATTAGTAGCTCCATTAAGGAGGTAGCTTGACTTACTCATTATAAAACGTACTGGTGTGCAAGTTTTTAAAGAGGGATAGTAGTTAGCTAATCTCATGTAGGGCATGAGTTCTAAGAGTGGAAATATGGAGAATCTGAGAGATCTATGATGGAAAAGAGTTTAGGGTATCACTATATTTTGTTTATCTGTGATTTCAACCCTTGCATACTTTGAATATTTCAAACTATTAAGGTCTTATACTTGGAAATTTCCCTCTTTATATCATCTAAATAGTTTTTGTGCACTCTAACATTAGTTTTTTTTTTGGTTTCTCAATCTTATGTGTAGCATAGGATGGGTGGTTAGCACCTATACTATGTTAGGTACAGCAATAACACCCCATTTTTTCTAAGTGTTTGTTAACTTTCTGCTTCCACAAGGTTTTCAAAATAATTTTTTTTTGTAATGAAAATTGTGGGTGTTACATTAATATACTATTATTAGGACTTGCTTGGTTCCTCTCATTCTCACCTTGAAGTTGGTCGTATCCAATTACTACTATTACTGAATGGACATATTATATTTGTAGAAATATAACATACCTTACTACAGCCTATTTCTTTTGATGAAGTTAAGGTTGCTTTTTAGAGCATTGGAAATATTATAGCCCTATGTTAGACCATTTCACTATAGGTTTCTTCAAGACTGCTTAAGAAGTCATAGGGTAGGGCATTCGGATTCTTACAAAGGATATCTTTTCTTCTAGGTACCTTCCATCTTTCCTTACCCCTAACCTTCTTACTTGTTGTAATATTAAATATTTGTAAAATTATAAAATAAGGAATGTTTTTGTTTCATATAAATTGGATAACATTTTATCCTGATTTGGAACTATAGTTTGGGATGTATATAATAAGAAATCTAGAGAAGTTTGGAAATTTTGAATAAAATAAGTTTTATGGCAAATGATCAATTATTCTATCATTTCAGCTAGGATTTTGGTTGGACAAAGTTAATCACCTAGTTTGGGAAAACCGATTAACTAGCCTTAGAACAATGATTGGTCTAACCAAAATGATCGATTGGTTTGTCGAGTTGAGTACTTTTTGAAGCTTGATTTTCTAAGGAATTTCTTTCATCAAAATGGAACCTTGATAATCCAATTCCTAATTGTTCCTAAGTAATCCTTAATCCTTTTTATCATTTATCTAAATTTAATTTCTTCCTTGAATATATTTAATTGCTTTATTTTAACAAAGGAGGGGGAGAATGACCTTACTCTTATCTTCTTCTTCCTCTCTCCTCTGGAAGTATACGTTGATTTTTAGACTATCACTACATGATTTGAATATTTGCTTCCCATGCTAATCTTCTATTTCCCTTCTTGTGTTTGATATTTTCTAGTTGAGTTTAAACTAAATTCTCAAAAAAAAAATAACAATTTGAGCTTTGAGATAGAATTCAACCTACTCTTGATAAGTTTTCCTTTTTAGCCCATATCCAAATGGTAAAATTAGGGTTTTTGATATATCGTGTATCATCATTATTCCTTAACCAATTCCTTAACTACAAAAAACTCTAATCATCTTTTTTTTTATTACTTTTCTTTCGTCCTATGAAATACCTGAGTTCTCAAATACTTGTGCTAATTATTCTCCACTTTAAGTTTTCATTCTAATTTGATTCACTCTCCTAATTATTTCTCTAGCTTCTTCTTGTTTTAATCTTTAGTAAGAAAGAGTTAGATTTAGGAAGATGTTGAGTTTGCTTTCAGTTAACACTTTCCATATTTTTATCTTGGAAGTGGTAAGTTTGTTTTCTTCCCTAATTCAAGTTTCTACATTTGTAAAGGTAATTTAATGGTTTTTTAATTTTAATACTTTTTTAAGGCTTTTGAAGTTGAAATCTTTCAACTTGATTTTTCCTCTTTGGCGGGAAATTTTTTTAATATTCAAGTAAGTCATTATTACCTTTTAATTGCGGCATGAATAATAATGTGTGTTAGTTTACTCTATAAAATGTAAATCTTTATATGCCTTCATGAGAATTTGGCATTTTAATGATGCATGTTCGAATTTTTAAGATGTCTATGAAAAAGGACTTGATTTATGAGAAATAGGGTTGATTGTTTATAAATGAAGCGTGATTCAGTTTATGAACATGTTAAATCTTGGTATCATGCTATGACATATTATGTTTTGAATGTGGTAAGATTTTAAAGTGTAAAGTTTGTTAGAAATGTAGGTTATCTATTATCTAGGAGCAAACCAGTTGACTAATTAAGCCAAATTAATCGATTAGTCCTTAGAACGGTCAACTTGTTAACCTAAATTGATCGATTTGATTGTCTATGATTACTTTTTTTTCTCTCCACTCAAACCCATTGATCAATTTGTCAAAACTAATTGAATGGCCGTAGAATAGTCAACTAGGCTAACCATACCAATTGACTAATTTGAGGGAACTCTAAGGTTTGGTTGAGCCAAACTGATCAACCGGTTCGGTTAGAGTATGGTATTTTTTTTATTATTTTAGATTTAATATACTTTGATAATATACACAATTTTATAATATGATCTTTTAATAATGATAACTCACATATTTTCTTAAATTAAATAACCCATTGATTGGATTAAATGGATGATAATTGGTGTGGCCATAGCCGGCACGCAATTTAAACCCTCTTGTTGTCAATTGTAGCACTGGTAAATAGGGTATCGTTCTAGCCGGGGATTGAGAGGGCTCACCTCTATCTAACTAGCTTAAACTAAAACTAAAACTAAAAATACTAAATAACCTAAAATAAATAAATAAGAAAATAAAATACTGGGGGTTTATCAAAATAATAAAATAATAAAAGGAATAAATAAAACAAAATAAAATAAACTAATAAAAATAATGAAAATAATGAAAATAATGGGAAACCGCAGATATGAGGAATATGTTAAGGAAATAAAAATCCACCACTAGACTAGGTTGTAATATAATATTTATTTCTAAGTCAATATTTAATCGTGAGAAAGAGATCGACCAAGTTGCACACCAAAAGCAGGTCTATACACCTTATATTACTCCCCTTAATTAATTAATACGACAAAGCACCAATATTAACCTTATTAAATACTAGCAGTATAGCAGCAACAAGCGGCTCCTATATTTAACTAGATTTAATGCATTAAGTGTAAGTGGAAGGATGTCAATCTAAGTACCCATACTAGTACAAAAAGCATGTCTAGCTGTATTTCCTATCCTTGACCCACACGTATCGAAACGTTTTACCACTTCGGTTAGAATCGCAAAACGATTAGGTGAATTGTTATCTAACCTAGCTACAATTTATACATATAAATTCTAGTATATTTAGATGGCCACCTAGCAGGCAAATAATCCTACATACTGTCACTTATGAGATACCAGAACAAGGCATGCACCAAATAAACTATACTTGACAGAATTATATATATAAACGATAGCAATTAACATAGAGTCAAGAAACAATCTCACAAAACAAAGAAAAAAAATTATAATTCAAATCCTAATCCAGGGTTTCAATTTATTCCCTAACAATAAATAATCAGCCAACCATAATTAAAGAATTAATTACACAGAAATATTTATCTAAAATATAAATTAAAAATAAGAGAAAGAAATAACCGGAATTAATTTTGGATAAAAGATTTAGAATTTATTCAGATAAAAATTAATTTTATCTGAAATAAATTCTACCGGTATTAATTTCTTCTTATTTTTCTTCCTTGTTTCCCTTTATTTCCGTGCCAAATTCTTTTTCTTTTTTTTTTTCTTTTTCCCGCTGGCGCTGACGTGGGTTGCTCTGCCTGGTTCCGTGCGTCGCTGAGGCTTCGTTTTCCGTGCGTTGTCCTGCGTTGTTTCCTCTGTCGAGCCTGTGTAGGCTCTGCCGCCTTTCAACTCGTGTGGCCCAGACGCGCCCTGCGTCTCTCTCTTCAGCCGCTTCTCTCTGCTTTTTCCCGAGCCTATAAAGGCTCTCTCCCCTGCTGGGTTCCACCGAGCCTCTCACGGCTCTCCGCACACTGCTGTCCTCTTGTGCTTTTTATAATTTAAGTTTGCTGCGCCACGTCAGCCCTCGCACGGCCTCTTTTCTTTCCGTGCGTGCAGTGCCTCGTTTGATTTGCATTTTGTGGCGTTTGGGCCTTCGGCCTTTGGTCGTTGGTCCAAACGTCGACTTCTTTTTTTTCTTTTATTTAAAAATAATAATACCTGCAAAATAAAATTCAATAAATATTAATAAATAAGATTTTATTCTAAATTTACTTAATTATTATCATTTTAGCTCAAATAATAATATTTATACAATTTTTACCTCTTAAGTATAAAAAAATAATTATTCCCCTATATTAGTTAAATAAACTATCGAAAACTAAGATTATAAGGGTATAAAATGTGTCAAAATATGAACTCATCAATAATTCATGGTATTCTCACTAAGTGTTTGGATGGTCTCAATGGAAAAACTAGAACGAGTATGCTATAACTTCAAACAGATGATGTAGTCTTAATTCTTGGCCTAAATGGGTTATCTTGACACGTTGACTTAATCTTGGTTAAGCAATAATGGAAATCTCTCCACATAGTTGGAGGATAATAATGGTTAAAATGGAATGTTTATGTGGACATGCTACTTGGATGTTAGATGGGCCTTGTGAGAGAACATAACCTTGAAAAATAACACACTAATCACTTAAAGTGAAATATGATTGAGTTGTGAATGGCTATGGGTTACCCAATCCTTAATTAGCTACCGATAGTTATTTTGCCTTTGAGCATTTATTGGTGCCTTCAATATTTTCCTTCAAGTAGGATCCTATTAGATCTCAAAGCCTTACCTACTCTATACAGGGATAATGTACTAGGAGGTGTCGATACTAAAATGTCTTATTACATGGGTGGTTTTTGGCTTTGGCCGAACTTTATAACCATTGGTGGTTAATTTTCTTTAGCTAGAATTTATGTCCTCTGTTTTAGATATACTTACATGGTATGTGAAACCATGGATTGGTAAATAGTCCATCACTCAATAAGGATAATAATAAGGACAAGAATAAGAATAAGGATATGGGTAAAGAAAAAATGGTAAAACAACAACTTGTAATGAGTCATGTAAACTTGGAATATGGACCTGATGAAAGACTTGTTAATATTCTTTCATTTCTATTCATGGTATCTATGTTATTTTAATGAATATGATGAGTTATGAGTCATAAAAAAAGTTCATGGCATGAAATTCTAGTACATTACATGATCATGGTAGAGTACATAAATATAATTATGTTGTGAGCATGATAAGAGTTCAGTATGAATTTTTCCTTTTTTTCTTAGCTTTTTATGCTTGTGAATTTGGTTGAGGAGGAAACTTGGCATACTTAATATGAATCATACTGATGTGCTCATTAATATAGCTAGCTACTCAATCCCATAAGTAGAATACCATGTGTACGGTTTTTTAGGATGACTAGTGGTAGGCCTACCTTATTTTGGGTGTGGGGCATTGAGACGGTGGTCATCTAAAGGCCATTATTTGAACCTTAGTGTATCAAGTTTAGGGCTTTTCCCTATTGACGTTTTATGCCTGTTACATCGTTTCATTTCCAATTTACTTTCTCTCATGTATTTGGATATTTTGGGACCCATCAAGTTCTTATTTTGTAAACATATTCCTTTGTTACTTATATATCATAATTTTCAAGCACTTTACTATTGTTTTAGTTAGTTTGGTTTCTCAGCCTTGTATCTAATATGGGACAAGTGGTGGATGTCTATCCTATATTAAGTATGGTAGTAACACCCCATTTTTCTAAGGTGTTTTTGGTATTTCCCTACTTTAGCAATGTTTTACAAGAAAAGGTTGAAGTAGTGAAAAACATGGGTGCTACACTTGTATCCCGAAGGTGGATAATCCTCCTAAGGTGACTAAATTTAGCCTTATTAACTGTTTTAATGTTCTTTACAAAATCGTATCTAAAGTAATAGTAACTAGGATTCAAAATGTAATCCCTTATTTAATTCATCCCTCTTAGTCATCTTTTGTGAAAGGTAGACTTATTTGGGGTAACATTCTACTTGCTCATGAACCCATAAAGATGTATGGTTGAAAGAATGCATACCTAAGGTTTATGATAAAGATAGATCGTATGAAAGTATATGATTCCGTTAATTGGATCTTCCTAGAGAAGTTTATAGTGAGTTTTATATTCCCTCCCCATTTTGTAAATCTCATTACGGCTTTAAAGCTGATTATTATAGTATCTTAGGTTTCTTACACTTAGCTCATTAATGATGACTTACTACCCCTTTCACATCTCACAAAGTCTTAAGGGTTAGAGATTCCCTATCTCCATATCTCTTTATGTTGGTAGTGGAATATCTTAAGATATTACTACAATAATTATGGTAAAATAAAGATTTTAAAGGGAAACCTAAGTGCAAGAAATACGGGATAATTAATCTCTCTTTTTCTGACGTCTTAATTATGTTCTATAGGGGATACCTCAAGTATATTAAACTTCTTAAAGATACCTTTGATGATTTTAGTAAAATCTATGGCCCACATATTAGCCCATCTAAGAGTTTAGTGCATTTTAGAGGAGTTAATAACCATGATAGTTCCCATATGCTCCAACTTATGTCATTTACCAAAGGTAAAATTCCTTACAAGTATTTTGGATTTCCCCTTCCATTCTCAACACTTAAGTCTAGTCAAATGATGAATATGGTGGAAAAGATCATAAGAAAAATCAACCACCAATCGAACAAGCTCCTATCTTATGTTAAGAGACTCCAACTTTTAAATTCTTTGATTTATGGTGTTCAAATATATAAGTGCTAAATTTTCATTATCCCTAAAAATCTATTGAATTATATTATTACCATCGACATGTACTTCCTTTGGAATGGGAGACTCAATCCTAGGAAAAGAGCTTCTATCTCATGGTCGATAGTTTTCTCACCCAAAAGAGAGGGGGATTTTGATTTGGTGGATATACATATCTAGAATATGTCTGCAATAGGGAAAAATTTATGGTACCTAGATCAAGATAAAGATAATTTATGGGTGAAATGGATTCAAAAATACCATCTCAAAGGAAGTTTAGTTTCAAAAGCCACATTTCCTAGCACAGCTTCTTAGATGATCTAGAAAATTTTTGGTTTAAGGGACAAACTTCAACCTATCTTATCTTCCGAGAACTATTATTATCCTTATAAAATTGACACAACTTATGATCTACTCATAGATAATTCCATAAAGTTAAATGGTGGAAAGCTATATGGCATAATAAGGCCTTCTCCAAACACAACGTAGTTTTCTAGCTTGTAGCTCATGCACACATACCTATTAAAGATAGAATTAGCAAATTTGATTTAGTGGATAACCCTACCTACTTATTTTGTGATAAATTTGAGACTTTACACCACCTTATTTTTTAGCTTAATGTGATCAAGAACCTTTGGAATTCTGTATAAAAATGTATTTATTTTGTGTACCACCCCCTATATAGCAACACACTATTAAGTTACTTTCTAAATGCAAAAGAGGACACGACACTCTAATCCTAATTCCTATAATCTTTTACTTTAAGTGATTAATATCATATACGTTATTTACTTATCTCATAATCATATCTCTAATCACATTGAGTTTAGGGTCTTACCATTATTAATCTAGTGGAACAGACTAAACCTCTCAAGGCAGAACACTCCTGAGCCACTATTATCTTCTAGGGCAATGGACACACAATATGCCTCGGCCTAGCTAACATGATCTTTCACTTTAAATGATTAGTATCTTATTCATATTTGTTTATATCAATATCATCATGCAATACTCATGTATAAATTCACAACACATATTTGAAAACACATAAGCACAACTATGGTGTTATAGGGGTATTTTCTAAGGAAAAGTTTCATAACTCCCTTAAGAAACCCTAATTTCACAAGGCGAGTATAAATTCTCATTATATTATAGTTAATCCAGACATCATTATCCCAAATATTTTGAGTATAATAGTTAGAGTATTTAAAGTCTAATCCCCTTTTTAAAATCACAAAAAATCCATATTCAACCCTTGTTGACCAAAATGTCCTTCCTTTACCAAAAGCCTTAAAAACTTATATTAGGTAACTAATGTCTTACTAAACCATTATTTAATCACATTATTTATGAAATAACTTATTTCACCATCAAAACTTATCCTATCATAATTATTTTCCATGTTATCATGAAATGACCATAAGGCCGTTATGATAGATAAAACACACATATTTTTCCAAATACCTTACGAGTTCTAATATTAATGAATTTCAACCTCCAATATTTATACTCTCATGAAACATATAACCCTAACTATATATATATACCGCATATCTAGATCCATGCCAATGAACAATATATACAAATGCACACTTTCACATTTTTCTCACTTACAATATATCACATAATAGCATTTTTCATAAGAACATCATCCATATAACATCACCAATATGATATTACATATAAAAATACATGTTGCACATAAAATCTCTAACTATGATGTGTATTCTTAACAAAAAGGAAAGTGATCTATAAGCTTGTAAGCCTAACCTACCTCCTCTAAGATCACCAAAAAAAACTTTTGGAAAATAATAATGCAAAATTAGAACTTAAGAATATAAATTAGAAAATTTTTAAGGTAAATGAGGATGTAAATAGGGATAACGAAAATAAGTCGAAAATATTAGGTTATTTAATAGTATGGTTGAGTATATGGTGGTTTTAAGGTAGTGCATGGGGTGTTCTATAAGGGAGGCATATTCGTGCTAAGGGAAATGTTGAATGGGAATGGTAAAGCATATAGTGCATGCATGGATCAAGACAAAGGAAAGCGCATGGGCAAGGGGTAAAGGGCGTGCATGGTCTTGTGAAAAATGCATAGTTGTACACAAAACACACATCTGAGAAGAAAATATATGCACAGACTAAGTGTGAAATCGTATATGGGTCATACAAGAGAGGCAAAGTTCCAGCTTGCACCATGTGCCTACAAAATTGAAGCAAAGCACACTATAGAGAGGGAAAAAGGAATGAATTGGGGTTGTGATGGTTGGGGGATGATGAGGGAAGTTTATAGGGAGGTTGTAATGGTTATTTTTCTAGGGAATTGGTGATTCTTAGTGGTTGTTCATGGTAATTAATGTTTTAGTGAGGTGTGGTGTCAACACACAGGGTAAGAAATGATGGACGAGAAGGTGGTGTTTAAGGTTAGATTCCTAGATGGAAATGGAGGGAGGGAGGGAGTTACTTGGGCATTAAATGAGAAATAGGGCTTTAGGAGATATAGGAGAAAATGTGCATGAGGAGGAATGGTAGAGGCATGTGCACAGTTGAGGGAAAAGGCTCGATTGGGGAGAAATGGGTAAAAATTCAATAGGGCATATCCCATGGATTATGGGAGATGATGGATGAAAGGGTCAAATGTTGGGGAATCTTGATAATGGGGAGTATAGTCGGAATAAAGAAAAGGAACATGAAACGCTATAGAGAAGAGGAAAAATTAGGAGGAATAAGAAAAATGAAAAAGAGAAAGAAAGGGAAAAATGGAAGAATAGGTCTGGGGTTATGGTTAGGAATAGATTTAAAAATTATGATTAATGAAATTAGGTATGATTAAAATATTAATCATTTGGGATTAAGTTTAGGTTAAAGTATAAATTACCTAGAATAAAGATTAGAATTTGGTTAAGTTATGTGGGATTTTGTTTACCCTAATAATGGATCACATGCATATGTAATGGATTTTTTTAGGAAGGTTATTATATTAAACACCCTTAATATGTTTAGGTAATCCTATTACATATTCAATCGAGTTTAGTAGCATGTGGCTATTGGGATCTTTTAATAAATCTCGATTATATGTATATGATTGATATTTAATGCCATCCTATAAGCTTGGTTTAAATGTTTTTATGGCTCATGTTGATTCTTTATTCATGTTGAGTATATGAGCATGTTTTAACTATTTTGGCTAGAAGTAAGAAAGTGTGGTGTAATTTGATTTATGAGAATGTTTAGGATGTATTTATGCTATTAACATTAGTAGAATGAACAAGATGTGATTGGTGCGGTGTTGAGCATGATTTAACCAATATTGTCTTAGCATGGATCTTGTGATTATGGTATGAAGTTGAATCTTTAATTTGTTCTAGGAGAATGATCCAAATATTTGATGAATTAAGCATGTTTTCATATGTGTTCTGATAGCATATAACCTATTTATCTTATTTATTTATGCATGGGTTAATGATAACATAATTTATATATTATATTATCCATGTTGGTGAGTTGAGGCATAAATTATGGTTTTTTGATATATTCAAGCATAGATTATGATGTTGAGTATGATCATTTGTTGCTTTCAATGGTTTTGATCTACTCATGTTAAGACATGTTAAGTTGGTACTTATTGATATTTAAATGTGTGATTGATGTGTTTTTTTTTTTATCAAAGTAATGGAAGGTTGGATCGAAATTTGTATTAGAAGCTTTAACCCACGATCTAATACAAAAGAAATGAAGTGAATTGGTGGATTATGGATGAAGAAAATGAAGATACAAGTTGAAGGTGTATTCGGCAGATTTGAAGAACTTCAAATGTGTCGAATGAAGGATAGATTTTGAGGAAGGATTATCCCGGATTTTCCTTGCTCAATGTAGACCCAAAAGGGAGTATTAGACTTTATCTCTCTTTCTCAAAGTTTGATTTAAAATTTCATTCAATAATCTATATACAAATGTTGCGCACAAAAGCTTATATAGGAGAAAGGAAACTTGGTGGTGACTAGCTTAAACCAGCTGAGTTTTCTTCCTTAATTTAGCCCATTAATCATGGTTTAATTAATCCCATATTAACCTTAATCCAAAGCATAATATCATTGGCTACATGATACTAAGGATTAATATTACAAAGCTATACAATTGACTAAGATACATACATGAAATTATAGCCATACCCTAACTTACATAAAATATACTTAAGGTTAGGGTTTACAACAATTTTATACAAATAATGAATCTCATCACTTTATCTCTTGTTGTAATGTATCATCCAATGTATTTCATAGCCTTTCACGCCTTGGAATACTTTTACACATCAATGTGTATGAACATCATCTTCTTGTAAATATGTAACATACCTACAAAAATAACTTGAATGGTTTTCAATGTCAAGCATATTAGAATTATCAAGAATATTTAATATGATAGGCTCCAACATTAATAAAGCTAAATCATCTTCCTTACCTTGAGGATTAGAATGAATATGACAATCATTATATTCAATGGATGCTCTTGCATTAGTGATCTTGGTCGTGTGTGGTTTGGGATATTTCTCCTAGACCAATCGATCAGTTAGTTAAACTAATCAACCAATTCATAAAATTCAATCGATTTGCCAAACTCATTAGCATGTTGTTCTTTGTCTATAGTGATTTTGGTCAACTTAAGCCCATCAAATGGATTAGCCAAATCAATCAATTAGCTTGTAAGAATAGTAGATCAATTTGCCAAACCCATTTACTGGGTGTTATGTGACCAAAGTTTTTTTTCCTCAATAAAAATATATCAACTATATTGGTCAAAACAAGTGAATATTTTGTAAGAACATTTGATTGTTTTGCTAAACTCGTTAACTTTTTATTTTTATATCTAGAGTGTTTGTGAAATACCCTAGAATTAAATTTTTTGGAAATATGTCATTAAATAAGGATTATTGGAGAATTAATTTAAATTATTGCTCTATTAGATTAAGAGGGATTATGTAGGGCAAATTAATAAGAATTTTTAAATATTTTATAAAGGAGGAATTTTTTTAGGGCCCTAAATTAGCCTAAAAGGAGGTGTAATATTTTTATTTAAATATTTAGATATTCTTACTCTAGGTGCCCAAAGGCAAATACTCCAAATATTTATGTAAAATAAAAGAAATATATATATATAACATAAAATAATTATTTTCCTCCTTTCCTTCCTTTTTCTTTTTCTTCCTTTCCCTTTTCCTCGCCGGTTGGGCCAGCCCACGACCCAACTTCCCTTTCCCGCGGCCCAGCACCGTGCGACGCCTCCCCGTGCAACCAAATGCAGTGTTTCAGCCCTCCTTCCTTTGAGACGCTGCGTTTCGATTACTGAAGATAACCGTTGCCTACCGACAACCAAACACCGCGCTTTGTCCAGAAATTTACCAAAGCGTCGCGTTTTACTAAACGTGTGACCATTGCCGAACCGGCCGGTCCCCCCTTCATTTTCTTTTTCTCCCCTGGACCGCCGGTCCTCCTCCTTTCCCCTTCCTTCTTCTTCCCCGCGCAGCCGCCGACCTGCACCCCTGCGCACGCCGGCCACCTCTGCACCGCCGGTTGTCCTTCTCTACCCCTCTCCCCGTCGTTGTGTTCCTTTTTTTCGACCCAACAAGCCCCATCTCTCCCCTCCCCGCGTGCCATATCCTTTCCTTTTTCTCCCCCCTCCCCGACCTAACCTGCCATGGCAGGACTGCACCGCAGGCCGGTGGTCCTGCCACACCTGCCCCGCTCATCTCCTTCTTCCCTTGTCATTTCCCCCCTCCCAATTGCCTATAAATACCCCCATTGGCAGCCATAATCAGGTTCCTTTTCGATTTTTGCCCCGAAACCCTGCCTCTCCGCCACCTCAAAAAGACAATCTTGCCGCCGCCGCCGGTGACCACCGCCACCACCGCTGCCCACCGTGATCTTCCCTACACCTCCCTCGACAAACCAAGCCGCCACCACCCTCCGCCTTGCCTTGCACGTGCCGCCCTGGCCGTGCAAAGTTCCCACCACGAAACCACCACCTCCAGCCATTGCCGCCCCTTACACAGCCTTCTGCCGCCAATTCCGCCTTTGCCAACACCTCCACCACCCTCCAAAAATTCCAACAAACCCTCCCCTACCTTCCCACAACTCCATCTGCCCCTGCCTCCCTCTCCTTCTACCTCCCCCATTTTCCACCACTCTCCACCACCCTCGGCCGTCGCGCCAACCACCGCACGCCGCCGCCTCTTGCCACGCCACCACCCTCATTCCACTCCCCTTCACCTGTTTTTTCTTCCCCCACCTCAAAATTCTCTTTTCCTCCTTCCATCCAGCCTCCACCTTGATCTTTTCCCTTCTCTTCCTCCTCCACCGCCGCCGCCGCCACGCGCCGCCGCCACGCGCCGCCGCCGGACCACCACCGACCTTAGGTGGTTTCCAACCTACCCAAACCCTAACATCTCTTTTCTATAACTACTATTCATTTTAACTACTATTAATGATATTATACTTAACATTATCATTATTAGTATTACTTTTATTATTATTACTAATATTATTATCTCTATCATTAAAGTTACTACTCTTACCAATACTATCATTCCTTCGATTTTATCTTCTATTATACTTAACATTATTATTATTATTATTATTATTATTATTATTATCATTATCATTATTATTATTACCATTACCATTATTAATATTATTATTACTTAACCTTAACCTTTCTTTTTATATAGCTACTACTAAGTTTAACTAATATTAATATTAGTATACTTATTATTATCATTATTATTATTCCTTTTATTATTATTAGTAGTATTACTTTATTATTATTATTATTATTATTATTATTATTATTATTATTATTATTATTATTATTATCACTAATATTATGATCTCTGTTATTAAAGTTATCATTTTTACCAATACTAGCATCCCTTTGAACCCTAACTTCTATTATACTTAACTTTAGTTTTATTTTTATGATTATTAGTATTAATATTATTATTATTATTATTATTATTATTATTGTTATTATTATTATTTCTATTATCCTTACTATGGTTATTATTATTGTTGCTTAACCTTACTTGGTTGTTATTATTGTTATTATTATTACTACTAGGATTATTATTATTATTATTATTATTATTATTATTATTATTATTATTATTATTATTATTATTATTATCACTAATATTATGATCTCTGTTATTAAAGTTATCATTTTTACCAACCCTAACTTCTATTATACTTAACTTTAGTTTTATTTTTATGATTATTAGTATTAATATTATTATTATTATTATTATTATTATTGTTATTATTATTATTTCTATTATCCTTACTATGGTTATTATTATTTTTGCTTAACCTTACTTGGTTGTTATTATTGTTATTATTATTACTACTAGGATTATTATTATTATTATTATTATTATTATTATTATTATTATTATTATTATTATTATTATTATTATCACTAATATTATGATCTCTGTTATTAAAGTTATCATTTTTACCAACCCTAACTTCTATTATACTTAACTTTAGTTTTATTTTTATGATTATTAGTATTAATATTATTATTATTATTATTATTATTGTTATTATTATTATTTCTATTATCCTTACTATGGTTATTATTATTGTTGCTTAACCTTACTTGGTTGTTATTATTGTTATTATTATTACTACTAGGATTATTATTATTATTATTATTATTATTATTATTATTATTATTATTATTATTATTATTATTATTATTATTATTATTATTATTATTATTATTATTATTATTATTATTATACTTAACACCCTTATCATTTTGCTAATAATAATACTACTTTTGTTCTTATCCATGTTACTTAACTCAAGCTAGTGAATATCATGGGGTTGTTAACTAAGAAGAGTACTTGAACCTTATTACCAGACCACTTAACATTACCCCTAATGCTTTTAACCCTAACCTCATTACTATGGTACTATTATTAGCTATTACTATTATTACTACTATCACTACCTTATTATTGTAACCAAAATCATTTTAACCCTTGTATTATTCAAGAATATACAACTATTATCATTATCACCCTTAGGAATAATTTACTTGTAATATTGTGACTTTGTAACATTATTATTTCAACTATAACACCATTAATAGACTTGGCCTTAAAACGCTAGGGTTTCTATCACTAGACATTAGTGTCACTATTTTATTAATACTAACACTATTTTCCTATAGTTAGCATAAACCCTATTACTAAAAGATTAGAACTAACGGGTCTAATAAAACAAGGATAATAATAAGTACCAAAATGAATACATTTTGACTAGTAAGATTTAATATACTAAATTTAAGATGAAAACCCTAGCTTTTGTATAATACCACCTCTAGGGATAAGAACCTTAATCCTAAACTAGGATAAGGGTTGAGGGTACTTGCAAGGGAAACTAATACTTAGCATTTTCCTCTTTTATAGGTGACCCCGATCAAAGCCCTAAGGAGTTAGAGGAGCGTGCTCCAAGCCCGGCGTCACCTTAGGTAAGGATGAAGCTATGGCCTTATGCTATGTGTGATGTGATGTGTTGATTGTTGTGTATATCATGCTAATGTGTATTATATGATTTATGGATAACTTGTCTCATGTGTAGCGCAGCTTGGAATTTGAGGTACGTCGTGTGTACTTTCTATGACATGAGCATGGCATGTTTTATGTGTGATACTTATGATGTGTTGATACGGCCCTCTAGGACATGCATGCTAGGGTTTCGGTACTATAAAATGGGACTAAAAGAATAATAAGATGGGAAATGGGAAGTGAGACCATTAAGGGGGATATGGGGTTGACCAAAGTGCCTCATAATCCATGAGAGAATTTTTAAGTGAGAAGAATGTCCAAAGTAAATGAAAGTTGGGAACCATGCACGGGGGCCTTAAAATCTGAATGGTGACTTGGGGCGTTTGCATGAGGTGACTAACTATTGCATGGGGGTGTGTCTTACGTGAGAAAAGTTGAATTTGGGTGTAAATAAGAGAATGGGAGAGTTGTGGAGTGATTGGAGACTTGGGGTGAAAATAGTACGTAGGTTGGTACGAGGGTGCATAAGGGGCCTAACTAGGGTTTCGGTAAGAAAGTGAATACTTGGGGAGTACGAAAGTGCAGATGATTAAGGAGAGGTGGAGTATGGGTTAAGAGTGTGAATTCACTATATAAACGATGGGTATAGGTTTCCATGTGAAAGAAGAGACTTAGGGATGAAAAGAGAGAGGTTACTTGTGGAAGAAGTAAGGTGCTAGGGTTTGATGTGGCCAACTAGGGTTTTGCCGGTCACATGCGAGATCGAGGAGTAAAGTGATATGCCTTGGGGTTTGACCTAATAAGGGTGAGATGTGGGGTGAAGAACAAGTAATAGTAAGGTAAGTGAGAAGAAGTTGGGCCACATAGGTCCAACTAGGGTTTCCAAGGGGAAAACCCTAGAGGTTGAGAATAGGCGAGGTCAATGTCATAGGGTGTTGGGCTTGACTTATACTCTCAGGAGTTGGCGTTTCATTAGGTGTGAGCATAAGGGAAAGAATGTCGGGGTGTGATAAAGGGGGGCAAGAGTCTCAACATATGGGACGAGCCCGCTTGAACAGAAAGTAGTAGAATGTTGTTGGCATGCATGTTAAGGGTGGAATGTGATTCAATAAAACACAGATAAGACATTAATCACGTAAAGCGAAAGACTGTTGAGCTGAACCCAGTCCGGTCCACCAGTAAGAATAGTGGTCAGAGGCGTTCTGCCCTGTGTGTTTCGTTCCGGTCCACCGGCTATAATAGTGGTCAGAGGCGTTCTGCCCTGTGTGTTTACTTCCAGTCCATCGGTTATAATAGTGGGGGTTTTCGGCTCGACAGACCCAAGTAAATAAGTTAATCCATGGGAAAATACTAAGTACTTACAGTGGAACACCATGTGAGTCGGGGCCAGTCCGGTCCACCGGTAAGAATAATGGTTAGAGGCGTTCTGCCCTGTGTGTTTACTTTCGGTCCACCAGCTATAATAGTGGTCAGAGGCGTTCTGCCCTGTGTGTTTATATCCGGTCCACCGGCTATAATAGTGGGGCTCCAGCACTCACATGGACTATTGAAGAATATGTGTGGAATGAACATATTATTAATGAGAATGAAGAATAAGTCACCAGAAAAGTAAGCAAGCCTTATCATGAAAGTGTTATCGCATGTTGCCTATATGATTGTGCTATGTGTGTTATGTGGTATGATTGTATGCTTGGCCTTAGGGCACCGGCGCCCTTACTCAGTATTGGACCAGTACTGATACTACCTTGATTGAATGGGTCCTGTGATGATCCACCGATGGTGGGGAGCAGACCTCCTGTGCAGGTTTATGATCGGGTACTATTTTGGGGTGGAAGGCTTGACTTCAGTGAGTAGGCAATCCGGATATTGATCCTTCGGGACTTGTTTTATTTAGCTGTATTTTGTACTATGCTTCATGTTTTGAAATCGTACTCTTAAGTTGTACTCCTAAACCGTATTCTAAATACTAATTGACTTGTGTTTCGTTAATGATTTATGTCAAATGTCGACTCATGTTTTAATATTTCGCACTTGATGTTGTTTGGTTTTAGCCTTAGCACTTAGTACTGGAGCGGTAGAAGTGTATCGGTCTGGTACTAAGTGTGGCGGTAACGCCCCCAAGTTTACGGTTTTATCTTTTGCTTCCGCTAAACCTTTTGATTTAAACGAAATTTTTCAATAGTAAATTTGGGGGTGTCATAGTTTGGCTTCATCCAGAGCACGTCGATTGGTTTATCCAAACCCCTCAACCAATTTACAAGAGCAATTGATCAGTCAGACCAATTAGCCAACTGGTTATCATATATCTTTTGTTTTTTTGGGTCTAGTATACCTAGACTAGCAAAAAGGTTCTAGAGATTGATCAGCTAGTTAGTCTGGGATTCATTATCTTTTCATTCTTTCATGGTCATGCATTAGAGCTTCTTTCATGCCTTTACCTTAACTCATGGGCCTTGTTGTGATCCCAACCTTAAATAATTGGATTAAAATGAATGGTTAATGGTGGTCTTGACCTAAAAAGAATAAACTTAACAAGAATAATATAACTATTTATGTGGGTTGTTACTTTGGATGGTATTTGGTGTCAACACTTGAAAAAAACTTCATTTGATTTTTTATGGAATTTTTTTGCTATGTGTAAAATCACCAATTAAAAATATAATACCAAGATTTAGTAGGCTTACTGTGATATGAACCTTAAAAATTTATACTTAATTAATTTTGATAATTGCTGTGAATTATTTACTTACAATTGTTTGTCTTATTTGGTGGATAAATAGGAGTTCGATGTAGCATATGGATTCTGTGGATCTTTGGTTACAGCTGCTAGAGTGTGCAGATTATGTATCTGGAGTGTGCAGATTATGTATTTTTTGTTAATTATGTGTAATCCTATATGATGCATTCGCCGGTCGAATTGGCTAATGGAAATTAGGTCGGTTGTATAATCCGCCATCCGATCCTTAATTATGGACTAGTTGGATTGTGGATTAATCAATCCTTAATAGCCATGATTAGCTAAAGTTAGTTAGCTGATGGGAATTATGTCTCAAACTTACCTTGTATTTGGGGAATTTCTATTGTTGAGTTTTTGGGCTGGTCGAACCTATATCTGCGGCCCAAGTTTGTCGACCATTCCCGTTTGTATCGCTGGGCTGTGTGTCGTCTGGGCTGTATATGTGTGTATTTTTTATACGATATGTTATACGGTATGTAAGATGGTATAAATAGGCCATATAACGTTGTAATACGTAGATAATTTTTGGAACAGAATACAATTCTTGATTTTCTCTCGATCTTTCTCTCTCGCGACTTGTCTCTCTCTCGGCGAACCTCTTACTCGCTCTTCTTCTCTGTGTCTGCTCTCTTTCTTTGATCGATCTTGATCATTCTTTCTTCGATTTCAGTTGCCGTTGTAAAACTATGCCTCTGAATCTTTGGATCTTCCTTTGGGAGTTTTCCTTAGGCTGAATCCGGCGAATTGAACATTGCGCTCGATTAATTTCTCGATCCTTTCGTGAAACCCTAACAGGTTTCCATCATACTACATTGTGGTGTTTACTTTATTTCTCACTCAATACCTTTCCCATCCTCGTATGCATGGATACGGGATTAGGAATAATACAATAGCAAACCATCATGGTAATAATGCTTGTATAGAGGGTATGCCATAGTTTTTGGGGTTTAATCACCTTTTACTTAGTACATTTCCTATCCTATTAGGTTATGGCTTATACGAGGGATTAGTAGTAATATTATGGCAAACTATCATGGTGTTGGTGCTCCTGTAGAGGGTACACCTTGATTGGTGGGTTTATCACTTGCATTTAGTGTAATCACCTAAACACCTACTTTGTAAGGTGTGGATTCAAAGAATAAGCATACCCCATAGTGTTTGGTGTGATTGCCTAAAAATACCTATATTAAAATTAATGCTCCATTTTAGAGGATATGCCCATGTTGGAGACTTATGTTTCCTTGTGTTACTTACATGACCAATGTTTATGATGGAGATTTAGGTGTTTCATATGAATATCTTAAAAATTAGATTATTTTGATGGAATAATAATAATAATAGTAAGATTTAATTATTCTTATGCCATATGAAATCACCATGTGATTATCATTATCATTCCATGACAATGTATTTCAGTATGTCTATTGTACCATGATTATTATGACATCTAGGTGCATCATGAGCCCTCTCTATGTTATATATTAGACTTGTTTTACCAATATTTCACCACACTGATACTACCTAGTATAGTTACTCTATTGATCTAGCTTTTGTCTCAAGAAGTAGATGATGTTTAGGTTTGAGCAGTTTAATATGGACCTATGTATGGTCATTACCTAGGGAAGATTTATTGGATCAAAGAGTTAGGCTAATTATTTGGTTGGGTTTTCCCACTATGTGGGACGCTTTTCTTTTGGTTGCCTAAACTCTTATATTTGTTCCTATATTTGGTTTACAAACTCCTTCATGTGATATTTTATATATTTCTCCTTGTATCTCTCTTTTTCTCTCTCCCATGCTATCTTTGATTCTCATGCATGGTTTTGATTAAATTTTTTAACATTGCATCAAACATATCTTAGGTGGATGGCCCAACCTCTCTTATGTTCGAAATGGTAATAACATTTCTTGATTTTGTTTTATTGCTTATGCATTATATTAAATTATTTTTTTGTGTGTGAAAATCAAGGAGTGTTACACATAGAACAAACACTTCACTCACTCAAACCTTTTTCCATGAAATAGGGAAGACAATAGTTTTCCTCAAGAAAACTTAGCAAAACCCACCAAAAAAGAGAAAAAGTCTTCCTGAACTATAAAATCCACACTCTTATAAATCTTGAACACCTTAAAAGATAATATTGAATTTTAGTGAAGTAATTAAATCTTCACAAGAGCTAAAATGAACCCAAAGATTAGAGAGAGAAATCAAAATGAACCAACCTCCCCAAGAGAAATAAAGAAACAAAGAAAGAAAAGAGGTAACCTAACTCTTTTCCCAAATCTAATATTGTCTTATTTAATAAAAAAAAGGATTTAAAGAAAGGATTGAAAGAGGGAAAGAAGGTCAACAAGAGTGAGTAGAGAGGGAATGTAGTTGAAAGAAAATAAGGAGAAAAATAGGGAGACTTGGAGGTTGGGGGAAAAGGAAGGAAAGGACAGTTTTGGCCTGCACATACTGAAGGGTTCTTATGGAAAATGAAGAGTAAGAGTGTTTATAATTTAGAACCCCAAACCCTATCTCCGATCCAAGCCTCTATATGTAGATTTTAAAGGTTCAAGGTAGAATTTTTCCCTTGAGCCCAAATAGTACTAGAAGGGAATTTCCAAGGTGTTGCACATAGGATTTTCAAAAACATAAGTAAAATGGGAAAAAAAAAGGAGGGGGAACAAGATTCATAAGATATGCTAAGGTTGTAGAGGGTGAAATATTTTGTTTTGGGGGTGTATGGTGGAGAGAGAAATAAAGAAGAAAAAGACAATGGTGATGAGGTTATTAAAACGACTCTTTGAAATTCAACCCCCCCAACACACCACAAATATGGTGTAAATTAGTAAAAAAAAAGTTAGGAAGGCTCATATGATCTATAAAACTCATAAAAAAATGTTAAAACATAATCACGAAGTTCTAAAATTGCTGGAAGCAAATTCTAAGTAAAAATCATGCCTTAAGAAAATCAACTCAGTTGAATTAGTCAAATGGTACCCCAAACCAATCAATCATTCATCTTGTTTCAAAAATCTATCTTAAGGAGCAAACCAATCGAGTAGTAACCCAAACCAGCTGATTAGTTACCCCCAAAATCATTTGTCCACCAAATTTCAAATCGAGCCCAACCTTTTCAACACCAAACTTTAAACAGGCACCTAAACTATGATTAAACACACTAATATCACAATTAAATACATAAATCAACATACATCAAAGACCTTAAAAAGTGATTTATTACATTATTAGTCATCTTAGCCATTTTATTTCCTCAATTTTATTATTTTTTAATCATTATACGCAAGTTAAAAGAGATATATATTATGAAATGTGTAACACCCCCAAATTTACTATTGAAAAATTTCGTTTAATCATAAAGGTTTAGCGGAAGCGAAAAGATAAAACCTTAAACTCGGGGGCATTACCGCCACACTTAGTACCAGATCGGTTCACTCCTACCGTTCCAATACTAAGTGCTAAGGCTAAATAGAGTTAACAATAAACACGAATCATTAGTAAAACCTAAGTCATACAGAAATCAGAGTGCGATTTAGGATTACAAACCAAAGAGTATGTTTTTCAAAACATAAAGCATAGTACAAAACACAACTAAAATACGATAATATAAGGTCCAATAAAAGAAATAGGTCCGGTCGAGTCGCTCTCGATCCCCAAGTCAGGTTTAGGCTCAATACTCAGTTCCACCCGATGCCTCGTAGGTGTCGTAGGCATCGAAGATATCATCCCCTACCTACACAAGCTCAGATGGGTCTTTTGCTCGTGGGAATGAGCAGCACCCATGAAACGGGTGATCAGTACGCTACGTACTGAGTAAGATAACAGACGCACTAAGGCCCATATACAGAGAGATACATACATAGCAGACATAGTATAATTACGTAGATAGCATGTGATAACACAGATAAACAATACCGGTTATGAACCAGATAACTTTTTCATCAGATCTCTGATAATTATAATCGATTCACATCATAGTCTTTATCAGTCCATGTGAGTGCGGGAACCCCACTATTATAGCCGGTGGAACGGTCACGAGGGCCATACTGTTATAGCCGGTGGACCGATCACGAGGGTAACATACCCTGCCACTATTATTTGCCAGTGGATCGGTCTGGCTTCGACTCACAAGGTGTTCCAATGTAAATATTCGTATCTTTCCCATGTCTTATCATTATTATGATCGGTTTGTTGAGCATGGAATCCCCCACTATTATAGCCGGTGGAACGGTCATGAGGGCACATGCCTTGCCACTATTATAGCCGGTGGACCGGTCACGAGGGTAACATACCCTGCCACTATTATTTGCTTGTGGATCGGTCTGGGTCCAACTCAACATCTTTCTCTGTAAGTGATTAGTGTCTTAACATATCTTATTCAAAAGATTTTCACCCTTGACATGTACGAATCATTCTCTTTATACTTCACACCTCACAAATAATAAAATTCCACAATCATGATTAGACTTTAATCAATAAATAAACATGATAATACAAAAACTCTAAGCAGCCACAACCAACCCTATTTGTCCACACTAAACCATGGTTAACCACTCCAAACCCTATTTTACCATAACAACCATAATTAGCCATTCCAAACCTTAATTAACCACAACAAATCACAATTAACTACTCCAACCCTATTTAATCACAACGACCTAGAGATAATCACTCCAAACCCTAATTCTATCTCCTCTATATCCTTATAACACTCCACGTACTATTTTCCGTCCAAAATAGTTCAAACACCCAAATAATACTTTCATTACCTTCCTTACATCCCAAATCAACCTTTTATACGTAAATTTCGCTCCCATGCAAACTTTACAAATCCCATGCAACCTCTCGAACCTTTCACACAAACCCTAAATTCCATACAATCATTAACTCCCATGCAAAACCCTAACTCCACCATGCAAACCCTAATACCACCATAAAAACCATAATACCCCCATGCAAACTCTAATACCACCATACAGTCGTTAATACCGCCATGCAACCATTAATACCACCATACCAACCCTAATACCACCATACAGCCGTTAATACCACCATACAAACCATAATACCACCATACAACCATTACTACCACCATGCAACCATTAATACCACCATACAAACCCTAATACCACCATGCAAACCCTAGATTTTGTCATACAAAACCCTAAATTCAATCCACACAAGACCAAATATCCATCCATACCAAACCCTAGATTTAAACCATATAAAACCCAAAGACTTGTCCATATAATACAATTGATTAGATTCCCCCATTCATAAGCACAAACTAGATTCTTCCATACAAGATCATGAGATAGATTCTTCCACATAAAATCATAAATTAGAATCTCCTATATAAACCATAAATTAGATTATCCCATGTAACGTCGTACATTACATTCTCCCATACAAAATCATCCAAACCATACATTACATTCTCCCATACAAAATCATCCAAACCATAAATTATATTCTCTCACTCAAAACCATAAATTAAACTCTCCCACGCAAAACCATAAAAATCATAAATCAGATTCTCCCACACGAACCCTAGAATTCTCCATTTTATTCTTCCACTCATTAATCATTAAAATAATTAGGTCAACTCACCTCCCTTGGTCAATCTCTTTCCTATCCTCCTTTTTAATCCTTTCTCCCACACAAAACACATCAACTCCCTCACATGCACGTCTTATAGGATCACGACACATATCATCACATATACGTAATACACATGCCATGTAAACACACCACATATACTTCAACTCCATGTCATGCACACTCAACATAATTGATAATGATAAACATAGGGTACGTAGCATGCGAAGCACATAATACATATAGACACACAAAAGGCCTTAGTTATGTCCTTACCTAAAGCGACGCCGGGCTTGGAGCACGCTCCTATAACTCCTTAGGGTTTTGGTTAGATTCACCTATAAAAGGAAAAATACTAAGTATTAGTTTCCCTCAAAAGTACATTCACTCCTTATTTTAGTCTAAGATTAGGATTATTATTATTAAAGAAAGTATTATACGAAAACTAGGGTTTTTATCTTAAAAATAGCCTACTAAGTATTACTAGTCAAAAATATGTTTATTTTAATATTTATTGTTACACTTATATTATTAAACCCGTTAGCTTTATTCTTATAATAATAGTACTAATACTAATTATAGCAAAATTGTGATAATACTAATAATAATAATAGTAATGCTAATGCTTATAGTGATAGAAACCCTAGCATTTTTAAGGCTAAGTCTAATAATAGTGTTAGGGTTAAAATAATAATATAATAATTATAATACCAACAAAGTACAAATATTCCTAAAGGTAATAATGATAAGAGTTATATTTTGGATAATAATAATATAACGATTCAAATGTTTTTGTCACAATAGTAGAAATAATAATAATAATAATAATAATAATAATAATAATAATAATAATAATAATAATAATAATAGTAATAGTAATAACTAATAATGTTAGTGACAAGGGCATTAAGAATAATATTAGTAATATTCAAATATTAAATAGTAAAATACTAAGGTTAAGTATTCTTCTTCTTTAAAAATAAAATGATAATATGCCAACTTCGGTTTAAATAAAAATAATAATAATAATAGTAATAACAATAATGAGAATAATGTTAAGTATAATAATAATAACAACAACAATAATAATAGTAACCGAAATGGTAATAATAATATAAGGGTCCAAATATTTATATAAATAAATAAAAGTGATAAAGGACAAGGTTAGTATTAACAATATTAGTAAGGAAATAATGATAATGATAATGGAAATAATAACAAGAATAATAGAAATAATAGAAATAAAGTTGGGTTAATTAGAAATAATAATAATAGTAATGGCATTAATAATAATAATAATAATAATAATAGTAGTAATGATAGTAAAAATGGTAATAGTATTATAAGGGTTAAAATGCTTACCATAATAGTAAAGATAATGATAATAAGCCATAGCTAGCATTAGTAATAATAGTAGGAATAATAGTGAGGTTAGTAATAATAATAATAATAAATGAGGAAAAGTCTTAATCATAATAACCCTAAAGTTGTAGACCATTATTAATGATAATATTATTATTGGTTAGGAAAATCATAAAGTTAGGTTAAGTAATAGTAATAATAATAATAATAATAATAATAATAATAATAATAATAATAATAACAACAACAACAACAACAACAACAACAACAACAACAACAACAACAACAACAACAACAACAATAAAGATAACTATATTAACACTAAAGTTGTTAGTAATAATAATAATGATAATAGTATTAGTAGTAGTAACAGAAATAATGATAATAATAATAATGATAACCATTTTAAATGCTAAAGTTGTAGCCTTTTAAATAGTTTGACCTAGTTATGAGTATTTTCTGAAATTAGGTTAGGAAATAAGGAGGATACATAATAATAATAATAATAATAATAATAATAACCATGATAATAAAACACTAATAATAATAAGAATAATAATAATAGTAATATTGAGGATAATACTAGTAATTTTAAATAAAATTATTAACACTTATAGAAAATAATTTAGGGGCTAGGGAAGTTGGAGCACCACCTCAGGTTAGTGGTGGAACTGGCGGCGGCAGGTGGCGGCGACAGCGGCGGTGGTGGAGGAGGAAGAGAGGGAAATATGGGTATGTAGGCTAAGAGAGGGGAAGTGGAGGGGTGTTTGAGGTGGAGGAAGATGAAGCAAGTGAAGAGAGGTGGAATGAGGGTGGTGGCGTGGCTGGGAGTGGCGGCACGCGGTGGTTGGCGCGACGGCTGAAGGTGGTGGAGGATGGTGGAAAATGGGGGAGGTAGAAGGAGAGGGAGGCAGGGGAAGTTGAAGGTATGGGAAGGTAGAGGGAGTTCTACTGGATGTTTTGGAGGGTGGAGGAGGCGTTGGTCGCAGTGAGGGTGGCAGCAAGAGGTGGCGCGAGGCGCTGGAGAGGGTTGTTTGGGGTGGTGACTTTGCACGGCTGGGGCGGCACGTGCAGGGCGAGGCAAAGGGTGATGGTGGTCTAGTTTCGTAGAGGAGGGTGCAGGGATGGTATCGGTGGGCAGCGTTTGTTGCGGCGGTCGTTGGAGGTGGCGGAACAAGGGGCTGAATGGGCGGTGGCGAGCGGTTGTAGTTTTCTGAGCTGCGAAAAGGGAGCTCCATTATGGATGCCATGGGGGGTTATTTATAGGCTAATTGAGGGAGGAAATGACAAATGGAGAAGAATACACGCGGGGTAGATGTGGCAGGACCACCGGCCGGTGGTGGCAGGCGGTGCAGTCCTGCCATGGTAGGTTAGGTCGGGGAGGGGGAGAGGAAAAAAAGGAAAGAGATGGGTACGTGGGGAGGGGAGAGATGGGCTTGGTCGGGGTCAAAAAAGAGGAATGAAAATGATAGGGAGGGTAGGGGAGGACGGTCGGCGCTGGGCTAGTGGCTGCCGGCGAAGATCGGGGTTGCAGGTCACGGTTGCAGGTGCGCTGCAGGTCAGGGAAGAAGAAGGGGACGACTGGACCGGTCGGTCCAGGGGGAGAAAAAAAAAAGAAAAGGACCAGCCGGCCTGGGGGGAGGAGAAGGCTGATCTGGGCCGACTGCTGGCTCAATCGGGGGAGAAGTGGGAAAGAAAGAAGAAAGGGAGGAAGAAAGAAAAAGGAAAAGAAAGGAGAGAAAAAAAAAAGGAAAAGTTTAAAGGATAAGATGGTTGGGTTGAGGTATTTGGTATTTATTTATTTATATATTTAAGTTAGATATTTAATTTTAATAATATTTATTTTAGGTATAATAATTAAATTCATTTTTAAAGTAATTAGGCGATAAATTGTCCTTAACTTCCATTTTAATTAGTAAAATGTCCAAAATTTTCTAAATAATTTATTTATTAATTTATCTTTATTTTCCTCAATTAATTTCCTCTTTATTAAATAAAATAATTTATTTTCTTAATTTTCCTAATAAATCATTATTCTACCATAATTCTTAAATTAGAATTTTTGGGGTATTTCAAAATGAAAGGAGTAATTGTTATTTTTTAATACATAAATAATATAATATAAAATAAAATTATAGTACAAAAAGGTATAGTTAATTTATTATTATAAAAAAGTGATGATGATGATATCAATAATAAAGTTTGCATACCTTTTTCCATAGTTTTCTTTTATGTTATATTATTTTTAGTTTGTGTTAATTATCAATATATATATATATATATATATATATATTAAAGAGTTTGATTTTTGGTTTGGATTTTAAGTTTAGATGTATAGCATCATTAATATCCTTCCCTTCCCTGCCTATACATTACTATCCAGATAAAAGATTCTAATAGGCCATTTGTTTTGTTAGATTAGGGACTTGAATATGAAAATTAGATGTTAGATTTTAATATTATCATGTTTATTTGGTGGGAATGGAAATTAGAGGCCTCTATTCCCAACAATCCATTCTCATAGAGGTAGGAGGTTTTTGGAAACTATTAGTAGAGTAATACACCCTCCATTAAGTTAATACACATTCTTTGTTACTATCTTCCCATATTATGTTACTCAATTCTCTATTGCTCACTGCTACATTATATCTAGACTCCGTAACCATAGTTTTTCTTCTAGATTTTCTAGCGCTTATATTCTTCTTCAACCAAGTAAATCATTAATTTATATTGAACTTTTCAATGTGTTTGTGAAATTCTAAATTAATTACTTCGCTTGTAATTACATTCCCACATACAAAATATAGTAATTTTGTTTATTCCCAAGTTTTTCTCATTACATATCAAATATGACTATGAAATTAAATTAAATAATTTTCAATCGGTTAATCTCATTCCCATTGCCATCCTTTAATTCCCAAACTCTCATTCAATAACTTGAGTTGGAATTTATATAAATTTAATATATATATATATATATATATATATATATATATATATATATATATATATATATATAACCTTGAATCTTTAACAATATATCATATAACTCTAAGTTTTGACCACTATGTATCAAATGACCTATTAATTTTGATTGTTCATTCAAGGTTTAACCATTAAAATTTTAAAAATGAGCCAATAAAATGAAAATAATACCCTTTTTATACTTATTATACTTATGAAGTTATATAATAAGTTTGAAAAGTACTAAAAGTTGATAAAAATTATGAATTTAAAATGATAAGAATGTCATTTGTACCAAATGGCCCTCATACTATAATTATCCAATTTTCATGAATACATTAATATGAATAAAGTAATTTTTAACAACTATGATAAAAATGGAATGAAAAAAATACCATTTGCAATAGTTAATCTTAACACTTTAAATTCCAATTTTAAAATGAAAAAATAAATTTGCATCAGATAACTCATTTCTTAAAATTTTAGAGTCGTTTAGTGTAAAGGGTATTTAATAAGTGAATAAAAATAAATACTTAAAGTATCAAAGTTATCTTATGTAAAAGGTAATTTTCCGATTCAACTTTCATCATAGTTGTTGGGCAAGTTTTTTGTTAGCTCAGTTTAATCATGAAATTTGAGTATTCAAAGTACGAAGGTTGTCTTGTAAACTAATTATTAATTTTAGTTTAATATTTTTTTTCTTTTTATTGAAAATTATAAAATTTAACAAGTTTTAATCATTTGTGAAAATATGTCTGATGTTAGAATAATATATATATATATATATATATATATATATATATATATATATATATATATATATATATATATATTTATATAATTTATTTTATAAAAAATGATTTTTTTTACATAAAATAAGAATTTAGAGACATTTCTTTTTCTCTTAGGCATATTAAGGTTTATTTCATATTTTTATTTTTATAAGTTTTAAATGAAGAATTTTTCCTTCCATAAAAATTTAGGGACATGTTAAGTAGTTATCTTAAAAAAAGATTAAAAAATATATGGGTGAGAAATGGAGTGGAAAAAGATAGATTTAATCAAAGGGTATTACTATCATTTCATAGGCTCATTTGAAAGAAAAATAAAATGAATTTAATACAAATGGGGGCAAGATGGTTATTTCATAAATCTTTTATATTTATTTTATAAGGATCGTCATAAAGTTTATGATGAAAATAGATTAATGAATTTCTTGTGCATAATGGTCAAAACTCAAAGCTATTTGATACCTTCGCACTATGGCAAACGTAGAGTATTACAATAATAAAAGTAATCGCAGATAAACATAAATGTCATTTTGGTAGGGTTAGTGTGACAACATACCATCATAGACAGGTCACTAGGAATGCTTCGTCTTAAAAATCCCACCTTTACAATGATAAAAAATCATCAATGAAAAATAACCTATTGTAACGATTATATAATGTCAGACAAATATACCTATCGGCAAGTATACATGTCGCAAATAATATAGGGCAATAAGGCTATTAGATTATCATTACCATAGAGACCAAATAATAACATAAATACTCGAATCACTCTAATCAAACCTGGACAGTCAAAATCAAAAAAAAAATTAACAAATTCTAAACAAAAAATTTTACATCAACTAAATTAAGTTAAGACGGAATCAAACAAAAAATAATAAAGGTAAAATTAATTAATAAAAGCTACCAAGGAATCCTGATCTACTACTATTTAATTATACTGACAAATTAACCAATTGATTGATCTTTTCACTTACTAATTATGTATTAATAGGAATATTTAACTAACACACTCTCTTGAGTTATGTAGTCTTATCACCAATTATTAGTCTCGCTATCTTTGATCAAAGAATTTAAATAAAGACGATGCTTTATGTTCAATTAACTATTTAGCATTCCCTATTGTTGTAAAAATCATATAATTGTTCTCACAATCTATTCAATTTATGTTTATGTTATTTAACCCAAAGTGAAGAACAAACTCTCTCATCTTTTCTTAACTTGTTAAACGTGAATTTTAGATGCTCAATATCATATAATTGTTCTCACAATCTATTTAATTCCTATTTATATTAATTTAACCCAAAGTGGAGAACCAACTCTCTCATCTTTTCTTAACTTGTTAAACGTGAATTTTAGATGCTCAATATATTAAGTAAGCACAATTTAGAATAATAACATAAAATACATAAAGCAATCTATTAATCAAGAAATCAATTAATCTATCAATAAATAACAGGATTTCACCATATCCTTATTAAAAGAAAATTAGAATATATAATTAATTAAAAAATAAAAATAATTAAATTAAATAAAGAATCTAAATTATATATAAAATTTTGAATCTGGAAAATATTTGAATATAAAATTATGGCATTTCATATTCAAAGTTAGAACCAAAAAATAATAATGTACCCGTGGCAAGCAATAATATTGTCTAGTACCGTGTACCGTCAGCACCGATCACCTTATGTCATCATCTTCTCTATTTCTTTCCTTAGCCTTATTACCTTACTACTTCTGTGTCTCTTTTCTTTTGTTCTTTGGCCTTCATGCCCTTTATTTCTTTTAACTGTGCCACCTCCCTTCTACTTCTTTTTTTCCTCCTTCTCTTTTTTTTTATTTCTCGGCCTTTGTGCTTTTCTTTATGCTAATTTTCTTTTCTTCTACCCATTTGTATGCATGTACCAGGCTTCTTCTTCTTCTTTTTCCATTTTTTTCTTTGAAAAGTGACATCACACTTGTGGCATCTTTATTTTTTTTCTTTCTTTGCTTATTTTTATTTTATTTTCTTTTCTTTTTTATTTTTTTATCTTCATTTTTTTATTTTCATTTCTTGATTTATTATTTCATACATCGATTGATACCTACATAATAAATATATTAAAATCAAATTTAAACTATAAATTAATTAAATACATGAGATTATCATAAATTAAGCAAAAAATTAAATATAATATAAATAACCTCACATATTATTACATAAACGACCAGAAGCTTAAAGTAAAAGAGTATAAAATAGCAAAAAATATGTGTTCATCAACACCCACACACTTAGCTTGTTACTTGTTCTCAAGTAAGACATAAATCTAAATAATAATAAAAATAAAATAAATTTGACTAGTCACTTTTGTAGGTTTTACGATTGTCCTTAACATGTGTAACAAGCCCTTTAAACCCCTAGGTCACTCTTAGAGGATAAGTAAGTTCTCATGAAATGTTCACATATGATATACCCACAAAATAAAACACTAAACCCATAAAAATGGCACACACATTTCTAATACCCTTAAATAATATTATCTCATAATCTTCTACTTTCATAACACCAAGATTAGCACTCAACCAAGATTTAGCATAGAAAATTTTAAAGGGTTGATTTCAACATATGGTTCGCACATAAACATGATAGATATGAAAAGAACAGTATTAATAAATGTGAATCTAAACACGCCTTAGTCACATCAAGATTCATCCTCACAAATTTATACCCTATTATTTTTATATTTCTCTCATATTCATGGCTATATATATATATATATATATATATATATATATATATATATATAAACACACTCAGATATGTGTGATAAGATGATAAAAATAACAACCCACATATATCAACAAAGAAAGCTCATATTTTGTAAATAAAAACCTTACGAAAGATATCAAATGCCTATCAAATGGACCTAACCATATGCTTAGTCCATGTGATTAATCTCCAACAAATCAAGGTCTCTTGTCTCAAGAATCAAATAGGAATTTATAAGGGTTGTAATAGGGCTAGGTTTAAGTGTTTAAATGGGGCTAGGTTTAAGGGTTTGATAAAGAAAAGGGAAATAAGGATTCAATAAAATGTCCTAAAACCTAGTAGAATCATGTTGATACAAAGACTCTTCTTATAAATTCGAACTTATCAAGGTATTTTTCTCATTACATAACATAACATTACATAAGCCAAATATCTTCATGTTAGGCCTTCACATCATTTTCACCACTTGTTCTCAAAATAAAATAGAATAAAAGGGATGAGTTAATCATTTTTATTTTTATTTTTTTCTTTTTTTATATCCCAAATTGTTTTAATCTCCCACACTTACTCTTTGAGATGATATTTAACACATTCTTTATGTAAATCCTTGAATCACATATATAAATCTCATAAAAAAAATTCTACTAGTTTTTAGAACAAGGGTAGAGATGTGTTTTAGGTTTGATTAGGAAAAATGTTGGTGTTAAAAGAAATAAATGCCAATGTAAAAGGCTCAAAGGGGTTAAATAATGGGTGCACATCTCATGTACAAAAAAAATAGGATAGAAAGCTATCTGGCTGTGTAGCGGTAAATTCTAAGGTGCCTTTATCAGTTTCTCAACAAGAGTGGTTATGACTAAAAAGATTAAATTAGTATATGAACAACTTCTAGTAATCTCTATTGTTCATTATAAGAGCTACAGAAAGTAATTTTATCAAAATAAATTAGTGCATATGAGGTTTACAAAGGAAAATAAAGCTAATAAAATATAGATTATTTTATGTGAAATGCTTAAAAGAGAATGTATATATGCCTCAAAACCTCACTACGGGTTATGATGTATCTCAACGTGCCATGTTGATTGTTAGAAAAGCATATATGTTCCCACTCCATTCACATTCAATCATACAGATATGTGTTCCCTACATAAAAATTAACACACACACACACACACACACACACAAAAAGGAATTCTTCGCTCGACTTTATCTCAATTTTGTGATACACTTTTATCATGATTTCAAAGATATGTTCATCAGTAACTATTTTAGGGCTCATAAGACTAACAAAACAAAAAACACTCACAATAACATGAACCATGCAAAACACTCAATAAAAATAAAAAATATAATATAATAATAAATAAATAAAGAACATAGCATATTAATGAAGCACAAAAATGAACCAAAACTCCCCCACACTTATCATGGACATTGTCCTCAATGGAAAATCAATCCACACAATAGAGGGACAGGTAATTCAGTATAAGTGAGAGCATACCTTAGGTACTTGAAAGGTGATGACATTATCGTAAAAATACCATGGGAGAAGTATGTGTTTCTAGGCCAACATGACCCACGTCATGAAATACACCCCCACTACATGTTACCTCACAAGTGCTCCATTCATGTTACCTTCTAGCTTTAAAGTTTGTATGCCTTATGCCTTATAATTCCTTCATAATACATTAAGTTGTTATGCATCTATAAAAAAAAGGAAAAAATTAAACAAAATAAAAAAATAATTAAAGTAAACATAAACTGAATTAAACACTCACTTGGATTGCCTCCCAAGAAGCACTTATTTATAGTAAATTTGATTGAATCTATTCTCATTCACTTAGGATTATTTAAGTGTATAATATTTTTTAGGCTCTCAACCTCTCCGCCTTCATAAACATTCAATCGGTATTTATTTACCTTAAATGTTCTTTTTCCTAGACTACTTATCTCTATTACTCTGGATAGGAAAATGTGTGTAGCTGTGAATGGTCCAAACCAACATAAAAGTAGCTTTCTAGGAAATAATCGAAAGAAGTAATTAAAAATGAGAACTTTAGCCCTTTTTCAACTCTCTTTTTGCAATTATTTGATCATGCATCCTCTTTGTGCACTCCTTATAGATTACAACATTTTCATATGCGCCTAATTGAAATTCAACTAGCTCATTTAATTGTAAGATTATCCTTTCAACTTTAGCTTGCACATCCATGTTAAGAAAATGAGTAGCCCAAAAAGCTTTATACTCAAGTTCTGTAGGAAGGTAACATGACTTTTTGAAAACAAATTTATATGGACCAATCTTTCCTAGAAGTATTAACCATTTTTTCTAATATACTTTTAATTTCTTAGTTTGAAACTTCTACTTTTCTACTAGTTTGTGGGTGATACAGAAATTCAACGTTATGCATAACTCTACTTACCCAAGATAGTATCAAATACTCTATTGTAGAAATGAGAACCCCCGTCACTTAAAATAGTCCTTAGATTTCTATATCTCGTAAAAATATTCTTTTTCAAGATGACAAATTTTACATCATTAGAGGGAGTTGGGATAGACTCCACCTACTTTGATACATAATTGACTACAACAATAATATATTCATTATGCATAGATTTAAGGAATGGTCTCATAAATTTAATACCCCAAACATCAAACAATTTAACAACTGAAATATTTATAAGGGATATTTTCAAGAAATATTTCCAACCCTTTGGTATTTTTGAGCTTGTGACTCGTATTTGGTGTGTAGAATAGCTTGGATTGTTGTGTGAAGTATTTTAGAGGAATTTGGAGTAGAACTGTGAGCTATTCTGGAAAGATATGAATATTTTACCTTGAGGAAATTAGAATTTGGAAATGTGTTGAACATGAAAGTTGCATATCTTTTTGTTATCTTTCCAACACATCAATAATCAGCTTGATCAAAGGTCAAATAAAGAAGTTGTGGCTGAAATACTAAAGACTGTTAAAGTTGGAAAGAAACACGGGGGGCCAGTGTTTGTGAAACACGATCCATGTTTTTTCATTGGAAAAATGTGTTCTATTTCTGTGAGAGGACGAGAGACATAAAATAAACACGGGGGGTACCATGTTTATTAACACGATCCATGTTTTTTGGGTTTTTTGCTCCGCCTCGATTTTCGCTAATGACAGTTTCGTATAGTATGAATACCATACGATTAGAACCCTAATCAGAGTGTGAATGCTGTCTTCTTCTTCTATTGAGTTCTCTTGTAATTCCTTGATGAATTGAGTGATTTATGTGAGAATTTCTTTGATTCTTTGTAATCACAATTACTTCACATCAATAAGATCATCTGTTTCCCCAATCTGTGTTATTGAGTATTCTTCTCTTCTCAATTCTTGTGTGTTCTAATTGATTCTAATTAGATCTTATTTTTCCGAATTGGTATTGATCCACAACAAATTGGTATCAAAGTGTAGGGTTTATATTTGGGATTTCTACAAGATTTGATATAGAGAAGTTTGATTGGTATGTGATCTTCGGCTTATGGAAGTTGAAGATGAAGGCGATCCTAATTCAGAATGGATTGGAGAAGGCATTACTCGGGATATCAAAGAAGCCCAATTCGATGATAGATGAGAAATTCGAGGATATAGATCAAAATTCCCTTTCCACCATTCAGTTGTGTTTGTCTAATGAGGTCTTACGCGATGTGGCTAAAGAAACAACAACATCATCCCTATGGCTCAAGCTGGAGTCTCTATACATGACGAAGTCGGTGACGAATCGTTTGTTATTGAAGAGCAAGTTGCATGAGTTAAAATTAGGTAAGGGACAATCCCTAAAATCTCATCTTGATGAATTTGACTCTATAATTATGGATCTGAGGAATATAGATGTTAAATTGGAGGATGAAGATCTTGCTATTACATTGTTGTGTTCTTTGCTTGTTGATTACAAACATTTTTGTGAGACCATACGGTATAAAAAGGATGATGAGTTGGTTCTTGATGATGTCAAGACTGCCCTACTATAACAGGAACTGATTGAGAATTAGTAAATTGGAGGTAGTTCTTGTAACACCCCCAAAATTCACTACTAAAAAATTTCGTTAATTAAAAGGAAATTAGCGGAAGCAAATTAATAAAACGTGAACTTTGGGAGTATTACTGCCACACTTAGTACCAAACCAGTTCACTCATACCATTCCGGTACCAAGTGCTAAGGCTAAGAAAAATGAAATACAACTTGAAAGAAATTCAACATACATAAATCAGAGTAGTGCATCAATCGTTTACAAGAATAATATCAACCAAGGATGGTTACTTAAATAGCATTAGCATTAAAACTAGGAGTTTAAACGAGAAAGAGAAAACCCTAACGATACCGGATAACTCCTTACTCTCTTTCCCGTAGCCCAATTGAGTAGCACCCGAAAAGACCTGCAAGGGCACTGCCCATTGAATAGGTAGGGGCCCCACAAAGGGAATCCCTTTAGTACTACGGTACTGAGTAACCCTTTAATACCACACTTAAAGACATGCCTGCAATGCAATACATAGTGTAACTATATACATATGTAATAAGAGGTGCACACATAACAATCACATATATAACAAGTTATAAGTCACGATCGATACCTCTGGGCCTTAAGCCATGTCATAGTGTAGAACCAATACATTCGGGCCTTAAGCCATTATTCCATCATCATTAAATCAGTCTCATATTTTATATCCATGTGAGTGCGAGAACCCCACTATTATAGCCGGTGGACCGAAAAGTATACACTCAGGGCAGAACGCTCCTAACCACTATTATTTGCTGGTAGATCGGTCTCCAGGGCAAGACGCTCCTGGCCACTATTATTTATCGGTGGACCGGTCTGGCCCCGACTCACATGGTGTTCCACTTTAAGTGATTAGTATTTTTCCATAACTTTATTCACATACATAACTGGTTTTATTAAGCTCGGGACCCCCACTATTATTGCTGGTGGACCAGAATATATATATATATATATATATATATATATATATATATATATCATCCAGGGCACAACGCTCCTGGGCCACTATTATATCCGGTGGACTGGTACTCAATATCACTTGCTAGGGCAACACGCTCCTGGGCCACTATTATAACCGGTGGATCGGTACTCATTATCATAAATCATCTGGGCCCGGCTCATAAATCGTTCACTTTTGTAATTAGTGTTTTTCCTTTCTTTAATCAGCACAACAATCATATTTATTTGCCTCGGATGAGAGATCAATAACCCGGGACACAAAGGTACACCGGTCGTACCGGTGCATATAAGCTACTCAGTACCCTTCAACCACGAACCCAAGGACGCAAAGGTACCTTGGTCGTACTGGTGCATAAAGCTACTCAGTACCCTACCGACAAGGACACCTAATCCATAAGTATGCATACCCCCTAACTAGGTCCGTAGAGCTAGAAAGAGTAAGATATAGGGCCTGGCTGGGGCACAAAGGCACACCAGCAAATACCAGAATAATCGTGGACTAAACCACGTCCTTAGGGTAGCGACCCCTAAGGAGTCACCATTCCCGATCTTGAGGTCTTTCACTTTAAGTAATAGTGTCTTAATTAAAGTGATCACGAAAAGCACAATAATCAGATACTTATTCACTTTTAATCGTTCTGATATCATTAGTAATTTCTTATTCAGATGATTATCCAAGATAATACGGAGAAATCATTAAGGCCATACTAATTATCAAATACTCTTACTTGGCTAATCAATATTATTTAAATCATTCTATGAAAATCCACAGTCACAACGACATGTTAGATACAAATTACTTATTTACCCCTTACTTATATAATTGCTAAGGCATCCCTTCCTTACTTGATAAATTACCATATTACCCTTAAGGTTGCATAATTACCAAATTACTCCTTCCTCGGTTTATGTTACTAAGTTATCTCCTACGCTTTTTAGATCACCATTCACCCTTCATAATTATTAACCTTAACATATTTCCCTTTTTGCACTACCACGGAAAGGGGTTTTAATAACGGTTATTTTATAGTTTTAATAACGGTTTTCAACCGTTATTGAATCGCCCGTTATTAAATCTTTAATAACGGTTCATAACCGTCATGAAAAATACACAAAAACCCGCGAATATGTGCGTAAACTTCAGATTTAATAACGGTTTTTACTTAAAAACCGTTATTAAAACCGAAGGTTTAATAACGGTTCTTAAACAAAACCGTTATTAAAACTGAAGGTTTAATAACGGTTCTTAAACAAAACCGTTATTAAAACCTAAGTTTTAATAACAGTTCTATGAGAAACCGTTATTAAAGCATAGGTTTTAATAACGGTTTTGTTTAAGAACCGTTATTAAAACTTAGGTCTCGGCCCCCATTAAATAACTATAATATTAAATAAATAATTATACTAATAATAATAATATTAATAATAATAGTAAACATGTAATAATTACCAAATCTGCAATCACACCATAATTTCAATCAATCTATAATTGGTATATATGCATGTCTCAATACACCAACTATACTTAGGAATAAAAATTAGTGGGCATACCACAACTTGGTAGCTCTACACCCCAAAGTAAAGAGTTCACAGATCTAGGTTGGAAGACCGAAATACAAACCTAAAAATGCATGTAGAACATATAGATCGCTACCTAATACCGAGTGAATGAGTGCACGTGCTTGGCCCATTGGTCTCTAACTTCATCAACATTATATTGCTCGTCTTCTTCACTTGAACCCTTAAAAACTTCAATTTCATCATCATCATCATCTAAGTTCCTTTGTCTCGAAGATCTTCAATTTTGGAGGTACCTAAAGCTCTTATCTTATCCATAATTACAATAGAGGATAAAGAGATAAACAATAACTGAAAACATGTATTACCCTACATACAAAGGTAGGCAACATGTATTACCACTTTAATCAAGAGGTTATATAACACCATCATACCCTAGAATATGAAAAAGGTTTTCATGATAGTCTAAATTAAAGATTCAATTTGTAAAAAAAGGCCCTAAAAATATACCCTCACTTGTATGTAACAAAAAAACCTCAATTTAGAGGCCAAAATGGCCTTTTTTGGGCTCCGATGTTGCCCAAACCGGCTTTTCCGCTTTGCCACATTGTAGATCTCGAAAAAATACCCAAAATAGCCTCCTAGATCACCTAAATCCGAGGTCCCATGAAAAAGTTATGACCCTCCAAAGTTTACAGTTAAATCTAGCTCTAAATAACCTCAATAATGTCTTCTCTTTTGTTTGTTATGGTTGTAGCTCTAAATAATGTTGAATCTATATTCTCCATACAAACAAATACAACAATAATATGTAAAGTTCTCGGCCAACACATGCATTTGTTAATATATAACAATAACGCAACAAATTCAACAACAAACAACAAAATTTTCAGCCAACACATTCAACAACACATTTTCGAACGAAACCCTGGCGACATGCATTTATATAAGTAGATAAAAAGTTACGAGAGGAAGAACAAACACATACATAAAGTGAGGTAGCTACAAACACGACGGTGAGAATGTTGAGAGAGGCAAGGGCTTCAAACACGACGGAGGATGAAGGTGCAAGCTAGCTTCGGAACAATAGCAGAGGCGTGGTGGAGAGTCGGCGGTGCGAGGGTTTCCTTTACTTGAGAGGAGCCTGGTGGTGCGAGTTGGTGGTGCACGGTGTGGCGGTGCGAGGGTTTGCAAGGAGAAGGAAGGAGAGAAAGAGAACGAAAGTGCAGAGAGTCTGAAAACTTTGGCACGAAACAGAACCGAGCGAAATAAAAGTTTGATTTTGGGGTTTTAATAACGGTTCCTGAGAGAACCGTTATTAAAACATCTTTTAATGACGGTTCTTCCAGGAACCGTCATTAAAAGCTTCTGACTTTTGAAAACGGTTCTAATATGAACCGTTATTAAATCCTCTTTTAATAACGGTTTATATAAAACCGTTATTAAAACATCCGTCCAAATTTTAACGTTGCCCTTTTAATAACAGTTTTTAACTAGAACCGTTATCAAAACTTCCCGCCGATTAATTTTCACGCGTTTGACAACGGTTTTCGAACTACCGTTATTAATGTCCCATTATTATTTTCCGTGTTTGTAGTAGTGTTGGTTGGTTAAATTACCAAATTGCCCTTCTCCTTTGTTATAATTACTAAATTGTCCTTGAGTTGGATAAATTACCAAATTACCCTCCTTCATTATCATAGTCACCATTTTACCCCTTTAGTTGGTTAAACAATTACTAATTTACCCTTTAGTCGGCTAATTACCAAATTGCCCCTTTAGCTAGATAAATTACTAAATTGCCCTTCTCCTTTACCGTAATTACCATTCTACCCTTCTCAATTATTATAATTATCATAAATCCCAAATTACCCTTCTTCATAATTTCAATTATTAATTTACCCTCCTTCATAATTATAATTCCCGATTTACCCTTCTCCATATTTATAATTATTAATTTACCCTTTTCTCCAAAAATTACCATAATACCCCTTTACTTATAAAATTATCATTTTGCCATTTAATCATAAAATTACCATATTATTCTTTTACCTCAAAAATTACCATAATACCCTTCTTTCTCACAACTTACAATTTTATCCATTTACTTATAAAATTATCATTCCACCCATTTCTTTTGAAATTACCAAATTACCCTTTTACTTATAAAATTACTGTTTTGCCCCTTTTCTTTTAGAATTTCCATAATGCCATTTTACTTACAAAAATCACCTTTTTACCCCTTTTACTCCAAAATTCCCAAAATACCCCTTTCACTTATACAATTTCCACTTAACCCCTTTATTACACAACTTTTATGAATTTACCACCACTACATAAAATAATGATATTAGTACTTCATTCTTATCATCTAAGTCCACCAACTTGTCATTATTCAACATAATACTCATTAGCAACTACATATATTAGATCACATACTTCACAAGCATATCATTAAAATACCCTTAGACAATAATATTATTCATGCATTAGCAACATAATACATCATAGAAAAGCATTTAACAATAATCAAACTCCTTCCTTAATTATCATACCTACACATGGCACAAAGGCTATCATACTTTTCCTTTTCTATCAATCAATATAAACAACCATCTATATATCATGCTAGGCACACAAAACATGCATAAAATCATGCTAAAATCCTTAATGTGCTAGCATACGTTTTTCCATGTATTTAAGTGAGGATTAACGATTACCTTAATCCCGCAAAAACTCAAACCTTACCGGTATCCCGGTTAAGGATTCAAGGCTTACATAGCAACTCAATACATAAAAATAATATCAATAATTATTAGGTTAGAAGTAAGAAATTAAAAGGATAAAACTTTATAAAAATTTATTTAATAATAAAATACTTTAATTAATTATTAATATACCTCAAAATTTATCCAAATAAATTTCAAAATGAAGAGGGGAGCTCACACTACATGAACAGCGTGAGTCTCATGCAAAAATGAGAGGAGCAGGGTTCAAAGGGGGGTGAGATAGGCAAAATTAGTTATTTTCAGGTTGGGGTCTTTGGGCTAGAAAAGTGGGTAGATGGGGGAGGTTTCAAGGCAAGGGAATGGTGCAGGAGTGAAGAGGGGGTGTAGGTGATGGCTAAGGGTGGTTTCACGGCGGCATAGGGCGGCGGAGACGGCGGTGGCGAGGCGGCAAAGTTGGTTTCCGAGGTGGAGTGGCTGAGAAGGAAGGAAAAGAGGAGGGAAAAATGAAGGGGTTCAAGGACTGGTTTCGGGAAAGTAAGGTATGGGGGTGGTAGAGGGAGTTGCAAGGTGTCGAACAGTGGGTTGGGTGGCGGCAGAGGTGGCCGGAAGGCGGCGGAAGGGGTGGTTGCAGAAGGCTTGGCGGTAAGGGGGAAAATGGGGAGAAAAAGGAAGAGTTGGAGAAGGGAGGAAGTGCAGGGGCTCGAAGGTGGCTTGGGGGTCTCATGGTGGCGTAGGGTGGTAGTAGGTGGTGGCAGAAGGTGGCGCAGGGGCTGGGTGTGGTGGTGCAAGCGGCGGTGGGCGGCGGTGATAAAAAACCGAGGAAAAGAAGGGGAGGAGGAGAAAGGGAGAGAAGAGGATCGGGGAAAGGAGAAGAGGATCGAAAAATGTGGGAAATGAAGGCCGGAGAGATGAAGAAAAAGAAGAGGGAGAAGAGAGGGGCAGTGGCTGGTCGGTGAGAGGACGAAGGGTGGCAGGTGGTGGTTGGTTGGCAGAGGAAAGAGAGGGAAGAAGAAGGAAAGGGAGAGGCATGTGAGCTGTGGTCCAGGGGTTGGTTTGGCTCGAAAAAGGAAGGAAAATGACAGGGGAAGAGAGAGAGGGAGAGGGAGGTAGGTGGCGGAAGTTACAGGCATGCTCGACCATGGTAGAGGCGATGCTGGGCGGGCGTGGGAGAAGAAGAGAGGAGAAGAAGGGCTGGCGGGCGGCTGGACCGGCGCAGGAAAGAAGGGAGTCGGTCGATTCAGGGGGAAAATAAAGGGGCTGTGACGCACGAGTGTGTTGGACGGGGCGCGAGGAGGAGAAGGGAAATGGGCTTGGCCCAAGCGCGTAGGGGAGGGGCTGGTCAGGCCGGGCGGCCCAAGGGAGGGGGAAAAAGGGAAAAAGAAGAGAAGAAAAGGAAAAGGGGGGGAAGGGTAAAATAGATAATGGAAAAATAGGGAAAATAAGGTAAATAAATTTATGAAATCATAAAATGTAATATTCTTGATAAATTATTTAATTTAATAATTTAATTCATTATAATCTAATATATTAGTTTAAAAAGGATAAAGTTAGTAAAATATTCGTTTGGTAATTTATTTAAACAAAATAATATGATAAATAGCAAAATATTTATTTTTAATTTATTAAATACTCTTATCCGAATTTACATACTCTAAAATCCATAAAATAATTAAAATAAATAATTTTGAAAGCAAATTTTATTTCAAATAAAGGTTATTTATTAAAATATAGGTTTTTGAAATTTTTGGGGGATTACAATTCTAGTGACTCACATAGTGAGGGACTTGTAGCTAGGGGCAGAACTTAGGAATGGGGTTCTGGTGATAAAAATAAGAAGTATAGGTCAAAGTCGAGGAATAATAGATCCAAGAATGTCATGTGCTATGGATGTCACAAGAAGGGTCATATCAAGAAGTTTTATCCTAATAGGATATCTGGAGATAAACCTGGTGAATCATTTGGCACAAAGTATGATGCTGCTATAGCTCTATATGATAGTGATGGTGATGTGTTGACTATCACTGATAGTCAGACCAATATTATGGACAGGTGGATCTTGGACTATGGATGCTCTTACCATATTTGTCCCAATAGGAACTGGTTCCAGACTTACGAGATGACTTGAGGTGGAGTAGTTCTGATGGGTAATGATGCTGCATGGAAAGTTGCTGGGATTGGGATAGTGAAGGTGAAGATGAATGATGGTGTGGTCAAAACACTGTCTAATGTTTGATATGTCCCTGAGATGACCAAGAACTTGATTTCATTGCGTTATTTGGATTGTAATGGATATCGTTGTGTGATCGAGGATGGAACGATGAAGATTACTAGAGGGGCTCTTGTTGCAATGAAAGGCAAGAGGATCGAGACACTGTATGAGCTTATTGGTTCCACTATGGAGGGAGCAGCTGCGGTAACATCATCAAGCATGTCTGACTCGGATATTACTAGACTTTGGCACATGTGAGTTGGACACTTGAGTGTCAAAGGCTTGACTGAACTCTCCAAGAGAGGGTTGTTGGATGGGAAGAGTACAGGTACTATGGATTTCTATGAGCACTGTGTGTTTGGCAAGCAGAAACGGGTTAGTTTTTCAAAGGCTACACATAGTACAAAGGAGCCTCTGGATTATGTTCACTCTTATTTGTGGGGTCCTGTAAGGGTGGTTTGCGATACCTACTGACATTTATTGATGACTTCTCTAGGAAGGTATGGACTTATTTTATTAAAAATAAGAGTGATGTCTTTGAATTTTTCAATCGTTGCAAGACTTTACTAGAGAAGCAGACTAGGAGACAAGTGAGGTGTCTCAAGACAGATAATGGCCTTGAGTTTGTGGAGCGTAGTTTCACTAAGTACTATGAGGACCATGGTATTGCTAGGCATCATACTTGTGTTGGGAGACCACGGTAGAATGGGGTTGCTGAGAGGATGAATAGGACCCTATTAGAGAAGGCTCGATGTCTGTTGTCATAAGCTAGATTAGGTAAGGAGTTTTGGGCTGAGGCAGTTCACATGGCGGCATTTTTGGTGAACAGGTCACCCAATCGTTCCATTAATTTGAAGACACCTGAGGAGGTATGGTCTGGCAAACCAGCTGATTATTCTAATTTGCATGTTTTTGGATGTCCTACATATGCTTATGTGAATGATGGGAAGCTCAAGCCTAGAGCTAATAAGTGCATCTTTCTTGGCTATACATCCGGTGTGAAGGGGTACAAGGTATGGGACCCAGTTGCATCCAAGTTTTTAACTAGCAGGGATGTTACCTTCAATGAGTCTGTATTCCTCCAAAAGTCTGAGTCTTCTTCTGATAGATTGTCTGAAGAGGTGGAGTAGAAGAATCTGTATGGTGTTACGAATAAGGTGGAGGTAGAGGTTGATTTGGATCGGTTAGACTCTTCTAGTATGAGACCCACTATTCCTGAAGTAGGTGGATCCAAGCAGTAGGTGGAGCAAAGGGGTGTTGCTCCCAGTAGACCACAGAGGGTTGTGAAGCCTCCTGTAAGGTATGGCTTTGAGGAGTTAGCAGGTTATACTTTGGCTAGTGTTGATACTGTAGTTGGTGTATAGGAGTCAGTGTCATACTCAGATGCCATTATTAGTGCTGATTCTGCTCAATAGTGCTACTATGGAGGAGGAGATGCAATCTCTATGGATGAATTAGACATGGGAACTTGTGAAGGCACCCAGGAAGAAGAAAATAGTTGATTGCAAGTGGGTGTACAAGTTTAAACAGGGAATTCCAGGTGTTGAGGGACTGAGGTATAAGGCTTGTTTAGTTGCACGCGGGTTTAGTCAGATACCTGGTGTAGACTATAACGAGGTATTTTCCCATGTTGTCAGGCATACTTCTATTCATACTTTGCTTGTGCTTGTGGCTATGCATGATATGGATTTAGAGCAATTGGATGTTAAAACAACTTTTCTGCATGGTAAGCTCAAGGAGGAGATCTATATACACCAACCAGATGGCTTTGTTGTTGAAGGCAAGCAGGATCATGTGTGTTTATTGAAGAAGTCACAATATGGTCTAAAGCAGTCGCCTAGACAATAGTATAAGAGGTTTGATCAGTTTATGATTGAGCATGGGTTCTCCAAGAGTGATTGCAATGGATGTGTATACTTGAACCAGGTTGGTGATGGTTCTCTAGTGTATCTTTTGTTGTATGTCGATGAAATGCTTGTTGCAGCAAAAGATCTGTCTTAAGTTAACAAGGTAAAAACAATGTTGAAGACTGAGTTTGAGATGAAGGATATAGGAGATTCAAAGAAGATCCTTGGCATGGAGATCATACGAGACCGCGGACAGAAGCGTCTTTACTTGTCACAAGAGCAGTATGTGAACAAGGTGTTAGAGAGGTTTCATATGATTGATGCTAAGCCGGTTAGTACTCCCTTAGCTACTCACTTCAAATTGTCTACTTTGAATTGCCCCAAATCTAAAGATGAGGAGGATTTTATGGTCGTAGTTCCCTACTCTAATGTTGTGGGATGCATGATGTATGCTATGGTTTGTACCAGGCCGGATATTGCTCAAGCTGTGAATGTTGTGAGTAGATATATGGCAAATTCTGGGAAGGCTCATTGGTAAATGGTAAAGTGGATTCTGAGGTACTTAAATGGTACTGCATCATCTTGTTTGGAGTATAGGAGGTCGACTGATGCGTTGACAGAGTTCTTTGACTCTGATTATGGTGGAGATCTTGATAATAGGAGATCCACTAGAGGATATGTGTTTTGTCTTGGTGGTTTGGCAATTAGCTGGAAGTCATCTTTGCAAGTTGTGACTGTGTTTTCCCCTACTGAGGCTAAGTATATGGCTATGACTAAGGCTTTTCAAGAAGCTTCGTGGCTTGATGGTTTAGTTTGTGAGCTTGGATTTGGTCATGGTGCTCCCATTGTGCGTAGCGATAGTCAAAGTGCTATTTATTTGGCAAAGAATCAGAATTATTTCCATCGTCGGACAAAGCACATTGATATCAGGTACCACTTCATCCAAGGTACTATTGCTGCAGGCAAGGTTGTGTTGGAGAAGGTGGCTACTACTGAGAATCCAGCGGATATGCTAACAAAGCCATTAACGATGAGTAAGTTCGAGTATTGCTCGGACTTGGTTGGTGTTTTTGTACCATGAGGGCCTTTTGGGGACCAGGGATTTTTACAGATGGTATTTTGTGTTCCTAGTGCTAGCTACTTTAAATACGTCATCAAGGTGGAGAATTGTGAGCTTGTGACTCGTATTTGGTGTGTAGAATAGCTTGGATTGGTGTGTGAAGTGTTTTAGAGGAATTTGGAGTAGAACTATGAGCTATTCTGGAAAGATATGAATATTTTATCTTGATTAAATTAGAATTTGGAAATTTACTAAACATGAAAAGTGTAGATCTTTTTGTTAGCTTTCCAACGCATCAAGAATTAGCTTGATCGGAGGTCAGATGAAGAAGTTGTGGCTGAAATACTAAAGAGTGTTAAAGTTGGCACGAAACACAGGGGCCCGTGTTTATGAAACACGATCCGTGTTTTTTCATCAGGAAAATGTGTTCTGTTCCCGTGAGAGGCCGAGAGACAGAAAATAAAGACGGGGGTACCATATTTATTAACATGGTCCATATTTTTTGGGTTTTCGCTCCGCCTCGGTTTTCGCTAATGACAGTTTCGTATAGTATAAATACCATGTGATTAGAACCCTAATCGAAGTGCGAACGCCATCTTCTTCTTCTATCGAGTTCTCTTGTAATTCCTTGATGAATTGAGTGATTTATGTTAGAATTTCTTTAATTCTTTGTAATCACAATTACTTCACATCAATAAGATCATCTGTTTTCCCAATCTGTGTTCTTGAGTGTTATTCTCTTCTCAATTCTTGTGTGTTCTAATTGATTCTAATTAGATCTTATTTTTCCGAATTGGTATCAATCCACAATAATATCTATCATAGGACTTAGTGAAAGAATAAGTATCATTAAATAATGTAGGCTAATAAAAACTGCATTGTATAACTTTAGCTATAATTTTGGTAAGTCTTACATGACCACCGAATTCTTTACTATGACAATTAGATAAAATAAAATGAAAATCATGTTCAAGAATTATATGCTTATTATTTAATCAGAAGGTATTCTATAAAGATAAGAATCATCCCAAAAATAATATCTCAAATCACGCAAAAATGTCTTCCTTTGATGATATGCCAAGTCATTAGATAGAATTTCACTTAAAAAGGTAATTTGCAATGCATACCAAGGATGATTTGTAATTGTATAGAGCATATCATCAAAGAATATGCCATGAATAGGCTAACCATCCTTAGTTATCTCATATGATTATGGTAAATGGGAGATGTGAACCACTACATTATTTTTGTTTACCTTCTTATCCCTTATTTCCAAGTCAATTTCTTATAGCAATAGAATCCATAAAATGATTATAGGCTTAGCATCTTGCTTAACAAAAATATGTCTCAAAGTAGCATGGTCAATATAAATAATGATTTTATTACATAACAAGTAACGGAGAAACTTATCAAAATAAAAGACAACGACCAGTAACTCTTTTAAATAGTATCATATTTATTTTGTGAAGAATTCAAAGTTTTGCTAGCATTATAAATGGTATGGAAAATGTTATCCCTACATTATCCCAAAACTACTCCTAAATCCACATCTCCACCATCACACATGAATTCAAAAGGAAGATTCCAATCTAGAGAAACAATAATAGGAGCATTCACAAGTTTTTCCTTAAGATTATTATAAGCCTTTAAACACATATCAGAGAATTTAAATGTTAAATATTTAGCCAATAGCGCACATAAAGGTTTTGAAAATTTTAAAAAGTCCTTAATGAACCATATATAGAAACCACTATGACCAAGAACACTACAAATGTTCTTAACACATTTTGGTGGACATAATTTTTCAATAATTTTAATTTTTGCTTTTTCTACCTCTATCCCCTTACATAAGATCATTTTTCCTAACACAATCTCTTCTCGCAAAATCAGATGACATTTTTCCTAATTTAAAATAAGATTTGTATCCTCACAACATCTTAGCATAATCTCAAGGTTATCAAAACATTCATCAAAAGATGAGCCAAACATTGAAAAATCAACCATGTCATGAAATATGGCCATCATGCATATTTACAAAGTAGTAGGAGCATTACGAAGGATAAAAGGCATCCAATTATATGCTTAAGTTCCATAAGGACAAGTAAAAGTGGTATTTTCTTGGTCCTTAAGAAATATGGAGATTTACATATAACCAAAACAGCCATCTAGAAAGTAGTAATATTCATATCCTGCTAAACGCTCAAGTATTTGGTCAATAAAGGGAATAGAAAAATGATCTTTTCTTGTGGCATAATTTCATTTTCTAAAATTAATACAAACACACCATCCCATAATAGTTCTAGCAGGTATCAACTCATTATTATCATTATTAACCATGATAATTCCACCTTTTTTAGGAACTACTTGAACAAGAAGAACCCAAGGGCTATCAGAGATGAAGCAGATCAAGCTTGCATCAAATAGCTTAATTACCTCTTTCCTCGGCACTTCTTACATTATTTAGTAATCTTTGAGGTTGTATCACCTTCTTATTTTTATCTTCCATGAGGATTTTTTTTTGCATGCATGTGGAAGGACTAATCCCTTTAATGTCAGTTATGATCCATCTAAAGGCCTTCTTTCTCTCCCTAAGCATTCTCATGAAGTTTTCTTCCTATAGCTCAATTAACAATGAAGAAATAATAATAGGAATAGTATCATTATGACCAAGAAAAATATTTTTTAAGTGTTTAGGAAGTTACTAGAGTTCTAAAGTTGGTGGCTCTTTAATAGATGGTCTCTAGTCCTTATAAAGGGAATAATTTGTTTCTCTCATAAGGTGGATGAGTACTTACATATTAAACAACATATTTAACCCCTTCTCCTTCTTCATTCACTTGGGATTGTACCAAGCACCTCTCTTAAGGATCATGTATGACGCTTGAAAATAATTAATCACTTCATCCAATACATTAATGATATAGCAAGTTTCATCCTTAGAAGGGTATTTCATGCTTTTAAAAACATTGAATGCAACGTCCTTACCTTGAAATCAAAAAATCAACTTACCCTTGTGGACATCAATCATATTATTTCCTGTAGCTACAAATGGTCTGCCAAGAATGAGAGGAATTCTTTGATCCTCTTCCATATCAAACAAAAAAAAACAATAGGAAATACAAATTTTTCCACTTTCACCAAAACATCTTCTATTATTCCCCTAGGATATTCGATAGATCTATCAGCTAGCTGCAAAGACATGTTAGTTTGTTTTGGTTCTCCTAAACCTAAACTCTTAAAAATAGAGAAAGGAATAAAATTTATGCTAGCACCTAAGTCACATAGCACTTTATCAAATTTCAAATTACAATCACACAACAAATAGTAAAAAAATTCTTGGATCTGTCATCTTAGGAGGTAATTTATTTTGTAAAATGACAGAACACTCCTCATTCAATCTAATTGTAACACCCACAAAAGTTCCATTGAAAATTTTCGTTTTAAACATAAATCGTACAACATAAAAAGGGAATGTTACTGCTATAATTGGTATAAGTCTAGCCCTAGGCCATCCATGTACCAACTACAAGTCTTAGTAGAAACATATGCAACCACGATAAACACAACAAGGGAAGCATTTCATAACATAATAAGGGTTAAATATTGATATCAAGAAAATATCGAAATATAGAAAATTGTTCAACTAGAATAAACACTAAACTAGATAACTGAAAAGGTAAATATTTGGATAATACTCTCTACAGGCCCCAACCCTAGGTTACTATAGCATCACCTTGCTCTTATCATGTCATCATAAGAACAAAATTCATCTAGAGCTTCTTCAGCCACCTACACAGACTCAAGGGAAAATAATGCTCGTGGAAATAAGCAGCACCCATAAAAGGAGTGATCAATACACTACGTACTAAGTAAGGTAATAATAAAGTCAAGCAATAATATAGTAGTTCATGATAATACATCAAGACATAAAGGCACATAAGCAGGTTATAGTAGTTCATTCACTATTATCTGAACTCAAGCCATTAGTATAGTAATTAGTTATCTCTTGAATTATATCCATATGAGTTCAAGGACTCTACTATTCTCACCAGTGGATCAATAAATATAGTACAATTTAGGTTATCACACTCTTAACTACTATTCTCATCGATGGATCGGTAAATATAATACAATCTAGAGTAGCATGCTCCTAACTACTCTTCTCACCGATGGACCAATAAATATAATACAATCCAAGGCAGCACGCTCCTAACCACTATTCTCACCAGTGGACCCGTAAACATAATAAAATTGGTCCTGACCTATGTGGTGTTTTTTCTTCGATAAGTAAGAAGATTTATTACTATTGAAATGGAAGTTACAACCAATCAGAACAATCAATACAATCAAGAAGCGATAACCACCTAGCATATTTATCGTGCAGACTATGGTGAACTATTCTCCTAGAAACATTCATAATAATGACCTATGTGGTGTTTCATTGTAAGTAATTAGTGTCTTTTCATATATTATTATTATCTAAGAGTTTTTATTACTTGAGCTCGAGACCCCACTATTCTCACCAGTGGATTGGTAAGTACAATACAAAACTAGGGTAGCACACTTTTGAACACTACTCTAACTGGTGCACTGGTAAATATAATATAATTCGAGGCGGCACACTCTTGGCCACTATTCTCACCAATAGACTAGTGTACAAACGTAAGGTACAATTGAGCCCAACTCAAGTGATCTTCCACTTTAAGGAAGTAGTGTCTTATTTGTATCTTATTTTTTTTAGATATCACACACAACCATACACAACCCATGTATGACTTTTGGCCTCCTACCACCTTAGGCTAACCATGGCTCCATGGAGACCCTAGTTTCCTAAGTCCAAGGTATCCTCTCCCCTAATGATCCTTTGAGGCCCCAAAATTATTAAACAACCCAATCCTATTATTAGGAACCCGATTCATGCATGGGTCATAGCCCATTTCCCCCATTTCTCATATATGATGCAACTAGCCCCTAGGGTTACCCCTCGAAACCCTAGTTTTTCCTATGGGCCTAACCCCTTCTATAATACTTATTTAGACATAAAATCCCACAACCATGCATACATTACCATGATTATCCATCCCCCAAAGTTTTGTACCCTAACTCCTTCATTTCACACATACAATAACAACCTTCCCAAAGGACTCCTCTCGAAATCCTAATCTTCCTTTAGTAGTTGTATCCACTCCTACATATCCCACCTAACTATTATACTAAACACACAATTCCCAAAAATTATATCTAAAATCATAGTTTAGAGGCACAACCTAACTCCCCCATCTCCTACATGTGATAATGACCTACAATTAGGGTTTTATATCCCTAAAGCCCTAATTTCACCCCCTTAGTACTCTCCCATCCCCTAGCATCCAAGGACTCCCCTATGTATTTCCAAAATAACCCAATAACACCATCATCTCCCCCCATAACTATTCTTAACAGTCATCCCTCACTTAGTCACCCCTAGACATAGACCATATTAAGTTTGACTCATCCCATGCATGGTAAACCCTCTCCATGCAACATCTTCCCTAATCCTCTTTTATAATTATCATACTTATTATTTAACATTTTCCATAGGATATTTAACCAAAATTTTCCCTAGGGTTTATCCATATGCCATTTTCCACAATAATGACCCAAAATACTCCCAAGTCTCTAAAAACCCTATCTAAGCCTTATAGCTTAAAATACAATAATTTCTCAATAATCCTCAAAACATGCAGTACCACATGATAGAATTTCACAACAACATATGAATCAAACATTCATGTCCACACATAATCTTACCATAGATCCTTGCAAGCCCAACTACACAAGCAACCGTAGAACATGTACATTTCATGCAAATATTCACTTAACATATAGTAGAACCACATAAGCATAAGACCTAACTATAATTGCATCCTTACCAAAATGGATCCGTTCTTGAAGAAAGAAAACCCTATGCCTCCTCTCCTGTAGACATCGGAATAGTACCTAAAAATGAGAATACCCAACTTAGGCTAACTTATCCTTTTTCTCCCTTTTTTCCTTTTTTCGTGCCTTAAAAAATAATAACAATAATAATAATAATGAACTTAATTAATAAAATCTCAAAATGGATGAAAGGAAAGTGATATGACTATAATAGGTAAGAGGAGTGCAGTGTAGTATGGAGGCAGCGTAAGGTAGAGGTAGTTTTGGTTGGGAAAAGAGTGGGTCTTAGTCCTTTGGGAGTTGTGGGTGGTGTTGGCACTAGGTAGGCTAGTGGGAGGGAAGGTAGGTCACAGTGGTGCTGACAGCAGTCGGTCATAGAGCAGTCAAGATGGACTGAGGAGGAAAAGGGGAAAATAGAGGGGAAAAGGTGGTAGAGAGGGTTGGTTGCACAGGGTGGGCACCTGTACATGAGGTGGAGGTGTGGTAGCAATGTAAGCAGAGGGAAATAGGCTAGTGGTCTTGGTGACCCAAGGTCGTGTAGAATGGAGCAACCTGCCCACTTTGCATGCTTGGGGAGAGGAGAGGAAGAGGAGAAATAGGGATATGAGGAGCTTAGTAGGTGTAGGGAGATGCAAGGAAGGCAGGGGTAGGGGAAGGGTGCAGGGTGAGGTCAACGAGGGAAAAAGAGAGGAGAGGCAGTGGTGGGGGTATTTATAGGCAGTGGGTGAGGATAAGGACATGAGGGGAAGGGGATAAAGGTGGTCGATTGTTGGGTGACACAACGGTGGCAGGGGGAGGATAGCATGCAGGGGGTGTAAGGTCATGCAGGGGGTGTGCAGGGAGATCATGCAGGGACATGCTAGCATGCATTTGGCAGGAAAAGGAAAGAGGGAGGGAAGGTTGGTTGGTGGAAGGTCATGGGTGGTGTAAAAATGGTAAGGGGACATCTGGTCTACAGAGAGAGAGGTAGAGGACAGGGAGAGAAAAGGAAAAGGAGAAAGAAGAGAGGGAGAAAAGGGAAAAGAAGAAAAGAGGGTAGGCTTGGGTCATCGTTCGAGGGAAAAGAAAAAGGGAAAGGGGAGAGGAATTTAGGTCAGTCGAGGTGGATAAGGAAGAGAAGAGAAGGGGGTGCTTAAGCACTATAGTGCAACCCATGCAAGGAAAAAAAGAAGGAAGAAAAGAAAAGGAAGAAGAAAAGAAAAGAAAAGAAAAAGGGAAGAAAAGGGGGAAAAGAAAAAGAAAGAGGTGGTGGGATTTTTAGGTTTTTGGAAAATTAATAAAATTAATTAAAATTTATTATATTTACTTATAAGTTATTTTTGGCTAAATAATTAAAATAAGGCTTCTAAATAATAAATTTTAAATCTCATATTATTATTATTAGTATTATTATTATTATTATTATTATTATTATTATTATTATTATTATTATTATTATTATTATAGGTATCTATATTTTATTTCCTTTATTATTTTATTATTTACTCTTAGAAAAATTTTTAGGGTATTACACTAATGCTATCATAATCTTCCAATTTTATTTTATTAGTAAGAATGTCCTTAAGAAATTTGGCATAGTTAAGCATTTGACTCACAATATCAATCACCGGCAAATTGATATGCAACTTTTTCAAAATATCTAAATTTACCAAATTTTGCATCTATCTTACTTTGCACTATCCCTCCCAAAAATGGAGGAGGAGGTACATATGGCTTTACCTCTTGAAACAGAGTCTTAGTTACCTATTCTTTTAACTTAGACACTAATTCTAGAGTTTTTTTCATCTTCTTTCTTTGCCTCTTCAAGTTGTGGTTTAGATTACGTCTTCCCACTCCTTAATAGGGATGTAAACGGGGCAGGTATCCCATACCCATATCCATATCCGTTTAGAAAATCCGTACCCGAATCCATACATGTACCCGAATTCATATCCGTTAACATATCCATATCCGTATCTGTTGAATATCTATTGCCCGACAGATTAACCGTTTATCCGTTAATGGATATTATCCAGCGGATAAATCCATTACCCGACAGACAAATCCATTTATAGTTAAGGCAAATGACAATTTTAACCTTAATTTATAATATATTTATTTTAAAATTAAGGGTAAAGGGGAAATTATATATCGGATAAACGGATATAGGTATGGATACGGGTATGGTTACGGGTACGGGTATGGATATCCCATACTCGTATCCGTACCCGAACCCGACGGGTATTTTTTCCATCATCCATATATGTTTATCCATATTCGTTTAAATATCCGTCGAATAAAATCTGTCGGGTTTCAGATAAAATCTGCCCCGTTTACATCCCTACTCCTTAATGATATAGCAATGACTTGCTCTTTTGAGTTTGTTACTGGGTCACTTGGCAAAGTGTTAGGTTGCCTTCTAGAAATTACATTAGCTAATTGCCCAATCTATGCTTCCAAGTTCTTGATTGAGGTTTATTGATTCTGAAAACATGCCTTAGTAGTGCTAATGAACTTGCTCATCATTTATTCTAAGGCTTCTGCAGCCGTTGAGGTGGCATTAGAGTAAGTGACATGTGTCTTTATTGTGGGAATCCAGGGGCTTACCGGATTGTCATTTCTCTAACTGAAGTTTGGATGGTTCCTCCATCCCAAATTATATATGTTTGAGTAAGGATTATTATTCCTACCAACATTGTTAGTAAGATAATTAACTTAATCAAAGATGGTTGGAAAGATTTACCTACTTGAAACTCTATTCCAACATATGGTATACCATATAAGTCATAAATATATACATTCTCTTGAACCTACATACATGAATCACCACTCAAATTATCCAATATCTTAGTGATTAAATCCATTTTAGCCTCTAATGCCGAGGTGGAATCTATAGAATGAATTCCATTTGTGAGAATTTGAGGATAATTCATCAATAAAATCATAAACTTGCTTTGGAGTCTTATTCATACCACATGCAGTTACATCTAACATAGAAGGGTTAGTAGCAGAGATACCATTATAAAAGATTTGCATTTGTTACTAAATAGACAAGCCATGATGTGGGCATTTCCTTAATAATTCTTTAAATCATTCCCGTGCATCATATAGTGATTTTAGATCATTTTACATAAAAGTGGAGATGTTATTTCTTAACTTAGCAGTTTTTGCATGTGGAAAATTTTTAGAAAGAAGTAACTTCATCAATTCATCCTAATTTAGAATAGAATTAGGTGCTAAATAATTTAACCAACTTTTAGCCTTATCACGTAGTGAGAATGAAAAACATCTAAGTCTAAAAGCATCATTGGAAACACCATTTATTTTAAAAGTATCACAAATTTTGATAAAAGTAGTAACATGAGTATGCGAGTCATCATTAGGTGTACCTCCAAAATGGGCCAAGGTATGTATTATCTTAATAAATGCAAGCTTGATCACAAAATTGTACGTCTCAACCAATGGTCTAATAATGCTTGATCCTGAATCTACTATACTAGGGATGATATAATCTTTTAATAATTTTCCAACTTGTTGTAGCTGACTTTGCTCCCTGTGAGATATTTTTTGATTTTATTTCTTTGTAGTGATAATAGTTTTTAAATGTGATCTTAATTTATAAAATTTTCTTTCAATCTCTAGATCCAAGGATACCAATTCACCAAGGTTGCTTTAGGTCATGTACTAGTACGTGTACTAATACAAGAATACCAAAGACCAAGAAAATTGAGTAAATTTATGAAATAAATAAATAAAATTTGGCTAGATCAAGATTTAATTTTTTTTAGTCTAGGGTTATTAAATTAGTCCCTAGCAACGGCATCAAAAACTTATTGTAGGCCAAATATACATATCAGCAAGTATACCGGTCACAAGTAATATAGGGTACTAAGAGTACCGAATTATAATTCCCACAGAGACTAAATAATAATACAAAGGCTCTAATCAGGCTTAGGCAATTGAAATCAAATAAAAAGTTAACTAATTCTAAACTAAAAAAATTAAATCAACTAAATTAAACTAAAATGGAATTATAAAACTAAGAAAGGTAAAAATCAATTAATAAAATTTACAAAGGAATCAAGATCTACCACTATTAAATTATCCTAACAAATTAATCAATTTCCTGATCTTTTCACTTACTAGCTATGTGTCAATAGAAATATTTAACTAATGACTCTCTAGAGTTATATAGTCATATCGTCAATTATCAATTGCACTAGCTCTAAAAAAAGGATTTAAATAAAAACGGTGTTTTAGGTTCAATTAATCATTTATCATTCCTTATTAATGTAGAAATTATGTAATTGTTCTCACAACACATTCAATTCCTATTTATGTTACTTAATCCAAAATGGAGAATCAGCTCTCGCATTTTTTCTCAATTTGTTAAATGCCAATTGAAAGTGATAAATATATTAATTAAGGAGAATCTAGAATAATAACATAAAACACATAGAGTAATTTATTAATAAAATAATCAATTAATCTATTAGTATAAAAAATAGGGTTTCATTATATCCTTATTAAAAAAGAAATTAGAACACGATATTAATTAAAAAAATTAATTAATAATTAAATTAAATAAAACATCTAAATTATACATAAAATATTGAATATTCAAATATAAAACTATAACATTTTAGATTCAAAAGTAGAAACAATAAATAGTATTGTACTACTGGCAGGCAGCGTGAATATTGTCTGGTACCATGCACTATCCGTATCGATCACCTTATGGAGTCACCTTCTCTATTTTTTCCCTCGACCTTTATGCCTTACTGCTATCATCTCTCTCTTTGTTTGTTCTTCGGCCTTCCTTTCCTTTATTTCTTTTATCTGTGATGTCTCCCTTTTGTGCTTGTTTCTTTTTTATATCCTTCTCTTTTTTTCATTTCTCGGCTTTTGTGCTTTTATCTAAGCCAATTTTCTTTTTCTTCTGCCCATTTGATTCTCCCTTGGGCGTCTTCTTATTCTCCCCCACTTCCTCTTCTATCTTTTATATATATATATATATATATCGTGCTTCTTCTTCCCTTTTTTTTTTCTTTGACAATTAACGGGACACTTATGTCATATTTCCTTTTTTCTTTCTTTGTTTATTTTTTTTTCACTTCTATTTTTTCTATTCTCACTTTTTTCATTTTCTTTTTCTTGATTTATTATTCTATGCATAGATTAGTACCAACACAATAAATATACTAAAATAAACTTTAAACTCTAAATTAAATAAATATATAATATTATTATAAATTAAGTAAATAATTAAAAACAATATAAATAACCTCATATAATATTTTATAAATAACTAAAAGCTTAAAGTAAAAAGGTATAGAATAGTAAAAAAAAAAGATATGTGTTCATCACTATATAGTCGCTACAACCCTACTATGAAGACTTTTTTTATTTTGTGATCCTTCATCATAAATATTTTAATAATAATTTTGAAAACATATATTACCTATAGTGATGACCTTTTTACCGATTTTGACGATGAAGGTTGTCATTGAAAGCCAAATTTATCTTTTCCTTAAAAAGAATCCTAGTGTGACGATTATAACACTATTTTGGCTATTTGATCACAACCAAAAGCCAATGTCAAATTATTGTTTTTAAATTTGTTTTCCCTATTATAACAACTATAGATGCTATTTTGATAACCCAATCATCACTATAAGTAAATTTTAATTTTTTTAAAAAAAAACACTTTGTCTCTCTATAGTGATGGTAATGGAGGCTATTGTAGAAATTGTGTCATCATTAGAAGCTATTTTAAAAAAACAAATCCCTACTATGAAGACTTTATCATCATAGATAGTCAATTTTTTATTTTATTTTTTTGTTACTGTTGAGGCAGAAGAGACTATTGGAACAACTATTGTCATCACTAAATATATAATTTAATTTTTATTTTTTAAGGTTTTCATTATGTTAATTAACTATTAATTAAGTATAAAAATTGGAATTGGTATTAATATAAACTATAGCAAGAAAAAATAGAATTTAAAACATTAAAAAAATAAAAATAGGAAGATTGTTGACAATCCAAAAATTTTCATTAAACAAAACTAGTCCTGATCTATGATGAGGCATCTCCCCCCTCATTGTCTAGCTCCTTCTTCTCTATAATGATTTGCCTTAAATCTTATATCACAATGTTTTGCATATTAGTGGTCTTATTTGTTTGCTTCTAAACCATTTCCACCTCATCAATATCTATGAGCTTAGTAGACCCATATCTACTCTCAAATGATTACATCTGGACCTCTTATTTCCTCTTCTCCCATCTCCCCACCATTTCCTTCCATAAGAAACCTAAAATTAGGTTTATTTGTTTGAAAATAGAATTTAATTAAAATAGTTCCTTCAAAGAATTATATACTTTCAAATTTTTTCCAACCTAAAAATCATGAGTTTAATATATATTAGTAATACATTCAAGGTTGTATGATGCATTTTTTCCCAAAAAAATTATTAAAAAAAAGAATAATTTAATTTCTTAGTAAATGCTTATCTTTTTATATTATATTCTTCTTCTTCTTCTAATATCACAAATGACATGTAGACTTCATGGCTACCATACTTTTTGATATTTTACTTCCCTCCAATTTGATGATTATGTATTAGATAAAAGATTCTCATTTTTATATAATTTTATTTGGCGGTGAACCTAGATATTTTACATAGATAATAATATAATAATTTTCATATATAATTAATAATAATAATTTAATTTTAATATTCATCATTTCATAAAGAGACGAAACAATACAAAATGTATATAAAAGGCATGAGATAGCTCTTAGAAATTATGAAGACTTACCTCTAAGATGATGATATATTTAGAACAAGTCATAATCTCTGGTCATAACACAATAAAAAATCTTTTGCCCAAGCATTTGTTTTTCAAATCTAAAGATGTGGACCTATGGATTGTATGAAATGCCCCGAAAATTCCTAATTTTATGAATTATATTTAAATGAGGTTTTATTAGAAAAATTATTTAAATAAATTATTTTTATTAAAATAAAAGGATATTTAATTAGGAAAAATCAAGAAGAGATTTATAAGTATTTTAATTAGGAGGAATTTGGGTATTTTAGCTAATTAAGCATTTTATTTTAAAAATTAATTAAATAAATTATTTTATTTAAAATAAGAAGTAGAAAATATTTTCAAATTAATATTAATTTCATAAATAATTTAATTGGAGAAAATTAGGGTGTTTTACTAATTAATATAGAATTTATGGAAAACCTTTTAAAATTCCTAATTTAACCTAAAAAGGGATTTAAATATTATTTTATTTAAATATTATAACTTTTAACTTTCCCAAATATTTTAATGTATTTATTTAACCCAACCCTCCTATTTTTATTTTTCCCTTTTTCCTTTCTTTTTCTTTCTTTCCTTCTTTTTCTTTTTCCTCTCCTTTTCTCGTTTGGGCTGCCATCTCCCGCGGCCCAAACTCCTCCCTTCTTCCCTCCTTCGGCGCGGCCCAGTCCAGCCCGCGCGTTGTCTCTTGCCTTCTCCCACCCCACGCCGTGTTTTTAATCTATTTCCCTCTGGACGCTGTGTTTTGTTGCCCTGTTTTAATAACAACGCCCGAACCGTCGGTCTCCTTCTTTTCTTTTCTCTTCTTTCTTCCGCGAACCGCCCGGCCCAGCCCCATCGTCTTCTTCCTCCTTCGCACCTGCCAGCCCCGACGCCAGCTTGCAACGTTTGCCGCCAGCCGATATTTTCGCCGCCAACTTCGCTGTTGATCCGGCCAATATTTCTCCCCTCCCCCTCGCCGATTCAACAGAATCATCAGACCCAGCCACCCCCTTCCTTCTCGCGAGATTTTTTTCCCCTTTTTCCTGCGCGTAACCCCTGCCCGTTTTGACTCCCACCGGCCGACCACGCCACCGACGACCGGAACCCTACCTTCCCTATCTACTAGCCGAACCATAGAATCCTAACCTCTCCTCTAACTCTATAAATATCCTCACAATCTACCCTGTTTCGAGTTTTGATTTCCTAACCCAGAAATCCTTCCTTGCCGCTGCCACTCCTTTAGATGCCTCGTTCTCCTCCTCCGGCCAACTTAGCCTCCATATCTGGCCACTAAACTCTTCCTTGCGCCGCCCTTTAGCTAACCAAATGTTCCATGTACCTCGATTCTTCCTGCATAAGTCTCCCCAGCTGTGTGAATTCCCCTTCCCAACCAGCCCTTTCTTCCACCTCCGCCACCCTTTGCGCCGCCCTTAGCCACCTATTCCGTCATTTCTGCCTCTTCTTTCACCTCCAAAATCTTCTGCAGACCCTCCTCTATCTCCCCACACCTTTATTTTCCTCTTTCTCCCTCTCATTCTCTCTCTTTCCCGTAGTCCTCCATTCGGCCACCACCATCGCCGCCGTGCGCCGCCACCCTCATTATGTCCCTCTCCTTCTAGGCAACTCAAAACACCCCAGCTCCCATCTTAGTTCTCCCTATCTTATTCCCAGCATGCAACTTTCCCCTCTTTCTTTTCTTTTTCCGGCCACCGCCGCCGCCTCCGTGAACCACCGCCGGTGCCGCCTATCCCCACAAGCCTATGGTTGAACCTTAGACCCTCTTAGCTATTTTCCCTATTTTTATAACCCTTAAATTATTTTATTTCAATTATTTACATATAAATACTATTATTATTATATTTATATTTTTAATATACATTATTATTATTATTATTATTATTATTATTATTATTATTAATGTTTTTATTATTATTTATATTGAGGGCTGAAGCCTATTGTATTTTAATTCAATTTTTTTATTATTCTTATTATTATTTCTATATTTACTATTATTAATATTAAAATGTTATAAGTATAATTATTATTATTATTTCCTATTTCGAATTTCCATTACTCTTATTCCATTATTATTAATACAAATATTTTAACATTATTTTTGCTATTAATGTTTTTGTTGTTGTTGTTGTTGTTGTTATTATTATTTCATCACTATTATTGTTACTAAATTTGGTTATTTAATTTACTAATATTATTATTAGTAGTATTATTTTAGTAAAAGGGATGAAGCCCTTATTTTACTATGTTTTTGAGTAATGTCCTTCTTATTATCATTGTTACTGTTTTTATTAACCTTATTATTATTAATATTGATATTATTTTTGGTATTTTTGCTATTATTATGTTAATATTTTATCAAAAGCCTAGTCGATCTTATAATAAGTTAGTTATTAATAGTAATTTTTGATAGGAGGGATTCTAATTTTAGCTTTTCCCTCATAATAGGTAAAACCATTCAAAGCCCTAAGAAGGCGTAGGAGTGTGCTCCAAGACCGGTGTCGTTTTAGGTAAGGGGTGCTAAGGCCTTTTGTGTGCTTATATGCATTATGTGCTTCATATGCTATGTATTCTATGTTTATGATTATTAATTATGTCGTATATGGTATGACGTGAAGTTGAAGTATGTTTTTGTATGGCATGCGTATTATCTGTGTATGTGATGATATGTGTTGTGACCCTGTAAGACATGCATGAGAGGATGTCGATGTGGTTTGTGTGGGAGAAAGGACGAAAAAGGAGGATGGGGAAAGAAGTTGACTAAGGGAAGTGAGTTGACCTAATTTTATGATTTTATAAGGAATAATCTAATGTATGGTTTTTTGTGGAAGAATATAATTTATGGTTTTATACGGAGAATATAATATATGGTTTTATTTGGGAGAATGTAATTTATGATGTTATATGGGAGAATCGAATTTATGGTGTGTTTGGGAGAATCTAATTTATGATGTTATATGGGAGAATCGAATTTATGGTTTGTTTGAGAGAATCTGATTTATGATGTTATTTGGGAGAATGTAATTTATGATATTATATGGGAGAATCTAATTTATGATTTGATTGGGAGAATCTAATTTATGATTTGTTTGGGGGAATCCAATTTATGGTTTTGCTTAGGAGATTCTAATTTATGATTTTATGTGGGAGAATCTAATCAATTGTAAGGTAAGGATGAATCTTCGGTTTTATGTGATTTGAATCTAGGGTTAGGTAAGTATGAATATTTGGTTGGTATAGATTGAATTTAGGGTATTTTATGACGGAATCTTGGGTTTTGCATGGTGGTATTAATGGTTGTGTGGTGGTATTAGGGTTGTGTGGTGGAGTTAGGGTTTTGCATGGGAGTTAATGATTGCATGGAATTTAGGGTTCGCATGAAAAGTTCGAATGGTCGCATGGGATGTGTAAAGTCTGCATGGGAGTAAAATTTACGTATGAAAAGTTAATTTGGGATGTAAGGAAGGTAATGTAAGTGTTGTTTGGGTAGTTAAACACCTTGGATGGAAAATAATACGTGGAACATTATTTGGGTACGTAAAAGATGAAGCTAGGGTTTGGAGTGGCTAATTGTGAATTATCGTGGTTAATTAAGGTTTGGAATGGCTAATTATGGTTCTTATGATTAAATGAGGTTTGGAGTGGTTAATTATGGTTTGTGGTGGTTGATTAGGGTTTGGTGTGGCTACTTAAGGTTTTTGTTGTATCATGTGTTTTTGGTGATTAAGGTGTAATTATGAGAATGGAATCGATGATTTATGATGTGTGGAGTGTTAAAATGATTTGGGTGATGTGAGGTGGAGCAAGGGGAGATGTTAAGGCCTAAATTAGGGTTTTGGGATAAAACCCTAGAGTGAGATGTGAAGTAGAATTGGAGGATAAGTGTAAAGGGAGCGATTCATGCATGTCTAGGGTTTGGTGGTAGCACGTGTAATTGGTGAATAAAGTATGATGATGAATATGGAATTTATGATTTATGATTCGTGCATGTCCATGGTGAAAGCCTTTGAATAAAATATTTAAGACACTAATTACTTAAAGTGGAAGATATTGAGACGAGACCGGCCGATCCACCGGTTAGTAATAGTGGTTAGGGTTTTACCCTATGTGCGACCGATCCACAGGTAATAATAGTGGTTAGGGTTTTACCCTATTGTGACCGATCCACCGGTAATAATAGTGGTTAGGACATGATGTCATATTGCGACCGGCCCACCGGTTATAATAGTGGGGGATCCCGATCTCAATGAAAATAAACCAGAGTTTTGCTAAGGCAAATAAAAGACACTAATTACTTACAGTGGAATACCATGCGAGGAGGAACCGAACCGATCCACCGGTTAGGAATAGTGGTTAGGGTTTCTACCCTATATGTGACCGATCCACCGGTTATAATAGTGGTTAGGGCATGATGCTCTATTTTGACCGATCCACCGGTAATAATAGTGGTTAGGGCATGATGCTCTATTGTGACCGGCCCACCGATATAATAGTGGGGTGTTCCTATGCTCGCATGGATTGAAAAAGGCATGGTGTGAATTGAATTGTGATAAGAGATTAATTTAATGATTAATCTAGATTGTATATGGGCCTTTGTACTTTTACCTAGTTGATCATATGCATTTATGATTATGCCCTTCTATGTTCTACATGATTTATGTGTTTATGTGTTGGCCTTAGTGCTCGGTTACCTTACTCAGTACGTAGCGTACTGATCACCCTTTTCATGGGTGCTGCTCATTCCCACGAGTAGTATACCCTTTTAACTTTGTGCAGGTCGGTGAGATATCCGGCAGGGCTAAGTGTTGAGCATGTTTTGGCTCAAGTTCGAGAGAGTTGTGGCCATATTTCAGTCTTTATGTAATTCTATTTATTTTTATTAATCTTTTATCTATTGTAACTATTTCTCTTTTTAAGTTGAATAATAATTCCTTACGCGTACTTTGATTTTAATGTATAATCTTTCGAGTTTTTTTTATGAATCGTTGGTTTGAGTTTAATATAAATATTTTCTTTACCCTTGGCACTTGGTACTGGAACGGTCGGAGAAAACCGGTCTAGTACTAAGTGTGGCAGTAACATTCCCAGAATTCACAGGTTTTAAGTGTTTCTATTTTAAATTCTTCCGCTTTCAAAAAAAAAGTAGTGAATTTTGGGGTGTTACATTGTAACACCCCAAAATTCACTAAATCTTTTTTTTTAAAGCGGAAGTAATCGAATTAAAACTCGTGAATTCTGGGGATGTTACCGCCACACTTAGTACCAAACCGGTTCTCTCCAACCGTTTCAGTACCAAGTGCTAAGGCTAAAAAAAAATAATCAATTATAAATCAATACAATCTAAATTTCAAAATAAGAATTAAACGGTTGTAAAACAAAAATCAAAGTACGCATAAGGAATTATTATTCAACTTAAAAAGAGAAATAGTTACAACCGATAAAAGATTAATAAAAGGAAATAGAATCACATAAAAACTGAAATATGGCCACAACTCTCTCGAACTTGAGCCAACCACAAACTCAATACACAGCCCCGACTGATGTCTCGCCCACCTGCACAAAGTCAGAAGGGCACACTACTCGTGGGAATGAGCAGCACCCATGAAAAGGGTGATCAGTACGTTACGTACTGAGTAAGGTAATCGAGCACTAAGGCCAACACATAAGCACATAAACCATGCATAAGAATGAAAGAGCATAATCATGTCAACATAAATGCATATGACCATCCAGGTAAAAGTACAAAGGCCTAATTATAGTCCGGATTAATTTTTAAATTAATCTCTGATTAGAACTCATTTCACACCATACTTTTTATCAAGTCCATGCGAGTACGGGCCCCACTATTATAGCCGGAGGATCGGAAATACATAGGGTATCATACCCTAACCACTATTATAGCCGGTGGACCGGAAACGCACATGGCATAAAGCTCCTGACCACTATCACTCGTCGGTGGACCGGTCTGGCCCTTTCTCGATCAGTGTTCCACTGTAAGTACTTAGTGTCTTTCCCATGTCTTAGCACAAATATGTTTAGTTTTGTTGAGCACGGGATCCCCCACTATTATAGCCGGTGGACCGGAAACGCACAGGTACAAAGCCTGACCACTATTATAGCCGGTGGACCAGAAACACATAGGGCATCATGCCCTAACCACTATTATTCGCCGGTGGACCGGTCTGGGCCCGGCTCAACAATTTTCCACTTAAAATGATTAATGTGTTATGTATATTATTCGGAAAATTTTAACCCTGGACATGCATGAATCACTCCTTTAACACATATCCTCCAAATCCACTCCATATCTCACTCTAGGGTTTTATCTCAAAACCCTAATTTAGACCTCAGTGGCCCATCTTACTCCACCTCACACAACCCAAATCATTTTAACACCCCACATACCTCAACTCATAAATACCATCCTCATAATTACACTTTAATCACCAAGTACACATGATACAACAAAAACCCTAAGCAGCCACACCAAACCCTAATCAACCACAACAACCCATAGTTAACCACTCCAAACCCTATTTAACCATAACAACCATAATTAGCCATTCCAAACCTTATTTAATCACAACAAACCACAATTATCTACTCCAACCCTAGTTAATCACAACAACCCATAGTTAATAACTCCGAACCTTAATTCAGTCTCCTCCATACCCTTATAATGTCCTACGTACTATTTTTCATCCCAAGTGTTCAAACACCCAAACAACACTTACATTATCTTCCTTACATCCCAAATCAACTTTCCACACGTAAATTTTATACCCATGCAGACATTAACCTCCCCATGCAAACCTTCGAACTTTTTCATGCAAACCCTAAAATCCCATGTGAAACCTTAAATTCAATCATGCAACCCTAGATCCTTCCATATAATTAAAACCCTAGATTCCTCCATACAGAACCTTAAATTCAATCCATACACAACCAAAGATTCATCCTTACCAAACCCTAAATTAGATTCTCCCATACAACACCATAAATTAGATTATCCCATATAAAATCATAATTTAGTTTCTCCCAGGCAAAACATAAATTATATTCTCCCCCACAAAACCACAAATTAGATTCTCCTATATAAATCATAAATTATATTCTTCCACACAAAACCATAAATTAGATTCTCCCATACAAAACCATAAATTAGACTCCCCCATATAAAACCATAAATTATATTCTCCCATATAAAACCATAAAATCATAAATCAGATTCTCCCACAAGAAACCTTAAAATTCTCCAATTTATTTTGTCACTCATGAATCACTAAAATAATTAGGTCAACTCACCTCCCTTGGTCAACCTCTTTTCCCATCCTCCTTTTTCATCCTTTCTCCCACACAAACCACATCAACACCCTCACATGCATGCCTTACAGGGTTACAACACATATCATCATATATAAATAATACACATGCCATATAACAATACCAGAACATGCTTGAACTCCACGTCATACCATATACGAAATAATTACAATAATGAACATATGATACATAGCATACGAAGCACATAATGCATATAAGCACACAAAAGGCCTTAGCACCCCTTACCTAAAATGACAGCGGTCTTGGAGCACGCTCCTACGCCTCCTTAGGGCTTTAACTAGTCTCACCTATTATGAGAGAAAAGCTAAAATTAGACTCCCTCCTATCAAACATATTATCAAACACTAACCTAATATAAGACTAGGCTTTTGATAAAATAATAATAACAAAAATACCAAAAATAATATCAACATTAATATTAACAAGAATAATAAAAATAGTAACAATAATAATAATAAGGCATTACTCAAAAATAAAGTGAAATAATGGCTTTGGCCCCTTTACCGAAATAATACTAATAATATTATTTGTAATTTAAATAACCAAATTTAATAATAATAATAACAACAATAATAATAATAATAATAATAATAATAATAATAATAATAATAATAGCAAAACTAATAGTAAAGTAGTTGTGACATTAATAATGAAATAATAATAATATTAATTTGAAATATTAAAAATAAAATAATTATAATTATAATAATAATAACATATTAATATTAATAATAGTAATAATATAAATAATAAGAAAAGTAATAATAAAATAGAATTAAAAATACAATAGGGCTTCAGCCCTCAACAGAAATAATAATCAAAACATTAATACTACTAATAATAATAATACATATTAAAAATAAATAATAATAATAATAATAATAATAATAATAATAATAATAATATTTATATGCAAATAATTGAAATAAAATAATTCAAGGGTTATAAAAATAGGGAAAATGGCTGAGAGGGTCTAGGGTTCAACCTTAGGCTGGTGGGGATAGGCGGCATCGGCGGTGGTGCACGGCGTTGGCGGCGGTGGCCGAAAAAAGAGAAGAAAAGAGGAAAAGTTAAATGTTGGGAGAAGGAGAGGCAAAATGGAGGTGGGAGGTGGAGGGTTTATGGTTTCCCAGAAGGAGAGGAACAAAATGGAGGTGGTGGCGTAGCCAAAGGCGACGGCTCACGGCAGCGGTGGTGGTGGTCAAATGGGAGAGAAGAAGAAAGAGAGAGGAGGAAAGGGAGAAAGAGGAAAAGAAAGGTGGGGAAAGGTAGGGGAGGTCCTGCAGAACAGAATGGGAGGAGAAAGAAGCGGCGGAAGAGGTGGCTAATGGTGGCACAAAGGGTGGCGGAGGTGGAAAAATAGGTTGGTCGAGAAGAGAACTTCGCACAGCTGGGATGGCTCGTGCAGGAAGAATAGAGGGATAAAAGAGACTTAGTTAGTTAGAAGGTGGAGCAAGGAAGAGTTTGGTAGCCATAACGGGTGGTGGTGTTGGCCGGAGGCGGCGGACGAGGCGTCTGAAGTGGCGGCGGCGAAAAGGGTCATTTTTCTGGGTAGGAATTAAAAGCTCGACACAGGGCTGTTAGGGGGGGTTATTTATAGAGTTTAAATGAGATTTTAGGGTCTGTGGATCGTTTAGAGAGCTGGGAAAGTAGGGTTAGGGTTTCCGGCGGCGTTATTTGGACAGTGGAAGAAATTTTCTAGGGAGGGGGTTGCATAGGAAAAGAAAGAATTGCGCGAGAAGAGGGAGAAAGTAGTTGGAGTCAGCATGACCGGTGAAACGACGGGGAAAATATGGGAGAAACGGCCGATCAAATCGGGCGAGATCGCCGGCGAAAAACCAGGGCGAGTGGTGGCGAGTTGCAGGTCGGTGGCGCTGGGCAGGTGCGAAGGAGGAAGAAGAAGATGGGGCTGGGCCAGACGGTTCGCGAAGGAAAAGAAAGTAAGAAAGAAGGGGAGACGGGCGAACCAGGATGGACGAGGGGAGAAGGTTTAAATGAAACGCTAAGTTTCGGTGGAAAAGGAATCAAAACGCGGCGTGGCGGGGAAAGGAAGGAAGGTTGCTGGCACGGGCTGGGCCACGCCGAATGGAAGAAGGGAGGAGTTTGGGCCGCGGGAGATGGCAGCCCAACAGGGAAAAGGGGAGGGAAAAGAAAAAGAAGAAAAGAAGAAAAAGAAAGAAAAAGGAAGAAGAAAAAGAAAAAGAAGAAGGGAAAAAGGAAAAATAATAATATTGGGTATTTAAATTAATTAAAATATTTGATATATTTAAATAAAATAATATTTAAATTACTTTTTAGGCTAAATTAGGATTTTTGAAAGATTTTCCATAAATTCTATTTTAATTAGTAAAACACCCTAAATTTATTCAATTAAATTATTTATAAAATTAATATTAATTTGAAACTATTTTATCCTTCTTACTTTAAATAAAATAATTTATTTTATTAATTTTTAAAATAAAATCCTTAATTAGCTAAAATACCCAAATTTCACCCTAATTAAAATATTTATAAGATTTCTCTTGATTTACCCAAATAAATTTTATTTTAATTTAATAAAAATAATTTATTTAATTAATTTTCATAATAAAATCTTATTTAAATATAATTTTTAAATTAGAAAATTTTGGGGCATTAGAGGATAGGCTTAAGATATGTTACAAATTCAACATGTAATGACCTATATATGGTAATTTCATTCAATTTTTAAATTTTAATATATAGCTATATTTAGAAATATTATTATCTTCAAATTATTACTAATGCATAATTATCTTCATATATGTTCTTAAATGAAAAATTTTGTAACTAAAGATAGTGAGTAGGTTCTCACTTAATATCAATTATTATGTCTATAGTTTCCTTCCCACAACCAAAGCATAAATGAGTGAATTCAATATTTGATCAATGCAATGGTTGTGGTTTCTAATCTCAACCGAAGTATAGACATTTGACTTTGATCATATTATATTCATTGTCAAAATTAGCATTTTGGTGTGATTCCTTAGGAGAAAAGCAATGTTCTCTTCACTCAATTTGATCATTAGATAAGTTCTTTTTTCTAGAAAATTTATTTAAATTACTTATTATATTATATTTTAACCAAAGCTAAAGTATATACAACTAAATTTAATATACAACCAATGCGATGATGGTGGCTTCTCATCTCAATTAAATTTTATCTCATTTTCCTTTTATACACATAATGCTTTGTCATATTGTATCCATAGTCAAAAGTAGTGTTTTGGTTTGATTCCTTCGGAGGAAAGCAATGTCATATTCAGTCAATTTGATCGTTAGATAAGTATTTATATTTTTAATAATTTTTTTAAATTATTTATTATATTATGTTTTATTATTTATCATACTTTTCACATCAATTACAGCATTTATGTTAAAAGGCTTAGTCCTAGGCTTGTCCTATGTTGGGCCACTTTGTTCCAACCCTCTTTCTTTGCACTTCTATATCTTAGCAATCACTAATTTTCTTTTCTTAATATAACCCTGATTACACTAATCATAGTGTTTGATAGGTAGAACTATAGTTAACAGTGTTCTACTGTTTGTAAGGAGGTGAAGGGGAGCAGTTGTGTGGAATAGGAAAACAGAGACCTTCAGCTCTAGGGTTTATGATTTTCGTGTGTAAAAAACTCATGCAATTCTATTCTAATTGATTCTTAAAATCAATGAAAAACTCACTCAACGTGGTATCAAAGCATTCTCATTGATCATTTTTCCTTGCTCCTTCTTTGTCTTTGTTTATCTCTTTTTTCTGAAGTCATCGGTCTGCCATGGGTAACCAAAGAAGCTCCACCAGCATTTCCTATATAGATTTATAGAATCCATTGTGTATGCATCCATCAGATGGACCAAACACTTTGAATTCACCTGCGAAGCTAGTTGGAGTTACTAAATATCAATCATGGATCTGTTGGATGGAGATAAACCTATCAATGAAGAGAAAGCTGGGTTTGGTTATTGGGAGTATTACATAAACTAATGATCCTTTTCAAGCTAAAAAAATGGGACACGACTAATAATCTGGCAATATCCTAGATCATGAACTTAGTTTCTAACTCTATATCAAAGTTAATTCTGTACATTAGCACAGTAGCTAAAATTTGGAAAATTTTGGAGAGATGATTTTCCTTGAGCAATGGATCAAGAAAATAAAAATTAAATAAGGAAATTTATGAATTGAAGCGGAACTCTTATCATTGATTATTTCACAAAACTAAATTCCATGTTGGAAGAAATAGATGCCATGTCTAAACTCCCTACCTTTTCTCAAACTAATGAGAAGATAAGTGCATTTTTAAAGGAGTTACGTCAACAGCATGATGAGCAAAAGGTGTTTCAATTTTTGAATGGGTTAGATGATGGTTATAATGGATAGTGAAGCCAATTGTTGTTTATGAGCCCTCTACCTACTATTGAATTTAGGTGTGCTATGCTGCAGCAAGAGGAATGTTAGAGAGATTCTCTTGAGAATGGATGGTGTTTAGTTAAAAAAGCTGCATTGTACAGTAGGAGTGTATAAATCCATTTTTAGAAACCCTAATTATAAACAGTGAATATGCGTATTAGTTGTAATAATTATTTAAGGATATTTAATATTAAATATATTGTTAATATACGTAATATTATTACTGCTTATTAGTTATAAAATTTGATCAGGATAAAATATGCTATAAGGTGCGTATTAAAATTTAAACCTATTATGATAACTTGATATTTTACCATAAATCTTTACCTAAATAATTTACCTCTACCTTATAGTAAATTTACTAAACTCACCCTACCCTTCTCCCCGATACAATCATCCATCACGCCACTCTCTTGCCATGCATGATTCCCTCCCCCTTGCTTTACTCTCCTTATTTTGCTCCTTCTTTCCTACGTGCCATGCTCTTCTTAACCCCTTCATTTTTTTGTCATAAATTAACCCCCCCCCCAAGTAGCCCACACTTTCTCTCTTTACCCGAGCTCCTACAAGCAAAAAAACCCCCATCGTCGTCATTATTTTCTACCATTTTTACCCCATCAGAAACTCCCCACCAAAACCCCCTCCACACCACCACCAAATTCCTCTATTGCTACCTTCCCTTTTCTGCAGCAAGAGTTGTTGTTCCCCACCCCCAAGCTACACACAAAATAACCATAACCCCCACCCTCTTTTCAATCATTTTTGCCAATCTCTTTCCCTTGGCTTCAGCCAAACTTGCCGATCCTCCCCTCTCACTACCTTCCTTTTTTGCAGCCCCTACCCTTTCTACAGCATTTCCTACCATTCCTACCCCTTAGCAACACACAACACCACCGTTGACCCTCCTCTCCTTCTCAGCAACTTCCACCGATTACTCCTTCTTTGTTTCATGAGTTTTGGTTAGTTTCTTGCTGCCTTATTTTAGCCGGTTAGTTGTTCTTGAGTTTGTTTAATTAATTTTATGTTAATTTTATGTTATATTAAATACTAATATGTATTATTGGAAATTAATTTATTAGGTAATATTTAAGGATCTCGGAGAGGACGGTTTTTGGTGCTTTTTGTGTAAGCTTGGATTTAAGTAAATCCAATTACTTATAAGGCGTAGATAAAACAGTAGAATTTATCTACAAGCATGTTAGGCTTGTTTAGACCCATAATCATGATAGGATTTTATATTCTTCAAGTAATATGACATACATGATAAAATGATAACATGTTATATAAATGATAACTATGATTATCGAAAGTGGAGTATATGCATGAGTAGCATGTTATATGGCTTACATATGCATGCCTAGGATTTTAATTGGATTGTATGCTTGTAAAGTGATGATTTAAATGCCATGCATTAATCCATGATTATCATTGCATGGTAGTTAGGGTTGATATAAAAAGCATAAAAACATGTACGCACTATTAGGGTTAGAATACGATAATTGTCATTCACGTATTCTAGCATTAGAGATTTTTCCCTACATGAACCATGATGATAATTACCTTATTAAATGTCATATTATGCTTAAAATATATATATACACGCTGCATGGAATATGTGACACATGAAGCATGATTAGGGTTTTGAGGGCATAGCTCAATAAATGCGTGAAAAGTGAAAAATATAGTCAATCAGAAAAATTACCTATGTGCTAAAGTATTGTGAATAATTATCTTTTAGCCTTTTCTTGAAAAATTTATCATAATAATAATGTTTGGTACGGAATTGGATAAAAATGATGAAATTAGGGTTTCAAGGGCATTTTGGTCATTTTCAACCTAATGAACTTTATGTGAATAACTCGACATAGGATGACCTTATAGTTTTTATAGGTTGACCTTAATGTTGACTTAAACATTGGCATAGACCGATAACCTTAGGGTTTATCTGAATAATTGAAAATAATGGAAAATGGTTAAGTATAGAAATGGAAATGATTATACGGTATAAAATGTTTGTGATCAACTCATAAAATACTAATACTTAAAGTGGAAGATCTCAAGTTTGGGAATGGTTTCTCTCTAGGGTTAGTTACCCTAGAGACGAGGTGTTAGCCCTCATTTGAGTTGATTCCCTGGTGTGCCTCTATGTCCCAGTAAGGCCATTATCTACTCCATAGGTGACCTACAGGCCCTGTAAGGGGTATCGATACTTAAGGATTAGGTGACCGAGGTTGGAGGATACTGTGTTACCTATGTGGGCTGGTATGACCATGCATACTGCTGTGTCCTTAGGTTCTAAAGTATAGATATTGTGTTTCCTTTGTGTACTAATATGACCGAGTATACCTTAGTGTCTCTGGGTTGATTATATCCCCTTGAGTAATATAAATAATAAAGGAATACTTGCTGATGACCTTGGTATGTATTGTTAGGTTCGATAGTTACCTTAGTGCCCTAGCTCGTTTTTAGTATATATTGGATTGATGGTTTGGTAGTTACCTCAGTTCCCTACCTCGATTTTTTGTATATATTAGATTAATAGTTTGGTAGTTACCTTGGTACCCTACTATGTTAATTGGAATTGATTTAATTAGTCAACTTCAGCTATGGATTTTGATATGGTTATTGTGTACCTTAAAATGGCGTGACTTAGTTGAGTCTGGTTGCTTGTTGAGCATGAGACTCGAATGGCATATAATTATATATATGTATTGATCCATGATTTATTATATATTGTTATGGCATGTGCTTGTGTTTGAGCATGTTTTACATCATTGTATGATTATGTGCAACGTGGGTAAGCTACCTCTTCTGAGGTATTGTAATTTACTAAGTACAAGGAAGTAGTACCGATACTACATTTGCATATGACTATGTAAAGGCCATAGAGTGGCATGAAGCTTATAAGAGTGGCAGGATAAGTAGAGGCCTTGAAAAGAGGTTCCATTCTCAGAATGGGCATATAGGTCTAAGAGTTAGGACAAACCGGTGGTGTACCTACCAATACGAGTTTTTTATGGTATCGGTTTTCCTTTGGACTCTTATATCACTAAATGTATTTTGAGTATCATTTTTGCAAGGAAAATATTTATCTGTAACCTTTATTTATGTAATATCTCTTGTTTCCACTTATTTGTTTTTGGTTTGGTTGGTTTTAACCTTAGCACTTGGCATAAGAAAGGTGAGGGAAGCGGACTCATGCTAAGTGTGGCGGTAAGACCCATTATCTTTAGTGATTAACACTTTTGCAAAATGAAATTTTTAAGTACTAAAAATGGGGGGGTTACAAGGAGTGTGGAGGAGGTATGCTCTAAATGTGGAAATAAAGGACATGCTAGGGGAAAATGTCAGCAAATCATTGGATAACCTAACTGGCATCAAAAGACTAATAAATATCCTCAACAAAAGTGAAGTGTACCCATAGGTCAGAAGTTGTACAATTCAATCTCAAAGAGCTTTGAAAGGAAAAGGAAATTAAAACAGCAATATAGCTTACAAGGATATAAAGGAGAGGGAGCAGTTGGTCTCATCACATTCACACAGCATCAATTTGAGAAGCATCTTACTATGCTACCTCAAAGTTCACGTATAACCTCTCAAAGCTCTAATCTAGGTGAGGAAGATCTTAAAAAAACTTTGCTAGTACTGTATCTTATTCCTTTGCTTCTTTTATGACGAATGAATGGATCTTAGACACTAGGACAACTGATCATATGACCCCTCACTTGAAACTACTTAATCATGTTAATCCCTCATCCACCACCTACACGATTACTCCCAAATAGCCAAACTTCCACTATAATGCACACTACCAGTGCTCATCTCTCCAACAATCTTGTTCTTAACAATGTCCTTTGTGCTCTTGATTTTAAATTTAATCTCTTTTTTTTTTACCTAAGCTTGTGAGAGAAAATAATTTTTGTGTCAAAATTTTTTCCAAAAATTCTATCCCAAACAAGATTGTGCAAACCTGAATGTTAGAGGCATTGGAATTATTCAAGATAGCTTGTATTACCTACTGCTCATACCAGCTACCCAACTTGATCCCAAAATTTATACGCCCACTATCATCATCACTGGTGCAGCTCAACACTCATCTCCTAGTGCATATCTCAACACATCCCTATCTTCTTGGAATGAAAATAATGAATCCTTGTATAGTTTGTGGCACCATATGTAATACCCCAAAAATTCTAATTTAGGAATTATGGCAAAATAATGATTTATTAGGGAAAATTAAGAAAATAAATTACTTTATTAAACAAAGAGGAAATTAATTGAGGAAAATAAGGAGAAAATAATAAATAAGTTATTTAGAAAATTTTGGACATTCTACTAATTAAAATGGAAGTTAAGGACAATTTATCCAAAATAGCCTAATTAATTTAAAAATAAATTTAATTATTATACTTAAAATAATTATTATTAAAATTAAATATCTAAATTAAATATATAAACAATAAAGACCAAATACCCCCAACCCAACCATTTTATCATTTTTCCATTTTCCATTTTCCTTTTCTACTTTCTTTTCTTTTTTTCTTTCTTCCTCCTTTACTTATTTTTTTCTTTTCATCTCCCCCCCCGGTTGGGCCAGCCCGTCAGCCTAGACCCTTCTCCTCCCATATCCCTACGCATGGCCCAAATTTCCCCATCCCTCCTTCGTCGCCCGTTGCCCCCCAGCCGGCCGAACCGTCCCTCTTTTTCTTTTCTTTCTTTCCCCTGGACCAACCGGTCCACCCTGCCCTGTCTTCTTCTTCCCAGCCCCGACCTGGATCGTCAACTTGCAGCCCTGATTCTGCCGCCAGCCACCAGCCAACGACCGGTCGTCCTCACCTGCCCCTCTCCCTGTCATTTTCTTTCCTCTTTTCGACCCCGACCAAGCCCATCTCTCCCCTCCCCGCGTGCCCATCTCTTTCCCTTTTTCTCTCCCCCTCCTCGACCTAACCTGCCATGGCAGGACTGCACCGCCTGCACCGCCGGCCTGTGGTCCTGCCACACCTGCCCCGCTCGTCTTCTTCTTCCCTTGTCTTTTTCCTCCTCAATTATCCTATAAATACCCCCCCCCCCGTTGGCAGCCAAAATCGAGCTCTCTTTTCCCACAGCCCAGAAACTCCGTCCCTCGCCGCTGCCCAATTAGTTGCATATTTTGCCACCGCCGGTGACCGCCGCAACAAACTCCGCCCACCGAGACCATCCTTGCACCCTCCTCTACGAAACCAGACCACCATCAGCCCCTACCTTGCCCTGCACGTGCCGCCCTGGCCGTGCGAAATCGCCACCCCGAGCAGCCCCTCGCCGCCCCTTGCGCTGCCTTCCGCCGCCAATCCCGCCTCTACCAACACCTCCCTCACCCTCCAAAACACCCAGGGAACCTCCCCTACCTTCCCACACCTTCATCTCCCCCTGCCTCCCTCTCCTTCTACCTTATCCACTTTTCCACCACCTTCGACCGCCACACCAACCACAGTGCGCCGCCACTCCTAGCCACGCCACCACCCTCATTCCACCCCTCTTCATCTGCTGCATCTTCCTCCACCTCAAACACCCCTCTATCCCCTCTCCTTTAGCCTATACATTGATCTTTCCACCTCTCTTCCTCCTCCACCACTGCCGCCGCTGGTTCCACCACTAACCTTAGGTGGTGCTCCAACCTCCTCAACCCCTAAACCTTCTTAGCACAAGTGATTAATAATTTTTACTAATATTAAGGGTATTATTATTATTATTATTATTATTATTATGGTTGGTATTATCATTATTATTATTATCTTTATCATTAGTTAATCTAACTTTAGAAATCCATTTTATATAAGTGTTAACAATTTTTAGTAATATTAATAGTATTACCCTTATTAGTATTATTAATGTTGTGTTTTTATTACTATTATTATTATTAGTATTATTATTATTATTATTACTATTATCATTATTATTATGTATCTCTCTTACTACCTAAACTAATTTTAGGAATATTTATAAATATGGTATTATTATATAGTATCTTTATCATTATTAGTAACATTATCATTACTACTACTATTATTATCTCTATTATTAATATTATTATTTTCTTACTAGTACTAACTTGACCCTTACCACTTTTAGTGTAAATATTGGGACTCTTATATTACTATTATTCTTTTCTATTGTTATCTTCTATTATACTTAACATTATTATTATTATTATTATTATTATTATTATTACTACTACTACTACTACTACTACTTAACCTAACCTTATTTGATTATTATTATTATTGTTGTTGTTGTTGTTATTATTATTATTATTATTATTATTATTATTATTATTATTATTATTATACTTAACACCTTTATCATTATTGTTATTATTTCTACTACTTTTATTATTATCAATGTTATTTAACTCGAAATTGGTGTGTTATCATTTTGTTGTTAAATAAGAAGAATACTTAAACCTTAGTACCTTACCATTTAATATTATTCCTAATGCCTTTAACACTAACATCATTACTATGGTATCATTATTAGTTATTACTATTATTACTATTATCATTATTTTATTTCTATTATTGTGACAAAAACATTTGAACCCTTATATTATTATTATTCAAAATATAATGTTTATCATTGTTATCTTTAGGAATATTTTTACTTGTTGGTATTTTAATTATTATATTATTATTTTAACCCTAACACTATTATTAGACTTAGCCTTAAAAATGCTAGGGTTTCTATTACTATAAACATTAGCATCACTATTATTAATTTTATTATTATTATTATTATCACTATTTTACTATTGTTAGCATGAGCACTATTATTATAAGAATAGAGCTAACGGGTCTAATAATATAAGTGTAACAATAAGTATTAAAAATAAACATATTTTGACTAGTAATATTTAGTATACTAATTTTAAGGTAAAAACCCTAGTTTTCGTATAATACTCTCTTTAATAATAATAATCCTAATCTTAAACTAGAATAAGGGATGATGGTACTTTTGAGGGAGACTAATACTTAGTATTTTCCCTTTTATAGGTGATCCTAACCAAAACCCTAAGGAGTTATAGGAGCGTGCTCCAAGCCCGACGTCACTTTAGGTAAGGACGAAGCTATGGCCCTTGTGTGATGTGTGACCTGTATGTGTTGAATGTTGTTTATGCCATGCTATGTCGTGTATTATATGGTGGTAGATAACTTGTCTTATGTGTTGGAGATTGAGGTAGGTTGTATGTGCTTCCTATGACATGAGCATGACATGTATATGTATGATGTTTATGATGTGATATGATATGGCCCTCTAGGACATGCATGTTAGGTTAAATAATAATATGAGTTGGGAATATAAGGATGACAAGAAATAAATAGGAAGTGAGTTCACTAAGGGGGATATGAGGTTGACCTAAGTGCCTCATGATCCATGAGAGAAGATTTAAGTGGGAGGAATGTCCAAAATAAATGAGAGTTGGGAACCATGCATGGGAGTCTTAAAATTTGCATGGTGACTTGGGGTGTTTGCATGGGATGGCTAAATCTTGCATGGGGGTGAATCTTACGCGAGAAAAGTTGAATTAGGGTGTAAATAAGAGAATGGGAGAGTTGTGTAGTGATTGGAGACTTGGGATAAAAATAGTACGTAGGTTGGTGCAAGGGTGTATAAGGGACCCGATTAGGGTTTTTTGGGGGAGAAAGTGGAAATTTGGGAAGTACGAAAGTAAGAATGATTAAGGAAGGGTGGAGTATGGGTTAAGAGTGAGAGTTCATTTATATAAAAGATGAGTATGGGTTTCCATGTGGAAGAAGAGACTTTGGGATGAAAAGAGAGAGGTTACTTGTAGAAGAAGTAAGGTACTAGGGTTTGATGTGGCCAACTAGGGTTTTGATGGTCACATGCGAGGTTGAGGAGTAAAGTGATATGCCTTGGAGTTTGACCTAATAAGGATGAGATGTGGGGCGAGGAACAAGTAATGGTAAAGTAAGTGAGAAGAAGTTGGGCCACATAGGTCCAACTAGGATTTCCAAGGGGAAAACCCTAGAGGTTGAGAATAGGCGAGATCGATGTCATAGGGTTTTGGGATTAACCTACCCTCTCAGGAGTTGATCTTTCATTATGTGTGAGCATAAGGGGGAATGGATGTCGGGGCGTGATAAGAGGTGCAGGAGTCTCAAAATATGGGACGGGCCCTCTTGAGAGAATAGCAGTAGAGCATCGATGACATGCATGTCAAGGGTGGAATGTTATCTAATAAGACACGGATAAGACACTAATCATGTAAAGTGAAAGATTGTTGAGCCGAGCCCAGACCGGTCCACTGGCAAATAATAGTGGCCAGGAGCCGGGGTGCCCTGGAGACCGGTCCACCGGCAAATAATAGTGGTTAGGAGCGTTCTGCCCTGAGTGTATACTTTCCGGTCCACCAGCTATAATAGTGGGGGATTTCGTGCTCGACAAACCAAAGTAAGTAAGTTAAACCATGGGAAATACACTAAGTACTTGCAACGAAACAGCATGTGAGTCGGGGCCAGACCGATCCATTGGTAAATAATAGTGGCCAGGAGCATTCTGCCCTAGAGACCGGTCCACCGGCAAATAATAGTGGTCAGGAGCGTTCTGCCCTGAGTGTATACTTTTCGGTCCACCGGCTATAATAGTGGGGTTCCCGCACTCATATGGACTATTAAAGAATATGTGTGGAATGGGCATATTATTAATGAGAATAAAGAATAAGTCACCGGGAAAGTAATCAGGCCTTATCATGTGTGCTATCGTATGTTGCCTATGTGCTTATTATCCTTGTATCATATGTTCTATGTGTTGGCCTTAGCTCATCTGTTATCTTACTCAGTACGTAGCATACTGATCACCCGTTTCATGGGTGTTGCTCATTCCCACGAGTAGAAGACCCCTCTGATTTTGTGCAGGTAGGAGACCATGTCTTCAATGCCTATGATACCTACGAGGCATCGGGTGGGGCAGAGTGTTGAGCCTAACCTGACTTGGGGACCGAGAGCTAGTTGGCCGGACTCCATTGCTATCATCGGATTTTGTATTTCCTTATTTAGCTATATTTTGGACTACGCTTTATGTTTTGAGAATCGTACTCTTAAGTTGTAATCCTAAACCGTATTCTAATTACCGTTTGACTTGTGTTTCATTAATGATTTATGTTAAGTGTCGACCCATGTTTTAATGTTTCGCATCTGATGTTGTTTGGTTTTAGCCTTAGCACTTAGTACTGGAACGGTAGAAGTGTACCGGTCTGGTATTAAGTGTGGCGGTAACGCCCCCGAGTTTACGGTTTTATCTTTCGCTTCCGCTAAACCTTTTTTATTTAAACGAAATTTTTCAGTAGTAAATTTGGGGGTGTTACACCATAGGCTAAGCCATGCTCCTTATCACAGATTGAAATACATTCCATTCAATTTTGGTGATGTAATGAATTGAGATTTTGATGTAAAAATATGTCACTTCTCCTATAGCAAAGATGTCTAAAATTCTTTTCTCACATAGTACCACTGAGTCGACACATATATTTTAGCTATTACACATTGAAATTTTAGGACCATATAGAGTACCTATATGACAAAAGCATAAATATTTTCTCACCCTTTTTTATGATCACAGTAGGGCAACCTGGACTTATTTGCTTCAATGAAATTCCCAAGCTTCGAATATAATGAAAAATTTTCCAAAATTTGTAAAAAACCACTTTCAGTGTTCTATAAAAATTATTAGATCAAATAATTCCCTTGAATTTGACAGTCATTCATGTAAAACATTCTTTTTTCTAAAAATGGAATTATGCACCAAACCACTTATGTGCATAGATCTCAACAAAATTGAGTTGTTGAGAGAAAACACAAGTAGTTACTTGATGTGGTAAGAGATCTATCTTACGAATCTAGTGTACCCTCCTATTTTTGGGGTGATTGTGTTCTTACAACTATATACATCATTAACAGACTGCCTACACCTACACTCAAGCACAAGACACCTTATGAAGTTCTTTTCTCACAACCTCCTAGCTACAAAAACATGAATGTCTTTGGATTCCTTGTTGTTGTTGTCAATCCTAACCTTGACACAGATAAGTTCCAACCTCGAGGGGTCCCATGTGTATTTCTTGGATATCCACCACATCAAAAGGGATATAAATTGTTCAACCTAATCACCAAACAAGTGTTTGTGTCCAGGGATGTTTTTGTTCCATGAACATATCTTTCCTTTCAACAATAATAGTCATGCTTCTTATTTGCATCCTCTTCCAACTCTTGTAAATCTGTCTCAATATCCTTCACTGAATTCATATTATGGTCTGATATATGATCATAATAATCTCACACCAACATCTATTGCTTTGCCCACACTATCTCTCCCTTCCTCTTTAACTACGCCACCTTCTTTATACATCAATATTGGTAATAACTTATGTGTATCTCAATAATTTTTATTTAAATAATTCTCTTGATTACTGTAATTTTCATTGTACATATAATTACTTTTCTTATTATGTGAATAATTAGGGAAAAATCAGATAAATGGAATGGAGCATAATGTTGGCTGCTATGAGTAAATTTTGTTGGTTGCTGTTGCTGTTGATATGGAATTGCCACATAAGTTGATTTTTGTTTGTTCGTATCAGTGAGGGAAAATTATTATTCCCATATGATGCATTCGCGGGCAAATCATAGCTAGTGGAATTAAGTAGGCTGCATGGTCAGCCACCCGATCCATATTTTTTGGGTTAGAAGGACTATAGATTATACAACCCTTAATTTCTACAATTAGCTACATAATTTAGCTGATGGGAAAATTAGTTGTAATTTTAATTATGTTGGGAATAATTGTAAATCTTGTATTTGGGCTGAATCATTATAATCAACACCAATGGTCTTGTATGTTGGGTTGTTTGATTGTCTTGGCTGGTCTTATATATTGGGTTGTTGGATTGTCTCGACTGAGCCCACTGATCATATGTATATAGGTATTTGTATACGCGTGTTTATATAGGGTGTATACGGAACATGTACATAATTTTTTTGGCAGAATAATACTCGTAGATTATTTTTATCTCGATCTCTCTAGAAAACTCTCTCTTGACTTCTGTCTCTTGATCTCTCTCTCTCTCATGAAACCCTCTCTCGCTCAAATTCTTCTCTACTAATTCTTCTTGCTCGATTCTCTCTTCTGCGAATTAATATCAGTTGTCGTTGAATACAACTGTGCCCTGAGTTTCTTGATCTTCCTTTGGTTTAATTCCTTAGGTTGATCTCTATATTGCTGGTCGAACACATCGCTCGACTCACGATCCGGTGATTTTTGTTCGAAACCCAACCAGGTTTCATCAATAACACTAAAAATTTGCAAAAAAACAAAATTAAACACACCATTACCCAACCTTCTTAGCTTTTTAAATATGTTGATGATCATGTTTCTATTCCATCCAAAGACTTGACATGCACTTCTTTATCCCTTGCTCCCATCTTTGCTCTTGCAAGTCAAGTCACCACTACCACAATTAAAACTCATTTTCATAGTTTTCTTTCAACCATAACTAGCCATACTAATCTCATTAGTTTTTCCCAAGCTCTTTAAGATCCTACATGGCGTAACTCTATGAATCTCGAATTGAAAGCTTTAGAAGAGAATAATAATTAGGCTGTTCAAGGTATTCCTCCTGGAAAAAAGGCTATAGGTTGCAAGTGGATTTACAATACCAAAGTTAGGTATGATGGGCCCATTAAGAGATACAAAGCTAGGCTAGTGATTTAGGATTGTAAACAGAGGAAAGGGATTGATTTTGAAGAGAATTTTGCACCTGTTGCAAAAATGACCATAGTTCAAGCATTACTTGGTGTTGTTTCTATAAAGGGTTGACACTCATCTTAGATGGATGTTACGAATGCATTTCTGCATAGAGATTTTCATGAAGAGGTCTACATGACTTTACCATTGGGGTATGTAGGCTAACGAGAGCCCATTCACTCACAAAGTCACTCTAAAAATATGAATGGAAAGGTGTACAAACTTATTGAATCTTTATATGCCTTTAAATAGGCCCCAAGATAATGGTTTACGAAATTATCCACTACTCTGGTCTAGTATGGTTTCGTGTAGTTGAAGGCCAACTACTCCCTTTTTACACTTCAAGCAAATGGTAACTTTACTACCATACTAGTGTATATAGATGATATGGTAATTATAGGGAACTCACTTCAGTCCATTCAGAAAGTTAAATGCTTCTTAAAGTCTCAGTTTCACATGAAAGATTTGAGAGAATTAAGGTACTTCTTAGGCTTGGAAGTTACTCGTATATCCCAAGGTCTTTTTATGTCTCAACACCAATACATTCTAAACCTTCTTTAGGAGCATCAAGTGATAGAAAAATCCCCTAAGCTTCCACTTGATCAACATGAGAAACTTAGTCTAAACAATGGGACTTCCCTATGTAGTTATGAACCTTATCAAAGGCTAGTTGGTAAACTTATATACTTGACAATCACACAACCTGATATTTGTTATGAAGTGCATGTTCTTAGTCAATTTATGCACTGTCCTACTTCATCTCACATGGCTACTACCCAACATGTTCTTAGAACCTTAAAGGGACACCATCTCAAGGCATCCTCATGGCTCACAGCTCTGTGGCATATCTTATAGCATTCTGTGATGCAAACTAGGCTAGTTGTCCCAACACAAGAAGAACTACCACTGGATATTGTATTCTCCTTGGTGAATCACCAATATCTTGGAAATGAAAGGAAAAAAAAACAATATGTGGTGTCCTGCTCTAGTGATGAAGCTAAATATAGGTCCATGGCACTGACTACATGCGAAGTTACATGGCTAGTTAACCTTCTTAAAGATTTAGGTCTAAACAAGCTACCTCTGGTTGATCTAAAGTGTGACAATCAAGTGGCTCTGTATATTGTTGCAAATCCGGTGTTTCATGAAAGGACCAAACACATTAAGGTAGACCTTCATTTTTTTCAGTACAAAATTAAAGCTAATGTTGTTTGACCATCTTATGTGTTAAAAAAATAGCCAAATAGATAACCTTCTCTCAAAGGTTCCATCTGTTGAGCAACAATCTAGGCTTTTTTCCAAGATGGGTGCTATTAGTCTCCCATCTTGAGGTGGAGTGTTAAAAGGCTTAATTTTAGGCATATTCTATGTTGGGCCACTTTGTTCTAGCCCTCCTGCTTTGCACTTTTGTATCTTAGCAACCCACTAATTTTCTTTGCTTAATTTAACTCTAATTACACCAATCATAGTGGTTGATAGGTAAAACTGTAATTAACAGTGGTCTAATATATGTAAGGAGGTCAGGAGGAGCGATTGTACGACATAGGCAAACAGAGACCTTCAGCTTTGGGATCTCTAATTTTTGTGTGTAAAAAACTCCTAGAATCCTATTTTGATTTGGTTCTTACGATCAATGAAAAACTCACTCAAAAATTTAAGTCGTATCTAAGGAAGTTCAAAGAAAGCATTCACCTAAATACCAGTAAGTTGTGTTATAGGTTTGTAGTTGTTTTCTTTCTTTTCCATGCTTAAATATTTAGTGTAGATCTAATAATTTATTATGTATATTCTACTTAATGTGGTGTCCTTGACAAAATGTATATACCAACAATTACTTACGATGGTGTTGGGAAACTAAGATTGTAGGCATCTACCAAATGGGTGTAATTGGTTTTGTTCAGCATACAAATCCAAATGTATTGGTGGCAGCTATTTCTTCTCTCCAAGATGGTGATTAATCGGATTATACCGCTTTTTTAGCATTTTCTATTGATGGGTAGCTACCCAGCAGTGAGAGGGGCCTTTCTTTATTGGATTTCAGTTTGTTTACCACAGAGGGAAGGAGGCCCAGGTCTTCTTGATTTCAGGGGGACTTGGAATCAAACCGAAGTAAAACCAAATGGGATTTTATCCTCTGTTTGATTAGACAGATACATTCTATGCACTTGATCCAAACATTTGTATGGGAGTTGCCCATAGATACAAATGTTTCTTGGACATTGCATGCAGTACTAAAGGTGCGCAAGATTTTTCACCCTATCCTTTTTCTATAAGTTTATGATCATATTCATCCAAAAGCTAGTGATGTGTGTGGGAGAGTAGAATTCTAAAACTAATGAGAATATGGCTCAAATTGGGTTTAGATATTAGGATAATGGCTTGTTAATGGTGAATTAAGAAATTGAAGATTCGAATACGATGGAATAAGGATGAGGATGGTTCGAATATGGTAGAAAAAAATGATGGTGATGATTCGGTGATGGTGCTTTGTTAATAATGATGGTTCGAATGGTGTGTACTAATTAGCTTGTGCATTCAACAATGGTTTGGTGATAATGTTGAGCTTCAAAATTTAGGGTTTGGATGTAGATTAGAATTGCAATTTAGGGTTAGGGTTTGGTTAGAAAAGAGGGAATAAGGTGGCATTTGTTTGGTATAGATGGTTTAGGGTTTCGAAGGGATGGTTTAGGGCTTTAGTTTTGTATATTGATTTAGGGTTTGGAGGATTTTAATAGTAATTAGGGCAGGAAAATATGGATTAAGAATAGTAGAAAAAGATATGGATTAATCTCTAATTCATACAGACGAAGAGATTAAAACTATCAAGCCAAACCATTCATACAGATTTGATTTGCTTGAGTTTGAACTTACACATAATTCATTCAATGTTGATCTTCAACTTCAATTTGTATTCTTCAATATAATATGTTCGACATTTATACATAATATAAACTTTCTACCACTAGTTAAAGCATATTCCAAAAGATTCCAAGCTAAAAGATATTATGCTACCTTTATGCTAACTTTATTCTCCTACTTTATTACTTAATTGATAAATTAGCTAAATTACATAATGATGCTCAACAATCCTGCCAATATATTCCCCATGCACGTGGTTACTCCCTCTTTGCATGTCATACACATGCACATGGTCACTCCTTCCTTGCATGCCATACACATGCACGTAGACACTTAGTTATTTGTTTGTTACCTTTCGAGTAACAAATCTATTGGTCTTCAAATTTATGGGAGACACTTTCCAAATAAAGAATAATTGATTCTATAACTATGAAAGTCAATTCTTAATTGTTTGCTCTTACATCAGCAAGCTGTGCCGTTGAGTTGGTGGCAAATAGTGTAGTTAAACACCGCTGCTCCCTTGCACACAAGTAATTTTCTGGCTGACAAAGAGCTCATTTGCATTTATACACCAATGATCTAATTGTGTAATTTGATCATTGCGTTGACCCTTTCGTTTTTTAGCCGACACAGTAAAACCATAGAACACATGTTTATACCGCATCTTGTTAGATTTGGTATCTGCTGAAACAAAACAAAAAACTTGCATGAATCAGACCCTGATTAGTGATGAGTTCATATTTTGACACATTTTATACCCTTATAATCTTAGTTTTTAGTAGTTTATTTAACTAATATAGGGGAATAATTGTTGTTTTATGCTTAAGTGGTAAAAATTGCATAAATATTATTATTTAAGCTAAAATGATATAATTTAAGTAAATTTAGAATAAAATAATATTTATTAATATTTATTAATTTTATTTTGCAGGTTTTATTTTAAAAATTAAAAAAAAAAAGAAATAAGACCTTTGGACCAACGGCCAAAAGCCGAAGGCCCAAAGGCCTGGAACAAACAAATCCCAAAGGCCTGAAATAAAACGACGTCGAACGGACGACGAAGGAGTCACAGAAATGAAACCAAACGGAGACGGCAGAGAAGGAGAGTCAGCCGTCAGGGCTGACGTGGTACGGAAAGGGCCGCACGTTATAAATAAAGGAGAGCCGCATTAATTAGGCGGGAGAGAGATGCAAGGCGCGTCTGGAGGAGCCGCGGGGCACACAGAGAGGCGGCAGAGCCTTCAGAGGCTCGAACTCTGATTCGGGCGAGTGCAGCAGAGCCGCAGGGTAGAAATAGAGAGGAATGGCAGTGCAGCACGTACGACGAGACAGAGGCTCGGACGACGAGGAGGCAGCAGCCTTCAGCACACGTCAGCCTGCAGCACGAAAAAGGAAAAAAGAAAAAGAATTAGTGGCACGGAAATCCAAGCGCCGAGAGAAAAGAAAATTAGAGGAAGAATCTAATACCGGTAGAATTTATTTCAAATAAAGTTAATTTTTATCTGAATAAATTCTTGATCTTTTATCCAAAATTAATTCCGGTTATTTCTTTCTCTTATTTTTAATTTATATTTTAGATATATATTTCTATGTAATTAATTCTTTAATTATGGCTGGCTGATTATTTATTGTTAGGGAATGAATTGAAACCCTAGATTATGATTTGAATTATAATTTTATTTTCTTTGTTTCGTGAGATTGTTTCTTGACTCTATGTTAATTGCTATCGTTTATATATATAATTCTGTCAAGTATAGTTTATTTGGTGCATGCCTTGTTCTGGTTCCTCATAAGTGACAGTATGTAGGATTATTTGTCTGTTAGGTGGTCATCTAAATATACTACAATCTATATATATAAATTGCAGCTAGGTTAGATAACAATTCACCTAATCGTTTTGTGATTCTAACCGAAGTGGTAAAACGTTTCGATACATGTGGGTCAAGAAAAGGAAATACAGCTAGACATGCTTTTTGTACTAGTTTGGGTACTTAGATTGACAGCCATCCACTTACACTTAATGCATTAAATCTAGTTAAATATAGGAGCCGCTTGTTGTTGCTATACTGCTAGTATTTAATAGGGTTAATATTGGCGCTTTGTCGTATTAATTAATTAAGGGAAGTAATATAAGGTGTATAGACCTGATTTGGGTGTGCAACTTGATCGATCTCTTTCTCACGATTAAATATTGACTTAGAAATAAATATTATATTTTGACCTAATCTAGTGGTGGATTTTTATTTTCCTAACATATTTCTCATATCTGTGGGTTTCTCATTATTTCCATTATTTTTATTATTATTAGTTTATTTTATTTTATTCACTTTATTATTTTATTATTTTTATAACCCCCATCAGTATTTTTCTTATTTATTTATTCTGTGTTATTTAGGATTTTTATTTTTAGTTTTAGTTTTATTTCCAAGCTAGTTAATTAGAGGTGAACCCTCTCAATCCCCGGCCTAGAACGATACCCTATTTACCAGTGCTACAATTGACAACAAAAAGATTTAAATTACGTGTCGTCTACGGTCACACCAATTAGAGACAAACTAGAAGGATTAGCTTAGCTAGTGCGGCTAGAAATGGGGAAAGGATCAGGGCCACCATGGTGCTTATGAAAACCATGATGACTTTAATTTGTTTAGGAAATCTCTTACGCCAGAGCACAGGAAGACGTGGCGAACTTAATTCAACGGATCGCGCGCCATCTACGCTCATTACTAGTCGGGAGCGGGACTTCGTTCAATTGTTCAATTTTATTGATCGATTTGGAGTTGCAAATTGGTCCGTTGGTTTAAATATTAGTCCATTATTTCTCTCAAACGAAAAATGTTCTGATTTGCCTCCATTTTTTTATCCAAATAAAGCGTAAGGTTATTTTCGTTAGGATATAGGAACATCGAGTCACCAGGGCAAAGACTTCCTTTGCGGTCAACAACTCTACGTTAATGAAAAAAGACCCCCAAAAACATATATAGCCCCTGCCGAAACTCAATTTGCTGCTACCTTGCTGAAATAGTGTAGGAAAGATACGTTCAACACCGCTGCAACTCCACAAAGAAACACGATGTGAAGCAAATGAATTCAGAACTGATCGATTATCATGCAACGCGGGAGTAGATGAAGACAAGTAAAAACATTTATTTCCAAAGCTCTTATCATTCGTAGAAAAGACTAGTAGTCCACGCAAGTTTTCCCACGCCCGTGAAAAACAGCAGCTTTGAAGACATACTAAGCAGCGCAACGCAACGCAATTATAGCCAACGGAGTATCCTATGAGCAAAAGATAATTCCATACATTTACGTCCAATTCCTCTTCTATGGTACAAGTAGAGCACAGCAGACACCAGTACCCTGACTGTAAAGTAAAATCTCTATTACTGTATTACATCATCACAACGCTTCTTGACTTGCTCTAAAGCAGTAGCCAAAAATCTTGAAAATTACCCTCTGCTTGTAAGAATTTTACCCCAAAACCGTAGGCAGTAAGAACGAGGTGAATTAAAAACACTGACATCCACATGACAGGGCAGCCTCTGAAAGTACTCGAGTGATAGGAAGTTCAAGGGATGCAAGCTGATGCCCCAAAAAATGCGGGAGAATACTTTGTGGACCATCTAAGAAAAACGCTAATTTATGCTTACATGAGGCGGCAGCGGCACTACAGGCGTATTTTTACTTCTTCCGAAACTTGCTTTTAACTTTAACGATTCTCCGGTTGGATTTACCTGGGCCACTAGCTCCAAGTGAAAAACTATTGCCGCCGCCGCTGCTGAATGCAGTACCAGTACTGAAGTCCAGGCTATCTGACGACTGGAATGGAGATGGGTTCTGTGAGAACGCTTGGCTCTGTTGGGCACCGAATTCGAAGGGTCTTCCCACATTTGAAAACACAAAGTCAGTTGTTGACGGCTGACCTAACACCTGCCCTGGTGGTGTAGATGCCTGCACTGAATCCTCTGCCATGCTGTCCTCCATGTTCATCTGATCATTGCTTCCACAGGGAACAGGACTGCCAAATGAAAAGGCAGGACTTGTGCTTCCAAACCCAGGTCGTCCTGCAGCTGGCGTTGTTGAAGTGATTGTAGGTGTGGATGTGGATACTGCAGATGTAAATGAGAAAAAAGAGCCCGACAATGATCCAGTAGAACCAAACACCATGGGTACACTATTGCTGGCACTAGCAGACCCAGAACATGAAGATAGCCCAAAAGTAAAACCAGTTGACAAAGTTTGGGCACTGTTACTAGTAGGACCAGGACTAGACGATGCGCCAAAAATGAAACCACTTGTTTGAGATGGTGCGCTGTTACTAGAAGCACTGGAACCAGAATATGCCCCAAAAGCAAAAGCAGTTTGCTGCGATGAAGACTTGAATCCCACACCAATTGATGTGCCGATAGCAGGCTTACAGCTAGAATCAAATATGCCAGCCACAGTACCATTGCTGCTACCGGCAGACTGGGCCAATGAAGATGATCCTGAAGACAATACAAATGCCGGGCTAGAAGCAGCAAAGGAACCAAACAAAGAGCTACCAGAGCCAGAGGTTGAAGATGGGCCTGAAGAAGGAGAAGATACAAGTGCGGGGCTCACAGCAGCGAAGGAACCAAACACAGAGCTACCAGAGCCAAGGGTTGAAGATGGACCTGAAGAAAGAGATGATAAAAGTGCAGGGCTTGAACCAAACACAAAGCTACCAGAGCCACAGGTCGAAGACAGGCCTGAAGAAGAAGAAGATACAAGTGCAGGGCACGAAGCAGCAGTGGAATCAAACACAGAGCTACTGGAGCCGGACACACTAGACCCAACAACAGGGATAGAAGCTGCAAGATGACTAGGCATACTCTGTGTGTCAGATGCAAATAGAGTAGAGACATCAGGTTCACTAGCATTAGATGTCCCTATATTACTGTCGCCAACTGAGGAAGTTGAACTGAAACTGAAAAGACCACTTCCAACATTAGCAGGAGTGCTAGCCGCACTTCTAGTTTGATTGGCAAAAGTAGAATCTTTCGTTTTGGATCCTGGGTCTGACAATTTGAAAACAGATGAAGTTGATGAAACACTTGATGATCCAAACGCAAAAACAGATCCTGCTGAAAAGGAGGGGAAACTACCCAGAGCACTGCTTGTTGAAAAACTAGCCCTTGCATCAGCAATGGTACAGCTATCTGCAGCAGCGGGAGCAATTGTTGCAGAAGTGGATGGAGGCTGCAGAAAGCCATTGGACAGAGTCTGATGCCCACCACTTGAAACCAGAGCTGGTGAAGAAGACGCAGATGACCCAAATACTGAAACACGGGACCCATTCTTTGAGGAGCCACCATTATTCAGTATTCCAACAGGGGAGGTGCTGCTAATAGATACTGATAGTAATGATGTAGTCCCATTTTCTGAACTTTTAAATAGGTTCACAGCCTCCTTTGCAGCCTCATCAGCATTAGGAGCTTCGGATACAGCAGAGACAGCAACAGTACCAACATCAGCAAAGCTGCAAGAAAAAAGTAACATATTTGACAGGAAGAACTATCAGTATCACGGAAATCATTCGAGTGATATTTGGGCAAGAACTTCAAACATATTAGCATATTGTAATATATGCATCTGTTAAATTTATGATCAACAGAAAGAGCTGGAAGAGTAAACTCATCAGAATATATGCAAAAGAAAAGGGAGTGATCCAAACACAAAATAAGATATCAGTCCAGGGGCCAGCCATCCTGTACAGAAGTAGGCATTCATTAATTACTAGCTTCATGAATGAGAATCTATAGCTCCAAAAATGTAAATTATACCATGCACCCAGGAGTACCACACAAGGTGCACCCGGTATTTTTTGAATAAACACACTATTCTTCATCCTCTCTTATTATTTCCCTTTGTTTCCTCCATTTCATCTGCTCCTCCCTCCTAGTCGCTCACCACAGCCACCACCAGAAAATAAGCAAGAAGATGAAAGAGCACTCCATGTGGTGACAAAGTTCTTGAGCTCATGTAACCATGGCATAGTACTGTGAGCTCACTGGTCACCACCATCTCCTTATGCTCTTCTTTGCTCTCACACATCACATTTCATTCTTCTTTTCATCCCTTCATCAGTCCTCATCTCTGTTTGACTTACACTGATGCTGAACATGGAGTATGTGTCATAAAGCTAAATCAAAAACGATAACCCAAGCAAGGGAAATTGTGTGTGGCCTGGAAAATTTGAACCTCTTTCTAAACATGCATTCCAAATCTGGAAGTCAATTAAAGACAAAATCTGAAATTCTTCAAGTTTAATTTGCCGGTGAAATTCATCTTTCAATTGATTGCTTAGCTCATGTCATCGGTGGTCATAACTGGCTTTTGACAGCTTCTGGTGGTCGGTAGCGTTTTCAGCTCATTAGGTGCCGGGTCAGCCAAATTGAGTTGAAGCCTCCCAGCAGTTTATTTTTAAGCAAACCTAACATATTGGTTTTCAAGCTTGGCTCATAAACGCATTGAGCCAAGCTGGCTTATTTCTAAACGAGCTAAGGTGTTCAAGATTGGCTTGTTTATACAGGCTAAGCCAAATTGGCTCTAATAATAAAAATAAGTGGGGTTATTTTTATTTGTTCCATTATAAAGTCGATTATTGACTCAATTTATATATGCAAATATTATTTTTATAGAACTAAAGATTATAATAAAGCAATTCATAGTCTTATCACCATCATAATCAACTACTTTATATATTTGATTTGAAACTAATTATTGTAAATGAATGCATAATTCCTACTTATGCAATAATGTGGTATCTATAAATGAGTTGCCTCAAAAAGCTTTTAACCAGTCATCAATTGTGCTTCTAAACAATCCTATAAACGAGCTAACTTGCAAACAAATGAGCAAAACCTGCCTAGGCTTGAGACCAACACATTCAATAAATAATACTAAAAATCAGGCTTAAGCTCAATTTGTTTAACGAATGAATCTAGCCAAGCCTTTACCGAACTTAATCGGGTCAACTAACAAGCCACCTTGGCTAGTTAATAGGTGAGGATGGGGTGTGGAGATGCACTAATATATTTAGTTGCTGCATGTGTAGTTTACAATAGATGAATATTTAGTTCATAATGAATGTTGAGCCAATGAATAAAAACCTTTTGAGGTGATGAAAATTAGTGTTTTTGTGCTTATGAATGTCAATCTTTGATCTGATGAATATTATCATTTTAAGCTAATGAATAATTAGCCTTGCAGCAGATGAATAATGTCTTTGAAGGGATGAATATTCCACATTATAATTTTTAACATTAGAAGTAAAAGTGTTACAATCGGTGTCTACCTGTTGAGAATATTCTGAGAAAAATAATAGTATAACTTTTTAGACCAATCTTAAAGATAATTGTTTTAAAGATTTACATTAAAAAATTATTTATTATCCTATAATCGATGAATGCTGTGTTACACTATGTGCGATAGACTGATGTTTTTCCCCTATTTTGCAAATTGAGAGTACCTTGAACCATTCTCTCATGAGAAGGATATAAGCATTGCTCCTAAAAGGTACCATGACATGTCATTCATGGAAGAGTCTATATGACTGCCATGACAAAAGACAATCTGCACAATTTTTTATTTTAACAAATATATACTTTCTGTCGGTAACAATTACCGTACACTACAAATAACTTTCCTAAGAGCAATAACCACTTTACAGGCCAGTGTAGAACAATTACAATGAGCATTCCATCGAAGATATGCCTCCAAACTGTAGACCTTTATCGCCAAACATAACTTGACAGCAATTGAAACTCACTATTTTGGTGAGAGGACGTTACCTTTCTAAACACAATAAGAAGACCAATCTATCAACAATATATAATAATCATACCTACATGAAAGTTTAATTATTCCTTTCAACCATTAGGCACAATTTTTTGTATAAAAATCAGTGATATTGCAATATCATAATATCCAGCAGAGATTAACAGGGATAGGAACACGATTAGAAGCTACCAGCCCAAGGAAAAGCAAAGACAAGTGGTCGAGCAGAATTATACTTGGGTACATAGCAATAATTATTCATTAAGTACCAACCTGCTCGAAGATGCTAGATTACCATTCGTTGATCTGGAGAGTTGAACAGAAGACACTGAATGCAACCCAACTGGAGACACCTTTCCAGAATTTGTAAGGCCAAAGCTAAATACAGGAACAGCAGCCTCTGCTTCATTCAGGAAAGGAACATTGTTAGCTTCTGAAATTGATTCAGGAACAGCTAGAGCTGGCTGCAAACCAATGCTGACTGTAGATGAAGAAGCTGGAAATCTAGGGAAGGTAAAATCAGTGCCTGATTCATCCATTGTATGATTAGATGAGGATTCCATACAAATACTCTTGTTTAACATAGTAGATTCTGGGCCGCAACGATTACTTGAAAGGAAATTTGGCTTGGGAAAATTTTCAGGCTTATCCACTCTAGTTTCACTGTCCAAAGCAGGACTACTCAAACAAGTTTCAGCTTTCCCCACCGCAGAGGAATTCCTGAGACACTCCCTGCCTTCATTGAGTGAAGTAGATGCCACCTCATTCAGTTTCATGTCATCATCCAGCTCCAGATAATCCTAGCAAATTTAAGGAAAACATCACACAATGCACACTGTTAGAACATGGCAATTCCATGGCAGTACAAAATTCAAGTTATCCCTCGGATGCAGTCCCGAAAGACAGAAATTTACAGTCCCATTGGATAATCTAGAAGCATCATTAAGCATTCAGAAATAATAAGTCACATCCCTAACAATCTTCTGGATTGGTGCAAATATCATAGAATGCTTTCAAGAAATATCATCGAATCAACAAAAGATTCTATTACAGTTATCATAACTATCAAAAAAACACATTGATTCCCAGTGTTTAAAAAGGCCTAAAGCGATCCTAGGCACTGTGGACCCTAGAGCCTAGGTAACAGGCACAAGGCGAAGGTACATCTCTAGGCAAAGTGATGTGCCAAAATTGCTTAGATCTTCCTAAATGAATGTATTTTTTTTCCTTAATTTACTCCATAAATTATTTCCCTTCCATTTTCACTCAAAATTGTCCATTGTTGTTCTTTCCATAACTCATTCCCCCTCTCCCTTTCATTCCCAAGATGAGTATTAGTTACCATATTTATAAAAATAAAGTATATAAAACAAGAATGTAGTAAATATCTTTCTTTTTTCCATTGACAATTTTGCCTATTTTTCTTCCTATGACTATTTTTACCTCCTCCCTTTCCTTTCCAACATAAGTTTAATTACCATATTGATTGCAGAAATGTTTTAATGAAATTAAAACCCAAAAAAGCTAATCTTCGGAAAAGAGTATGTCAAAGAACCTTGCACAGTGGTGCCTTTGTGTGCCTTAGCCAAGCCTTGTCCATGTCGTCTCTCCTAGGATTAATATATATATATATCGCCAAAGCCCAATTGCCCTACGCCTAGCACCTTAGGCACACCTTTCCAAAGACTCTATTTCACTTATCAATGTCTACATTCCATGTCTCTGAAAAATCTAAACTCAGCATTCATGTTTCGTATCTTAGGTCACATACCTCATGTGCACTCATCCGGAAAGTTTGCCTCGTTTTTGGAACAGCAAGAGCAGCCATTGAAGCATTATATACCACTGTTCTATCATCAGATGCTAAAGGATCCCCATTCGCAAATCTAACATTATGTTCTGAATCTGATTTATCAGGTGAAAGCAAGAACTTTTCTGCAGTCTTGTCAGCATCAGCCTTGTCAGCATCAGTCTCTTGCCTGTTATAGCTAGAATTTAAGACATGATGTGATGTGGTTTCCGCCAAATTATAATCATTTTGGACCTTGACAAAACCCTCGAATGAATTCACTTTCTCCAAGCTTCTAAGTGCCTGTCCACGTAACATGCTGGGTGTTATCCCAAGACCGCCCTCTACAATATTTAGCTTCTTCGGAGAAGGCTTCTCTTTTGGAGGGGTCAAAGTTTCCAGTGTGTCCAATATTTTCTTACCCATTTCAATGGATCGAGAGGAAACATGGCCACAAGTTTTCCTTTCTTGTCTATCAACACCAGCAGATTGCCCTTGGGAAAGAACAGAGGGCATTGCTAAGCTTTTAGAATACAAAAGATTACGTTTCTGACGGATCCTCCTCATAGGACCACCAGTACCAATATCACTTTCCAGTACTGAACTCCGGCGCTTTAGAACCTGCAAACAATATCACATAAGCCTAACTGGATAACAAACAGTAGAAAGCCACATAACTACCGGCCTATTTTTACCAATTTCTTGGCCTCATCAAATTGAAAATTCTCCACTGTTTTCTGAGATGAAGTTGATGAATGTGTTTCATTGTGTGGGTTGACTACAGTCCCAGCACCCTGTATCATCCACAAATCAGATTTTATAGCCCAAAAATAACACCATGACAGAATTGAGGAAGTTGGAGCCCAGGAGAATAAACCTTATATGTTGCAATTGAGTGTGTCCTAGGATATGGAGTACGGGCCATCCTATATATTGCAGATCGCCCCCGTGAACGGGGGGTCAAGAATCCATTTTCAGATATTCCAACTTTGCTTACTGCCTTTGGAGCAAGAGACGGATTAGCAGACCGTTCATGAAAGGGCACATCACTCAATGCAACTAAATCCTTGCTATGTGGTTGACTTTGCAAACCCATCAATGATGTAGATGCTTTCGCGGACCTTTCAAACATATATGCTTTGGCAAGGTCAGCAGGAGAAGCAGTAGCATCTCTAAGATCCTGGAATAATTCAAGGTTGTAAAGTTTCATTAGAAGAACAAAAGCATATTTTATTGTTGACTTAAGCTATACTATAAGCAGAAAACACAGAAAGTCAAACCACATACTCTTGATCTGATGGAAGGAGTGGACACCATTCCAGGTAAAACCAAAGGCAAAGACCCATTCACATCAATGGAGCCACTGACAGCTTCCCTCTGTTTAGCACAATTAACAAGAGGACCCTCAGCCTTCACTTCACACTTTTCCTTCTCATCTCCAAGAGTACCATCAGCAGCTTTTGAATGCAATACAGAAGCAAGACGATCTATCTCAGACCTGCAATACAATGACGCTAGGAACAAATAAGAACTAAACAATCAACCAACACAGTCCACACCAACTAAAACCAGAGTCAGTCTCGCCCTCCAGAAGGCCTATAAATTCATAGAATAATAATCTAGTGGGACCTATAATAATCTTCAAACTCAATACTGCATTTTATCTCATTTGTATTGTGAATGACAATACACATGATGACTTCACCTTCATTCATCAACACATAATCTGAAACCTACCAATATTACTTCATTTCAGTGCACTTCATTTCATCTCATTTGCATATTTGAAAGCTAAGTCCAAGTGCCTCAGTATCTTCTCTCTACTTTCTATCCCCCCCTTTATTTTCCACTCAAGTTTTCTCATTGAAAGATTTCATCTGTATAAAACATGACTCCAAACAAACAAGAATAACAAAGAAATCTACAATATACCATATTCAATCACTTCCAGTAGACCAGTGAAGATGCAGTTCAAGCACATGCCAGTTCTGACCTCACTTTTTTGATGAAGCTAATATGCAAACAGCTAAGAAAGCAGGAAAGAGGAGAACCTAGCAGATAAAAAGACCTGCCTGGTAAATGTCTTCTGCTTCAACATGTGTTCAAGCTCAGTAACTCCATTACTGTTAAAAACAATATTTGGATTTCGGCTTTCTCTGTTACCTTGTTTGCAGACAGCAGAATGATTCTCCTAAAGATCATAACATAATGAAACAAAGAACAGATAAGATAAAGATGGGGGGAAAAAAGATAATACCAAAAGATACACTTCAGTGACAACTAAAAATTAAATTGGCAAGAATGAGACAAAAGAAATACTATCAACCTAATAACCTCAGTCAGAAAGGTTTTCCTTTCATTCCTCAATCCTCATTCCTCAAAAGATTATCATGAAACACCTCAAATTGAAACATGGAATGATATGATGGAAAGTGAATGAACTCAAAAGAAAATCAAAAGATGACATCAGATATGAACTGCATTCATTGATTCATCTTGAAGAAGATGAACTTATAAAACAAGTTATTCCTAAGACGACTGTCAACTTGTGTGAAAGTTCAATTATCAACACCGTAAATTCACGCTGTAAACATTGAAGCAGTAACAAGACACTACCATGCATTTGGCATGAAAATGGTGTCAACAATAACAGTCTTCTATTCCTGCTTTCATGAATATTTATCATCTTACAATGACAAGACATAAACTGATTAAGCAAAATTCTAAAAAAAAAATTAATCGCCAGAAATATTTCCATAAACAAAATTTAAGCATGCAACAATGCCAAAATAGCAAAACAAAGAGCCTCGAAAAGAGAATTTAACAAAACGAATCCTGAGATAATGTAAAGAAATAAACATCCGTGATTTAACATCATTTCATAAGAAGCTTGAGCGGGATTCTTTTTGGAAAAAAAAAAACACTCTTTTCCCATAAAATATGAATGAAATAAATTTAATACATATTCACTCTTCCTTTTGCAAGCATATCATATTTCTTCTTATTGGATGACAATTACAGAGCTGACCACAAATTAATATTTCAGCCCTGCTGTACACAGATAAGGAATTTGTAGATAGGAGACTATACAAAGGATCTATAGGTAGACAGAGCATTTGTTCATAAGAGACTCCATACATGAACCATAGATAGATAAGGAAAATGTCGATAAGAGGCTACATACAGCAAAGAGAAAAGTAATATTCATGATTCATCTGATAAAAACATCTAATAACAATTAGCAATAGAATCAATTTCAGCCAGCTTACAGTCAAAGGCAATACTGGATGGCTGCTCCTTGCATCCCTGATTTGACCTGATCAAATGGTATACCAAGAGAATATGATAAAGACAGAAGTCATAATCGCAATTAAACTATAATTTTACACCCAAATATTTTTCATTACAAAGGAAAATCATAATATTGCTTTGCAGTAAATTTTCTTGTCATATTAAACATTCTATCAAGGAAAAGGATAAAAATAGAGTCAAGTATTAGAAAAAGTACACGAATATAAACTGCAACAGCACTATCCACTCTACATATAAATTGAGATTAATTAATTCCCTAGTTGAGAACATCCAATGGCATGAAGTAAAAAAGAATCTAGCATTACTATATCGGCTCAAAGGAACTAACAGGACTCACTCGAACAAGCTTTTATCACGGTACATATACTACAAGATGAATATAAGAAGGCAGAGATTCGGTGACAAACGACCTTAATATTTGAAATAATCTCCTCTATCTACTGTTCCCAATATGAATGCCTACATGACACCTTATCGATATAGCAACTCAGATAACCAAAAAGCAAGTAGAAAGGTGAAATGTGCATCAAATCCATATATCTCTCTATCACTGCTTGAACTGCATGAACTCTTGAAAGTGGAAAAATCTCCTCAGATAAGGAAAATCAAATAGGCAATAAATCTCTGGCCAAGAAATCCAGAAAAATATGCCAGCTATCAACACAGTCAAGTTGAAATCGACTCACCTGGAAAGTAAAGCAATTTAATATAAAGAGCATGAATGAAAAAATAAGCAGAGACCTAAATACTGCTTCTCTCATAAGTGCACGACAAATGAAAAGATAAGCCACAATAATCCTATAAAACGGAGACGGCCTATAAATGGAACGTTGGTCAAAAGAAAGCACTGAATCATCATCACTAAGTAATTAGATCCATTCCTCCAGAAACTGTAACACAAAACAAAGATAGCTAAAAGAAATTGAAAGCAAAAATCTGAGGAGAGAAACTCATTTCATAAAGTTCCGTCCGTAGATGTCTAATACTGAATTGATAATTTATCGAACAAGCTTGAAACGGCGAGGCTCGGATAGAGGTAGCATAGGAGGAGGAACCTGGAGAGTGCTCCGTTGGTGGAAGGAGGCGTTTCCGGAAGACAGAACCGAAGATTCGGTTTGCAGTGGAGGTTAAGAGCCTTGATGCTGGATCAACAACTTTCGATAACCAACCATATCTCTGTGGGTTTCGAAGGGCGGTCGGTGGCCGATCGTACGGTTTTGCTTGGTGCTTTCTGAAAGGACGTTTCCTAAATTTTCCGCCCACTCGAGCACCCCCTTCGTGAGCTACATCAGCCGCCGTCGAGTTCCCCGCCGTCTCCATGAGCTTGAGGATGAGCTCCTCCGACACGGTGGTCAATTGAGGAGAGAGAAAGTTGTAAGGAATGGAAGGGGACGCGAGCGCTGTAATTAGGGTTTTATTCGCGAGAGCCAGAGACGAGCGGGGAGATCGATTTTTATAATATAATTTCATAAATTTTCGAATTTTATTAGGATTTACGTCTTTCTTTAAATATTTTTTTAAGAGTTAACTTTCTTTTTAAAGTATATTTTAGTAGTTTTTTTCTTTTTAACTTGCGCAACTATATTTAAGAAATGGTGATGATTTCCATTAATCTCTGAATATTAATAGAGATAATCCCAAAAAGTTAAATTTTAGTAATTTTTTAAAATACTATATAATTAAATGACTTTTGGTGAATTTTCAATTAACTATCAAATTAGAAATTATAGTACCTTCAAACTAAAAATTGACTATCAAAGTAACACATAAGTAAAAGCAAAAATTGAGAATAAAATTGCCAATATAACTAATGGTACTAATGTTAGGTGCAAGTTTAATAGCAATACAATTAAAGCACTAATAACAATAGGACTAGAGATAAATATGTTAAAAAATAAAGTAGTACGGTTATTACAAATTAACATAAACAAAGTACAAAACAAAGATAAGAGTATAAAATAACAAACAAACAAAAGGAGCATCATGCGATCGCAAAAACTAATCACTAATTAACCTAACTCTAGGGTAGATGCGCTCGCCAACATGCATTCATTGGTCTCCGCTAGAAAGTTGGATGCCATAGCCATTATCTACTAGGGCTTCAAGACTTTGCACATATACATCATTTGTCCATTGAAAGGACAATGGCCACCATAAAATAGTAATATTAGTATGTGAGGACTAAGTAAGATATAATTATTGCATATAAGCATTGTATATCACTATCAACTCATTATGTAACCACCTAATTCCAACTATTAATTTAAAATGGGTGGCTTAAGTGTAGGCATTAAACACAAATAAAAGTATAACAAAGTAGGTATTTAGGAGGTAACACCTAACTCAAGCCCAAATAACCAAAAAGAGTGTTTATTGTTTATACTTATCAAGTTAAATGGGGGTTTGTTGGTTACACCAAATAAGTCAAAAAGGCGTTCACTAATAATACCAAACAATTATAATGGGTGTTTATTGTGAACACCAAACAATACATAGCAAATTATTTAAATGGATGATTGCAAATAACACCAAATATAACATAAAAAATAATTAAAATTAGTGTTTCTCCATATATACAAAAGATATAAATTTATATATATATATATATATATATTTACTTTGTGACAATTTCTATAGCAATAATGGTTGATGATACATCGATGAATACATTACAATAAAGTTACCTATATTTTTCATGGAATAATAATGATTGTTAACATCTTTATTTGGGCATAGATGGATTAGCTTAAATTACTATGAAGTTTTCCAATAAAAACTTATAAACTCATAATGATAATTATATAGTACTTTATAAATAAATAAAATCAATAGAAAATGTATGCGTTATTCTCCGTATACATGAAAGATGTTAATTTAGAGATACTCTTACAGTTTTGAAAAAAGAAGTCAGTCTAGCTCAAATTTTTTGTTTCAAAATAAAATTTCTTTTATAATAATTAATGGATATTTTTTACCCATATTTTTTCTATTTCATATTCTATACATTCATTGCCATGTTGTTTTTTAATAAAGGATATATTTGTCATATTAATAGTGTGCAAATCGATGCAAAAAATTTCTTTTAGAAACGGATGAACCATATCTTTATCTTACAAAACATGATAGAATCCTACTTCGTAGTTTATTTTTTTAATTTACCTTCTTTTTAAAGCAGTATCCACCTTAAATCTCTAATTTATTATAACAATAAGGGGTTAATTTCTCCTCCTAGATTAACCTTTTATATGTAGCATTAAATTAGAATACAAAACCAAAAAATAGTCACTAACAACAATTAAAACATAAAGAACAACCACATTAAATAGTATTATTTTAATAAAATTTTCCTTTTTTATACGATAGATTAACACAGCATGGCCTATTTAATAACTATAGTCAATAATCTACTTATGTTGTTATTAATGACCTTATTTATTTTCTTAATGTAATTAGCTTATTCAATTATACCGTTAATATAGTCTTTAGAATATTAATATATTTCACAAAAAATCTTACAAGCAAAAAATCTTTTGATCATGCCTAATTTAGTTATATTATTTAAATTAATAATTTATGACATTATCAATTACCTTGTTTAATTATATCGTCACATTATTAATATATTTTAAAATTTTCCCTTAAATGAAAATTCTTTTGGATATGCCTAACTTAACTACTATATTTTAATTGCCTATTTATGGTATTATCAGTTACCTTATTTAACTATGGTTTTAATAGGGTCTTTAAGTTTAATTTGATGATATCTTCCCAAAAGTTTACTTTAAAATAAGACCTACGTACTTAAGTTGAAAGCTCATGGGGCTCGACAATTTACATTGTCTAAGCTGTGGCATGGTCTAACACTATACAACAACTGCTACAATATTTTTTATATAAAATATAATTAATTTATTTTAATTTTATTTTATTTAAAAATATACTATAATATTTCTAAATTTGTACTTTGTAAATAGAGATCCATATTAATATATTTTTTTAATAAAAAATGGTGAAAAATTAATATATTAGTAATGAAAAATCAATTTTAAGTAAAATAATAGTAAAAAAATATCTTACCCGTAAAAGATCAATACATTAGTAGTGAAATATTAGTTTTAAGCAAAAGAATGGGAAATAATCAACTCGTTGGTGAAAAATCATCGCATTATTGGTTAAAGATCAATATATTAGTGGTAAAAAAAATTAATTTTATATAGAATAGTAATGGTAAAAGATCAATTTGCAAATAAAAAATCAATATATTAATGATGAAAGGTCAATTAACAAGTGAAAAATCAATACATTAATGGTAAAATTTCAATAAATTGGTGATGAATGTATATTCTTACATATTTTATACCATTTTAATATTAAATTTTGGTCTTTTATTTGAATAATATATGAGGCTAATTATAAATTTATGCTTAACTAATAATAATCTTACATATTTAATTATTTGAGTTAAAATGATGAAATTCTTATGATATATAATAACTCGTCGCATTTTGGCCATAACTTTCACATAAGAATTCAGATTTAGGTGATTTAAATTAATATTAAAGCTCAAAATAAGATCTACAACATATATTTCCAATGATTTTTCCTAAATCCGAACTTATATTGGTAAAAATTTAACCTAGATTTCCAACTAAAAATAGTTCATGTGTTAGAGAATTACTAAGCTTAATTTATTTATTATTTATTATTTCTCTTATTTTTATTTTTTATTTTTATTGTAGGTACAACTTTAAAAAAAGAGATAAAGGACAAGAAAGGAAAAATAAAAACTTAAAAAGTCCAACATGTGTAACCTATAACAAAGGAAGAAAAATATATGTACACGTGCACAAAAAACCCAACCCACTGCATAAAAAGAAGAAAATTGAAGCCCAAAAGAGGGACACTTAGGGTTGTACAAAAAATTGAAGAAAGGAAGGTGGTAGGGAGATAGGAAAAAGGAAAGAAAGAGGGAATGACAAAAGAATTTGAGGCAGGAAGAGATAGATAGGTAGAAAAGAGAGAAGAGAAGAGGCGTAGATAGGTGAGAAGATAAAGACCTAAGGCATTAAAAAAAAAAGAGAAGAAAATAAAGCATAGAGAGCAAAGGATACAGGGTGCATCACAAGCAAAAGCGAGAGAGAAAGATTAAGTGAGAAAATTGTTTATTCATATTTATTTTTGGTTATTTTTCCTCTATTTATGATATATATTTTTACTTATATTTGTGTGTTATTAATTTGTTTATTATGATTGGCTAAATAATTGTTGTTGGGGAATTGATTGAAGCTCTTGACCATAAATTGAGATGTGATGTTAACTTTCATTATTTCATAGGATTGTCATTTAGCTCTATTTTAATTGTTAACATTTATATATATTTTCCGTCAAGTATGATTTATATAATTCATGTCTTATTATGACTTTCTTATAGTAACAATATGTAGGAATATATACTTGCTAAGTGGCTACATGAGCATGATAGAATTCATATGCATAAATAGCATCTAGGTTAGGTAACAATTTATCTAATAGTTTTGTATTTCTAACAAGAGTAGTGTAAAGTTTCAATATATGTAGGTCAAAGGAGAGGGATAAAACTAGACATGATTGAGGTACTAGTTTGGGTAATTAGACTAACATTCTTCCACTTGTGATTAATGCTTTGAATATACTTAAATGTAGGAGCCATTTATTGCGACTATACTGCCAAAATCTAATATGATTTAGTATTTATGTTTTGTTGTATTAGTCATTTTAGAGAAGTAATATAAGGTTTGTATAAACCTACTTTTAGCTTGCAACTTGGTTAGTGTCTTTATTGTGATTAAAATATGACTTAAAAATTATTGTTATATTTCGACCTAGTTTAGTGGTGGATTTCAACTTACCTAGTACATTTGTTATATTTGTATTCGCCGTATTTATTTTCTTATTTGGTTTTTATTATTTTCTATTTTAAGCCTCCATAATTGTATTTTTCTTATTATCTATTTTTTTTTATGATGTAGAGTATTTTATTTTATGATTAGTGTGTTAGCTAGATTTAAGTAAGCCCTTTCAATCCCTGGTTTAAAACAATATCCTTATTTACCTATACTAAAATTGAAAATAATAAGGTTTAAATTATGTGCTAGCTACAACCACATCAATTTTGGTGGCGTTACCAGGAATTGGTAACTTTTCCTTTGTTTTGCTAGTATTTTTAGTTTTTTTTTGTGTTATTAAGTATCGTGTAACCCTTTGATTGAAAGGATTTTTAGTGTGTTTTGTTTCACGTTAACCTTCTCTTTGTGAAGTGTTTATGTATTTTAGGTGACTATGGCTGGATATTTAAGCTATGGACAACTTCACATGAACCCTCATGCTAGAGTAAATAAAGTAAGTTACAATCAACTTGATGGTAGATTTAACCAACTCACTATTATTATTTCACAGATTACCAAAGCTATTGGAATTATTATTACAAGTGGAGTGTGTCATGCACAAAAAAAATCCATATCATAACCACTCACAATATATACTAGGAGGAGGATGAACACAACATAGTGCTCAAGCATTCAATGGTTTTCAAATGCATGACCCCTACACTAATGCATACAATTCAGGATTAAGGCTTTACCCCAACTTCAGATGGGAGATGAATGATAATTATCAAGTGTCATATCAAGATATCTATAAACGAAAATTCTCTTGAGTTTTAGTACCCTCAAGTCTAGAAAAAATGAACAAGCTTTTTGAAGCATTGATAATTGGACAAACCCTCAAGCTCATTAGTGAAAAATGGGGATATTATAGGTTGGTGTCAGTTTAATATCCAAAACTTTATTTTAGAATTTAAAAATAAAATAATGATTATTAGATGAGGTTTAATTATATATGTCATTTCTAATAAAATAATAATAATTATGGCCATAAAAGAAGAAAATGATGTAGGGACCTGATTAGTGGAGGCTAAATTTATTTGCTAAACTAAAATAAATTATAATAATAATTTCTAAGTTGATTAAAAAATATTTTTTTATTATTACTAATTTTTATTATTCCTAAAACTCAAAAAAAAATTCCAAACCAACCTACCACCCCATTTTTCCTTTATTTTCTTCCCCTTTTTCTTCCTTTTCTTTCTCCTTTTCTTCCTTTTCTTTTCTTTTTCTTCCTTTTTCCCTCCCTTAACCAACTGGGCTATGCCTAACGATGACCCACTCTTTCCCCTTCCCCCTCCTTTCTTTTCTTTCCCTCCCGTTACCTAACATTTCTTTTTTTTCTTTCTTCCCCTATGCAGGCCAGCACTGTCGCATCCTCGCTCCCCCTCTTTTCCTTTTTTTCTCCCCTTCTTTTTTCCTTCTTTCCCCTTCTGCCCCTATCTCCTTTTATCTTCCTCCTCTATTAGATTTGTTGTGCATAGCTGCTTTGCAGCTTCGCCCCGCTCTCTCCCCTCCTCCTTTCCTCATTTGGACTTGCAAGGTGTGCAGCAAGCACTACCCTACATGAGCCCCTCCCTACTACAACCCCTACCTACTCCCCTGTCTTCCCTATTGCACAATTGTCTCGGCCTACACGTCGGTAACCAACCAACCCTCCCTTTATCTTCTTCCCCTCTTTACATTTCCTCTAACCATTTAGCCTATAAATACGCCTCCCAGCTCTCTCATTTGCTCTCTTTTTTTTTTCTATTCACCCTCCCTTCTCGTGCCGCCTTCGCCATACCCTCCCTTCCTTTTCCCTACATCACCCTCCACTCAACGAACCACTCCCTTACCCCCTAACTCCCTTTCCTCTTCTCTCCCCTCTTGTGCAAAGTGGGCAGCTTGAGCAGCCATTTTGCACCTCCCACCACCACCTGTGTCGCCCTGCGCGGTCACCACTGTAATAGCTACCACCCTCCCTACCTCCCTTATTTCCCAAAAAACCCTTGCTTACCTTACCACACCACCACTTCCCTTTTATTCCCCTTTCTCCCTCCTCTTATCTCTTCTCTCCCTCTCTTCCACCACCAATGACACCATTGTGCATCATCGTTGTGAGGCCACCACCACCACCACCATAAGACCCTCTAACCTAAGAAACCCGACCACCTAAGAAACCCTAACTCCCCTCATCTTTTCAACCTCAAAACCCTCCTTTGACATCACCCACCACCACCACCATCGTGCATCGCCTCTACTGCCCCTTGCCTGTTGTCTCTTTTGGTTGTACCCTTCTCCATCCTACCTACTTAGTATATTTTATTTTAATATTTTGTTATTATTAAAATTATTACTATTGTTATTATTACCACTAATATTTGATTAAGGAAATAAAGGGGAAAAAGAGTAGGATGAAGGTGAAATGACTAGTTATACTATTTTTATAGGTTGTGATCAAATCCTTCCCAATGAGGAGGCATAGGAGTGTGCTTCAAGCCTAGAGTCCAATTAGGTAAGGATATAGTTAAGGCTTTGGGTTATATTATGGATTATGTGTTTATAGGTGCATTGGTATGTGATGTGTACATATATATGAATGTGAACTAAGTATATGTGTGGTGCAACTTAGCTTCCAAGGAGCTAAGGTATGTTGAGTATGACTTATATTATATGTAAAATTTGTGATATGACTTGTTATAGATGACATGCTCTTATATATGGTTAAGATGGTATGGCATGCATGCGTAGAGGCCTTAGAAGAGTTTAAGTGGTTGTCGGGAATTAAAAGAAATAAAGAGGGTGGAGTGAGTGAGGAGAAGTGGGGAAAAACCCTAATTGTATTATGATATGGATGAGAAAATAAATGAAGAAAATAATAAAATGAAGGGTTAGGGAAAAATCTTGCATGAGCAGTGTGAGCCTTGCATGGGGTGTATAGTCTTTGCATAGGGGAAAAGCTTACGTAGGAAAAGTTAGTTTGAGGGTTGACTATAGGAGGAAAGTGTATTTTGGGTGACTAGTGTGCTTGGGGAAGAGTTAGTACGTGGGTCGATGGAAGTATGCATGGGGGCCTAACTAGGGTTTTTAGGGGGAAAACCCTAAGTATAGGAGTATTGTGAGAGAGGTTAAGAAGGTTGGTTGGACTTTGGTTTATGATTAGGAGTGTGTCACATGAAGGGGGCGAGTTAAGTTAAATGGAGGGTAGATTTGTGTATGAGAAGAGGGTATGGAAGAAAGGGGTGTATTAGGGTTGTTAGGGGTGACCGACTATGGTATTATTAGCATATGTGGGAGTTGAGGAGTTGGTTTTTGTGGTTTGGAGTGGGTTGAGTAGAGTGATGATGTTGGAATCAAGGGAGAATGTGGGTTATATAAGAAAAGGAGAGGCTAGGGCCAAATAGACCAGATTAGGGTTTTAAGGGGAAACCCTAGTAAGTGATGGTGAGCCTAGGTGGAGAAATGGAAAAGTGGGCCTTAACCCATGTGTGTAGGGATTTTTGAATTCAGGGTGAGTATGGTGGAAGGTGAAAAGGGGTCTTAGAGTCTTAGGGAGTGTAGAGGTCCCTAGTTATATGATAAGGTTATTCAGGAAGTCTGGGGGTGGATGAGTGATAATGAGTAAGGGAAGCCCATTAGGGTGTGCATATCCAGATAGGGGGTTACTTGTTGAATAAGACACGAATAAAATACTAGTCACTTAAAGTGGAAGATAAAGCAAGGTCTAGACTGTTCCGCCAACAATAATAGTAGCCGGGAGCATTTTTTCCCTGGAGACGATTCCACCAACAAATAATAATGGTCGGGTGTGTTCTGCCTTAGAGTAGTATTCTCATTCCACAGGCTATAAGAGTGGAGGATTCTAAGCTTAATAAACAAAACCTTAGATGATAATTAATCATGAAAAATACACTAATCACTTATAGTAGAACACTATGGGTTGGGACCAAACCATTCCACTGCCAATAATAGTGGCTAGGAGTATTTTTTCCCTAGAGACCTTTCCACCAGTAAATAATAGTGGCCAGGTGTTTTCTGCCCTAGAGTAGTATTTCCGTTCTACCGGTTATAATAGTGGGGTTCCTGTACTTAGGTGGATATAATTTGAGAGATGTATAAGGATGGTACTAATGGCTTAAATTTTGATAGTGGTGATTAATCTAATTAACTTACTGCCTGCATTTTATATGATATGTCATGTCTTGGCTATATTGTTACCCTACAAAGTACGTGGCATATTGATCGCCCTTATCATAGGTGCTACTCATTTCCACAAGCAATAGTCCCTCTTGAGTTTGTGTAAGTAGGTGATGAGGATCTTACTGACTTTGATGCATATGATGAATTGGTTGGGGTAGAGTGACGATCCGATGTACCTGGAGTGGGGCTAAAGAGGTTGTTCTCCAAAATTTTTATCTCCTTATGTTTCCATTGCCTTTATTTCCCCATAGCGGGCTGTTTTTTTGTATTTTATTTCAATTATGTATTAACCTTAATATTTGCATACTCTAGTTTCGTTAATTAATGTTGAATTGTTATGGTTTTTAATCATCCTTGTTAATGATCTTTGTACCTTTAATCTTATGGTTTATATGAGATTGGCTAGGGGTCAATCTCTCCCATTTTTAGTGCATGATTTTCCATATCAAACAAAAAAAATTAACTATAAATTTTGGGCTTGTTATCAGAGCAAGGTTTAAAAAAATTGTGTTATTTTAAATACTTTTAATAGATACCCTAAGTTGGTATCATAGCGTTTTCTAAAAACCCCTTCCAATCTTAAAAAAAAGTTGTTTAAGTTGATACCACAAGTTGTTTTCTTTTAAAAGATTTCCTAAATTCTTCAAGAATTTAGTTGAAAGTAAAAAAAAATTCAAACCTAAAATGTCTGTCAACGAGTGGGTTAGGAAATGTGTTGTAGATAGCTTTTTTAATGATTTGTTGTGCTAATCTTAGTACTAGGTAATCAATTGTTTCTTATTGCTTTATTCTTTAGAAATCAATGGTCACTAACAACTGTTACGAGCATCTTGAGTCATTCATGGAGACTATTGGAGCCTACATGGAAGGTCAAATTTGAGCGCCGCAACAACCGCTAGTGCTAGTACCCGCACCAACCCTAAAAGATTGGCTTAGGAGGGCTGTACATCATCACTCACCAGTCTTCGAGGGTCAGGAAGACCCTAAAAATTATAGAGAGAAGGATTAGGGACATGGAGAATACCTTCATAGCATGTGGTTGCCTTGTGGACAAGAGGGTTAGTATGGCAGCGTACTAGTTGAGGGGAAGAGCAGATGTGTAACACTCTAATTTTTACTATTGAAATTTTTTGTTTTGTAGCGGAAGTAATTAAGTAAAATATTGGGGGTTACCACTGCAATCGACATAATTTTGGCTTATGCAACAATCCTTACATCAATAACAAGGCTAAAATATTTAAAGTAACACAAGGAAATTAGAAACAAAAGAACATTTATAATACAATAATGAGTTTGGAGCCTAAATCTAAGTTTAACAATACAAAAGAAGAGATACTATGGATCAAGAGTCTAAAAAGGGTATTCAGTTAAATATATCGATTGGATAACAATTACTCTTCACCCAACCCCTAACATAGATGAAGTCACTCATCCCCACATAATGAGTCATAGAAAGTATAATTACCTAGCTGATCTTCTGAGACTTACACATAAGATTAAGGGTCTCTTGCTCGTGGGAATAGGTAGCACCCATAAAAACGAATGGTCAGTACGCTACATGCTGAGTAAGAAAACAATTCTATCAAACTAGGGATACGAATAACACATGCTTTCACATTAGATAATAAGGGAATAACTGATTAAATGAAACATCTCATGAGATAAAACATGATCCAGATTCCTTTATTAAGTATAATCCATTTTCATTCTTTTACATACGTTGAGTGTAGGAACCCCACTATTTTTAAACTAATGGAATAGTCTGAAACACTATATCAGGGACAACACACCTGAGCCACTATTCTTTTCGGTGGAACAGAGATTAAAAATATCTTCTTAGGACAAAATGCTCCTGAGCCACTATTCTCCCCTGTAGATTGGGAATACACACATATATATAGAAAAATATATCACCATGGCCCTGACTCACGTATTCTTCTACTTTAAATTATTAGTATATTTTCTATATTTTATATATTTTCATTTCACGATGAGTAAGGGTCCCACTATTCTTAATCTAGAGGAATGGATTGAAGCACCTTCTAGGGATAAAATGCTCCTGAGCCACTATTTTTTTGGTAGAGCGGAGATTAAAAACATCTTGTAACACCCCCAAAATTCACTACTAAAAAATTTCGTTTAATTAAAAGAAACTTTGCGGAAGCAAATAATAAGCAGTGAACTTTGGGACTATTGCCGCCACACTTAGTACCAGACCGGTTCACTAATAAAGTTCCCATACCAAGTGCTAAGGCTAAAAGAGTAAAATATCATTTTACGAGAAACTTAAGCACTTAAAAATCAAAGAAGCACAGTAAACACTTTACAAGAGAAAGATTCAATGACGGTGGTTACAAAATAACAAATACCTTGAATTTAAAAGAGACAATTAAAACCCTAAAATTTCCGGACAATACCTTATGCTCTTTCTTGAGAGCCCACTTGAATAGCACCTGAATACAACCTGCAAGGAGTACTGCCCATTGAATAGGCAGGAGCCCCACGAAGGGAACCCTTCAGTACTACGGTACTGAGTAACCATTTAAAAACGCACTTAAAAACAAGCATGCAATGTCACACATAAAATACTACTACATTCATATATAACCATAGGTATAAACATGATATTCGGATCCATTTATCTGTACATCCAATAATTCAATCATACATTAATAGCGTATACATAACATTCACTTTCATATATTCATTTAACCAGTCAACCAATATCAATAGGCCATGATGAGTAATCGATATATTTTGAGCCACAAGGCCATTGGGCCATCATTAATTATCTCAATGATTAGTATTTTTCCATAATTTATTCACATCCAAATCAAATTTTATTGAGCTCAGGACCCCCACTATTCTGGCCGGTGGATCGGAATACATACATATATATATATATATATCATCCAGGGTAAAAACGTCCTGCGCCACCATTATATCTGGTGGATCAATACTCATGAACATCATTCAGGATAAAACATCCTGGGTCACTATTATTTCCGGTGGATCGGTACTCATCAAATAATTCAACGGGTCTCGGCTCATTAATTTTTCACTTTAACAATTAGTATTTTCCCTTTTTATTCAGCACAATAATTCCATTTATTTACCTCGATAGGGAGATCAAGAACCTGGGATACAAAGATACACCGGTTGCACTGGTGCATAAAAGTTACTCAATATCTGTAACACCCCCAAATTTCACTCTGGAAAAATTTTTTTTTGAAAGATTAAAGCGGAAGCTAGGAGTGAATTTGGGAAATGTTACCGCCACATCTAACACAAGATAAATGTCAACCATCTATCTCATGTTAGATGCAAGGCTAAAACCTGTCAACCAATTAAATCCGAATAGTAAAAGCTTAACAGAGTACGAGAAATTTAAAGTCAATTACAAAACCTTTAGAAATCTAAATACAATACTTGCAACTTCCAAAGGTGAAAACAATTAAACAAAACAAATCCCGAAGAATAAAAATCCGGATCGCCTACTCACTCAAGGCAAGTCTTCCACCCCAACTCAGTATCAACCTGCACAAGAGGTCTGCTCTCCACCATTGGTGGATCATCACATGACCCATTCAATCAGTGTAGTATCAGTACGGGTCCAATACTGAGTAAGTCTCGCTACCCTACCTTATAGGAGGGATATCATCAAGTGCATATTAAATTATAGTACAATACGTTAATACGATAACATACATACTCACAACCCACAACATGAATCTCGCCATACACTCATAGTAACATATAAAACATATGCAACATCCCATTTAACATATAAGCGTGGAATAACCGAAACAATAAGTGACTCATTATGCACATAAGCAGCATGTGGTAATATAGACAATAAAAGCTGGCCATGGTCCAATTAGACTTATTCTTTATTCTCATTAATAATATGTTCATTTCACACATATTCTTTAATAATCCATGTGAGCGCGGGAGCCCCACTATTATAGCCGGTGGACCGAAAAATATACGCACAGGGCAGAACGCCTCTGATCCACTATTATAGCCGGTGGACCGGAAAATAATCGCACAGGGCAAAACGCCTCTGATCCACTATTATAGCCGGTGGACCGGATCACAGCCCCGACTCACATGATGTTTCGCTTTAAGTACTTAGTAGCTTTCCCATGGATTAACTTATACGTTTGGTTTGTCGAGCACGAGATCCCCCACTATTATAGCCGGTGGACCGGAAGATATCGCACAGGGCAGAACGCCTCTGATCCACTATTATAGCCGGTGGACCGGAAAATAATCGCACAGGGCAAAACGCCTCTGATCCACTATTATAGCCGGTGGACCGGAAAATAATCGCACAGGGCAAAACGCCTCTGATCCACTATTATAGCCGGTGGACCGGATCACAGGCTCGGCTCGACATCTTTCGCTTTACGTGATTAATGTCTTATCAGTGTCTTATTGAATTCACATCACGCCCTTGACATGCATAAATCATTCACTTCATACTTACACATCACAAACAATGAAATTCCACATTCATAACTACACTTAATCAATAATACACATGATAACACCAAACAACTCTAAGCAGCCATAACGAACCCTAATTGACCACACCAAACCGTGCCTTAACCCTATTTTACCATAACAACCATACTTAGCCATCCCAAACCTTAATTACCCTCAGCAATTCACAATTAGCTACTCCAACCCTACTTAATCACAACGACCCAGAGTTAATCACTCCAAACCCTAATTCTGTCTCCTCCAAACCCTTATAATACTCCACGCACTATTCCCCATCCAAAATAGTTAAACACCCAAATAATACTTGCATTACCTTCCTTACACCCCAAATCAGCCTTTCATAGGTAAATTTTGCTCCCACGCAGACGTTACGCATCCCATGCAACCTCTCGAACTTTTCACACAAACCCTAAATCCCATACAATCATTAATTTCCATGCAAAACTCTAACTCCACCATACAAACCCTAATACCACCATACAAGCATTATTACCACCACACAACCCATAACACCACCATACAAACCCTAATACCACCATAAGCCATTAATACCACCATACAATCATCAATACCACCATACACATCCTAATACCACCATGTAAACCCTAGTACCACCATACCAACCATAATACCACCATGCAAACCCTAATTCCCCCATGCAACCTTAATTTATTCCCACTCTTTTGTTTACTTAATTCCACCTTCTCCTCATCGTCTCACAAATGGTGAACTCCTTAGGTCATCCACACCTATGTTAGCCGACGTACTTCCCTTTGGTTATTTTAACCGCTTATTTTTCTTTTTCAAGTCCCCACTTCACCACACTTCCTCACATAACCCAGCATGCATGTCGTAGGGTCACATCACATCACATCACATCATTCTTGTTCCACAACATATTAGTACACAAAGACGAGAACACGGGGACGTACCTCGGTTCCATGCTGCGCTACACAAATACACAGATAATACACAGGATTATAGCATACAACCGCACAAAGCATACAAGACAGGTAAATCATGCGATGCACCCAAGTGGCCTTAGTTACGTCCTTACGAAATACCCATAAGTAGAGGTAAGTAGAGAACTTACCTGGATCCGAAGCTAGCTAAGCGAAATGAGAGGGAGAGGGATCCCTAGTTCGTGGGTCCACGAGAAAGCTTTCCTAGACCCGATAGAAATCGAAAACTAAATTAGAAACTATTCTATCAATCAATAATTCACATACCCTAATTAAATAAACCCAAACTACACAAATGATCTTTCTTAGAAAACGTGTATAAAACTTAGAACTTAAAAGTATAGCTTTATTAAGATTTAAGGTTAAAACTGAATAAAAACGGATTAATACAAATATCCCTTGGGACATTTCAACTTAATTTGGAAAGCCCGAAAAGAATCATCGATCATAAGTTAATTTACCGAAAATAACTTATTTATTAGGTTTTATAACTAAATAGGTAACCCAACCGTTTACATAGAACCAAATCCAAACCGATTAGGTTAAAACAGAATTTAAATGGTTTAAAACCCAAAGATAGAATTCGATTAGATAAATACACGTAGCAAAAATTAATTTTATAAAATCATCCCCGAAAATTAGGGTTTCAAAGCCCATAACACAAACTCAAGTAATTCCATTTAGTTAATTCAAATTAAAGGTATTAGAAAGCAATTAATGCCATTTCAACTATTTCTATACATTAAATTTTAGAAAAAACAACAATACAAGCAATCGACTTCATAATTTCACTTGAAATTTAGGGTTTTAGGCCCGCAAATACAACTCGTTAAAATTCTATAAATTTAATCAAATTGAGTGTTTAGAAATGCAATTAAACACATTTTCTAACATATCAAAAAATCAATTGCTCAAAACTAGTAAAAGAAATACACAATTTAGCCCAATTAGGGTTTTTGAGCCCGAAACGCAAATCCGATTAATTCTTGCCAAAACATATCAATTGACGGTTCGGAAATGTAATTAAACATATTCTAATGTAATTTATATAGTCAATTGAATAAAATAACCCGATTACCCAAACCAATTTAAACCCGCGGGAGTTTTGACCTAAAAATCCAATTCCGGTCAATTACGCACAATTTTCCCAAATCAACACTTTTAATATAAAATTAAATACATTTTAAACGATACTATAAAATCAATTGAGCGGAACGGCTCAATTATACAACCCAATTTCATTACACCCAAAATTTGACCTAGGAATCAAATTCCGATAAAACCTGCATAAATTTCTCAAATTGACGGTTCCAAAATGAAATTGGATACATTTTAAACATATTGTATAATCAATTTATCCGAAATCGCAAAAACGGGCGGATCCGAAAAATTTGGGCATAACCCGGCTAAAAATCCAATTTTCCCAAAATCTCAACATAACCATACAATTAACCTATCCAAATCAATCTTACAATACATATATACACAATCAAACAATCAATTTAGCTTTTTATAAGCTAATTCATACCCAATTAATTAAAACAAGGGTTAGGGTTTTTCGGAAATTATACCAAACGAAAAACCGACAAATCGAGGCAAGGGAAGGTCGGGGAAGCTTCGCTGGAGGTCGAACAGTGCTCGCCGGTGGTCAGCGTGGCTCGCCGGTGGCCGGACGGTGGCGACGCAGCCTGGATTGCTACTGCTGCTGTGCGCAGCTGCTCTTGCGTTGCTGCTGTCGCCCGCTGCTGCTGCGACTGCTGCTGCTGCTGGTAGCTGTTGTGGCGGTGGTCGACGGTTGCTGGCGAAGTTGGCCGGAGCGGGGAGGAGCTGGGGAGCGATGAGGGAGGCTGGGTTGGCTAGGGCTTCGAGCTGCAGAACGGGGTGCACAGGAGAGGGGTCGGGGTAGGGAAGAGAGAAAGAAAAAGAAGAGGGGGGGTTCGGTCGGGCACCGGTTGGTTTTTTTTTTTTTTTTTTTTTTTTTTTTTTTTTTTTTTTTACGAAAACAAGTATCAAATAAAATATTAAAAGCTTAAAAATTAATATTGGAAGATTTTATCTAAAATTCATCAAACAAAAATTATTTCGTAAGTTTCCGAAAGCTTAAAATAAATAAAACAACTATATACAAAATTTCGGAAACATTTTTGGCAGAATTTACCAACGAACATAAAAATTGTATTATCTACGAAAATACGTTATAAGACCCCGAAAAATTATTTAAAAACATATACTGAAATATTTAAGTCAAATTCGAATAACCCAAGGCTAATTTAAATAATTTCCGAAATCGGTTTTCCGTAAACCAAAAAGCATAAAACGAAAGGGAATTAATTCTAGAAAGAATTTCATAAATAAACTCCGAAAGTCTTTTTAATTTAAACTTTCCGAAAATATTAACGATTACCGAAACGAATAAATTTAAAGTCGGAAATATTTTCTACGGATAAAATTATTAAAATAAATTTAACTATTTAAAATGAAATTCTATAATTTAAATAATATATTTTGTCAACGAAATATAACCTCAAAATACACCGTTAACACATGACGAAGTTATAATCGAAACAAATCTAAAATATTAAAAATAAAAATAACAGTACGAGAAACAACGAAAATACATATTTTTAACCGAGAATCAAATCCATAAGAATATAATAAAATCATTGTCGTGAACGAATTTGTCTAGAATTGTTCGCAACGACAATGATTAATTACATTCAATTATGGGTTCGAAATTGTCGATAAATCTATAAAAAGAATCGAAATTAAAATAATTAATTGTTGACCTCAAATTACGCTAATAAAATCATTAAACTTAATAAATCTGGATTTTAAAAATACGGGGTATTACAATACCCTTCAACTAGTAACCCAGGGACGCAAAGGTACCCTGGTCGTACTGGTGCATAAAGCTAACTCAATACCCTACCGACAAGGACACCTAATCCTTAAGTATGCATACCCCCTAACTAGGTTCGTAGAGCTAGATAGAGTAGATATAGGGCATGGCTAGGGCACAAAGGCACACCAGCAAATACCAAATAATCGTGGGCTAAACCACGTCTTTAGGGTAGCGACCCCTAAAGAGCCACCATTTCCGATCTCAAGGTCTTTCACTTTAAGTATTAGTGTCTTAATTAATGGTGATCACAAAAGCACAACAATCAAATAATTATCCACTTTTAACCGTTCAGATATCATAAGAAATTTCTTATTCAAATGATTTTCCAAGGGAACACAGAAGAATCATTAAGGTCATCCTAATTCATCTAATTTCAAATTAGAATTCGATCTCGTGATTCTTATTAATCATCAAATACTTCTATCTCGCTAATCAGCGTTATTTGAGTCATATCACAAATTCCACAATCACAATGACATATTAGATACAAACTACTCAATCCCCCCTTACTTATAAAATTATTAAGTCATCCCTTCCTTACTTGACAAATTACCATATTACCCTCCTTGTTACAAAATTACCAAGTTACCCCTTATTCGATTTAGGTTACCAAGTTTTTACTCATACTTATTAGGTCACTAATCCCCCTTAATAATTATTACACTTAATATACTTTCCATTTATTTGTTTATATTACCACTTTGCCATTTTTCCTTTATTATAATTAATAAATTATCCTTGATTTGGTCAAATTACCAAATTACCCTTCCTCCTTATCCTAATTACCAAATTAACCCTTTATTTAGTTAATTACCAAATTACCGTCCTTTATTATCAATTACCAAACTACCCTTCCTCATTATCAAAATTACCAAATTACCAAATTACCCTTTGGATGGTTAAATTACCAAATTACCCTTTATATGATCATAATTACAATTTTACCCTTCTCCGTTATTAAATTTACCAAATTACCCTTTAGTTATTTAAGTTACCAAATTGCCCTTCTTAATTGTCATAATTACCAAACTATCCTACTCCATTATCAAAATTATGAAAATACCCTCTAGTCAGTTAAATTACCAATTTACCCCTCACATTTATCATATTTACCATTTTACCCTTCTCCACTATTAAATTATCAAATTACCCTTTAGTTATTTAAATTATTATTTTACCCTTCTCAATTATTATAATTACCAATTTACTCCTTTTCAATTTCCACTTTTACCCCTTTGATTTACAAAATTACCGTTTTACCCTTCTACCTTCAAACTTATCATTTTACCCCCTTAACTCCCAAAATTACCATATCTCCCTTTTACTTATAACATTTCCATTTATCCTTAATCATGAGATTACTATCTTACCTCTTTTAATTTCCAAATTATTATTTTGCCCAGTAATCACAAAATTACTACTTTACCCTTTAATTATAAAATTACAATTTTACCCTTTTATTACAAAATTACCAAATTGCCCTTTATTACAAAATTACCAACTTGCCCTTTTATTACAAACTTTACAAAATTGCCCTTTTATTACAAATTAACAAATTGCCCCTTTTTATTACAAAATTACTATTTTACCCCCTTACTTCCAAAATGACCAATTTACCCTCCTTACTTCCAAAATTACCATTTTCTCCTTTTATTAACAAATTTACCATTTTACCCTTGCCTCCAAAATTACCAAAATACCCTTCTTAATTAAGTATTACCTTTTTTTCCCTTAGTACACCACTTATATTAAATTATTATTATTACTACATAAAATATTAACTTTAAGGCCTCATCCACAACTCTTATAGTTAATACAATATTATTAGCACCCCTATATATATATATATATATATATATATATATATATATATTAGGTCATTTTCTTGTACAATGTACATTAATAAAATCCCCTAAGGCTCATAAAATATTAAACATGTATTAAATATTACAATAGCATAAAACAACATGGATAATAATTAACATTTTCCTTAACAACCAATTTATTATCTCAAATAATATTTCCATGCATAGCAACAATCTATCATGCTTCCTTTTCATCAATCAACACAAGAACCACATATAATATACTAAACAACATATATCAAGCATAATACACATTAAAAATGCCTAAGGTGCTAACATGCGTTAATCCATGCATTTAAGCGGGATTTAACGATTACCTCAATTTCCCGTAAAAACGAACCTTACCGATATTTTAGTTAAAGGTTCAAGCTTGATTTATCAAAACCAATACCTAAAAATAATTCAAGACTTATTATATTAGAAATAATAAAATCAAAGTACAAAACTTTATAACACTTAATTAATTAAATAATTAAATTAAAATATGATTATACCTTAAAATTATTAAACAAATATATTAACAGATGTAGAAACTCATGCTGCATTAGCAGCATGAGCTGCATGCAAAGAAATGAAAAGGAGGGGGCTCAAAGGTGGTGGAAATAGGAAAAATGGGTATTTTTGAGTTGGTGGTTTGGGGCTAAGAAAAGGGCATGGTGGGGAAGGATTTGGGGCAAGGTAATGGTGCAGAAGTGTAGAGGGGGTGTAGTTGGTGGTCGGGGATGGGTTGAAGGCAGCTAAGGGCGACGGAGACGACGACAGTGGGGCTGTGAAGGTGGCGGCCAAGGAGGGAGGTCGAGGTGGAGGCTAGAGAGGAAGGAAAATGGGGAGGGAAAACGAGGGCCTATGGAGGACGGTTTCGGCCAAAGGAAGAAGTGGCGGGACAACGGCGGATGGGGGCTGCATAGGGTGGTTGTCGAGAAGGGGTGAAAGGGAGAGAAAAAGAAGAGAGGAGGAAGAATGGGGTTGCAGGGTGGCTCGATGGGGACTGTGATGGTTCGAGGGTGAGGCAGAGGGTGGCAGGAGGTGGTGTAGGTGGTGGTTGAGGTGGCGGAAGTGGCGAAGCTGCGACGGCGAAACAAAAATAGGGGAGAGAAAGGAGGAGAAGAAAGGGGGAAAAAGGAGAGGCTCGGGGGCATGTGAGGCCCGAAAAAAATTGCAGAGTGAGCCTGGAAGGAGGTATAAATAGGAGAGGAAGAGAAGGGATGGGATAGGGGCTCGAGGGGTGGCTGTAGGTGGTAGGGAAATGGAGGTTGCAGGGACGGGGAGAAGGGGTATGGCAATGGCAGGGAAAGGGAGAGGGAGACAGGAATGGGCAGAGAAAACGATGCAAGGGAGAGAGAGAGAGAGAGAGAGGTAGGGGAGGTCAACGGGGGAGAGGGAGCTGCAGGTCGGGCGGTGAAAATGGTGGAGGAAGGCCGGGATTATCGCCGGTGATGGAGGAAGAAGAAAGAAAGAAGAAGGAAGGGCCGGGGCCTCGGGGGTGCTGCTGGGCGTGCGAGACGGGCGGACGGGCCGAAGGAAAGAAGGAGCCGGCCCGATCGAGGAAGAAAGAAAGGAAAAGGAGGAGGCGGCCGGGTTCATGAGTAAGAGGAAGGAGATGGGCCAGGCCCAATCGTGTAGGGGTGAGGGAGGGAAGTAGGCCGACGACGGCCCAAAGAAAAGGAAAAAAGGAAGAAAAGAGAAAAAGAAGAAAAAGGAGAAAGAAAAGGGAAAAAGGAAAAAGAAAAGGAGAGATGGAATAAATAATTTAATTGATAAAATAATAAAATAGAATAATTTTGGGTAATAAATTAATTTAATAATTTAATTTAAGATAATTAAAATATAAGGGTTAAAAAGGATAGTTTTTTGTAAAATAAGGGTTTAAAATTTTATTTAAATAATAAGAGTATAATAAATTAACAAAATATTTATTTTAATTTATTAAATATTTATAATAAATTTTATATGCTCACAAATCCGTAAAATAATTAAATTAAATAGATTTAAAGGCTAATTTATTCCAAATAAAATTTATTTATTAAAATATAGGCTTTTAAAAATTCGGAGGATTACACATCTTCTCTAACCAAATGCTCCCGAGCCACTATTCTTTCCAGTGGAACGGGAACACAACACACACACACACATAGAAAAATAGATCACCTTGGCCTTACTCATATACTCTTTCACTTTAAGTGATTAGTATCTTATTTAAGATTGATTCTCAATCATAGAACACATTAAAATAGATATACATATAGCATGGTTCCAAGTCTTTAAGTCCTTTCAAACCCCAATTACACACCCTTTAGTATTCATTCTCCCATATTGGTAATTTCACACAACTTATATTATATTATCTCCAAATACCTTCATTATTATCAGAACCAAAATGCACGATCTAATTCCCATACACATACATTAATAGTCGCATCCTAATATATTACTCATAAAAATATCCAATGCCTAAATTACACAGATTTGTCACAACACCTCCCATGAAGTTTACATGATTACCAATTCCAATGTATTTAGAAATCCATATAACCTCATCATCTTATACATGGAATAATGATATTATTATTATAAGATAGTTGCCTCAAATTATCCATTAAATCATTTAAGGACCCTAAATAATGATAATACTTCTAAGAATCCCTCATGCTGTTATTATCATATTTTAATCCACCTAACACATAAAATACCAAAATTTTCTTATTACCCCCATAATGACCAAATTACCCTTAATCACAAATAATAACCTTTATTTTATAAAATCTTGTATCTTCCACACATATTAATTTTCAAGTCCACAATTTATCATCATACCTCATAAAAATTCTTAAGTCCACTTATCAAAACTCATTTAACCCATATTTTATACCATAATATATATTTCCACAAATATGACATTATCACAACAAAATAATAATGGTACCTCTTATCCATTCTTAATTTCTTTCAATAGCATAATATCCTTAAGCCCATATTTCATACTATAAGATATACTTTCAGAATATGAAATTATCACAAAAAAATCATAACTTAATGGTGCCTCTCATCTATTCTTACTCCCTTTCAACATAACATTCATATGATCACAAAATATCATGATCAACATATGTTACATCATAAATCCACAATATCATGAAAAACACATATAACCATATAAGCAAATAACACCAAAAACCCTAAATATTGTATATCATCCTTACCAACTAGGACACTAGGCTTTAAGCACACAAATCATAGATTTCCTCCTCTGAAGCTACTGGAATACCACCTATGAAAAATAACAAAATTTTTGGTTAGGATTGAAGAGTTAAATCAAATGAGAAATCAAGGTAAAGAGGATAAAAATAGAAATAACCATGGTCAAATGGGAGCTTGAGATGTGTATGTGTAGAGGAATGTGTGGTGGAGCTATGGTAAAATTTTGGTGGTGTTCGAATAAGGTTTGGAGTAAAAATAGGGGTGTACGGTCAAAGATAAAAAGTTGCACGATTGTGCAGCAAGCGATACAGCCCTAGTCGAGAGAAAAGATCACGCATGGCCAAGTGGTGCAAAGGTTACACAGCTATGGTGTAGGCATGCACACCTAGGCCAAGAGGGAAAAAAATCACACACGACTAGGTGGTGCAAAAGTTATATAGCTATGTGATAGGAAATCTTTAGTGTTACATGACTGTATGCTCTATAAAAATGCAATGGACAAGAGAAAGAAGAAGGAAATAGAGGCCGTGGTTGGTAGTGATGGTTGGAAATAGTGTTGGAGAAGGTTGAGGTGACCTTAATAGTCAGTCCACCAGCTAATGGGTGGCGAGTAGTGGTCGAGGTGGTGCACGGTGGTGGAATAAGTGGTGCATAGGCCAAAAATAGGAAAAGGAGGAGGAAGAAGAAGAAGAAAAGAGAAGGAAGAAACGAGAAGGAAGAGGGAGTGCTCGAGTATTGGTTTTGGACACAAAGATGGGCATAATGGAGGCAAACCAAAGAGAAGGGAAGAAAAGTGTATAATATATGTATATACATATATACATACATATATATATATATATATATATATACACATGTGTACATGTGTGGAGTGAATCGGGGAAGGAAGAAAGGCAGGGAAGGGGGAGACGTGTGATCAATGGTGTAAGGTGGTGTAGAAGAAAAGATGGTTGAGTATTGGGGACAATAGCAGGTGATGGGGATGGTTGTGTGTGTGAGTATTGCATAAGGATAAGGAGAATAGGTAGAAGAAGAGTGGTAGGTTGTGTAGGTCTGCAAAGATGGAAGAAGGATAAGAAGAAGGAGAAAGGTGATGGATGAGGGTGCATGAAGGTGATGGGTGATGGAGGAAATGGGGAGGGTGCAAGGTGTAACAAATTCAATTATTGCAGCTTAAGGTTGAAGAAAGGAGGAGAAGAAATAAATAAAAGAAAAGGAGAAAGAAAAGTAAAATGAGAAGGGTTGGGAATTAGTTTAGATGATTTTGGATTAGCAATAAGTAATTAAGATTAGTGGAAATTTTAGAAGGTTTTGGTTTTGGTTTATGAATTACGATTTATCTGAGTTAAGGTTTCAATTTTAGTTAAAGTTTTATGATTAAGAAATTAGGTTAAGGATAAAATACGATTTCTTGAGATTAGAATCAAATTAGGGTGTTAATGCTTGTTTCTACCCCACTCACCTTCATATGAAGAAGTATGATGAGTTCAAGGCCCTTTGGTAGGGAGGCATACCAATAGAGGGGTAGTACACAAGATTCATGTACTTGGTCTAGTTTACTCCAAAGGTAGAGGCTAATGAGGTGATGTAGGTCCATCATTTTAAGATCAGCTCGGGGATCAAATACTAAGAGTTGTCAGTGGGAGTCATTCTGCCAACACATGGTGGGAATGTCCGAGTAGGCTTTCGAGGCTTCTCGAGTCATCCTAGTCCAAAGTGCCTAGTTAGGGGATAAGAGGAAGTTTGAGGATTTTCAGCGTCCTAGTGACAAGAAAAGGCTCCTAAGTATGGCAGGAGTATGGGGTCAGTACCTCAAGTTGGAGGTCAATCCGGAGGACGTGTCAAGAAAAGGCATTACCACTGTAAGCATTATGGATTAGATCACTTGGTAGTAGATTGTGGAGTCAAAAAAGTGACTTGCCATGTGTGTGGTATGGTTAGACATAGAGTCTACGAGTGCCGTGTTAGAGGTGGTAGTGTTCAGAGAGGTCAGGCACGAGCTCAAAGCACCAGATATGTTTAGCAATGGCAGCTACAAATTTTGAGGGTTCCTTCATCACCAGTTAGTGTTGCTAGTCGAGCTAGTCAACCTAGAGGTTAGAAGCCTCTCATATTTAAGTAAGGGCAAGGATCAATCAATGTCACAAGAGTTCCTTCAAGAGGATGCTCAAACGTGATTAGCTAGTAAAAGGTAGCGTTAGGGCAATGTGCTAACCAATATGCTTGCTATCTCTACCTTTCCAACATGATTATTATTTAACTCTAGTGTATCACATTCTTTTGTGTCCTTCGTATGCATAGCTATAGCTACTTTATCTCCTTCCAGCATTATTTCCACTTCTATTGTGTTACCCTTGGGGGACAGGATTACATTGTCTAGGTTCTATAAAAGGGTGACCTTGATAGTTGGAGGAGTAGAATTTTCCTTAGATTTCATGGAACTTAGATTGTGTGACTTCAATGTGACTACCATAATGGACATGTTGGGGAAGTACCGAGCATTGATAGATTGTGCACAAGAATGTGCGGTTTTGTGAGGACCAAAGGGTGTTAGGATCTCATATCGAAAGTGTGAACCTAACCCCTCTATAAATATCATGTTGGCAATCATGATGAGCAACCTTGTTCGCAAAGGATATCCACTCTTCTTATGTAGTATTTGAGATACTAAGGTAGTTGAGACTCCATTAGAATAGATTGCAGTGATTCACAAGTATCCTAACATATTCCCTAAGCAGATTTTGGGGATGCCACCTATTCAAGAAGTCGAGTTTATCGTGGACATATTGCTAGTGACATAACCGACATCTAAAGCCTCATTCCATATGACACCTGCAAAGATGAAAGAGCTTAAGGCCAAATTAAAGGAGTTATTGGGGAAGGGTTACATGGTGTGGCCGTAGCCGACATGTAATTTAAATCCTCTTGTTGATAATTATAGTATTTATAAATAATGGCATCGTTCTATATCGAGGATTGAGATGACTCACCTCTATTTAACTAGCTCAAAAATAATAAAAATAAATAAAAAATCTAAATCACACAAAATAAATATATAAGAAAACACTAACGAGGGTTTTAAAAATAGAAAATAATAAAAGTAATAAATAAAATAAAATAATAAAAATAATGAATAACCGCAAATATAATAAATATGCTAGGGAAATTGAAATCCACCATTAGATTAGGTTAAAATATAATAATAATTTCTAAGTCATTATTTAATCATGAGAAAGAGATTAACCAAGTTGTAAGCTAAAAGCAGGTCTATACATCTTATATTACTTTCCTAAATTAATTAATATGACAAAATACCAATATTAATCCTATTAAATACTAGTAGTATAGTAGCAACAAGTGGCTCATTTAGTTACCTAGATTTAATGAATTAAGCACACTTGGAAGGATGTCAATCTAATTACCCAAACTGGTACAATAAGCATGTTTCACTACATTTCTCTCCTTTGACTCGCACGTATCTAAACATTCCATTACTCAAGTTAGAATTATAAAACTATTAGGTGAATTGTTGTCTAACCTAGCTGCAGTTTATACATATAAATTATAGCATATTTATATGGCTATCTAGCAGGTAAATAATTCTACATACTATCACTATGAGGAAACCAAAATAAGGCATGCACAATATAAAGTATACTTAACAAAATTATACACACGCGCGCGCATGTGCGATAGCAATTAAAATAGAGTCAAAGAATAATCTCATAAAATAAAGAAAAATAATATCATATCATAAACCATAACCTAGGGTTTTAGTTTATTCCCCAATAATAAATAATTAGCCAATCATAGTGATCAAATTAATTACACAAAAATATAAATTAAAAATAGAGAAAGAAATAACCAAAATTAATTATGAATGAAAGTTCAAAAATTTATTTACACAAAAAATTATTAAATTTCATTTGAAATAAATTTTTTTGGTTCCCTTTTCTCTTTCTTTTTTCTCTCTCCTTTCCCTACACGCTACTCTTTCTCCCTCCTCCTTCCTTTTCTTTCTTCTTATGTGGTAAGTAGTTGTTTCTTTTTTTCTATTTTCCTTTTTTTCTTCAGCACTCCTATGTGCTTTCTCCTCCTCTCTGCCACCTGCCTCCTTCATTTTCTTATGCTACTCTGCCTTGTTAACCTGCTACGATAGCTTTTTTCCTTTCTTTTTGTGCCTTTTTCTCTTATGGATGACTCCTCGCCCCTGCTTGACCTTGCTTTATATTCCTTTTTTTTCTTCTTTTCTTTGGTTTTTGTTTTGTGCCCCACTTTTCGTGCTTCTATGCTGATCTCTTTGTGCCGCTGACTTTCTTTATTTTTTTTGTTCCAAGGACTTTGGGCCATTGGTCCAAGGGCCTAACTCTTTTTATTTTACTTTTCCTACAGAATAAATTTAGAAAAATTAATAAATAATCTTATACTTTAAATTTATTTAATTTATGTCACTTTAACTTAAATAATAAAATTTATACAATTATTATCATTTAAGCATAAATTTATAATTATCCACATACATTACTTAAATAAAATACCAAAAACTAAGGTTAAAAGAGTATAAAATATGTTAAAATATGTACTCATCACTACATCCGACCAAGTATATCGTCATGGAGAGCGCAAGTCCTATTTGTGAAGAGAAAAGGATGGGGTCCTAAGGTTATGCATCGATTATCGAGGAGTGAATGAGGTTATGGTAAATAACCATTATCCATTACCAAGGATAAATGACCTATTCAACCAACTAGATGGAGCTAAGGTATTTTCTAAGATTGATCTTCGGTCAAGCTACCATGAATTGAGGATAGCATAGCAAGACATTTCTAAGACTGCATTTTAGAAAATATATGGGAATCATAAGTTCATAGTATTGCCTTTTGGACTCACTAATGTGCAAGCAGTATTCATGCCCCTCATGAATCAGATTTTTCAACCGTTCTTGTATCAGTTTGTCATGATATTCATCTATGACATCCTTGTCTACTCCAGCGATTGAGAAAAGCTTGAACAAAATTTAAGTTAGAGTTTGGTATTGTCAAGATCACACCACCTATATTCCAAACTTTCAAAGTGTGAGTTTGGTAGATAATGTGGCTTTTCTTGGACATATAATCTCTAAGGATGAGGTGGTAATGGATCCTTCCAAGGTTTGAGTAGCTTTTGAATGGCTAATGCCAACATTTATCAAGGAGTTGTGTAGCTTTCTGGGATTGGCCGGTTACTACCATAGATTTTGTTGTGGACTTTTCTAAGATAGCTCATCTGCTAACTAACTTGTGGAAGAAGGCCATGTAATTTCACTGGGATGAGAAGTGTGGCGAAGCTTTCGAGGAGTTGAAGAAGCATTTGACTACAACCCCAATGCTCATGTTTCCAAGTGGGTATGATAGTTTTGAAGTATACAGTGATGTTTCCAAGTATGGGTTAGGTTGTGTGTTGATGCAATATGGAAAAGTGGTGGCATATGCTTCTTGATAATTGAAGTGACATGAATAGAGCTACCTAATGCATGGCTTAGAGCTTACCGTGGTAGTATTTGCTCTTAAGATCTAGAGACACTATCTAGATAGGGTTTAGTGCAGGTTTTACATTGACTATAAGAGCCTCAAGTACATCCTCATGCAATGGGAGTTGAATTAGAGGCAACACCGATGGTTGGAATTGGTCAAGGATTATGACTTGGAATTGATCTACCATAAGAGTAAGACTAATGTGGTGGCATATGCACTTAGCCAGAAGATGTTGCATCCCTTGAGCATAACTGTGTTATGAAATTATCAATGTTGAGAGTTCAGGAAGATGGATATTGAGATGATCACCGTTGGTAGTTTGGAGGTAAGAATGAGTGCACTCACCATCATTCCTTTGATCTTTGAGGAAATCCGAGCTAATTAACTTGGTGATGTTAAGCTTGAAAGGATCGTTAAGGAAGGTAGAGCCTAACAATTTGAACTCCAAGCTTGTGGTGGGTATTTCTAGGAACTGTAATGGTTTTTATTCCATCTAGGCTACTATAGACCACTTTACTAAGTTAGTAGTATTCATACCCATGAAGATAACACGGAGTATGGATTAATTAGAAAATTCTTATTGGAAGTATATTGTGCTGTAGCATGGGGTCCCTAGAGGAAATGTGTCAAATTGAGACTCTAGATTCTTGTTATAATTTTGAAAAAAAATTACCAAGTTTCTTTTGGAACTCAGTTGAAGATGAGTACTACTTTTCACCTAGCCACTGATGGTTAGACGAAGAGGACCATTTAGACTTTGGAGGACATGCTCCGAGCATGTGTGTTGGATTTTATGGGTAGTTGGAAGGACCTCTCAAAATTGATTGAGTTATCTTATAATAATAGTTATCACGCTAGTATCAAGATGGTACATTTTGAAGCCTTGTATAGGAGAAAGTATTATAGAACCTTATGCTAGAATGATATTGAAATGCCCCAAAAATTCTAATTTTAAAAATTATAGTTAAATGAGGTTTTATTAGAAAAATTAATTAAATAAATTATTTTTATTAAAATAAAAGGGAATTAATTAGGATAAATCAAGAAAGAAATTTATAAATATTTTAATTAGGAAGAAATTTGGGTATTTTAACTAATTAGGGATTTTATTTTAGAAATTAATTAAATAAATTATTAAATTTAAATAAGAGGAAATAAATAGATCTAAATTAATAGGAATTTTATAAATAATTTAATTGGAGAAAATTGGAGTAATTTGCTAATTAAAATAGAATTTATGAAAAACCTTTCAAAAACCCTAAATTAGCCTAAAAAGGAAATTTAATATTATTTTATTTAAATATTATTATTTTTAAATATCTAAAATATTTAAATTAATTTAAATACCCAACCTACTTATTTTCCTCTTTTCCTTTTTCTTTCTTCCCTTTTCTTTTCTTCCTTTTTCCTTTTCTTTCTGACCTAGGCCAACCCAACGACCCAAGTCCCTTTCCCTTCCTTCTCCTTCCCATGGCCCATTCTTCCTTTTCTTTCTTTTCTTCTCCTTCGGCAGCCTAGGCCTGCGCCGTTTTTTTTTCTTTCGGCCGATCCGGTTCTCCCCCTCTCCCTTTCTTTCTTTCTTTTCTTTTGGACCGCCGGTCCAGTCTCCCTTTCTTCTTCTTCCCCAGCCCGTCATAGCTTGCACTTTCTTCCCCGAACGGCTCCGCCATTTCTGCTGTAGACCACGTCTGATTGACCGACCAATTCTTCCCCTCTCTTCCCCCATTGATTAGCCTATCATTTCGACCCAATCAACTCCTTTATTCTCGAGCGATTTTCCCTCCTCCATGGCCTGTGCAACCACCCCTATCGTTTTGAATTTCGCCAGCCGATGCCATCTCCCCCTGCCCTAATTTCTCGGCACTCCCCTCTAACCTTATCCCCCTCCATAACTCTATAAATACCCCCATAATCTACCCTATATTGAGTTTGTGATCTTCTACCCAGAAAACCTCCTTTGTGCAGCGCCACCACTTCAGACGCCGTTGCCGCCGCCTTCGGCCAACGACGCTGCTCGTTTTAGCCACCCGAGTACTCCCTGCACTGCCCTCTAACTAACTATGCCTCCCATATCCCTTAATTTTTCCTACACAAGCCACCCTAGCTATGCAAAGTTTGCTTCCCAATCAACCCTTCCTTCCACCTTCGCCGCCCTTCACACCACCCGTAGCCACAACTTCCGCCAATGCCGCCGCTCCTTTCACCTCCCAAACTGTACTACAGACCCTCCTCTACTTTTCCCTACCCTTCTTTTCCTCTTCCTCCCTCCTCCTCTCTTTCTCTTCTTCTTCCCCATTCGGCCACCACCAATGCCGCCGTGCGCCGCCACCTTTATTCTACTCCTCTCCACCTGGGAAACTCTAAACACCCGAACTCCCACCTCCATTCTACCTCTCCTTATCCCATCATCCAACTTTTTCCCTTTTCTTCCCTTTTTTTACACCACCGCCGGTGCCACCTATCACCACCAACCTAAGGTTAAACCCTAAACCCTCTCAACCCTTTTCCCTATTTAATTAAGTTTATTTTATTTTATTTTAATTTTATCCTATTATTTGAATATTATTATTATTATTATAATTAATATGTATTATTATTATTATTATTAAGTTTAATATTATTAGTATTATTATTTCTTATTAGGGCTGACCCTATTTGGCTGAGTAGATTATTAGTATTAGTATTATTAATATTATTAGTATTATTATGAGTTTTTATTTTATTTATTAAGGTTATTATTATTATTATTACTATTTTGAAATTATTATTATTTCATTATTATTATTATTACAACTATTTTACTATTAGTGTTACTATTATTATTATTATTATAAGTAATATGTATTATTATTATTATTATTATTATTATTATCACTAATAGTACTTTTACTATTTCAAAGTAGGGTCGAAAACCCTAATTTATGTTACTCTCGGTTTAGGTTATTTTAGCATTATTATTATTATTATTATTATTTTGTAATTTCAATTATTATTTCATTACTATTATTATTACTATTTTTATTAATAATGTCCTAATGATATTATTTGCATTATTTTAGTGAAGGGTTGAAGCCCTTATCTCACCATCCGTTTTGAATAATATTAATATTATTATTAGTATTTTTAGTATTATTATTATTATTACCGTTATGATTATTATTATTTTTCAATATTATTATGGTTTTTATCATTAATTCTATTTCTATTATTATTTTTTATATTATTATTATTATTATTATTATTATTATTATTATTATTATTATTATTATTATTATCATTATTATTATTTTGGTAAAGGGGCCAAAGCCCTTATTTCTTTATGTTTTTGAGTAATGCCCTTATTATTATTATTGTTATTATTATTATGGTTATTAGTATTGTTATTATTATCATTATTGTTATTATTTGTATTATTTCCATTTTCATTATCATTATTATGAGAATTAAGTCTTCAAACCCTTATACTATCAACTTTTGCAATATTACTATTAATTCTTATATCTTTAGCAAAGTTAGTAATTAGTTCATGTTATTATTATTATTAATATGCTATTATTTTATTAAAAACCTAATCTTAGAATAAGTTAGTAATTAATAGTATTTTTGGTAGGAGGGAATCTAATTTTAGTTTTTCCCTCATATAGGTGAGACCAATCAAAGCCCTAAGGAGGCGTAGGAGCTTGCTCCAAGTCCGATGTCGTTTTAGGTAAGGGTGTAACTAAGGCCTTATGCGTGTTGTGTGCATTACATGCCTTCGATGCCTTGTATAATGTTGTGATGTATATCATGTGCTATTAGTGGACTATTTTATGTTGACTATTTTGTGTATGGAATAGCTTGGAATTAAGGTATGCTTATGTGCCTTCCTATTTTATGTATTGATGTGTATATGTGGTAAAATGATGTGGAATGTGATGTAATGTGGTGTGACCCTTTAGACATGCATGTGAGGATGTTAATGTGATATTGTGTGGGGGAAAGGATGAAAAAGGAGAATGGGGAAAGAGGTTGACCAAAGGGGAATAAGTTGACCAAGGGATGTGAGTTGACCTAAATATTTTAATGATCCATGAGTGGAAGAATAAAATAGGGATTTTAAATAAAATAAAAGAGTGGGAGAATCTATGGTTGTGCATGGAAGAGTCTATGGCTTTGCATGGGAGAATCTAGGGTTTTGTATAGGATAATCTATGATTTTACATGGGAGAATCTAATTTATGGTTTTGTATGGGGGAATCGAATGTAGGGTTTTTTATGGATTGAATCTAGGGTTTGGTATGGATGAATCTTGGGTTTTGCATGGAGGAATCTAGGGTTTTGTATGGATGGATTTAGGGTTTGCATGGGTGAATCTAGGGTTTGCATGGGAGTTTAGGGTTTTGCATGAGAAAGTTTGAAGGTTCACATGGGAATGTTAGCGTATGCATGAGAGTAAAGTTTACATATGAAAAGTTGACTTGGGATATAATGAAGGTAATAGAAGAGTTATTTGGGTGTTTGGAAGTTTTGGGTGACAAATAGTACGTAGGACAGTGTAAGGGTACACAGGAGGCTAAGCTAGGGTTTGGGGTGAAAACCCTAATTTGAGGAGGTGGTAAAAAGGAGAAATAAATGAGGGTGAGTGGAGTACGAGATAATGATGAAAATGATCAAGTAAGGATGCGCATGATTGGCACAGAAAAATAATAAGTGGAATGTGAGAAATGGAAGGGTGACATGTGGACACGAGGAATCTAGGGTTTGTTGTGGTCAGTTAGGGTTTGGTGTGGTTACCTAGGGTTTTGTGACCACACGTGTGCTTGAGGAGTAAGCCGTAATGATGAGAGTTGAATCTAAAGGTTGTGATGTGTGGAGTGTTAAAATTGAATTGGGTGATGTGAAGTGGAGTGGGATGGACCACATAGGTCTAAATTAGGGTTTCGGGATATATCCCTAGAGTAAGATATGGAGTGGACTTGGAAGCGTGAAGTAGTGGGCCTTGACCTATATGCTTAAGAGTTGGACATCTAATGTGAGATAGGATATGGAGGAAAGGATGTTGGGGCAAGTTGGGAGGTACATGAGTCCAATGATATGGAATGAGTCTGTTGGATGATATGTGTGGGGAGAGTTAGTCATGCATGTCTAGGGTGAAAATTTCTAAATAAGACACTTAAAACATTAATCATGTAAAGTGAAAGAGTATTGAGCCGGGCCTAGACCAATCCACCAGCATAATAGTGGCCAGGTACCGAGGTATCCTGGAGACCGATCCACCGGCATATAATAATGGTAGGGCATGTTGCCCTAAGTGACTGATCCACCAACTATAATAGTGGGGGATCCCGAGCTCAATAAACCAAAACCTACAATTTGCTAAGACACGTAAAAGACACTAATACTTACAGTGGAACACCATGTAAGAAGGGGCTAGACCAATCCACCGGTATAAAATAGTGTAGGGTATGTTACCCTAAGTGGCCGATCCACCTGCTAAAATAGTGGCCAGGTGCCAGAATGCCTTGGAGACCGATCCACCGGCTAAAATAGTGGGGTTCCCGTACTCGTGTAGACTTGGTAAAGAGCATGGTGTGAAAAGAATTCTGATAAGAGATTAATTAAATAATTAATCCAGTTTATAAATGGGCCTTTGTATTTTTACCTGAATGATTGTATACCTTTACGATATCGTGTTGGAATTTATGCTCTTTTATTATTTTGCATGGTTTATATGAATTTTGTGTGTTGGCCTTAGTGCACAGATACCTTACTCAGTGCATAGCGTACTAATGACCCTTATTATGAGTGCTGCTCATTCCCACGAGTAGTAGGACCTTCTGACTTTGTGCAGGTGGGCGAGGCATCATGTGTAGCTGAGTGTCGAGCTTGTGGTTGGCTCAAATTTCAAGAGTATCATGGTCATTTTCACTCTTCTCGTTATTTTATTTCTCTTATATTATTTCTCGTTGTATTGGATTTATCCTTTTTGAATTATTACTCTGGGTTCAGTATTTGAGATAAACCTTTTAACAGTTGTACGATTATTTCTCTTTTTAGTTATGAATTATAACTCTTTTATGTGTACTATGATTTTTGAATGTTATGCACTCTTGATTTAAGTATTAATTAAATTTTAACAAAAAAATTATTTAGCCTTAGCACTTGGTACTAGAACGGTCGAAGTGAACCAGTCTAGTATTAAGTGTAGCGGTAACATCTCCCGAATTCATGGGTTTTAATTTACATGCTTCCATTTTTAAAAAAATAATAAATTTTGGGGTGTTACATATATCAACGAAACAATTTTGTTGGTACCATAGATGATCAAGGAGATGACAAGGAAAATTAGATTGATTTAGTATTGAATGAGAGCAGCCTAGGACTGATAGAAGAGCTACATAGATTTGAGAAGATGAACCGAGGGGTACGAGGTGGGCGATAGAGTCCTTTTGAGTGTCTCTCCCACCAAGGGAGTCATAAGGTTGGACAAGAAGGGTAAGCTTAGTCTTAGGTACATTAGGCCATATAAGATTGTGGATTGTGTTGGTGAGGCCACTTATTGTTTAGCCTTATTGATGGAATTGTCATGTGTGCATAATCTCTTCCACATATCACACTTAATTTTTTATTTGGAGCTATAATTATTTTTGAAAAAAATATGGATTTAAATAAGTTTTAGAAATGGAATAAAATAAGGTTTTAGGCAAATTGATAGATTAGTTTCATGAACCGATTGACTAGTTCTCCGTTTTAGCTAAACAGTTTTTCTTGACTGAATTGATTGATTGGTTTGGGTAATTAATCTACTGGTCGGTAGAATGGTCGATTGGTAGGACAAACCAATTTATTTGTTTGTTGAGTTAAGTACATTTTTGAAACTTAATTTTTTAGGAAAAACTTCTTATACCAAAATGGAACTTTGATAATCATGTTCTAAGTTATTCTTAAACGATTCTTAACTTTTCTTATCATTCATTTTGCCGAGCTTCTGCCTAGAACAAATTTGAGGTTCAATTGGGACATTTGAGGGAGAGGGTGACCTCAACCTTGTCTTCTTTTACCTCTCTCCTATGCCTGCTTTGCTTCAATTCCCATACATTTCTCTGTTTAGCTATGAGATTCCTTCCGTATTGATCATTCATTTCCTTTCTTATGTTTGGCATTTCTGGGCGAATTCGATGTGCATTACTCCAGAATTCACTATTTTAGTGTTGGAAGGAAGGTCAGCTTATCTTTGATGAAATCTTCTTGTTCAACTCAAATTTTAATGGTAAAACTAGGGTTTTTCAATCTATGTCTAAAAACACTCATGCTTGTACCGATTTGTTAGCTATAAATAGCCATAATCACCCCTTAGTGTGGCTAAAGCTAGCGCGTAATTTAAACCCTCTTATTGACAATTGTAATACTGGTAAATAAGAGTATCATTCTATGCTGAAGATTGAGAGGGCTCATCTCTATTTAACTATCTCAAAAATAATAAAGATAAATAAAATAAATAACAATTCTAAATCACACAAAATAAATAAATAAGAAAAACACTAATAAGGGTTTCAAAGTTAGAAAATAATAAAAGTAAATAATAAAATAAAAAATGGATAACCAAAAATATAATAAATATGCTAGAGAAATTAAAATCCACCACTAGATTAGGTCAAAATATAATAATAATTTATAAGTCATTATTTAATCATGAGAAAGAGATTGACCAAGTTATAAGTCAAATGTAGGTCTATACGCCTTATATTACTTACCTAAATTAATTAATAAGACAAAGTGCCAATATTAATCCTATTAAATACTAGAATTATAGTAGCAACAAGCGACTCTTATATTTACATAGATTTAATGCATTAAGTAAAATTAGAAAGATGTCAATCTAAGTACCCAAACTAATATAATAAGTTTGTCTAGCTGTATTTCTCTTCTTTGACCCGCATGTATCTAAATGTTCCACTACTCAAGTTTGAATCACAAAACTATTACGTGTATTGTTATCTAACTTGGATGCAGTCTATACATATAAATTCTAGCATATTTATATGGCTACTTAGTAGGCAAATAATTCTACATACTATCACTATGAGGAAACTAGAACAAGGCATGCACCATATAAACTATACTTGACAGAATTATATATATATATATATATATATATGAATGATAGCAATTAAAATAGAGTCAAATAACAATCTCATGAAATAAAGAAAAATAATATCATACCTCAAACCATAATCTAGGGTTTCAGTCTATTCCCCAACAATAAATAATCATCCAGTCATAATGATCGAATTAATTATACAGAAATATATATTAAAAACATAAATCAAAAATAGAGAAAGAAATAAACGTAATTAATTATGGATGAAGGATCAACAATTTATTTAGATGAAAAAGAAATTAATTTCATCTGAAATAAATTTTTTGGGTATATTTTTTCTCTATTTTTCTCTCGGATGCATATGTTTCCATGCCCTTTATTTTAATTGTTTTTTTGGCATAGCCTCCCTATTGCTACCTGACTTTCTTCTCTTCTTTCTTGTGCTTCTACTACTTTCCCTATGCTCACTGACGCTGCTTCCTTTTCCTTATTTTTGTGCCCACCTATACTGGCTCGCTGGCTCTCTCCTTTGCATCTCGTCTTTTATGCTTTTTTCTTTACTGCCTTCTACTACTAACGGTTGCTGTTCTTATTTTTCTGTGCTTTTTTTTTCTCTTGCAACCTTTGATTCGTGTGCTGCTTCCCCCTTTGGTTGCCTGGATTCTCTTTGTTTTTTTTTTATACTGCAGTCGCTTGGCTTTTTCTTCGTACATTTTTTTCCAGGCATTTGGGTCTTCAGTCCTTGGGCTGTTGGTCTAAAGGCCAAATAATATTTTTTATCTTTTTTTTGTTCATGTTTTACAAAATACAATTAAAATAATTAATAAATAATTTTATACTCTAAATTTATTTAATTTATGTCATTCTAGCTTAAATAATAAAATTTATGCAATTATTATCACTTAAGCATAAAATTATAATTATTCACATATATTACTCAAATAAAATACTAAAAATTAAGATTAAAATCGTATAAAATATGTCAAAATATGAACTCATCACCTCTGCCATTCTTTCTTTTTTATCCACTAAAATATTCCACCTCTCTCTAACCTTATGCCCTTTCCTCTCCAATTTTAAATTAGATTTAGTTTCTTTCCACTCTTCTAACCCTTTCTCTAGCTCCTTCTTGTTTATCTCTAAACATGGGAGGGTTAGATTTAGGAGGAAGTTGAGTCTCGCATTTAGCAAAAAAAAAAAAAAATCTCTCTATTTTCTCTTAGGTGAATAAGCCATTTGTTCTCCTAATTCAAACTCTGATTTACGAAAATATTTATTGGATTTCTAAAGCTTGAACTTTTATTTTTATGGTTTTGGTATATGAGAAAATCAATAGCAAATTGGCCACTATTGACGAGTCGACTTTATGACTTGAAATTAAGTGAGGGCCAATCTTTAAAAAGTCACTTGGATGAATTTGACTCTATAGTTATGGGTTTGTATAATATAGATTCCAAATTAGATTAAGAAGATTTTGTTATTATGTTGTTATGTTCTTTACTTGTAAGATTTAGGCATTTTTATGAGACTATTTTGTATGGGAAAGATGAGCTAATCCGTTAGTCCTTAAGGATGTGAAATCGGACTACAATGGGAATTGATTGATAGTTAGTTGACTGGTAGCAGTACTTTCAAGTAGGGGTGTGCACTAGTCTAAAATCGGACTGGAATGGAAGGGCTTATACCAGACCAGAACCCAATTAAGGACCAGAACTTTATGAAGCCAAGATTGGGATGTGATTGGAATTAGCAATCTAAGATTGATTTGGACTAAAATTGGTAAACTATATATTTTGTACATTAAAAGTTTATATTTTTTAGGTAAACTATTAATAAGATTCTAGGTCGGATTGGAAGACCGGATCGGATGGGACCTAGCCCAGTTAAGGACCAAAGTTTTTTTTTTTAATTCGGGATGTGGTCCGATCTTGGACCATAACATGAAATAACTGGTCGGTTTGGTCTAAAATTCCTATCCGAACTAATTCTTAAACACCCCTACTTTCGGGGACTCATATAGTGAGGGATGAGAAGCCAAGGGAGGACACATGAGCCGAGACCTGGTGACCATAAAGAGTTTAGATCTAAGTCAAAGAGTTGGTAAAATAATGTAATATGGTATGGGTATTACAAGAAGGGGCATGTTAGGAAGTTTTTTCCTAATTAGAAGCCCAATGCTATGTTTAGTGAGTTATGTAGTACAAAGGATGATGTTATAGTTGTCCATGATGATAGTGATGGAGATATGTTGACAACTACTAATAGACAAGCCAAGATTAATTATGGATGGATCATGGATTATGGGTGTTATTACCATATATGTCCTAATCAGAGTTGGTTTCAAATAGTTGAGGTGGTTTATGGTGGAGTTGTCTTAATGGACAACGATATTGCTTGTAAAGTTGCTAGGATTAGGATGATAAAGGTGAGGATGCATGATGGTATGGTCAAGACACTATCTAACATGAGATATGTCCTAGAAATGACTGAGAACCTTAAATCTTTGAGTTTCTTGGATTGTAATGGGTACCGATATGATATTGATGATGGTAACCTAAGAGTTATAAAAGGGGATCTAGTGGCGTTGAAGAGGAAGTAAGTCAGGACACTGTATGAGTTGATAGGTTCTACTGTTGTTGGGGTAACTAATGTGACATCAGTGAGGTTATCAGATGCAGATGTTATGAGACTTAGGCACATAAGACTAGGACAAATGAGTGTTAATGGTTTAATTGATCTCTCTAAGAGAGAGCTGGCGGATGGATTGATTACATATACTATGGGCTTTTGTGAGCACTTTATGTTTGGTAAGTAGAAGATGGTTAGCTTTTCAATAGCTAATCATAGTACAAGATGGCTTGGGAACCAACAAGAGTGGTTTCCAAAGGAAGTCCATGGTATTTGCTTACATTTATTGATGACTTCTCTATAAAGGTATATGTTTATTTATTAAAGTATAAAAATGATGTGTTTGGTGTTTTCAAACGCTATAAGACCTTGATATAGAAGTATACTAGGAAGTAGGTTAATTATCTCAAGACAAATAATGGTCTTGAGTTTGTTAAGTAAAGTTTCATTGATTTCTGCCAAGTCTATGAGATAGAGAGACACCACACCTATGTTGGAAGACCAAAACCGAAGGGGGTTTCTAAGTAGATGAGCAAAATCCTATTACGGAAGGCTCAATCTATATTATCATAGGGAGGTTAGGTAGAGAGTTTTGGGCTGAGGTGGTTCACATGGTAGCATACCTGGTGAATTGGTTGCTAAATTGGTCTATTGACTTGAATAAACCTGAGGATTTATGGTTTGGTAAGCTAATCAATTACTCTAATTTGTGTCTTTGGTTGCCCTACTTATGCTTATGTGATTGATGGTAAACTTAAGTGTAGAGCTAAGAAGTGTATCTTTCTTGGCTTTACATCCAAAGTGAAAGGGTATAGGTTATGGGACCTAGATACATCTAAGTTCTTGATCAGTAGAGATGTTATCTTCAATGAGTTCGTGTTCCTCTAGTCTTGTGATGGTATCACTAAGAAGGTGGAGCAAAATAGTGCTTTAGGCCAGGTTGAGGTTGAGTTGGATAGTAGAGTTCCTTTTGATAGACCCACTATTCCTAAAGTGGATGGATTTAGGTAGTAAGTGGAGCAAATGACCCTACTCCAAGCAAAGCACGAAGTATTATCAAGCCTCTAATCAGGTACGCTTATGAAGAATTAGCTGACTGTACTTTATCTAGTGTAGAGACTGTTGTTGATTCTAATCATTCTTAGGGGCTATTGAGAGTACTAATTCTGTTGAATGGTGTGCTACTAAAGAGGAAGAGATGAAATCCTTATTGAAGAATCAGGCACGAGAACTTGTGAAGGCACCGAGAAAGAAAAAGATTATTGATTGCAAGTGGGTGTATAAGTTCAAACAGGGAGCTCCAAGGATTGAGAGACCAAGGTGTAAGGCTTATGTAGTTTCACATGGATTCAATCAAATTCTAGGCGTATACTAGAATGAGGTATTTTCTCATGTGGTTAAACATACTTTATTCATACTTTGCTTGCACTTGTGGCTATGCATAATTTTGAGTTGAAGTAGTTGGATGTTAACATTACATTTTTACATGGTGAGCTTGAGGAGGAGATTTACATGCAACAACCTAATGGATTTATGATTGAGGGGATGTATAATCATGTGTGTCTATTGAAGAGGTCACTATATAATCTAAAGTAGTCTCCTGAACAATGGTATAAATGATTTGATCAGTTTATACTTAAGCATGGGTTCTTTAGAAGTGAGTATGATGGATGTGTGTACTTAAAGGATATGGAGGATGGATCTTTTGTGTATCTTTTGCTATATGTTAATGACATGATTGTGGTAGCAGAAGTTATGTCAAATTTGATAAGAGGAAGGTAATGCTAAAGAGTGAGTTTAAGATGAAGAATATTGGAGCTGCAAAGATGATCCTTAGCATATAGATTATTAGAAATCATTAGTTGAAGCTTTTGTACTTGTCACAAGAGTCCTATGTGAACAAAGTAATGGAGAGATTTCATATGATGGATGCAAGGAAGGTGAGCGCTTTATTGGCTACTCACTTTATATTATCTACTTTTGATTGTCCCAAATCTAAAGAGGAAGAGGAGTTCATGGTGATTATTCCATATTCAAATGTTATTTGTTGTATCATTAAACTCTATGGTGTATACCCAGTCTAATATTACTCAAGTTATTAGTGTCATGAGTCAAAATATGGCAAATCCGAGAAAGGTTCATTGACAAGCAGTAAAGTGGATCCTTAGGCACTTGAAGGGAATGCCATTAGCTTATATCGAGTATGGGAGATCAGTTGATTTACTAGTTAGGTTCATGGACTCTGATTATGGTGGAGACCTTAATAAAAGGAGATCCACTAGTGGGCATGTTTTCTATCTTGGTGGTTTAGCTATTAGCTGGAGGTCTTCCTTACAAGAAGTGATGACGTTTTCCACTACTAAGGTAGAGAGTATGGCTATGGCAAAGGCTTTTTAGGGAACCTTGTGGCTTGGTGGTTTAGTACGAGAGTTGGGGTTTGGTCATTGTGCTCCTATCATTTGTAGTGATAGCTAGAGTGCTATCTATTTAGCAAACAATCATAATTCTTTCCATCATCAAATGAAGCACATTGACCTTAGGTATCGCTTCATTTGGGGTACTGTTGTTGTAAGAAAAGTTGGTTTAGAGAAAGTGGATGCTTTAGATAATCCGGCTGATATGCTAATGAAGCTACTATCCATGAGTAAGCTTGATTGTTTCTCAGACTTAATTGGTCTTCATAGGATTTAATCCTAAACATATATATATTTGTGAGAATTCATGATAAGGTGGTTAAATTAAAGGAAAGGGCGATACATATTTAGCATAAGATTTGAACATATCCCACCAATAATGATCTTATGGCCTAAGAAAAGGAAGTTCTATCCCAATTGAATTATTACAATAGTTATGAAGAAAGCTTCCTCGTACAAAGACTAAGAATAAACTATATCAAATAAGGATATGGGAATTTAAAAATTTTCTATACCTACATTAAAATCATAACCCGTTTCAAACAAATCACATCTATGTAGTGTAATACCCCCAAATTGTGAAGAGTGTTCTAAGGATTGATATGGTTACTTATTTCAATATGGCATCCTTTTAGTAATTTTTTCCTAAGAACTCCACAATTAAGCATTATTATCATGAAGGAATTTTAAGGATGGGTGACCATCCTGTAAATTTTCAAAAAATTTCTAAAAATTTCTCAAAAAGTATGTGAATGAAGATAAAGCATGTTGAAAGGACTCATGTTGATATATGAGGCTATCCAACCAATCCAAAAGTACTATAGGGTAGCCCCCACATGGTTATATTGACTTAGGGTATTACATGCTGCTTGATGATAGAATTTACACTAGTGATCAATATGTTATTACAAACTAGTTTATTGAATTTTATAAACACCTAAAGGAATCTACCCATGTATGTAAAGGCTGTTTTTTATGATGGAACTTAAACTAGTGATTAAGATGTTATAACAAATTGAATTTTATTAAAGCCTAAAGGAATATATCCATGTATCTAAAGGCTAGTTTCAACATACAATCATGGCACTTGGGCCCCTCCTCAATGAATACCAACAACTCACGCCATTTGCTTCAGTTCAAAAGAAAGAAGTGAAGAATGATTTATTTTTTATGAACCTATATAAAGCTCAAGACCTAATGGATACAATGTAATTTTTTTTTCCAGAAATGTTGGCCATGCCTAGGACATGGTCTTTGGAAATTAGTGGTTAAAGTGTTTATAATGGGGACTATTCCAAATAGTTTGAATGTGGCAACTTTAAATGTAATTCCAAAAGTTCATAATGTGTCAAGGGTAAATAAGTTTAGTCTAATTGCTTGTTGTAATCTTCTCTATATGATTATTGAAAAAATTATCACAAATGGACTTCAAGACATCATTCCCTCAATCATTGGTGCAACTTAATGTGAGTAAAAGTAACATCTACTGCAACCATTGTCTACCTCAACAAGTCAGAGATAATATTCAAAACCTTCATCAATTCCATGAAGTAAGTTTGCCTATTTGGTATCTTGGTCTCCCTCTATCTACCAAGAAAATCACTTATAATGATTGTATATCCTTGATAGAAAATTTTATTAGTTGGATAAATGCTTAGCAGTCTAAAATTCTAAGCTCAACATAGGGATATCAACTTGTGCAATCCATCTTGTTCAGCCTAAAAGCCTATTGTAGGCTATTTTTTTATGCTCCCGAAAAGAGTTCTAGAGATCAATGCTTTATGTAGACCTTATATTTAGATAGGGTAAGAAAAATCCCCAAAAGCTCCTATCTCTTGGACTATTATTTTCCTTCCCAAAATTGAAGGAGACTTAGGGTTTTTTTTCAACTTAAAATTTGGAACATTGTAGCTTAGGGGAGGTTACTCTAGTGGTTATATGAATCACACCATGTCTTATGGGTACGGTGGATTCAAGTATACTACACCAAAGGTAGGGATTTTTGGCCCTTTCCTATACCAACTACAAATTCTTGGGTTTTTAGAACTCTCATGGAGTTTTGAAGAATTTTCTATAATCTGTTTACTATTCAAACAAATATAATATAATGCATGATAAGGCTTTAACATAATATCTCAAAGGTTTATAATCTTATAAGAATTTGAAAGGAACCAATCACCTGAGCTAAGGTAGTCTAAAATACTCAAAGTATGCCAGGACATACATTTCATCTTTGGGTAGTGATCCACGGAAGGTTATTTACTCAATATCAAATGGATAAGATGGGTATGTATTCGTATCCTAAGTGTAGTTGCAGTGATGATGTATAAACACATGACCATCAATTTTTTCAATGTTGTTTCTCTGCTAGCATATGGACCCATATCTCTAATATCAAGGGCAATAAACACACCACTCTTAACTAGCAACACATAATGCATTAGATATAAATGGGACGTAGAGGCCCCAAGGGTAGAAGAGAAATGTCGAGGGCTCCTTTTGCATCCTGTACCTATCATATATATAGAGATTGAAATCAAAAAACATTCTTCAAAAAAAGGAGGCTAATTAGGAAATTATATGAGACATCGTGTTAGAAGTAACATGTAAAACGGAGAAAGCACTAGCTAGTTTGTCCTTCAAGAAATTAATGTATTCAAAAAATCATATGCTTATATAGTTTCCTTGTACATGATTGTGTTGGTTTTGATCCTTATGATGCAAAACTTTACCTTTTCATGTTTTATGAATATATCTTTATACATTTTGGTCGGAAAAAAAATTTCTCATATATTTAATTATTTGAGCTAAAATAATAAAATTTACATCATATATGATAGCTTGTTGTATTTTGGACATAATTTTCACATAAAACTTAGATTTGGGTGATTGAAATAGCTATGAATAGCTCAAATCGAGATCTACAACATATATTTCTAGTGGTTTTTCTAAATCCAAACTTATCTTGGTAAACATTTAACTTAGAGCTCTAGCTAAAAATATTTCTTATGATAGAAAATTGCTAAGCTTAATTTATGTGGTTATTTAATATTTCTTTTTTTTTTATTGCAATTACAACTTAACAAAAAGAGATAAATGAAATGGAAAAATAAATAAAAATAAAAATAAAACTTCAAAAGTCCTGTAGCAAAGAAAAATAGTTCGGAAATATATGTACATGCACACAAAAGGGCCAACCCAATGCATACAAAGAAAAAATTGAAGACCAAAAGGGGGATGCCTAGGGTTGAACCAAAAAGATGATGAGGAAGAAAAGAAGATGATGGTAAGGAGATAGAAAACAGAAAGGGGGACAGTAGAAGAATTGGAGGTAGGAAGGGACAGATAGGTAGAAGAGAGATAGGTGAGAAGACGGAGGCCTAAGGTGTAGAAAAAGAGAAAACAAGAAAGGACAAAGATAACATAGGAGATAGGGTGTAGCACATACAAAAATGAGGGAGAAAAATTAAATGAGAAACAAATTCATCCATGTTTGATATATATATATTTGACCTATATTTTTGTGTAATTAATAAATTTATTTTGATTGGCAAAATAGTTGTTTTTAGGGGACAGATTGAATCCTTAAACCATGATTTGAGATTTAATTATTAACATTTATATGTATGATTATGCCAAGTATGATTTATATAGTGCATGTCTTGTTATAACTTCCTCGTAGTAATAGTATATAAGATTATATACTTACTTAGTGGATATATGAACATGCTAGAATTCATACGTATAAATATCATCTAAATTAGATAGCAATTTACTTAATAGTTTTATAATTATAACCAAATTAGTGGAAAGTTTCGACACATGTAGGTCAAAAGAGGGGGATATAACTAGACATACTTGATGTACTAGTTTGGATACTTAGACTAACATCCGTCTACTTGTGCTTGATGCTTTGAATCTAGGTTTATATATGAGCCGCTTGTTGCGACTATATTGCTAGAATTTAATATGATTTAATATTGATGCTTTGATGTATTAGTTAGTTAAGAAAAGTAATATAAGGTGTATAAATATACTTTTCGCTTGAAACTTTATCACTCTATTTCTTGTGATTAAATTGTGACTTAAAAATTATTATTATTATATATCAACCTAATATAGTTGTGAATTTTGAATTTTGTAGCACATTTGTTATATTTTTATTGGTCGTATTTATTTTCTTATTTAATTTTATTTGGTGTTTACTATTTTCTATTTTAAACCCTCATAATTGTGTTTTTCTTCTTATTTTTTGAGTGACTCAGAGTCTTTTATTTTATTATTTGTGTGCTAGTTAGGTGAACCTTCTTAATCTTCAATGTAGAACGATACCCTTATTTACTAATACTACAACTGATAACAAGATGGTTTAAATTGTGTGCCTGCTACATCCACCATAATTAGTGGTGAAATATAAGTACATTAACGATAAAAGATTAATTTTTTGTGTGTGAAAGATTAGTACATTGGTAGTGAAAAAGCAGTAATTTGTAAACATCCCTAATTTTTTCAACAATTTTTTTTCTCTCATTTTAAGAGAATGTGGAAAAAATAAAACAAATTGAGGAATGCTACCGTTGCACCAAATATGAGAGAGATACGACCATATACCTAACCCATGCTTGATGCAATACTAAAATTTTCAACAAAAACTATTCATAAGACTTGAGATAACGCGAGGAAGAGGAAGGAGATAGGGATAAGAGGGAGATATACGATATATGACATGATCAACTTACAAACCAAATAAAGGAACAGAGCCAAAAGTTTAGGTAACCAAAATAAAAACATCCCAACACAGTGGGAGCCTAACCAAACCAATTAGCCTAACTCCTTGATATAATAAATCTTTCTCAAGTAGTGACCATATAGATGCCCACAATAAGCTATTTATACCTACAAAACATCACCTGCTCCCTAGAACAAAAGCTAGAGCAACATAGTGATCACACAAGGTAGTATTAGTATGGTGAAGTATTGACAAAATAAGTATATTCTACAACATGGAGAGGTCTTAAGCTTCACCTAGAAGTCATATTAATTGTGGTATAATATACATGCTAGAGCACATTATCATGGAATGACAATAATAAGAATATGATGAGTGCATATGTCACCATCATAAATAACTCATATTATCAATCTTTCATTATATGACCATATAATCCAATTATTAAGATATTCAAATGACACACCTAAACCTCCACCATGAATGTGGGCCATGGTAGTAGCATAAGGGTGCATAGGTCCCTAACATGGGCATGCCTTTAAAAGTAGAGCATTGATCCTAATATAGGTATTCAGGCAATCACACCAAATGAAAAACATGGGTATACCCTCTAAAGTGGAGCACCAATCTAAATATGGGTGTTTAGACGATCACACCAAATGCAACAGAGTATGCATATCCTTAGCATCCATGCTTTACAAATTAGGTTTTTAGGCAATTACAACAAACACAATGGATAAGTCCACCCATCATGGTGTACCCTCTACACAAGTAACGACACCAAGATAGTATGCCATAATATTATTCCTACTCCCACATACAACCCACAACCTTGTAGTATAGGAAATGTACCGAGTGAAAGGAGATGAAACTCCACTAATTATGGCATACCCTCTATACGAGAACCAATACTATGACTATTCACCACAGTATTATTCCTACTGCTGCATATAGGTCACAACTTAGTAGTACGAGGGAGGTATTGAGTGAACGGAAAGTAAATAATATAAGGTAACTAAGCTACTAACTCCCAGTAACTAGTATGAGAGCTAGAGAAGAAGGCTCGAATGAAATCTTATTTCCATTATATTATTAATTGGTGATTTCACAACTTGCAATAAAATATGCACAATAATCCAATTAGATGTTTCCATCTATTGACACCGAGCACAACCCAAGGCCACAAGTTACACAAAGAACTATTTTATCTTTCTTAATTTCATTTATTATTAATTACCAAGTGAAATCACTATTTATATTTCAACTTTATTAACAACCAAATAGGTGTTACCAAGTGATAACACCAAATAGGGGTATGCACCAGTCCAAAATTGGATAGGACCGAATGGACCCAGATCAGATCATAACATGATTAAGGAGCGAAATTTGTTTAAGCTACGACTGAGTACTGGATAGAGACTAGACTAGAATTACCGATCCAATACCAGTTAGGACTGGAGTTGGTAAATTATATATTTTTTATATTAAAATTTTATATTTTTAGATAAAATATTAATGAGATTCTAGGTCACATCAAAAGATCAGACTAGTTGGGACTAGAATGGATATGCCCAAAATTGGTTAAGGATCATTTTAAAAAAAAAAATTGGGATGGACTAGAAATTAGAATATCGATTCAATTTTGGACTAGAACCTAGAATAACAAGTCAGACTGGTCTAAAATTCCTAGTCATACTAATTCTTGAACACCCCTAATACCAATTACAACATAAGGCATGCAATCCACCACTTAGGTGTTTAGTGGTGACACCAAACTTAACCATTAAAGGCATGATAATATTATTGTTTTGATACATGTTAAATTCATGTTAAACATGGTTGAAATCATGATTAAAATATTGTTATTACATGGAAACATTATTATGGAAGTCCTAAATAAAGAACATCAAGAATCAAGCAATCATGGCAAAATTAAGTGGACCAATCGATCGGTTTTTGGGACCTATCGATTGATTTAGTTGCAATGGACTTGAGAAAAACAATATATAATAAAACCAGTCAAATGGTTGGTCCAACAAATCGAAGGAACTAGTTGATGGGTTTTTCCAAACTGGTCGATGGGTCTAAGTAGAGATCAGAACACTCTTATCACAAGGCAAACAACTAATTTGTTTGGAAAACCAATCGAGTGATCATCAGAACCAGTTGATTGGCTCATCAAACCATTCAATTGTTCTCACAACTAGCTAATCAAATATTCCAAATCGAGTGACTGTTCACAAAACCAGTTGATCGGTCCAACAAATCAATCGATTTGTCTAGGCTAACAATGCCTAGACCTGTGATCCACTCTAGTAGAACTTCACCAAACTTTCTTAAATTAATCGTAGCATAATACTATGTCATATAAAACATAAAGAGACATACTCCACACATAGAATCACTTGGTACATGGTAGAAATTAATAATCTATAGGATCATGCATTGTAATTCATACCTTAACTTTTCAACATGGGTAAAATAATGTATAAGTCATGCTAACATCAATCCACACTCAAACAGGTAAGCTAAACAAGTTTCACACTATGAAACACACATAAGAACATACTTGGAACGTTGAACTCATGGGTCATTCTTCAAGACCGAATTAAAGGTTCTAATCTCATACTATACTCACCGATTCCATGTCAAGGCCAAGATGGATAAATCATTCTCAACATCCCATAAATTACATCTTACACATACTACTTTTGCTAAGGACATACATACATCCTAAACATGCTCATCAATTAATCACACTACACTTTTGTGCTTAACTTATAAAATTAATACTTTGAGCCAAAATAACCAAACACATGGTCACATACTCAGCATTAAGGATAAATCAATGAAAACTACAACAACATTTAGGTCAAGATCATAAAATCATGTCTACATCAACCATTCACACATATCCTATATTCACTGTGAAGGTCCTAATGACCACATGCTGTTAAACTCAACCAAAAATGTGATACATAGATAGAAAGCTAAAGTCATGGAGTTAGATGAGCATATTAAGAATGTTCGATACATAGAACCTCCTTAATTTAGTTACTAGGCCAAACTTCTGATGTAAACAAATGATCTTCATAATGTCACATCTCATGCTTACAACCATCCATCTTCTTAATACATATCTTAATCTATTATATATCTAATAACTCATTCTTTTCTATAATTACCTGTTAAAAATCAGATATATCAACTAATACAAACATAAACACCACACCTCATCATAAAATAGAGATTTGTCTTACCTCAAATTAAATCTTCTAGTAAAGAAAAAATACTCCTAACTTGATGGCTTGCTACAAGATCCTTGGTTATGTAAAGAAATCAAGAATCCAAAATTAGTAAAAGATACTTAAAAACTAATTTTAAACGAGAATAAATAGATAAGAAGGGTAGAATTACCAATTATTAACCTTAACCCACAAGATAAATAGCCAAGAGTAGCAAAGAGTAAGAAATCTTCGACTCTCTTAAAAAATTATTCCTCCTTTTTTTTTATTATATAAACCAAAGAAGGGATAAAGTAGAGATTAATAAAAAGAAGATGAAGGGAGAATTGGGCCTAAGTAGAAGAAGTAGGAAATGCAAGGGTTTCTTCACTGCTAGAGGAATAAAAGTAAAGAAGAGAAGAGAGGTTCTCCATGCATAACAAAATATGCCAAGGGAGAAGAGAGAAGGGATACCCGGTAAAGAGAATTTAAAGAGTCTATTAAAAGGAGTGGGAAATTAGATGAGGAAGGCTAGGAGGGGCCTTTTAGTTGACCAAAAAGTAAGGAAAAGAGAGACTAGGGAGTTGACTTTCAAGGGTGGAATGGAGTGTTGGGTAAAATGGTGTAAGAAAAATAATTGATGAAGCATTGGGTAAGAAGGTTGAAGTCAAGCAAAATCAAATCGAGATAAAGCAACAAAAGGGGAAAGGAGTTTTGCTCAAGCCAAAAGAGAGAAGGAGAAAGTAGAAGGCGAGAGAAGAGGTAGTAGATGAGGAAAAGTGCCTCAAAAGTGCTTTTGGAATATTTTTAGGTAAATAAAATCATAAAATGATCTATATAATGTGAAAATAATCCCAAAGTATCAAAATATGCTAATTAGAACTAAGACATTCTAATTTAAAGTTTTCATGAATAGTGGAAGATAATGAAATAAAATAGAAAATTATTATGGAATCGTAGCCTAATTAGTCGATTGATTTGGGAAAATGAATCGACTAGTTCTGCAGGAAATGAAACTGATGATCTCTGGACGTATTAGTCAATTGGTTCAAGAAAGTAGTCAAATGGGATTGCTAAAATTTCATATTATTACCCAATTTCAAGTCAAGTGTTTTCCAAAACCACTTTATTTTATATTAACATAATTTTACACACATTTAAAATTTTTTTTGGATGGGGTATTAGAGCATTAATGGTGAGAAAGCAACACATTAGTAGTAAAAGATTAGTTAGTGGTAAAATATCAATACTTTAGTGATAAAGATCGGTACATTAGCTATTAAATATTAGTTTTAAGTAAAATAATGGTGAAATATAAAATTTGTGGTAAAAAAATTAGAACATTAGTAATTAAAGATTAAGACATTGGTGATGAAATATTAATATATTAGTTGTGAAAGATCAAGTTTTATATAGAATAGTAATAATGGTGAAAGAGCAATTTGTAGGGTACATTAATAGTGAAATATATATATTAGTGGTGACAAATCAATATATTAGTGGCGAAAGTGTAATACCCTCAAATTTTGAGAAAAAAATTTCATTTTAAAGATAATGTGGAAGCATTATAAAAGGAAAATCAAGGACATTATCGCTACATCAACCATGAGAGATGTATGGTCATCACCTAACCCATGCCCGATACAAGGTAAAATGGAAGAACAAACATAAAATGCATGCTCTACTAATAATACAATAACAATAATGATAACAATGATGAGGGTAATAATATAGATATAAGAGAGAGACTACAAAATCTAAATACAAGAACCAAAAACAAGAGTTTAAATAACTAAAAAGAACCCAAAATATTTAAACACAGTGGGAAAAATAAATCTAACTAGTTAGCCTAACTCTTAACTAAATAGAAACAAAAATGTAACTCCCAAAATCCAACCACTAGCTAGTTGCTGACCCATGAAGTCATCCTTAACGCACTCTACTTGAGAATCGTAACCGTGCAAATCATCCTATACTTATTGAACCAGAAGTCAGATCATCACAATGACCACAAAAATATAGTATCATTATGGTGAATTACTGATAAACACAAACTACCTAAATCATGGTAAGAGCTTATGCTCCACATTGAGATAACGCAGTAGCATGGAACAACAAATGCTTAGATAACATAACTTCTAGGCTCATGAATGTAATATGATAAAGCATGCTTACATAAGAATCATGGAAGATGTAATAATATAGACCATACATCAGATACACACAATGGGAACTATATTACAATCTTCCTTTAATGACTACATACTTTCTATTTATCAAGATAATTTACTTGACCACCTCTAGTTTTCTACCACTAACAAAATTCATGATAGTATACGCACACTATGAGATACCACACCCTCCATATGGGGTCAAAATATATCAAAGGGTATTTTCTCTAGGGATACCAAACCCACCATATCTTGATTTTACCTATCGTAAGAGCTACACAAGTTGGGATACCACACTTACCTAAGTAGTGAACAATAAGAAATGATAAGTGGCTTGTAATGTGATACCTCACCCACCACATCTTGATTACATATGCTGCAAGGGCTACATAAGTTGGGATACCATACCCACCTAAGTAATGGACAATATGAAGTGCAAAATGACTTGTACTAGGATACCTTATCCATCTGAGCTGGACATTGATGCCATGCTAACATATCATAATATAATATTATATCTCAAATATATACACATACCCCTTCAAGCCACTACTTGGTAGAGAAAGAAATAGGTATTAAGTGAAAAGATAAAAACACAAGGCGACCCACCCACTAACTCCCAGCTAGCTATCTTGATAATTAGAGAAAAATGCTTGAATAAAATCTTAATCCATTATTATTAATTACTAAGTGATATTACAAATCACAATTTAATTCCATTTATAACTATTTGGAATTTCTAAATGATAACACCAAACACAATAAAAGGCATATAAGCCACTAACTCGGTGTTTAGAGGTGACACTAAACTTAGCCACTTAAGGCACCATATTGTTATCATTTGATCCATGTTAAATTCAAGTTAACTATGATTGAAATCATAACTGAAATCTTATAATTACATGAAAACATTAATATAGAAGGCTAAAAAAAGGAATATTAAGTAATAGTCAAACATAGCAAATTCATACCGACTAGTTGATTAGTCGCTAGGACAAGTTGACTACCATACCTAAGAAAACATCACACAAAGAAACTAGTCGATTAGTTGGTCTAATTGAACGACTATTCATAGAAACCAGTTGATGGGTTTAAGTAGATAACAAACCAATCTAGTCATGAGGAAACCGACTAATTGATTTGGGCTAAACAACACCACAACATGCAAACCAAATATGAAAAAAATTGCTAATATTTTCTAAACAAATCCTATCATGCCTTTATATTGTAGAACATATAAAAATATTACTCCACATAAATCGTGGTAGTAATTATTGTAATACCCTGTCCTAAAATCCTTCAAATAATATTTAATATTATGTTTATATAAGATAAATTGGTTTTCATATTTGGAAAGGATTTGAAATTTAAATAAAATGTGAAATTCAGGCTCATCAATCGACTGATTCCCTTAATTAATCGACCGATACACTCAAGAACTGACTATATATTTCCTAATGAACCAATTAATTAGGTTGGTTAAACCTATTAACTGGTTATTCTATGATTTTAAATCCTTTTCTTATTTTGATTTATATCTCTTTCCAATTTTTATAAAAACTTCTAATTATAATCTATTTGTGCTAATAAGCATATTTTGGTGCTTTGTGATTATTTTTACATTATTTAGATCATTCTATAAGTTTTATTTAGCTAAAATTCCTCCAAAGAATTTTTAAAGTCATGAACCACCTTCTCTTTTCTCCTTCACGTTCCTCTCTCTTCTGGCAGCCATAGCTACATGTTTGACATGTTAAAATCTTTCCTTAACTTACCAATTGAAACACCCAACAATTTGCAACTAAAACATTTAATTTATATAAAAGTGTAAAACAATATAGATGGGCGCTACCATCGTAATCAACATAAGTCTGGCTTACTTTTCCATCCTTATATCAAATACAAGGTACACCATTTAAACATTTAAGGTTAATAAAACATAGAAAGAGATATATTTCATAAACTTAAACAAGTTTTTGAAGGATTACTTTAAGTACAAGATAAAAAACAGTAAGGAATACATTGGGAACTCAGATTTCAAAGAGGTATCCGTGTTCAAAGTGGTCAATAGGATAATCTAAACTATGACCCAAAACTCGAAGATGAATTGAACACTCTTTCCCATCTAGTGCATCAAAAGTTGCATAGTCATTGAAGGGGTCCTCATTAATCTACACAAACTCAATTGGATTCTCTACTCATAGGAATGAGCAACACCCATAAAAAGAATGATTAGTGTACTATATACCGAGTAAGGTAATGATACAATCAAGAAAGGATGCATAAATTCGTAAGATCTCAACAAGATGACATCGTGCATATAGAAAAACATTATGATACCAACTTATTTATTTATTAACATACCTTACTATAACACCCCCAATTTTAGGACCATAAAATTTTATATTTAAGACAATGCGGGAGCGATTGATAAACAAAATCGGAGAATATTATCACCACATCAACTATGAGAGAGGTGCGATCATCACCTAACACATACTTGATGCAAGTAAAAATGAAACAAGGAAAAAAGAATGCATGATCATAATAATAATGCAACAATATAAAGAAATAAAGACTAAAACCATATCATAGGTAGGATAGACTTGATAGTTTACAAAATAAAATACAGGTATCCAAGCCAAGAGTTTAAATAACTGGAAATACAAAAACATCCTAATGCAATGGACAAAATACTAATAACTGGTTAGCCTAACTCTTAGGCATGACCATAAACCTCATACCCTAAGCAATGGCCCATGTTATTATCCTCAGCATACTCTAACTGAGAGTCGTAACCCTACAAATTGTCCTTTACTCCCTGGACCAAAAGCCAGATCATCACATTGACCACACAAGTGTAATATTAGTACGGTAAAGTATTGGTAAAACATACTACCTAAAATATGGAAGGCATGTAGCACATTGATGTCATATAATAGAATGGTGATACTTTCCTGATACAACTTAAGTACAACATAGCATGCTTACATGGAAGTCATGGAAGTATAGAAATACAATAATACATACAATGCATAAAATGTAAACCATATTAGAATTCCTCTTTTAGCGATCACACAATTTTTGATTAGTAAGATAGTTCGTTCGATCACACCTAGTTCTCCACCATGAATAAAAGTCACGGCAGCATAAGATAATCACAATGGGATACCACACCCATAACACAAGGTCAGGATACATCAAAGGGGATTTCTTTGGGGATACCATACCCACCATATATTGAGTACAGTTACCACAAAAATTAGGATACCACACCCACCATACGTGGTTGAAGTACACCAAGGAGCTTGTATTGGGATACCTCGCCCACCACACCTTGAATGTCTCTGCCACTAGAGTTAAAATGTTGGGATACCACACTTAGTTAAGAAATGGACAATACGAAGTGCCAGGGAGCTTGTACTGGGATATCTCACCCATCCGTACTGGACACTGATGTCATGCTGGCTTGCCACAGTATAATCCTATACCTCAAATATATGTCATACCCCCTACTGACAGCAACCCAGTAGGGAAGAAAATTGGTACTAAGTGAAAGATATAAACTAAGGGCGGCCTACCCACTAACTCTTAGCAACTACCTCGAGAGCAGGAGAAAAATCTCTAACAAACTCTTAAACCATTAATTTATGTATACATGATATCACATGCCACAACAAGTCCACACATTACTAAATTGGGTATTTCCAAGTGATAACACCAAACATAATTAAAATCTCATATTTAACTAGTTGGGTGTCTTCAAGTGATAACACCAAACATATCACAAGGCATTAAAGCCACCAATTAAGTGTTTAAATGACACCAAACTCAACATAAGGTATAAAAGCTACCAATAGGGTGTTTAGAGATAATACCAAACTCACATACCAATTGGGTGTTTAAGGATAATACGAAACTCAACTAAAAGTAAGTTTCAAATACCATCATATTGGTTCACACTAACTCAAGTCAATCATGGTTGAAGTTATAATTAAAATATTGTAAATGCATGGAAGAATCAACACAAATGGTGTAAGAGAAACACTACAAATCATAACAAAACAAGCGGCTTCCAATTGGAACAATCGATTAGTCTTCAAACTAGTAGAATGTTTGGACTGTACCAAACCTCTAACAAAATAAAATCAAACACTAGTCAATTTCTTGGCCTCACTTGTTCACTTTTTATATGAACCATTCGACTGGTTTGGTCCAATAGGTTGATGGGTCTAAGTAGAGACAAAATGTAACACCCCAAAATTCACTACTTTTTTTTGAAAGCGAAAGTAATTAAAATACTTAATTTAAAACCCGTGAATTCTGGGGATGTTACCGCCACACTTAGTACCAAACTGGTTCTCTTCGACCATTTCAGTACCAAGTGCTAAGGTTAAGAAAAGATTTATATTAAACTCAACCAATATTTCATAAAAGAACTCAAAAGATCATACGTTAAAAATCATAGTACGCATAAATGTTTATGAACCATAATAAGATAGAAATCAGAGTGCGAAATCAAAGAGGATAAATACTCAATACAAGGTAATAAATCAAAGAGGATAATTCCGATACAAAAGAAATAATAAAAGGAAATAAAATCACATAAAGACTGAAATATGGCCACAACTCTCTCAAACTTTGAGCCAAAACAAGCTCAACACTCAGCCCTGACTGATGTCTCGCCCACCTGCACAAAGTTAGAAGGGCATACTACTCGCGAGAATGAGCAGCACCCATGAAATGGGTGATCAATACGCTACATACTGAGCAAGGTAACCGAGCACTAAGGCCAACACATAATAGCACATAAAGAACGCAGAATAATAATGAAGCATAAGACCAACATGATAACATAATTGCATGTGATCATTCAAGTAAAAGTATAAAGACCCAAATATAATCCAATTCAATTACTTAATTAATCTCTAATTAGAAGTCGATTCACACCATACTTTTTATCAAATCAATGCGAGTACGGAAGCCCCCACTATTATAGCCGGTGGATCGGAGGCACATAGGGTATCACACCCTAACCACTATTATAGCCGGTGGATTGGAGACATATAGGACTACACGTCCTAACCACTATTCCTAATCGGTGGATCGGTTGGCCCCAGCTCGCATGGTGTTCCACTGTAAGTAATTAGTATCATTCCTAAGTCTTAGCAAACTGTTAGATTTATTTAGCTCGGAATCCGCCACTATTATAGCCGGTGGATCGGAGGCACATAGGGTAACATACCCTAACCACAATTATAGCCGGTGGATCGGAGACACATAGGACTACGCATCCTAACCACTATTTCTAACAGGTGGATCAGTGGGACCCGACTCAATAGTGATTAATGTCTTAAGTATCTTATTCAAAAGATTTTGCCCTAGACATGCATGAATCATCACACATCACAAATCATAAATTCCAACATCATAATTGCACTTTAATCACCAAATACACGTGATACAATAAAAACCCTAAGCAGCCACACCAAACCCTAATTAACCACACCAAACCCTAGCTCGGTCTCCTACGTACCCTTTTTTTGTTCCACGTACTATTTTTCATCCCAAGTGTTCAAACACCCAAATAACACTTATATTACCTTCCTTACATCCCAAATCAACATTTCATACATAAACTTCACTCCCATGCAAACTTTACACATCCCATACAACCTTTCGAACTTTTCATGCAAACCCTAAATCCCATGTAATCATTAACTCCCATACAAAACCCTAACTCCACCATGCAAACCATTAATACCACCATACAAAACCTAATACCACTATACAAACATTAACTTCACCATGCAAACCCTAATACCACCATGTAAACCATTGATACTACCATACAAACCCTAGATTCCGTCATACAAAACCCTAAATTCAATCCACATAAAACCAAAGATCCATCCGTACCAAACCCTAGATTCAAACCATATAAAACCCAAAGATTCATCCATATAATACAATTGATTAGAATCTCCCATTCATAACCACACATTAGATTCTCCCATGCAAGACCATAAGTTAGATTCTTCCACATAAACCCATAAATTAGAATCGCCCATATAAAACCATAAATTAGATTCTCCTATATAAAACCATAAATTATATTCTCCCACACAAAACCAAAAATTAGATTCTCCCAAATAGAACCATAAATTATATTCTCCCACACAAAACCATAAATTAGATTCTTCCACACGAAACCCTAAATTAGATTCCTCCACATAAAACCCTAAATTCTTTCTTTTATTCCTCCACTCATATATCATTAAAATACTTAGGTCAACTTACTTCCCATTTAATCAACTTACTTCCCATTTTCCAATTTCCAACCTTTTTCCCACACAATACCGCTTTTATACGTCCTCACATACATGTCTTAGATGGTCACATCACATACCACAACATTTTATCACATATAGTACACATGCCATGTAAATACACAAAGACGTACTTCAACTCCACGTCATACCACATACCAAATGATTAATAATGATAAACATAGAATACATAGCATACGAAGCACATAATGCACATAAACATGCAAAAGGCCTTAGTAACACCCTTACCTGAAACGACACCGGACATGGAGCACGCTCCTACACCTCCTTAGGGCTTTGACCAAATAATAACGTATTAATAAAATAACATTAACAAATTTCTAACTTTACTAAAGATATAAGAATAATAGAAATATTATAAAAGTTGATAATATAGGGTTGAAGAATTTACTCTAATAATAATAATGGTACTAAAATAATAATAGCAAAGATATTAAAATAATATAAGTGATAATATAAATAAGAATAATAATAGCAACAATAATAATAATAAAAAGGATATTATTCAAAAATAATGTAAAATAAAGGCTTCGGTCCTTTTACCAAAATAATGCCAATAATAATATTAGTAAAATAAATAACCAAATTTAGAAATAATAATAATGATGAAATAATAATAATAATAATAATAATAATAATAATAATAATAATAATAATAATAATAATAATAATAATAATAATAATGATAGAAAAAATAATAGTAAAGTAGTTGTAACATTAATAATGAAATAATAATAATAATAGTAATTTGAAATAGTAAAAATAAAATAATTATAATTATAATAATAATAACATATTAATATTAATAATAGTAATAATATAAATAATAAGAAGAATAATAATAAAATTGAATTAAAAATACAATAGGGCTTCAGCCCTCAACAGAAATAATAATCAAAACATTAATACTAATACTAATAATGAATAATAATAATAATAAATAATAATAATAATAGTATTTATATTCAAATAATGAAATAAATTAAATTAAGGCTTATAAAAAATAGGGAAAAGGGTTGAGAGGGTCTAGGGTTCAACCTTAGGCTGGCAGGGATAGGCGGCACCGGCGGTGGTGCACGGTGGCGGTGGTCTGAAAAAGAGAAGAAAAGAGTAAAAGTTGAATGTTGGGAAAAAGATGGGGAGAATTAAGGTGGGAGTAGAGGTGTTTAGATTTTCCTAGGAGGAGAAGAACAAAATAAGGGTGGCAGCGCACGACGGCAGTGACGGTGGCTGAATGGGAGAGAAGAAGAAAGAGAGAGGAGGAGAGGGAGAAAAAGGAAAAGAGAGGTAGGGGAAGGTAGAGGAGGGTCTGTAGCATAATTTGGGAGGTGAAAAAAGCAGCGACAACGGCGTAAGAGGTGGCTAAAGGTGGTTCGAAGGGTGGCGGAGGTAGAAAAATAGGTTGGTTGAGGGGGCTACTTTGCACAGCCTCGATGGCTTGTGTAGAAAGAATCGAGAGATATGGGACGTTTGGTTAGCTAGAGGGAGATGCAAGGGAGAGTTTGGTGGCTAGATGTGGCGGACGAGGTGTCTAAAGGGGCAGCGGTGGTAAGGTAGGTTTTCTGGAGAAAATAGTGAAAGTTTGATACAAAGCAGTGTAAGGGGGTATTTATAGATTTTAGAAGGGATATTAGGGTTCTGTGGGTCGATGAGGTGATAATGCAATTAGGGTTAGGGTCACTGGTGACGATGGTTGGCCGGTGGCAAAAATTGTCGGGGTAGGAGTTGTGCAGGAAAAAAAGGAAAAAAATTGTGAGGAGAGGGGGAGTTAGTTGGGCAAAAGATCGAAGAGTTACCAGGGGAGAGAGATGAGCGAAAAGGCCGGTCAACGACAGCGAAAAACCAGCGCAATAGCGGCGAGTTGCAGGTCGGTGGTCGATGGGGTTGAAGAAAGAAGAAGATGGGGGGGCAGCTAGACCAGGCAGCTGGGAAAAGAAAAGAAAGAAAAAGAAGGACCGGGCTAGTCGGCACGGGCTAAGGTTTAAGTTTAAATGGAACGCGGAGTTTCAGTTGAAAAAATAAATGAAGTGTAGCGTTTCGGAGTCGGGCCAAAGAAAAGAAAGAAAAAGAAGGAGACGGGCTGGGGGAAAAGAGAAGGAGGATGGGCCACTGGGCTGTGCCGTGTCGCAGAAGGAAGAAGGAAGAAGGGAAATGACTGGACCACTAGGCTGGCCTAGTTTGACGAGGAGAAAAAGAAAAAGAAAAGAAAAAGAAAGAAAAAGGAAGAAAGAAAAAGGAAAAGAAAAATAATTAGGTTTGATATTTAAATTAATTAAAATATTTGGGATATTTAAAAATAATAATATTTAAATTCCTTTTTAGGTTAAATTAGTATTTTTAAAAGATTTTCCATAAATTCCATTTTAATTAGCAAAACACCCTAACTTTCTCCAATTAAATTATTTATAAAATTATTATTAATTTGAAACTATTTTCTCCTTCTTATTTTAAATAAAATAATTTATTTAATTAATTTTCAAAATAAAATCCTTAATTAACTAAAATACCAAAATTTCTCCAAATTAAAATACTTGTAAGTTCCTTCTTAATTTGCCCTAACTAATTCCCTTTTGTTTTAATAAAATTAACTTATTTAATTAATTTTCATAATAAAATCTTATTTAATAATAAATAATAAAATTATAACTTTCGGGGCATTTCACAAAACATTATGGTCTGCAGAAAAATTGATCAATGGGTTTGACTAACCGATCAGCTAGTTATAATAACTAGTTGACTATTTTGGTCCAACAAGTTGATGGGTTTAAGCAAAGACCAAACACCAATTGATGGGTTTGACCAATCGATTGATAGTTCATCAAAACTAGTAGACTATTTTTTCAGATCAATCAATTACTCTCATGACCAACTAATCCAAAATTCCAAACCATTCGAGTGCTCTAAAAAACAGTCGACTGGTTCGAGGAATAGATAACTAGTTTGGGTAAAACACAACCTAAACTTACAAAACACACACCAAATTTTATCACACTTTACCATATTAATTCTAACATGATTCTAAGATAAAACACACATAACAATACATGCTTCACATATAGAATCACATTGACACATGGTAATATACATATTTAAGCAAATCATGCTTAAACTACCCATTTTATGCTTAAAAATAAGGGAAATCACAACATTTACATAGAATGGATTATACCACAAGATCATACTATGGAACAAAATTAAACCATAATCATATAAGGACTAACATATGGAACCCCAATATACCATATAAACCCAATTTTGTTACAGATAAGAATGCTTTACCTTGAATCAATTCTTCTAGCACAAAACTCCTACTGGATGGCCAATCTAGTAGAACTTAGATTCCTAAGAGAATAAAAGTAAAAACCATTAAAATCCTCTTCCAAATCTTCATCAAAACCAATAAAATTAGAAGAAGGAGAGAAGCACAAAACATACCTTTATATTCAAAATAGGGTGTTAAAAGAGAAGCTAAATTCTCCAACTTTTCTCAACCTTAATTCTTTCTTTCTTAAGGAAAATAAGAGAGAACTAAAACTAAGATTGGAAGAAGAAAAAGGAACACAATGATTTCATATTTAAGGAGAAAACCACAGATTATCCCTATTTTTTTCCTTCACAAAAGGAAGAAGAGAGAAAAAATGGAAAGGTGTTCAACACTTAGCGAGGTTTTCACAAGATGAAGGGAGAAGAGAGTAAGAACAAAAGTGTGGAATAAATATAGATCAATAGAATGAGAGGTATAGGAGTAATCTAGTCAACATCCCTTAGGAAAAGGAGGGATAAGACAGGTGAGGTTGAGTGTGGGCAAGATGAGAAGTAAAGGATGACTTGATAGGGTGGTGAGGGGTTGAATGCAGTTAGAGATAGGTATGCAAGTGGGTTAGCAAGTCAGGGGAGAGTCCCCAAAGTTAATAAATGCTACCTCAGCTGCCAAAAGAAAGAAGGAGAGGTGAGGGAAAAAGGAGAAGGGAGGCTTGCCTCCAAAAGTTGCTTTTTGGGAAACTTTTGCTAATTAAATTAATGTAATGGTTCAATTAATATGAAAATAATACCATAACACGAAAACATGCTTATTAGCATAATTGAATTCAAATAAGAATTTTTCATAATCATTGTAGAGGAATTTGAACCAAAATTAGAAATGGATATGAAATCTTAGGCAAACTAGTTAACTAGTTTATCAAGAATAAAATATAAATTTCCCTAGCACATTAGTCAATCGGTTATGTAAACCAGTCAATCGGTTTGATTGAAATTCATCTTTTTATTAGAATTTCAAGTCCATTTCAAAAATAAAACTCATTTATTTTATATCATCATAATTTTAAATATAATTTGAAGGATTTTGGGATGGTACAATAATAACAATATAGACAATATCCATAATTTTGTTCACGTTTAGTTTAAGGACCCTACTTTTCTCAACTAGTGGAATGGTACCATAGATACAACTCCCAGACATAAAGCTCCTGACCACACTTCTCAACTGATATAATTGTATTATAAATACATTCCTAGGGCATAAAGCTCTTGGCCATTCTTGTCTAGTAGAATGAATAGTTACAACCGGTCCTAGATCATGTGGTATTTCATTTTAGGCGATTTATATTTTATTAATGTTTATGATCAGTCAAATGATTTTTTTAAATTGATTTTAGGGACTCCACTATTCTCAGCTAGTTGAATGGTAACATAAATACATCCCTAGGGCATAAAGCTCCCAGTCACTATTCATATCCAAATTCATCTTAACTAACAAGATACAAAAACTTATTCTTTCATAACACCACATTTCATATACTACCATTATCATAATAATACTTCTCATTTAATAATTCTAAGTGTGATACACATATTGCACATAAAGTCCTAACTATGACATATGTCTTTATTGAAGTGGCTCCAGTCTCTAAGCACGTAAGACCTATATTTCCTTCTCCACTACCACTAGGGTATCACAACAAGGGTATTAGACTTATAAAATCTAATATAAGAAAAAATAAGGTAAGAGAGGGAGAAAAAGTAGAGATAATCGAACATTAAGAGGCTCCAATAAGGTGGTGCATGACAAAAATGAGGCAACAACGGTGGTGTGGTGCTATGGTGGTAGTATATTGGCAGTTAAGGGTGTGGTGATGAATGTGGTTAAGGTTAGAGGTGATGGTGGTTCTATGATTGATGGGAGTTAGCAACATGGAGTGGTTTTTGGTGATGGTTACCACTGATAGGAGGGGTTGTGGCTGGTGGTGATGGTAGTTTAGGGTGGCTGGTGGTAGGTGAATAAGGGTAGTAGGAAGTCGGGGATTAGAGTGGATCTAGTGGGTGATGATAAATCAATGGTGGTGGATTGTTGGAGGCAACGTAGGGCAAAAGAGAAGATAATGACCAAGAGAGTGAGAAAAGGAGGAGTTTGGAGTGGCAATGATGGTATTAGTTTGAGCAGGTAGAGAGGAGGAAAGGAAAGTAAGGCGATGGCACTTTTGAGTAGTGACGACAGTGACTAAGGTAAGGTGAGGAGGATCAATAAAATAAAGTAGAAAAGGGGAGGGGCTTGGTGATGGTTGAATGAGGGAGGGAAGGACATTGGAAGAAGGGAGGAGATAGAAAGAGGGAAGGTAGGGCAATGACAAGGTGGGGATGCTAGTAGAAATAGGTGATAGGGAGGAAAGAAAAATAGAGCGGGGTGGGCTTGGTGCATCACAACAAAGGTAGAAAGGAAAAAGGAAGAGGTGAGAGAAGAGGGGAGGTGATGCATGCATATGTGTAGGGTGTGTGTGTGTGTGTATAAACATACATGGATGGCTAGGAGGGGGAAAGACAATGCGGAAGGAATGGGCATGGCTTTAGTGTATAGGGTAGGTGAGAAAAATGGCAGGGTGTAGGGGCTAGTGTTGGGTAAGTCTATAGGGTGGTAGGGCAGGTATTATAGGGGTTGTGTAGGGTTAGTGGTTGTAGGGTGCATGGTGTCAATACATGACTGTGAATGAAAGGGGAGGACAATGAGCATGGGGCAGTTATGGCTCTATTTGGGCCAGACGAGGAAAGGTGATAGGGAGAGGAAGAAGGAGGCAAGGTGATGATGTGGGATAGAAGGAAAAAAAAGAAAGAAAAGAGAAAAGGGGAGATGAGATCAGGTTAAGTTGGGATCGGCTGGGAGGAGAAGAAATAAAAGAAAACTAGAAGAAGAGTGGGTTAGATTGAGGCGTAGCCTAGGGGAGGAGGGAAGAAAAGGAAAAAAAGAGAGAGGGGAAAAAAGAGAAAAAGAAAAAGGAAAAGGCAAAAGAGAAAAAATAAATAAATTTAGAATTATGATTAAATTTTTAAAAATTAAACTATAATTTTATCTAATTTTTTTGGGTTTAGGTTGGGTTAAAATAAAATAAATTGACCTAGAATTTAGGATTTAGAATTTATATTAGGTTAAAATGTTCATAAGTTGATATTAAAATTTCATAAAATTTTGAGGTATTACACTAACCTTCTTCCCTTATCCCTCTTATGAATGTCAACCAACTCTCTCTCTTGTTCTTCATTCGTAATACATTTCACTCCTTACCATCTTCACTTGCTTATTTTCTCCCTTTTCCTTTGTGAAAATTCCTAAGTGTTACACACTCTTCACTTTTCTTCCTTTTTCTTCTCTAGTGAGAAAATAGAGGTTACCTTTGGTTTCCTCACCCTTTGGTTGAATTTGTATCTCTTCTTTCTTCTCCTAATCCTACCTTTAGCTTTCCATTATTTCTCTAAGGAAAGGAAGGATTAAGGCTTTGATAAAGGTTAAAGATATTAGTTTTCTCTCTCTAATTTTAGTTTTGAGAAAAGGTTGTACTATGCCATTTTTCTTCTCCTTCTTCTGATTTTATTTTTATTAAGTTTCTAAATGGAGTTTTAATTATTTTGATTCTTGATTCTCTTAGAAAATTGAGATCTCGATAGATACCCTCATGTTAGTAGTATTTATGCTAGAGTAAATTGCTTGGAGGTAATGTATCCTTATCTTTAATATGAGATCATGACATGTATTTGTATGAGTAGTCTAGCATGGATTGTTTTATATAAGTGTTTGGAGAAATTTAGAGCCAACATGAGACCAAGAGATAAAACACGAGGGCCCCATGCTTGTGAAACATGCCCCATGTTTATGGTGGTCCTGCATATTTTTGGCCAAAGCTGAGAGTTATGGAAAAAACACATGGGGCCCATTTATATTAAAATGGAGCATGTTTTTTTTCATGTTTTCTACCACTCTATTGTGTTAGCTACATACTTCTATAAATAGATGTATATGAAACGCTAGTGATTTGTGGTTCACCATCGAATCTGTGCAACCTTCTCCTCTTAAATTCTCTTATGGTTTTACAATATTTTTGTTCTAAGTGATATTTTGAAGATTTTTTGATATTCCTTGTGAACAATAGTATTGTATGCAACAAAGATTATTGTTGTTCCTCCAGTTGTTATTGTGTTTTGATTATTCTCTTAATTATATTTTTTAATTTTTTTGATTGCTTGTGAGGTCAGATCTTAGGCATTCACATCCATTGTAAATCTTTTTCTGACAATTGATATCAAATCTTGGGTGTGTGATCAATCTATATCAGGATGGCATATACAAGATTTGAAATTGAGAGATTTGATCATTCTATCTATTTTTTGTTATAGAAGTTGAGGATGAAGCTAATCTTTTTTCAGAATAGATTGGAGAAAGAATTATCTCAGAAAGCAGAGAAGATGAAATTAATATCTCATGAGGAGTTTAAGAATATTGATTTGAAGGCCCTATCTACCATATAATTGTATTTGTGAAATGATATTTTGCAAGAAGTGGCCAAAGAGATAACTATTGCATTCTTGCGGTTAAAGCTAGAATCCTTATTATGATGACATTGTGAACGTCTTTTATTGAAGAGCTAACTTCATGATTTGAAATTAGGTGAGGGTTAGTACTTGGAATATCATCTTGATGAATTTGACTCTATAGTAATAGATTTACATAATATAGATGTTAAATTAGATGATGAGGATCCAATTATTATGTTATTGTGTTCTTTGCCTATTGCTTATGAAAAATTTTGTGAGATTGTATTGTATGAAAATGATGAGCTAGTTTTTGTAGATGTTAAGAATGCCTTGCTACAACATGAATTGATTGATAATTAATTGCCTGGACGATGTTCAGGTGACATGTGGTGAGGGGCTTACAACAAGGGGGTATAGTGATAAGAAAAAGTCTAGGATGGACAAGTTTAATATTGTGGTCTGCCATGGTTGTCACATGAAAAGCCATATTAAGAAATACTTCCCTAATAGGAAGTCGGTAAATACTGCTGATGGTGTATCTAATGAGTATGATGCTGTCATAGTTGAAGGTGATGGTGATTTACTGACCGCCACTAATGAACAAACTTGATTGGACGATAGGTTAATTCTAGATTCTGGGTTCTTCTACCATGTATGTCCTAATAGAAGCTGATTCTAGATATATGGCAATGTTCAAGGTGGAATTGTTGTTTTAAGAAACGATGCTTCACGTAGAGTTGTTGGGATTGTTACTGTGAAGGTGAAAATGCATGATGGTATGTTTAGGACACTGTCTGGTGTTCAACATGTTCTTAACATAATCGAGAGCTTGATTTTGTTGTACTCCTTATATAGTAAAGGTAATAGGTGTATAATTGAGAATGTCACATTAAAGGTAGCTAAAGGGGTTGCAATGGTAATTTTTGGCAATTGGGTCGGGATATTGTATAAGCTTATTGGCACAACTATTATGGGTGTAGTTTGGGAGGCAATAAGAGTGTGTCACTCAGATGTTACTAATCTTGAGCTGATGTAACTAGAACATAGGAGTGTCATTGACATGATTATTGGGTCCTTATTAAGTGACTCTTTTACATCTAGATCTATTACCTTCTATGATTCTAAATTTCTTCTTGGCAAAAAGGTGGAGTAGGAGAGTCTACTTGGTGCTTTAGACGAGGTGGAGGTTGTTGTTGGTTTAGATTGTACATATTCTTCTAGCAAGGAGGAATCTAGACAACAGGTGGAGGAAGTAAGCATTGATTTAGGTAATTTTGGTTATGCACTATATATTATAAGTAATATTATTGGTATGTTAGAGTTAGTGTTAGACTCAAAGGTTATTTTAGGTGTTGATTCTGCCTTGTGCTATTCTACTATTGTTGCTAAAGAGATGTGGTCTCTTTGGTGGACTCATATTCTTTTATGGTGTGTTTATGATATGTTTGTCGTAGAAAAGAAATATCTGAGGAGAACAAGTAGAAAAATTTAGATATGACCAAACCCAAAGCACTTGTGATGGCTTACTTAGTTTCTGGTTCATACTTTGTAGCTGTGAGATGCTTGATATAAGATGTGATTAGTACCGGCCTTTATATTTCTCATGGTGTGAGCATGTGTGTGGTGAGTCCTTTGAAGACACCTTGGTTAGGTGCGGTGTGGATTCTACGGTACTTGGTTCATACAACATTGGTTTGCATTGAGTATGTGTTATCGATTGTTCTATTGACAGGTTACTTTGATCTTGGTTGTGGTCCTGATGATCGAAGGTTTGCTAGTGTGCTAGTGTTCAACCTTAGAGATTTTATGTTTTTGATTAGCTATGATTGAAACTGATAATGCTGTGTGGCTTGGAATGTTAGCTTGTGGGGCTGGGATGATGCAAAGAGTTACTTTTGAAGTTGATACACTATGTGTGCTAATAGACCCATTACTTACTCATGTTCATATGCCATGGTGGGTTCTTTAGACTCAGGGGTTAATGATGATCTTTTTTTAATACTATTTCTTCCTGTTACAAATACAGTGTCAAGGTGGAGATTGTGAGATCATGACTTATATTTATATGTGTACTCTAGCGTGGATTGTTAGATATAGGTGTTTGGATAATTTTGGAGCTAAAAGGTGACCAAGAGATAAAACACAAGGGTCCTGTGTTTATGGGTACATGTGGTCTTGTAGATTTTTGTCCAAAGCTAAGAGATTTGGAAAAAAACATGAGGGCCTTGTGTTTATTAACATGGCCATGTTTTTCTCGATTTCTACCTTTCACTTCTATCAGTTACATAAATGGAAGTGTATGAAACCCTAGTGATGTGTGGTTTGCTACTTAACCTGTCTAGACCTTCTCCTTTTGAATTATCCTATAGTTTTGAGAGAATTATGTACTAAGTGATATTGTGGTGATTATTTTGATTCTCCTTGTAATCACTATTATTGTATGCAGTAAAGATCATCATTGTTTACCAAATTGTTATTGTGTTCTAATTATTCTCTCAATTAGATTTTGTAATTCTCCATTATGTATGAGGTTAAATCTTAGGCATTCACATCCGTTGTGAATTTTTTCCCCACACTTTATGTGATTAAGGTTGTGTGTTGTTTGTTAAGACTTCATGATCTTGGCATGCTTTATGATATGCAGGTATTATGTCAAGTTATTATATTCAAGCATGTTGCCATATTTTGATTTATGAAGTTTTTGGAGCATGTTTGAGTATTTTTGATATTATGCTTAAGTTTGGTGAAATTCAAGCATGATCTTATTGAGTAATGAATCTTACCATGATTTATGTGGAGTATGTCTTTTTATATGTTCTACAACATAAAAGTATGATAGGATTAATTTGGAAAATATTAGTATTTTGTGCATGTCTGGTTCGTGCGTCTGGGGGTTGTTTAGCCTAGATCATTAGTTTTGGTTTTTTATAATCGATCGACTGGTTGGTTGACCTGTCAATCGGTTATCAATCCCATTGACTATTTACCTTGTGACCATAGTGGTTTTATCGCTTCTTAGAACCATTGAGAATTTTTACCAAATATATTGACTAGTTCTTATGAATAGTTGATTGGTTGTACCGACTAGTCAACTGGTTTCGTTGTGTGTTATGTTCTTAGGTTTGGTGCAACCATACCAATCAACTAGTTTGCTAGAATTTTTCATATTTGCTTGTTACTTAATTATTCTTTCTAGGGACTTATATTTTATTGTTTTCCATGTAATTAAAACATTTTAGTCATGATTTCAATCATGCTTAACCATAATTTAATATGAATCAATATGATAATATTATGGGCATTGAGTGGTTAATTTTGCTGTCACCTCTAAACACCCAATTGATGGCTGATATGCCTCATGTTGTATTTGGTACTATTACTTGGAAACACACCAAATATACTATTATTTGTGATATCACTTGGTAATTAATAATATTAGGTTAATATTTCATTCGAGTTTTTTTTTCCTTAGACTCTTAAGGTAGCCGACCGAAAGTTAGTGGGTTGGTCACCCTATGGCTTATCTTTTCACTTAGTACCTATTTCCTTCTCTATTGGGTTGCAATCAGTAAGAGGTATACACATATATTTGATGTATAGGATTATACTATGGAGGGCCAACATGGCATCAGTGTCCACCTTAGGAGTCGTATTCTAGTACAAGCCCTTTGACGCTTTGTATTATTCATTACTTAGGCAGGTGTGGTATCCTACCTTTTTATCCCTCGCATTGGAGGCATTCAAAGTTTGGTGGGTGAGGTATTCTAGTACTATCCCCCTTTATATACTCCAACCACATGTGGTGGATGTGATATCCCAAACTATCTTAGCCCTCAAGATAAGTGCATTTGATGTGTATTAGGTTTGGTATACCATTGTCTATGTATATTTCCATGACTGTTTTTCATGTCGGAGAATCGGATGTGGTCCAATAGATTATCTAAATAACTGAAAAGTATGTGGCCACTAAAGGAAGGTTTATAATATGGTTTCCGCTATGCGATTCTAATATATGAACTACATTATTATTCTTCCATGATTTCCATACCATTATGCTTTGTTGTATTTCTATTGTGAGCCTGGGTGTTATACTATGTTAGCATGCTTATCATCATGCTACTATGTGACTTCAATATTTAGCATAAGCCCTTACCATATTTTAAGCAATTTGTTTTACCAATACTTCACCATACTAATACTATATTTTTATAGCCATTGTGATGATCCGGCTTCTGGTCTGGTGAGTAGATAACTATTTTTAGGGTTACAATTCTTAGCTAGAATACGTTGAGGATCATGTCATGGGTCAGAAGCTGGCCATTGCTTGGGGTTTAAGAGTTACATTTCCATTTTGTTAAGAGTTAGGCTAACCAGGTAGATGTATTTTACCCATTGTGTTGGGATGCTTTTAGTTCTTTTTAATTATTTAAACTCTTGGATTTGGTTCCTATAGATGTATTTTGTAAAATCTCTCTTCTCTATATATTATTATTCTCATCATTATTATCATTAGTATTGTGGTATACCACACATTCTTTTGTTTTTGTTCTATTTTTCGTTGCTACAGTCATATGTTAGGTGATGATCACACCGCTCTCATAGTTGGTGTGCTAATAACATTTCCTTGTTTTGATTTTATAAACACTTCTATATTGTCTTTAAAACAATATTTTCTAGTTCAAAATTTGGTGTTGTTACAATCATTACTCAACAAGATCATGCTTGAACTTCACCAAACTTATGCATAATATCTAAAATACTTGAACATGCTCCAAAAACTTCATAAATCAAAATATGGTAGCATGCTTAAATCTAGGAACTCAACATAATACGTATATATCATAGCACATACTAATAACATAAAACCTCAATAAACAACATGACCTCATTCATATTATAGATAAGGATGCCTTGCCATTAATTAATTCTTCTAGAATAAAAATACTTCTAATTTGATGGTGTTTATCAATATCTTGATTTCCTAATATAATGAAGTGTACAAAACATTAAAACTCCTTTTCAAAACATAAAAAAGTCAACTTAGAAGAAAAAGTAGAAAAAAAGGGCATAACGCAATCTTTTCTGTAATACCTATCTTCAAATTCTTCAACTTGTATTTAAAATTATGTTGATATAAACTAACTGAGTTTTGGTTTTGGAAAGGGCTTGAAATTTTCATAAAGTTGTGAATTTCAAGTGCATTGACTAACTGGTTTGCATAATCGATCGATTGGTACGCTAAAAAACTGACAATTTTATGTTCCAACAAACTAGTCGATTGCTTTGCTCAAACTAATCAAGTAGTTATCCTAAAATTTTACTTTCTTTTTGGATTTGATTTGAATCTCTTTCCAATGTTTATGATCACTTCTGATTAAACTATATTTTTGCTAATAAGTATATTTTGGTGCTTTAAGATTATTTTTACATTATTTAGATCACTCTATAATTTTATTTAGCTATATTTCCCAAAAGGACTTTTTGAATCGTATCTCACTTGATCTATTCTCCCTTAATTTCCTTTCTCCTCTAGCACCCATGGCTACATGTTGGATTTCTATATCACTCTACTGACCTACCAAACCTCAACCATGTCTCTTCCTAGTCATACCTCACCACACTTGCCTTAACTTGTGATCTCCTTACACTTTGGGTTGCCCACACTCAGCATAAGCTAGACTTCCCTCTCTCCCACTTGGATATGTTAACCAAAACTTCCCTCTTATAGACCCCATTCTTGATTTAATTCACTCCCTAACATATGCATTTTCTACTTCTCTCCTTTTTCCTTGTGAAAATTTCCAAAGTGTCGGGAATTCTCTAATTTTCCTTTCTTTTCTTCTCTGCTGAGAAAATAGAGGTTTTTCTTTGGTTTCCTCATCCTTTAGTCAAATTTATTGTCTCTTCTTTCTTTGCCTAATCTTAGCTTTAGCTCTCTTTTATTTCCTTTAAGTAAAGAAGGATTAAAGTGTTGAGAAAAGGAGTGTTGAGATCCTAGTAGACAACCATCAAGTTTGGAGTATTCTGTGCTAGATGAATTACCTGAAGGTAACACATTCTTATCTTTGATATGAATAAGTTCTTTTGATGTTTGTTGTGGTTCCATGTTCTTGGTGTGTTTTTGTGTTGAGCATGAGTTAATTGTATTCTAAGACTCGAGTATGGGGTATAATTTTCTTCTTGAAATTTACGCATGTTTTGGGTTCCCTAATATTATGGACGATTTTGGTAGTTTTGAGCATGATTTCATTTAGTGTTAATATCACATGGAAATAATCAATTTGGATAATATTGGAAGTAATTTGTGATTTGTGATATCACTTGGTAATTAATAAATATTGGATTTAATATTTCATTCAAGCCTTTTCTCTGACTCTTGAGGTAGTAGGGCCTCTATTTTGTATTTTCACTCAGTAGTTATTTCCTTCTCTATCAGGTTGCGGTTGGTAAGAGGTATGCGAATATCTTTGAGGCATAGGATTATACTATGGTAGGCCAATGTGGTATTGGGGTGTAATACTCTAAAAATTTAAAACCTGTAATTTAATAAATAATCCTCATTTAGGATAATTTAAATTTTAAATTTATTTAATTTAATTATTTTGAGGATTTTTGAGTATATTAAAATGGATATGAATATTTAATAAATTAATATATATATATATATATATATATATATTATCATACTCATTTTATTTAAATAAAATTTTAAACCAATATTTTACTAAAATTAACCCTTTTGAACTAATATATTAAATTATAATAAATTAAATTATGAAATTAATTTACCTATCAAAAATGTTAAATGCCATTACTCCAAAAATTATTTTATTTTATTTTTCTCTTTTCCTTTTTCATTTTCCCTTTCCCTTTTTCTTTCTCTTTTTTCTTTTTTTTTCCTTTTCTCCTTTTCCTTTTCTTTTTTCCCCTTCAAGTTGTTGGCCTGTGTTCCTCCTCCCCCTCGCACTGGGCCACTGGCCCACTTCCTTTCTCCTCTCCTTTCTCCCCGCGTCATCTGTAACACCCCGAGTTAAAATGACCACGCGGGGCTACCTTGGAGCGCCTTCAGATTGAACGGTTGACCCTATAGATCAACACGAGTTCTTTCAGTACGCTTTGTCCTCACTCACGCGCTTCCTAAGAAAATTTCAGAAAATTTCTGAAATTTCCCAAAAGGTCAAATTGCTGTACGACCAGTACGCTTAACTGTGGAGTTCTTTAGGACGGAAACACCAAAAGGATGGTATACCATATTGATATAAGTAGCCAATTCAATCCTTATAACACTCCGCACAATTTGGGGTATTACATTCACCCCCACTCAAAGAATGCAACGTCCTCGTTGCACCTCAACCACTAACTATCTCAATACAGTTTATCCCAAGAATCATCCTACTAGGTGGTTGACTGGCTTGTCCAAGTTCAACTCATGGTCGCGGTTTCGCTCTGATACCATTTGTAACACCCCAAGTCGATACGACAATGCGAGGCTACCTTGGAGCTCCTTCGGATTGATCGGCTGACCCTATAGATCAACACGAGTCCTTTCAGCATGCTTTGTCCTCACTCACGTGCTTCTTGAGAAAATTTCAAATAATTTTTGAAATTTCCTAGAAGGTCACCCATCCTAAAATTGCTCTACAGCCAGCACACTTAACTTTGGAGTTCTTTAGGACGGAATCACCAAAAGGATGGTATACTATATTGATATAAGTAGCCAATTCAATCCTTATAACATTCCGCACAATTTGGGGTATTACATCATCGCCCAGCCCATCACTCCCTTCCTTTTTTTTTCCTTTCTTCCCCCGGTTGGGCCAGCCCAACCCTTCTTTTCTTACCCCCTCTCCCTCACTCGGCGAGCTGGCTGGCTTCCCCTCCTTTCTTTCCTTAGACAACCAACTTTCCTCTTCTTTATTTTCTTCTCCGTCTTCTTTGACCATTGAAGCCCGCACGCCATGCCTGCAACCTCCTTACCACTAACTCTCCTGCAACTTGCCATGGAAGTCTACAACCCTACTCTCTCTCCTCGTTCTTTTCCTTCCCTTTTTGTACCAAACATAGCCTACTGTCCTCCCCGCATGCCCTCCTTTTCTTCTTCTCCCAGCCATTACAGACTATGCGCCTACCGCCCTTGCACCCTGCATCTAACCCAGCCATGCCAACCTCCTCTTCCTCTTCCTTTTTTTCTTCTCTCTTACTCATTTTCCTCCTTGTTCGAGCCTCACTTTCCTTATAAAACTCCCCCTTTTCTCCCTTCTTCTCCTCTTCTCCACCACCGCTATTCTCACTTTGCTGCCTCCAACTGCTGTTGCTGCCGCCCAACCAACCACCACATCCACCTCCTAACACCCACTGCTACCTCCTTGTACTACCAAGACACCACCACACACTGTTGCAGCCACCTTTCTCCTCCCTTCTTTTTTCCCCTTCTCGGCCTCCACCTTGTACCACCACCATCCATCGCCCTCATTCATCTTCTGCCACCTCCAAAGCCACCAATCCACTCCCTAACACCTCCCCTATCACCACCTTACCTACCTTAGCCGAAAGCCCTTATACCTCCTCCCTTATTTTCTTCTTTCCCCTTCCTTCTTCTCCTTCTCCCAACCTTTATCCCACTTTCCCAGCCCTATAGCCACTGTCTCCGCCACTCTAAGCCACCAATCATCGACCCCTGACCACCACCTACACCCCTACTTCCTCCCTGCACCCGGCCACCACCCTAACTCCCCTCCACAAGCACTCAACCCAACCCCAAAACCCTTAACCAAACCAACACCTTCCCTTCTCCCCATTTCCCCTCTTTGATCCCTTATTCCTTATTTTTTATATGCTGCTCATGCTTCCATGCAGCGTGAGTCTCCTACATCACTTTTCTCACAATTTTAGTCAATTTTAAGGTATAAAAATAGTTGGTATAAGTATGAATTAATTAAATCGTTTGATAAAAAATTATTCTTCTGATTTTCTACTTCTATTATGCTAATGTTTGATATTATTTTTAGGTATTAATTTTTATTAATTAAAGCTCAAACCTTTAACCAGGGTACCGGTAAGGTTTGATTATTGCTGGAAATAAGGTAACTATTATACCCTACTAAAATGTGTGTATATACATATGCTAGCACATTAGGGTTTTTAATATGTATGATGTATGTTGTTAAATATAATGTATTTGGTGGCATATGTTGGTTGATGAAAAGTAAAGCATGTTAATTTATGTGTCATGTGTAGAAATAACACTTAAGGAAAGAGCCTTATTGTTAATGATGATGTTAAATACATATGTTTGATGTGATAAGATAATGTGGCAATTTGTTGCACAAATAATGTTAATATGAGCCCTAGGGGCATTTTGGTAAATTTTCTTGTACAAAAGGTGTTGCCTAAATAAGTCTATGTGGTAGGTGCTACTGAGTATTAGTGATAAATAATAATGGATGGTGGTCTTAGGTGAGGTATATGGACCATGTATATTAATATTTATATGGTGAGGGTATTTTAGTAAAAATTGTATAATAAGAGCAAAATGGTAATTTATAAGAGTAAAGGGGGTAAAATGGTAAATGGATAAGTAAGGAGGGTATTTTAGTAATTTTGCATGGAAAAGGGGATAACTTGGTAATTTTGCACGTAAAAGAGGTAAAATGGTGATTTAATAAAGGAGAAGGGTATTTTAGTAATTTGGCATAAAGGAAGGGTACTTTGGTAATTTTGTAAAAGTAAAGGGGTAAAATGGTGGTTTAATAAAGGAGATAGGTAATATGACTTAAAGAAATAGTATTTTGGTAAATTGGCATAAAAGAAGGGTAATTTTGTAATTATAATAAGTAAAAGGGGCAATTTGATAATTTAACCAACCAAAATGGCACTTTGGAAATTTTAATAAATAAAAAGGGTAATTTGGTAATTTAACTAACCAAAGGGGTAATTTGGTAATTTTAATAAGTAAGAGGGGCGATTTGGTAATTTAACCAACTAAAAGGACAATTTGGTAATTTTAATAAATAAGAAGGGTGATTTGGTAATTTAACCAACTAAAGGGGCAATTTGGTAATTTAACCAACCAAAAGGGCAACTTGGTAGTTTTAAGTAAGATGGGTAATTTGGTAATATAACCAACCAAAAAGGGCAATTTACTAATTGGACAACTTGGTTAATTTAAGAAGTATAAAGGGTAATTTGATAATTTAACTAACTAAATCGACAATATGGTAAATGTAATAAGCATGGAGGGTAATTTGGTAACTTAATAAGCCTAAGAGGAAATTTGGTAATTTAAACAAGTATAAAGGGGCAGTACGGTAATTTAACCAACTGAAAAGCTAAATTGGTAACTTACCAAGTATGAGGGATAAATTTGGTAATCTAACAAATACAAGGGGTAATTTGGTAATTATACAAACATGAAGGATAATATGGTGATTCGGAAAACAAAAAGCGATGACTTGGTAAGTTTACAAACAAGGATATTTCGGCAATTTGCAAGGATGATGGAGGTAAATCAATAACTTGCATATAACTTGTCAATGGATTAAATAAGTCTTCATAATTAGACATAAGTAATAGTGAATACTAAAATAAAGGGATTTGATAAATCAGCGAGTATCACAAGAACATGGCACATTCTAAGGTTGGATGGACAACTAAGGGTGTGATATGGTACTTATCTTATAATCATGCAAGAGGTGCCTAGTTGGTAATTATGCATGGAATATATGTTAGATATGTTCGAAGTACATGTTTAGATTTTATGTATGCCTTGATCTTTGATATAGAATGATTGATTCTATGGCCAATATATCTTTATGTTTATGGATTCATGACATTTTTCCTTCCCTCGAATTAATTAAATGGACCTATTGAATAAGACGTGAATAAAGCACTAATTACATAAGGTGAAAGATTATCGAGCCGGGCCTAGTGTGGATAATTTCTGGTCCACCAGCTATAATAGTGGTCAGGAGCGTTCTACCTTGTGGAATGTTTATGGTCCACCTGCTATAATAGTGATAAGGAGCATTTTGCCCTATGGAGTGATTTTCAGTCCACCAACTATAATAGTGAGGGATTCTGAGTTCGATAAACCAAACCTTGCATGATAATAAATCATAGGAAGATACTAATTACTTATAGTGGAACACTACGTGAGCCGGGGACAATGAGGATAATTTTCGGTCCCCGGCTATGATAGTGGTTAGGTGCATTTTGTCCTGTGGAGTGTTTCCAGTCCACCGACTATAATAGTAGGGTCCCTACACTCACGTGGATATAATTCGAGAGTGATGATTGAGTAATGATTAATTAATGGCTTAAGACGAAAAGTATTGATATCACCTTTATGATCCATTGATGTATTATAATTTTGGCTTTAGTTATTGTACCAGCTTGAGTATATGATGGAAGTGCTAAGCATATGGATTTTGTGTTATGCATTTCTTATTGTACGTGGTGTTGCTGTGTGTATTAGTTCTGGTATCCGTCATGATTTTCCTAAGCCCTTGTATGTTATCGTCCTATGTTGTTATGTATTATGTGTTGCATACGGGCCCTACCTTTCATTTTGGTATCAGGTATGAGCGTAAGGATTATCCAAGAAACTTTTAGGGTTTCTCTTTCCACCTTTCTAATTCCTTGGTAAATGATTTTACTCTTGTAAACACTAATAGTGGGTTTATATCTTTTGTAACGAATTTAATGTGCTACTCTGATTTAAATGGAATTTAAATTTTTATAAATCATATTTTGTTCCTTTTAGGCTTAGCACTTGGTATTGGAACTATAGGAGGAAAATGGTTTGGTACTAGGTGGGGGGTAATATCCCTGAAATTTATAGTTTTTGCTTCCACTAATTTTTAAACAAAACAGATATTTTCAACTATGAAATTTGGGGGTGTTACATGCTGTCCAATTCCGATGTGTGAGGTAACTCGGTACAAGCCCCCTAGCACTTCATATTATCCATTTCTTAGGAAGACGTGGTATCCTAAATTTTTATTCCTCAAGGAGAAGGCATTCAAGGTGTGGTGGGTAAGGCATCCCAACATAAGCATGTTGGTGTACTTCGACTATATGTGGTGGGTGTGGCATCATATGGTGTGTTAGCCTTCATAATAAGTGCATTGGATGTGTAGTGGGTGTGGTATCCCATTGTGTGTGTATGCTTCCATGACTTTTGTTCATGGTGGAGAACTGGGTGTGGTTAAATGGATTATTTTTATAACTAGAAATTATGTGATCACTAAATGAAGATTTATAACATGGTTTATATTGTGTGGTTATGATGCATTTACTATATTATTCTTCCATGATCTCCATGCAAGCATGCCTTACTATATTACTATCACAAGATTGAGTGTTATTTTATGTTAGTATGTTTATCACCATGCTACTATATGGCTTTAATGTAAAACATAAGCCCTTATCATATTTTAGGTAGTCTACTTTACCATTACTTTATTGTACTGATACTATATTTGTGGGGTAACTATGATGATCTGTCTTCTTGTTTGGTGAGTAGAGAATGATTTGCAGGAATATGATTCTCAACTAGAGTATACTGAGGATGATACCGTGGGCCAGTAGCTAACCGTTGCTTAGGGATTCAAGAGTTACTTTCCCGTTTAGTTAAGAGTTAGGCTAACCAATTATATATACTTTTGCCCATTGTGTTGGAGTGTTCTTGGCTTTTCTAGTTATTTAAACTCTTAGTTTTGATCCCTATATTAGGATTTTGTAAATTTACTCTTTTATCTTATATTTTTTCATAACTGAAATTAGAGACAGAAAACCAAGATCTCAACCTTTCTCAAAACATTAATCCTTTCTTACTTGAGAGGGGAGAGATACAACTATGATTAGGAGAAGAAAGAAGAGATAAGAATTTGACTAAATGATGAGAAAATAACAAGTAACCTCTATTTTTCTTAGTAGAGAAGAAAAGGGGAGAATACTTAACACATAGGAATTTTTCATAAGGGAAAAGGAAGAGAAAGAGCAAGTGAAAGAGGTAAAAAGTGAAATGAATTAGGAGTGGAGAATAAGGAAGAGAAAGTAATGCATAAGATAAAAAAATTGGGAAAAGCTTGATGATTGATGGTGAGAATAGGGTATAATTACCACCAAAAATAAAAAATGAAATGGGAGTGAAGGAGCGGAAGGGGTAACCAAAATTCAAGGTTCTTAGATTTTAGCTATTACACATACCATTCAAGGTATATATAACTTGAGATGAAATTTGCAAGATTTGAAGGAGTGTAAGGCAATGTTCTTCACTTGAACATTGAATGATAAAAAGATTTTGAGCTCTCTAAATGCACCAAGGTAAGTTGTTCTTCTCATTATTTTTAGCTGCTGCTCTTATAATGAGTGTGTTAGGCCCTTTGACAATTACAAAATGAACAAACTCACTTACACAAATGGTCCATGAGTTAGGGTGCCTAGAATTAGATTCTTCCCTTCTAAGTTGACTTTACATATAAAAAAAAAGTTGGTCACATGGCTTAGTACAAACTACAATATGCTTTTAATTAAAATAGGTAAAAGGCATACTTTATTTCCTTTCAATAGTTAACCAAAGGGTGAAAACTTCTTCCCAATAAATTCAATCAATAACAAAAAATAAAAAGGTTTCCCCTTAACAATAACTTCATCTAAACCCTTCCCATTAATACACAAAGTCTTCTTGTAATTTATGGCCTCCTTGTTGCTTAATGACCAAGAATTAATTGGTGTGTAGGTGATGTTTTTGTTGGAAAATTTAGGGCAATATGTGTTCCTCCTACCATCATGATTGAGACACCTATCAAATTGCCATGGTCTTCCCTATAAGATATTGCATGCATCCATGGAAACAACATCACAAAGGACTTGGTCCTTGGAAACTCCCCATGGAAAAAGGTACCATAACATGTTTTGTGACCTTAACCACATTGCTATTGTCTAACTATTTCAACTTTTATGGTCTTTCATATGTTGTGGTTGGTAGCTTAAGTTTCCCAATGAGCGTGCAAGACACAACATTACCAAAACTACCTCCATTTACAATAGGGGAACACACTTTGTCAATGATAGTGCACTGTTTGAAAAAATACACTCCCTTTGACTATTATTGCTTTCAACCTCCTAGTTGTGTAATACCCTCCTAACCATGAGTGCTTCTCCAACATTTGGTGGCACTTCCTCCTTATTTTCTCCATAGAGAGAAGGCTCCTCTCCTCCTCCTTCTTTATGCTCCTCATCTTCCAAATCTATGAGGGTCATAACCCTTTTCTTGGACACTCGTTTTAATAGGGGCCTATGCCTTGAAACTTAAAATATTTGACTCCTCTTCCATTGTTAGGCTTAAAACTACCCTCTTTACCCTTAACAACTCATGTCTTGGGTGTAGGGAGTGGATTAAATGGGGGTGGGGCCTCCTTGGCCGAGATTTTGGAGGGTTTTTCAAATCTAAATCTCGCAGGCCTCTTCTCCAGTTTTTGCCTCTCCACCTTGATGCCAAATGGAAAGGCTCATCCAAGGTGTAGTACCTATGTAACCCAACTTTTCTAGCAATATCATGTTAAATAATACTAATGAATCTTGATATGGTATACTCTTACAACTATTGAAGCTCTAATATCGTCTTAGACATCTCAAACTCTTTAATATATTTTTTCACACTCAATGATCCTTGCTCTAAAGAGTACATCTTGTTGTATAGATTTTGAGTGTAAGATGGAGGAAAAAATTTCTCCCTCATTAGCTACTTCTTCTTGAACTTCTTACTTTTGACTTCCCTTTTTTTTCCTTTGATGTTCAAGACTCTTACACCAAAGTGATGCGTGACCCTTGAGCTTAAGGACCACCACTTTGAAAGCCTTCATCATCAAATGAAATAGCCTCAAACATTCTATAGCATCTCAACTCCTACTCTATGAATTCTTTTGAATTATGAAAACCTTTTAACTCCAGAACCTCGGCCTTGATGTTATGAAAAGTTTCTCTCTTTTCATGCCTTCTACTTCTTGGTGCTTGAGAAGACTCATTTGAGGAAGATTCAAAATCACTAGCTTCATCATTTGTGCTAGGATAAATGACTTCCCTTTAATAAATGTGCACTCTTCTTCTTGGCATGGTTGGCTCGTGGGCATCGGAAGGGATAAGACAGGAAAAAAAGGATGAGTTAGCATGAAATACCCCAAAACCCTCATTTAGGGAATTATGGCCAAATAAGAAATTATTAAAAAAGTTAATTAAATAAACCATTTCTATTAAAATAAGAGGAAATTAATTAAGGTAAATCTAGGAGAAATTAATAAATGATTTAAATAGAAAAATTTGAGTATTTTGCTAATTAAAATGGAATTCAAGAAAAATCTTTCAAAATCCCTAAATTAGCCTAAAAAGAGAATTTAATTATTATTTTAATATTAATATTTTATTAAATATCCTAAAATACTCAAAATATATTAATTAAGTCAACCCGCCTTTTTCCTTTCTTTTTCCTTTTTTGTTTTCCTTTCCCCCTCTTTTTCCTTTTCTTTCCTTTCATTTTCTTCCTTTTTCCCTCTTTTCCTCGACCTAGGCCGGCCCGCTGGCCCACCTGTGTGGCCCAAGCCGCGTCATTTCTTTTTCTCCTCTTTCCTGATCGGTTCGGCCTTCCTCTTTCTTTATTCTTTTTTTTCCTAGACCGTCGGTCCAGCCCTCCCCTGCATCGTCCTTTTCCTCCCGCACCTGCAACTCCCTCAATAAGCATCGGATTTTCTGCCTCTGATCACATCGTTTGACCCGCCGTTCTCCTTTTCTCTTCCCCGTCGTCTTCCCTATCACTTTATCTCGGTTGGTCATTCCCTCCCCTACTCGTGCCATCTCGTTTTCCCTGCCAAGAAATGGCCTACGAAGGTAGACCTGCGCCGGCCGGAGCCCCATAACCCTTGCCCCCTACTCTCCCACTCCCCTTTGTCGTTTTCCCTTCCAATCAAGCTATATATACCTGTAACACCCCAAAATTCACTAATTTTTTTTTGAAAAGCGGAAGCAATTAAAATAGAAATACTTAAAACCTGTGAATTCTAGAAATGTTACCGCCACACTTAGTACCAGACCGGTTCTCTCTGACCATTCCAGTACCAAGTGCTAAGGCTAAAGAAAATAGTAATCCATCAATTACAAATCAAGGAACACTTCTAAACTCCAAAAGCATTAAACGGTTGTAAAACAAAATCAGAGTATGCATAAATAATTATTATTCAAATTAAAAAGAGAATTAAACTTACAACTGATAAAATATTAACAAAAAGAATTAAGATCATATAAAGACTGAAATATGACCACAACTCTCTCGAACTTTGAGCCAACCATAAGCTCAACACACAGCTTTGACTGATGTCTCGCCCACCTGCACAAGTCAGAAGGGCGTACTACTCGTGGGAATGAGCAGCACCCATGAAAGGGGTGATTAGTACGCTATGTACTGAGTAAGGTAACCGAGCACTAAGGCCAACACACAATCACATAAAATAATACAGGATAACAAGAGATCATAGAGACTAGCACCATAATGTACAAGCATACGATCATTCAGGTAAAAGTACAAAGGCCCAATTATAGTCCGGATTAATTACTTAATTAATCTCTGATCATAACTCATTTCACACCATACTTTTTATCAAGACCATGTGAGCACAGGAACACCCCACTATTATTGCCGGTGGGCCGGTCACTTGCGGGACAAAGTCCACACCACTATTATTCGCCGGTGGATCGGTCACTTGCGGGACAAAGTCCACACCACTATTCCTGACCGGTGGATCGGTCTGGTTTCTGCTTACATGGTGTTCCACTGTAAGTAATTAGTATCTTTTAAACATTTTGTAACTTCGGTTTGTTTTTATTGAGCTCGAGTCACCCCACTATTATTGCCGGTGGGCCGGAAACGCACAAGTACAAAGCCTGACCACTATTATTACCAGTGGATCGGTTACACATAGGACATTATGTCCTAACCACTATTTTTGACCGGTGGATCGGTCTGGACCCGGCTCAATAATCTTCCACTTTAAATGATTAATGTCTTAAGTATCTTATTCAAAGACTTTCACCATGGACATGCACGAATCATAACTCATAAATTCCATATTCATCATCATACTTACACTTTAATCACCACATACATATGATAACACAAAAACCCTAATCAGCCACACCAAACCCTAATTAACCACAACAACCCATAGTTAATCATTCCAAACCCTAATTCAGTCTCCTCTGTACCCTTAATTTGCTCCACGTGCTATTTTTCATCCCAAGTGCTCAAACACCCAAACAACACTTACATTACCTTCCTTACATCCCAAATTAACTTTCCACACGTAAATTTCATACCCATGCAGACATTAATCTCCCCATGCAAACCTTCGAACCTTTTTCATGCAAACCCTAAAATTCTACGTGAAGCCCTAAATTCAACCATGCAAACCCAACGATTTGTCCATACCAACCCTAAATTCAAACCATAAAGATTCTTCCATGCCAAACCCTAAATTCAAACCATAAAGATTCATCCATACCAACCTTACATTCAAATCATATAAAACCCAAAGATTTGTCCTCATAATACAATTGATTAGATTCTCCCCTTTCATAACCACAAATTAGATTCTCCCATACAAGACCATAAGTTAGATTCTTCCACATAAAATCATAAATTAGAACCTCCCAAGAAAAACCATAAATTGGATTCCCCCAAACAAATCATAAATTAGATTCTCCCAATCAAATCATAAATTAGATTCTCCCCTATAATATCATAAATTACATTCTCCCAAATAACGTCATGAATTAGATTCTCCCAAACAAATTATAAATTAATTCTTCCAATCAAATCGTAACTTAAATTCTCCCATATAATATCATAAATTACATTCTCCCAAATAACATCATAAACTAGATTCTCCCAAACAAACCATAATTTAATTCTCCCAATCAATCATAAATTAAATTCTCCCATATAATATCATAAATTAAATTCTCCCAAATAGCATCATAAAGTAGATTATTCCTTATAAAACCATAAAATTTAGGTCAACTCACTTCCCTCAGTCAACTTCTTTCCCCATCCTACTTTTCATCTTTTCTCCCACACAAACCACACCGACGTCCTCTCATGCATGTCTTACAAGGTCACAACACATATTGTCACATGCATATAGCACACATGCCATACAAAAACATACTTCAACTCCAAGTCATACCACATATAAAATAATTAATAATAATAAACACAGGGTACATAACATGCGAAGCACATAATGCACATAAGCACATAAAAGGCCTTAGCACCCCTTACCTAAAACGACACCCGTCTTGGAGCACGCTCCTACTCCTCCATAAGGCTTTGACCAAATAGCAACATACTAATAAAAATAGCATTAAGAAAATTCTAACCTTGCTAAAGATATAGAAATAATAGAAATATTATAAAAGTTGATAATATAGGGTTAAATACTTTACCCTAATAATAATAATGATACTAAAATAATATCAATGAGAATATAAATAAGAATAATAATAGTAACAATAATAATAACAATAAAAAGGACATTATTCAAAAATAAGGTGAAATAAATGCTTCGGCCCCTTTTCCAAGATAATACTAATAATAATATTATTAAAATAAATAATCAAATTTAGTAGTAGTAATAATAATAATAATAATAATAATAACAACAACAAATTTAGTAGTAGTAGTAGTAGTAATAATAATAACATATATATACTTATAATATAAAAGGAAATAGTGCTAAAAATGATAATATATTAGTAATAATGTTAAAAATGCTAATAATAGTAATAAAAGGCAAAAGTTGCGAGGCTTAATTAAAATTTTAGGTTTCTACGCCTCCTGAAATAATTACACTATTAAATAATTAATTACACTAATAATAATAATATTAATTATATTATTATTAATAATAGTAAACATGTACTAATTCTATTAAATAACTAAAATTCGAGAATAATAGTTTTTATAACTCAAGAATACTCCCAAACCTGTAAAGAAGATTTAACCATTAGATTACAGTTGATAACAATAATAATGATAATTATAATAATAATAATTAGAATCGAATTAACATTAAAAGTTAGGATAAAAGCATAATAATTATCAATAAATCGAAAGTAAGTGTTTAAAAGGTCTAGGGTTTCACCTTGAGTTGGAGGGTATGGGTGGAACCGGCGGTGGTTCCCGGAGGTGGCCAGAAAATGGATCTAAGAGAGGTAAAGATGAAGAAAAAGAGGGAAGAGGAAATGAGAAAAATAAAATAAGCTTATGGTTTGGTGGAGGAGACTTAGAAGGAGATATTGGGTGGTTTATAAGGTGGTAAAAGCAGCGGATGCGGTGGTGGATGGTGGTTTAATGTTTCGGGGTGGAATATTCTGGCGAGAGGACTAGCCAACTTTGCACGATAATGGAGGCTCGTATAAGGTGAATTGAAGGTCGAAAATGGTTTAGTTAATTAGAGGGTAATGCAGGGAAGATATTGGAAGGGAGAAGAGGCGGCGAGATTAGCTAACGGCGGAGAACAAGGTGTCTAAAGGGGAGGTGGTGGGCGGTTCTCACTTAGGGTTTCGAGAAAGAAGAAGCTTCAAAAACGTCCACAACTAAGCTATTTATAGAGTTTAGATGGTTTAATAGGGTTTTGGAGGTCGGCAGGATATTATTGGATGCTAGGGTTTGGGTGGCCGGTGGCAGAAATCGACCGTCGATCATTTTGGTCGGGTCGAAGCTTTGAGAAGCAACAGAGAGGGAACGAGTGAGATTTGACGATAATCGATCATTCCAAGCTCATGTGCGGGTCGAGAGGGAGAAAAAGAGAGGTGACTCGGCCGGTCGGAGTCCTCGTAGCTGGCGCCGCCATATTCGGGGACGGGAGTTGCAGCAGCGTCGACGGAGGAGAGGGGAGGAAGAAGGAAGGAGGAAGGGGAGTGGACCGGGCGGCCGGGAAAGAAAGAAAAGAAAAAGAAAGGCGGCAAACCAGGCCGGTCGGGCGTCGGGGGTGCGTTTAAATGAAACGACGCGTTGCAAGAATAAAAGGGATGAAACGCAGCGCGTCGAGGGGTGGAAGAAGGGCGACGCCGCGCGGGCTGGGCCGCGGGAAAGGAAGAAGAGAAACTGGGCCGCTAACTGGCCCAATTCGGGTGAAGAAGAAAAAGAAAAAGAAAAGAAGAAGAAAGAAAAAGAAGGAAAAAGGAAAAGGGGGAAAAGGAAAAATAATTATATTGGGTATTTAAATTAATTAAAATATTTGGGATGTTTAAAAATAATAATATTTAAATCATTTTTTTGGCTAAATTAGGATTTTTGAAAGATTTTCCTTAAATTCTATTTTAATTAGTAAAACACCCTAATTTTCTTTAATTAGATTATTTATAAAATTAATATTAATTTGAAACTATTTTATCCTTCTTATTTTAAATAAAATAATTTATTTAATTAATTTCCAAATAAAATCCTTAATTAGTTAAAACACCCAAATTCCTCCTAATTAAAATACTTATAAATCTCTTTTTGATTTTCCCTAATTAAATACCCTTTTATTTTAATAAAAATAATTTATTTAAATAATTTTTCAAATAAAACCTCATTTAAATATAATTTATAAATTTAAAAATTTTCGGGGCATTTCAATACCCCTGAAGGCCGCCATAATAGGGTTTTGATTTTGGCAGCCTAGAAACTCGACCCGCGTGCCACCGCCCGATCAGACCCTTGTTTCTCTACCGTCAGTTGTCGCCACCACCCACTTCGGCCACCAAAACTTTCCCTGCACTGCATTCTATGCAACCGAGCCACCCTCCTTCCTTGCCTTGACCTGTACGAGCCACCCCGACCATGCAAAGTCACCCTCCTGAACAACCTTTTTCGACCCTACGCTGCCCCTTATGCCGCTGTTTACCACCGGTTCCGCCACCTGTAGCACCACCTCTACTCCCCAAAACAACCAGGGGACCTTACTCTACCTCCCTAAACCTCCATTTTCCCCTACTTCCCTCTCCCCTAGCCTCCACATCCATCTCTCCACCACCCTTCCTCCACCGCCGCTGCCGGCTCCACCACCAAGCCTAGGTGGTATCCCAATTTCTTAACCCTTAAACCCTTTTATAGAAGTGTTAATGAATTTTAATATTAATAGTATTATTACTAACTATTATTATTATTATTATTATTATTATGTTATAAATCTTATTTCGGAGAGATTTCTAATTAATGGTATTACTATGTAAAAGACTACAACTTTGTTATTATTACTACTAGTTATATTTCCCCGTGCAATGCACGGGTGGTGTATTAATTATTTATATATTATTATATAGGAGATGAATAGTTTAACTATTTAATTAATATGTAGGAGATGAATAGTTGGCTGTATATGTTCAAGTAATTAATTAATAAAATACTTAATTAATATGTATTGTTCAACATATATGCAGTAGATGAATAGTCATATGCATTTGTTGCATGTAGGATATGAATAGTTGTGCTGTATTAATGACAGAAGATGAATAGTTATATGAATTTGCTGTTCGCATGAGATGAATAGTTGCATTCATATGTTCATTCGTTTGAAAATTCAATTAATATGTAGGAGATGAATAGTTGGTTGCATATGTTCAAGTAATTAATTAAGAAAATACTTGATTAATATGTGTTGTTCGATATATGTGCAGCAGAGGAATAGTTATATTTATATATTCAATAGTTTTACAACTCAATTAATACGCAAGAGATGAATAGTTGACTGTATATTCTTAGATAATTAATTAAAAAAATTATTGATTAATATGTGTTGTTTGACATATATGAAATAGATGAATATCTCAATTAATACGTAGGAGATGAATATCATTTTATTGATATGCAGCGCGGGAGATGAATAGTTTGACAAATCAATTAATACGCAGGAGTATTTCATAATTTATTTGACCTTATTAATTAGTAATAATATATGACAGTGATAATATATGATTAGGAATAATAGGTATAGTTTAGGAGGAAAAATTTGTCTGTATATTGTTTACGAAACAACTCTATTTTTATATAATAACCAATGTTGTCGTTCTGTTATTAGTTTTTTTTAATAATAATTATATTATTAATCATAATAATATTCATAACAGTAATAATCAATTATATTAATATTCATTATTATCATAATAATAATTATCATTATTATATTATAAATTATGATAATAGTAATTATCAAAATTATATAAATAATTATATTAGTATTAATTATATTAATAGTTATAATTATTATAGTTATATTAATAATAATAGTCATATTATTAATAATAAATAATAAAATTATTATTATAAACAATTATTATTATTATTATTATTATTATTATTATTATTATTATTATTATTATTATTATCATTTTTGATTGATGTTGATCTAACCTTAAAAAAAGGAAAAAAAAAAATAATACTTCATTAAAATTAGTTATATGTATTTGCTAGTTGCATTGTATTAATGGCAGTAGATACATATGTGTTGGTCGACTGGTTTCTGCACTTTATTTGGTGTATTAATTATTTATCAATTATTTATATATTAATATGTAGGATATGAATAGTTTGATAATTCAATTAATACATAGGAAATTAATAGTTGACTGCATATGTTCAGGTAATTAATTAAAAAAAATATTTGATTAATGCTTTATTAAAATTAGTTGATCGACATATGTATAATAAATGAATAGTTATATGCATTTGCTGTACATAGGAGATAAATAGTCGTATTGTATTAATGGATATATGCATGTGAAGCAAATAAATATGCACTTTGGTGTATTAATTATTTATATACATTAATATGTAATAGATGAATAGTCCGACAATTCAATTAATACACAGGAAATGAATATTTTTTTTTACATATGTTCGGATAATTAATTAAGAAAATATTTGATTATAAAATATATAGTTAATACTTTATTAAAATTAATTGTTTGACATATGTGTAGCAAATGAATAGTTATATACATTTAATACACATAGTAGATGAATAGTCGTATTATATTAATAAATAGTTATATTAATTATTCCATCTTATTAATTAGCAATAACAATAATTAGCAATAATATATGGCAGCAGTAATTTATGATTAGTAATAATGGATATAGTTTAGGCGGAAAAATTTGTCTGTATATTGTTTGCTAGACAACTCTGTTTTTATATATATATATATATAGATTATTACTATCCTTATTATTATTATTATTGTTATTATTATTACTATTAATATTATCATTACTATTATTACCATTACTTTGTTACTAATAATACTAATACTAATGTTGGCCATTACTTTTATATTATTTTCATCACTATTATTATTGTTATTATTGTTGTTGTTGTTGTTCCTATCATCATCATCATCATCATCATCATCATAATCATCATCATCATCATCATCATTATTATTATTATTGTTATTATTATTATTACTATTACTATGACTAGTATTACTACTACTACAACTACTACTACTACTACTATTATTATTATTATTATTATTATTATTGTTATTGTTATTATGAATACTATCATTACCACTATTATTATTATTATTATTATTATTATTATTATTATTATTATTATTATTATTATTATTATTATTATTATTATTATTATTATTATTATTATTATTATTATTATTATTATTATTATCATTTCCAGCATTATCGTTACTATTATTACTACTACTACCACTATCCTTATTAATATAAGTATCATCATGGCTATTACTTTTTATATTATTTTCATCACTACTATTACTATTATTATTACTAGAATTTGGGGTCGATATTAGTATTGTTATAAAACTAATGATAATTTTATTATTAGTAATATTGAAACCCTTACTTTAATACTATTAGTATCACTAAGACATACTTTGGTTACTAGTGGCACGATTAATTATTTCAAGAATAATAACCCTACTTTTAATTATAAACTACTATTATCATTATTAGCCTTAGTATTAGGACATGATAGGGTAAGATAGGAAATTATGATAATTTTGGTAGAGGGAGATTAACCTATAGTATTTCCCTCTTATAGGTGAATCAAGTCAAAACCCTCAGGAGGCGTAGGAACGTGCTCCAAGCCTGGCGACGTTTAGGTAAGGATGTAGTTAAGGCCGAATGTGTGCTACATGTTTTACATGCCTTGGATGTCCTATATAATTATATTTCATATTCTATATGCTATTATCTTAACTGTTTTATGTGTAGCACGACTTGGAATAGAGGTATGTTCATGTGATCTCTTCTTATATGTGCTAATATGGATATGCTGCAAGTTGTGACATGATGAGATGTGGCCCTTAGGACATGCATGCTAGGGTATTGAGTGTGGTGATGTGGGATGGAGGCATGAAAAAGAAAAATGGGAAATTAAGAGAATCAAGGGGAAGTGAGTTGGCTAACATAGGTAAGAATGACCTAAATAACCATGATCCATGAGTGGTGAATAAAAAAAGGGGGATGGATTTAAATAAAATGAAAGAGTAGGAGGAACTAGGGTGTAATACCCCGTATTTTTAAAATCCAGATTTATTAAGTTTAATGATTTTATTAGCGTAATTTGATGAAAACAATCAATTATTTTAATTTCGATTCGTTTTATGGATTTATCAATGATTTTGAATTCATAATTGAATGTAATTAATCATTTTCAGGAAGTAATATTTTATCGACGTTTTAATTAATTGAATGTAATATTTTCGGGACGTTTAAATTAAAAATATTTTCGGAACTTATTTAAGAATTTCTTTTTGAAATTAATTTTCTTCCGTTCTACGTTTTTTAGTTTGCGGAAAACTAATTTCGGAATTTTTTTAAATTAACCTTGATTTATTCGAATTTGACTTAAACATTATATTATATACTTTTAAATAATTTTTCGAGGTCTTATAATGTATTTCGGTAAATAATATAAATTTTTACGTTCGTTGCTAAATCCTTCGAAAAATGTTTCTGAAATTCTTTATATAGCTTTTATTAATTTTAAGCCTTCGAATCCGTTCGAAATAAATTTTTGTTAAATAAATTTTATATAAAATCTTCCAATAATATTTTTATATTTTCAGTATTTTATTTTATGTGTATTTGTAAAAAAAAAAAAACCCCAACCGGCCCCCGACCCCGACCCTCTTCCTTTTCCTTTCTCTCTTCTTTTCTTTCTCTTCTCTTTTCCGTGTGTTCTGTCCCGCAGCCCCAACGTCCCTGTTCGCAGCCCCAACCCCAGCCCTCATCTCCTTGCTGCTCCTCTACGCTGGCTAACCTCCAGCCATCGACCGCCACTCCTAACCGCCACAAATGCCGCAACAGCAGCCACGAGTAGCCGCTGTAGTAGCAGCAACCAGCAGTAGCAGAGCATGGCAGCAACAACCATGCAGATCACGTCGTTGCTGTCCGGTCATCGTCGACGTCTCCCGACCACCGGCGAGTACTGTTCGACCTCCGGCGAAGCTTCTCCCGCCTTCTCTTGTCCCGATTTGCTAACTCTTGTTTGGTATAAATTCTGAAACCCTAATATGGATTTGGTAAATTGAATGTGATTTAGCTTGTGAAAAGCTAAATTGATTGTTTGTTTATGTATATATGTGCTGTAAGATTTATTTTGATATGTTAATTGTATGGTTGTGTTGGAATTTTGGAAAAATTGAATTTTTGGCCGGGTTATGCCCAAATTTTTCGGATTCACCCGTTTTTGCGATTTTGGACAAATTGATTATACAATATGTTTTAAGATGTATCCAATTTCATTTTGGAACCGTCAATTTGAGAAATTTATGCAGGTTTTATCAGAATTTGATTCCTAGGTCAAATTTTGGGTGTAATGAAATTGGGTCGTATAATTGAGCCGTTTCGCTCAATTGATTTTATAATATTGTTTAAAATGTATTTAATTTTATATTGGAAGTATTGATTTGGGAAAATTGTGCGTAATTGATCGGAATTAGATTTTTAGATCAAAACTCCCGCGGGTTTAAATTGGTTTGGGTAATCGGGTTATTTTATTCAATTGACTATATAAATTACATTATAATATGTTTAATTACATTTTCGAACCGTCAATTGATATGTTTTGGTAAGGATTGATTTGATTTGCGTTTCGGGCTCAAAAACCCTAATTGTGCTAAATTGCGTATTTCTTTTATTGGTTTTGAGCAATTGATTATTTGATATGTTATAAAATGTGTTTAATTCCATTTCTAAACATTCAATTTGATTAAATTTATAGAATTTTAATGAATTGTATTTTCGGGCCTAAAACCCTAAATTTCAAGTGAAATTATGAAATCGATTACTTGTATTGTTGTTTTCTAAAATTGAATGTATAGAAATAGTTGAAATGGTATTAATTGCTTTCTAATACCTTTAAATTGAATTAATTAAATTGAATTACTTGAGTTTGTGTCGTGGGCTTTAAAACCCTAATTTCCGGGGATGATTTTATAAAATTGATTTTGCTATGTGTATTTTATCTAATCGAATTCTATCTTTGGGTTTTAAATCATTTAAATTCTGTTTTAACCTAATCGGTTTGGATTTGGTTCTATGTAAATGGTTAGGTTACCTATTTAGTTGTAAAACCTAATAAATAAGTTATTTTCGATAAATTAACTTATGATCGATTATTCTTTCTCGGGCTTTCCAAATTAAATTGAAATGTCCCAAGTGATATTTGTATTAATCCGTTTTGATTTAGTTTTAACCTTAAATCTTAATAAAGCTATGCTTTTAAGTTCTAATTTTTTGTCACATTTTCTAAGAAAGATCATTTGGGTTGTTTGTGTTTATTTAATTAGAGTATGTGAATTATTGATTGATAGGATAGTTTCTAATTTAGTTTTTCGATTTCTATCAGATCTAGGAAAGCTTTCTCGTGGATCCACGAGCTAGGGATCTCTCTCCCTCATAGTGTCTTGGAACTTTCTCTCTCCTCACCCATTCTCTCAATGGTGGAGTGTGGTTTGCGAAATTCTGCATACCAAGACAACCGATTCTCTCCTATTTTCTACAGTTTCTTCTCCATTTAATGCTGTTACTGTTCGCTATTTCGTCTTCTAGCATTTAATGGCTAATAAAAATCGTGTGGGTCGGCAGAAAACTACTGCTCATCGAGCAGTTTACGCGCTGGCTAGTCCAGCCAAGAAACCTGCGCAGCCCGTCGAGAAGCTCCGTGTGCCGCCGCCTGGTTCCGCCGGATCTGAGCCGCCGTCCTCTCCTTCAAGCGCCGGTAGCTCTCGCCAGTCCCCGTCCCGTCCAGATCTGGGCTCCAGTTCGTGCGACGGGAGTGCCTCGTCCAGATCTGGATGTGTGCCCGAATCTGGTGCTAATTTGGTTCCTGAAATTTCTGGGTTAGTTGATAATTGTGTAGATCGGGTGCAATTTTCTAGTGCAGATTCTGTTCTTCCAGTGAAGCTGCCGGAGGAGCTGGTGGTCGAACCAGCTGAGCGGAAATCCCAGACCGTCGCTGCCCATCCAGAAGCTGCGTCGAAGTGCCAGGATGCGCCCAGACTGGCGGTCAACGCCCAGCTGGCGGACCTGCCCGGGTCAGGCTCCCCTGCGCACGCGCCAGCTTCCCCAGCCCCCGTGAGAAGTGGCCCTGTTCAGAAGCCTGGCCTGCACGCGCCAGAGGGGGTTTTTTTGTCGAGAGGCCCTGATGTCTCTTCCTATTGGTCTGGTAATGTTTTAAAAAATGGCATGACCTATGCTAAACTGTTTTCTGCTGTTCCGAAGATGAAATGTGATTATATTGCCCCCACTAATAACTCTGTTTTTATTGATTCAAGCAAAATTGATAAAATAGAGGATTCTTGGGGTGCTTGTCTGCTTGGTAGATTTGTGGGAGTGCAGGTGGATAAATTCTTGCTGAATGCTGCTAGACCTGTGATTGGTTTACCCTTTAAATACTTGATTCATAGCTCCGGATGGGTGGTTTTTAAATTTGAATCTGAACAGGATAAAAATTCTGCCATCCTTGGAGGACCTTATTTGGTGCATAGTAAGGTCTTATATTTGAAGGATTTTCCCCGGTTTTTCTCTTTTGGCATAGAAGAGGTTATTAAAATTCCGGTTTGGGTTCGGCTTAAGAACTTACCTCTTGAGTTGTGGAATGCCGGTGCTATTAGTGCTATTGCTTCCTTTGTGGGACGGCCGTTACAGGTCGATGATTTTACATCTCAGAGGTTAAAAATTGAGTTTGCCCGTGTCCTGGTAGAGGTGGATCTTAGTACTGAGTTACCATCCTCGGTAGAGGTTCGCAGTGATGATGGCAGCTTTGTTCAGAGTATTGAGTATGAAGACTTGCCCTCCTTTTGTAAGAAGTGTCAGTCTGTAGGGCATGCATCGTCTGTTTGTGAGCATCTGAAAGCTGCTCGGGCCAGTGACAGAGTGGTCAACCATGTCTCAGTGTGGAAGCCAGTGTCCAAGGGAAAAACATTTATGGCAAAGAACAGGGAGCAGAAGATTCCTTCTCAGAGTCGTCGTCCTGAACAAAGAGATCATAGTTCTGTGTCTGGAAGCAAGGTGGACCCCCCTCCAGATATTTCTTCAGGTGACATCTCTTCTCCTCCTTTGGTTCGTGACCCTGCTAAAGGGAAGGCTCCTCTTAGTGAGGTTCAACAGGTTGAGCCCGCTCCTTCTCTGCCTATGAAGAAGGCCCATAATAAGACCCAGAAGTTGATTAGTTCAGTGCCTTGTGAGGAACAACAAGTTCAGAAGTCTGTTAGTTTTGAAGTGGGTAATGGTGAAGAGCAAGATGAGCCTTGGCAGACTGTTCGTAAGAAGGTTCGTGGCTTGAAAAAGAGGGCTCCTATGTCCTTTAAGAAGCCTCCTTTGAATTTGGTTGGAAGGAGGAAGTCTTCTCGGCATCATGCCGATCCGTCGGGTTGAATATTCTTGTGTGGAATATAAGGGGAGGGAGCTCTCCCCTGAAACAAAAAGCTCTGGCTCGTCTTCAGAGGGACCGGCGTTGTTCTATAATTGGTGTTATGGAATCCAAACTGGATGAGGCAAAGGTTTTGAAAATGCTGCGTATTTTCCTCCCTGGGTGGCGATACCTCCATAATTTTGATCATCACCCTAATGGGCGTATTTTACTTCTTTGGGACCCGAGAATGGTGACCATAACTCTTCTTGAAGCTTCCCCACAATCTTTGTCAGGTATGGTCACTGATCTTTCTAGTAGTGTTGATTTTTGTCTTACTGTGGTCTATGGACTCTATAGTGTTGGGGCTCGGCGACCTCTTTGGGATAACTTGAGTCTCTTATCCCCTCTTATTGATGGCCCATGGATTGTATGTGGTGACTTTAATGTCCCTCTTAATGCGGTTGATCGAGAGGGAGACCGACCAGTTTCTGATTACGAGATGGCGGATTTCAAGGAGTGTTGCCTTGTGAACCAATTGTCTGATGTTCCTTCCAGGGGGTGCTTTTATACCTTCTTTACTAAGAATGTGAAATGCAAGTTGGATCGCGTCCTTCTGAATTCCACAGGGTTTGCTACAGACTTCGCTGTCTTGGCTCAGTTTCTCCCGCCAGGGTCCCTATCTGATCATAGCCCTATTCTTATTACGTTCGGCGAGCCCAGACATGTTCGGAGACCGTTCCACTTCTTCAACATGTGGTGTGATCATCCAGATTTTCAGAGTGTAGTGGCTTCGGTATGGCGTTTTGACTTCTGTGGGTCTCATCAGTTTAATTTGTGTCAGAAACTTTCTGGGCTCAAGCATGGTCTTAAGCAGCTTAATAAGCTGCACTACTCCCATATTGTTGCTAGAGCTGAGGAAGCGGAGGATAAGCTTATGCAAGCACAGGAGGCTTTATTAACTGGGACTGGTGTTACTTCTGTTGCTTCTTTGGAGGATCTTCGGGCTCGGGCCAAGTTCTTGAATAAGGCTGCTATGAGTTTTGTGGCGCAGAAGAATAAGCAGAAGTTTTTGTTCCAGGGTGATACTAATTCCAGGTTCTTCTATGACATGCTGAAAGCTCAACAAGCCAAATCAGTAGTCTTGAGAGTTAAGAAGACTGATGGTTTATGGACCCAGAATGATGTTGAGATGGAAAGGGAGTTTCTCACAGTCTACCAGGATTTGCTTGGTACTGAAGCGGAAGATGTTCCTTTGGACAGCTTGGTTTTCTCTCAGGGTCCTTTGTTGACTGCGGCCCTTCAGGAGGATATTTTGAAGCCTGTTACCGCTGACGAGATCAAGTCAGTAGTGTTCTCTTTGGGGGATGATAAAGCTCCTGGTCCGGATGGTTACTCTGCTCGGTTTTTTAAAGGTGCCTGGGACATTGTGGGGACTGATTTCACTGCTGCAGTGCTTGAATTTTTTCGCTCGGGCAAGCTCCTGAAACGTATTAACCATACAGCCCTGGCTATGATCCCTAAGTGTTCGCACCCTGCCATGGTCTCTGATTTTCGGCCGATTGCCTGCTGCTCTACCACCTATAAGGTGATTTCTAAGCTCCTTGCTCAGCGTTTATCAGGTGTTTTGGAGAGTATTATTAGCGCTGAACAGGGTGCTTTTGTTAATGGCCGGTTGATGTCTGAGAATATCCTTCTGGTACAAGAGTTAGTTAAGGAATATTCCAGGAAGCGTACCTCGCCACGGTGCTTCATCAAGGTGGACATCAAGAAGGCTTACGATTCACTCTCTTGGGCGTTCCTGCGTGCAGTCCTTAAGGGATTTAACTTCCCTGACAGATTTGTTTCCCTGCTTATGGAATGTGTCTCTTCTCCGTCATACTCTCTGAAGCTCAATGGCCAACTGATGGGTTTTTTTAAAGGTGCTAGGGGGTTAAGGCAAGGGGATCCAGTGTCGCCGTATCTCTTTGTGCTGTGTATGGAGTACTTCTCTCGTTTGATCAGGATGAGAGCTGTTCCACAGAGGGGCTTTTCTTTCCACCCGAAGTGTAAGGCCCTTCTTATCTCCCATCTCGCCTTCGCTGACGACCTTGTTCTCTTTAGTAGGGGAGATATTGCTTCTGTGCAAGTCCTGCTGCAAACCCTCTCGGAGTTCAGTGCTGTTTCGGGTTTGGTAGCAAACCCTCTTAAGTCTCAGATCTTCTTGGGTGGTGTGGATTCGATGACTAAAGCTCATATTCTTAGCTTCGCCCAAATGGTCCAGGGTTCGTTTCCTTTCCGCTACTTGGGTGTCCCTCTCAACCCGAGTAAGTTGCGGGCGGTGGATTATGAAGTCCTGATTAATGATGTCTGTGATCATTTGAAAATGTGGCGGTCTCAGATGCTCTCTTTTGCTGGTAGGCTGGAATTACTTAACTCTGTTATCCAAGGCATTATGGGCTTCTGGTTTGGAATTTTTCCGCTGCCAAAGGTAGTGTTGAATCGTATTGTTTCCCTCTGTCGTAGCTTCCTTTGGCAGGGTAAGCAGCCTCTTGTAGCTTGGTCCAAAGTTTGTCAACCCAAACGTGAAGGTGGTTTAGGGTTGAAAGATCTTTCTACATGGAATCAAGCTTTTCTTTGTAAGTACATCTGGTTTCTTCAAGATGAGAAGGAATCCCTTTGGACCAAGTGGATCCATGCCAATTATCTTAAAGGTCAAGGATGGGGTTGGTTCCGACCCACTCATGATTCGTCCCACTTTTTGAAGAAGCTGTGGCAGGTGTATCTTAGTATTTTGGAAAAATCGGGGTCTCCGGCCGCTGCTATGAGTCTTATCTCCTCTTGGGGTTCAGCAGGGAAGTTCTCCACCCAGTCGGCTTACGAGTTCCTTCGTCCCTCTATTGTACTATGGAGGGATCGATCGCTGGTTTGGAAGGGTTGTCGCACCAAAAGGTATTCCTTCTTCTTGTGGCTGGCTCTCCAGAACAAGCTTAATACCAGGGATCGGCTCACTTTCCTTGAAGGATCTCTTTTGTGCCCCCTTTGTGGTTTGGAAAATGAATCTCACGAGCACTTATTTTTCCGTTGTCCGCCGGTCAACCAACTTTGGTCGGCTATACGTGAGTGGTTGGGCTTTTCAAGAGGATGTACTACCCTTGCCAGTTGTGCCCGAGTCATCAGAAGATTGCGCAAGGTGCTCTTTTTTATTGCTAAGGTCTATCGAAGTGCCTTAGCAGCTACCGTGTACTTTATATGGCGCGCCCGTAATGCTGCACTTTTTGAAGGGAAGAAGTTTGATGTACCAGGCATATGCCTCCAAATTAAAGTCTTTGTGTATCGGTCCTTGTATTTTCATGCCTCTCTGAGGTAGTACTTGTGTTCTTTGGTTTGGGTCGCTACCACCCTGTTTCAATGGTAGTGCATTTTTGACCTGGGTATGCCCAGTGTATGTGTATATTTTCTTTTATATGATTTACCTGTTACCTGGGATCTCTCTCCCTCTTATCTCGCTTAGCTAGCTTCGGATCCAGGTAAGTCTCGACTTACCTCTACTTATGGATATTTCGCAAGGATGTGGCTAAGGTCCCTACGTGTTATGTGACTTGTATGCCTTGGATGCCTCGCATGATTATATGTCATGTTTTACATGTTGTTACTTTACCTGTTATGTGTAGCACAGTTTGGATTCAAGGTATGCCTTTGTGATTGCTCTTGTTACGTGTTAATGTGGATGTGCTACAAGTTGTGACATGTATATGTATGATGTTTATGATGTATTATGTTATGGCCCTCTAGGACATGCATGTTAGGGTAAATGGTAATATGAGTTGGGAATATAAGGATGACCGAAAATAAACGGGAAGTGAGACCACTAAGGGGGATATGAGGTTGACCTAAGTACCTCATGATCTATGAGAGAAGATTTAAGTGGGAGGAATGTCCGAAATAAATGAGAGTTGGGAACCATACATGGGAGTCTTGAAGTTTGTATGGTGCTATTAGTGATTTCATGGTGGTATTAATGGCTTATGGTGGTATTAGGGTTTGCATGGTGGTGTTATGGTTTAGTGGTATTAATATTTGTATGGTGGTATTAGTGATTTCATGGTGGTATTAATGGCTTATGGTGGTATTAGGGTTTGCATGGTGGTGTTATGGTTTGTATGGTGGTATTAATGTTCTATGGCGGTATTAATGGTTGCATGGTGGTATTAATGGCTGCATGATGATATTAGGGTTTGCATGGTGGTATTATGGTTGGAATGGTGGTATTAGGGTTCGCATGGTGGTATTAGGGTCTGTATGGTGGTATTAGTGATTTCATGGTGGTATTAATGGCTTATAGTGGTATTAGGGTGTGCATGGTGGTGTTATGGTTTGGTGGTATTAATATTTGTATGGTGGTATTAGTGATTTCATGGTGGTATTAATGGCTTATGGTGGTATTAGGGTTTGCATGGTGGTGTTATGGTTTGTATGGTGGTATTAATGTTCTATGGCGGTATTAATGGTTGCATGGTGGTATTAATGGCTGCATGATGATATTAGGGTTTGCATGGTGGTATTATGGTTGGAATGGTGGTATTAGGGTTCGCATGGTGGTATTAGGGTCTGTATGGTGGTATTAGTGATTTCATGGTGGTATTAATGGCTTATGGTGGTATTAGGGTTTGCATGGTGGTGTTATGGTTTGGTGGTATTAATGTTTGTATGGTGGTATTAGGGTCTGCATGGTGGAGTTAGGGTTTTGCATGGGAGTTAATGATTGTATGGGGTTTAGGGTTTGTATGAAAAGTTCGAGAGGTTGCATGAGATGTGTAACATTTGCGTGGGAGCAAAATTTACGGATGAAAGGTTGATTTGGGATGTAAGAAAGGTAATGCAAGTATGATCTGGGTGTTTGATTGTTTTGGACGGAGAATAGTACGTGGAGTATTATAAGGGTATGGAGGAGACAGAATTAGGGTTTGGAGTGATTAACTTTGGGTCGTCGTGATTAAGTAGGGTTGGAGTAGCTAATTGTGATTTGTTGAGGATAATTAAGGTTTGGGATGACTAAGTATGGTTTTTATGGTAAAATAGGGTTAAGAGTGGGTAACCACGGTTTGGTGTGGACAATTAGGGTCGGTTATGGCTGCTTAGAGTTGTTGGTGTTATCATGTGTATTTATTGATTAAAGTGTAGTTATGAATGTGGGTTTTTATTAGTTGTGATGTGTACGGTATAAAGAGAATGATTTATGCAAGTCAAGGGTGTGATGTGATTCAATAAGACACGGATAAGACATTAACTACGTAAAGCGAAAGACTGATGAGCCCGACCCAGTTCGGTCCACCGGTTAGAATAGTGGCCAGAGGCGTTTTGCCTTGGGTGTTTATTTCCGGTCCACCGGCTATAATAGTGGTAAGAGGCATTCTGCCCTGAGTGTTTATTTCGGTCCACCGGCTATAATAGTGGGGGATTCGGGCTCGACAGACCCAAACGAATAAGTTAATCCACTGGGAAAATACTAAGTACTTACAGTGAAACACCATGTGAGTCGGGGCCAGTCCGGTCCACCGGTTAGAATAGTGGCCAGAGGCGTTCCGCCCTGGGTGTTGATTCCGGTCCACCGGCTATAATAGTGGTAAGAGGCGTTCTGTCCTGTGTGTTTATTTTCGATCCACCGGCTATAATAGTGGGGCTCCCGCGCTCACATGGATTAATGAAGAATGCTTTGAATGAATACGAATGAAGTAATCCATGGGAAAATACTAAGTACTTATAGTGAAACACTATGTAAGTCGGGGCCAGTCCGGTCCACCGGTAAGAATAGTGGTCAGAGGCGTTCTGCCCTGTGTGTTTATTTCCGGTCCACCGGCTATAATAGTGGCCAGAGGCGTTCTGCCCTGAGTGTTGATTTTCGGTCCACCGGCTATAATAGTGGGGCTCCCGCACTTACATGGATTATTAAAGAATATGTGTGGAATGAACATATTATTAATGAGAATAAAGAATAAGTCTAATTGGACCATGGCCAGCTTTTATTATCTGTATTGCTACATGCTGCTTACGTGAGTATGCCACGTATTGAGTTTTAATAATATGGATTATTCCTACCTGAGGCGTATGAGCCACTTTACATCTCGGTTATACCACACTTATATGTTAAATAGGATGTTACGTATGTTTTATATGTTACTCTAGGTGTATGGTAAGATTTATGCTGTGGGTTGTGAATATGCATGATATTGTATCAACGTGTTGTACCCGGATTTAATATGCACTTGATGATATCTCTCCTAAGATAGGGTAGTGGGACTTACTCAGTATTGGACCCGTACTGATACTACCTTGATTGAATGGGTCCTGTGATGATCCACCAATGGTGGGGAGCAGACCTCTTATGCAGGTTTGATCGGTTACAAATTGTGGGGTGGAAGGCTTGGCTTGAGTGAGTAGGCGATCCGGATATTGGTCCCTTGGGATCTGTTTTATTTAACTATATTTTGTACTACGTTTCTTGTTTTGAAACCGTACTCTTAAGTTGTATTCCTAAACGATATTCTAACTGTTGTTGACTCGTGTTTTCGTGAATGACCTATGTTAACTACGTACCTATGTTTTGATGATTCTTACTTAATGATGGTTTAGCTTAGCCTTATCACTTAGTATTGGAACGGTAGGAGTGAACCAGTCTGGTACTAAGTGTGGCGGTAATACCCCCAAGTTTACGGTTTTAATTCTTTCGCTTCCACTAAAACCTTCGTCATTAACGAAAATTTTCAGTAGTAAATTTGGGGGTGTTACATAGGGTTTGCATGGAAATTTTAGGGTTTGTCATGATAAATATTGAGGGTTTTGCATGGGATAGTTAGAGTTTGCATGGGGGAAAACTTTATGTATGGAAAGCTGCCTCAGGGCGTGAGGAAGGTAATAGAAGTGTCGTTTGGGTGACTATGGGCTTCGAGTGAAAAATAATATGTGAGACAGTATAAGAGGGCATAGGAGACGAGCCTAGGGTTTGGAAGGAAACCCTAATTTGAGTAGGTGGAAGATGAAAAAGAAAATAATAAAAATAAATGAGAATTACAGGGACATGAAGCGAGGATTGAATCTAAGGGTCGTGATGCGTGGGGGTGTTAAAATAGTTGGGTTGTGTGATGCAGAGTGGATGGGCCACATCGTCCCAAATTAGGGTTTATGGAGAAAACCCAAGGGTAAGGCGGTGAGTGGACTTTGAGGGTACAAGGTGTGGGCCTCAACCTCCACACTTAGGAGTTGGGTTCCCGGTGTAAGTAAGTGGGTTACGGGAAGGATGTTGGGGCGAGTTAGGAGGCACAGAGGTCTTAAGATATGGGACGGGCCCTCTTAGGAGGATAAGTATAACTAGAGTTACCCATGCATGTCTAGGGAGGAACCTGTTGAATAAGATACGGTACAATATTAATCATGTAAAGTGGAAGATTATTGAGCCAGGCTTAGACCTATCCACTGGCATAATAGTGGCCAGGTGTCGGGGTGCCCTGGAGACCGATCTGCTGGCATATAATAGTGGTTAGATGCGTTCTACCCTATAAGTGACTGATCCATCGGTTATAATAGTAGGGGATCCCAAGCTCAATAAACCAAACTCTAATTTATTAATACACGTAAAAGATACTAAGTACTTACAGTGGAACACCATGAGAGTCGGGGCCAGACCGATCCACCGACATAATAGTGGCTAGGAGCATTTGCCCTTGAGATTGATCCACCGACGTATAATAGTGGTTAGGTGCGTTTTGCCCTGTAAGTGAGCGATCCACCGGCTATAATAGTGGGGTTCCCACACTAGCATTGATTGATAAGAATTATCGTGTGAAATGAGTATTATCTAGAGAATAAATAAACAGTGTGGGCCTTTATTTACCTGAGAAACTGTGTGCTATCATGTGGTTGTGATTATGTTATGTGCTCTTATATGTTAGCCTTAGTTATACAGTTACCTTACTCAGTACGTAGTGTACTGACCACCCGTTTCATGGGTGCTGCTCATTCCCACGAGCAGGAGGCCCTTCTGACTTATAGCAGGTTGGTGATTCTATCTTCGATGCCTACGACTCTTACAAGGCATCAGGCGGGGCTGAGAGTTGAGCTTGGACCTAGCTTGGGGGTCGAGAGTGAGGTGGCCAGAGTCTACTGTCCACCTTATCTTTCATGTATCATTATATTTAGTTTATTTATGGTGTATGATGTTTCTGACGTTTGGAACTTTAAAACTGTACCTTTTGATTACCCCACTTTGATTCCCTGCACGGTTAGCGTCTCATTTCTTTTATGAATGCTCGTTTTAATTATCGACTCGTGTTTGATGTCTATCCGAATCAGTCTTAGCACTTGGTACTAGAACGGTAGAAGTGAACTGGTCTGGTATTAAGTGTAGCGGTAACATCCCCAAAATTTATGTTTTTGTGATTTCGCTTTGGCTAAACCTTTTCATTAAACAAAAATTTTTAGTTTTAAATTTTGGGATATTATATAGCATTTGGGACAAGGTTTTCCAAGATTCTAAGGACCTTATTCATATTTTCTTTTAAGGTCTTGATGGCTTAGTCCCTTTTTAGATTTTGAGCCTTTAAACTTTGTGCTTCATCAAGGCTCAAACCTCTTGAAAATAGAGGATTATCCATAGATATTTGAATTTGAAGAAATGAAAGTAAATGATGAAAAAAGGGTGAGAGCATTTCATTTTTTGGGTAGGCTAGAAGATTTTTGTGAGTGTTTGGCTTAGGCAAAGATAATGTGACAAAAAAGAAGAAGTCAAAGACCCAAATTTTACCAATCTTGAGCTTTAATACCAATTTGATTCATAAGTTAGACAAATTGGATCAATCTTGATGATGGATGGTGGGAATAGGGTATAATTAACAATAAAAATAAAAAATAAAATGGATGTGAAGAAGATGAAGGGGTAACAAAAATTCAAGGTTCTTAGATTTTAGTTACTCACATATACCACTTAAGGTATAAACAACTTGAGATAAAATTTGTAAGATTTGAAGGAGTCTAATATAATGTTCTTCACTTGAACATTGAATGATAAAAAGATTTTGACCTCTCTAAATGGAACAAGGTAAGTTGTTCTTCTTATTCTATTCAACAACCACTTTTATAAAGAGGGCATTAGGGCCTTAGAAAATTACAAAATAAAAAAACTCACTTACACAAACGGTCCACGAGTTAGGGTGCTAGGAGTCAGATTCTTCCCTTCCAAACTGACCTTACACATAAAAAAATAAAGAAAATGTTGATCATGTGGCCTAGTATAAACTACAGCCTGGTATTAGCTAAAATAGGTTAAAGATAAATCTTCTTTCCTCTTAATAGTTAAAAAAAAGGGCTCAAACTTCTTCCCAATGAATTCAGTCTCCTAGGATGCTTTCCCAACTCCCAAAATATCTTGATAAGAGCAATTAACCAACTGATAATGAATTAAAGAAGTCAACCCTCTTCTTCTTGATTTGTTAATCTCTCATACCCAAAGCAACACTAAAAAGGTGATGCATCTCTTGTGTTCTTTACTTGATTTTGACCTTTATTTACTTGAAATAAAAACTGAGAATAAACCCCCAAATCAGCTTTAAGTGTGTGCTCCACATGTGGCTTGTGGTAACAACATTTTTAAGCTATATTGGAGCCATCTAAGGACAAGGTTGATAGCTTGCATGGTTTCCACAAGGCTTTAATGGCTTAAAAATTTTAACTCATTAATTTAGTCTAAGTCATAAGAGTTTTTAATTCTTCAAACTTAGGGAAATTTATAAACCTATGAGAAATGGTTAGAGGGCATGCTTCTACATCAAAAAGCTAGTTGACATCCACAAGAGGGATAGTGGAAAGGCTGGCTTGGTTGAGTGCAGGCAACCAAGTGTAAGAGAATACATGATGAGATGAGGGAGTTGGAGTGTAGTCAAAAGGGGGCATGGCAGATGGTTCATAGATTAGGGGAAAATTGTAGGAAGTCAAACACACAATAATGGAAAAGAGAGGAAAGTGAAGGAGAAGAAAGGAGGCGAGAAATGCCTTAAAAAGTTCTTTTGGGAAATTTTAGATAAATCAAAATCATATAATGATCTAAATAGTATAAAAATAGTCTAAAAGTACCAAATATACTTATTAGCATAGATAAATTCTAATAAGAAGTTTTTATAAATATTGGAAAGAGATTCAAAATAAAATTGGAAAAGTATCTGAAAGGGCAAGACAATCAATTAATTAGTTTGAGCAAACCAATCAATTGGTTCATTGGAAAATAAAATTACTAGTTTACAAGGGCACTAATCCATTGGTTAGGAAAACTAGTCAATCGGTGTGCCTAACATTCACATATTCAATAGAATTTCAAGCCCTTTCCAAAACAAAAATCAATTTATTTTTTATTATCATAATTTTAAACACATTTTAAAGGATTTTAGGATGGGATATTACAAAATGTTAGTATATTAGTGGCAAAATATCATTTTTAAGTATCACAATGGTGAAATATCTTCTCGATAATGAAAAACCCGTTCAATGATGGTATAAGATTAGTTTAATAGTGGTGAAAGATATTCAAACGTACAATGAATATACATACATACATAAATACATACATACATATATATATATATAGTTGTGGTGAAATATTTAGTAAAACTAGGTTGGTAAGAGAATGATACAATAATGATGAAAGATATCTACAAATTATTTTTTAATTTAAAATTATATAAATATGGGTATCAATTTATAGAAAAAAAATCTCATAAATATTATGGTATAATTTTTTATTTTTCTTATAATTCTAGTGAGAGATACTTTATTTTTTTTAAATGTGGGTATCATGCTGATGTGAATAGGTTTTACCTATGTCCTATGTGCAACCAGTTCTAAGGTATAGGTATTGGTGGTACCCTTTTGAGCTACCTTTATTTATGTTTCTTTCCTCTGGTCAGTCATATTGGTTATTATAGTGTATTATTTCAAGTGATTATTTAAAATTATTCTATGTTAAAATTGGTTTTGTGTTGAAGATATGTTTATCATTAGTTGATGTACAATTGATTATTAAAAAAGCTCATTGACGATGTTCATAATGTGTGCTCAAAGTAATAGGGCCCATGTATAAATTTAAAAGTAATTACATTCACAAAGTAATATTAATTAAGACTTCCTATAAAGTATGATGTCATAATTAAATAATTCCATTAAAAATAATAACTAATAGCACATTAATTATACATCTACAATATATCAAATATACATATACTAGATATTTTTACATCTAACCATATTACACTTACAAGACATTTTTTTTGTAATAGAGAACTATGAATGGAAATTGGAGGGTTTAATCTCTTCCCATTGAACATCAAACCATAATATAACTATAATTAAATGAATTTCTAAAAATGGTTATTTTTCATTAAAAAGTAACAGTATAATTTCAAATGTCTTCAAAAATTTTCATTACAAGTTAAACAATACATGTCTCTACATAAATTTTAATTTTATAGAAACCTAAAAACTTGCAAGAAAATATTTCAATACTTATACAACTGAGCCTAGAATAATATATTTTACAAAAATTATATTAACCTTCCTTAAATATTATAAAATATCATTAAATTACAACTTAAATTATGATAAATTCATCTAAAAAAACATTGTGTTAAATTAATGCATTTCAAAAATACCTTTTAATATAATATATTTGGACCATAATTAAAATAACCTTTTTATTGGATATTAATATTGCAAAATAGTTATTTCTTTTAAAAAAATGCTAAGTAATGAAACCATTAATTAATTATTATATTTAGTTTAGATATGATGTAGAACATAATGGATATTATCTATTAATATCTATAATATGATATATCATATAACATACTCATTCTTTGTTAGATTTATCAATATTATAAATGTGAATTTTATTAGTTTTTTTTTATATTACTAACGAGTTTGATCATTGTATTAACAATACAACTCCAAATTTACTCCTTATATTTTATTAATATGTATAATTTTTCACCTACTTAAAAATAATCATGCCTTGCATGGGTTTATTTTTACGTAATAGTATTCTTATAAAAGCATATAAAAATTACTAGTTTAAAAGTTCAAAATCATATAAGGTTTTATAATTTTCAAATATTATTGTAGCATATATAAGTTTTATACTCAAAAATTTTTCAGTAAATAAAGAATCACATGATATTTTTTAAGTGATGGGTAATTAAATGGGGTTCTGCAAATTTTTGATGCGATTCAAGTCCTTATTCTACATACTTTTTTTTATAGAAAATTCAATGTAGTATTAAAGTTACCCATTGATTGATCGCCAGGGAAATTAAAAGACTTTTTGTGAACTTTCAATTTGCCCAAGTAGCGCATCTATATCATTTTAATATATAATTATTATATGTTTTTAAATCATTTATTGTTTCCTTTAACTGCTAACTATAATCCCTAGAATAACATCAAGCATTAATAACTTAGAGTATATTATACAAATTTAATGAATATATTTTTATATAAATTAAAATCATAGTGATTGAAGTATATTGATCATACATAGAACTCTTAAACTTCCACCAGCTATATTTACTATACAAAAAAATATGATCCATTTATTTTCTTCCCATTTTATCAATTGATCCAAATTTATAAGTTTAGGGTGTATGAATATTAAATTTGAAAATCTAGGGCTATATTGACAATAATGTATTTATGGATAATATTTTTCCCTTTTCTTGAAGAAAAAAATCATTGAAGAGTAAAAATATATTAAAGTTTAAAGTATAAATATAAAAAGTTAAGTTTTTTTAATAAAGAAATTAGTATTTTGACCATTATAATAGACAAACATAACTTTTTAACTTTGAAAACTTTTTGATAGATAATAAAACAAAAATTGCTATAGAAGCTAGCATTTATATGACTATTTGAATAAAGTGAGTCATATATAACTTTAATAATAAGAAAGGGGTGTTGAGAGAGGATCAATCATTGGTAAGAATATAGATGAGGGTTTGGAAATAATCAATAGTGTCTAATGATTGACCTAAAGGATAAAATATTGTGTAAGCTTTATATGATAGTTCCTAACTAAAATCATCAGCTATAAATTAGCAATATTCCTTTTTTTTTATATTTTTTAAGGGCATCAATAGTTTCTAGGAATCATAGTCTATAACTTAGCAGGATTTTCCCCTTACTCTTCACTTTTAACTTACCACACCTCTCATTTACCTTCACATTCGCAAGAAGTCACAGAGAGCTCTTTTGCATGTTGATTTCCCCCTTTTCCTCTATCATTATTGATTCCTCTATCTCCTCTTCAAAGGCGTGCCTTTTTCATATTTGCTCTCTATAATTGTTTGCATTATATTATCAATTTTTTTTCATTGTTTTACTATTTAGGAAGTCATTTTTCTTCCTCATGTTTGATATGTAATTTGATATATGGTATCATTGCTATAGTTGCTAGTGTATTATATGAGGAAACATGAATTTTTTTAGGTATATATGTACCGCCCTCTATATGTTTTATATTCCTTTGGTATAAATATCATTGTTGTAGTTGTTCCTAAATGATTTTCTCAACATTAAAATTATGGCTTCCTAATACTTGAGTAGACATAATATATCAAATAAATCGTAAGTGGATATACTCTAGTAAGCTAACTAAAGAGTTTATAGACGACATTGATTACTTCCTTAATTTGTAGTCAAACATGCCATAAATTATTTGTAGATATGTAATACCTTATTCATATTAGAGATAAAGATGCCTTACCTCCAAGTAATTATTCTAGCAAAAAATACTCCTAACTTGATGGTCTCTACTAAGATCTCAATTTCTTAAGAGAAGGAAATATAAAAACAATTTCAACTCCTTTCAAAAACTTAATAAAAATGAAATTAGAAGAAGAAGGAGAAAAAATGGCATAGTACAACCATTTCTCAAAACTAAAGTTAAATAGAGAAAATAAAGATCTTAAGCTTTTCTCAAAACCTTAATTAGTCCTTACTTGAGTGAAATAAGGGAGAGCTAAATTTATGATTAGGAGGAGAAAGAAGAGATAAGAATTTAACTAAAGGATGAGGAAAAAAAATGCACCATTTATTTTTCTTAGTACAGAAGAAAAGGGGAAAAAAAGGGAAGAATGCCTAACACTTAGGATTTTTTCACAAAGGAAAAGGAGAGAATGAGAAAGTGCAGAAGACGAAGAGTGAAATGAATTAGGAATGAAGAGTAACAAAGAGAGAGCTGGTCAACATTCAAGAGAGAGAGAGAGAGAGAGAGAGAAGGCCGACTTGGTTGAGTGTGGACAACTAAGTGTAAAAGAATACAGATGAGGTGATGGTGGTGGATTATTGTCAGAAGAGAATATGATAGAGGGTTGGTAGGTCAAGAAAAGAGTGTCGGAAGTCAAACATGTAGCTATGGCTACTAAAAGAGAGGGAAAAGTGAAGGAGAATAGATAAGGTGAGAATCGCCTCAAAGAGTACTTTTGAAAAATTTTAGGTAAATAAAATTTATAAAATGATCTAAATAATGTAAAAATAAACCCAAAGCACCAAAATATGCTTATTCATACACATTAAAAAAATTCACATCAAAATTGAAAAAAAAAGCATATGAAATTGTAAGATAACTGGTCAATAGATTTGAGCAAACCCATCGACCAGTCAAATTCTAATTGATCTTGAGCATTATATATATAAAGTATGATCTATTGTATATTTATGGTCAATATATGTCTTGTGAGTACAGTAGGTTGTAAGCTTGAGAAGTGGAATTATGTAGGTTTAGACCCTAAGAATGAATCATGAATATATATAGCTTGAGGATTAATTGAGTAAGGTTCTATGCATCAAGCATGTTTAATATGTTTAGCTAATTCCATGATCTTAAATTTCTATCAATATATCACATGTTTAGCTGATTTGAGTAGCATGTGGCCATTAGGACCTTCTTGATGAATCTTGAATGTGTGTGTGTTGCTAATGTTGGATGTAATCCTACAAGCTTTATTTAAATGTGTATTGGTAGTCTTGTTGATTGTTTCATGATATTGATCATGAGAACATGTTTTAGATACTTTGGTTTGAAGTATGACTTTGATGAATTAAGCATGAGAGTGTAGTGCAAGTTTATTGATGATCATGTTTAGGATATATTCATGTCATTGGTAATTATGGCATGAGTAGGATGTGAATCATGAGGTGTTTAGCATCATTTAGCCATTTTGATATTGACATGAATCATTTGAGTATAGCATAAGGTTGTATATTTAATTTGTTCTTAGAGCATGATCTTTTTATTCTATGTTGTAAGAATGTTCTTATATGTGTTTTGATAGATTGAAAATATGGTTATACCATGTAAGTTGAGAATGGGTTGTTGATAAGATTATATATATATATATGTATGTATTATCTTATCTATGTTGATAAACTAAAGCATTACTTATAGCTTTTATTATATTCAAGCATGAATTTTGATGTTTAGTGTGATCTTTTGTCTTTTCCAATAGTTTTGATATACTTATGTTAATATGTGTTTAGTTAGTAATTGTTAGTATTTAAGTATATGATTTTTGCTTATGCGTGGTTTTTGTTGTTTTGCATAAACCTGTCAATTGGTCTGTTTAACCTATAGATTGGTTCATAAGAACAATAAATTGGCTTACTAAACCCATCAACTTGTTATTTTGTGTCTATAGTTTTTTTTTCCTTGACCAAACCAACCAATTGTTTTGTAAGAACAATTGACCAATTTACCAAACCCATTGACTGATTATTTTGTGTTCGGGGTTGCTTTGGAATTGGCTGAAACATATCAACTAGGTCAAACCAATTAACTAGTTTGTAAGAATTATCCATCGGTTTGGCAAACCCATTGATTGGTTATTTTGTGTCTAGGATTATTTTGGTTTTAGCCTAAACATATCGACTAGTTTATCCAAACCCATCGCTTAGTTCATAAGAACAATTGATTGGTTATACCAACCAGTCAACTTGTTGCTGCATAATATTTATTTTGTTGGGCTTGGTTTACCCATACCAGTTAATTAGCTCTAGAGATTGATCGTTTGGTCCTATATGTGATTCATTATTTCATTATTCTTTCATAATTATGTCTTATGGCTTTTATGATGTTTTTCTTACCTCACTTTGTGGACCTTATTGTGATCTCGACCTTGATGAATTATTAAAATGAATGGTTAAAGTGGCCTTGACCTAAAATAAATAATTCAAGAAAAATAAGATAGTTATTTGTGTGGCTTATGGCCTTGGATTGTGTTTGGTATCAACACTTGGAAACATCAAATTAGATTGTTCATGGAATTTAGTTATGAATATGACATCACAAATTATTTATATAATGGAAATACAATTTTCATTTGTATAATGGTTGAATGAGAATGTTTGTCAAATTTTGGGCCTTTCATTTTGATTTAATGTTATGATTTGATTTGGAAAAAAATTATTTTGAAATAATGTTGGAAAATAAATTTTATTGAGTTTTGTAGGCAAACCCATCGACTGGTTCCATGAACTAAACGAATTTTTATCATTTTAGCCAAATTGGGTTGCTCGACTAAAATGATTGGCTGATTGTGGGAAACCAATTGATTGGTGGATGAATAGTCTACTAGTAGACCTAAACCAATCGACCAGTTTGTTGATCTGATTAAGTTTTCTAGTTTGATTTTTGTTTTGGAAAATCCCTTACACTAAATTGGAACCTTAGAAACCAATGCAAGATTATCCTTAAGAGGTTCCTAACCATTTTCATTATGTATTTAACCTAAAATGCTACCTCAATTTAATCTAGAGGTTAATTGGGAGATAAGAGGGGAAGAGATGACTTCATAAATTTTCTTCTTCCTTCTCTCTCTTTTTCACGATTCTGAGATCGAATGCTTCTATCTTAGGTATGCTTCTAAGAAGTTAGAAGATTCCTTTGACATTGAATTTCCATTTCTCCATTCATGAATGCAAATTCTGCCTAATTGACCCGAGTTTCAGTTAGCCTTTTTTCTATTTTGACCTATCTTGTTTTGATTTTTCAAGCAAGATAGAGTTAGATTCTATGAAAAGGTTGAGTAGTTCAGTTAGCCTTTTTTCTATTTTGACCTTAAGTTGGTATGTTCCTATTCTCTTCTGATTTTAAGATTTAGAAATTTGATAGGAGTTTGTTATAATTTATGTGTTTGAGACTTTGATTTTAAAGTTTTAAAAGCTAATAATATAGAATCTCTATTTTAAGAGGATTTTAACTACATTTATTAAGTGATTCTTGCTCTTAAAATGCTTAGAAAGTGTTCTTACACGATAGGTGATGTCCTTAGTTGATTGATGTATGTTGCCATGAAGAAATGCAATTTATGTATGATTTTCATGCTTAAATGACATGATTTGAGTAAAAAGCATGAATATGGATAAAAGTAGGCTAAAATGATATTATGATAAGGAATGCATGTTAATTTTGTTGGAAGTATGTTAGTTTATGTTGATATATGTTTTAACATGACTAAAAATGATTTATATGAAATAATCTATATTAAATTTGGTGTTTGGTGCTATATTAGGGTAGATCGATAAACTAAGTAGGTCAAACAAATCGACTGATTCCTTAAACAATCAACTAGTTGACCCAATCCATCGACTAGTAAGCTTGTAGAGACCTTAGTCTTACTCTCCACTTGAACCTATCAATTGGTTTGGAAAAACCAATTGACTGGTCTATAAATAGTCGATTGGGTTACCCAAACAGATTAATTGGTTTGAGGAAAGCATACTCTGGTTGGTGCAACTGATCAATTGGTTGGGTTAGACCGATCGATTGGTTTGATTAGTTTGTTTAATTTTCTTATTTGGAGTTTGGTTATGCATTGAGACTATGATTGACATTATATCATGGTTATTAAAGGGATAAAATACATATTTTATCATGTAATATTGGCCTAATTGAAAATTAAAATGGATCATGGGTTATGGTATACCTTATGGGTAATGGAAGGACTAAATGGGCATTTCACTCATGAGGAATGAGGGTAATTTTGAAAAGAGTAATATAACTTGACTTGGGCTAGAATTAAATGTAATGGTGGACATGAATAACATTGGCCAAAGATAAATGGTAAACCCACATGGTTAGGACAAATAGAAAGGAAAAAAATAATATGAATTAACATAAAGCTTTACTTGCTTGCTTAGTATGGGCCTTGCAAAATCACCCCTCTTATGAATAAAACAATGAATATGTAAAGTGAAAGAAAGTCAAATTGAGTATGGGTCTAGGTTACCCGATCCTCAATTAGATATCAGCGGGTAGTCCACCTTCAGGTGTTTTTGGTGCCTTTGGGTAGGATCCTAAGAGGTCCTGATACCTTATCTACTCTAGACATTGATGATGTACTAGGGGGTATTGATACTAAAGGGTTTGGTTACCTAGATGGTTGCTTCGACCTGAACTTATTTCCATATTAGTCGGCTTAGGCCTAGATTTATGTTTATTTTAGTGATTGGCTTCAGCTAGAGCTTATGTTCACTTGGTGATTGGCTTCTATTTGGATTTTATGTCCCTTTTGGATAGATTTCCGTGGTATGTGAGACCATAGGGTGGTGCATAGTCTATCTCTCGATGATAATAAAATATGGTTGGTAAATACCAATTGATAATTATGAATCATAACCAAATGAATGGTTGATAATTTACTATGAAATGGAAGTAATGATATAATTAACCAAAATATTTAAAGCTGGTGTATGCCTTCACTAATTGGTTATAGAATAGAACATTGATTGGGTGATTGGCCTATCTCTTGTACGGATAAATGGATGGCATATCCTAAAGGAATTTAATAAATGGAAATAACCCCTAAGGGTTGTTGGATACTCTCTACTATTGCTTATGTGACCGTTTATATGGAAGTGTTATGATTCTTATGCATGATGTATTCTATTGTATCGGAATTGCATATGATAGCATGTTTTGTGCACACTTACCTTTACATATGGCATTACCATGATGCATATTGTATATTACGCTCATGTATTATAAATTAGTATACTTGTGTTACATTGAGGGAGCAACTTAGCTTACTCAATACATAGCGTACTGATGTTCTCATTTGCTCGATCACCTACTCATTCCCATGAGTAGAGGTTAATGTGCAAGTCTTTGATGATGAATAATAAAGAGCTTACCTCAGTTGGATTGGGGCTTGTGGGTGAGGACATCTAGAAGATTTTATCTATGACGTACCCTTAGTTTTAAATTAGGTATTATGCCTTAACTTATGTGTTGTAATTTTGTACATATTAGTATATATTTTGTAATGATTTGATCCAAACTAGTATGGGTTACCCAATTTAAACACTTTTGGAGATATTTATTTGAAGTTATTTGCGCACTCTGCTATTTTAAATGTTCGGTCGGTTTAGCTTTGTATCTAATATGGGGTGGGCTACAGATGACTATTCTATGTCAGGTACGCCGTTAAGATCCTATTTTTCCTATATATATATATATATATATATTTTTTTTCTTTCACAAAATATTTTAACAAAGTTTTTTGGTAATAAAAAATGGGGGTGTTACACTCAAGGTCATTAGTCGAGAGCTAGTGGTTTTATTGCTTTATGGTGTTTACTTCCTTTTTTTCACTTATTATCTAGTTGTGTTGTGGTATACTATCATGACAGCAATGCTCTATAAGGTTGCAACTTATAAAAGGTGTTTCATAATTGGTGGGGTTTCATCTCTTCTTTACTCAATACCTTTCTCATCTTACTAGGTTGTGGTTTGTATGCAAGATTAGGAATAATATTATGGTAGACCGTGTGGTGTTGATGCTCTATAAGCTTATGGCTTGTAAAGGGTATGACATAATTGGTGGGTTTAATCCCTTACGTTTGGTGTAATCGCATGACCACCCAATTTAGAAGGAGTGGATACCTAGGATATGCATATTTTGTTTTTTTTGGTGTTATTGCCTACAAACACTTATATTAGCATTGGTGCTCTATTGTGTTATGATCAATGGAGGATATGCCCATGTCAGTGTTTGGTGTTATTTCCTATAAATACCCATATTGGGATCAGTGTTCCATCAGGATTCGATCGATGGAGGGCATGCCTATGCTCAAATTTTATGTTATCACTTACAAACACCCATAATGGGATTAGTGCTCTACTAGGTTGTGGTCGGTAGAAGGTATGCCCATATTAGAAACTTATGTACCCTTGTGTTACAGCCATGATCCATACTCATGGTGGAGATTTAGGTGCATTGTTTGAATATCTTAAACAATTAGATTATGTGATCATATAATGGAATAATAATAACATGGTTTACCTATGTATGTGACATATGAAATCATTACTGTTATTATTCTAAGGCGATGTGCTTTAGTCTATTTGTTATGCCATGATTAATATGACCTCTATGTGTAACATGTGCCCTTTCCATGTTGTAGGATATAATTATTTTTACCGATACTTCATTGTATTGATACTATCTTGCATGGTCACTATGTTAATATCAACTATGGGCCCTTGACCAACTTGAAATGTTGGGAAAATATCTTTTTCCTCTTCCACTTCTTCCACCTCTAGATTGAAGAAATCTTTGGAATTGAGTGGTGATATGAGAAAATTATTTTTTCATTAATTAGAGCCTCATCATCACCTCCTTCATCTTCAACCTCTTCTTCGATCAACATCTTTTTCTACCTTAAAGAAGATGATGCTTTTCAAGTTTGAGTCTTCTTATTTTTTGCACCACTATCTTCCATCTTGGATTGATGGACCATAAGCTTTTAAAAGAGTTCATATAGAGTCATGCAGTAAGGTCTCTTGCTTCTTAAATTACCGTGGATTTTGTAATCCACTCTTTTGTGATACCTCTCATAAATTTATAACTTTCTCTTCCCCCTAATGACCTTCCTTGATGCCTTGAGGATGTTTATGATGGAAGTGAATTGATTTCTCAATTCACTTATTGATTCTTCTTGCTTTATGGAGAAGAGCTTGTATTCCCGAACAGAAGAGCTATTCCTTCAAATCATCTTTTCTCACCCACTATGCCATCACTCTCCTTTGTGATTTTGCTTCGTTATTCAATTACAATGAACCACATATCATAATCTCAATTATTAAGAACATCATCTCATTCTTCAAGTATGCAAAATTTTCCATGTTGAACACTGGAGGCTTTGTGTTAGAGAATCATTCGCTTAATCCCATTAAATCAATTATTACAAGGATGATCTTTTCAATTCACATTGTTAGATCATTTGTTATTTGCTAAGCTTTGATACAAATTGAAATAACTTATAGGGGTGAATAGGGTTTTTGGAAATGGAAATGAGAAATTCAAAATTTGACACATCATATATAGTGGTTTGAAAATAAAATTTCTCTACATCCACTAACAAAAGGGTATGCCTTTTGGATCCTTTGTAATTTATTGATGATCACCCTGAAGGATTTTAGCCTAACAAAAACAACATAATGGAATGAAATCAAAGGCTAAAATACCCAAGAATGCATGTTAGATTAAGATCGAATCTACTAGTCACAAGAACTAGGTCAACCGATTGATTTGAATTGATTAGCTTCTTGTTCTGATTCTTGATTACTCTTACCATTGGACTTCAATCTTGTTCAAGAAAGCGAGTGTGAATTATATCGCACCTCTACTGGTATCCATACATAGAGAAATTGGATCGCTGGGGATGCATGTTAGCGCCATTGGGAACTCACTCTTAATTTTGTGAAGAACAATGATTGACTGATGGAAAGTTTAACATCCACAAAAGGGAGAGCAAGAGGTATTTATAATAAAATCTGAGCTTGATTTTATATTAAAATTCTATCCCACATTAGTAATATTGGACTTGAGCTTTTAATCAAATTAAAGCCACCTTAGGTTTAATCCTATTAATACCACCTTGGGCTTATAGAGATATTAACCATATTAGTACATCATCTTACCTAGTTTGATTGGTGTGTGATCCTATAGGTTCATGTAATGTTGGAAGTGGACTGAAACTCCTTTTGGCCCCACAAATCATAAGATATATCTATTAAGATGTTATGTAACCCAAATTATGCAAATGTCATAAGCTTGACACAACTTATTATAACACGTATATTTATCTTTTTGTCACATGATATTTAGATTGAATGAAAGATATTGATCGTGTCATCTTTACCTTGTTCAATCACACTCTTTCTCAATCACCAATTAAGATTAACCTTAAATAAACTACACCTCATTTGCACATGGCCTTGCTAACATTAGTCATACCTGGTGAGGGAGACTAAATATATCCCTCTCATATCATGATAAGGACAAATCCCATATTGATCCTCTATACATGTAACATCCCCAATTTACAAACTAGAAAACTTTCTTTTGAATGCAATGCAAAAGTATTCGAAAAGAAAGACTGGAAAATGTTACCACCACATCAACCATGAGAGAGGTGTGATTATCACCTAATCTATGTCTGATGTAAGGAAAAATGGAACAACGAACAAAAATATGCATGCTCATAATGATATTACAACAATACTAATGATAATAAAGATGAGAATAATAGTATAGATAGGAAAGGTATGAGAGTATACAAAATCTAGATATTGGAAATAGAAGCCAAGAGTTTACGTAATCGAAAGAACAAAAGCTTCCCAAAGTAGTGGGCAAACACATTTAGCTAGTTCGCCTAACTTTTAAGCATGAAATATAAATCTCCAACCCCAAGCACATGCTAGCTATTGGATCATGTAATCATCCCTAGCATACTCAAACTAAGAATTGTATCCCTTGGACTAGAATTTAGATTATCATAATGACCACACAAGTATAGTATCAGTACAATGAAGCAATGGTAAAATAGAATACTTAAAACAAGGTAAGGCTCATGTAATACATTAAAGTCAAATAGTAGCATGGCGAAAACCATACAAAAAAATAAATTAACACTTAGACTCATGGTAATAGTACAACAAGGCATGCTTATATGGAGATTGTGGAACAATAATAATACAGTAAATGCATCATAATCACACAACATAAACCATATTATGAATCTTCCTTTAGTGATAACATAATTTTCAACTATTAAGATAATTCGTTTAACCACACCTATTTATCCACCATAAACTGAAGTCATGGCAGCAAATAAACATAATGGGATACCACACCCACCTCATGGGTTCAGGATACATCGAAAGGAATTTTCTCTAGGGATACCAGACCCACAACATATCAAGTGCACATTCTGTGAGGGATAACATAAATTGGGATACCACAACCACCACATGTGGTCGAAGTACATCAATGGGGCTTGTATTAGGATACCTCACCCACCACACCTTGAATGCCTCTACCGCGAAGGTTAAAAAGTTGGGATACCATACCCTCCTAACCAATAGACAATACGAAGTGCCAAGGGGATTATACTAGGATACCTCACCCACCCTAGCTAGACACTAATGTCATGTTGACCTACCATAGTATAATTCTATATCTCAAAGATATATGCAAACCTCCTACTGACTACAAGTTGATAGAGAGGGAGCTACCCCTAGAGTTACAGAAAATGCTCGAATGGAATCTTACTCCATTATTATTAATTATAAATTGATATCACAAATCATAGATTAATTCCATAAATAACCAATTCAGTGTTTCTATATGATACCAAAAAAATTATTTCATCAAAATTAGGTGTTTCTAAGTGACAACATCAAATAGATCACAAGGTATAAAAGCCATCAATTATGTGTTTAGAGATGACAGTAAACTTAACCAATTTAAGTCCCAAATATCTTCATTATGATTCATATTAATTCAAGGTTAACATAGTCATAATCATAATTTAAATGTTGAAATTACATCGAAGTATTAAGATAAAATGCTCAAAAGAAGAACATCAATTAACAATGATCTTGTTGGAAAATAGTTAGACCACTTGATCGGTCCTTGGGACAGACCAATTGGTCTAGTTATACTAGACTTGAATCAAGAATAACACTAGCAGACCAATCAACTGGTGGGTATCACAAATCTACTATTTATAAGAAACTAGTCAATGGGTTTGGTCAAACCAGTTTACTAGTCTAAGGAGAGACTAGACCACTTTGGTCAAAGGGTCACTAGTTGATGGGTTTGACAGATCAATGGCTTATGGGGACCAATAAACTGGTTCATTGAACCAATCAATTGATTTCGCAACAAGCCGAACAAAATTTCCAAACTATGCTTCTTGTCTATATGTCCCCTCAGTGATCTACTCTACATCACTTACAATGGTAATGACTCTCTTCGGCACATCCCTCGGATTTGCTTCCAACGGGAGGTACTAAGCATATACTCTTGCCATATTTAGGAGTAAATGATACCAGTATACCAGTACATATGTATACTAATTTATCATATATAATATAGATTGCACTATGTGTTATAATAAGGCTATACATGTGCATAAGAATAAGAGTACATGAAGTCATATGGTCATGCTTAATTCTAACAAATAGAATACTTCAAGCATAGACTCACCACCTTTCCACATAAGCACGTACACACTTAATGGAAAGGAGAAACAAGAAACCTTTAGGGCTAATCAAAATTATCCAAAGCCTCAAGTTATACCATTAATTCATTTATATAAGAGATATGTGATTCAACTTGTTAATATTCCAATAAATAGTCAAGTATATAGGTCCACCATTTGCAAGTGTAATAACTAGCTTTTCTAATATTCAACCAACAATACCATTATTTCCATTTTACCAAATATTAGCCATTCTCTTAATCATAATTTATATGTGATCAATTACTTACTTAATAACCATATACTATTATCATCAAGCAATAGACTATGCACCACCCCATGACCTCACATACTATAGAAGCCTATGCAAAAAGGAACATAAAGTCCTGGTCAAAGCCAATCACCAAGTGGTTATAAGTCCAAGCCGAAGCCAATTACCATAATGGACATAAGTCCAGGATGAAGCCAACTAATATGGACATAAGTCTAGGCCAAAGCTAACCATCTAAGTAACCAGACCCATTAGTATCGGTACTTCTTAGTACATCCTCAGTGTTTGGATTAAGGTATTAGGACCTCTCAGGATCCCACCTAAAGGTAAAGCCTAAAGCCACTAAAAATGCCCGAAAGTAAACTAACCCCCTAATAGCTAAACGAGGATTGGGTAACCCAGACCCATACTAGACTTGAATTTCTTTTACTTTAAGTGATTAGTATTCTATTTAGAAGGATGGGTGATCATACAAGGCCCATATAGGCAAACAAGATAAATCCCTATACTAAGCCAGATTGATCATTTTTATTTTCATTTTCCCCAACCATGTAGGTTTACCATTTATCCTTAGCCAATGAGTTTCATATCCATCATAGGTTTTCATCTAAACCCTTACTGATTTTCATAACTCTTATTCCCATTTTATCACTAATTACAAGTGAGTTACACTTTTAGCCTTTACATTACTTAAAATATATGGATAGGTTATGATCCATTTTAATCCCTTAAATAGGCATATAATTCATGTTAAAAATATGTATTTCATCCCATTAGTAATCATGATATAGTCCCAAATAGAACCCCAAAACATAATTGAACCATAAAGTAACAAATCATGCAAACTAGCCGTACGAGTCGATCGATCTTGCCCAACCAATCGATCGGTTTGGTTTGACCATTCAATAGGTTCAACTCAAATAGACCATACTTCCTACAAATCCGTCAATCGGTTTGGGAAAACTAGTCTACTGTTGATAGACTAATGATTCAATTTTTCCAAACCATATGATGGGTTTAAGTAGAGAGCAAGACCAAGGTCTCTCCAGCCAATTTAGTCGATAGGTTGGATCAACTAATTTACTGTTATAGGAACTAGTCGATTGGTTTGACCTAATCGATCGATCGGTTTACCCTACAATAGCATCAATTCATAAATTACATGTAGATTCTTGCATAAAAATCATTTCTACTTACATTAGAATATATATCAAAATTGACATATTTCTAACCAAATTATCATGAATTTTCAACCATAATAATATCATAGCCTATTTCCTCCATTTTCATGCTCTTTTCTCATCTGATGTCATTTAATTATATAAATCATGCATACAACTTTATTTCTTCATACCAACATAGATAATCCAATGAAAAGCATCACTTTTCATGCAGGAACACATGCTAACATTTTAGGTGCAAGAATTACTTACTTGATGCAGGCTAAATCCCCTTAAAAGTAGGATTTTAAAATATGTGAAAACTTCAACTCTCATTAACTTAAAAACCAGAATCTTAACTCAAGTATTGTACCAAAATTTATAAAATTTCTAATAAGAAAATAGAAAGGAAAATAACATACCACTAGGATGAAATAGGGAAACACTCAACTTGACTACTCAATATTTTCTCAAAATTCTAACTCCGCCTTGATTAACTATTAAAACAAGATAGAGCTAGAGGTAGGATCAAGAGAGTGTGAAAAAATATTTGGCAAGTGCTTAAAGTGTGGAAGAAAAGAAGAGAATGTAGAACTTAGGAGAATTTTGAGGGCTAAAAGAAAGTGCAATGTGTGGAGGATTGGGTCCATTTATAGATAACCAATTAAAGGAAAATACAGAGGGTTTAGAAGGAAACTCAAAACCCTACTTGTGACCGTTTAAATTTGATTATAATAGATGGATTTGCTTGGTATTTGCTGACCTAGTCTCTAGAGCTCAATTTGTGACTTTGGGGAACATAGGTTAAACTAACCAAAATGCTTATACATAAAAGAAGAAATGGGAGGTGAAAGTGGAAGGAATCTTCTAGTTTCTCAGATACACACCTGAGGTCAAATTATTCAACCTCAAAACTTGGCAGAGGAGAGAGGATGAAGAAGATGATTAGTTGATGCCATCTCTCTTCGTGTGTCTCAATCAACCTTCAAAATAAATCAAGGTAATATTTTGGGTTAATTGCATCATGAAAATGGTTAGGAATCTCTTAGAAACAATTGGTATGAGTTGGTAAGGTTCCATCTTAGTGCAAGGGATTTTTCAGAAAATCAAACTTCAAAAAATATGACCAGCTCGACGAACCAGTCAATCAGTTTTGGTATACTAGCTGACTGTTCATCCACCTGTCGATCGGTTTCCCAAACTAGTCGATCTTTTAGTTAAGGAACTCAATTTATCTAAAACGAAAAACTAGCTGTTTGATTCACAAAACCCATCGATGCGTTTGCTTGTAAAAATCATTAAACCTTTTTTCCAACATGATTTCAACTCAATTTTCATTCCAAATCAAATCATAGCATTGAATTAAAATCAAAGGCCCAAAATTGTTCAAAATTGATCATCCATCCATTACACAAAAGTGTGGGGGTATTATATCCTAAAGCAAGAGAAAAAGCTCCATCATTTGCCACCATCATCCATTGTATCTTCACCTTTTTAGATAGCAACACCAACTTCCATAGGTCCCTTACCCTCTCCTTTAGCAAATCTTGTCGAAACCACCCCAACCAATGCAAAAACTCACTATAGCACCCCAAATCCCTACACCCAAACCCATTGAAGCACCTCCTTTAGCTTAAACAAAAAGCACCAAACCCTACCCCTTTGGTTTCAACCATTTCTTTCGAACCACCCCATCATGTTGCACACTTCTCCACCGCATACTTTCCCTTGCATCGGTGATCCCTCATAGTCACACCCCCTAGTAATTGTCAAAGTCACTATTGCTCACCTCCCTCGTGTTGTAGCTCCCATTGTTTCCTCCTTTTTTTTGTGAGTTTAGTTATCCTTGCTACCTTGTTTTGGCTGGTTAGCTATTATTCAAGTTGGTTTAGTTAATTTTGGGTTATTAATATGCTATATTAAATTCTAATATATATGTTATTAGGTTTTAATTTCTTAGGTAATTATTAAGGATCTTGGAGAAAATGGTTTTTGTACTTTTGTGTAAGCTTGGAGTTTGGTAAATTCAATCACTTGTGAGATGGTAACAATTATGTGTGAGCATATTAGGATTATTTAGAGTTAGAATCATACTAGGGATTTATATCTTTAAAGTTATATGACATGTAAGATAAAATAATAACATGCTAAATAAATGGTATTTACAATTATTATTAAGTTATACGCATGTGTGATATGTTAAATGGTTTACATATGTATGTCTAGGGTTTTGTTAGAGTTTTCAATCTTGGACATGAGTACCATGATAAATATCTCATAATTAATATTGCATGGTATCTAGAGATGTTATTGATCTTGTGGAATGTGCCCGCATGATTAGGGTTAGGGTACGCTAATTGTTATTCACATGTTCTAGGGATAGAGATGTTTATTTACATGCACCATGATATTAATTACCCTATTATATGTTGTATCATGCTATAGAATATATGTACATGATGTATGGAATTTAAGACCATTAGAAACATATGATTTGGGTTTGTGGGTGCAATTTTCTAAATGCATGAGAAGTGAAAATATAGTTAATTGCTAAATCACAAAGATTACCTGCATGCTAAAATAATGTGAATTATTATCTTTTATTATTTTCTTAAAAAATTTCTCTCAATAATAATGTTTGGTACACAATTGAATAAAATGATAAAATTATGTTTTCGATGGCATTTTGGTAATTTTTACCTAATGCATCCTTTGTGAATAATTAGATATTAGGATGGCTTTAGAATTTGGATAGTTCAACCTTAGTGTTGACTTAGCCTAATATAGACTAATGACCTTAGGATTTACCATAATAATTAGAAATAAAAGGAAAAAAATGATTAAGTATGGAAATGGGAATTATTATGTAGTGTGTGATGTCTGTGATCACCACATAAAATATTAATACTTAAAGTGAAAGACCTCGAGTTGGGGATGATTATTCTCTACAATTAGCTACCATATAGATAGGGTGTATCTCTCTTTGACTTTGGCTCTTTGGTGTGTCTACTCTATAGGTGATCTACAGGTTCTATAGGGAGTATCGATACTTAAGGATTAGGTGACCTAAGTTGGAGGATGTAGAGTTGTCTTTGTGCACCAGTATAACCAACCAAGTATACCTCACTATCTATAGAATTTGAATTAGATATTTTGGTTCAATAGTTGCCTTAGAACCCTACCTTTAGCAAGTAGACTTATTTTTTACTATAATTTTGGTAGTTACCTCTGTGGTCTACTTTGATGTTTCGAACGGATTTGAATGGTAAAATAAGGCTAATGTGAACATTGTGATGACATGAATTAACTTTGTATGATCAAATTTTGGGCATGAGTATGTGATGTTGTATAAATTATCCTATGATTATTACATATTTTTATGGCATGTTATTTGTGTTTTGAACATGTTTTTAGATTATTGTGTGATTATGTGTAATGTGGGTATGCTACCTCTTGTGAGGTATTATGATTTAATAGCTACGAGGAAGTCATACTAATACTACTTTTGTAGATGATTATGTGATGGGAATAGAGTGGTTTGAGGCTTTTAATAGGGGCAAAGATAAGCAGATCCCTCGAGAAGAGTTATCATTCTCATAAAGGGCTTTCGGGTCTAATAATTAGGGCAAACCTGTGTTGTACTTTTTGTTACCTTTTTTGATGTAATTAGATTTCCTTCAATCTCTTATATGCATCGGTATATTTTTATTTTTGTTTTTTATAGAGAATGTTATCAATAACTCATGTTTATATATTATCTCTCATTTCTATTTTTTTATTCTAGTTGTGTTTTATTTTGAGACTTAGCACTTAGCATAAGAAAGGTGAGGGAGCTGGAGTTATGCTATATGTAACGGTAACACTTGGTAATTTGAAAACTACTGCTTCCACAAAACATAATTTTTAAGTAGTAAAAATGGGGGCGTTACAATAATTGAGAGGATTCTTTTATAATCACCACAATAAATCTTAAAAAATTGATTATCAAGGGATTATGTATATCTAACATCCCTAGAAGATGGCATTGGGTTAGTAAACTCATAAACCTATAATAGGGTAAATAGGTTAATTTATAAATCATCTCCCATAGGAAAATTGACATTGTAGATCCATAAATCAAGAGATAATTGATCATTAATAAACATAATAGAGTTTCAAAATTCATAAGAGAATATTTTGGAAGCAAAAGTAGAAAAATATATTTAAAATTTGCTTGAACCACTATAAATCTTTTGTACAAAATTTTAATTAGTTAATTTTAATATATTTTATCCTATCCATCCTTGCTAGTGTATCTTCATACCTCCTCCATTTAGATAAGGCGATAACACCTTACATTTTCTATTTTTCTTCTACAGATCCTTTTTGAAACTAATTGTTTTGGCTATGAAAAAAAGGGGTATTAAATTCGTAGTCACTAGCTTATAAATTTGGAAAAAGATAAGGCGGCCTCCTACTTTCCCCTTCTAATTGAACCTTAAACCCACAATTTCCACATATTAGAGCTAGCATTGATGTAATATGTTGCTAAAGGTGATGCATTTTGAGATTTATCTATCACTCCCTCCCATTATTACATTAAGTGAATCCACATCCTCAAAATCACCACAAACTATCCAAGGTAAACCAACTGTATAAGCTAATGATGAGATATAATCCCAAAAATTATCTTTGAAATAAGATAGTGGTGAAAAATACACTCCTATAAAGAGGAAAGTGGGAGGAGTGTCAAGGGTAATCCAGACATATATAAACTAGCACATAGCCCCAAGGATATGAACTTTGACCAAATTCTCCCTCTATAACAATCAAACAACTCCCAAGAAACCAAAGCCATCCACTCTCACTTTACCCAAAAACCCTGGTCTTCTAACACCATATTTTCTCTACCACCACTTAACTAGGTTTCCACAAGTATTATGATATACGACTTATGTGCATGGATCAAATATCTAAATTTGTTGATAAAAGCATCATTACAAATACCTCTTACATTCCAAAATTATTATTTTATAGGAAAGAGTCATCTCTACATAAAGATGCAACAAGAAACTAGAATGCTCAAGCTCTTAGTGGGGTTTTGCTTTGTCTTGTATGCATGAAGACATCACACAGACCATTTGAATTTACTGCTTTACCTCTTGTTAAAATCACCTTCATCAGAGAAGATGAATCTAACTAGTTGATTGTTGATGTTCTTAAGGACACATTATCATGCCTCTACCTAACAACATTCGTATTTAGGGCATGAAGTGGAAGCTTATGGTCCTGCAACTCCTTTTTTGTTATTCACTTGTACTATTAGGAGAACTATTCTTCACCACATCCCTTTTTAAGTTCTCATATTTAACCTAGAAAATGTTCTTCAACCTCAAATTGTAACACTCCAAAATTTACTACTCAAAATTTTCATTTTTAAGCGAAAGCATATAGTCAAATAGTTGGGTGTTACATCAGTAATTGACATAAGTCTGGCTTACCCCACCATCCTTACATCAATCACAAGGAAAAACGATTGGGAAATTTAAAATGTAATAGTAAGAAATGAGACAACTTTTAATAACATCAAATAAGTATTTGGAGATCAACTCTGATTACAATATCAAAATACAACAAAGGGATCCCATGGAACTAAAAGTTCAAAAATATATTCGGGTAAAACTATCATCTGGATAATATGACTCCACGCCCAAACCCTGATATGAATAAATCACACATCCACATATATAGTATAACACCCCCCAAAATTCACTACTAAAAAATTTCATTTTAAAAAAAAAGTTAGCAGAAGCGAAATAACAAAACTGTGAATTCTAGGGATATTACCACCACACTTAGTACTAGGACGGTTCACTCATACCGTTCCAGTACCAAATGCTAAGGCTAAAGAATAAAATATCAATTGCTAGAAATTCAAACCATATTTAAATCATAGTAGCACAAATAAACATCTTGCAAGATTAAAGTCCACCAATGGTGGTTACAAGAATGAAGATTACATTCAAACTAAGAGTTAGAAAGGGAAGTAGTAAAACTCTATCAAATTTTGGACAATCCTTACGCCCTTTCCTGTTGCCCACTTGAATAGCACCTAAAAAGGACCTAAAAGGGACACTGCCCATTGAATAGGCAGGGGCCCCATGAATGGAACCCTTCAGTACTATAGTACTAAGTAACCCTATAAAAAAACACACTTAAAAGTAGACCTTCAATGCAACACATGAAACAAAGCTATATACTTATATAATAAGAAATACATTCACTACAATCACATACTTAACAAGTCCATCAATTATTAATAAGTTAGAATATACAATTAATGCTTCTGGGCCTTAAGCCATTAGTCCATCATTATTTGATCATCTCGGATTATATACTCATGTGAGTGCAGGAACCCCACTATTATAGCCGGTGGACTGGAATACATACAGGGCAAGACGCTCTTGACCACTATTATTGTTGGTGGATCGGTCTCTAAGGCAGAATGCTCCTGGCCACTATTATTCACCGGTGGGCCGGTCTGGCACCGACTTACATGGTATTCCACTATAAGTGATTAGTATTTTCCATAATTTATTCACATCCATGATTGGTTTTATTAAGCTCGGGACCCCCACTATTATCATCGGTGGATTGGAATATATATCAACATCATCCAGGGCAACATGCTCCTGGGCCACTATTATATCCGGTGGACTGGTACTCATAATCATCTTCTAGGACAATATGCTCCTGGGCTACTATTATATTCGGTGGACCGGTACTCATAATCATCTACCAGGGAAAAACACTCCCAAGCCACTATTATAACCAGTGGATCGGTACTCAATATTTTAATTCAACTGGGCTCGGCTCATTAATCTTTCACTTTCATGATTAATGTTTTCCCATTTTTAATTAGCACAACAATTCCATTTATTTGCCTTGGATGAGAGATCAAGAACCTAGGACACAAAGGTACACCGGTCGTACTGGTGCATACAAGCTACTCAATACCCTTCAACCATCAATGCAGGGACGCAAAGGTACCCTAGTCGTACTGATGCATAAAGCTACTCAGTACCCTACCGACAAGGACATCTAATCAATAAGTATGCATACCCTCTAAATAGGTCCGTAGAGTTAGATAGAGTAAGATATAGGGCCTGGTTGGGGCACAAAGGTACACTAGAAAATACCAGAATGATCATGGGCTAAACCACATCTTTAAGGTAGCAACCCCTAAAGAGCCACCATTCCTAATCTCAAGGTCTTTCACTTTAAATATAGTGTCTTGATCATGAAAAGCACAACAATCAGATGCTTATTCACTTTCGATCATTCTGATATCATTAGGCATTTCTTATTTATACAGTTATCTAAGATAACACAGAGAAAATCATTAAGGCCATCATAATCTCATCCAATTCTGATTTAGGGTTTGTTCTCGTGATATTTACTAATCGTCCAATACCCTTACCTTACTATGTAGTGCTACTTGAGTCTCATTATGAACCTCCATTGTCCCATCAACATGCTAGATATGAATGACTGATTTACCCCTTGCTTGTATAGTTATTAAGCCATCCCTTCATTACTTGCCAATTTACCATATCACCCTTCAGGTTGCATAATTACCAAATTAGCCCTTACTCGGTTTAGGTTACTGAGTTATCTTCTACGCTTTTTAGATCAACATTCACCCTTCATATTTATTACACTTATTATATTTCCCATTTGGTTAGTCAGATTATTGAATTGCCCTTCTCCTTTGTTATAATTACTAAATTGCCCTTAAGTATGATAAATTATCAAATTATCCTTCTTCATTATCATGATTACCAATTTACCCCTTTAGTTGGTTAAATAATTACTAATTTACCCTTTAGTCGGTTAAATTACAAAAATGCCCTTCTCCGTTATCATAGTTACCGAATTGCCCCTTTAGTTGGGTAAATTACCAAACTGCCCTTCTTCATTATCATAATTACCAATTTACCCTTTAGTTGGTTAAATTACCAAATTACCCTTCTACCATCTCATAATTGCCAGATTGCCCTTATCCATTATTATAATTACCAAATTACCCTTATCCATTATCATAATTACCAATTACCCTTCTGCGGGTTAAATTACCAAATTACCCTTATCCATTATCATAATTACCATTTTACCCCTCTTAGTTATTATAATTACCATTTTACCCTTTTCCATTATTATAGATACCAATTTACCCTTCTCCATAATTATAATTATTAATTTACCCTTCTTCATAATTATAATTACCAATTTACCCTTCTCCATTACTAAAATTACTATAATACCCTTTTGTTGGTTAATTTACTGAATTACCCTTCTCTATTATCTTAATTATCCAATTGCCCTTCTATAATCATAATTTAATTACCAAATTAACCTTCGCCATTATCATAATTACGAAGTTACTCCTTACTCCCAAATTTACCATAGTATCCTTTTATTTACAAAATTATCATTCTACCCCTTACTTCCCCTTTACTTCCAAAGTTACCATAATGTCCTTTTATTTATAAATTACCACAATACCCTTTTACTTATAAAATTACCATAATACCCCTTTTACTTGCAATTTACCATTTTCCCCCTTATTTCTAAAATTACTGTTTCACCATTCTATTTATAAAATTACCATAATACCCTTTTACTTTCAAATTATTATTTTACCCTTTTACATCCAAAATTACCATTTTGCTTTTTTCTTACAAAATTACCAATTTTCCCTTCTCTTCCAAAATTACCATATTACCCCCTTTACTTCTAAAGTTACCACTTTACCCTTTACTCCCAAAATTACCATAATACCCCTTTGCTTATAAAATTACCATTTCCCCCTTTACTCCCAAAATTACCATAATAACCTTTTACTTACAATTTACCATTTTCCTTTCTCCTCTAAAATTACCATAATGCCCTTTTCTTACAAATTTACCATCTTGCCCTTTTATTATACCACTTTTATTAAGTTATCATCACTACATGAATATTAATATTAATACTCCACTCTCCTCACCCAAATTCTGCCAACTATTATATTTCACATCATACTCCTCATTACCCACACATATTAGGCCATATTCTTACACAAGATATATTACTAAAATGCCCCTAGGGCTCACAATAATATTATTCATGCATAAATAGTCACAATAACATAATATAGCATATATAAGTACTCAAAATTTTCATTAATACTCAAACTCTTTCCATAAGTAATATTTCCACACATGGCATGTAAACTTGCATACTTTCCTTTTTATTTATCAATACAAGCAAATATATATATTATATTAAACAACATATATCGAGCATAACAACATATTAGAAGCCCTAATATGCTAACATGCACTTATCCATTCGTTTAAGTGGGATGTAAAGATTATCTTAATTCCCGCAAAATTGAACCTTATCGGTATCCTGGTTAATGATTCAAGCTTTAGATACCAAAATCAACACCTAAAAGTAGTATCAAAACTTATCATATTAGAGATGAGAAACCAAAGCATAAAACTTTATAAAATTTACTTAATAAAATAATTAACTTAAATATTATTATACCTTAAAATTTATGAACTAAAATAACCAAGGCATGTAGTAGCTCATCTTGCTCATGCAGCATGAGCTGCATGCAAAATAAAAAGAGGAAGGCTCGAAAGGGGTGAAGGAAAAAGGATGGTGGGCTATTTTTGGGTTGGGGTCTTTAGGCTAGGAGAGAAGGTTGATGGGGGAGGATTTAGGGCAAGGGAAGGGTGGAAGAGTGAAGAGGGGCTGTAGGTGGTGGTCGGGGATAGGTCGTTGGCGGCCAAGGGCGGCGGAGGCGGCCGCGGTGAAGTGGACTGCAAGAGTGGATGGGGCTGAGAAGGAAGGAAAAGAGAAGCGGAAAATAAAGGGGTGCGGGGGCTGTTTTGGTAAAAGAAGGTGTGGGGGTGGTAGAGGAGGTTGTAAGGAGTGGATTGGTAGTTTGGGTGGTGGCAGAGGTGGCCAGACGGCGGCAAACCGAGGGGTTACAAGGGTGTTGCCGAGAAGGGAGAAAAAGTAGAGGGGGGAAAGAAGGAGCTACGGGGTGGCTTGGGTGGTGTTGTGGTGGTGCAGGGCTAAGGTAGAGGGTGACAGGGAGTGGTGTAGGGGGTTGGTGCGGTAGTTGAAGCGGCAGATGGCAGCGGCGGTGCAAAACAGAGATGAAAATGGGAGAAGAAAAGGAGAGGAGGAAGGTCGGGTAAGGTATGGAGCTCAAAAAATGGGGTAGGAAAAGGGCTGAAGAGGAGAAGAAAAAGAAGAGGGAGGATAGGAGGGGATAGGTGGCCGATCGGTGGAAATGTTTAGGGTGGTAGGGAGGTGGTAGGGTGGCACGTAGGTGGTAGGAAAGGGAGATAAAGGGGGGGAGGGGAATAGGGCATGAGGGGTGGTTTGCATGGCTGGCCAGGTCCAAGAATCAAAAGAAAATGACAGGAGAGAGGGATAGGCAGGTGGTTGCAAGCGGTGGCCGGCATGCTTGAGGTGACAGGTGGTTATGGCGATGATGACGGGTCGGGGGCGTTGGATGGGGTATAGAAGAAGAAAAAAGAAAGGGAAGGGGAATCACTAGGTTGGTCAGGGAAAGAAAAGGGGTAGCTGGGCCGACCCAGGTAGAAAGGGGGAAAGGAAAAGAAAGAGAAGGAGGGGTAAAGCTGGGCTAGTCAATGTAGGCGGGGGGAGAGGGAGAACGGGCCAATGGCCTAGACACGCAGAAGAGGGAGTAGGCTGGTGCTGGCGACTCGAAGGAGGAAAGGGGAAAAAGAAAGAAAGAAGAAAAAGGAGAAAAGGAGAAAGAAGAGGAAAAAGAAAAAAGGAAAAAGGAAAATTAAAATAATTTAATTTATAAAATAATAAAATGTAATATTTTTGATAATTATTTAATTTAATAATTTAATATAATTTAATATTATTGAATATATTGGTTTAAAAAGGATAATTTTAGTAAAATATTAGTTTATAAAATTATTTAAATAAAAAGAGTATGATAAAATAATAAAATATTTATTTTTAGTTTATTAAATATTCCTATCCAAATTTATATACTCAAAAATCCATAAAATAATTAAACTAAATAATTTTAAAAGCTAATTTATTTCGAATAAAAGCTATTTATTAAATTCTAAGTTTTCTAAAATTTTGGGGAATTACATATAGCATCAAAGTCTACAAAATCATCCACCTGGTCATCATCAGCATGCATATACACATCTGGGTTGTCCAGTCATTGGATTGAGCAGCACCCATAAAACGAATGATCAGTACGCTACGTACTGAGTAAGGTAATGGTACAGTCAAGTAGAGTTACAAGAATTCTCATAAGAAAATATTTATGTATAAAATAAAAGAATGCTAGATAATTACTGATTATAGGTCTTTCATTAGATATACCATATTTTAATCTTTTATTTACGTTGAGTTCATGGACCCCACTATTCTTAAACTAATGAAACAGATTGAAATACCTTTTGGGGACAACACACTCGAGCCACTATTATTATCTGGTGGAATGGATCCAACACCTCTTAGAGTAAAATACTCCTAAACCACTATTATTAAATCGATGGAATAGTGTGAAGCACCTCTCGGGGACAACACACCCAAGTTAGTATTATTATCTAATGGAACGGACTCAACACCTCAATCCTAACTCACTTAGTCTTCCACTTTAAATTATTAGTATATTTTCATTTAAACTTTATCTCTTAACAGTATTTTCATGGACGTTGAGTATGGGGCCCTACTATTCTTAATCCTGTGAAATGGACTGACGCACCTATCGGGGACAACACACCCAAGCCTCTATTATTATCCGGTGGAACAGACCCATATAAACACCTTAGCCCAACTCAAGTGATCTTTCACTTTAAGTGATTAGTACCTTATTCAAAGTTGATTGTATATTATCATGTTGAACTCATATAAATACGCAAGACATACAATTGAACAACATAAGTACTACAACGTTATTATCCCCAAATGATCATAATACCCTCAGTGTAGTCAAGAAAATCATATTCTCCCAAAGCCGTATGAAACCTAAAACATATAAAGTTCTAATCATTATTTGAAGTACATGTTCTCAATTTTCCAAAGATATCCTATATCCAACGTTATACCCAAATATGTACTTACATGATTTCATTACTCTCAAGTACATCATTTCATAGCATTTCCATAAATAAATTATTCAATACAACATACTCAACACAAAAGCACATACAAAAATACATATATCATATAAAACCCTAGCTTCGATATGTATCCTTACCAACAAGGACACTGGGCTTTATGCATGAAAATCCTATACCTCCTCCAAGATCACCAAAATATCACCTACGCAAAATAAGATAAAAGTATGATTAGGATTAAAGATTAAAATCGAAGGGGAATTTAAGGTAGAGGAGGGTAAAATGGAATTAACCAGAGTCAAATGGATGCTTGAATTGTATGGAAGTGTAGAGGAATGTGTGATGGATCTATGGTTAAATTTTGGTGGTGTTTGGAAAAGTTTTGGGGGGTAGAAATAGGAGTGCACGACCAAAATGAAAAGTTGCACGACTATGTAGCAAGTGATGCAGCTTCTGGGCGAGAGAACAAATGGTGTATGACTAGGTGGTGCAAGAGTTGCATGGTTGTGTAGAAAAAGACTTAAGTGTTGCAAGGCCATGTAGCAGGCGATGCATAGGCCATGCACTCTACAACACTACTATAAACGCAGGGAAGAAGAAGGGAAAAGAGGTGGTGGTTAGTGGCGATGGCTAGTGACGGCGAGGGGGAAGGTTGGGGCAACCTAGGCGGTCAGTCCACCGACCAAAGGGCAGTGAGTGGTGGCTGAGGTGGTGCTTGGTGGTGGATTAGGTGGTGCGAAGGCCAAAAACAAGGATGCAACATGGAGGAAGAATAAGAAAGAAGAAGGAAGATGAGAAGAAGGTCAGGGAGGTGATGAACAACAATAAAATGGAGGGATGGAGGGGTATATATACTAGTATTGTAGTGTTCCATGGAGGATAACAATGGAAGGGGAGTGGTGGTGTGTGAATGGGGAAAAATTTATAGAGGATGATGGAGATGATGGTAGTACATGAGGGTGATGAAGGAAGCAGGGAAAGAAGTAAAGGGTGATGGTGATGACTTCAGTGAGGGTGGTGCACAAATGAGATGTGCATAGGAGTTAAAGGTGGGGAAGGTGATGTTGATAACGGGTGAAACAGAGCAATAGTAGGAAGAAGTGGACTGTGATGGTGAGATGATGGTGGTGCAGATTGGCAAAGATGGGATGAGAAGAAGGAAGAAGATAGGAACAAGGGATGATGATGATGGTCAGTGAGGGTGGCAGGGTGATGGTGAGAGGATGCATGTGGGAGATAAGGTGATGATGTCACGGTGCATAGGAGCCAAACGCCTTCACGCCATAGGGAAAAATGATGCGGGAGAAGAAGGAAAAAGAAAATAAAAGAAAGAGGAAGAATAGGTTAGGGGTAGGATTAGATTAGATGATTTTAGGATTAGCCAAGATAGTTAGGATTAGTGGAAATTTTAGTGGGTTTTGATTTTGGTTTACAAATTACAGTTTATCCGAGTCAAGGTTTTGGTTTTGGTTAAAGTTTCGTGATTAAAAAATTAAGTTAAGCCTAAAAATAAGATTTATTAAGATTAAAATCAAATAAGGGCATTAATGATGATGGATTAGGCTAAACAATTTTTTGGGGTATTACACAAATATTCCCTCTCCCAAGGACCCTTGGAGCTAGATGTAAGGCTTAGATTAACTCAAATGTTTACGTTTGTTGACCTACTATCCCCTATTATTGATTCTGTACCCCCATCATATGAGTGAGTAAGTTCATTACTTAGTCTTGAATCCTCTTCCAAATCCTCCAAATCACAAACATCAAGCTTCTAGGAGTTTTACCAAATACATTTAGGTGGTTCACACTCATAACTCCTTCCTCACCCTAATCATGCAAGTCAAATCTTCCATTAAAACCACCGGATTGATTATGTCCTTACCCACAATTCACTTGTTTCCTCTCATTTTGTTTATGAAAAACATTCATGGTTTATAAATTTGATAACTTCCATAAGAATATCATTAATGGTGGTTGTAATACCTCCCCAAACATTAAACCTTTCATCCTTCATCTCAACATATATAACCTTATGTTTGTTATCTAGTGATGAGGGTGAATCTTGTAGGAGATGCCCATAAATCTCATAGTGAGAACAAGTGAGGCTCATCCCTCATATTCATTTGAATAAAGATTTGATCCGAGCCATAATTTAGGGAATAAGGATTTACCAAAAATGATGTCTACTATAAGATGAGTGAATGACTCTTTTGAAGCTGCTATAATAGTCTGATCAATGTGAACGAAATGATCAACCAACTTCCCAATCTCCTAATTTTTCCCTAATATAGTAAACATTAATAGAAAGTTTAGGAATACAGGTTCATGTATTTTCAAATTCACACAAGTTAATGATACCGAAAACTTTTGTATCTATCTTTGTACCATCAAGTAATGCTTAAATATCCATAGACCACCCCTAAGCACCATATCATAATCTGATCTATTTTGGAATTTGATAGAGAAAACCTATAACACTCCCATTTTTCACTAATATAAAAATGTATTTTTAAAATGATTATAGAAGCAAAAACATGAAATATACTACTAAGAAAAATGGGGCATTACCGCTATAATTAATCTTTAATCGACATCTTATTATTCATCCCATGTTAGATACAGTACTTATTATCCAACCAAGTAACACAAGAAATAGAGTGCACTAAACAAATGACATAGAATATTAAAGAGTTAGGGTTTACATAACCAAGATCATATCCAGACCAAAAATAAACAAAAATAGATAAAAAGAGTGTTAACTAATAAGAAAATACAAGATAAATGTTTGGCCTCTCAAGGACCAACAAACGAGAAACCACACCGGAACATCTATACTTGCATGCCCTTTACCTAAAAAATAAATTGGTTGGCTACTTTTCACTCTCAATTACCTGCACAAAGCCCTCTTGTGTTAGGATTGAGCATGCGACTAGTTAAATGGGTACGTAAGTATGCTACATATTTAGAAAGCCAAGTTACCTTATTATAGAGTTTAATGATGCATATAAGGTTATATAAGCCACATAAGTTATTTTTCCACCCAACATGCTTGCATATTAACATACTCATGGAACACACCATAATTACATGGTATTCACAACTTGGCCATTATATACATGCATAAAAGGTAGCATGCATGATTCTTAATGATATACATGATATTATATAAATAACATACTTATCACAAAATTAAGGAATTAATGGGCATGAAAGGCATGTATGAATGGGAAATTAATCTAACATACTCATATAGTTACACCTTATGCTCATGTAGGATTTGGTAGGGTATAGGGATTGTGCTCTAACATACATATGCCACACTCATGGATTATCCTACTAAGGTCACATATTATTCTTTGCATGCTACATATAACATGTTACACTCATCCATGCATTTGAATATAGGATGATATATGGATCATGCCAAACATATAACCAACATTTTGGCATATTTGCATGCCAAACTTTCATAGATTATTCATATGGTATTCTCATCATGAAAGTATTATACCCACCTATAAAGGTAAATCAAACATGTCAATGGTAGGAAATGGATGCATGAATGATCATACTTATCATAAAAACTCAGGAGTTATAATGACCAAAACATAGCATGTTAAGAATTTCAACCACCTAAGATAACTCTAGGGTTCATTATATTTAATTATTCACAAGATTATGATCACAATGATATAAAATAAATTTCTTTGAGAATTGGGTAGATTATGCCATCACATCAATGAAATAACCATATTGAGATCAAGAATATAAATGACATAAAGTCATCTAATACACCCCAAAGACTCACTTTATTTATTATCTATTTAGAGTGGTGATCACATTTTTTACATCCATGTAAGAATCTCAAATGAGCACTTAAGTAGACTCTAAGGTTCATTCCATTGAATCATTTATGAGATTCTTATCACAATGTTATAAAACCATTTATTTATTCTTTATTTTATTTGAGCAATAGGTTATATCTTCCCCATTCTCTCCCAATACCCATGGAAATCAAATTAATCATTAGAGGACATAAGTTTGGCTAAAGCTAATAAACCACTGATGGGCATAAAGTTAGGTTGAAGCTAAAAAATCACCAATGGGCAAAAAGTGAAGATGAAGCTAAATAAACCACTTAGGTAAGCAGACCCTTTAATATTGATACTTTATGGTACATCATGAATATATAGAGTAGAAAAGACACTTGGATCAATTAGGATCTCACCCAAAGGGAAACATCTGAGATGCTAAAAGACAAACTAACCCTTGGTAACTAATCAAGGATTGAATAATATAAGTCTCATATAGTGCTCTATGATATTTTGCTTAAGTGATAAGTGTTTTATTTACCAAAACATATGACAAGCAACGCCCACATAGCACAAAAATTCAACCATAACCACATATATATTCAAATTATCCATCATAATCCATCAAGGGTACTTAGTAGTGATATTATCAATATTTAAAAAATTAAATCCATCAATTAGGTTAATTATTCCATGCTAATAAGTGGATTTCCATCATTGAAGAATCATATTATGATATTATATCAAGTTCTAAGCCCTTACAAGGTCCAAAAATGGTAAATAAAGTATTCTAGTCCTTATCGAAACAAGTCAATTGGTTTTCCTATTGAATCAATTCTTCTAGAGACTAGTTGATTAGTTTAGTCAAACTAGTGGATTGATTTAAGCTAAGACCAAACTAAATAATACCATAGATAAGCCAATTGATGGGTTTTCCTAAGTATTCAACCATTATGGAGATAAGTGAATCGGTTTAACCAAGCTAGTTGATTGGATTATATAAAAAATTTTGTAAAATCATTGTCACATACAAAATTTAGGCATAAAAAACAACCAAACCACGTTCATATCATTAGACACTTGAAAAACTAAGATTAATCATGTTAAAATACTTAATTATGTTGAATTTCTAATTAATTGCCAAAATCCGAGCATATAGCTCATATTTTTCCTAAAAAAAACAAAAGTCAAGATTTATCGAGCTTGATTAATGGTCACAAATCATCATAGATGATTTTTAAACAATTCAAAACTTGATTACCAAGACTCAAGATTTGTGGAATATTTTTTCTTAATTGAAATCGAACTGAAAAATCTCATAGGCTAGGTGAGTTGGTTGATTGGCCTATTATACCCATCAATTGATCCCAATACCCATTGACTGATTCCACTAATTAATAAATTTTTAAAAAATTAGTTAATTTGTTACCTTGAACCAAAAACTAAGCTAAAAATGATGTGCTATTTGAGCAGTTCATAAAACCAGTCGACTAGTGTGCCAGAAAAAAATAATTTTCACCCCTTTCCCAAATTGTTTTTTAAATAATTTGAAAATAAAACCCAAAACACCATAAAATTCATTTAAATCATGATTAAAATTATAAATTAACATACATTACAAATGAAATCTATCCTCCAACAAAATTGACTAACCTTGGCATACTCTTACAACCACACCTTTTGTCATATCTTGATAAAATCAAGCCTAACGTATTGGAACACATTCATGTACTTACATATGCTCTCAAAACATAATCACCCAGAAGCTCAAGCTATAAATTCCAAAATTAATAATTCCTAATACACCCTTCTACTCCTCTAAGGCTTAGCCCAAGGTCATTCTAATACAACCACAAGCTACACAACTCCAAAACAACTAACACTGGGGAAAGACCTTCCAAAACATCCTCTAGATTTACACTATAATAACAAGTATCAAAGAGGACAAGTAACTCATAAAAATCATTTGAAACTAGATGAAAAATAAAAAAGAGATGGAAAAGATGAGTAGGGTTTTACCTCCAAAAGAGATATTTAAGAAAAATTAATTGGTTAATATCTTATTTATCAAAATATTACCCCTACTTCCCCAAACCGTTCTTAATTTATAAGTATAAACTTGTAAACTTGAATAATCATGGGATTAAGTTTCAAAAATAAATAGTTTTGAGGATGTCATTCTAATGCAACTGATCAATTGGTTTTGGCATGCCAATCAATTGGCTTCCTAAAATTAAAATACAAGTAGGTCAAATGGTTAATTAGTATAAACTTGTAAACTTGAACTTTATGCTTGAATAATTAAAATTTAACTATTAATTTGAAACTTAATAAATATTATTAAAAAACTATCATTAGGTACATTATACATCTATAAAACACTATTTCTTGAGTTTATTCTTCACTATCAATTAATCTTGACATTTTAATTTATGAATAACCTAATTTCTTAGCAAATCTTGGTGTTACAAAAATTAATTAGAGTAATAGGTTATGCCTGCCTTGTATCTCACTACTACTAGATGTTGATGACTCAGAAATGGTGCCAATTGCCAATTCTTTAATGAATTGGCATCTCACCTTCCTTGTGTGCAAAATATGTTTGATCATCCAAGAGAAAAATAAATTTTTATAAGGACAATCCATATGGTTTATTCCCTTATGTACCTTCTATGAGCCCATTTAACCTACAAACTCTCTTTATGGTCTTTAAGCTTCTAAAGATACTTTGTAATACACAATGTATTCTAGATATTTATATGTCTCACTCCTATCCTTCCTACCTATTTTAGATGACAAAACGCTTCTACCATTGTGAAAAGGCCTATTTCATATTTGGTTATATATTTCTATAAAATAACCTCCTATAAATGACTTCTAATTAATGCACAAATAATTTAGGCAATGTAAAAACCTTTATCCAAAATCTCCTTACTCTATCTAGGCCGACCCAATCATTCTAATAGAGTAATAAAAAAAATTCCATTTAAGATTATAAGAATATCCACTTACGTTAAGAACCATCCTTTGATACCACTTATTGGAAATACAATCGAGTTTAAGCTAAACCTGATAACAAAGAATCAAAGACTATATCCATATACAATCCCAAGTGAGAAGCCACTGAATTGTGAGATTATAACTTATATTTGTGTGTGTAATATAGCATGAATTGGTGTATACATGTGTTAGTAAGAGTTTGGATATGAATAAGGGCTAATTTAGAGAACATGGTGAACCTATGTTAGTTAACACAATCCACATTTTTTTGTGCTACTTAGAATTACATTATTTTATAAAATTTGAGATCTTTAGAAAAAAACATGGGATACCTATTTTCTATTAATAGGGCCCTTTTTATAGGTTTTTTACCATTTCATTTATGTCGGTTACACGATACTATAAATAGGTTGTGTATGTAATCCTAGTTGTAGAAGTTTACCATCAAGCTTGTCCAAACACTATCCCTTTGTATTCTCTTTTTTTTTTTGAGATATTATCTATTGAGTGATTTTCTAAGGATTTTTATATTTTTTATGTAATCACAAGTATTGTGCATATTAAATATTATCATTATTTTTCTAATTATTATTGTGTTTTAATTATTCTCCCAATTCAATCAAGGGTTTGCTAGATTAAGTCTTAGCATTCACATCTATGAATTGTCCCAAAAATTTGTATTATAACTTTGGTGTGTTATCAATCAATGTTAAAATGACATTTACAAGATCTAAGATTGAAATTTTTTACCACTTTATGAATTTGAGTTATTAAAATTTAAGATGAAGGTGATCATTTTTTAGAACTAATTAAAGAAATTCTTATTCAGGAAAATAGAGAAGCCTGAGATGATGATTGATGAGGAGTTTACGGATATTGATTTGAATACCTTGTCAACCATATAATTGGCCATCGATAATGAGCTCTTGAGAGAAGTGGATAAAGAAATGACTTTGTCCATATTATGGTCGAGGTTGGAGTCTTTGTATACGATGAATCTATGATGAATAATTTAGTGTTGAAGAGTCAGTTAAATGTTTAAAAGTAGGTGAAGGACAATTCTTGAAATTTGATCTTAATAAATTTGATTATATAGTTATGGATCTATGTAATATAGATATTAAATTAGATAATTAGGATCTTTAGATTATGTTGTTTTGTTATTTCCCTACCGATTATAAACATTCCTCTAAGAATATAATGTATGGGAATGATACATTGGTTCTTCCAAATGTTAAGAATTCCTTGTTACAATATGAATTGATTGAGAATCAATTAACTAGAGAAAGTCCAAGTAACCCATGAAGTGAGGGGCTTATAGTAGGGGTCTAGTGATAAAAAAAAGTCTAGATTGAGGAACTAGAAGTTCAAGGCTTTTATCTTCCATGCTTATAGTAGGAAATTTCATATTAGGAAATACTGCCTTAATAAGAGATCTACAGATAATACTAATGGTGTATATAGTAATGGTGAGGTTTCATTAGCTAAGGGTGATGGTTATGGTGATATACTAACCACTATGGTTGGACATATCATATTGGTTGATAGGTGGATTTTTGATACTCCTATCATGTTTGTTCTAAAAAAAGGTGGTTTCACATATACAACATTGTTTGAGGTGGAGTTGTTATCATGGGAAATAGTGTTTTATACAAAGTTGTTGGGAATGGGACGGTGAGGGTGAGGATGGATGATAGTGTGGTCAAGATGCTATCTATATTTTTTCATACTCCTGCCAAAAGCTTGATTTTACTATATTCCTTGGATAATAAAGGTTAGAGGTGTGTCATCGAGAATAACATATTGAAGTTCGATTAAAAAGGTTATGGTGTATATTATAAGTAAGTGGGTTGGGAAATTGTATAAGCTTGTTGGTAAAACTACTGAGGATGCAGCTAGAGAAATATTGAGAGTGCTAACTCAGATTTTACTAGCCTTGGGCCGACATAACCAAGACATGACAGTGTCATTGGCATGACTAGGGATTCGTGTTGTGTGACCTGCTAACATTGAGATGTGTTGCCCATTGCTGCCTAGAGCAACACCATCACTAAGCCCTTTCCCTTCATCTCATTCTTCCCTTCCCTTCAAACCCTTACCTCTACCATCAACCATGATCCCTGGCCCCAATATTCCTTTCCTTTCTTTTCTTTTCTCTCCCTACCACTAACTACACTACTCCCCTTCCACTGCCCACTAACCAATACCACCAAACCGCTACCCTAACCATCACAATCACAACCACCCTAACTACCACCATCACTACAACCTTAACCACTAAACGCTGCCACGTCCGCCACCACATCCACATCTTGCCCTCTACCATACACTACCTTACCTAAGCCTTCCACTTTTTTGGTATCTCTATTTTTATTCCCTCTCATTTTCCTTGTTTTCCCTATTTAATTTTCCTAAGTTTAGTATTATCTATTTTGAATTCTAGATGATACTTCAATGGTATTAGAGGAGGGAAGGTAAGTTTACATGTTTAAATATCAGAGGCACTTTGGTAAGGATATATGTCATAGTTAGGATTTTTTGTGAGAAATATGTGTATTTTTTTGTGATATCATGCTTTGAATTATTTTATGGAAAATAATATCATGATAATGGTGTTATATAATATGTTATGTTCAATGGTGAAAGAAAAAGTGAGAAAACTATGAAAGCATGAGTTTGTGTATATTGTTGGTTGATATGAATTGGGATATGAAAAATATATATATAATAGTGGCTATGAATTTTTATGATGATAGAGTATATTTTAGGTATAAAATTCATATTAGGACTCACAAGATTTTTGTGGAAAAAATAAGTATTTTTGTCATTCCAAAGAAATTTTGGTCAATATGGATTAAAAATAAAATTTTGGGCATTTTATTAAAAGAAATGGTTCAAAATAGGTAAAGTATATTATATGGAATGTTTAGAGTGAATATGAATGGTTTAAGTCTAATAAATGAGAAAAGTAGTTTCAAGTGGAAATAGTAACCCTGGGGGTAGGATTAATACCACATGTGTGAAATGTTGGGGTTTGACTTTAAATTTTGAATATATTTTTATTATTATAATTTTAGGGATAGCTATTAAATTTTGTGGTTATTTAATTCTTATGTATAAAGCTATGATTAAATTGTGAAATTAAAGCTTTATGGGAAATTATGAATAGCAGCCCCAAGGGTAAGATACTGTCGAATTAGGAAGAGGCTGGAGTTGGACCTTAATTTTTTGGTATATTATAAATAATAATATTTTAATGATTTTTATTGAATTTGGTGATGAAATGCGTATAAGGGGAGAAACTATGGTTAAATTATGAAATTTATGGTTTCCTAGGAAGGGTGTGGCCTTTTCCTTGGAAAAATGTACTCATATTCATGTGGTTGTGTTTTATGTATTTTAAATGACTATGTTAAGATGTATTATGTGCCATGTATGTCTATATATGTGTATATATGAGGATTTTGAGATATACTAGCATGAAAAAGGTACTAATGACTTCAAGAGATCACATGAGTAAGATCCTAGGTGTTATGTGTCCATTCCACCAGAAGATAATAGTGGCTCAGATATACTTTTTCCTTGAGAGGTGTCCTAGAATATTCCATTGGTTTAAGAATAGTGGGTTTCATGAGCTCAACTTACATAATAATATGATCTTGAGATAAGAAATAATGAATAAATATTTCCTTCTATCTATTTTGTGTTCTATGTCGTAGTGGAATCAAATGCTTCCCACACCTTATTCCTTGGTACGAGGTTACCATTTCCTTATACAAGATATAGACTAGGCATAGGGAGTGCCTCTTCTATGCTGGATGTGGCATAACGTCCCTACATTTTTTGCTTTAACTTCACCAATTAACTCTTTAAAATGAAAATTTTAAATGTCAAATTTAGGTGTCTTTGAAAAAATATATGATATAGTATATAATATTTTGATGCATAAATGTATCCTATGATTTAGATACTTAAGGGTCCTTAAGTCTTACAAAATTAATGACTATTAGGTACCAACGTATAGTTAACCAGATTTATAAAGAATTTTACTTTTGGTGTTCTTAATCTTTTCTATGCGTGGGGATAATGTAATTGATATAAGTTATGATTAAAGGTATTGTTTTCTTTTGGAGTTACATTTTTCCAATATCAAAAGTGATTATCAAGAGAGCTTCTAGTCTATATAAAGACTTTATATGTCAATCAAAAAAGCCTTTGTTACCTAGGAAGATTCTTACAAGCCAAAGGATAAAAGGGTTTGGGTTAAAATACTTAGGAGATATACTTTAATTTGTAAATATTTATGGAACATATAAAGAAAAAAAATAATTATGGGATAAATGGATTCACAACTATTACCCTACAAATCACTTCCTAGAACACTTCCAAGTAAGACATAATACTTCTCCAATTATGATGAGTTATGTCAGATTAGAAATAAGTTGATAAGGCATATTAGATTATACAAATAAATGAATAAATCAATTCAAACTTTTTTAAAATAAGAAATATTCTCAACATAACATGATTATGAATTTATCAAGGCTAAATTGGTGAAAATTAAAAATGGTGGGGCAATTTGAAGAGGCATTCAACCAAATTTTTTTGTTTTATGTTTATGGATGACCACTAAGAAAATATTTCTCACAAGGGATATGATGACATCCTTATGAATGGACCAACTACCCTATTTATCTTCATTTCTAGAAAAGTCAACCTTGTTTATACTTTTCATTCCTAATCATAACTCAAGTCTAGACTACAATTAAATTCTTGCTTTGGATTATGAGAGGAATGGTGGCTCTAAATGGTACACTAAGAGTAACCAAATGAATAAGAAAGGGCTTCAAAAACTTTAACCATACACAATGACTATATATTCTAGCCACTATGTACTACATCTAGAAAGACAACCCCTCTCAATTGGTTAAGCAAATCATTGGTATGGAAAAAGGATACTTATTCTTGCTATCAATGCATAATACTCAAGAGCCTCCTATTATTTAATATCCTTTTATTGTACTAACAACATTAGTTTGATGAGTTTAGAGTGTATATCACCTTCTAATAATTTACCTTCTAGTGATATTAGTTCTCTAATGTAGTTTTAAAAGAATCCCTAGATTTCCATTAGATTAATTGGTGGAATTGACCATTAATGTGGCATTAGATATAGAACCTGTATCTAAGGCACTATACAAAATGACCCCAATAAAGATGAACAAATTAAAGGCTTGCTAGAATAAACATTAGAGAAGGGATATATTAGCCTAAGTGTTTCCCTATGTGAATCATTAGTATTGTTCATGAAGAAAATGATGATAACTTTTTTTTTGGCAAATAAGTAATTTTATTACTACCAAAATTGAAGATCTATACAAACTAAATTAGACCACGAAAGTATCTATACAATCATTTGATTTGTCATACTTATTGTCACAATGTGAAGCAAAAATCCTACTTGACACTACAAAACAAATTTTTTTAAGAAGAAAATGAGAGTTTCAAAAATTATTTCTAAAGATTCTAGTATTTTTTTCTTACCAAAAATATCTTAGGAAAGTGACAAAAAGGGCTCTGAGCATGTCCATCTTCCTCTTGCACTACTTTGTGTTTTTATCTAAGATCTTGAGTTCCGAATCCCATGATTGAATATGATCCCTCCTGTTAAAGGATTTCCTAATATTCTTCCAAATTTCTTGACTATAAGGGCAGTCAAACATAAGATGCTTGATGTCCTTCTCCTGTCTTGTCATGCGTAGAATGCATTCCATATCCTCAATAAGATTCAACTACTTCAATCTCACCTTGGTCATCAACCTATTTTGAATAGCAAGCTAGGTAATAAATTGGTGTTTGGGTGCAGCCAAACCACACCAAGGAATAGGCCACCCCCAAACCTTTTCCCCATGGTGCCTAGTGAGATCATACATTTCCTTGATACTGTAGGATCCATCATGTTTTATGATTTTATTGACAAACTAAGAATTAGAGAAAAAGTCATGAAAATGATTTCTAAGTTTGAAGATTTGCTTTAGGTGCCAAGAGCATTTATGAATTGAGGTGAATGACCACAAAGATTAAGAACTTAGGTAAATGGAATGAACCCATCTGACCCAAAGGGAGTCCTTCTTGCAGCAAAGATTCCAAATCAACTTCCCCACATCCACTTTATTCCATCCATAAATATCTATAAATCCAATACCTCCTTCCTTTTTAGGTAAGCAGACCCGCTTCCAAGTTACCAAAGCTTTTTTTGAAGAATTTATTTTCTTGTTCCATAGGAACTGCCTACACATACATTCAATTTTCTAAATCAACTTCCTTGGTAGAATAAATACTTGAGACTAACAGAGCTGGAAAATAAAAATAACATACTTCAATAGTTGTGTTCTGCCAGCATAAGATAAAAGATGGGAATGCCAACCAGTAAGTTTCTTTGTTATTTTTTGCACCAAACCTTAGAGTTGGGAAGTTATGAGCCTTGTAGAGGAAAGAGGAACCCTTAAATATGAGAAGGGAAAGCTACCCTCATAAAAAATTAGTGTGGTGCAAGAAATGAGATCTAGTTGTATTATCCACACCCCTAAAATATATGCTACTTTTTTTTAGGGTGAATAATAAGATCAGACCTATCAGAGAAGTCTTGAATTACATTGATGAGACAATTAACTGATTTCAAAATCTCCCCTACAGAAGAGGAGCATATCATCTACAAAAGTAAGGTTAATAATCTTCAAATCTTTACATTTAGGATGACCTTTAAAATCCTTATCATACAACAAAACCTAAAGAGATCTTGTAAGATATTCTACCACCAACACAAACAAATAAGGATATAGAGGGTCCCCTTACCTTAAACCTTGTTGAGCTTTGAAAGGTTTAGTCAGTTCACCATTTAAATAGAGAGAATAGGAAACAGTGGTTACACAGGCCATTATCCATCTAACAACCTGAAGGGGAAAACAATAAGCATGGAGGACTTGCTGTAGAAAACCCTAGTGCATTGAATCATATGCCTTCGTAATATCAACTTTAATCATACACCTAGGAGAAATATGCTTTTGAAAATATTTCCTAATCAATTCGGCAGCTAACAAAACATTTTCAGTAATATGCCTTCCCTTAACCAAACTAGATTGAGCTTGATTGATGAGATAAGGCATTAAGGTTTGCAATCTGGTAGTTAAAAATTTAAAAACAATCTTATATAAAACACCATAACAAACAATAGGTCAATAACCACTTATCCTGGTAGCATTGCCTTTTTTTTTGGAATGAGGGTTAGAGAAGTGATATTAAGTTAGGGAGGAAGATATCCATTTATGAAAAAATTTTGGACTACATATATGATATCATTCCCAATAATCTCCTATGATTTCTTAAATAAAGCAGTAGTAAAACCATCAATACCAGGGGATTTATAATCTCCAATAGAAAAAACAACATCCTTAACCTCTTAAGAAGAAATAGGAGAGAGGAGCTGATACTTATGAGTTTCTAGAAGAACAGGACCCTAAGATATAACTGCATTGTTGGCCAAACCTGTGCTACTCCCTTTAGATCTAAGCAACTCATTGTAAAAGGTAAGAAAAACATCTAAGATACAAGCAGGATTAGAGATGAAATTCCCAAGTTACAGTTTAAGCTGTTGAATAGAATTCAGATTTTGATTCCTCTTCATTTGAGTAAAGAGATATTTGTGATTAGCATCTCCCACATTCAACTAGTGAATTTTGGATTTCTATTTAAGGAACCATTCATAGCTTCTGGATAAATTGTTGAAATGATCTTCACACTCATGCAGTGCAGTTTTGAGATCTATATTTTTAATATCCAGTAGCACCTTCTATTGAATCTCAGCTAATGTCTTCCTTGCTTCCTCTAGTTTATATTCTAGGGATCCATATATAATCTTATTAAACTCTTTTAGAAAAGGTTTCAATCTTTAAAGAGTTTTAAAAAAATGTAGCAGAGGATTACACTTGATTGACCATCCCAGTGTGTTCTGATGCTGTCCAAGAACTAAGGTTCTTCAGCCTAAAAATTGTTAAATTTGAAAGGTTTCTTCCTGTTAGACTGGTATCATATATGAACATGCACAATACAATGATCTAATAACATGGGAGGGTAAAAAGTAATAGATGAGTTAGTGAACAAATTAAGCAAAGGCATATTCACCATTGCTCTATCAAGCTTACAAGCAATAGCATCAGCCCCACTCCTTTTATTCATCCATGTAAAGAAATAGCCATAGCCCTTCAAGTCACTCAAACCCAGCAAATTAATGCACTGAGAAAATTCAAGCATATCTTGAGTTGAAGGATTATCCCCGCCTTACTTTTCATAATGGTGAAGGATTATGTTAAAATCCACTATTAAAATCATAGGCTTTGATGATCTACTATTTAGTTTTAACCAATTCCATAGGCTATTCCTACCTGAAGCAGTGTTGAAGGCATAAATAAAACCCACAACAAACTACAACTTCCCATTAAGAGTCTTGACATTACATAATATACCCTGAGAACACGAAGAAATGTGGGTGACATACCAAACCAAAGGATCCCAGAGCACCCACACTCGCCCATTATGATGACTCTGATAATTATTTAACCACATCTAATGTCTCATTAAACCTGCTTTAATATTATCAGCTTTATTGACTTTAATTCTAGTCTCCAATAAATCAACCAGGAAGCACTTAATTTTTTTATCCATCCACAAACCTCCCTTTATTTGGGTGGGTCATTAATGCCTCTCACATTCCAACTAGCAATCATGGGCACCTGGATCATGAAGGTGCCCTATCAGCTCTTGAGTCTAACCTAGGGAAAAAGCTTGATCATGAGAACTGTTAAGTACATTAAAATCTGTGAGAGCTTGAAACCGATTTACACTCCTATCATTGTTAAGGATATCATGAGACCTGGAGTCATTATCCTTAGGAAAAAAAGAAGAATTAGTCTATGCTCTTTCATTGATCTAGGAGCATACTCCATCTTCTCAAACTTTTGAACCACTTCATCTGTAGAGCCATCCTTAGAAGAAGAAATATGCCTTCTATCCCTAACTATCTTCCATTCTTGTTATACTCGAGCCTCTACAATTACAGGTTTCTTGTGAAGTTTCCAGCAGTTTTGATTGTTATGGGAAGGGTCAAGGTAGTGATGACAGAAGGATGTTTTCCATTCAAACAGAACTAATTGAGTAATAATAGATCCATCAGGATCTCAAATCAAAATAGACTCACACAATGGAATCAGTGCAATCCTATCCTTTCTGTAAGTGATAACATCAGTGCAAATAGGGGACCCTATTGAACTAGCAATCATACTCAAAGATTTGGAGGACCAATATTCTAAAGGCAGCTGAGGAAGTTTAACCCACAATGGAACAAATTGTAATTCAGATTTTGAGAGCTTCAACTTCCTTTGCCATCTTTTAAGGATCAAAGGTTTGCTATAAAAAGACCAATAATGTGATAATATCCAATCACAATCTATAGTAGAAGCAAACTTAAACAAAAAGAAACCATCATCATGGCATATGATTTTAGGAGAAGCCACACGATTCCACTGAGATCTAACAAAGCCTACCATTTGATTAAAAGTTAGATCCTGACCATAAACATAACCTATCAAAGTATGCTGCCATTCCTCCAATTCCTTATCCACTTCCTCCATAACCAAATTTACCATAATCTAACCCTCTTCAATATGTGGAGGCATATAATTTAAGGGCATACATTGATGTGGATTACTATTAAAAGCTACTCTATCCCTCAATGAAACACCAGTGGTAGTCCTAGATTGGTGATGAATCTGGTTTTGATTAGAAATATTCATACCCGCATCAATTCCAGGCCCTGCACCCAGTGTAGTATGATTTAATGACATAGTGGAGTTAATAGGTAAACTGATAGTATCAGTGTAGTTAACTCCAGATCAAGACAATACAATAGTCTCAAGAAGTGTAGACATCAATTTTGAATTCGAAGGATGATTAATAGAATTAAGGTTTGGATAATGATCATGTAATTTAGTCCTTTCCATAGAATCCCCACTCAAATTCGCATTAGGTATGCTAGGTCCATCGTAGAGACATCCACTTGAATCAAGAATAGGACCAGACGAAGGTGAATATTAAAGATTATCATCCCCTTCAACAAAATCAGTATTAAGTCCAACCTTTCCCACATCTAGCACCTTGTTCTCAGATTTTGAACTTCTCAATACTCGCTGATGACTAACTTTACCAGACCCAGCCATTGACTTCCTGTTCTTGGCTATTAACCACCGTGAATTCCATTACGAGGAACCAGGGTAAGAAGTCGAAAAAGAACCAACCGAAGAACTCTAGATATTTAAGTTTACAAGTAGAAAAGACTATTACGTTTCTCAAAGTATAAATAAGAGTAGACATGATAGTGAATGTATTAAACACCATACCTTCTTAAGGATGATTCTTTACTTATATGATGATGTTAAGGTATCTTCCAGTCTATCTACTAGTCCTTTGTTCCTAAAAGTGAGGGTAAGAAGGCTCAAACCTACCATTAGTATATATGCTCCCAAATTGCCTAGAGTCCTTCCCATAATTTGAGTATCATGTTGTGGATATAGATGTTGTTATCTCTAACCTCCATTAAACATTGACCTTAACCTTTCTATGAACTATATCTTAAACTAAATTGAAACTTGTAAGCTTAATGTCTCCTTTTACCACATGTGTGATAAGTCATAAAATTACTCAAACAATCCTTCCCTTGGTGTATCTACCATAACATATATAGATGAAGGGCCTAACTTGAACCAACATCTAATATTGGGAAAACCTATTTATCTTCCATTACAAATCATATATCCTCCACCAAACTGTTTAGTTAGAGGTTTTCATCTCTAATCTTTACACCTAAACTAATCCTTCTTCTCACAACTTGAGCTTCCCATGCTCTTAGCCTTCCTATAATACTCTACTTTATATCTAATATCAAAATTAAGTAATTAATTTATTAGCCTAATTATAATCCTAAAAAAATGATATTTATACTTTACTCTAATTCCCTAATCTAACTTATTTTAACCTAATTTCAAATCTTAACCTTAAACTTATTTCCTTTTTCTCATTTTCCTTTCTCTCTGTCTCCATTTATTTTCCCTTTTCTTTTCTTCGTCCTAACTTTCGTTTTCTTCTTCTTATTTCCCTTTCTCTATGAGTGAATCTCTCTCTTCCTGACCAAATCCCTTCTGCCTTGCCTACCTACTCAACCTACCTATTCTACATCCATCAACTCCCACATCTCAAGCGATGAATCTGTTGAAATCTTTCTCATGATTATGCATCCCATCCTATGTGTACCTTACCTTCCTTCTCTATGTTTCCCACCATGTACATAATGTGTGTGTGTATATATATATATATATATATTCCCCTCCTAAGACTTGGATTATTTAATACCCAAATAACCCCTCACTCCCTCCATTTTTGTTGAACAAAGCCAACCCAAAATACCCTTCCTTTCTTACTATGTTTCTTTCCATCATCCACCATTGAGTCCACTCACCGCCGCCATCCACCAGACATCATCGTTGCCCTATAAAACCAACCACCACTACCACCTCATCATCACCCAATCAACACCACCCCAATCCTCTTATTTTTCCTTCTCCCTGTTATGACATGTTTTGTTTTCATTGAGGCATAAAATTGTGCACCCTTTCATGACCTAGTTGTACCCTTCTCACACGGCTCGCACATAGCTCATACATATCCTATGCACACCTAAAATGTCTTGTTAATGCCCATTCCAAACTATTGACCAATGTATACACTACATGCCAAGCCCATGCCCTTTAATGTTCTTTAAACACGGTTGTGCTTCTCTCCTAGCACAACCCATGCTCCACTCTAGCACCACCATATTCCCACATAGCCCAAGCTTCTCCACTTGTTTTGGTTACCCCATTTTCACCTTTACCTTAACGTTTTCTTAGTTGTATTCTTAAGTTCTAATTGTGTTTTATTCTCATTTTTATAGTTAATTTTTTTAGGATCAAAGAGTAGTAGGCTTATGTGCTTAGAGACCAATGCCCATGTTGCTAAGGACACATGTTATAGTTAAGGAGATTATGCACAACATATATTATTGTATGTAATATCATATTGATAATGCTATATAGATGATGTTCTTATAAAAATGTTGTTATATAATATCTTGGAAGTGAGAAAAATTTGAAAATATCATTTGAGTATTTAATTATTTGGCATGAATCTAAATACATGGTATCTATTAATAATTAGTTTTATGTATCTCACATAAATATCAGAGTTTGAAATTCATTAATATTTCGATTATTAAGGTCTTTAGGAGAATATAAGTATTTAGTAAAGGCACTATGGTCATTTAGTGATAATATGGGAAATAACACAATAACTATATGGTTGTGCCTTATGTGTTAATTATGTGTTACGCATATTTACATGACTTTTGCATAATGATCTTAATATATTCAGCTATTTTTCCTTTTATTCAATATAAGGATGGTAGCTATGCAGTGGGTGTGGTATTCTCCGAGAGTATCCTGAGCCAATGCAGTGGGTGTGGTATCCTATTGTGTGTGTATTCTACCACGATTTTTTGTTGATGGTGGAGAATTAGATGTGGCCAAACGAATTATCTTAATATCTAGAAATTATATTGTCACTAAAGGAAGATTTATAATATGGTTTACATCATGTGGTTCTAATGCATGATTTGTATGATTATTATTATTCTTCCATGATTTCCATAGGAGCATGCCTTGTTATATTGCTATCATGAGCTTGAATGTTATATGTTAGTATGCATATCACCATGCTACTATGGGACTTCAACATACAACATGAGGACTTACCATGTTTTAGTTAATCAGATTTACTAGTACTACACCATACTAATGCTACATTTGTGTGGTCACTATGATGATTTAGTTTCTAGTCCAGTGAATAGAGGAAGATTTACAAGGTCGTGATTCTTAGCTAAAGTATGTTAAGGATGATATCATGGGCCAGTAGTTAGTCATTGCTTGGTGTTTGAGAGTTACATTCCCATTTACCTGAGAGTTAGGTTAAGTCGTTAGAAGTATTTTTGCCCACTATGTTGTGGTGTTCTTGGTTATTTATATTTATTTAAACTTTTGATTTTGATTCCTATATTTGGATTTTGTAAACTCTCACACTCTCTTTTATCTATATTATCATTATTCTTTTCATTGTTATTAGTAGAATTGTTGTATTATTAGTAGAGTATGCATTCTTTTGTGTTATTTCATTTTACCTTGCATCAAGAATACGTTAAGTAAAGATCACACCTTTATCATGGTTGATGTGGAGGTAACATTCTCTAGTTTTTCTTTTATGAATGCTTTCAAATTGTCTTTAAAACAATAATTATCAGTTTCAATTTTTGGGACGTTACCTTGGCTGAGCCAACGTAACATTTTGTTATTTTTGTTAAATTACAACCCAATAAGGATTACTAATGGTTCTATTCTTTAAATTTTTACACGCATCTTACTCAGAAATAGATCTGTATAGAATAAATATGAATAAACAAAAAAATGGACTATAAATAATAACTAGCTAACCTAATATAAACTATTACAACAACCAATTTACTTATGACCATCATGAATGCTCCTAGCCCATTCTCATATTTCACTTTGAGTTAATTACATTTTATTATTTGAGTATACGATGCACATGACCACCATTCCAAAATTACAAAATTTATTTAACTTGTATTCCATAATTTATAAATTCGTTTAAGGCCACTTCTAAGAAAAATAGTAGTTTCCTAATTGGGAGCTTACCAACCATGGTATTATCCTATCATAGGCAATATAATATTAATACTTGATAACCTACAATTCAAGCAAAACGTCTTGATAATTTGTTGTAACACCCTCCATGTTTTACTATTAAAATTTTTTATTTTAAAGAATTGCAAAAGTGGAAAATACTAAACACACTTAGTAAAAATAGGGTGCCACCGCCGTTCTTAACACATAATAGATGTCAGCCGCCCATCCCATAATAGATACAAGGATAAAACAAAACCAAACAATTTAAAGTAAAGTGTGCAAGATCAAGTTACATAGATATTTAAAATATTTTTTACAACATAGGACCTTGACAGTCCCCAACATAGTCAAATACAAGGAGAATGATATGCTAAGAATACAGGGCTATATTAGTAGAAAACTAGTTAGAGCATGACCGTAAAAACATGTTTTGTTATGGATTGCATAAAAACCTTTGGATATTAATGCTCTCAAGCCCAGAATCCAAGCTAAGGTAGGCCCACTACTGGTCATTCCTAAAAACCTACACATAGCCCTCTACTCATTAGAATAAGTAGGTGATTGAGCAAATGGGCACATTAGTACACTACGTACTAAGTAAGCTAAGTTACCTCGTTGACGGAAGTCACAAGCATATCAGGTTCTATCATATCTTGGAAGACATACTTAACATGCTTCAGGATAATGCCATATAAGTAAGGATATGTACTCTATTATGATAAGATAATGCATGGATTCATTATATCATAACTCAGGTAAATTAGAATGTATCGTGATCATTTTCATAGTACAATACCATAGGTAATCACACACATGTACTAAGTAGATTATCCAGATGAACACTAGGGTTTATTTCACAAACTTGCTCAATCAATTAGGTTATACCATTTTCTTATCCATATACTTGTCTAGTTCATCATCCAATCATACATTCCAATTATTAACCACTTATTCATTCAAGACATTATCCAAGTTTCATTCCAACTTTTATCATTATTATCATCTAACCAGTCATTCCAATCATTATCTAAATATTTATCCTCGAGTGATGGACTGTAAACCACCCCATGGTCTCACATACCATGGAATCTTATCCAAACAAAGGGACATAAAGTCTAGACCGAAGCTAATAACCACAATGGACATAAGTCTAGGCTAAAGCCAACCATAATGGAAATAATTTTAGGCTAAAGCCAATCATTATGGTCATAATTCTAGGCTAAAGCCAACCACCTAGGTAACAAGACCCTTTAGTAGCGATGTCCCCTAGTACATCATCTATGTTTAGAGTAGGTAAGGCACTAAGATTTACTACGATCTCGCCAGAAGGCCCCAATAAACACCCATATACAGAGTAACCCCCTGGTAGCTAATTGAGGATCGGATAACCCATACCCATACACAAATCAATTGTCTTTCTTTTTGCATGACTAGTACATTATTCATAAGGTTACATGATCACACAAGGCCAGTACGAAGAGTAAGAAATATATTCACATATTTCTTCCATATTAATCATTTCCATCCCCCAACCATATATGAGATTTTTATTTATCCTTGCTCAATATTAATGATACCCATTATATTATTCCATCCAAGTACATTCCTTATTTAACCTCTATTTCTCAAGAATCATCACATTTGACATGTGGTACACCCTTTAAACCTCTACGACACCCATTAGGTGTGCCATGAATCATGGTTTATTTAATACATTTATTAGGTCATTAATCCATGGTAATTTATATATTTTATCCACTAAATAGTCATGTAATAGTATCATGTATAGTTTCAAAGCATATATAAACTGAGATAAACAAAATCACACAAACTAGCCGAACCAATCGATTGGCCTAGCCTAACCAGCCGATCAGTTTAGGCCGACCAATCAATCCTTTTGGCTTGACCAAACCATGTTTTTCCTTAAACCAATTGGTTAGTTTTGAAAAAATAGTAGACTCTTCATAGACTAGTAAATTAGTTATACTCAACCAGTCGATGGGTTTAAGCAGAGAGAAATATCAAGATCTCAGCCTATCAGTCAATAGATTAGGTCAACCAGTTGACTATTACAAGAACTAGTCGATCGGTTTGACTTAACCAGTTGATCAATTTTCCCTCCAACAACACCAAAAAGTTATTTTCATGTAGATCATACATATGAATATTTATCATACTACATTGAAACATGTTATAACATTACATAACACATTTTTAGCTTACTTTGGTTGCGCATTTTTACCATCAATCATCACAACTTAGTAGTTTTTAAAGATTCATGTTTTTTAATCAAAATGCACAATCTAACCATTCAATACAATTCTATAAGCTATATATTCATACCAACATGTAAAATCAATCTTGAAGAGTTCTATAACATGTAAGTTTACTCATAACCCATTTTAAAAGTAAGAATAGCTTATTTGATGTAGGCATACTTATTTTGAAACAAGAACAATCAATTTGAGAAATACCGAACTTTCAAAATCTTGAAAATAAAAATTTTAACTTAGAAATTCATGAATAAATTTTATAAATCTAAACTTGAGATAGAAAGGAAATAATGGGCATGCAACATCCAAAGGAAAAATAGAGGGTAATTAAGCTAAACCACTTAACCTTTTACCTAAAGCTAACTCATTTTTGCTTCACAATTAAAATAAAAGAGTGTTAGAGAAAGAATCAAAAGAGTAAAAGAAATTCATATGCAAGGCTCGAAGTGAAGAGGGAGATGATGAATGTTAGAGAGTTAAGTATATCGATGGTTGAAAGAAAGGTGAATAGAAGTTGTGATTAGAGCTATTTATAGCCTACAAATCGATACAAATCACAAGTGAGTCAGGAATAGATCGAAAGCCCTAATTATTACCGCTTGAATTTGAGTTAAATGGGAAAGTTTCATCCTAGATATGTTGACCTATCCTCCAGATCTCAAATGGTTATTTAGAAGGAGTGCAGGTGAATTGGTCTAGAAATATAATACATAAGATGGAAAATGAAAGGTCAATGTGGAAGGAATCTCCAAGCTAAGCATAATCAAGTTTGAGATTGAAATAATGATCTTAGAAATGTACAGAGGAGATAGGTATAAGAAGACAAAGTTGAGGCTATCACCCCTCTCAATTGTCCCAATCAACTCCTCAAATCAATATAAGATAATATTTTTAGGCTAAATGCATCATAAAAAGGCAAAGAATATGTTAGGAACAATTTGGCATGGGTTAACAAGGTTCCATTTTAGTATAAATTTTTTTTCTAAAAATTGAGTTTAAAAAATATACCTAGCTCGACAAACCAGTCGAGTGGTTTGGCCTACCGATCAACTATTCTATAAACTAGTCAATCCGATCCCCAACTACTTGATATGTTTGGTCGAGTAAAAACCATTTTGCTAAAATGATGAGCCAATTAATCGATTCCTGAAACCAGTCAATCAGTTCACCTAAAAAAATTATTAAATTTAATTTTCCAACCTCATTTTAAATCCATATATACCTCAAGTCCAATTATAATCTCAAATCAAAATTAAACACCAAAAATTAGCATAATTTATCATTCAACACTTTAAAAAGATGGGGTATTACTTTTTTAGTCTCTATAGATACAAAAGAAAGGAGACATTCACTTTTTTAAATATAAGACCTATTCTTTTATTGATTCCCAAGCTTCCTTAGCTTTACTAAGCACTAGGGTAACCTCTTGGTTCTCAATCCAAGAACTACCTTTTACTAATAATTTCATCAAACCTATAGTGCTTTAAAAGGAGATATGTGATACACAAGGCTCCATGTTTTATGATAGATTGATTAATGGATCTTATTGTTTATTGTACTAAGCTTCGAGACTTCTTACATATGGGCTATGGTCAAAAAGTCTATCACGAATACTATATTATTAGTTAACTTAGATCTCATTTGAAATAACCTGATCTTTTTTTTTTCATATGACTCACATTTTTTGGTTTACAATCCTTGTTGACATACCTAGGGACAAATCAAATCATCATTATCTAAATGAAACTAGAGCCTTGAAAACAATTGTTATATGCAAACTCCTACTTGGGGAAGATGCTACATAATGGTTTTGGAAAAGTCTCCTCTTCTATTATCGTCACTTCTTAGTCTTAGCTTGGGTTCATGATAAAAATTGGTTTCACTTGGGGAAAAGAGGGCTCACACTTTAATATTCATAATTATCATAATCATAAATTTAGATTATCTATATTGCTTACTTTTCAAATAAAACAAAAATCAACAAAGTAAACATAAGGCCCCCAAAAAATCACCATTGATTTTTTTTTTGTTTTTAATACAAAATCATCTAACCATAAAAATGAGGGTGTTATCGCCATACTTAGTATAAGCTTGGCCCCAAGCCATCCTTGTACCAACTATAAGGTAAAATAGATACAAGGAGCAACCCATGATAAACATAGTAAGGTAGCATTTCATAACATAATAAAGGTGAAGTGTTTGCTTTCAAAAGAAATACAGAAATACACAAACATCATTCAATGAAAGTAAATCATTAAAGCTAGACAGCTGGAAAGGACAACTGTTAGATGTCACTCTCTCCAACCCCAACCCTAAATACAACTACATCATTCTACCCCGATCATATCATCATAAGTTGCAAATTTATTTACATAATCCTCATTCACCTACACAGGCTCAAAAAGGGTCACTGCTTGTGGGAATGAGAACCGCCCTAAATAGGGGTGATTAGTATGTTACGTACTAAGTAAGGTAAGAATACAGTCAAGAAATTTAGAGTATTTAATAACACCACAATAAGAACTAAAGTGAGCATAAGTAGGTCATATCGACTCATTAATTATTATTTGGACTCAAGATAATAGTATAATAAATAATCAAGTCAAGAATTATATCTATGTGAATTCAGGGACCCCACTAGTCTTATCGATGGTATGGTAAATAAGGTATAACCCTAGGAGAACATAATCCTAACCACTATTCTCACTACTGGACCAATCAAGAAGGTACAACCCTAAGGCAAAACACTTTTGGCTACTATTCTTGCCGGTGGACTACTAATATGGTACAACTGGTCCCGACACACGTAGTGTTCTACTGTAAGTAATTAGTATATTTTAATATGTTATTATTATCCAAGGGTTTTATTACTTGAGTTTGGGACCTCACTATTCTCACCGGTAGACAGGCAAATACAATACTACCCTAGGGTAGCATGCTCATAGCCACAATTCTTAGCGATGGGTCGGTAAATAAGATACAATTAGCTTCGACTCAGGTGATATTCTACTTAAAGTGATTAGTATCTTATTCACATCTTCTCTGTTTCAGATACCACACATAAATCAAGTATGAATCCTACCCTACTACCACCTCAGACCTACCTTGTCCCCTTTGAAACCCTAGTTTCATAACCCATGGTACCTCCATACCCCCTATTAATCCTTTGAGTTCCTAATTTATCCAAAAAATCCAAACCTATCATTAGAGTCCCTTCTTACCATGATTCATGGGTTATTACCCCCGTTTCTCGCATATGATGACCATGAGCCTCTAGGGTTACTCCTCAAAACCCTAGTGCTCCTTAGTTGATCTAGCCCCTCATCTACTACTTGTTTAGTCCTAATTTTCCACAATCGAGCATACTTTACTATTATTATTAATCCCCTAAATTTTTGTAGCCTATCCTCCATTTTTTTACATGTGATAATAACCTCCCAAAATGGACTTCTCTCAAAATATTAATTTCTCCATGATAGTTATATCTGCTCTCACTTATCTCACCTGGTCATCAGATTTAGTACACAATCCCCAAATAGCATGATTAACATCATAGTTTAGAGGTAAAACCCAACTTCCCTATTTCCTACATAACCTACCAAAACCCTAGTTCCACTTTTTTAGTAATCTCCTTTCCCTTAGCACCTAAGGACTCCCCTAATTGTGCCAAGCTACCTAATAATTTCATCCTTAACCCCCATCCATTTTTAGCAACCATCCCTTAATCAACATCCCCTAGACATATCTCGCATTAGGGTTGACTCACCTTATGTATGATCAACCCTCTCCATGCAATGTTTACCCTAATTCTCTTTATACTTACCCTAGTTATTTTGGTTAGCACCTTCCAAATGATGTTAGGCTAACCCTCACCCTAGGGTTTTCCCATATGCCTCTTTTTATAATATTAATCAAAATTCCATGGGGTCTTAGAACCCTACCTAAGCCTCATGGCTTTTAATACAAGAACACCCCAACATCTCAAAACATGTAGTACCATAAAATACACATTAACACATTAACCAACACAATTATATCCACACATATTCTTATCTTTAGTCCTTTCCAAGTTAAGTTACACATACAACCCTAGATCATCTAATATTTCATGCATGTATTCACTTAGCACATAATAAAGTCATATTTTAACAAAACAAGGCCCTAGCTATGATTGTATCCTTAACTAATTGACTCTAGTCTCTAAGTATGAATAACCTATACCTCCTCTCTTATTATCACCTAAACAGTAACTAGAAAATGGAGATATTCAAACTTAAGCTATCTTTTCCTTTTTCTTTATTTTTTTATTTTTGTTTATATAAAATAATAATAATAAAAGGGAATCTAGTTAAATGAAACTCAATAGGAGGAAGGGGAGTGTCGGTGGCCAGAATGGGGAAGAAAAGTGGAGGGGCAACGACATGGAGGTACCAATGGTGGTGCAAGGGTGGTAATTGATTTTATTGTGAAAAATAGTGGGGGTTAGCAGCTTGACGGTTCAGGGTGATGTTGACACCATATAGGCTAGTGGGGGATAAATAATTACGATGGCAGGACTGGCGGTTAATGATGGTGAAGCTAAGAGGGTGGAGGAGAAGGTTGGGGAAAATAGAGGGGATAAAAGGGTGGCTTGGTTGGCTACATAGGCTAGGGCACCTGTGTAGGGTGGCTAAGGTGCGGCGGTGGCATTGAGGGGAGGAGTTGGTTGATGGTGGTGGTGGTGGTGCAAGGTGGTGCAGGGAGAGTGAAGCTTGCATGGTTGTAGTCTTGAGAAGAAAAAGGAAGGGGAGGAGGTGGGGAAATAGGGCTTAGTAGGCATAGGAAGGTGCAGGGAGAGAAGAGGAGAGGAGCTTGTGGTGAGTGGCCTGGCGATGACAATGACAGCTGTTGGAGTGGCTAAAAAAAGGGGCATGTAGAATACGGGAGCTTTTCAAGGGAGGAGAAGAGGAGAGGGGTGTCAAAAGGGGTATTATAGACAAGGAAGGGGTAAGAACATGGGGAAGACAATAGGGATGGTCGAATGTAGGGGGAAAGATGGTGCAGGGGGCAATAAGGCGAGGGCAGGTGTATAGGGTCTAAGGGACCATACAGGAACATGCCAGCATGCATGTCCTACACAGCTAATAAGTGAATGGGAGGGGGAGTTTGGTTGGGTGCAGCGGAGTAGTACAGGATGAAAATGGAAGGGTTGGATGGTGCATGAGGGAGACAGGCATGATGTAGGGGATGGGGAGAATAAAGGAAAAGAGAAATAAAGGAAGGGAAAAGGGAAAGAAAGAAGAAGAAGAAGAAGGGGGTTAGGTCGGTTGCCTAGGGAGAAAGAAAAGGGAGAGGGAAGGAAAGTTGGGCCATCTAAGGAGAAAATGAAGAGAGGAAGGAGGGGGCTTGAACCAAAATCAGTTTAAGCCAAAAAGGGAAAGGAAGAAGAAAAAGGAAGATAAGGAAGAAAGGAAAATGGAGAAAAAGAGAAAAGAAGACAAGAAGAAAGAAAAAGGAAAGGGAAGAGGAAAGCTGTAGAAATTTTAGGTTGGATTTTTGGGGTAGATTAATGGTAATTATATAAATAATTAAATTTTTTATTATTTGCCTATAACTTATCTTAGAATAAATAATTAAAGTTATGTCTAGAAATTAGGCTAAATAATAAATTTAATATATTATTATTATTATTATTATATATTTTTTTTGAAACTTTTTGGGGTATTATAGTAAATTTGGTTAACATGGCCAAGACACTAGTCTATAAGATTAGAGTGGTCAAACTTTGTCGACCCATTACTTCTACATACAATAGCTTGTGTCCACTCATGTATTCTCTTCTTTGATTCAATAGTGTATCCGACCTAATGAAAAGGTATTTAGCTTAACTTTCGGTCTTATATGTTTACCTTGAGTGGAATCCCCTACTACTTGGTGATGAATGCTTAGGTGGGTTAGAAAAATGAACCATCTGAGGCATTCCTCTATAGTATATATCATGTAGATATATAGGATTCCTCTATCGTATATATCATGTAGATATATAAATCTCAATAGGGTTTCACTAAACTTTATGATATTATAATATTTATAATACCAATTCTAATTATTGTTAGATGAATCTACTTTCTACTTCAATATTTTTACTAAATGACAAAATCCATAAGGTGGTTTAATTTGAAGGTTAGGATAAGGTTGAATGTGACTATGTAAATAGGGTTGCCATGTATAAATCCATGTTATACATGAACTATATGCCACCTTAGTATGCACCTCAACCTCAGATGCCACTTTAGCATTGAAGAGTTAAAAAGCCAATTTACTGAAGCATAAAAAAATATTAATGATTAATAAAAAGTTCATTATCATTGAAAACCAATAACAAGTATGTCAATACCTCCTATATTACCCTTATATTGAACTAAGTTAGTAATCAACTGAGGATGATAAATCTAATAGGCGGTATCCTATCTCATTGCTCCAAGTGATCCTAGTGAATATGTACAAGACAAATATAAATGAGAGTGGGAAAAATACAATAGATCCATGCCTATGCACTTGTAAAACACTCACAAAATAAATTTATCTAACAATTTAAAAGGTAATATAAATAATAATTAACAACAAATTAATCTGCTTATATAAATGCCAAAGTATCATCTCAATTAACATATCATCTAACTTCTCCATATCAACTACTAATCCCAACGTAATAATCTAAAAATATTACTAGACTTATCCATGAAAAATGTACAAAAAAGATGCCACCTCTAATAGAGCTTGACATAAGATTCATCATCCAACTGATCCTCTTGAAGGTAATAATGAACATTCTCTAGTTACATTGAATTAAATCTTAAAATGTACACCATTGGGTTTTGATGTAACATATCACCAACTAGAGGAAAAATGTCCCAATCACTACAAAACCTAGTGCTTGTACACTAAAACCCCTCAGTAAGACGTAAAATGTAACAGATGCCATGTAAAGTAAAGGAAATCTTACCAAATGGAAGTTGAAAGTCATTTGTCTCTAGGTGTTTCATCGTTATGAAAGCGAATATGAATAAAATCATTATAATGGTAGAAGAAATAGGTATATAGATACATCAAATCAATGCTCTCAACCTATTCATAGGCATCCTCAATCTTCTCATTGATAGGTAGTTAGGCAAGGCTCCTAATCCTTTAACAGGATCCTTAATGGTGTACATGGTCCCTACAACAAGAAGAAAATTATAAAAATAATGACATAACAAACATATATTGACTGACATATATGATAATAAAACTTACCATGTGTGAAGAATGTCACATGGCTCTTAGAACTCTTAATAAACTTGCAAATTTATCTAAGAGTAAGTGTAATTCTACTATATAATAATTAAATAATCGATCACCTAAAGAAAAAGAACAAGAGAATTTTTCCCATAGGCTAGAAGTACCCATGCTAGCAACCTATCCATCTAATCTTTTAGCAATGACATCAAATCCCTTAATGTTGACATAAAGATCTTCATGATGTGCAACATGATTGGCGTATGAAGGACGAGTGGTTTCTATGAGCGTTTTTTATGCTGCCTATTTAACATTGGAAATAATTACCTTCTTTCCCACCTTACCAATAAATGGACTAACAAGACTTATATACTCATAATAAAATCATAAAAACATCATAAATACATAGTATATGATGCTCAAATTATAATATTATATTATATTCAATGCATATTAAAAGTGAAAGGTCTAGGTTTATTATTTAAGATTAAGAGTATAGTGTTTTAGGCTAAGGTTAGGATTTTGTTTAGGTTTTGAGTTTTTATGGGAAAGTGGGTGGGCATGTAAGACCCTATTTATAATAATCCTAATTTAGATATCCAAATTTAAAATGTAATGATTACATGTAATTAATTATATAATTATTTTAGGGTTAGATGTCTCATTATTGTGTGTATTACTATATTTATAAAATTATGTTAATAATCTGGATTATTATAGTAATATGTAGAGGAAAGAAGATAATAATAATAATAATAATAATAATAATAATAAGAACAACAACAACAACAACAACAACAACAACAACAACAACAACAACAACAATAAAGATAGTAATAATAAGAGTAATATTAATAGTAATAGGTAGCAAAATTCAATGAGCTCTCTCCTCTCTCCCATGGCTCGTATAAGGAGAGGTGCAAGTTCTACGAAGAAGAGGGCTCCAGGAACGATGGTGTCTGTGGGCTCACCCAAATTGGATGTTTTTTGATTTCAAGATTCATAGCGAAATACAAGAAAATATTTGTCACAATCAAATATGGAATTCATTAACCCTAATCCATTGACTGTTGATCAAGTTTCGTCTCAGATTATCGAGGTTACCTTTGACTCGCCTCAGCAATAGGTTGATCCCTCACAATATAATGAGACCATCGTAATTTTGAACAATTTTAATTCAGGAACCTTGCAAAACCCAAAATGTGACTCACAAGATATACCGAACTTTCATACTGGAATCAGCGATCAAATTAACTATAAGGATTCGAACTAGAACTAGAGGGATAAAGTTATTGGTAATTGATCTTTCCATGTAGGATCCTCACTATCTTACATCCTCCCCTCTACATTGGGTTCTTCATATCAAATTCAATTACAGAAGGACAAGATCCAATGTTCTTCAATTGATTGGCAATTCACAATTGTTGGCTACATCATTGGATTTTACCCTACTTTAGGGTAGATGCATCATTTTGCCTTATCACATTGGCCAAAAGTAACCTCGCCAAAGATCCTGTTACATGATGATGGTTATGTCATCGTTAAATGTGCATCTACCAAGGATCGATAATAGATACTATCTTGCCCTTACTGGACCTATGCAAATAGGCCATTCATCCTCAAAGCATGGCATAGGAAATTTCAATTTGTGAAAGACAAATTCTAATTCTTACCATTATGGATAAAAATGACGAATCTACCTATTGATTATTAGGATCCCAATTCTCTTAGTCATATAGCCATTGCAATAGGGTGACCTTTTCATATGGACACATTTACTATAAACAAAGAGCGTGTATCATATGCTTGACTCCTCATGGAAGTGGATGTTATAAAAAAAAAATTCTTTGGACTATGTTGAAATTCTTGATCCTGATGGTGATGTTCTTTCCCAACCAATTTTATATGAATGGAGACCTGCATATTACACTTTCTGTGATTGTTTAGATCATAGCCTCTTTTCATGTCCAAAGAATAAGATAATGCAAGAACCATTTATTCCTATCCTGCCTAATACCTTGCAGAATTGTGTACACCAGAAGCCTGGATTACCTATTCCTTTTAAGAAATCATTTGCTACTTGGAGGAAGGTTGGGCAATCTCATAAAACAAATGCCATCAAATCCAACTCAGCAATGCAACATAAATCTATTGGTGTTATACCCCATAACAACCAGTTTGAAGCCATTTCTTATACTGAAGAGATACATTGTTTGTAGGACCAGGAAGTAGGTAGGGGAGGGACACCACATGTCCAATTTGCTCAATGATCTCCCATCTGAATGTTAGAGGTTTAAATAAACCTTAAAAATATAAAGATGTAGCAAAATGGTACAAAAAAATTGTTCTTCTTTTTTTAGTCTTATTGAAACTCGTATCAAACCTAATAAGGCTGATAGCATTAGAGCCAAGTTATTCCCTAGCTTTGGTTTTCTAAATAATTATGCCTTTCATCACAATGGCCATATTTGGTGTCTTTGGGATCCCACTAAATGGCAAGTCCCACTTATCTCTGCCTGTGACCAAGGTTTATTAGTTAAAGCTCTATCTATAGATGGGATCCTTTTATATGTGGCTTTCATCTATGCTTATAATTCTGGAAAGGATTGCAAAAATCTTTGGCAATGGCTCCTAGACCAGAATATAACCTCTTATCCTTGGATTATTATAGGGGATTTTAATATCATTCTCCACCTTGAGGAGAAGTTCCAAGGTGATATGCCTCGTCATCAAGATATCATTGACTTCAGGGACTGCATCCACCATCTTATTCTTCATGAGCCTCCTTTTTCTGGACCAACTTTCACTTGGTGCCATAGACGAATTGGAACTGATCGTATCCTCTGCAAACTTGACAAAGTTTTGGTTAATATGAAATGGCTTCAATCTTTTCCCCTATCCATTGTCTCTTTTACTGCGGAACCTTTCTCAGATCATTGTACAACTCATCTTACCCTTAAACACTCTTCTAAAAATGGTAAGAAATAGTTTAAATTCTTCAATATGTGGTGTAATGATTCTACTTTCTTGAACATTGTTAGAGATGCTTGGTCCAACACTCAAGAAGGTAAGGCTAGTACATGTTTGAAGCAAAATCTCTTTATACTTAAGGCTCGGTTTAGACAATTAAACAAGGAAAATTATAGCAGCATATCTGACAAGGTTACATCTTAGAAATAGGTTCTTAATACTATTCAACTTGCACTTAGGCCTGATCCTTCAAACATGGAGCTGCAATATAATGAAAGAGAATGTTTACAACTCCATGAGCATCTTTCTCAATGTGAGGAAAGTTTCCTCAAGCAGAAGGCAGCCATACACTAGATCAATGAAGGAGATGTTAACACTAAATTCTTTTTTGCAACTGTGAAAGCTAAGCAGAGCAAAAGTTTGATCACCAAGATCAAAGGAGCAAATGGAATTTGGATTTCTGATCATCATAATATCCTGAAAGCTTTTAGGAATTACTATATCCAGATCCTTGATCAACCAAAGTCTCATCTTGTGGAACTATCTCAGCAAGTTCTGTATCAGAGTTCTCATTCGAACAGCAGCACCTTTTGATTAAACCTTTCACAAAGTCAGAGGTCAAACATGTTATTTTTGCTATGGGTGACTCAAAATCCCTAGGCCTTGATGGTTACAATACTTGTTTTTTCAAACAAGCTTAGGATATTGTAGGTTATGATATTTGGAAAGTTTTGAATGACTCTTTCCTTACAGTAAGCCTCCCTAACTTCATCACCTCAACACTACTGGTCCTTATCCCCAAAGTTCCCAATGCTGAAAATCTTGGGGATTATAGACCAATAGCATGTTGAACTATGTTATACAAAGCTTTCACAAAGATCCTAACCAGTAGACTTCAACTCATCCTTCTAGACTTAATTGATCACTCACAATATACTTTTATTAAAGGTAGATCAATTGGTGAGAATATTTTACTGGTTCATGAGCTTCTAAGTTTCTAAGGAAGGAAGCATATATCCCCTAGATGCATGTTGAAGATTGACCTTTGCAAAGCTTATGATTCTGTAAGATGGGAATTCCTGGAGAAAACCATGCTTCATTTCATCCCCCCCATCTTGTTAAGGTCATTACGCTTTTTGTCTCTAGTGTGAAATATTTCATAGCCCTTAATGGTACCCTACTGGATCCCATAGATGGGAAGAGAGGTATAAGGCAAGGAGACCCCCTCTCCCCTTATTTTTTTGTCATTATCATGGAATATTTCAGCCGTATTATGAAGACCTTATGGCAAGAACGAAGTTTCAAAGGACATCCTCAGTGCAAGAAGTTGAGGATTGTCAATCTTTCTTTTGCAGATGACATGCAGCTTTTCTATCATGGAGATATACAATCTATCTGAACCCTTATGCATAAATTCCATATCTTTACAAACCCATCTGGTTTGACCATTAGCCCCGATAAGAGCTCTATTTTATGTGGAGGAGTATCACAATAGATCAGAGAGCACATCCTACAATACTTGACATTTTCACAAGGTTATTTGTCTCTTAAATATTTAGGAGTACCTGTTGGGGACACACAGCTTAATGCTCATCACATGGCCACTCTTATGGATAAAGTTCTGCACAGAATGAATCATTGGGCCACAAAATTACTGTCGTATGCTAGTAGACTCCAACTGATTAAATCAGTTATTTTTGGTATCCAAATGTATTAGAGTCAGGTATTCTTATTACCTAAGAAGATCCTCAACTATCTTATTACTGCTTACCACTCTTTCCTATGGATTGGTAGTACTTCCATATCCTATAAAGCTCTAGTAGCCTAGAATTCTTGTTATTTTCCCAAGAATGAGGGAGGCCTTGGCTTAATTGATATCAGCACCTGGAACATTGGAGCATTTGGCAAACATCTTTGGCACCTTGCTTAGAAGAAAGACACTTTGTGGATCAAATGTATCCATAGTAGATTTATCAAGCAGGGCTCTACCTAGGACATTGATATACCAACAGCTGCATCTTGGCCTTTGAGGAGCATCTTGAGCTTAAGGACTTCACTTTTTCCTATTTTTGCAAACCTCCCACAGGACACAACCTATAGCATTAAAAAACTTTATTCAGAGTTAAGGCATACGGGCCCCAAATGTGTTTGGTGGAAAATATTTTGGAAAAACCCTTCAGTCCTCAATCATCAATTTATTTCATGGTTAGCTGCAATAGGGTGTTTTACCATAAAGGATCACCTTAGTAAATTCATTCCTATGGCAGACAAATAATGTGTTTCTTGTGCTGATTAGGAATCCATTTCTCATCTATTTGTACACTACCCAGCAATAGGAGGCATTGTTCACACAATTTGCCGTCTCATGAGACTCAGACAAACATCCATTAGTTGGAACAGACTGCTAAAAGAGTTAGCTTCATTCATGGTCGATTGAGGAAAGAAATGATCCTTTTAAGAGGCTTATTTGTCACAGCTCTCTATGAGATATGGATGGCTAGAATCAATCAAAATTTTTAATAACATTTCTTGTAATTAGAAAACTTAGATTAAATCCATTACCATTAGTGTTTCCCGTAGATGTTTATATGGTCACAGGAACTCTAAGTTTAGTCGTAGGATTCATGTAGTCGATGCTTTCTGGTCTCAATCTTGTAACACCTCTTTCTCATTACAACAATAAATTCCTTTTGTTCTAAAAAAAAGAGTAATATTGATAGTAATCATAATAATAATGATAACAGTGATCATAATAATAACAACAACAACAACAACAACAACAACAACAACAACAACAACAACAATAGAAATAATGATGATGATGATAAAATAGTAATTGGGTAAAATTTTATTTTTAGTATTTAATAATCTAATTAAATTAATAACTATTATTTATTTATTTCATTAATTAATCAATTAATTAGTTTTAACCTAAATATTATATTATCATTTTATCCTAAAACCCAACTTAAATTAAACTAATCCTTGACCTTAGTTGAAACTTAACCCAAAATAACCCCATGCCCTCTTCCTCTTTCCGCCATGTTATACTCATCCAAACAAACCTCAGTGTTGCATCCCTCTCTTTTCTGTATGCATAGTGCACCCATCCAAATCTGTCTCTACTATTTTGCCTTACCAACCCTAACTTCCTCAAACTAACAAATAACACCTAAAATTTTGGAACTTAAAAATTTCATTTCAAATAGTTAATAGCGGAAGCCAAACACAAAACATAGGGGTGTCACACCACATCTAACATAAAAGAGGCGCTCCCTATGCCTAGTTTATGTCAGGTGCAAGGCAAAAGTAACCTTAGACCTAGGAATTAGGTATGGGAAGCACTGATTCCATCGTAGTACAAGATACAAAATAGAGAGAAGGGAATAAATAGTGAAAATAGAGGACTAAGAGTCCAAAGAGATATAGAGATATCCATATAACCATACCCTTTACCAATTCATTTAGTGCTCACCCAAAGTGAGCACATCAAACTAGTAATCATCAATCACCTACAAAATAAGGCAGATATGCTCATGAAAATGAGCACCACCTATGAAAAGGATGATCAGTATGCTACATATTGAGTAAGGTAACCATACGGTCAAAACCAAGAATACATTCACGGTGGAAAGTAGTATACATGTGAGATACAAGAATCAACATAAAGTAATTACTGGTTCGGTTTCATAATATTTGAATATGATATAAACCATTCTTTTATTTATGTTGAGTCAATGACCCCACTATTCTTAAATAGGTGGAACACTCTAAAACACTTCCTAGGGAAAAATGTTCATTGCCACTATTATTAAGCCGGTGGAATAGACTCTACACATCCTAGGATAAAATGCTCTAGGCCACTATCCTTAAATTGGTGGAATGGTCTGAAGCACCTCCCAGCGCATAATGTGCTTATCCACTATTGTTAAGCTAGTGGACCAGACTCCTACACTATAGTATTGACTCACGTAACCTTTCACTCCAAGTAATTAGTGTATTAATCATTGGTTACTTATCTTAGACTTATATTATCTTTCACATTGAGATTAGGTCCCACTATTCTTAAACAAGTGGAACATTCTGATGCATCTCCTAGGATAAAATGCACATCGCCACTATTATTAAGCCAGTGGAACAAACTCATAAAACACCTCAGCCTAGCTCAAGTGATCTTTCACTTTAAATGATTAGTGTCTTATTCATGATTGGTTTGTGAGTAAAATAGAATTAAGGAAAGAAAAGACATCAACATACAAATAAAAAGACCATTCTCAAGCATTAACATGCTTAGTTTTCCCGTAAACCCTAAATTCACAATTTAAGCATAACTGCCTCCATATTGATCATTTATCTACCAAATTTAGTATATATTCCTCAAATAATAGTATCATTAACGTACCCAAAATTGGAGGTATAACTCCCACTTTTTACTCATGTCCCTATCTCAAAAGTTACTATTCATAAGGCTCCTAAAACCCTAATTTCACAAGTAAGTCATAACTTTTCCTATAAGGCTCATAGAATTATAGAATTAAATATAAATCCTTAAAATACCCATATTAACAACATATCTAAAATTTGTGGTGTAACTCTAACATTTTACACATGTGATTATAACTTTACCACTTTAATGCTACTATTCCCAATTTAGTCTATTTTCTAATATGTGACCTTCATAATCACTCCCAAACACTTCATATGATACTATTAGAATATTTTAATCCATAAAACATGTTAAAATAAAAAAATTCTCATATTAACCCATATTCACCAAAATGTCCTTAAAAATAGCCAATAGCTCTTATTTTAAGAAAATCTTTTATCCTCACTATCAATTTTTTTTCAAATCCTCCTTTTATCAACACACATCTTAAATATAATTATTTCCCACTTATAATGATTCATTAGGCCCATACTACTCTCCCATAATTTATACTCTTCCATAAAAAAGTACCTCCTAGCATAATTGAAATGCTCCGAAAATTTTAATTTTAAAAATTATAGTTAAATAATATTTTATTAGGAAAATTATTTAAATAAATTATTTTTACTAAAATAAAAGGAATTTTATTAGGGAAAATCAAGAAGAAATTTATAAATATTTTAATCAGGAGAATTTTGATAATTTAGCTAATTAAAGATTTTATTATAGAAAGAAAATAGTTTCAAATTAATATGAATTTTATAAATAATTTAATTTGAGAAAATTAGAGTGTTTTGCTGATTAAAATAGAATTTATATAAAATATTTTAAAAATCCTTAAATTAGCCAAAAAAAGGATTTAAATATTATTTTATTTAAATATTATTATTTTTAAATATTTTAATTAATTTAATTACATAACCTAATTATTTTTCTCTTTTCCTTTTTTCCTTTTTCTTTCTTCTTTTTCTTTTCTTTTTCTCCTTTTCTCTTTCTTTCTTCTTCTTTTCTTTTTTCTCTCCTCCCCGACCTGGGCCAGCCCAGCGGCCCAAGCCCTCTCCCATTTCCTTCCTTTGGTGCGAGTCGTTCCTTCCCGCGGCCTATCTTTCCTTTTTCTTTTCTTCCTCCATCGATGCAGCCAAACACTGCGTTTCGTTTATTTTCCATTGGCCGGTTCGTCTTTCTTTTCTTTCTTTTTCTCCTAAATCGCCTGGTCTGTGCAACCTTTTCCTCCTTCTTCTTTCTCCCTTGCTGCGCTGCGTTTTGACTCCTTTTTCCCTTGGACGCCGCATTTCCTTTAAACGTCCTCCCCTCCTCGCGCCCGACCGGTGCGATCTGTCTTTTTTTCCTTTCTTTCTTTCTTTCTTGTCCCTGAATCGCCAATCCATCCCACCTTTCTTCTTCTTCTTCTTCCTTCACACCTCCCCCCCTGTGGTTGTCAGCAACCTGCAACCCCGCCGGCTCGACTCCCGTGTTTTTCGTACGTTTGATGTCCACTTTCTCCCCCTCTCTTCCACGATGATCTATTGACGCACCTGCCTGCTCACTTTCACCCTTTCCCTGCACATATTCCCTCTCCCCTGGCCACTTGCAGACCACGATCGGGAAAGTGCACCGGCTGTTCTCGTCGGCCGGTGCCCACTCCTGCCTACCACTTAACCACTTTCCATTTGACCCTAACTTCCCCTTTAGTCTATAAATACCCTGAGGTTGTGCCTTGTATCGAGTTTTGGTCACTTACTCAGAATTCCATGACATTGCCGCTGCCTTCCCTTTAGACGCCACTTTTGCCGTCTCCGACCAACACCGTTGATCTTCAAACCACCCTTAGCCACCTCTTCTGCCACTACCGCCACTCCTTTCACCTCCCAAATTGTGCTGCAGACCCTCTTCTATCTCCCCTACCTTTCTTTTCCTCTTTCTCCCTCTCTTCCTCTCTTTCTCTTCTTCTTCCCTATTCGGCCACCACCACTGCTGCTGTGCACCACCACCATCATTCTATTCCTCTCCTTCTAGGCAATCATAATCACCCTTACGTCCACCCTCCTTCTTCTTATTTTTTTTCCCAACCTTTAACTTTTTCCCTTTTCTTTTCTTTTTTCGGCCGCCGCCACCGCCGCCGTGCACCACCGCCGGTGCCGCCTATCCCCGCCAGCTTAAGGTTGAACCTTAGACCCTCTCAACCCTTTTCCCTATTTTTACAAGCCTTAAATTATTTTATTTCATTTATTCTAATATAAATCCTATTATATTTATTATTATTTCCATTATTAATATTTCTTATTATTAGTAGTAGTAATGTTAATGTTTTTATTATTATTTTGTTAAAGGCTGAAGCCTTATTGTAATTTTTAATTTGATTTTAGCACTATTACCCTTACTATTTCTATTAATACTATTATTAATATTAATATGTTATAAGTATAATTATTATTATTATTTCCTATTTTGAATTTCTATTATTATTATTCCATTATTATTAATACAACTATTTTACCATTAGTGTTTTTAATAATGTTATTATTATTATTATTATTATTATTTTCAAGTGTGAGTATTATTATTTTATATAGGGATGAAACCCTATTGTGCTTATTTTAAATTTTAGTAGTAGTATTATAAATATCATGTCTTATTATTATTAGAGTTATTAGTTTATTATTATTATTATTAGTATTTATTCTTATTAATGTTATTACTATTACTTATTAAACTAGATTTGCACCCGTGCGATGCACGGAGGATTCGAGCGTCTGAGTAGTCTAAATTTTAAATAACATTTGGTAAAGAAACATTTAGGATAAATAATTATTATGTAGTTGGTTTCTAAGAAGATATTAATGGTAAACAAACTGAAATAAAATATAGACAATGAAGAATAACTAATCAAAGAAATTTCATAATTATATCTTTTCAAACACTTCTTTAAATACAACATTTGTGGTTGAATTACTCTCTGCAACATCATTGTCACATATAAGTATTTTCAAACCTTTACGATTTGTCACTCGAGATATGGCAACATAAAGCTGACCATGACTGAATACAGGTTTCTTTAAGAAAATACCAACATTATGAAGTGATTGACCTTGACTTTTGTTGATTGTCATTGCATATGATACAATTAGTGGAAATTGTCTTCGATTAAACTTGAAAGGCAACCTTGGATCAGATGGTGTTAGTGACATTCTTGGTAACAATACTCGTTCACCAGAATTATTTCCACCTAAGATCTTTGCTTCCAACACGTGAGCTCCAAGCCTTGTGATTACCATCCTAGTACCATTGCATAAGCCAATTGAATGGTCAATATTCCTCAATAACATAACAGGTGTACCAATCTTCAAATGCAAGACATGATTTGGGACACCGGAACACTTAAGACTGTTTAGGAATTCCGGAGTGTGTAGATCTTGCAACAAATCATTATTTGAATCAGATCTACATGTTGTATCTGAACTCAAATATGTTTTCTCTTCAGCTGTGTTAATTGACAGCATGTATTCATTGACGGACTCTACAATATCAAGAGTTGGTGCTAGGATAGATCTTCCCTCAAAATAAGTATCATCAGTGATATTGCTTGTGAACTCCGGATAAGTGCTTTTCACAATAGCTGCAATTGGATCATTTGAATATTTTATTAATAGATCACTTGGAAATTCGATTGTTGCATGACCATCATTAGGACCTCCAACTGTTCCATCTCCAATGCTTGCAATCCAGTCAGAAAATTGCTTTAACTTGGCACATTCATCGACTGAGGTAAGATTCCGTAACCTCATATTCTTTGTCAATCGTAACACCTTGCAATCTCGCCATAAGTATGAGGAGTTGATAGTTGCATGAACAATATCTTGTCGAGTACCCTTAGGAATGACAGGTAATATTTGTCTAAAATCACCTCCAAGAACAACTGTCTTACCTCCAAATGGCTTATCAATACTAAATTGATCGTTGATGCGTAAAATATCTCTCATTGTTTTATCCAAAGCTTCAAAGCAATATTTGTGCATCATTGGAGCTTCATCCCATATTATGAGTTTACATCTTATAATCAAATCAGCAAGTGGACTACCTTGTTTGATGTTACATGTTGACTCTTCGGTAGGATTTATAGGAATCTTGAATCGAGAATGAGCTGTTCTTCCTCCTGGTAATAAAAGAGAAGCTATTCCACTCGATGCCACATTTAACACGATATCTCCTTTACATCTAATAGCGGCTGATAATGTCCTCCATATAAACGTTTTTCCTGTACCTCCATACCCATACACAAAAAACAATCCACCTTTATTTGACCTTGTTGCCTCCATTATCTCATCATATACATGTCTTTGCTCTGAGGTCATAACATATAGATTTTTATTGAGCTCTTGAGACAAATTGGATCGATCATAACACATTTCCTCACGTATCAATGAATTGCCAACGGTAGAAAAAAACTCGGATGGTGGGAATGGTATTGGCTCAAACTCTCTTAAGCTTCTTCCACAGTTTCGTAACAACTTTTCTACCTCTACCAAGCCATAATTTTTTATCTCATCATCTTCCAAATGAAGTTCTGAAAAAAAAAATTCAATAAGTTAAGAAAGAATATATAAATAGTTTAACAATTTGAAAAAAAAATTATTAAGAGAACTAAGGTAAGTTACCTTCGTGTTGTAATAATAAGCGTTGTCTGTATAAAATATCATCAGTCATATAAATCCAACAATGATTCCAAACAACTTCAGGTCGAATGAGTGATTCAGATGTCAATAATGTTGCAAATAATTTTCTCAAAGAAGATGCAGAAGCCCAATGACTTGCCTCAATAATACCATCAATGTATTCCTTGTCGTCATCTAACAAACCTAGGGCATAGCAGGCATCACGGTATGATGAATGTTGCTCACCATTAATGCATCTTATGTCTTCATAACTTATAGGTCCACGCACAACATTAAGAAGACATCTTAAATAATAGAGTTCTCCACTGCCAGGAGGGACATAGAAAATCCGTCCAATAGAGAATCTTTTTTGCCTTGGTCGCCATTCTCTATTATACTTATCCCAAATGAATTTTGTAGGGAATTGAGAATAAGTTAATTCTTTTGCCTCAGGATATTCTTTATTTGCCTTCATCCAAGCTAAGAACATACTTTGCTTAACAGATAATCGATCAACAACATCATCGATCTGATCATAATCTGAAAAAATAACACTTTGTTGATTTGGAAGATGAAAACCTAACCTTTCAACCGGAGGATCTCTGAATTGAATATCATATTTGAATAACCTCCACGATGCTTCACATGATGATATATACCTACAATCATAGTACATCTGAACTTCGTCTGCCTTTTTTGCTACTTCGTCATCCGTTGTACTTCCATAAAAAGACGCAGTAACACGATCGTGTCCTTTGTTGACATATTTAAATAAATACTTGATAGAGCGAGATTGGTTACACCATTCAACATTCAAATGTGCACCGTACTTGAGCAACAGATAACGATTGTGAGGAACAATAAACCTGTTATCAAGAGGAACTCCATTCTTCTCCACTATTCGTCCGTTATCTCTTCTTCTATAGATAGGATATCCATCATCATCAACAGTTGTTGATTCAACGAACCTTTTAGGAAAATGCTTTGTACAACGGCCAGCAGACATGCAAGGGGAGCTCTTAGCAGCAAGACCACATGGTCCATGTACCATAAATTCTTGAACTGCTGTATAGTACTTAGGATCAACGTGTTTATCTGGAATTTCGGCTGAAATAATTTTGTCGATATCGCTTCCTGTTGGATACTTGTCTGTTGCTGCAAGAAATAACAATATGTGTGCATGTGGCAACCCACGCTTCTGGAACTCAATAGTCGATATAACTGCAGTAGAATTAAAATAAAGGGTTATAACCAACTATAGTAAGAATATATGTTAAATATAATACACACACACACACAGAGAGACTATGAAATAGTACTTGATTTAACCGTTCCAAAGATCTTGTTAGTCCGAAGATCTTTGATGAGATAATCCAACTTCATTTTAAAAACACGACAAATAATATCCGGACGATCTTCGGCTTTGAGGCTTCTTTTTTCAACAAAACGAACTATTTCTGGCCATTTGGGATTGCAAGTAAATGTAATAAAAAGATCCGGATAACCAACCCATCTACAAATTGCCATGGCGTCTTGATAGTTTTGAATCATATATCGAGCACCGCCTGTGAATGATGACGGTAATATAACTCGTTTTCCTTGCGTTGATGGATCTGTCTCACCCCTTAAAATTGCATCTGTTAGTCCACTATATAATTCACACCGCAAATGTTTTTGATGTAACTTAATGTAAGTCAATCGTGAAGATTCAACCATGGTATATGCGTCAACAATAAATTGTTGAAGTAGTCTCATGGAAGACAATATAATTGATAACTCCGAACTCCTTTCATGCAAACGATACGAAAAATACTCAGTTAAACTAACATACTTCCGCCCACCCTGCTTCATTCCCCCATTCAACGTTAACGGAATGTCTTCTCTATAGCCATCTTCACCATAAGGAAACAATATAGGGTATTGTAATCCAAGATATGAAGCATGTAGTTGGTTAATGCGTTTCAGCATTCCCGTTTTCGTTTCGACCAAGATATCCCTATCACCTAATGATGCATCAAAGTCCCCAACAATTAATCCAGCAATTTCTGAAGCCGTAGGTAGATTATACCTTCTGCCATCCCCATTCCTCCTACCAATCAACTTCAACTTCACATCTAAACAACCATCCTTTTCAATTTTTTCTCTTACCATTCTGAATGATTTAACCAACACATTATTCTCGTCAAACATCATCTTCAAATCATAAACAATAGATGTACGAAGGCTGTTCAAGGTTTGATTTTCCCTATAACCAATACAGTTGCAATAAGGAATTAGAAGAAATTACTTAAAAATGATAAAAATAACTCAATCAATACCATAGCTTCTTAAGTAACTCACCTAACAGAATGAACTCTATTTTCAACTTCATTATCAGTGTCATAAATGTAGAGTTGAGCAAATTTAGGCACTGAACCTTCATTCGGCAATAAACTTCCCATAAGATGATAATTTTGACCATGAAGTCTAAATATTGGAGGAGATCTTCCATTGTTCAAACTCCTGTCAACTTTTCCTCCCATGGAAGTAAAACAGAACATGTTATTGTATGACCGAATATTCTGGAGAAAGTGTTTGCTTCTATCATTTCGTAAATATAACAGATCATGTAATACTTTAGGAGGATTTCTCATTGGTGGGAGTTGAACCTTGCCTTGCATGCAGCATAAAGAATATTTCGGGTTTCGAGATGGCCGACTTTTACACAATCTTTCCTCATACCAGAAAAGAGCATTGCAAAATCCACATGTGTATATTGCATCTCCAATATCAAAATAATCTACATATATCATAAAATTAATATAAGACATTTGGAAAGATTTATTATAAAAAAATTTATGTACAAATACATTTTTGGTTGTATACCGGAAGTTGTTCCGCTGTTTTGTTCTATTTCAACATCTGTGAAGACGCAAAGTATTAGACATTTAAAAATACTACAAAGTTCTTCTATTATGTTTATTATATTAAAATTAAATTTATATTTATATGAGACTTTTTGAGAAATGTAATATTCCATATGCATGTATAAAATATATTAATCAGTGCATACCAGATAATACGGTTCCACTATTCTCTTCTATTTCAATATCTGTTGACACGTAAATTACAATTACAATAGATATATACATAACAATTACAACGTTAGTAAAATAATTATAAACTTATAAAATAATGTTAATAATAAATTTTTACACATATTGGAATATGAGAATGCTAACCTTCATTGAATTCCAATTGTTGCCCTACGATAGAGGCACCATAATTCTTCTTAGAACAGATAGAAAAGTTTGTCATTTTTGATGATTCTGATAAATTCACAATACCACTTTCATTTGATGCATGGCATGTTGAATTTATATTGGTTGTAGTATTTGAAGGCCCAGTACTTGACGACCATTTCATTTGATCATCATCATAGTTTAGTTTATAAATAGAGTTTATAGGAGTGCCCGCTGTAAGAAATGAATAATAAATAGTTAATATAATTGAATACTATAGACATGATTTTTAAACTGCCACATATAAATGTAAACAAATTATTACCATTTGTGATGTCACTAAGAGGAGATAACAATCCCTGAGATTGAAAAGGATTGAACGCACATTTTGTATGTGTATTTTTGTCTGGGATCGATTTTGTACCAATCATATTTAAATTACCTGCATACAAAAAAATAACAATTGTACAAATCATTTATCAATTCAAAAAATTAATGTTAATATATATATTTAATAATATTAAAAGAATATTATATTATTGCCAATGTGTTGTGAATTCTTAATGTAAACAATAAAAATAATTTAATATTATTAAAATGGATTAATATACTTTTTAACCAATTAAATATTTCATAATAATATTACCCAACTATATTCAAATAGTTATAGTTTCATAAAGACAAAAATTTCCAATTTGAAGTAGGAAGTTTATATTTCTTAAAATGATTATATAATTTTTTTGCATGAAATATTGACGGGGAGTGTAACAATACGGTGTTAGGATTTTGTATGAAATGATATGGTGTTAGGTTTTGCATGGAATTACATGATGTTAGGGCTTTGCATGGGGGTATTAATAATATTAAAAGAATATTATATTATTGCCAATGTGTTGTGAATTCTTAATGTAAACAATAAAAATAATTTATCTATGTAATTTTCTAATATTATTTTTCCCACAATTATCTATGTATTAATTAATATTATTTCACAAATTATGACGGGAAGTGTAACAATATGGTGTTAGGATTTTGCATGAAATGGTATGGTGTTAGGTTTTGCATGGGGATATTAATATTGCATGGTATTATGGTTTTGCATGGGGTATTAATATTACATGGCGTTAGGTTTTGCATGCGGATATTGAAATTGCATGATCTAGGGTTTTGTATGTGTTGATAATATTACATGGTGTTATGTTTTTGCATGCGTGTATTAATACTACATGTTCTTATTTGTTTAAATCATAATATAATTATTTAATTTCACAAATGTAATGTCAATATATATGTTTGCTTAAATTTATCGGATATTATTTTGGTGTCATTTATGTATGTATTAAATCATTATGATATCTCCTAATAATTATTAGGATTTTTAGGCTTTCCCTATGAATAATATTCTTAATGTTCTCAATTGTTTATGTATTAATTAATTATGATATCTCCTAATATTGAATAGGAAATTTTTAGTGTTTCATTAAAAACATTTTTTTTAGTTCTTATAGTAATTGACCATCAACAATATGTTCTTAATTTATAATGTCAACAATAATAGCAATTTAATCTTCGCCAAAAAGATTAGCATACTATTATTTAATTAGTTATACTCTCATCAAAACATAATTTTCCAGTTTTAAGTAGGCTTTTTTTAAAATAAATATATTTTTTTCCCCAAAAAATTTATTGTTAAAAATTAGCTCTCAATATAATTTTACAATATTATTGTTTTCACAATTATCTATCTATTAATTAATATTATTTCAAAAGTTATTGTTAATATATATATATATAAATTTAATAAAATTTAAAGAATATTACATTATTGTCAATATGTTGTTAATTTATAATGTAAAAAATATTAATAATTTCGTAATTTTATATTTGTTTAAATCATTCTATAATTCTTAATGTTAATATATATATTTAATAATATTAAAAGAATATTATATTATTGCCAATGTGTTGTGAATTCTTAATGTAAACAATAAAAATAATTTAATATTATTAAATTGGATTAATATACTTTTTAACCAATTAAATATTTCAAAATAATATTACCCGACTATATTCAAATAGTTATAGTTTCATAAAGACAAAAATTTCCAATTTGAAGTAGGAAGTTTATATTTCTTAAAATGATTTTATAATATTTTTGCATTAAATATTGACGGGGAGTGTAACAATACGGTGTTAGGATTTTGTATGAAATGATATGGTGTTAGGTTTTGCATGGAATTACATGATGTTAGGGCTTTGCATGGGGGTATTAATATTGCATGGTATTATGGTTTTGCATGGGGTATTAATATTACATGGCGTTAGGGTTTTGCATGGGGTATTAATATTACATGGCGTTAGGGTTTTGCATGCGGATATTGAAATTGCATGATCTAGGGTTTTGTATGGGTTGATAATATTACATGGTGTTACGATTTTGCATGTGGGTATTAATACCACCTGTTCTTATTTTTTATATCATTATATATTATATATTTTTTTAATTACAAAAATGTAATGTCAATATATATGTTTGGTTAAATTTATAGAATATTATTTTTTTTTCATTTATGTATGTATTAAATCATTATGATATATGCCAATTAATATTAAGATTTTTAGGCTTTCCGTATGAATAATATCATTAATGTTGTAGATTATTTATGTATTAATTAAATAGCATATCTCCTAATATTGAATAGGAATTTTTTAGTGTTTCATTAAAAACATTTTTTTTGAATTCTCATAGTAATTGACCATGAACAATATGTTCTTAATTTATAATGTAAAAAATAATAGCAATTTAATCTTCGCCAAAAAGATTAGCATAATTTTATTTAATTAGTTACACTCTCATGAAAACTCATTTTTCCAGTTTTAAGTAGGCTTTTTATTTGTTTTAAATCATTATATAATTTTTCCACTAAACATTTTTGGTTAAAAATTAGCTCTCAATATAATTTTCCTATATTATTTTTCCCACAATTATCTATGTATTAATTACTATTATTTCACAAATTATGACGGAAGTGTAACAATATGGTGTTAGGATTTTGCATGAAATGGTATGGTGTTAGGTTTTGCATGGGGATATTAATATTGCATGGTATTATGGTTTTGCATGGGGTATTAATATTAATATGTTCTTAATTTATAATGTAAACAATAATAGCAATTTAATCTTCGCCATAAAGATTAGCATACTATTATTTAATTAGTTATACTCTCATCAAAACATAATTTTCCAGTTCAAACTCTCATAAAAAAAAAGTTTTTAATGAAACACTAAAAAATTCCTATTCAATTTTAGGAGATATGATAATTAATTAATACATAAATAATTTACAACATTAATAATATTGTTCTTAGGGAAAGCTTAAAAATCTTAATAATTATTAGGAGACATCAGAATGAATTAATACATACATAATTGGCAAAATATTAATATTCTATAAATTTAACCAAATATATATATTGACATTACATTTTTGAAATTTAAAATTTATGCTATGATTTAAACAAATAAGAACATGTGGTTTTAATACAAACATGCAAAATCATAACACTGTGTAATATTATCAACCCATGCAAAACCCTAGATCATGCAATATTAATATACCCATGCAAAACCCTAATGCTAATCTTTTTGGAGAAGATTGAATTGCTAGATCATTATATATTTTTATTTATTCCAAAAATGTAATGTCAATATATAAATTTTTTTCACTTTATAGAATATTATTTTCTTGTCAATTATGTATGTATTAAATCATTATGATATATCCTAATAATCTTCTCCAAAAAATTTATCACCACCGTACATTTTTTTGTGGTTAATCCTAACCGTCCATTTAAAATACTTAATACCCACCCTCCCCGTGCATACCAGATATTTTTTCATCCCCATGCTGCCGTGCGAGCTAAAAATTAAAACCCTGCTGTCATAACCCTCCCCTAACCGTCGGATGATTCACACTTAAATCTGCACCGTCCATTTTGTAAAGTTCTATCAACTTACTATATAAGCACGTAGGGTTTCTGGAGAAATCTCCAGCCCATTTCGCGCAGCTCTCTCCTGGTCTCTTATGTCGACTCTCTCATCTCTCCCATCCTCACTCTGTCCGATTTTCTGTATCTTTCATGAAGAAAGAAATTTTCGAAACTTACACTCTAGATCTGTATTTCCTATGCTTTCCCTTCTCATTTCATACTTTCATTTCAGCTGCAGTTATATGTTGTTTCGAAAAACACACTTCTTTGCAAAGATTAGATATCTGATTTCTGTGTATTATAGAAAAGCCGAATCAAAAGTGTGCAACTTTTGATTTTTTTTGTCGGTTATACTATATACCAAGAATGATATCTCTTCTATATTGTGGGTGTATGCGTACAGATTTCGAAAATTTCTTCTTTTTTGTTAGATCTGGTGCTTGTATGTTTCGTGGTTTACTGCTCCTAAAAAACCCATCCGGTTCTCTTCAAGTGTTGTATCTTTGGCTTTCGAAAGATAACACTAAAAACAGAGAAATTTGGGTATTTAAGGTAATTTTTTTCATTTTTTATTTTCAGCTCCGGTTATATGAAGTTTCGAAAAAAAAAAATTCTTTGCCAAGTTTAGATATGTGCTTTCTGTGTATTATAGAAAAGCCGAATCAAAAGTGTTAAACTTTTGATTTTTCTGTCGGTTATACTATATACAAAGAATGATATATCTTCCATGTTGTGGGTGTATGCTTACAGATTTCGAAAATTTCATATTTTTAGTTAGATCTGGTGGGTGTATATTTCGTGGTTTACTGGTCCTAAAATACCCATCCGGTTCTCTGCAAGTGTTATATCTTTTGCTTTCGAAAGATAACACTAAAAACAGAGAAATTTGGGTACTTAAGGTAATTTTTTTTTTCCGTTCGAGTAATATAATGTTTCGAAAAAAATATTTCTTTGCCAAGTTTAGATATGTCATTTCTGTGTATTATAGAAAAGCCGAATAAAGTGTGCAACTTATGATTTTCCTGTCGGTTATACTATATACCAAGACTGATTTTGCTGTCGGTTATACTATCTTAACTATGTATATCTTTTTTGTTGACTTAAACCTGGGTATATTTTTCAGATCTGTTCCTTTCGGAAGCAACAGACAGATCTAACATAAAATATGGTAACGTTGAAGATTTTATTTCGTAATTATTAAGTATTAATCCTTCTGTTTCTTTCTGAGATTGTATGTCACTTTCAGAAGTTTTTGAAAGTCGACTCAAACAAATATACCCACATCTTTTATGTTGACTTTAACCTGGGTATATTTTTCAGATCTGTTCCTTCTGTTCCTTTCAGATCTTTTATGATGACTTAAACCTATGTATATTTTTTAGATTTGTTCCTTTCGGAAGCAAGAGACAGATCTAACATAAAATATGGTAACGTTGAAGATATTATTTCGTTCTTAAGTATTATTCTTCTGTTTCTTTCTCAGATTGTATGTCACTTTCAGAAGTTGTTGAAAGTCGACAGAAACAAACCGGACAAATCTGGGCATTCGAACATGCATCTTTATTTTTCGAACTTGTTCTTTCATTTTTTCTTTATTAAACTTCCAAATGATCTTTCATCTAAAGTATGTAATAAAACCAACAAAGATCCGCTTTCATATATATAATTTTCGGGAGTTCACGGTCAGATCTAAGCTAAAATCGGCTAATGTTTATATCATTTGTGATAATAACATAGATTTGTATTTTTTTTTCCGAGGAAGATTTCTTCATATTTCTTAACTATAGTTCCTTCTATTTATCTGTGCATTTTTTTTGTCCCTTTCGTAAATTTCGAAAGTCGACACAAAAATAGGGAACAAATCTGGGTAATCGAACTAATATCTGTATTTTCAGAGTACTTGAATTTTTTTTTTATTTCATCTTTTGTATTTAAAGGAAACAAAGATCTATCATTTTACGTTGAGTACCATCTGTTCTGTATTTCAGATCTGTTATTTTCATTAGCGAACACACAGATCTAACATAAAATAGGGTTTACCTTCGGATATTTTTATTTTTTTGGTCTAGCAATATTTATTCTTAATTTTAAATAAAAAACCTTATGATATTCTCTGCAAGTTTTTCTGTTCCTTTCGAAAAACATTGAAAGTGGACACACGAAGCCCAAAAATTGTGTTACTCAAACTTATTATGTGCTGATCTCTTTACATATGATATGTTGCTTTCAAAAAATAATGAAAGTCAACCGAGATGAATTAGAAAAATATGGATTTTTTAACTCAGTTTTCTGTCTTTTTTTCGTATGTTCAATATGTTCAATAATAGCAGCCTTTTTTTTACTATTTGTTATGATCAGTTTGTCTGTTACATTCAATATTAGGTGAATATTTTTAATGGTTTATTTTTGTTGCTTATGGCTAAGTTCAATAATAATCAAATATTCTGCTTTTATGTTTCAAACAGATTTGAGACATCATTGGGTGTTTGAATTTATTTTCTGTTTTGATTAATTTATGTGTCCATGCTTTAATGACATACTTGTGCTAAAATTTCTGCAGGTAAGTTGATACATATTTTCTTAATTCGACATCCACAATATTATAGTGAGTTATCATAATATTTAAATTTTGTGATTATTAATATATATTGTTGATTATCTTACTAAAATATTGGATTTAATTTAAATGTAGGTATTGCAATTCTTCATAAACTGGCAAAGGTAAAAGTAAACACACATTTCTCACATATCATATTTATAATTTAATTTATGTATTTTTTTTAGCATGCTGTGTCTATTTTTAAATTGTTATAAAGTGCTGTAATTGCCTCTATTATAGTTTGATTGTATTATTTTAACTTAATATCCTAATAATAGATAAGTTCTAAATAATAGATAATAGATAAGTTCTAAATAATAGATAGATAATAGTTTGATTGTTTCAGAACATTTTGTTTTACTTTGATTGTATTATTTTAACTTAATATCCTAATAATAGATAAGTTCTAAATAATTTCATTATTTTACCATACATGTTAAAAATATTATAATTTGGACAGATAAAAACTAATAAAGAAATTCCGTCTCTCGAATATCGACTATTTTACTCTAGTTTACCAATATCATTTACCAATATCATCAAAAAATTGCGAAATCAGTTAATTAATAATAATTTATGATTTAGCAACGGATGTGAAATATTTACTACTGTTAATCTGAATTAATTAGATATAAAAAATATCAAAGTAATGAACTTTCAAAAGGGAAAACTAACGATTTCATTTCACTTCTTTAACATGTACATAAATACTCTTATCAAAATAATTAATGTTTTTTGTTTTCATGTGGCTGTTGGTGTTGTGAATATGTTGAGCATAATCGAGGATGCCCCAGATTAAAATTTACGGTTGCAATACTTAGTACATTATTCTATTCTAATTGTTGTTACATGCCTAATCTTGCTCCAAAGTATGTCTTTTCTTATTAGCTCTCGCACTATCCTATTCAAATAAACTATAATATATCACACGTAATGGAAAAAATTGGAGTAAAATTATCATCAAACAGGATTGATAACAACAATACTGCTAGACAGACGTGATGAAAATTTTTACGTAGACTTAAAGTCCATGCATAATTGTAGCTCCATACCTGTTCTCACGTCTTCTCTTGGTCTTTTACCTCCAATAGTGGTTGTAGCTGTTAATTTCTTCATCTTCACCTCCTGCTTGATAACTTCCTTCTCTCTTACCAATCATGAAAATCGTACATAAATAGGAAGTTTATTAAAGAAGATGATAATAATGTAATTCTATTGGTATTATAAATTGAACAATGACTTACATTGATGTGAAATCTTAGTTCGCTGGGCTACACATGTTCTGCTGCATATTCTTAAGATTCATCAACTTTGTTTCATCCATATGTTCCAACTCCCTTTATAACTATGGAAAATTTTGAACTGAAATGGAGGAGGGAAAGTTTGAAAATTTTCAACTAAAATTGTAGGTCCGAGTGCCATGCGAAATTTCGAATATAGTATATACATACATTGACTAAACATAAAAGTAATATAATATTTTTCTCTTTCACAGGTATTAATAAATTAATCTAAGTTTTTATTTGAAAAGATCCCCATCTTCCATCAAACATGACTATGAGAACTGGGCAATGAAGAATAATTTACTGTTGATACGAATTTTACAGATTTTACGTTTGGTCATCTGTATTATTAGGGTCGTCTCTGATCCTATTATTTGTAGATGGCCAGGGGTTGATGATGTAAATCTTGTGACATATTTTGAGCCCCAAAAAAAGTCATAATCAATGCTTGTGATTATTTTCTTATGGTCTGTTTGACAGTGATGTAGGGGGTCTTTTCTTAAAAACTTAGAATTAATAGAGGCAATGATGAATTGTGGGGCAAATTATTTATAATGGATGATGTCTAGCTGATTATTCTTGAACCCTGAAAACAGTAAGTGTAGTTACATATACAGGGTGTCTTAATCGGTTTTACATCGCCATTTATAAATAGATTGATCTGAGCCTCCATATTATTCAATGTCTGCTTTTCATTTTCTTGTCCTTTAAATATCTAAAAGTTGTGTGTATGATCTATTCCTGTAAGATTATTAATTATGTGTGATACTTGTGATGGCTGGTATTCGAAAGTATTTCAGTGGTGTAATTTTGCTATATAGTTCTGATGTATGTTTGCAAATTAAGCGTACACGATTAGGGAGTTTGATAAACATGATCAAATTAATGGAGCGTAATAACCTCAATAGTAAAATTTAGTACTAATAGAAGTACAAATATTTAATTGATAATATCCGTTACATAGGAATAGTGAGGGTCAAAATTTCCTCAGTAAAACGGCACCTGCATAAACTACTAAATCATAATTTTCTACAATTAGTCCAATACAATTAGATAAAAACTACCATCTTAAAACAAATATCGGAAAACAGTACAACTACAACTACAGTTGTCATCTTTTCCTGATCAAACCCGTTCCTTCTTCACAGTCACTCTAGGCTTTCTCTTCTGTGCAACTGATGATGAAAGATCACCATTAGGCCTCCTCTTATTTACCTCCGACAGAGTCATTTGTGAATTGTTTGACTCATAGTTTGGAGTTGTTACCTCATCTGTTTGAGATTCAACCTTCAAAGATAAAAATAGTTTGGGTTTTAGATAATGAATCATTATATAGGCCCGATTAAATTTGTAAAAAAATTCCTTGATGAAAACTTGTTTCAATGGTACCTGCTCATCTGTTGATTGATTAAGCTTGGAATTTAGATCTGAGTCCTGAAAAAGGAAAGTTAGATTATACTTAGGACTATAATAAGTGATAAACGTGTATCTACTTTTACAAATTGGGATTGTCATAGTTATGATCTTTAAAATATATTGTTAGTAACATAAATAACGCACACCTGGTTGTTAGAGAAATAGAGGCCCCTATACTTGCCCACCAACCCTGCATCAGTAGTTAATTTAATCACAGAGTAGGCACCCAGTTGCGGTTCCCTCACTTGAACTAAGAAAAGGGCTTCCAGGTCCACAAATTTTTCAACCTCTGTTGGAAGTGTTATGTCATCTAATTTTCCCTGGATTATAATCTTGGAGTTAACATTTGAAAAGAAAGTGAATATTATTACTTAACATAAGCACTTTAAATACTACCTCGTTTTCCTCCTTAAGCTGCAGTGCTGTTTTTCCTATGACTTGTGTGCACTCCCTATCCCAGAGGAGTAGTGCAATGTTTCCCGTTCCATCAACAACTCTAATCTGTAGTTTATATCTTAGGTTTCCCTTGGTGTCATATGTGTTGCACTTTTCACAAACAAACCTTTGTCCAGAAGGTTTCAGTTTTTTGAGACACTTTTTACACGCCACGTAAAACCATTCACCAACAGTTTCTATGCCTGTAACTCTAACATTGATCCAGAATTTTCCTACCTGTAAAATTTAAAGTTAGAAATTGTTTTTGATAAAATTATAACTCATCTGGAGAGAATTGTACCTCGTTTTCTTGAAGCTCTTCTACTGTTTTGAAAATTGCTTTCCCTGAGGATAACTCTTCTGTTATGGCTTCTGAACTTGATACTTGCTTAGTGTCAGAAATAGTAACAGCTGTTGCATGTCCTGCGGGTAAACTAAAAGCAGATTTTTGGAAGTTTTGTCATTACTGTTTGGATATTTAAATTAAATAAAATAAGTGGTCTTATAACAGATAATTACTGATTAACAAAGTCTACTATCTCTGCCATGTCTGGGTCTATTATCAGCTTCGTCACATTCCATGTGTTAGATACCTTCAGAAGATCTGAAAAATTATTAACATAAGCCATAATTGCAATTTTAATACTTTTGACTGTCTCTAAAGGACAATACAATTCATACCTCGATAAATGTTGACTCTGCAAAATTGTAGGATGACAATTACAGGATTAGGGTTAGTGATACCAAAATAATCACTTAAATCTGTTGCATATTCTCCCCATAGCGTGCATTGAACTCTATTCTCCCTGTTAATTCTAATAATTGTTAGATCATTAATATGGATAATTCATTGTTATTTTGTATTTTCTTACATTTGATCTTCAAGGACGAAGTCTAGGTAGTTTGTCACTTGTCCGAAGACTTCTTTCTCCCTCACTCCTTGGATAGCCGACACCCTTCCAATAATATCTGAAATATAAATATTATGCTTCAATTATATTGAATTTGTGGAAAAAATATTTTTGCATTTGTATTTATCTACTCACCGATTAGACTTGTGCTCGAAACTGTTGTTAACTCATCAAATGGGATAAACTTAAACATTTGCACTGGGAATGCTTCTACTTCTGATTGCCTAATGCAGTGTGTGAAATTGTTGAAGTACATGACATACTTGAAGTCTGTTGTTTTTAATTTAAGCTGATTGTCTGCCACAATAAAGTTTCTCACGTGATACAGTTGACCTTCTTTCATTATTGCCCTGTATTGATTTATCTGAGATTTTCTGACTGTTCCATGTATTCTTTGCCCCTGTAATTGAATAAAATATGAAGTTAAATTTGGAGAAGGTATAACGAAAAATAATTTGAATATGATTAGTTTAAACATAGTTATTGCTGTATGAGTAATACTTACCTCTCTGTCATGAAAAATACATTCCAGGCTGAAAGCCTCTTGTTTGTTTCCATACGATGGTTTCTCATACATTCGAACTAACCGTAGTTTTAATGCCCATGTGCTCTTCGATGGATTAATATCTTTAATCAAGCTCCACATTGTCATTATAACTTCTCTGACATACAAATTATAAATGAAAATGGAAATAATGTCAAATTGATTGACATTAGAACATTTATAAATGATTAATAATATTAAGACAAAACAAACAGAGTGGAAAGAAGTGAGCCGATACCTACAACTCAAGCACAGGACGCTTTCTTGTATGTGCATTTTAGCTACCTATTTATAGAACAGGGTTTATTCTATCAAAGCGTCCAATTCTGCCTTACTGCTTACCAGCCGTTGGATGATAGTGGTCAGCTGATCCAGCGTGGCAGTCACAGGAAGAGGCATGCAGCAAATTAGAATGTAACATGTGGACACTGTAAATTTTTATTTGGTTCGATTCTTCTTGTACTCTAATGTCTAAATAAAAAATTAGGATGTTCCTGTATAAAGTTGACACCTGTGATTGTAGTTTTGGAGGGAAAAAATGTTGCAGTGTATTCTTCTTTTATATATAGTAAGATTATTATTACTCAATGTAGGGTGGAAATCCTACTTCTTTTTATCTTCAAATATTATCCTTACTATTATTACCATTATGATTATTATTATTATTACAATATTATTATGGTTTTATCATTATTATTATTGTTATTATTATTATTTCATCACTATTATTATTACTAAATTTGGTTATTTATTTTACTAATATTATTATTATTAGTATTATTTTAGTAAAGGGGGTGAAGCCTTATTTCACTTTGTTTTGAATAATGTCCTTGTTATTATTATTGCTACTGCGACTACTACTACTACTACTACTACTACTACTACTACTACTACTACTACTACTACTATTATTATTATTATTATTATTATTATTATTATTATTATTATTATTATTATTATTATTATTATTATTATTATTATTATTATTTATATTATCGTTGATATTATTTTTAGTATCTTTACTATTACTATTTTATTATCATTATTACTATTATTATTAGGGTAAAGTTTTCAACCTTATATTATCAACTTTTATAATATTTCTATTGTTTCTATATCTTTAGCAAAGTTATTAATTAGTTAATGTTATTTTATTAATATATTATTATTTATTTAAAAACCTTGTCTTATAATAAGCTAGTGATTAATAGTATTTTTGATAGGAGGGTGTCTAATTTTAGCTTTTCCCTCATAATAGGTGAACCCAATCAAAATCCTAAAGAGGCGTAGGAGCGTGCTCCAAGACCGATGTCATTTTAGGTAAGGGGTGCTAAGGCCATATGTATAATATGTGATTTTATGCTATGCATGCCATGTAATATGAATTATAGTGTATTTCATGTGTATATTGTATAATTGTTATGAATGTAGCATGATTATGGAGTTAAAGTATGTTGGTGTGTAGCATGAGAATTATGTGTATAAATGTATTATTATTATTGTATGATGTGGCCTTAAGACATGCATGTTAGGGTTGTAAAATGATGATGGGGAGTGTAATAAGGTGGTGTAAGGGTTTTGCATAAAATTGTATGGTGTTAGGGTTTGTATGGAATTGCATGGTGTTAGGGTTTTGTATGATGGTAATAATATTGCATGGTGTTAGGGTTTTGTATGATGGTATTAATGTCGCATGGTGTTAGGGTTTTGCATGGCGGTATTAGGGTTCGTATGGTGGTATTAGGGTTTGCATAGAATTCATGTTCGTGTGATGGAGTTAGGGTTGCATGGAAGTAGGGTCTACGTGGAGCTTGGGTTTGCATGTGAGTTAGGGTTTGCATGGAAGTGTGGTTTACGTGGAGTTAGGGTTTGCATGGGAGCTAGGGTTTGCATGGAGTTAGTCATGCATGTATGGGAAAATGTTTGTGAATAAAATATTTAAGACACTAATCTTTTAAAGTGGAAGATTATTGAGCCGGGTCCAGACCAATCCACCGGTCAGGAATAGTGGTTAGGGTTTTACCCTATGTGCGACCAATCCAACGGTTATAATAGTGGTTAGGACATGATGTCCTATATGTGTTTGGCCCACCGGCAATAATAGTGGGGTGACTCGAACTCAATAAACACAAACTAGAATTTTTAGGTTTCTTAAAAGACATTAATTACTTATAGTGGAACACCATGCGAGCAGGAACCGAACTGATCCACCGGTTAGGAATAGTGATTAGGGTTTTACCCTATATGTGACCGATCCATCGGTTATAATAGTGGTTAGGGTTGTACCCTATATGTGACTGATCCACCAGTAATAATAGTGGTTAGGGCATGATGCTCTATGTGTGACTGGCCCACCGGTTATAATAGTGGGGTGTTCCTATACTCGCATGGAATTGATAAAAAGGTATGGTGTGAATTGGCTTCCGCTAAAAGAAAGATTAAATAATTAATCTGGATCTTTTTGGGCCTTATGTGTGGGCTTATTGATGATAGGTTATGGATTTCTCTATTCGCTTTTTATGTATCATATGTGTGGTTAGAAATTGTATGTTGATTTTTATCCTACATGATTTGATGTGTTTATGTGTCGGCCTTAGTGCTCAGTTACCTTACTCGGTACGTAGCGTACTGATCACCCATTTCATGGGTGCTACTCATTCCTATGAACAGAAGGCCCTTTCTGACTTTGTGTAGGTGGGCGAGACATTCGGTGGGGTTGAGAGTTGAGCTTGTGGTTGGCTCAGAGTCCGAGAGTGTCGTGGCCATATTTAATCTTTATGCAACTTATTCCCTCGGTACTACTTGTGTATCGTATTTACCTTTTTACGAGTTATTATCTTGTATTGAGTATTTCAAATATACCCTTATTGATTGTAAAATTATTCCCTATGGGGAATTTGGAATTTTCCCTCTGATTTCTATCTTATTATTTATTGTAACTTGTATGCATACTCTGATTTCTATGTTAATCTTTTTAATGCATTTTATGAACTCTTAGTTTTAGTGTGGAAATAATCTTTTTAGCCTTAGCACTTGGTAGTGGAACGGTTGGAGAGAACCGGTCTGGTACTAAGTGTGGCGGTAACATCCCCGAATTTTACGCTTTTAATTTATAAGTCTTATTTAAAAAAGAAAATGTGTTTATAATTCTTATTTGAAAAACAAATGTGCAAAATTTGGAGGTGTTACAATATTATCGTCGTATCAGCATATATTTCGATATTCTCACTTCCTTTCTATTATATAATTCATATTAATATATCATATCATCATCAACATGCATTTTAATAATATAATAAAAATAACATGATAACACACATAATCATATAAGTATTTAACACAAAATCCAAAACATCGACTAGTATCCTTACTAATAAAGGCTTCAGTTTCTAAGCATGCTTATCCTAATTCGTGTAATACCCCGTATTTTTAAAATCTAGATTTATTAAGTTTAATGATTTTATTAGCGTAATTTAATGTAAACAATTAATTATTTTAATTTTGATTTGTTTTATGGATTTATCGACAATTCAAATTCATATTTGAATTTAATTAATCGTTGTCGTTGCGAACCATTCAAGATAAATTCGTTCACGACAATGATTTTATTATATTCTTATGAATTCGATTTTCGGTTAAAAATATGTATTCCCTTTCTTTCCCGTATTTTGATTTTTATATTTAAGATTCGTTTTCGATTATAACTTCTTCATGTGATTACTACTTTATTTTGGAGTTATATTTCATTAGCGAAATATATTATTTAAATTATAGAATTTCTGTTTAAATAGTTTAATTTATTTTAATGATTTTATCCATAGAAAATATTTTTGACTCTAAATTTATCCTTTTTTGAAAATAGTTAATATTTTTGGGAAGTTTTAAATTTCAAAAAATTTATTAAAGAAGTTATTTCGGAAATTAATTTTCTTCTGTTTTACATATTTTGATTTGCGAAAAACTAATTTTGGAAATTAATTAAATTAGTCTTAGTTTATTCAAATTTGACTTAAATATTTCATTATATACTTTTAAATAATTTTTCGAGGTCTTATAATATATTTCTGTAAATAATATAAATTTTTATGTTCGTTAGTAAATTCTCCCGAAAATGTTTCTGAAATTATTTATATTGCTTTTTATTAATTTCAAGCATTCGGATCGCCTCAAAATAATTTTCGTTTAATAAATTTTTGATAAAATCTTCCAATAATAATTTATAAATATTCAGTATTTTATTTTATGTATATTTGTATTTAAAAAAACCTATAATTTAATAAACCTCGTTTATTTATGATAAATTATCTCTTAAACTTATCTAATTTAATTATGTTGAGGATTTTACCTTTTAAGTTTATTTAATTGTTTTGTGGATTTTGAGTATATAAAACTTAGAGGTGAATATTCAATAAATTAAACTAGATAATTTGTTATTCTGTCGACTCATTTTATTTAAATGAGGTTCAAACCAATATTTTTCTAAAAGCTACCTTTTTAAACTAATATAATAAGATATATTAAGCTAAATTACTAAAATTTTAATTATCTACCAAAAATACTAGAACTCACCCCATAAGTCATTTGAATTATTTTCCTTAATCCCTTTTTTTCTCCCTTATTTTCCCTTTTCTTTTCCCCTCCTCCTTTCTTCCTTCTTCCCCCCGACTGGGCCAGCCCGTCGGCCCACATCACCCCTGGCCTCTCGCGCAACAGGCCCGCCCTGCTTCTCCTTCGCCTGAACCACCCGGCTGGTCACCCCCTTCGTTTTCTTTTCTCCTCTAGACCGACCGGTCCAGCCCCTTTCCTATTTTTCTCCTTCCCCACGCGCGACCTGCTGGTCGCCGCCCTCCCTTCTGGGCCGACCAGTTGCCTGCACACCTCCTCCCTCTCTTCCTGACTCTCCATCTGTCCTCCCTCGACAAGCCGACCATCCCCACACCACTCGCAGGCCTGCTCCCACCCCCTTCCTTTTTCCCGACCAACCAACAGGTCTGCCATGGCAGACCCGCGTTGACATGGCACCGCCGGTCGGCGTGCCCAAATTCCCTCCTGCCCTACTTTCCTCTATCCCCTCTCTCGATACTCCCCCATTTTCGAGCCTATAAATACCCCTAGGAGTCCAGCATCTGGCTCTTTCAAAACCGCAGCCCAGAAACCACCTTGGGCCATCCCTGTTTCAGACAGCCACCATGTCGCCCGATCCACCCACGAAACTCTCCCTTGCATCACCCTCCACCAACCTAGGCCTCCCTCACCCTTTGGTTTGCTCTGTACGAGCCACCCCGGCCGTGCAAAGGGCTCTTCCCGATCAGCCTTGCTTCGAGCCCCGCTGCCCTTCTAACCACCGCCCACCGCCGGTACAGCCACTTCCAGCACCCCCTCTGCCTTCTAAAACCACCATGGGAGCATCCTCAACCTCCCCAAACCTTCTTTTTCCCCTGCTAATCTCTCCTCTTCCTTCCTCATCCCTCCACCACTTCTCCACCTCCCTTCTCCCCCATCTCCGCCGCCGCCACCGTGCGCCGCCACCTGTGCCACCAGCACCCCTAGGTGGTTCTATGAACTCCCTAGCCCTAAACCCTCTTATACATGCTAATTATTTTTAGTAGTATTGTTAGTATTATACTTAATGTTATTATTATTATTATTATTATTATTACTATTATTATTATTATTATTACTCTCACTATTATTATTACATTTGCCATTTAACTCAACTTTAGAATATTTATAACTATTATTATCATTTCAATGGCCTATAGCTTTAGTATCCCTATTTTAGCACCATTATCATTAGTATTGCTAGTAATAGTATCATTGTTAGTATTATTATCATCACTATTATTATTATTATTATTATTATTATTATTATTATTATTATTATTATTCTTACTATTATCATTAGTAATATTGCTGTTAGTAGTATTAGTATAATACTAACCTTACTAGCACTACTATTGTTACCATCATTAGTAACGTTGAAACTATTATCCTTAATAATATAAATATTATTATAACTACCTTAAATTGTTGTAACTATTAAGACCTACCTTTGATTAGTAGTAGCATGATTTGCTACCTTAAGAATAAAACCCTAATTTTTACTTATAAAGGCATTATTATTGTTGATAGCCCTAATGGTAAGTTGTGATAAGGGTAAGGTAGAAAGGATGGTGTTTTGGTTAGAGGGAATTTAATCTATAGTTTTCCCTTTTATAGGCGAATCAAGTCAAAATTCGGAGGAGGTGTAGGAGCGTGCTCCAAGACCGGTGTCGTATTAGGTAAGGATGTAGCTAAGGCCCTTGTGTGTTATGTGACTTGTATGACTTGGATGCTTTATATTTCATGCTATATTGTATCGCTCTCCTTAACTTGTCGTATGCGTAGTGCAGCTTGGAGTTGAGGTATGTTCTGTATGTGTTCTTTTGACATGAATATGACATGTATATGTGACGATTGTGGTGTGACATGATATAACCCTCTAGGACATGCATGCTAGGGTGATTATGATATGAGAATGAAAGGACAAAAGAAATAAATGGGAAGTGAGTTGCTAAAGGGAATATGAGGTTGACCTAAGTATCTCATGATCCATGAGAGAAAATTTAAGAGGAAGGAATGACCAAAATAAATGAGAGATGGGAACCATGCATGGGAGTCTTAAAATTTGTATGGGGACTTCGGAAGTTTGCATGGGATGGAAAAAACTTACATGGGGGTTATTCTTACGTGAGAAAATTCGATTTAGTGTATAAACAAGCTAATGGGAGATTTGGGGAGTGATTGGAGACTTGGGATGAAAAATAGTACGTAGGTTGGTGCAAGGGTGTATAAGGACCCGATTAGGGTTTTTAGGAGAAAGTGGAAATTTGGGAAGTATAAAGGTAAGAATGATTAAGGAAGGGTGGAGTATGGGTTAAGAGTGAGAATTCATATATATAAAAGATGAGTATGGGTTTTCCATGTGGAAGAAGAGACTTTGGGATGAGAAGAGAGAGGTTACTTGTGGAAGATGTAAGGTACTAGGGTTTGATGTGGCCAACTAGGGTTTTGCCGGTCACATGCGAGGTCGAGGAGTAAAGTGATACGCCTTGGGGTTTGACCTAATAAGGATGAGATTTAGGGTGAGGAACAAGTAGTAGTTGAGTATGTGAGAAGAAGTTGGGCCACATTGGTCCAATTAGGGTTTCCAAGGGGAAAACCCTAGAGGTTGAGAATAGACGGGGTTGATGTCATAGGGTGTTGGGCTTAACCTACGCTCTCAGGAGTTAGTCTTTCATTATGTGTGAGCGTAAGGGGGAAATGATGTTGGGGAGTGATAAGGGGTGCAGGAGTCTCAAAATACAGGACGGGCCCTCTTGAGAGAAAAGCAGTAGAACATCGATGACATGCATGTCAAGGGTGGAACGTTATCTAATAAGACACAGATAAGACACTAATCATGTAAAGTGGAAGATTGTTGAGCCGAGCCCAGACTGGTCTACCGAGGAATAATAGTGGCCAGGAGCCGGGGTGCCCTAGAGACCGTGCCACCGACAAACAATAGTGGTCAGGAGCGTTTTGCCTTGTATGATTTCCGGTCCACCGGCTATAATAGTGGGGGATTTCGGGCTCGAAAAACCAAAGCAAGTAAGTTAAACCAAGGGAAATACACTAAGTACTTACAACGAAACACCATATGAGTCAGGGCTAGACCGGTCCACCGGAAAATAATAGTGGCCAGGAGCATTTTGCCCTAGAGACCGGTCCACCGGCAAATAGTAGTGGTCAGGAGCGTTTTGCCCTGAGTGTATACTTTCCGGTCCACCGGCTATAATAGTGGGGTACCCACACTCACATGGATTAATAAAGATTATGATGTGAATCAATTATAATTAATAGTGATCTAAAAGAATAAGTAAGTCTGATTGGACCATAGCCGACTTGCGTCAGGTATATTATTACATGTTGTCTATGTGATTGTGCTATGTCTGTTATGTTGTATGTTTGTATGCTTGGCCTTAGTGCACCTGCTACCTTACTCAGTATCGGACCCGTACTGATACTACCTTGGTTGAACGGGTCCTGTGATGATCCATTGATGGTGGGGAGTAGACCTCCTGTGCAGGTTTCCGATCGGGTATTATTTTGGGGTGGAAGGCTTGACTTGAGTGAGTAGGCGATCTAGAATTTGATCTGTCAGATTTTATCTTGTTTGACTGTATTCCACTTTGGAAGTTACAAGTGTTGTATTTAAATTTCCAAGGGCTTTGTAATTGACTTTTAATTTCTCGTACTCTGATAAGCTTTTAAAATTCAAATTTAATTGTTTGACAAGTTTTAGCCTTGCATCTAACATGAGATAGATGGTTGACATGTATCTTGTGTTAGATGTGGTGGTAACACTTCCCAAATTCTCTCCTAGCTTCCGCTTTATTCTTTAAATTTTTTTTCAGTAGTAAATTTGGGGGTGTTACAAGTTGGTATCAGAGATTTTGGTTGTTGGGAATCAGGTTTCGGTTAGAGATTTGGTTCTCACGATCCTAAAATGTTTTAAAAGAAAATGTATTTTCCTTCTTTCAAGTGAATTTTAAATCCGGATTAGCTTGTGAGGATAGAGTGATTGGGTAGCATAAGTGGCCTTGTGATTTGCTATTGTAATTATGCCTTTGAATATAGTTAGTTGTTAGATTACATGCTTGACTTGTGTTAACTCTGTATTTTATTTGTTGTAGCTATTATCATTTTGTAATTAGTTTGCTCTTAAGGGGGTAGTAACCCCACTAGGTTAACCCTAGTCTTGCAGGTTCAGTGGATTGATAACCTTATTGCGTACCTTGTCGGATATGGTATGATGTGAAATATATTATAATCTATTTTTGTTGTAGTTTCACTTTTTGGAGTGTAAAAAAAACTTAGGTTTGTAATCCTGATGGTGATGTTTAAATAGAGGTGTCATATTCTATTGGAAGAAACCTATAATTGTGATAATGATAATGATAATGTTGAGGTTTAGATAGAGGTGTTCGGTTTTATAAGCAGTATGTAGGGGATGCCTCATTACCCTCATGATTTTAATGATTTCATATAACTTTCATTATGTGTTTATATCTAGTTTCTATTTATTAGCATTCAATCACAGGTTGCTATAGTAGTAGCATATTCAAATTTAAGTGTTTAGACTATCATGGTTATAGCGCAGATTAGAGAGATCGTTAGTAAAGTGTTTTGGGTTAAGAATCTCCCTTGATCTAGAAGTATGTGGTTGGTGTTTATAAGGATCTTTTATGAGTCGTTGAGCCAAGTACTAAATTTGTTTTCATGTGTGATGTTATAGAGATAACTTATTGTAAAAACAAAAAAAATATTATGCGTGCATATTATGTATTAGTTGTGTTGTTAGGATTGTGTAACCTTTAGAATTTTCATTCCTTTATTTTATTTAAGCTTCACGTGATACTTTTTATTATTCTCTTGTAAGACTTTATTTTAACGATAATATTTTCGTAACTCGTTTTGACTTTAAGTCTGTACTCCTTCCCTATTTGGGTTCCATTGTATTTGATCTGCTAAGCATCGATTCTCCTTCTTTTATTTTACCTCCAATTCCTTGTTTTGATTCGACTTTGCTTGGTTTAGTTTCGTAAACATCGTTTTACTTTTCTTCGGATTTACTTTTAACCTATTTATTGCCGTCAATGTTTTATTCAATTGTTTTGTCAAGTTTCCACTACTTAGGTTTTGCTGAACTTCGGGGACGAAGTTCCTTTTTAAGGGGGTAGTGATGTAATACCCTGTATTTTTAAAATCTAGATTTATTAAGTTTAATGATTTTATTAGCGTAATTTAATGTAAACAATTAATTATTTTAATTTTGATTCGTTTTATGGATTTATCGACGATTTGAATTCATATTTGAATTTAATTAATCGTTGTCGTTACGAATCATTCTAGATAAATTCGTTTACGATAATGATTTTATTATATTCTTATGAATTCGATTTTCGGTTAAAAATATGTATTCCCTTTCTTTCTCGTATTTTGATTTTTATATTTTAGATTCGTTTTCGATTATAACTTCGTCGTGTGATTACCACTTTATTTTGGAGTTATATTTCCTTAAAGAAATATATTATTTAAATTATATAATTTCTGTTTAAATAGTTTAATTTATTTTAATGATTTTATCCATAGAAAATAGTTAATATTTTTGGGAAGTTTTAAATTTAAAAGATTTATTTAAGAAGTTCTTTCCAAAATTAATTTTCTTATGTTTTACACGTTTTGATTTGCAGAAAACTAATTTCGGAAATTAATTAAATTAGTCTCGGTTTATTCGAATTTGACTTAAATATTTCATTATATACTTTTAAATAATTTTTCGAGGTCTTATAATATATTTTCGTAAATAATATAAATTTTTATGTTTGTTGGTAAATTCTCCTGAAAATGTTTTTGAAATTCTTTATATAGCTTTTTATTAATTTTAAGCGTTCGGATCGTTTCAAAATAATTTTTCGCTTAATAAATTTTAGATAAAATCTTCCAATAATAATTTATAAATATTCAGTATTTTATTTTATGTATATTTGTATTAAAAAAACCCTATAATTTAATAAACCTCATTTATTTAGGATAAATTAGCATTTAAACTTATCTAATTTAATTATGTTGAGGATTTTACCTTTTAAGTTTATTTAATTGTTTTGTGGATTTTGAGTATATAAAATTTAGAGGTGAATATTGAATAAATTAAACTAGATAATTTGTTATTCTGTCAACTCATTTTATTTAAATGAGGTTCAAACCAATATTTTTCTAAAAGCTACCTTTTAAAACTAATATAATAAGATATATTAAGCTAAATTACTAAAATTTTAATTATCTACCAAAAATACTATAACTCACACCATAAGTCATTTTAATTATTTTCTTCCCTAATTATTTTCCTTAATCCCTTTTTTTCTCCCTTACTTTCCCTTTTCTTTTCCCCACCTCCTTTCTTCCTTCTCTCCCCCCGACTGGGCCAGCCCGTCGGCCCACATCACCCTTGGCCTCTCGCGCAACAGGCCCGCCCTACTTCTCCTTTACCTGAACCACCCGGCCGGTCGGCCCCTTCGTTTTCTTTTCTCCCCTGGACCGACCGGTCCAGCCCCTTTCCCGCTTTTCTCCTTCCCCGAACGCGACCTGCAAGTCGCTGCCCTCCCTTCTACGCCGACCAACCTCCTACACCGCCTGCACACCTCTTCCCTCTCTTCCTGACTCTCCATCTGTCCTCCTTCGACAAGCCGACCACCCCCACACTACTCGCAGGCCTGCTCCCACCCCCTTCCTTTTTCCTGACCAACCAACAAGTCTGCCATGGCAGACCCGCGTCGACCTGGCACCGCCGGTCAGCGTGCCTAAATTCTCGCCTGCCCTACCTTCCTCTGTCCCCTCTCTCGATACTCCCCCATTTTCGAGCCTATAAATACCCCCAGAAGTCCAGCATCGGGCTCTTTCAAAACCGCAGCCCAGAAACCACCTTGCGCCATCCCTGTTTCAGACAGCCACCCCGTCGCCGCCACCCATCGCCGCTACCCGATCCACCCACGAAAGTCTCCCTTGCATCACCCTCCACCAACCTAGGCCTCCCTCACCCCATGGTTTTCTCTGTACGAGCCACCCCGGCCGTGCAAAGGGCTCTTGCCGATCAGCCTTACTTCGAGCCCCGCTGCCCTTCTGACCACCGCCCACAGCCGGTACCGCCACTTCCAGCACCCCCTCTGCCTTCTAAAACCACCATGGGAGCTTCCTCAACCTCCCTAGACCTTCTTTTTCCCCTGCCAATCTCTCCTCTTCCTTCCTCCTCCCTCCACCACTTCTCCACCTCCCTTCTCCCCCATCGCCGCCGCCGCCACCGTGCGCCGCCACTTGTGCCACCAGCACCCCTTGGTGGTTCTCTGAACTCCTTAGCCCTAAACCCTCTTATACATGTTAATTATTTTTAGTAGTATTGTTAGTATTATACTTAATGTTATTATTATTATTATTATTATTATTATTATTATTATTATTATTACTCTCACTATTATTATTACATTTGCCATTTAACCCAACTTTAGAATATTTATAACTATTATTATCAATTTAATGGCCTATATCTTTAGTATCCCTATTTTAGCACCATTATCATTAGTATTGCTAGTAAATGTATCATTGTTAGTATTATTATCATCACTATTATTATTATTATTATTATTATTATTATTATTATTATTATTATTATTATTATTATTATTCTTACTATTATCATTATTAATATTGTTGTTAGTAGTATTAGTATAATACTAACCTTACTAGCACTACTATTGTTACCATCATTAGTAACGTTGAAACTATTATCGTTAATAATATAAATATTATTATAACTACCTTAAATTGTTGTAACTATTAAGACCCACCTTTGATTAGTAGTAGCATGATTTGCTACCTTAAGAATAAAACCCTACTTTTTACTTATAAAGGCATTATTATTATTGATAGCCCTAATGGTAAGTTGTGATAAGGGTAAGGTAGAATGGATGGTGTTTTGGTTAGAGGGAAGTTAATCTATAGTTTTCCCTTTTATAAGCGAATCAAGTCAAAACCTAGAGGAGGCGTAGGAACGTGCTCCAAGACCGGTGTCGTATTAGGTAAGGATGTAGCTAAGGCCGTTGTGTGTTATGTGACTTGTATGGCTTGGATGCTTTATATTTCATGCTATATTATGTATTGTATGACTCTCCTTAACTTGTCGTATGCGTAGCGCATCTTGGAGTTGAGGTATGTTCTGTATGTGTTCTTTTGACATGAATATGACATGTATATGTGACAATTGTGGTGTGATATGATATAACCCTCTAGGATATGCATGCTAGGGTGATTATGATATGGGAATGAATGGACAAAAGAAATAAATGGGAAGTGAGTTGCTAAAGGGAATATGAGGTTGACCTAAGTATCTCATGATCCATGAGAGAAAATTTAAGAGGAAGGAATGACCAAAATAAATGAGAGATGGGAACCATGCATGGGAGTCTTAAAATTTGTATGGGGACTTCGGGAGTTTGCCCTATATGATTTCCGGTCCACTGGCTATAATAGTGGAGAATTTCGTGCTCGACAAACTAAAGCAAGTAAGTTAAACCATGGGAAATACACTAAGTACTTACAGCGTAACACTATATGAGTCGACGCCAGACCGGTCCACCGAAAAATAATAGTGGCCAGGAGCATTTTGCCCTAGAGACAGGTCCACCGGCAAATAGTAGTGGTCAGGAGCGTTCTGCCCTGAGTGTATACTTTCCGGTCCACCGGCTATAATAGTGGGGTACCCGCACTCACATGGATTAATAAAGATTATGATGTGAATCAATTATAATTAACAGAGATCTAAAAGAATAAGTAAGTCTGATTGGACCATAGCCGACATGCGTTAGGTATATTATTACATGTTGCCTATGTGATTGTGCTATGTCTGTTATGTTGTATGTTTGTATGCTTAGCCTTAGCGCACCTACTACCTTACTTAGTATCGGACCCGTACTGATACTACCTTGGTTGAACGGGTCCTGTGATGATCCACTGATGGTGGGGAGCAGACCTCCTGTGCAGGTTTCCGATCGGGTATTATTTTGGGGTGGAAGGCTTGACTTGAGTGAGTAGGCGATCTAGAATTTGATCTGTTAGATTTTATCTTGTTTGACTGTATTCCTCTTTGGAAGTAACAAGTGTTGTATTTAAATTTCCAAGGGCTTTGTAATTGATTTTTAATTTCTCGTACTCTGATAAGCTTTTAAAATTCTGATTTAATTGTTTGACAAGTTTTAGCCTTGCATCTAACATGAGATAGATGGTCGACATTTATCTTGTGTTAGATGTGGCGGTAACACTTCCCAAATTCTCTCCTAGCTTACGCTTTATTCTTTCAAAAAATTTTTTTTTTAGTAGTAAATTTGGGGATGTTAGAATTCGCTTCTTCTGAAACTTATGGAACATTAACTAAGAACAATTAAGAAAACATAATTAGAATTGTTGGTATAATTAATGAATGGTTAAGGTAATTGAATAGAAAACGAGTGGGTAAAAACCAAACCGGGGTTTAAAGGATGTGTCGGCTAAAAATTATGTAATGAAGGGGGGTCGATTAGAGTTGCCAAGCAAAGAAGGCTAGTAATGGTACAAAATACCATTTCTAGGGGGTTAGAGTAGTAAGGGAGGCCAAAGGAGGGGGAGAAATGGTGGAAATTGCCAAAGCTTGGGATGTTTTCATGGATTTTGCCAAATATTGGGGGTAGGAACTGACAGTTTTGCTGCAGCTAGGGGTTGTTTTGGTGAGTTTTGCTGCAGCTAGAGGTGAAGGAATGGGAGGTTTTTCTGGTGGTGATAGATGTGGTGCAGCAAGGGCTGCCGAAGGTGGATTTTTTTGGGGTGCTTTTGGGGGGTTTTAGCAATGGTGCCGGGGAAAGGAGGAGGGTGTTTGGGGTGGTTTTTTAATAGAAAATTGGAGGAATAAGGAGGTACTTTCAGGGAATTAAATGAGGTGTATGTATGTATGTATGTACACACACACACACATAGAGAGAGAAAGAGAGATAGAGAGAGAGAGAGATGTTGCTATTGGGCAAAAAAAATCAAACCCAACCCACAATCGTAGGAGCTGGGAATTGATGGGGTAGGGGTAGACCTAGCAAAGGGAGACGTGCACGCAAGGAAAGGAAGGGAAGAAGAAGGATAAAGTGATCAACATAGAGAGAAAAAAAGGAATTAAATAATATATGGAGAGAGGAAGAAAAAGGAAAGGAAAAAGTGGGGGTTTAAATTTAGGTTTAGGTTAAATAATTATCCGGGATTAGATTTAAGTTAGGAAAAAAATTATTAATAATCTAAAATAAAAATTTTGGATTAGAATAAGATTTAGGATTATGGAATTAGGGTAAGATAAAAAAAATAATTCCTAAGGTTAGAATTAGGTTTAATATTAATTACTCAAGATTAGATTTATCTAAAAAGTTGGGGTATTACATAACAAGCCTTTGGTGCCTCTCATGTTTTCAATCCATCACTTCTTCCAAGCCTAACTCCTTTCTTGTCTACTTGGTAGGCTTCTCCTTTTCTTTTTGTTTCTTTTTTTTATTCCTCCTCAAAACCCATTTCTCGTATGATCTCTTCCACCCTCACCACCCCTACACTAGACTACCTCATCCATCTACATGACCACACCAACCTAAGTTGTTATTTACTCTATTTTTGGGTGCACCTAGCTTCACCCTTCGCATGCGATCCTAGAAATATGGCTTCATTTATGATCTAAATTACCATCTAGCTTTTATTTTCCATATCCTATAGTATGGGTATCCCTTTTAAAGCATGCCTCTCATTCTTCATTTTCCTCGTTATCTTCAACTACCAAGTCAACCACTCCTTCTCTTTCCTTTATTCCCTATTCATTTTCCTAGCTCATCACCCTACTCTAGTTTCACCACCATCCTCTATTTATTGCTTTATCATCTCAAACATAAGTGAAGAGTCGTGTGTTATCTAGAAGTTCTAAGAAAGATAATTGAGATTGTAGTCTCTTAAAATGGGATATGATAACTAAGCAAAGTAAAAATCATCTCTAGGAATTTAATTAAGGTTTCAGGCTCATGAACAAGAGATGATTAATCATCATAAAATAGCCACAATAAATAAAGAGAAATTCAAATCCAAAAGGTAAAACCTTTTGATAATAGATGTAGAGAAAATTTATAGAATTCCTTGAACTATTATAACTTTTCTATATATTGATTTTCATCATTCTTCTTCTTAAAAATTTTTGTTTCCATTATCAAAATACTAGATTTACCCCCTCTATAGTGTCTATATATGATTATAATTGGTATTAGACCATGGGATTTAATAAAATTGACTTATCAATAAAATGCTTAAGATCCTCAAAGTATAGGTAAATTCATTGGTGAAGACTTAATACCTTTGAAATAACCCTGGGGGGTAAATAGGATTTAATGGAATGGAAATGAAAAATAACAAATTCGCAAACAATGTAAAGTGGTTCAAGAGAAAATTACTTTTTACATCTACTACCAAAAGGTTCACCCTTTTAGATTTTAAATAGTGACATGTTTTTATTGATGATCACTCTTCTCTCATTTTATGAGCCATAAATCTTGATGAAAATCTAAGAGATTATTTAAAACTTGACATATTTATCTTCAATAGAATTCAAACAATAATCTCTCAAGAATGATAGGAAAACACTCACTAACCCCTTCGTAACGAATTTTGGATGGAGATTGTAATTAGGATTGATTGTCATCAAGAAATCAAGGAATGATAGTGCAGAGCCTTAGATGATACTTAATCTAATTATATGTAATAAAAAGATATTATAGATGAAAATACATTCTAGCTAAGATATGGGAGCAATGAACACTTTTCATTAAAATTTCTGAATTTGAAAGCTGAGATAGTTTAAATGAGCAATTGAATAAGTTCATTCTTGAGATATGAGTAAATTAACATGGAAAAATATGTTTTTATAAAGATATGTTAGTGAAGATAATGTAATGATAATAATATTATCATGAGTAAAATTCCAAAAAAAATATCATGAAGACAAGCAATGTATCCCGCAAACTTATATGACCATGTAGAGCTCTAATTGATAGTAGTGGTGCCTAGATCTTACGTAGAGCTAGATGGAAGTTTAGGCTAAAATTTTGTGTATCTACATTTGTGAGGAAAATGGTGAGATAAATCAAAAGAACATTTGGATTTGAGTAAAGATAATCATCAGATTGTGTATCCTTTGAGTTCTCTACATTTCCATTATCCAACTCATCATCAATATCATCTCAAATGCCTAATGCACACTATACATCCTTAGTAATAATTAGAGGTGCAATCTCCTTAGTGGCATAAATCGTAAAACCCTAATCACCAATAGCAAAAATAGAACTAACCATGTCACTCTTAAATATAGTAGATTGTGGAGCTCTAGATTCATCTTGTGCCTAATTATATTTCGTAGCAACAATAGGATCATACACATGAGTCTATAGTCCTAATAAACCTTCAATAAAGCCACTAGGATTCATGAAATGCATAGTTTTCTCAAGACTAGAAAATCGAGTACCATGATCGAGCTTATGTATAATTTATGCATAAAAATCTCTATTCAACCATCAAAAAACCTTTGATAAGAAGCTTCATAGGCCTTGAACTATAGCTATACCCTAAGGATTTGATGGGGGAGAGAATTAGATATGGAGAAAACATATGATATAGCAAGAGGAACTACGAGATATGCAACGAATGGATCATGAGTAGTACGAAGAATATCCTGATCATCTTTATCATGTGAATGAAGAGTGGAAGTAGGTGGTATCCTACTAGTTCATATAAATGAAGATCAAGCCTACTTAGTAAGCATACAACTCTAACTATCTTCCCTCAAATCATATCTTAGTGCTCCTAAGGTCATCTTATTAATGATGTTTAATCCATTTTGTAAATGGATAGGAGTGAAATTGAAATCCCTTAATGAGACCTAGAAGGTCCAAGATATTTTTGATAAGAGAACCATACCCTAAAGAAGTGTGTGTGTGACTCACCAGATGCACCATACTTTGAGAGGCACCAATTCTAAAGTATATAGTAGCCTCCTAATAAGATGCGGTTAATCTTCTACTAATTTTTAGTAGTCATATCAGCCACTAATGTCACACAAGGAAACAAAATTGTGCGAATAAAATGGTGTAATAATCTCTATTAGGGTTGCAGATAGTAAAATTTAGCTATGCCTTGAAGCACAAAATGATGTGTAGTCACATATTACATAACCATGTCATGTGTCCTCATTTCGTATCTAAATCTGATATCTAATATCTTCAATAGGTGACTATTTAAATGCCTAGAGTCCTAACATGTCTATTCTCATCAACCAAAATGGAAACAACTAGGACTTTGATTCTGATGGTGGAACCATTGGTAGAAACAATAAAGTTTGTATAGAAAATGCAAATAATATCAAAGTTGATAGAATTACAAAGCTAAAGAGTGGATAAATGTAATAATCAAAGTGATTTTACATAAAGGGCATATTGGTGTTATTGTAACCAATGCTAGAATTAATGCATTATTCCCTTTGATGGAAACCGGTTAGGGTTTCGCAAAGGATCGAAAGATTTAATCGAGCGCAACATTCGATTTTCGCCGGCACAGCCTAAGGAAAACTTTCCAAAGGAAGAACCAAAGTTCCAGAAGAACAATTGATTCAATGGCAACTGAAATTAGAAGGTGAATGATCAAGATCGATCAAGATGAGAACGAGACAGAACCAGAGAAGAAGCGAATGAGAGAATTGCCAAGAGAGAGAAGAAGTCGCGAGAGAGATCGAGAAAATATCACTGAGTTTATTTCTGTCAAAAGTTGTATATGTATTACAATGTATTGGCCTATATATATGTACACAGAAGGCCGTATACGATACAAAAATACATACGACGACACAGGCCTGCTTGGACGGCGATACAGACTTTTGGGCCAAAATAATAAAGTGTCGACCAGTCCAAATCCAAACAACACCAAAACGTGAAGTGTCGACCAGCCCAAATACAACCATCATCAAAATGTCCCAAAATACAATTAAGCTTAAGGCTTAATTTCCCATCAGCTACAACAACTATAGCTAATCATGGTCATTAAGGATTGATTAATCCACAATCCAGCTAGTCCCATTTAAGGACCGGGTGGCGGATTATACAACTGTCCTAATTCCCATTAGCCATTCCGACCGGCGAATGCATCATATGGGATTACAAAATATTTAAGAAAAATTACATAATCTGTACACTCCAAACATATTCTGCACTCCTCAGTAATTATGTCCAAGTCCATAGAATCCATATGCTGCAATATTATCCTATTAATTCAACAAATAAGATAAACAATTATAAGTAATTAATTCACAACAATTTTCAAAATTACTTAAATATAAATTCATAGAATTCACATCACCCTTTATTATTTTCTTCCTATGGAATCTCAAGAACCTTACTAACCCTAGTATTATTCAAGTGTATCTCAACCATTCTAGCAAAACAATTAATCACTAGGGTATGAAATAAATACATGTCCTTCGTCTTTTGGTGGGAATGGTAAGAGTTTTTTAGGACTTTTTGGTACAATTATAGTTAATGAAGATCAATGAATTCCAAATAATTTAGCTAAGCATAGAAATAATCAATTAGGAACAAATGATGGATAAAAATATGGCCAAAAGGTTTAGGGTTCAAGTAGCTAGTCAAAGAAAAAGAAATCAAGGTCTATGGTTTTTTTTAAAGAAAAAAAACTCATATGCCTTGGACAAACTAGTCTATTGCATTAACAAGTTCATTAATTATTCGTACACTATTTTTAAAGATAAAGCAAAAAACCCATATACTAGTTTTAAGGGGATACATTAACCAGTTCCTCTAACACATCGATTAGTTTTCTCACTAATTGATTGGTCTCTTCAAGTCATAAATACTTATTATGACTATGAAAGATAATCAATTTATGAATTTAAGTATGTATTGTAAACTCAATTAAGCACAAACCATGTAGGTTAATTAAGAATCAAATAAATATATATCTATTATATCCTAATACAACTTTCACATAACTTTCATGCATCAAACAATGACATTTTACGAATGAATAATGTTCAATTTTCATAAGTCAAATTCAACTAAGACTTATAAGTAAACATTTTTGTCATCCAATTGTAAAATAATCTACATCAAAGATAACATAATATATAAAAAACTACAATATGAACTTGGAGTTGTCAAAATTGTCATGTATTCCCCTTTCTTTAATTAAGAGGGATAATAGGCTTTAATGTTGTCATTCTGGTGTGGATCAAGGTGGAGGGAAACGTTGGACCGATTCCTTCTTGAGTGCAGGATCTAGTAGATGTAAATTCATGTGCAAAACCCACGGCTTATGGAAGATAAGCTCAAAACTTTCAGGTAACTTGACATATGATAATGGATTGGATGGGGGGAAGTCTTTGATTGTGGCTGCTTATTCAAATCTTTGAAGAATGAAGGAATGCCATGGGCACTTCCTATGCTGATAATACTCCACAAAGAGAGAGTAAACAAGTGCTAAACTTGAGTTTTGTTCAAATTATTTCTTCTTATTTCGTTTTTCTTCTATGCATGTACAAGGTAGGCTATATATAAGGAAGGAAGTCGACATTAAAGGCCTTTACCCAGCCGGCCTCCCCTCTTAATCCAAGCTAACTTTTCTCACTTGAATTAAGCCCATATAATACCTAAAATTACTCATAATATCATCATATAAATGATATTAATGACTAACGTTACAAATGCACACAAACAACTATGGTACATACATGAAATTACATCAAATCCTAGCTTACATAAAATATACTTAGGGTTTACAACAAGTTAATACAACTAATGATAATCATCACCATATCTTCTTATTGTAAAGTATCATTTCATGTATGCCATAGTCTTGCATGCTTTGAATGCTTGTACACTTTAAGGTGTATTAACATCTTCTCCTTACAAATATGTAATATACCTACAAGAGTAACTGGAATTGTTTTCAACACCAAGCATAGACATATTATCAAGAATATTTAATATGATAGGCTCCAATATTAAGAAAGCTAATTCTTCCTTACCTTGAGAATTAATAGGAATATGAGAATCATTAGATACTCCTGCATCACATTCTTATTTCTTCCTTTAAGCTCCTACTTCTCTTATTCTTCTCCCCTATAATTACTGTTCAAATACATGCTTTTAGTACCAATATCATTATAGATCCATGGGGGTTAGCCCTTAAAGAATTATAAATAACAATACTGTTCTTTGGTATCCAAACTATTTTTGAGAAAAGAAAATAAGGCATTATTTTTTATTCATGGAGGTTGCTTATAATATTTTCACAAATTCACAAATAATGGTTTTCAATTGTTTCAAGTTTTGCATTCAATTCAACTTTCACGCTTTTAACCATATAAGTAAATTTTTCATTTTGATTCTTCAATTTTATATGCTTTGAAAATCGGTCGTAAAACATTTCATCTGATTCAAAATTTTAACTATGTATAATTTTAATGTGAGTTAAGTGATGATCATAAATATCATACCAAATAATTTTAGAGTTAGTTAAGAAATTGATTACACCATTTATTTTACATGAAATGCCATCATTTATAGTGATGAAACAAGGATACAAAATTTCATCTTTCTTGTTACCACTATAAGTGATATTCAATATTTTCCAAATCTCCTTAGGAGTGGTACATTTAAGGATGTGATCGAATACAATATCTCCAAGGCTACATTGGAGTGTCAAGAATTTTTTTAATGCCCCCATTTTTAGTACTTAAAATTTTATTTTGTAGAATCATTAATTATAAAATTACTAGGTATTATCATCATACTTAGCACTAATCCTATTGCCTCACCTTTCTTATGCCAACTACTAAGGATAAAACAAATCATACCAAAAAAACACAACCAAAATATTAGATATTACATAAATAAAAGTTGTAAGTAATATCCTTCGTACCTACAACAATGGAAATTCAAAAACACTAAGGGACATAAGAGTACAAAAAAAAAAGGTTACATCAAAAATAGGTACCCTTAGGTACAACACATGTTTGCCTTATCTCTTAAACCCAAAAGCCCACTCCAAAAATGGGATCTTTTTTGTAAGATCCTTTTCCTAGTTGCTATAATACACCTTGAGCCAATCTATACCCTTCACATAGTCATCTACACAAGTAATATCAATACGACTTCTTCATATTGAGTAAATCACAAAACCTCACAACATTTAGCGTATCCACATTGCTAGCCACACAAAATCCAAAAAGCATACTTGAGCATAAAGCATTTACAACAACCACATGAAATAATTGTATATTAATATATATAATATCAAGTCTCAAGCTCAATTGTAAAACACATTAGTTCACTTCACATCATCTTATGGTACAATAGACATAGCTAGTTATTTAAATAGGATCCAAATACTAAGGTAGGACACTGAGGCAACTACTAAATAAACACATCCAAAACAATTATGAGATCTAGGTAGGGTACTAACACAACTGCCAAAACAACAAATCTAAAACAATTCCAATTACCAAAGTAGACCACTAAGGCAACTACTAAACCAACAAATATAAAACAATTTTGAAATACTATGGTATGACACTAAGGTGACTATAGAACCAACAAATCTAAAACAATTCCAATTACCAAGGTAGGACACTAAGGCAACAACCAAACCAACATTTCCAAAACAATTTAAATTACTAAGGGAGGGCACAAAGGTAAATACCAAACCAATAAATCCAAAATAATTTTAAATACAATGGTAGGGCACTTAGGCGACTTCTAAATCCAAAATAAGTCTTTTTATTTTTTTAAATTGTAGGTACTTCCATTTTAAATTACTCAAAGGAAATATAATCAACCAAGGGACATTGTGGTACATCTGGTCATATTAGCACCTAGAGACAATAGAATACCCTTACTCTCAAACCTAGGGACACACTAGTACACCTAGTCATACTAAAGCACAAAGGAAACACAGTCTCCTCCAACCTTAGTCACCTAGTCTTTAAATATCAATATCCTCTATAAGGCCATTATGTAACCTATAAAGTAGAATAGGGCACAACGATACACTAGAAAATAAAAAACATGTGCTAACACCTCATCTCTAGGGTAATTAATCCTAGAGAGCAACCATTCCCACCTAATTTAAATATTAATATCTTATGAGGTGATCACAAATTTCACATACTACAAAAAAATTTCCATTTCCATACTTAACCATTTTCCCTTTTATTTTTAATCATTATAGCATACCCTAAGGTCATTAGTTTAAGGCAAGACAAGTCAACACAAAGGTTAACCTATAAAATTTTTAGGCCATCTTAATATCCAATTATTGTCCAAAGATACAATAAGTACAAATTACGAAACCCTAATTGTATCATTCTATTCTGTTTTGTACCAAACATTATTTGTATAAGAAATTTATCATAAAAGAATCTAAAAGGCGATATTTATCATGTAGGTAATCTTTGTGTTTTGGCAATTAACTATATTGTTCACTTTTCATGCATTTAGTATGTTTTGCCCACAAAACCCTAATCATGTAACTCTCACCTATCATATACATTAGGCAACATGTACTTACACATTTAAACCATAATACAACATTTAAATAGGAAAATTATCATTGTTGTACATGTAGGAAAATATCACTAATTGTAAGTCTTGTAAATAAGTATCATCATAAGCTAGCCTTACTCATGCGTACAAGCTTCCATGCAAACAATAGTAAACCTAACTACCATGCATTAACAATCATGGGAAATTTAGCATGGCATTTAGATCATAACATGAAAAAAATAAAAATCCTAACAAAACCCTAGACAGGATTACATAAATCATAAAATATATTACCCACTTACATTGCTTAACTTACAATAATGGTATGTATCATTCATTTAACATGTTATAACATTATCCTACTTGTCATAATACTTGAAGAATGTAAAGCTCAATCATAATTCTAAATCTAAATAATCCTATAAATTATACTATCTTATGAGTAATTGGATTTACCTAATCAAAGCTTACACATAAAGTCTTCTCCAAGATCCTTAAGAATTAATAAGGAATTTAACACCCAATAAAACATATAGTGGCATTTAATATTATAGAATATTAACCCAAAAAAACTTAAGGATAATTAATTGGTTGATGTAAATATGTAAGAATCCAAATAAAACTCAGAAAATAAAGAAGGAGAAGTGATGGATGTTGTCAAGAAGGAGATGAGGGGTAACGATGGAGTTGTGTTTGGCTAGGGGAAGGAATGGTAGAAATGGCCAATGTAGGGAGGGGAGACATAGTAGGGAATGGTGCATCAAGTGTGCAGCTATGGCAAGGAAAGGTGCCACAAGTGGAGGGCGATTGGCCTTATTAGCCAAAGTTAGAAGAAAGTATTTCATTCATTTTGCAAAAGATTAGGTTGATTTGGTGAGGTTGTAGGGGCATAAATTGTGGAGTATGTAACAAGGAGAGGAGGTGTGGTGGAATTTTGTCCAACATGGTAGGGAGGATAGACATTTTTAACTGAAGAAGAAGGGAGAAGCTTCGATGTTTTTGCCCAAAGGAGGAGAGGTTGCTTCATGTGGTTATACGAGAGAGTTTGGCATGATTTATGTGATGTTGTACATTGGTTTTAGGGTGGTTTTGACAGGATTTACAAATGGTGAGGTTGAGGAATCAATGAATGTTATCAAAGAAAAGGAAATGTGGCCAGTAGTGGAGTGTGTTGCTAGTGAAATGGTAAAGATAAGGGATAATAATGGCAAATCAATGGGGCTTCTATATTTCTAGGGTACTTGAAATAAGGAGGTCAGGCAAGCTTGCTCGGGGTTTAATTCACAACATAAATTAGGAGAAGGATAAAGAGAGGAAGAGAGATTATATGGCTAATAGTGTGAGGGGAAATTGTGTAGCAAAATAAAGAGAGGGAAACATAGGAAAGAAGGAGCTACAGTATAGAAAATGGTGTGAAGATTTTTACCAGAAAAGAAAGGAGAAAATATCAAGGTAAATCTAGCATAGGTTAGGGCCTTTAGCTATAGTAATTATTTAAGTGAAGGTAGAAAATGTTGGATTACAGGATTTAGGATTTTCCAACCTAACGAATACCCGTTAAGGTTGAATGTAGGGTGAATAATGCAATTTCCAAAAAATTTTAAGCTAATAAAATTTTATAGCTAATAGATCATAATAATAGTAATGTAAATATAAACTATATATTTGTTTTAACATAATAATTGTTTTATTATGGTTTTTATTTACAACTAACCAATGTAACTACTGGTTTATAATTAGGTTTTTTACTAATAGGGTATTATATTAATATATCCTTAAAATTGATTTCATCCCCAAAGCAACACAAAATAGAACTAACTCACTACAACCTAGGGTGGTCCTTAAAAAACAGGTTCAACAAGCTGGGGATCGCTACCCCCTTTAAAGAAATAAACCCTAATCCATTGTAGAAATTTTCACATAAGCATACATCAAGCAAACACCAATCAGTCACATAAACATGCATAATTAACAAGAAGTCTAAATTGAGAAGAAAAAATGTATACTAGAAGTAGTGTCTACAAACCCACAAGCTTATGAATCATTAATCCTATTGAAATTATTGACCATCAAAACTCCTCAAGCACCTCTAATACTTAAAGTTAGAATTGCATTACTCTACGATAAGGGGTGAGAAGAAAGTCTCTTCCCTTAGTACTCACACTTGGGATGCTACTAGTGGGCCTTGAAGTCACTAGGGAAGACTTCTGCCTATTGATGGTTCTACCACATGATAATAGTTGATGACCTTGAAATCTAACTTTAGAAGAGTAACACTCAAAGCCTTTGATGCCCATCTTGCCATACCTCCAACACTCTATTATTCTACCCTAGCAGTCCTTACATGGGTGATTCCCTATACAAATTTAGTAGTGAGAGTGCCCTATGGGATGGTTATTTGCAAATCATGCTCCAAAAATTTGTGAAGCTTGACCACCACTACGTCAACTATATTATGCACTCAATTGCTTATCTCTTCTATAAGACTAGAAAAAAAATTATAGCCTTTTAGTCCCACTGGGGGTATTCTTTGCCTCCTAAATCCATCCTAGGGTGCAAGCCCTCTCATAAACCTTGAGTAAATTATTCATGATCTCTTTGCTAAAGAATTCATACATGCATAGGTCGAAACCTTGATCAAATTAATGGTCAACAAGTTCTTTACTTTTAGCTATCTCTAGCGCAAAAGTAATAAGCTCGAAGAACTTGTTTAATTAATCGTTAACTGACATTCTATAAGTTTAATGGTCAAAAACTTGGCATGATTTACACAATGCACATGAAAAGGTTAGTATCATTCTCTCAAAGCTACCAAAAATCCTTCCGAATTATCTACCAACTCAATAACTCAGTGCTAGTATCCTCTCCACCATTCATATGTCTTTCCTCATAGGTAGAAGATACTAACATCCACCTTATTTCCATCAAGGAAAATATGAGCTTTGAAGATCTTCTTTAACTCCCTAATCCACCTTTAAAAAATTGACAAATCATTAACTCCCTCAAATATAGGAATGTGATGAAACCCAATCTCTCTAAGCTAGTTCTCAGTGTGAATAAGCGTCAAATGTAGCAACTAAGGTTATGGTTGTGGTTGTGGCTCTGCCAATCTCTTTGCTACTATGATAAGAGATTCCTCCATACATGAGAGGTTAAAGTTTCAATCCATAGTAGTAAAGGAAATAGAGTAATGGGGTTATAAGCCTAGAGAGTACAATCAATGCCACCCATAAGAAGGCCAAGCACCCTATATCTTTTAAAAGCCAATGATAAAACTAAAATTTATCATAAAGATTATACAACATTGTATAAACATGCTTAAAAGGATGTGTTGGCATTTATAATAGATGGTCATACAACATTCATGATTATAAACATTACAAAAATAGTAGTTAAAGGTTCAACAAGTGAAAGGAAACCTTAATCTTCTAAGGTTACATGTGTCACTAGGATAGATCACTACCATGCTAAGCATCCATCTAACATCAAACATAGGTATAGGATAACTAAAACCTTGAAACCCAACTAAAATCAATCATCACCATCAAATCACTAAAGAATTAAATTCATAGTAGCATCTAATGCCCAATTATTGTGGATTGTCCAATGGAACCATTTGTCATGGAGTATCACCTGCTCTTTCTCCAAATCATAAGGAGGCCCATCAACTTTATTTTCCTCACTCAAATAATCTAAGGTAGTACTCGGTGGTAGTCCCATCATATACCTCTAGACATGATCTATCATGATTAACTCTCTTACCAACTGGTCTTAATATAGAGGAAACTCTCTCTCTCTATAAACCTAGGCCTAAAGTTTATAGTCCTGATGCTTTGAAAGACATTTTAAGGAATCCTACTAGACAAGGTAACATAGCTTAGAAGTCATCAACCAATCTATTTTCCACTAACATTGTCCGATCAGGGAGGGGAGAAATAGTGAGGAAAGTTACGATAGGGGTTGCCAGAAAAGGGAAAGGTGCAATAGGTGGGGGGATTGGAAAAATTGGTTAAAGCTAAGGAGGAAGGTTAAGGTGCTTTTAAATGATGATTTGGGTGATTTGGTGAGGTTTTTGGGGCTTTAATGGTTGAGGATGTATCAAGGAGAATAGGTATGGTGGAAGTTTTCTAGCTAAGTAGGGAGGATCAACAATTTTGGCATAAAGAGAAGGGAGAAGCTTTAGCCTTTTTTTACTAAAGGTAGAGGGGCTGCTTTGTATACTTAGACAAGAGATTTTGGGGTGATTTTTTTTTGATTTTGTGCATTGGTGTTGTGGTGGTTCAAGCAAGATTTATTGAAGTTGAGAGTAAGGGTTCGGTGTAGGTTGCTAGAAAAGGAAACATGGCATGTAGTGGAGTGCGTTACTGGCAAAATGGTGAAGACAAGGGATGAGAATGGAAAAATTAATGGGGCTTCTTTCTTTCTAGAAGGACCTTGGAAGAAGGAGGTAAGACAAGCTAGTTTGGGGGTTAATTCACGACACAAAATTGGAGAAGGAGAAAGAGAGGAAGAGATAATATATGGATAGTGGCATAAGGGGAATTGTGGAGTGAAACAAGGATACAAAAATATGGGAGGAGAGAGGGAGGTATAGTGCAGGGCTTGATGTTAATATTTTTGCTAAGAAGGAAAGGAGAAAAGATCAAGGGACATCTAACATAGTTTAGGGCCTTAAGCTAGGGTAATTATTTAGGTTAAGGTGGAAAATATTCTGTTAATGGATTTAGAATTATTGAACAAATAGATACTAGTTAAGGTCTAAGTTAGGGTTAAAATTTAATAATACACTCTCTAACAAAATTTTCACCTAATTAAATTTTATATCTAATAGGTTATAATAATAATAATAATAATAATAATAATAATAATAATAATAATAATAATAAAATATCAAAAATATGCTTAATATAGATCATCAAAATATAATTATTACAACTAAAAAACATAATTATTGGTTTATAATTAGGGTTTTCAAAAATGGGTGTTACATTTGTCATTTCAAGTGGACCTTTATTTGTTAAAGTCTATCTATTCTTCAACTAGTTTATCAATTAGTCCATTGATGGTGGGTTTTTTAATCTTTGTTATACCATGTTGAATGATGAACCAAAATTCTTGATTTTATGAGTTAAAGAAGCTTCTAATTGTTGTTATTCAAAACCTAAAAATTTCTCCAATAAACAAAGAAGGAGTTGAAGGTGTTATGTCTTAAATTTCTAGGTACTTATGCTCATGATTGTTAGAGTCATTTGATGAATCTCCGAGCTCTGATACAAATCAAAACAACCCTAGATGAAGGTGAATAGCATAAAATAGTATGGAACTGACAAATAAAAAATTTACAAAAATTGTAGACTTTAAGAGAAAATAACTTTCTATAACCTCAACCAAAAGGTTCCCCTTTTTGGATTTTAAATAGTGACATATTTTTATAGATGATCACTCTTCTATCCGTTTATTAACCTTAAAATCTCAATGACCATCCAAGAGATTATTTACAACTTGACCTATTTATATTCTTTATACAACCAACAAAAATCTCTCAAGAATTGTAGGTGAATACTTACTAACCCCTTTGTAATAAATTTTTTATAGTGGTTGTAATTACACTTGATTCTCACCAAGTAATTAAGATATGAAAGTGGATAAACTTAGATTATATGTAATCTAATAGATTTAGGAAAAGATATTATATTTCAAGAGCAATTATAATTAAGAGAAGTGAGTAATAAACACTTTTCAATAAAAAATCTAAATTTAAAAGTGGAAAGATTTAAATGACCAATTGAATAATTTAAAAGTAGATGATCAATTACACAAATAATATAGTTGAAAATTTATTGTAATAAATGTGGGGGCAGCTTATTGATAAGGCTCACCCTCATCAAGTATCATTAGAAACCAAATCCCAAAAATTTGTATGACCTCCTGGGAAAAAAATCAACAATTAATGTTCACTAGTGAATCGGTCAAAGCGAACAAGTTGATCAATTGTGTGGCCATTCAATCAGTAGTTTAAATTAGTAAACTATGTATGTCTAGACTAAAAATAGAAGTCAAATGTTACACAAACTAGTCAAACAATTTTGTGTAGTACTCAGTTTGTTCAATGAACATATATAAATAGCAAAATGGTTTAGTAAAACAAGTCAATGTGTTTGTGTAACTAGTAAATCGTCTTGTTCAAACCAGCATATTAGTTTAGAAAAAAATAATCAATCAGTTTAAAAAGAGACAAATGGGTTTCTTCAAATTTGAAATCAATAGACTAGTTGGTCAAACAAATTAATGGATTTTCAAACTATTGATCAATTTTGGCAAAACCAATCGATCATTCGTTGCTCTAGTTAATCTTTCTAATTTTAATTCATTTCATGCTCCTATTGTATCAACACAAGTAAATTAGTCTTGAAACTAGTTGACTAGCTCCGAATGGAACCAACCAACAAGTTTAAAGCACTTCAAAGGTTTTAGAAATCAAGATCAACCATAAATTCTTATGAAGAAAATTTAGATAAAAAAAATTAATTTTTTTTAAATAGATTTGATAAAAATATGAAACTAATCAACTTAACTATGTAGAAGAAACCAAATACTTTATAAATATGATCCTTGAACCTTATGTATTAGTTTTCTTCACACGAGATTCTCTTTTTCTTCAAAACTTTATTGTTCTTGTAAATTGCACATTAGAAAAATATATTGAGTAAGTGTGCCTAGATCTCTCTATTTACCTATCATAATATATATACATGTAAGAAAACACATAAGTTCTCAAGAATCCTTTGTTATCATCAAATGAAGGACAATGAAATTATTTGACCTATGAGGTGAGCAACCTTCAAATCCTCCATTGGTCATTAGAAAATATTTTGGGGTTTGGAAGACTATAATTAAAAGCTTCTTTAATACAAAATTCAAGACTTGTGGTTTGTCAGTCAAAATGATTCAATTTAAATTAAAAAATCCACCATCAATAGATTAATTGAATAATCACTTCAAGAATGGATGGAGTTAGACAAATAAAGGTTCATATTGAATGGTAAACCTATATGATGCTTCATTTTGGTCTTAGAGAAAATTTATTTCAGCACATCCTAGAATGCACCACCAATAAAGAAATTTGACAAATTTTAAATATCACTTATGGTGGTACAGAGAAAGAAGAAAGTATGCGTTAGTTTTTACTCCTATAAACAATGGCATTTTGATAAAAAAGTAAAAGGTAACCACTATCTCACCTAAGTCTCAAAGTAATTTTTAGGATACTGATGAACATTACTTAAATGTTTTTTGAGATTATAGATCGTAAAGAATTAGAGGTAAATGAAATTTATTTCCACTTACTTTCAAAGTATATAAAATTGATAAATAATAAGAAAAGTTTGCATCTATGGGTAAAATGGTGAAAAATAAATTGGTAGTAAAACAAAAAAAGATTGAAAATCATGAAAATTGTAAAACCAATCTCGATCAATACAAAATGAGGCATTAGTTTCCTTCTTTAAAAATGACTTAGATTCCAAAGACTTATATTATTATTGATACTTTATTTTAGATGACCCCCAATGGAGCCAAAAAGAAATGGGTACCAAAAGCATGTATTTGAAAATTCATTATAGGAGAGAAGAAGAAAAAGGGCAGGAGCTTGAAAAATCAAATAAAAATTGTAACATCAAAGCATCTTCTATAGGGTTACAAATAGGTTAAGCTAAGCCAAGCTGAGGTAGTGTCAAGTTCACCTTGTTTATAAACAAAGCAATCATTTATTAAATCAATTCTAACCAATTCACTAGTTTTTGTGGTAAATAATCCAAGTTTGCAAGCTTTAACACTATAAAAGAATTTAATCCTAGATTTGACATGCTCAAGCTTGGCTCATTTATTAAAGAAGCCTAAAAATAAGGCTCAAAATTAGATTTTTTAGCTAAATAATTGAGCAGAGATGAGCCCTTAATGAGCTAAGCATAAAAAACTCTCGAGTCGACCCTGCACATTTACATCGCTACTCTTCTACTTCTTCGTAAATGAAAGGCGAATGCATGTGAATTTTGGTAACTCCAAGTTAGTATTCTTCCTTTGTATGTTACAATGTCTTTGAGATGAATTCTTTCATAAGTGGATGACAAATATATTTTCTTACAAGTCTTATTTGAATATAACTTATGGACATTAAACATTATTCACTCCTAAAGTTGTTAAAATCATGTTTAGATGGACTAAATAAGAATTGATTTCATTTTAAATTAGCCTACATGATTTATGTTTAACATTCTTAAATTAATTTTACAATGCATAGTTTAATTAATAAATGTATTGTATTTCATACTCATAATAATAGCTTATGACATAAAGAGGACAATCAACTAGTGGCAAGGCCAATTGTTGTGTGAAAAGGATTAGTCAATGTGTCTCCTTGAAACAAATTAATATGTGTTGCTCTTTGATTGTTAAAAATGGAAAGGAATAGTTGATTGGTTTTGCAAACCAATTAACTAGTTCAAAGAGTAGTTGGTGGGATGTCAATTAGTGATTCAAGGGAATATAAGGACTTTTTAACTTGAACAAAACCATTAACCTTCCTTTTATTTTTGCTTCACCAGGTTGTTTGAACCTAAACTACCTTTTCCTACTCCTCTCCTCAATTCCTATTCATTTATCCACTAAATCTTCTAAGCTTCAAGTTGATTTAATCATTAGAATAAGGAGAATATACTATCTTTAGTGATTTGAAGAAAGAAATTGATTTGTTATGGAAATCAATAATGATAAGTGCTTAAACCTTAATTTGGTACCTAATAAAATTAAAGGGTGATTATGCTTAATTTGTTGGTAGATTATGGTAATTAATATTGCTGAGATAATTTTTAGTGTAAATTAACCATTATTATCTAACTTGTTTCCAACCTTTTGATTGGTCATACTCAATCATGTATGTAGCATGAGGAACTAATTTTGATCAATTCTTATGTTCTTATGTTATCAATCCTATATTCATTTGACTCTTTAACTATATTTCTCTCAAAATATTTGAGCTACATATCTTTTTCACTTCATGTTTGTAGTGTAAATTTCATATGAAACCTTTTGGCCTTAATGTTATCTATCATTTGCTCCTAACTAATTATTGATGTACTTAGCTAAATTATCTTAAATTCATCCAAAAGTAATTGAAAACCACCTTCCATTTCTATCAAAAGGAAAAGGAAAAGGATTCAAATCAATTAACTCATGCATCATGTTCCACCATCAAATATGTTGAAACCACAACCTTGTGTGCAATATGGACCTCCTTCTTCTGTACCTCAAAATATAACTAACCCACTTTCTTAGCTTCTCCACCTCACTGAGGAATCCAACCTTCCATAAGCAACAAAATGGATTAGCTAAGGAAAAGAAGCATGTCCTTAAATTTTGCATTAATACTGATGTTTCCATCAATCAAATCTATTTAACCTTTATGCAATAGGTACATGACTCTCACGTGGTCCCACTAATCATCCTTATAATCCTCACTATCAAGAGTTAGTCAAACTCTTCTCCAACAACCTATCTATAACAACCCAATTGTAGGACTTCAAATTTTCATTAAAGAATTACTTATGAAAACTCTAATAGTAAAAAAGTATCATTTTACAACCAGATATAGTAGCCGTTTAGTTTTTTTTTTAAAGAAAGAAATTTATTTATTAATGATTGGAAATATTACAACTCATAGCATAAAACGTATCTAAACAAATTTCAATAAACTCCCTACTTATCTTTCTAAAGGAAGGTGTAAACCTTGCTAAGACACTATAGATGATTTTCCTAAGAAGATCCTTGTAAACCCAATCATTATGGGAGAAAATTTTGATGTTACAGGAATGACAACATTCATAGATGCATGCTGCACTTAAGGTTCTAGAAACTAGGATTTTCCTTCTAGAAATTCTTGTATTATGAGCCAAAGATTCAAGAACTTGAGGCCAACGGTGGATAGAACTCTAGAGACCGATGCAAGCAAAGGAATTTTGCAATAAATGCTTTATAACTGGGAAATCAAAAGGAAGGTGAGGGAATGTCTCAATAGCATCACAAAAAGCACAGGAAGGGTCTACAATATAACAGAATTTGCTGAGGTTATCCTTTGTGGGAAGTTTGCAGTGTGCAGCAATCTAAAGAATAAGTTTATGGTTGGGACTTGCATTATTTCTCCATACTAATTTCTGCCAAGTAACAGGAGTAGATCTCAGAAATTTTTTTTATCATAAACTTCATTTATCTTGTAGGATGAAGAAAGATCAAGGGAAATGAGAAGAGGTTGAAGTATTTCTCTTTGTTTAAATAATTTGCTCATGGTCCAAGAGGCAGTGCATGGCAGGATAGCTTCCTAGATAGATTTTCTTTTTAGATAATAAGTATGAACCCATTTAATCCATAAACTATTTTTATCTTGTGCAATGTGCCACAGGTGCTTGCCAACTATTGCTATATTCTAGGTTTGAATGTCAAGCACCTTCATGCTGAGGTAAACAAATAGTTGACCATGCAATGAGTGCTCTTTTACTAGGATTAGATTTACCAGTCCATAAGAAAGCCCTGCATAACCCAATTATTTTGAATAGAATTTCTTGGGCAGAACAAAAGTTGGCTCCAATACATCTGGATCTCATAGATAACAGACCTTAACAATTGAAATCTGCCATCATAAGACAACAACTTTGTAGACCAATGCTGCATTTTGTTAGTTATCTTCCTTACTAAATCAAGCATTTAATTAGAACATAACCTTGCTAAAGAAAGGGGAACACCAAGATACTTAAAAGGTATTGCACCTTTAGGGAAATAAAGGTAATCAGTGATTTACCGCTTTATAGAATCAAAGACCCCACCAAAGTAGGCATCAATTTTTTTAGGACTGATATGAAGACCTGAAGTGTTTGAAGTAGTGAAAAGCACGCATGAGAAATGTGACAGACTTTATATCACCTCTACAAAAGAGCAGGAGGTCATCAACAAAATAGAGGTTGATACTATGATGTATTTTGTATTTTAGGTGACCTCTAAAATCCTTATTACTCTAAAGCTGATGAAGGGATCTAGAAAGATATTCAATAACAATGACAAATAAGTATGGTGAAAGAGGGTCCCCTTATCTCAGTCCTTTTTGTGTAGGGAAGGGAAGGAGTAGATCATTATTGATGGAGAGAGTGTAGAGACTTGAGATACACTTGACATAAGGATTTTTACAAAATGAGGAGGGAACATGAGGCCCAAAAGAACTTGCTCGAAAAACTTCCAATTAATAGAGTAAAAAGCCTTCATTAAATCCACTTTCAACATGTACCTAGGAGAGGAATTCTTTCAGCCATACATTATGATAAGTTCATGAGCAAGAAGAATATTTTCACCGATCAGCCAACCCTTAACAAGGCAGATTGTGATAAGTTTATGATGTCAGGAAGTAAAGCTTGGATTCTAGAAGCTAAGACCTTAGATAGAATCTTATATAGAATAAAACAATAGGCTATAGGTCTGAAATCAATTACCTTAGTAGGGTTGTCTACTTTAGGAATCAAGACCAAAAGAGTTGGAGTGATAAAAGAAGGTAATTTCCCAAAGTGAAAAATATCCTTAACAAAGTGCCAAATGTCATTGCCTAATATACCCTAGGAAGCCTTAAAAAAACCTATTGTGAACCCATCTAAGATAGGAGCTTTAGTATTTCCAATAGAAAAATAATGCAACCTTGACTTCAGAGAAAGAAATAGGATAAAGAAGATTATGCTGCTAATCAAGAGAGAGCATTGGACCTTTTCTAGAATAGCAGAATCCACAAGATAAATAGGAATTGGAGTTTCAGTTCCCAGTAAGCTTTTGTAATGATCAATAAAGGAAATTTTGATAGCTTCATTATTTGTTAACTAATTACCATTGAGAAACTGAATTTTAGAAACCATTCTACTATTTTTTTTGGCTTTCATATTGTCAAAAAAGAATTGGCTATTTGAATCGCTCAGCTAGAGCCATTTTATGCCTGATTTCTACTTCAAGAAGCTTTCCTCACACTTTATGAAATATTCATATTTCTTGAGATAATCCTGTTCTTCTTGGTGAAGAATAGCACAAGTAGGATTATCCCTCAATTTTCCCTAGATAGTTTCAAGCTGTGTTCTTTGAGCATCGACTTTATTAGTAATGATACCAAATTTGGCTTTGTTAAGGCATCTGATCCTATAACTTAAATGATGGAGAGAGTTCTTGATATGTGTGGATGGTGAGTTGTGATGCTACTATTAACAGACCTCTATAATAATGCTGTAGAAATCAACATCAAAGGTCTACAAAATGTTCAGGCTAAAAATGTTACTTACCTACTTAATATCACAATTAAAAGAATAAGGGTAGATAGACTCAAATCATATTAATATCATTCTGATAAAACCAACTATTAATTGTTGCAAAATTTAGTTAAAGAAAAATATTGAAGGTTTAAGAGTTAGATATCAAATTAGACCACACTATACAAACTATTGTATCTGTGGGAATTTGAGCACTACCCTGGTGTATCATACTATCATAATTACTATGCCAAAGATTGCTTGGAAATCCTTTGATTGGAATCATAATGACCTGGAAAGACATAAATTCTTTGCATGGCTACTGCGTTACAATGCCCTTCCTATTAAATCAAAATTGTTTAATTAGGGGTCACTGTAGATAATATTTATGAGGTGTGCATAAGTGATGAAAAAGATATCAACCATTTGTTGATTTACTATCATGGTGCTAAGATTCTTTAGAATTATGTTCTAAGATGGCTGAAAATAGAGAGATATACCACTGACTGGAATAGTTTCATTGATTGGCTAATTAGAAAGACCAAAGGAAAATGAAAATAGATTGTTTGGAGAGCTGTCTTCAATGCCCTTCTCTACCATATTTGGGTTAATAGAAATAAGCTTTCTTTCCAGTTGCTACTAAGAAATCCTAGAGTTACTATTAGATAGATTATTTTTGAGAATTTTGTTAGATTTAGTGATGCTAGAAATGTTAAGGTTAAAAAGTACTGAAGTAGTCTTGATAGATGTATGGTTTGAGTTGACTAGAGGTATGCCCCTTGTGATTTTGTAATTGAATCTCTTTGTAAATTTTTCCTTTTTTGGTAATAAAATCATTAATTAATTACCCAAAAAGATATAGAAGGTTAAAAGAGTCCAACAATGTCTAAATCAAATGATATCGGGAAGCATATTGGATAGTCCTAACTCTGAATCCAAAGTACTAGCCTTCAACTACACAAGCTAGCCAATAGAGACTGCTACCCATTAACTAAGTAGGATAACCCATTATACAAAACTAATATGAAAGGCTTGTATGGAACACAAAAAGGCATCACAGTGAGGTATGCTATGAAATTTGAAAATATATGAAAAATGATCAAAATATGAAAAGTAAATTAGATAAAAAAAATATCACCATTCCACATACTACTCATACACATTCATTTAGATTATACTAAAACTTACCAACCAAGGATCGAAGGGATGCTCTTTGATGTAATGATTTGGATCAATTTCAACACAATAATCATAACCTTTATAATATATCTCATTGAAATTCCCCGAAAAGTCCTAATTTTAAATATTATATTTAAATGAGGTTTAATATAAAAAGTAATTAAATAAATTATTTTATTAAAATAAAATAAAATTAATTAGGGCAGATCAAGAATAAATTTATAAGTATTTTAATTTGGAGGAATTTGGGGTATTTTAGCTAATCAAGGATTTTAATTTGGGAATTTATTTAAATAAAATATTTATTTAAAATAAGGAGGAGAAAATGGTTCAAAATTAATATTAGTTTTATAAATAATTTAATGGAAGAAAATTTGGGTGTTTTGCTAATTAAAATGGAATTTATGGAAAATCTTTTAAAAATCCTAATTTAGCCTAAAAAGGGATATAAATATTATTATTTTTAAATATTTTAAATATTAAGATTAATTTAATTGGCCCTAATCTAATTATTATTTTTTTCTCCTTTCCTTTTTCCCTTTTTCTTTTTCTTTCTTCCTTTTTCCTTTTCTTTTTCTTTCTTTTTCTTCTTTTCCTTTTCCTCTTCTTCTCGCCGAACTGGGCCAGCCCGCGGCCCAGTTCCCCTTTTTCTTTTCTTCTTCTTCTTCGGCACGGCCCAGCCCGCGCCGTCGCCCTTCTTCCGTCCTCGGCGCGTTGCGTTTCGCCCGTCTTACGCCCGAACCTCGTCGTTCCATTTAATGAATCCTTAACCCACGCCCGACTGCCCGGTCTCCCCTTTTTCTTTTCTTTCCCGGCCGACCGGTCCGCCTCCCTTCCTTCTTCCTTCTTCCTCCTTCCTCCTCCGTCGCTGCGACGCAAGCTTCGACCCCGTCAATGGCTTCTCCGGCTACGGTGATTAATACCGTCTGTTTCTTGCCTCATTTTCTTCCTCTTAACTCCAGGAATATATTGGCATAATTATTGGACGATAAATCACGCCCGTTTCCTCTCCCCAGCCCCGCGAACCTTCGACCGAAACCAAGGAATCGTCGGCCGTTTTCTAGCGCCGGCCACCCAAATCTTCGCAGCTAATAACTTCCTGCATACCTCCAAAACCCTATTATACCATCTACCATCTATAAAAAGCCTGATTGTAGGAGTTGCGGAAGATTTTTCTTCCCCGAAACCCTCGGCGAGGGCTGCCATCATCGAGACTTTAGACGCCTCTTCCGCCTCCGTTAGCCAACTTCAGCACCACTAAATCATATCATTTTCTTCCCTGAAATTTTCTCTAGCTAACTAAACCATTTTCACCTCTCGATTCTTCTTGCACGGGCCTCCATAGCTGTGCCAAGTTGGCTGCTCGTTCTCGCCGGAATTTTGACCCCGAAGCCTTAAACCGCCTTCCGCCGCCGTGCGCCGCCACCTTTGGCTGCACCACCACCATCATTTTGTCCCTCTCCTCCTGGGAAACAATAAACTCCTCTTATATCACCTCAATTCTCCCTATATTTTTCCCAACATCCATCTTTCTCTTTGTTCTTCTATTTTTCCGGCCACCGCCGCCGCCGCCGTGAACCACCGCCGGTGCCGCCTATCCCCACCAGCTTAAGGTTGAACCCTAGACCCTCTCAACCATTTTCCATTTTATTATAAGCCTTGATTTAATTTATTTCAATTATTTGCATATAAATACCATTATTATTATTCTTAATATTTATATTCTTAATATGTTTTATTATTAATTGATGTAAAATTTATGCTGAATTGTACTTGCAGGGTGGAGAGTGGTAATAAAATAATTTTATTGTTAGTTTCGAATTTTAAGTTATTAATTGAATTATTATAGGATTATTATCATTCTTCTTCTTATTATTATTATTAATATTATAATTATTAGAATAATTATTATTAACGTTTTATTATTTATTCTGGAAAATCTTAGGCCCTAATTTTTTATTAACTTTTGCACTTATTTATTTGAGTACTATTATTTCTACTGTTCTTATAACCATTAATAATAATAGTATCATTATCTTTATTATTTTAATGTTATTATATATGTTAGTAATTTTATTATTAATATTAAATAAATGGTAATTCATTATTTATTTGAAAACTTATATTTTATTGTTATTGTTATTATTATTATTAGTATTATTATTATTATTATTACTATTGTTATTATTATTTATATTCTCATTGATAGTAGTTTTATTAATTTTGATATTATTATATTAGTATCATTATTATTATTAGGGTAAAGTCTTTAACCCTATATTACCAAGGTTTATAATATCTCTATTATTTTTATGTCTTTAGCAAAGTTAGAATTTTGTTAAGGTTATTTTATTAGTATGTTATTAATTGGTTAAAGCCCTAAGGAGGCGTAGGAACGTGCTCCAAGACCGGTGTCGTTTCAGGTAAGGGGTGCTAAGGCCTTTTTATGTGCTAATGTGCATTGTGTGCCTCGTATGTTATGCATTCTATGTTTATGATTATTATTTATGCCGTATATGATATGACATGGAGTTGAAGTATGTTTTCGTATGGCATGTGTATTATTTGTGTATGACCCTGTAAGACATGCATGTGAGGATGTTGATATGATTTTATGTGGGAGAAAGGATGAAAAAGGAGGATGGAGAAAGAAGTTGATTAAGGGATGTGAGTTGACCTAAGTATTCCATTGATTCATGAGTAAAGGAATAAAATGGAGAATTTTAGGGTTTCGTGTGTGAGAATCTGATTTATGATTTTTGAGGTTTTGTATGGAGAATATAATTTATGGTTTTATATGGGGAAGTTTAATTTATGGTTTTGTATGGTTTTGTGGGAGACAATATAATTTATGACGTTATATGGGAGAATTGAATTTATGGTTTGTTAGGGAGAATCTAATTTAAGACGTTATTTGGGAGAATGTAATTTATGATATTATATGGGAAAACCTAATTTATGATTTGATTGGGAGAATATAATTTATGATTTGTTTGGGAGAATCCAATTTATGGTTTTGCTTGGGAGATTCTAATTTATGATTTTATGGGGAAGAATCTAACTTATGGTCTTGTATGGGAGAATCTAATTTGTGGTTATGAAAGGGGAGAATCTAATCAATTTTAATTATGTGGAAAAATCTTTGGGTTTTGTATGATTTGAATCTTTGTGTTGGTATGGATTGAATTTAGGGTTTTGTGTGAATGAATCTTTGGGTTGTATATGGTTTGAACTTAGGGTTTGGTAAGGATGAATGCTTAGTTTGGTATGGATGAATCTTTGGGTTTTATATGGTTTGAATCTAGGGTTTGGTATGAATGAATCTTTGGGATTGAATTTAAGGTTTTGTATGATGAGATTTTGGGTTTTGCATAATGGTTAATGGTTATATGGTGGTATTAGGGTTTACATGGCGGTATTAGGGTTTGTATGAGGTTACTAAGGTTTGTATGGTGGTATTTATGGTTTGTATGGTTGTATTTATAGTTGTATGGTGGTATTAGGGTTTACATGGTGACATTGATGGTTGAATGATGGTATTAGGGTTTGCATTGTTGAATTTAGGGTTTCACATGGAATCTTTAGGGTTTGCATGACAAAGGTTCGAAGGTTTGCATGGGGAGATTAATGTCTGCATGGGTATGAAATTTACGTGTGAAAAGTTAATTTGAGATGTAAGGAAGGTCATGTAAGTGTGGTTTGGGCGTTTGAGCACTTGGGATGGAAAATAGCACGTGGAGCAAATTAAGGGTACGGAGGAGACTGAATTATAATTTGTTGAGGATAATGGTGGTCTGTGGTGGCTGCTTAGGGTTTTGTCGTATCAAGTATATTTGGTGATTAAAGTGTAATTGTGATTTGTGATGTGTGTTGATTCATGCATGTCCAGGGAAAGCTTTGAATAAGATACTTAAGACACTAATTATTTAAAGTGGAAGATCGTTGAGACGGGACCAACCGATCCACCGGTTCGGAATAGTGGTTAGGGTTTTTACCCTATGTGTGACCGATCCACCGGTTATAATAGTGGTTAGGGCATGATGTCCTATGCGTAACCGATCCACCGGTTATAATAGTGGGGGTTCCCGAGCTCAATAAAAATAAACCATAGTTTGCAAGGTACCTAAAAGATACTAATTACTTACAGTGGAACACCATGCGAACCGGAGCCAACCGATCCACCGGTTAGGAATAGTGGTTAGGACGCGTAGTCCTATGTGTATCCGATCCACCGGCTATAATAGTGGTTAGGGTATGATACCCTATGTGCCTCCGATCCACCGGCTATAATAGTGGGGGCTTCCGTATTTGCATGGATTTGATAAAAGGGTATGATGTGTATCGAATTCCGATAAAAGACTAATTAAGTAATTAATCGGGACTATGATTGGGCCTTTATGTATGTACCTGAATGATTGGTCGATATGATGATATGATGATGGTCTTTATGATCTTTTATTCTTATGCATGATTTTATGTGCTTATGTGTTGGCCTTAGTGCTCGGTTACCTTACTCAGTACGTAGCGTACTGATCACCCTTTTCATGGGTGTGCTCATTCCCACGAGTAGTATGCCCTTCTGATTTGTGCAGGTGGGTGAGATATCTTGTGGGACTATCTGTTGAGTTGTGTTTGGCTCAAGTTCGAGAGTGTCGTGGCCGTATTTCAGCCTTTATGTAATTTTATTTCCTACTATTATTTCTTTGTATTGGAGTATTTATCCTCTTTGATTTCGCACTCTGATTTCTATTTTATTACGTTTTTAAACGTTTATGCGTACTCTGATTTTAAGGTATGATCTTTCGAGTTCTTTTATGAACTCTTGATTTGACTTTAATGTAAATCTTTTCCTTAGCCTTAGCACTTGGTACTGGAACGATCAGAGAGAACTGGTCTAGTACTAAGTGTGGCGGTAACATTTCCAGAATTCACGGGTTTTAAGTACTTCTAATTTAATTGCTTCCGCTTTTAAGAAAAAACATTTAGTGAATTTTGGGGTGTTACACTCATACCTCAATATCAAAACCAATAATATCTATAACACTATAGGTAAGGCTTAAAGGAAAAATAGAAAACACATATAAGCATGAAGGCAACTACTAGACACAAGTAGGTACGAAGGCTACTGCCAAACCATAGGTAGGCACAAAGGTTACTATCAAACCATAGATAGGTATCAAGGCTAATACCAAACCAATACAATAATCATTTTGATTCAACAATGATCACTTCCATCTTTATTTACTTGAGGGATGATTTTATCAACTAGAATATATAATGGTAATCCAGCCAAATTGACACAATAAGGCAACATAGTATCTTATTGACTGTCAACCCAAAGACACTAAGGCACTCTTACCCTACAGAAACATAAAGGAGACATAACACCTGTAACACCCCAAGCTAATGGGAAAATAAATGGGGCACTTTGTAGCCACTTGATAGCACCCCAAGCCATAATGGTCATAAGAGCCGCCCTAAAATGCTTTTGCATTGATAAGATGGCTCCACAAATCAACATGAACCCTTTGAGCCCATTTTCTCCTTACTCGTGCACTTCTTGAGAAATTTTTAAAAATTTTTAAAACTTCCTAGGAGGGCTACACATCCTAAAAATTGGTCCATGACAAGCACACTTGACTATGAAATTCTTACGATGGAATCCCTAAAAATATGGTATACCGTGTTGACATAAGTATCCAAATCAATCCTTATAATACTCTTCACAATTTTGGGAGAATTACATTCTTACCCAATCAAATATCACAATTTCATCATTAATACTTGACCACTAACTATCTCAATATAGTTTACTAAAGAATTTCCCCAGTAGTTGGTTAACTAGATCATCTAAATTTAGCTCATGGCCATGATTTTGTATGATACCATTTATAATACCACAAGTCAATGTGACTAAGTGAGGGGAACTTAGTAGCCATCTGATAGTACCGTAAGACCACAATGATTTTGGGGGATACTTAGAGTGCTTTTGGATTGATCAATTGGCCCTATAGATCAACATAAGTCATTTCCACATGCTATTACCTTAATCATGTACTTCTTGATAAATTTTTAGAAAAATTTTAAAAATTTTTAGGAGGGTCACCCATCCTAATAATTAGTCCATGGAAGCTACACTTAATTGTGAAGTTATTAGGATGGAATCGCCAAAAAATTGGTATACCATATTGATATGAGTAGCCATATCAATTATTATAACACTTCTCTTAATATTAGGGGTGTTACACTACCTTACTAACAAGGACTTGTAATGTATAAGTATGCATATGATCTATAAGTCCACAAATTTAAATGGAGTAAGATATAAAGCTTGGATGTGGCATTAAGGCACACCAACAAAAATCCAGATTCAATTGTAGGCTAAACAACATATTTAGGATATCTACCCCTAAAAAGCCGCCATTCCCAATCTTTAGGTTTTTCACTTTAAATAATAGTATTTTATTCAAGTGACCATAAACCAAAATAATAGACAAACGGTCCCACTTCCATACTCAACCATTTTTGCTCATTTCTAATTATTCAAGAAAATCATAATTAAAGTCAATACTAAAGTCCGCATGATCATCTACCAATGTCATCCTCCTATCCATTATTCATATTTAGGCACATTAGTCCAAAAATGACCAAAATTCCGCTAGGACCATAATTACCCCATTATCATCCATTTTATTTACTAATTTATCATGGAAAGGCTAAAATATAATGATTAAATCATTTATCATACAATTAAATTACCAAACACACCAAATAACCATTTTACACTTCACATGATCTTAACATTCTTATCTAATTCATCCAAAAATGCCCAAACATAGATAATACACATTAGATATGCTTATTAGGATAAATATCTTGACATGTTTAAAACAACCAAATTCCACCTAGGGCCTAGAATAATAATAATCATGCTAAAGAATTTGTTACTAAAATATCAAATTACATACCACCATACTTAACAATAAATAAGATATACTAGGCATTACTATCAAAATAAAGATCACAATATGCTGAAAAAGAACAAATTGTCCCTATAGTACATGATAATAATTAATATTCTAAAAATGAATCTAAGCATACTTAAGCTATCATGTAACACCCCCAAATTTACTACTGAAAAATTTCATTTAATTAAAAGGGTTTAGCGGAAGGGAAATGATAAAACTGTAAACTCGGGGGCATTACCGCCACACTTAGTACTAGATCGGTTCACTCCTACCGTTCCAGTACTAAGTGCTAAGGCTAAATAAAGTTAACATTAAACACAAATCATTAATAAAACATAAGTCATACAGAAATCAGAGTGCGATTTAGGGTTATAAACCAAAGAGTACGTGACTAGAGTTTTTCAAAACATAAAGCATAGTATGATAACGCGACTAAATATGATAATATAAGGTCAAATAAAGGAAACAGAGTCCGGCTGAGTCACTCTCGATCCCCAAGTCAGGTTTAGGCTCAACGCTTAGCCCCACTCGATGCCTCATAGGTGTCGTAGGCATCAAAGACATCAAAGACATCAATGAGTAACACCCACGAAACGGGTGATCAGTACGCTACATACTGAGTAAGGTAACAGATGTGCAAAGGCCAAACATACAAACATACAACATAGCATACATGGCACATTCACATAAGCTGCATGTAGTAATCCAGATAATGAAAGTCGGCTATGGTCCAATTGCACTTAATTCCTCATGAATCTCTATTAAATGTAGTCATTTCACACCATGATTTTTATTAATCCATGCGAGTACGGGAACCCCACTATTATAGCCGGTGGATCGGTCACTTATAGGGAAGAACGCACCTAACCACTATTATATGCCGGTGGATCGGTCTCCAAGGTAGAACGCTCCTGGCCACTATTATGCCGGTGGATCGGTCTTGCCCCGACTCTCATGGTGTTTCATTGTAAGTATGTAGTAGCTTTCCCATGATTCATTTACAACATAATGCTTGGTTTGTTGTGCTCGGGATCCCCCATTATTATAGTCGGTGGATCATCCACTTATAGGGCAGAACGTACCTAACCACTATTATATGCCGTTGGATCGGTCTCTAGGGCACCCCGGCACCTGGCCACTTTTTTGCCGGTGGATCAGTCTAGGTCCGGCTCAACAATCTTCCTCTTTGAATGATTAGTATCATATTCGTGTCATCTCGATAAAGCTTTTCACCCTTGACATGTATGTCAACAACCCTCTACTTTATTCCCCCCAAGAGGGCCCGTCTTATATCTTGAGACTCCTGCGCCCCTTATCACACTCCGACATCCATTTTCCTTTACACTTACCTTTAAATGAAAAACTCAATCCCCACGGGTGTGGGTTAGGCCCAACACCTTATGACATCAACTCCAACTCTTATCACCCCCTAGGGGTTTCCCTTGAAAACCCTAATTAGACCTATGTGGCCTAACTTCCTCTCACTTACACAACCATTGCTCCATCCATCTCCCCACATCTCACCTTAATTAGATCTAATCCCCAAACATACCACTTTACCTCTCGACTTCGCATATGACTGGAAAACCCTAGTTAGCCACCTCAAACCCTAGTACCTTTCTTCGTCCACAAGTAACCTCTCCCTTTTCTCACTCAATATTCCTTCTCTCCCATGACACCCATACTCACTCCTTACAAAAGAAATTCCCATTCTTAACCCGTAGTCCACTCTCCCTTAATCATTTTTACTTCCACCATTTCCAGATTATTACTTCCTCCCAAAACCCTAACCGGGTCCCTTATACACCCTTACACAACCCTACGTACTATTTTTCATCCCAAGTCTCCAATCACTCCACAACTCTCCCATTAGCTTGTTTACACCCTAATTCAACTTTTCTCAAGTAAGGATCACCCCCATGCAAGATTTATCCATCCCATGCAAACTCTCAAAGCCCCCATGCAAAACCTAAAATTTCCATGCATGGTTCTCATCTCTCGTTCATTTTGGTCAACTTCATATTCCCCTTAGCATCTCACTTCCCATTTGTTTATTTTTTGTCCTTTCATTTCCCATAACACAATATCATTTGTCCTAGCATGCATGTCTTAGAGGGCCATATCATATCACACCACAATCACCACATATACATGTCATATTCATGCTATAAGAACTTATACAGAATATACCTCAACTCCAAGCTGCGCTACACATAAGACAAGTTAACGACAATCATACGATACACGACATATCATGATATATATATATAGCATCCAAGGCATACAGGTCACACAACACACAAGGGTCTTAGCTACATCCTTACCTAAAGTGACGCCGGGCTTGGAGCACGCTCCTACAACTCCTTAGGGTTTTGGTTAGATTAACCTATAAAAGGGAAAATACTAAGTATTAGTTTCCCTCAAAAGTACCATCATTCCTTATTTTAGTCTAAGATTAGGATTATTATTATCAAAGAGAGTATTATACGAAAACTAGGGTTTTTATCTTAAAAATAGTCTACTAAATATTACTAGTCAAAATATTTTTATTTTAATATTTATTGCTACACTTATATTATTAAACCTATTAGTTTTATTCTTCTAATAATAGTATTGATACTAATTATAGCCAAATAGTGATAATAGTAATACTAATAGAAATGCTAGTGCTTATAGTGATAGAAACCCTAGCGTTTTTAAGGCTAAGTCTAATAATAGTGTTAGGGTTTAAATAATAATATAATAGTTGCAATACTAACAGAGTACAAGTATTCCTAACGATAATAATGATAAAGGTTGTATTTTGAATAATATTAATATAAGGGTTCAAATGCTTTTGTCACAATAATAGAAATAAACTAATACTAATACCAATAATAATAATAATGATAGTAATAGTATTAGTAGTAACTAATAATGCTAGCGACAAAGGCATTAGGAATGATATTAGTAATTACTTGAATATTACATGGTAAAAATACTAAGCTTGAGTATTCTTCTTCTTTAAAATGATAATATGCCATCTTGGTTTAAATAACCCTAACAATAATGATAGTAATAGTAATAACAACAATAATGATGATAATAATAATAATAATAATAATAATAATAATAATAGTAATAATAATAATAATGATAGTAATAAAGGTAACTATATTAATACTAAAGTTGTGAATAATGAAAACAAGGATAGTAATATTAGTGGTAATAATGATAACCACCTTAATGTTAAAGTTGTAGCCTTTTAATTAGTTTAACCTAGTTATAAGTATTTTCTGAAATTAGGTTAGGAGACAAGGGTAATACATAATACTATTAATAATGTAATAATAATAATAATAATAATAATAATAATAATAATAATAATAATAATAATAATAATAATAATAATAAAATAATAATAATAATAATAATAATAATAATAATAATAATAATAATAATAATAATAATAATATTAAGGATAATACCATTAATGTTAGATAAAATTATTAACACTTATAAAATAAATAGTTTAGGGCTGGGGAAGTTGGGGAATCACCTAAGGTCAGTGGTGAAACCGGTGGTGGCGCGTGCCGGTGACGGAGGCGGTGATGGAGGAGGAAGAGAGGTAGAAAGATCAATATGTAGGCTAAAGGAGGGGGATTAGAGGGGTGTTTGAGGTGGAGGAAGGTGCAGCAGGTGAAGAGGGGTAGAATGAAGGTGGTGGTGTGGCTAGGAGAGGCGGCGCACGGTGGTTGGCGCGGCAGCCGAAGGTGGTGGGAGGTGGTGGAAGATGGGGGAGGTAAGGGGAGAAGGAGGCAGGGGGAGATGATGGTATGGGAAGGTAGGGGAAGGTTCCTTGGGTATTTTGGAGGGTGGAGGAGCTGCTGGTGTCGGCTGGATTGGAGGTGGAAGGCAGCACGAGGGGCGGCGAAGGGTTGCTGAGGGCTGATCGAGGTGGCGACTTTATATGGCTGGGGCGGCACATGCAGGGTGAGGCAAGGGGTGGTGGTGGTCTAGTTTCGTAGAGGAGGGTGCAGGGAAGGTCTCGGTGGGCGGCGTTTGTTGCGGTGGTCACCGGCGGCAGCAGATTATGCGTCTGTTTGGGTGGCGGTGAGAGGTAAGGTTTCTGGGCTTGCAAAAAAGAGAGCTCGGCTATGGCAGCCCAAGGGTGTATTTATAGGCCAATTGAGAGGGAAACGCCAAATGGAGAAGAGGACACTTGTGGGCAGGTGAGGCAGGTCGCCAGCCGGTGGTGGTAGGCAGCGCATGGCCTGCAAATTGCAGGGCTCGTTTGGCTCGGGGTTGGGAAAAGGAAAGGGTGGCAGCACGCGTGAGGAGGGAGGACGATTAGGTTGGGTCAAAATGGAAAGGAAAGGGATGGGAATGGCAGGAGAGGACGGCCGAACGGAGCAAGTGGTCGTTGGTAGGCGCAGGCTGCGGTCAGGGGTTGTAGGCCCGCGTGAGGAGGAAGAAGACAGGCGCGGGGTGGACCGGGAAGGAGAGGGAGCCGGCTAACAGTCATAAAGTCTTTAAACAAAACACGACATCTCAGCGAATCATGGGACAAAACGCTGCATCGGGTTATGGTTTGGCAACGGTTATAGTCATTAAACGAGACGTAGCGTCTCAGCGGATGGAGGGACGAAACGCTGCGTCTGGTTGCCACAACGAAGGGGGCCGAACGACACTGGGCCACGGGGGAAGGAGAATAAAGGAAGGGGTTGGGTTTATATAAATTATTTAGAATGTTTTTGGGTACCTAGAATAAAAGTATTTAAATAAAAATATTAAACCTCCTTTTTAGGCTAATTTAGGACCCTTTTAAAAATATTTTTCCTAAACTCCTTTTTAATTAACAAAAAGCCCAATCTTTTTTTTTCTTTATAAAAATATTTATACATTCATATTAATTTTCCCTAAATAATCCCTCGTATTCCAAATAAAATAATAATTTAAATTAATTTCCCAATAAATCCTTATTTAATCATATATCTTAAAATAAATATTTCTGGGGTATTTCATATCATATTGGGCATGTATGACATACATAATTTATTTTCAATGTTAAATCCATTTTAACATGCTTTCATTCATGTAATAATTTACACAAGTTAACATGCTTCATTTTATCAAATTTTGTACTAGAATTATTAGGGAAATAATTATAACATAAGAAACACACTTAATATAATTTATGTAAAAAAAACCTTAATGTTGTATCATGTGATGTCTAACATTTTAGTTAAGTATAAGAATTAACTAATTTTTATAAAAATTAAAAATAATAGATAATCTACCAACATTTATTAGGATCCACTAATCAACATCTTGTATCTAAAAATAATACTATATTAACCATATCAATATTTAACTCATATGCCATTTGATGATACTACTAAAAAATCTAAAGAAGTTGCTATGTGATTTGAATAAGAGATATTTTAATAGAATTTTGGAGAGGATTACCCATTCTAGAGCACAATTAATTAAATTACAAGAGAAGATCATTAATAACTGATTTGATGTAGTGTTAAAAGCATAGGAGAAATAGTGTCTTGCTAAACTCAATCATTATAGCTCTTATGAGAAGAGGTTTTTACCATTAGAATGATCATATTGAATGGGTCAAGTTTAGAGATAGCAACACTAAGTATTTTCACTCACTTGTCCAAGTTAGAAGGCATAAAAAATAGATATGTATGTTAGTGGATGAGGATACTCATACCTTTACATCACAGAAAGCCATTATGGCTAATTTTATCATTTTCATGGGTCCCTTATAGGAATTCTATTCAAACCCAAGGGTATTGTTGCAACATATATATCATGCTACAAGGATAGATACTATATCTCCATTCAAATAGGTATTTGTTTAAAGCTAATTAAAAAGATGAAGTAAAGCAAGCTTTTTCATAATGAGCAGTGATAAAGCCCCAGAGCCTAATGGTTATTATGCATTGAAGTGGGACATTATTGGAGATGATGTTTGGAGATCCACTGATAAGGTTGTTATTACAAGTAGTATCCCCAAGAATCTAAATGTTGCTATCTTACATCTTATTCCTAAGGTTTGGAGTGCTTGTAGAGTAGGAGACTATCATCTGATAGCATATTGCAACTTTCTTTATAAGATATTTTTCCAAGCTTATTACTAATAGAAATAAACGTCCTATGCCTTTATTTGTGGGAAAAAATCAAGCCATGTTTGTAAAAGGTCATATTATTAGTGAAAATATCCTTTTGGTTTTTAAATTGGTTTGAAGTTGTGGGAAGAAAAATCTATCTCCTCATTGCATGCTCAAACTTGCTATGTAGAAAGCTTATGATACAATTAGTTGTTCTTTCTTTAAATTAGTATCACTTCACTTGAATTTCTCTATCCATTCTATAAAGCTTGTTACAAGCTACTTTACTATTGTGCAATACTCTATTTTTTTTAACAGTGTGATCTAAAAACTCTTTGATGCCAATTGAGGGTCTTCATTTGAATCATAGTGTATCAACATAGACCCCTTTAAGATTTATGGATGAACATATTCCTTAAACCACTTCCTAAGTGTAGGAAAGTAAAACTAAGTAGTATGATGTTTGCAAATGATCTTCCTTTCTTTAGCTGAGGAGATTTTATATCTATTGTCATTATGTATAAAGTATTCTATGAGTTTTCTAATATCTCTAGGTTAACCATAAATCCATCAAAAAGCACGATTTATCAATGTGGCTTTGTTCCATCTCGTGTTAGAGAGGAGATTAAAATGACTTACCAGTTTCCTTTAGATAATATGTTAGTCTAATATCTTGGGATTCCATTTTATCCTAAGAGGCTCACTACAAATAAATACTTATTGTTGATTAAGAAGTTCACAATTCAAATGTGAGCATGGAATACACATCTTCTCAGTCAGGCAGTTTGTTTATAGCTTGTTAGTTAGTAATTTATATTATCCATACTTACTAGAGTTTTATGATGATATTGCTTCAAGGTATTATACATAATGCAGTTTCTCTTTATAGACAATTTTCATGGGCAAGCTTAGAAAAGTCAGGAAAAGCTTCGATGGCTTAACATATTGTATATTTACCCAATAAAGAAGGAGGATTAGGCTTATCTACAATATCTTTTGGGTTTAGGGGATGCATGTTTAGTATCTAAATGGAGAAGTATTTGGAGCTGGTATCGATCCTTTCTTCTAATTCTTGGTTGTTGTATGTTTATAGCTGTCTTCAGCCTATACTTATAGATATGCGTGGAGAAGGAAAGTACATGAAACATGTGTAATACCTTATCACTCGAGTGTATGATTGTTTATGTGAAAGGGCTCCACCCATTGCAAGGTATAATCTCACATGCAATGAGCTAGTAATGACTACACATTGGTTGATGCTATGGTTTATATTACATTTATGATTACCAACCACAAACTGGCTATGCAAATTTGGATATGATCTAGATATTAAGTGTACTTTATGCAAGTAAAAGAATGAGAGCCACCATCCTTTATTCCTTTCCTATGACTTCATAATACGACTTTGGACCACATTCATGACAAGATTTGATGTTCAGTAGTTACTTATGGCATGGCAATAGAGTATCTGGTGGTTGTGTAAAGGAGGGAGAAGGCCTAGAATATGAAAAGATGCTTTAAGAGAGACCTATATTACCTGTATGTATCATATTTGGCAAGAAAGAAAAATAAGGATATTTCTAAACAAAGAAAATACTCTAAAGATGATAGTTAGTCATGGAGATTATGAGGGTCATGGCTATAAAGTTTGAGACTTTAATAATATACGCATCGTATGCTAAGCTAATTTCTTATGTTAATATGCTAGCTTAGATATTTTTGATTTCTTTATTTCATTTGAGATTGTGACAATTTTTTCATTTGGTGGTAATAAAATCTACATTAATTACCAAAAAAAATATTTAACCCATAAAATAATAGTTTTTGTTTAAATATTTATCAAGTAAAATTACTAAAATACCCTTAGGCTGTAAAAGGGGAAGGAAAGACAACCTCATGCTACATGGGTTATCAACATGAGTTTAGGCATGTAAGAAGGGAGTTGGTTAATTGGGGTCGACGAGGTAGCATAAGGAAAAGGACAAAGGATGGTGGTTATGGTGAGGTGTTTTGTGTGGCACTAGATGGCAATGACAAGGTAGTAGTGGTGAGTTTTAGGTGATAGCCAAGGATGGGAGAAGGATGGTGGTTGCATGGGTATAGGTGGAGAGGGTTGTGGTGAAAAGGGAAAAGAAACTAGAGCTAGGGGTGGAAAAGCTGACAAGTAATGAGGAAGGTGGTGGTGGTGGGTGTTGGCTATGAAGGTGGTTGAAACAAGGCTAAGGAAGGTTGGTGATGGTTGATGGAGCTAAGACAAGGGGTGGTGTTGGACAGTGATGGCTCATTAAAGAGGATAGGGTCATGGTTGGGAGGAGAAGACGGTTAAAGGAAATGAGATGAGGGTTAGTTGAGCATGGTAAAAGGAAGAAGAAGAAGATTAGAAGGATAAGAAAGGAAGGTGAGAGGCTCAGGTTGTCGAGTGGTGTTCTTATGCTATTCTAAAGGAAGAGAAGATGGGGAGGAGGTGAAGAGAATAAGGAAAAGAGATAGTTATTGGTGTAAGGCATCAACAAGGGTTTCTCAATAAAATAAAAGGAAGTAGAGGAAGAAGATATGTGTATGTATGTATGTATACATATAGCTAGTGGATGCGTGTAGGCTGGAGGTAAAGGATGAGGAAAATGGTTTGAATAAATGGAGACATGAGGATGTTTGACTTTTATAGGTAGGTATGCTTGGGCATGTGTAGATCATTAGGATTGCAGGGCGTGGAAGCTAGTCTAGTGGTGCAAGTGAAGGATTGCGGCAAGCTAGGAAGGAAAGGGAAAGGAACTCATGGAAAAGGAGGATGCATGGGGGAACGATTTCTTGGAATAAAGAGGGAAAAAGGAAGGGTATTGGGATGGTGGGCTCAAATGAGGGAGAACATGTAATAATAAAAAAAAGGGAATAGAGGAGAAAGAAAGAAAAAGGACAAGGAAAATAAGTTTAGGGTTAAGATTAGAATTATGATTAGGGTAAAATTAATCTATCTGAGGTGAGGGTACCAATTAAGAAATATAAACTAAGTGAAAAATAATTTGTTGAGGGTGGGTTCATAAAAAAAGAAAATGTAAAAATAATTAGGATATATTTATTTAGGAATTTAGCAAGTTGGAGAATAAAGTGTTAACAAAAATATTTAAGTTAAAATTTAAGGATGAGGTTTTTAGTAAAAGACTAAATGATTGAAATTAAGGGTTAAAAAATTTTTGGACGTTATACTATTCTTCGATAAAATCTACCCAGTTATTTCTTATCATATTAGAAGGGTTGAGATACATACTGAATTTCTTGGAATTATTATAATAGAGACTAAGATAACATATAAGTTGTTATTGGTAGACAGGTGGATTGATGAGTTCAATGCACAATTATGGCATAAACATCTTATTGAAGCTTGCATAGGAAGAAATAGAGCTCATCATTCTTTCATCCATATAAAAATATTCTTCACCACTTCATACATACACCACGTCTTGTTTGCTCGAGCCAGAGTAGGAGCCAATTTGACTATCAAGGATTAGAATGCCATGGACACACTTCTAAATTAGATACCCGTTGAATTTTTACATGACATATTGAGGCACATAATCCACATATGTTAGCACTCCAAGACCAAGATATTGGATCTTGCAAGGGGGCCATTTGAAGAATTTCTAGCTACCCCACTACACTTAACTGGCGTTATATATGACTTGTTTGGTTGCACTACATTAACCAACATTGGGAATATAGTTGAGGATGTTGGATAGATCATGAAGAAGGCTCATCCTACTCTACCCTTATAGCCAACACAGTGAATTGGTGTAAATACAACTCAGGAAGAGACATCTAGTTAAGGGACTCATAACTTTATTCACACTTTAAAGATCGTTCCCAAACCTTTCAAATCTAAAGGGAGGCCAACCATGGAAGGACTTTAGGAGTTAATCATTCGAGGGTCAAGATTTTAGAGAATTGCTAGGTGTTTATGCAGCTTAAGTTCCCATAAACACTGCCTGTCATACGTCCAAATTTTAGCTAACCCTAATTCCAAGTAATTAATACTATAACATAATTTGAATCTAAAAAAAAATTATATTTCACATCATCCTAACCTCTATTTTGGATTTTTAATACTTTAACCTAATCATAACCCTATAAATTTGTTAAAAAAATTATACCAAATGCTAACCACAAACTATTTTACCAAAATACTAATTCTAAACCTAAACTCAACTTTTTCTCTTCCATATTTTCCTTATTCTTTTTTTCCTCCCCTATTCTCTTTTCTTTCCCCTAGCTGGTTTCTTTTTCCTTCTCATGCTTCCTTTGCTTCATATGTGTGATACCATCCTTCTCCCAACTAAATCCCTTTTGCTATGCTTTCATTCCATCACCTGCACACCACCCTCAGCATCACCCATCAATTCTCTTTTTCTACATGATAGGTTGCACAAAAATCCTACCAAATCACCTAACCTTTCCTTCTCCCTCTCTACATTCAGGTAGTAACATATATATTTATCCATACTTCACATTTAATTTCCCTAACTACCTTCCTTCTCTCTCTATTTTTTTATCAAAACACCACCACCAATGCATCTCTCCTTCCTATCCTTCCCCTCCTTCTTTACGCCACTAAAATAGCCACAAAAATTCACCACCAATGAGCTCAACAAAAGCTCTTCCACCACCTTCGGTAACCTTTTTCATTCCCTCACCTCTAGCACCAGCAAAAGTCACCACCGCATAGCCCCAAGCAATGATTAAACCAATCAAAACTCACCCACTCCTTTTCACAAATAGCACCACAACTCCCCCATATTCTTTCCCCCAAGTTGCAAAATCAACAACCAAACACCACCCATAACCTTCAGCAACGTCCACTATAAACTTCCACTTTCTATCTTCCCTCCCAACTAATACTATCCCCTAGAAACAATAAACTCAGTCACTCCCCACCTCCTCTATTTGGCACAAGCCACCACTGTTCACCTCCCCTTTCATCTATTCCCATTGATGTAACCTCCCTTGTTTCAACCTCCCTTGCCATTGCACCACCCCTAGAAACTATAGATTATGGGGTAGTGTTATAATACCCTATACATTTTTAAATGGTTGAATAAGAATGTTTCTAATTTTGGGCCTTTTATTTTGATTTAATGTTATAATTTGGTATGGGATAAAAATTAATTTAGAATCATGTTGAAAAATGGTGTTAATTGAGTTTCAACTACATTCATGAACTGATCATTTAGTTTGTCATTTCAGTAAATTTGGCTTTCTCAACTAAGTGAATAATTGGTTGGGGGAAACTAGTCAACTGGTGATAAAATAGTTGACTAATAGACCCAAACCCATCAACTAGTTTGTCAAGTTGGTCATGTTTTTCTAGTCTTATTTTCTGAAAAATCCCTTATAATGAAATGGAACCTTACTAACCCATGAAAAATTATCCTAAAGACATTCCCTACCACTTTCATGATGCATCTAGCCAAAAATATCGCTTTGAATCAATCTTGAGCTCGATTGGGACAATTGAGGGGGAGAGATGGCCTCAACATTATCTTCTACCTCCTCTTCCCTATGCACGATTCTGAGATGAATACTTCGATCTCAGGCATGATTTTGAGCAGATGGAATATTCCTTCCATGGTGACCTTCTATTTCTCCATTTGTGTATGCTAATTATGGTCTAATTAACCTATATTCTCTTAAGACACTATTTGAGTCCTAGAGAATAGGTTAGAAAATTCTAAATAAAATCTATCCATTTTGATTAAATTTAAATAGTCAATTGTAGGGTTTTGTGTTGGTTCCTGAACCCTAAGTATTTTCCTTTGATTTAGTTGGCTATAAATAGCCTAATCATTCCTTCTATTCACCTTTATTTTAAGTCTTGCATTCAATCTCTTCTTTCCACATTTTGAGTCATATCAATCTATTTTCTTACACTCTTTTAATACTTTCTCTAGCACTCTTTTTTTTTTTAATTTTTAATAAATTAAGAGTTGGATTCTGGGGGAAAAGTTGGAATGGTATAGTTGAAATTCTTCCCTATTTTTTTTCAAGTGGTATGTTCTTATTTATTTATGTTTTTAAGTTCAAATATTATATAAGGTTTTAATGTAATTTCTGAGTTCAAGATTTTAGTTTTAAGGTTTTTAAAGGTGAGAATTTACCTCGGTTGGATTTTTTAGTTTTTAAAGTGATTTTTGCTGCATCAAGTAAGTGATTCTTGCTTCTAAAATATTTAGTAAGTATTCGAATGTGTTAGGTGTTACCTTTAGTTGATGCATGCATGGTAGCATAAATAAATACAATATGTATAAGAGATTTGGATGGTTAGATGGCATGATTTGAGTAAAATCAGGAAAACTGGTACAAAATATGATATGGCAATTCCATGGTGTGAAATTCATGTAAATCCGATTAAAATTATGTTAGGCTACGTTGATACATTTTTTAATGTGGTTAAGGATGATTTATATGTAAGAATCTATATGAAATTTATGATTTGGTGTTGTTTTAGGGTAAACTGATCAACTAGTTAGGTTAAACCAATCGACTAATTCCTAGAACATTTGATTGATTAACCCAACCCATCGATTGGCATGCCTGCAGAGACCTTGGTCTTTCTCTCTACTTAAAATCATTGATTGGTTAGATTGAACCAATCAACTAGTTTATGACACAGTCAACAGGCTTGCCCAAACTTATCGGTGAGTTTATAAAAAGCATAGTCTGGTTGAGTTAAACCTATTGACTAGCAACCCTAACTAGTTAACTGGTTAGTGCAACTAATTGATTTGTTGGGCCTGACCGATCAACTCGTTTGCATAATTTGTTTCTTTTTGGTTTAATTATAATCTAAGACTATGTTCGGGACTATACCATGATTATTAATGGGATAAAATACATATTTTTATCATAGATTATTAGCCTAATGAAAGATTACAATGGGTCATAATTTATGGTATACTCTATGAGTAATTTAAAGGCTAAATGGATATTCCACTCATGACAAGTTATGAGATTGAGAAAAGAGTAATGAAAGTAAGCATGTGCTTGAATTAAACATCATGGTGGATATGAATAATATGGGCCAAGGATAAATGGAAAACCCATATTGTTGGAAATTAGAAACAAAATGATTAATATGGATTAACCTAGAAAATTACCTTGCTTGCTTGTATGGGCCTTGCATAATCACCCATCCCTATGAATAATATACTAATCATGTAAAGTAAAAGATAATTGAGTTGTGTATGGGTCTGGGTTACCCGATCCTTGATTAGGTACCGAGGATTAGTCTAAAATCGAGCATTTTTGGTGCCTTTGGACTTTACCTTCCAGCGGGATCCTAAAAGGTCCAGGTAACTTACCTGGGGTATTGTTACTAAAAAATCTAATGACTTAGGTGGTTGGCTTTAGCCTAGAATTATGTTTATATTGATTAGCTTTGGCCTGGACTTATGCCCATTCTAGTAATTAACTTTGGCTAGAACTTATGTCTGTTATTTGGATAGGCTTCTATGGTATATAAGACCATAGGATGGTGCACAATTCATTGCTCAAATAATAAGATATAAATAATAAGAGATTGGTTGGTAAATTATGAATAATGACCAAGAGAAAAGTTAATACATAGTTAAGAATGGAAGTAATGGTATGATTGAGAAAAGAGAAATACAAGGTAGTTTATACACTTAGCTAATGGTCAAAATGAATAATTGGTTATAAAATGACATATTAATTGGCTGACTCATCTACCTTATAAAAGGATAAGTAAATGGTATAACTTAAGGAACACAATAATTAAAAAAGAAACCTTAGAGGCTACTTCGATTCTCTTTTCTATTACATATGTATGTGCTTGTGTGAGGAGGATGTGAAATTAAGCATGATCTATGATACTTTGTTGGAATTTTACATGATAACATGTCCTTATGCACTTTCCCTTTATATATAACATTATCATGATGCATGTTGTATCTCGTATCCATGTACGATAAATTTGTATACTTGTGTTTAAATTGAGGGAGCAACTTGACTTATGCAGTACGTAGCATACTAAAATACCTGTTTATCAATCACTTATTCATTCCCATGAGTAGATGGCTATGTGTTGATCTTTGGGGATGGCCAGTAAAGGGCCTACCTCGTTTGGATCAAGGCTTGAGAGTAAGGACATCTGAATATTTTTAGTGCCATCCATGGCAGACTCAGATATTAAGTTGGGTGTCATACCCTAACCATATTTATTGTATCCTATATTTCTACCTACATGTATTTTATAATGATTTGGTCAAAACCCATTAGGGTTCTCTGACATAAACACTCTTTATTTTTTTTTTACTTAAGTTGTTATTTCGTGCACTTTTTTGTTCTAAGTGTTTTGATTGGTTTAGCCTTGTATCTGATATGAGATAAGAGGCGGAAGTCTATTATGTGTTAGGTACAACAATGACACCCCATATTCCTTGGTTTTTTTAGCTTCTAAAAATATTTTGATGAAGTAGTGAAAAACGTGGGTGTTATATTGTTATCCCCCCACTTTGGTAAATCCCAACCGAACCCCTTCCTTGTTGTCTGAGTTTTTCCTGAGACTAGTTTGGATCCCTAGTTTTACTTTTTTCCCTTTTTATTTCACTCTCATTTACCTTGGATTTTTCTTAACTATATCATAACATGTTAATTTTTTTTTGCTAATTTTTTCTTAGGTGATTTATAGAAAGTTTTGAAGGAGGCAGGATAGGATAATTGTGCTTATAAGATGATACCTTTTCCATAAAGATACTAGTCATTGGTTAGGGTTTTGTGATAATTTTTTTGTATGAATACTTTTTTTATCATGTCAATTAAATGCATGTTGTATGCTAGTTTATGAGAACATGAAGATATATGTTGAGAAATAAATGAGTGGAGAATCATATAATATTGTTATAATAATGTTTTGTGTGGAAAACACTAAAAGTATTAATGAGATATATAGGGTTATAATATGGACTCAGTAAATTATGAGAAGTGGGGGAAAAGGTTATATATAGTAACCTATGGTAATAAATGGAGGATTTGGAAATAATTATACCAAACATATAAAGTTTTTTGTGAAATAAGGGCATTTAATTATCCTTAAGGGCATTTTTATTAATATGGGAATAATGGTATTTAATGTGTTATATTATTGAAAATATTCTAAGAGAATTATATGAAGTGTTTAGAGTAGTCATAAATGGCCTAATATTAAATAAATGAGAAAATAGCATGATTGGAAATAGTAATCCTAAAATGAAAAGGTTATCACATGAGTGAAATAGTATAGTTAGATAACAAAATTTAGACATGTCATTATTATCAATGTTTTTGGAATATATATCGAATCTAGTAATCATAAGAACCTATAGGACAAGTTATGGTGTATTTTTGAAATTAGGGTTTTATAAGCCTTGGAAAGAGTGACTCTTGAGATAAGGTTATTATCGTAAGTGCAAGACCTTCAAGTTAGGCTTTGAATTTCATGTATATTGATAATAATGATGTTGGAGGAAGACATACTAAAGATTGGTAGATAAAAGAGTAATAGAAGAGGAGATATGACTAAAATGTGAATTAAGATTCCTAGGGAATATAAGGATCTTAACCCTTCAGAACAACCTTAGGATATTAGTGATGTGCTTTACCTTCTTCAAATGTATTTTTTACTTAGCAACTCAATCATGAATAAGACATTTATCATGTAAAGTAAAAGATTGCATAAGTCAGGCCAAGATATTTTTTGGATCCATTCCAATGGATGATAAGAGTAGCTCAGTTGTGCCTTTCCCTAAGAGGTGCATCAGTATGATACCTCACGTGCGTTAACATCATCATATCTCAGTTATTCACTTGAATCTTAATACTCATGTCTTTACTTTTAATACATATGTTTGAGATGGTAGTATCTTCATAATTCTAATTATGATCTTGATCGTACTATTGCTTTATGCATACCCATAAGGAAAGCCTAATTCTTGATTATTTGTGCTTAGACCCTAGTCATAACCTAAGGGAAAAATATATCATATTTGTTTCATTCATGTTATTCATTGATAATATTAGTATGGTTGATATTCTTATGCTTTAATTGAGAATTTACATATCTTGCAGGGCAACACTTCGTAAAAATGTAATTTCTTATACACCTATCTTTTGTTTGAGTTCTTATTTGCTAATGTTTCTTTTATTTGTGGAAAAGGGGGATGATGGGTGAAAAGATGATATGTGCTGACTTATTTAATCACTATATTCCTATTCATATGATACTTATGAGACTGTATTGTAAAGTGGAAAATTTATTATCTATATTATTCAATAAAAAGCATTAATTTTCACTAGCATATCATATATTTCTGAGGCAAATGTTGTGATCTAGAGAGTTGTGGGGAGATTAAAAGGAAGATTATAGATGAGGGTAATTGTGCTCCTTATTCCATCTCTCTTGGAGCGAAGACGGTGTAAAAAGACTTGAAAATGATCTATTGGTGGTCCATCATGAAGTGAGAGTTTGAACACTTTGTAGTTAGGTGCTTAACTTGTCAGAAGGTAAAGGTTAAGCATAAGCATCCAATAGGGTTAGTTGAGCTATTGGAGTTTCCTGATTAGAAGTGGGGAAATGTTTCAACTGATGTTGTGGTTGGTTTACAAAGGACTTGTAATGGTTCTAATTAGATTTGGGTTGTACTTAGCTGGTTGACCAATTTGGCAATATTCATACTGATGAAGTCAACTTGAAGTATATAGTAGATGGCTAGTACTTATAAGTAGCATGTGGTATGCTACCATGGTGTGCCTAAGGACATTGTGTCAGAATGAGATTCCAGATAATTATCACAATTTTGATAGAAGTTTTAAGCAACTTTCAGAACACAACTAAAGATGAGGTTTTTGTGTCATCTGACTATAAACACTCAAACTGAGTGGATAACTTAGACATTAGATCATAAGATTTATGCATGTGTACCTAATTTTTAGAGTAATTGTGAAGATCATATGGACTTGATAGAATTAACCTACAATAACATTCATCATGTGAGCATAGGGATAGCTTTTTGAATTACTCCTTAGACGGAATTACCGTAACCCTTTATGTTGTAGTGACTAAAGATAGACATTAATATTGGGATTAGAGATGGTAGAGGACACTTCAAGGTAGATTAGGATTATTCGATATCAAATGAAGGTTTCCTAAATCAGTTAGAAGAGTTATGCAGATCTAAGGAGGAGCAAAGATGGGTTAAAGGTAGGTAACTAAGTGTTTTTTTAAGGTTTTTCCTAAAAAAGGTGTGATGCATTTTTGTTTAAAAGGCAAACTTAACCTGAGGTATATTGGATCATAAGAGGTTTCAGATTAGATTAGAGTTATTACATACTGACTCAACTTGCCAGTTGATCTTTCATGTGTGTATGATGTTTTTCACATCTCTCAGTTGAGGAGGTACATAATAGATCTGTTGCACATTATTCAGCTGGAGACAATTGAGCTCAATGATGCATTGTCTTATGAGGAGTGATCGTGGAGGATCCTTAACATAAAGAATCATGAGATGTGTTAGAAGGTTGTCCCACTCGTGAAGATCTTTTGGTCACATCATGGGGTTAAGGAAGCTATCAAGGAGTGTAAGCAGAATATCAAGATGAATTATCTAGATCTTTCTATTTAGGTTTGTTAAGTGGGTAACACCATCTTTTTTAAGGGGGTAGTACCCTTCTCTCGTATAATAACCCTTAGTTGTTATTTTCCTTTTGCTTGATGGCATAGGTTTTTGTTATGCTTTAACCTTACACAATATTTCTTTTGTGGGCTTTGGAGATGAAGTCTCCTTTAAGGGTTTGTGTAGTAATACCCTAGACTAAAATCTATCAAATTATATTTAAAATTATATCGATATAAAATTAATGAGTTTTGGTTTTAGATAGGTCTTAAAATTTTAATAGATTTGTGAATTAATTTGCCTAACTGATGGACCGATATTCTCAAGGGCTAATAATTTTATTTATTGATAAACTAGTTGAGTGGTTTGATCAAATCAATCGACTAGTTTGCTCAAATTGATCGACAGGTTCTTTCAGCTCCTTTTCTGATTTTGATATTAATTGCTTTTTGATGTTTATGAAAACTTCTAATTATAATATATTTATGCTAATAAGCATATTTTGGTGCTTTGGGATTATTTTTATATTATTGAGATCACTCTATGATTTTATTTAGCTAAAATTTTTCAAAAGTAATTTTTAATGCACATCTCAGTGAAATGCCCTGAAAATTTTAATTTTATTATTTACTATTAAATAAGATTTTATTATGAAAATTAATTAAATAATTTATTTTTATTAAAATAAAAGGGAATTAATTAGGGCTATTTAAGAAGAAAATAATAAATAATTCTTATTAGAAAAGATTTGGTATTTTAGCTAATTAAGTATTTTATTTTAGAAATTAATTAAATAAATTATTTTATTTAAAATAAGAAGGATACAATAGTTTCAAATTAATATTATTTTTATAAATAATTTAATTAGAGAAAATTTGGGCGTTTTGCTAATTAAAAAGGAATTTATGGAAAATCTTTTAAAAATCCTAATTTAGACTAAAAAGGGATTTAAATATTATTTTATTCAAATATTATTATTTTTAAATATCCTAAATATTTGGATTAATTTAATTGGCCCTAACCTAATTATTTTTCTCTTTTCCTTTTTCCCTTTTTCCTTTTTCTTTCTTTTTCTTTCTTCTTCTTTTCTTTTTCTTTTTCTCCTTGTCGAATTGGGCCAGCCCAGCGGCCCAGTTCCTCTTTTTCTTTCCTTTCCTTCGACCCAGCCCGCGCCGCGCAGCCGCCCCCTTCTGCCTCACTTCTCAGCGCTGCGTTTTATTATTTTTCCAGCCTAAACTCCGCGTTTCATTGAACTCACCCTCACCGACCGCTTGGCCGGTTCTTCCCCCTTTTTCCTTTCTTTCCTTTTCTTTTGGAATGTCAGTCCAGCGCCCCCAATCTTCTTCTTCCCCAGCCCCATTCGATGCCAACCTGCAACTCGTTGCTGCCTGTTTGAGAAGTCTGCCACCGGTTACGGCCATTTTGACCAGTCGTTCTCATTCCTCCCTTGACTCGTTTGTCCTTTTGATCCAACTAACTTCCCCTCTCCTCGAAGTTCACCCCCCCTTTTTCCCTGCGCAACCCTACCCCAAATTGAGTCCCACCGTCAAACCTTGCCGTCGGCAAAACCAAAACCCTACTTGCCTAATCCCACGCCAACCCACAGAATCCTAGCCTCCCTTCTAACCCTATAAATACCCCCCACAATGGCCCTGTATCGAGCTCTTGATCCCCAACTCTGGAATGCCTGACCTTGCTACTGCCGCCCGTTTAGATGCCTCTTCCACCGCCTCCAGCCAACTTCGCCACCATATCTGGCCACCAAACTCTCCCTTGCATCTCCCTATAGCTAACCAAACGTCCTATATCTCTCGATTCTTCCTGCACGAGCCACCCTAGCTGTGCGAAATAGCCTTCCCGATCAACCTATTTTTCTATCTCCGCCGCCCTTCAAACCACCCTTAGCCACCTCTTCCGCAATTTCTGCCGCTCCTTTCACCTCCCAAATTATTCTGCAGACCATTCTCGACCTTCCCCTACCTTTCTTTTCCTCTTTCTCCCTCTCCTCCTCTCTCTTTCTTCTTCTCTCCCATTCAGCCACCACCACCACCGCCGTGAGCTGCCACCTTTGGTCATGCCACCACCTCCATTTTGTTCCTCTCCTTTTGGGCAACCATAAACACCCCATTTCCTATCTCCATTTTGCCTCTCCTTTTCCCAGCATTTAACTTTCCCCTCTTTCTTCTCTTTTTCCGGCCACTGCCGCTGCCGCCATGCACCATCGCTGGTGCCACCTATCCCTACCAGCCTAAGGTTGAACCCTAGACCCTCTCAGCCATTTTACCTATTTTTATAACTCTTAAATTATTTTATTTCAATTATTTTCATATAAATACTATTATTATTATTATTTATTATTTTTAATATGTATTATTATCATTATTAGTACTAATGTTTTGATTATTATTTCTGTTGAGGGCTGAAGCCCTATTGTATTTTTAATTTGATTTTATTATTATTATTCTTATTATTTCTATTATAACTATTACTAATATTAATATGTTATTATTATTATAATTATTATTTTTATTATTACTATTATTATTATTTCATTATTAATATTACAAGTACTTTACTATTATTTTTGCTATTATTATTATTATTATTATTGTTATTATTGTTGTTGTTGTTGTTGTTATTGTTGTTGTTGTTGTTATTATTATTATTATTATTATTATTATTATTATTATTATTATTATTATTATTATTACTGTTGTTATTATTTTTACTATTTTATCATCATCATCATTATTATTATTACTAAATTTTGTTATTTATCTTACTAATATTTTTATTAGTATTATTTTGGAAAAGGGGTCGAAGCTTTTATTTTACTCTGTTTTTGAATAATGTCCCTTTTATGATTAAGGTAAATTATTATTCATATTTATATTCTCATTGATATTATTTTTAGTATCATTATTATAATTAAGGTAAATTATTTAACCCAATATTATCAACTTTTATAATATTTCTATTATCTTTGTATCTTTATCAAAGTTAGAATTTTATTAATGTTATTTTTATCAGTATGTTATTATTTGGTCAAAGCCTTAAGGAGGCATAGGAGTGTGCTCCAAAATCGGTGTCATTTCAGGTAAGAGTGTTACTAAGGCCTCCTTTGTGTTTATATGCATTATGTGCTTCGCATGCTATGTATCATATGTTTATCTTTATTAATTATGTCGTATATGGTATGATGTGGAGTTGAAGTATGTTTTTATATATTTGCATGGCATATGTATTATGTGTATGTGATGATATGTGTTGTGACCCTCAAAGACATGCATTTGAGGGTGTTGATGTGGTTTATGTGGGAGAAATGATGAAAAAGGAGGATGGGGAAAGAGGTTGACCAAGGGAGGTGAGTTGACCTAATTATTTATGAGTGGAAGAATAAAATGGAGAATTTTAGGGTTTCGTATAGGAGAATCTGATTTATGATTTTTATGATTCTTTGTGGGAGAGTTTAACTTATGGTTTTGTATGAGGGAATCTAATTTATGGTTTGGATGATTTTGTATGGGAGAATGTAATATATGACGTTATATGGGACAATCTAATTTATGATTTATATGGGAGATTCTAATTTATAATTTTATGTGGAAGAATCTAACTTATGGTCTTGTATGGGAGAATCTAATTTGTGGTTATGAATGGGAGAATCTAATCAATTGTATTATATGGACAAATCTTTGGGTTTTCTATGGCTTGATTCTAGGGTTTGGTATGGATGGATCTTTGGTTTTTTATGGATTGAATTTAGGGTTTTGTATGATGGAATCTAGGGTTTGCATGGTGGTATTAGGGTTTGTATGGTGGTATTAATGGTTGCATGGTGGTATTAATGGTCGTATGGTGGTATTAGGGTTTTCATGGTGGTATTAGGGTTTGTATGGTGGTATTAATGGTTGCATGGTGGTATTAATGGTTGCATAGTGGTATTAGTGTTTGTATGGTGGTATTAGGATTTGCATGGTGCTATTAATAGTTGTATGGTGGTATTTATGGTTGTATGGAGGTATTAGGGTTTGCATGGGATGTGTAAAATTTGCATGGAAGTGAAATTTACGTATGAAAGGTTGATTTGGGATGTAAGAAAGGTAATGTAAGTGTTATATAGGTGTTTGAACCTTTTAGATGAAAAATAATAGGTGGAGATTATATAAGGGCCCATAGGAGACCGAACTATGGTCTATTGTGGTTAATTAGGGTTTAGTATGGCTGCTTAGGGTTTTTGTTGTATCATGTGTATTTAGTAATTTAAATGTAATAATGATGGTGGAATTTTATGATTTGTGATGTGTGAAGTATAAAGAGAATGATTTGTGCATGTCCATGATGAAAGCTTTTGAATAAGATACTTAAGATATTAATTACGTAAAGTGGAAGATCGTTGAGACAGGACCAACTAATCCAGTGGTTAGGAATAGCGCTTAGGGCATGATACCCTATGTGTTTCCGCTCCACCGGCTATAATAGTGGTCAGGTTTTTATACCTATGTGTTTTTGGTCCACTGGCTATAATAGTAGGGGTTCCCGAGCTCAACTATCACGAACCAGAGTTTTGCTAAAGCACCTAAAAGATACTAATTACTTATAGTGGAACACCATGTGAGCTGGGGCCAACCGATCCACCAGTTAGGAATAGTGGTTAGGACGCGTAGTCTTATGTGTTTCCGATCCACCGGCTATAATAGTGGTTAGGGTATGATACCCTATGTGTTTCCAGTCCACCGGCTATAATAGTGGGGGCTTCTGTACTCACATGGATTTGATGAAAAGCATGGTGTGAAAGGATTCCTGAACAGAGATATATTAAGCAATGAATCCGGACTATAATTGGGCCTTTTATACTTTTACCTGAATGGTCATATGCATTATGTCATCATGTTAGTCTTATGCTTTATTATTATTCTACGTTCTTTATGTGCTATTATGTGTTGGCCTTAGTGCTCGGTTACCTTACTCAGTACGTAGCGTACCGACCACCCTTTTCATAGGTGCTACTCATTCCCACGAGTAGTAAGCCCTTCTGACTTTGTGCAGGTGGGCGAGACATTAGTCGGGGCTGTGTGTTGTTTGGCTCAAAAATTGAGAGTAGTGTGGCCGGATCCACTCTTCTTGTTAACTTTTTTATTTCTATTATTTCTTCTTGTATCAGATTTATCCTTTTTAATTTATTACCTTGTATTGAGTTTTCTAGACGAAGCTTTTATCTTATGAAAGTGTTATTTCTTCTTTTTCTGGAATTTAAACCATGTACTCTGATTCATGATTCTTATACGCGTACTCTGATTTTTTATGTATGATTCTTTCTAATTATTTATGAACTTATGGTTTGAGTTTAATGTAAATCTTTTCTTAGCCTTAGCACTTGGTACTGAAATGGTCGGAGAGAACCGGTTTGGTATTAAGTGTGGCGGTAACATCCCTAGAATTCACGGGTTTTAATTTAAATTCTTTCGCTAAAAAAAAAGTAGTGAATTTTGGGGTGTTACACTCAGCTTCTATCTTCTCCTTCACTTTCCTCCCTCTTCTAGAAACAATGGCTTCATATTTGATTTTCTATACCACTCCCTTAACCTACCAAACCTCTACCATGTCTCTTCCTAATCAAACCTTACCTCCCTTACCTAAGCTTGTGATCCTCAACTTTTACACTCTATAGGAAAATAGAGAATTATCTCTTGTTCCCTATCCTTTAGTTAAAATTATTATCTCTTCTTTATTCTCCTAATATTAGCTTTAGCATTACCTTGTTTCTCTTTAGTAAGGATGGATTAAAGGTTTAAGAAAGGTTTAAGAAAGGTTAAAGACCTTGGGGTTTTTTTTAGCTTCAATTTTAAGAAAATGTTGTGCTATGTAATTTTTTTTCTCCTTCTTCAGATTTCATTTTTATTAAGTTTTGAAAAAGATTTTTAATGGTTTTGGTTCTTGATTCTCTTAGGAATCAAGGTCCTAGTAAATAACTATAAAGTTAAGAGCATTTTGTGCCATAATAACTTCTCGAAGGTAACACATTCTTAAATTTAATATGAATAAGGTCTTTTGTTGCTTATAATGATTTGATGCTCTTGAGGTATTTCTATATTGGGAATGAGTTAATTATATTCTAGCATCTAAGCATGTGGTATAGTTTTCTTCTTTAAATTTGAACCATGTTTTGGGTTCTTGATATAAGAGCAAACACTCAATAATTGTCATTCAACATTATGAACCAATTATTCTACATTTAGAAAGGATCACCCACAAAATTGAAGACAAACGGATGGTTATATTGCTAGTTATAGTTGAAATATACCATATAAGCTACTAGGCGTATGTGCATGTGCATGGCATGCATAGAGTGCATGGCTATGTGCATGGGGAAAATAATATGTAGCTTGGACATGCATATTAGTTGATATAGTTAGTTAATAAATTAATTTGTAGATTTAGATATTAGCTGGATAATAAAGTAGCATAAATCTACCTTTATTAAGAAAATGTTATATTCTAGTATCTTTTAGCATATTCTATATTCTATTATCTTTTAGCTACGTATATTTTGAAGAATTATCTAGTATCTTGTAATCTATATCCTTGGCTATATAAATCCATAGAACCCACAATTGATGATATATCAAGAATTGAAGTTGAATGCAAATTGAAAGTATTGAGTTCTATGTGAGTTCATCTTATGTTTAACTGAATCTATATGAACAATTAATCTTGAAAAACTTAATCTATTCGTTTGTGTGAATTAGATATTAAGTACTATCTTTTCCAAACTCCATAACCCACTCCCTTCTAGCCATATTCATCATCCAAACACATCCAAAAATTAAAAACCAAACTTTTCAATTCGAAACCCTAACCCTAATTCATGAAACTAAACCCTAACCCTAACCTTAGGCCATGACACCTTCCATCCTTAAGCCCTAATTAAAAAATCATCACCTCATCATTCTCTAATCAACATCATCATCATCTTATGTAAATCAAATCATCTTTATCATTAATTCATCCTCGTCAAATCATCATCACCATATTCCAATTATCATCATCATTATTCTACCATATTCGAACATCCTTATACTTAATTCACCACTTTTTAATCATCATGTTCCTAATTACAACATAATCGAACATTAATTTTACAAATTTAATAATTTAATATTCCCACACACATCAATTTTGGTATCAAAACTTTAGTTTTTGATCATTTGTAATCGAGACACAATCTTTACACAAGATTCTTGCAATAATGTGTCTTTACTTCACCATTCTTCAAAGAATGTGTCTCTTCTTCAAGATTCCCCTAAGAATTCATCAAAAAGATACCAAAATCCAAGAAATTGGAGGTGTGTTTGGAGAAGTAGCACTTTGTTGGGGAAGGGAGGAGATGGAAAACCAAGAGGAGGACTTGAGAGATGTTCTCAAGGTTTTGATGAAGGGAGGATATAGCAAACCAAGAGGAGGACTTGAGAGATGTTCTCAAGGTATTGGTGGAAGAAATCAAGGAGGCAAAGCTACGTGTGGGGAGAATAGAATCTTCCCATGCAAGATCAAGGGTCACATGTGTAGCTACAAAACCGAGGGGAAAAAGTAGAAGAAGACCACATAAGAAAGGTTCAAAATCAAATGGAGGAAGGAGAAGAGAGTGTGTGAAATTATGGAAGACCACATGACACCTCAAGAAGAAACTACAATGATGTGGAGAAGAGAATCTGATTTGATCTACTCGACTTTGAAGGTAATCTCAACCCAGAATCTTTTCTTGAATGGTTGCAAATTATTGAGTCTATTTTTGAGTATAAAGAGATTGGCTATGAGAAAAGGTGCCAAATAGAAATATTAAAGTTTGAAACGTTTGCTAGAGTGTGGTACAATAATTTGAAGAGGAGAAGGGAGAGAGAAAGAAAACTAAGAATTAGGCCATGGAAAAAATTAAAAAAACACTTGAAGAAGAAATGTGTGCCTCGAGAATATGAGAAAGAGAATTTCATAAAGATGACTACTTTGAGGTAAGGGTGAGGAATACATTTGAGAGTTTGAAAGGTTATCTCTCATTTTTGATGTCCAGGAAAGTGAAGAAAAAATTTGTGCACGATTCATTGGAGTAATAAATATGAACCTTTAAGAAAAGCTGGATATCCTTATGAAGTGCTTAAAAATGTAGCTAAGTTAGCAATCAATTTTGAGAAACAATTGAAAAAAAAAGCGAGCAAAGAAGACAACCAATGCTCTATATGCTTTGACTTTCAAGGGAGTGTCAAAGCCACCAATTTCTCAAGCCACAAATCAAGAAAATAATAGAAAGTTCTTTCATAAAGAAAAGGAAAAAGGATCAAGTGGTTTATAAGGTGAATAAGTAACGCTTCAAGTGTAGAGGTGATGGCCACTTTTCTTGGGATTGTCCAACTAAAGAGCATTAACTTTGAAGGAGATAACAAGTATGAAGGCTTGTGATTAGAATAAAGATCTTGATTGAGACATTTAAAAAGAAAGTGATAACCCGGAGGATGCTTTGGAAGATGGCCACGTGGATTGCTGCGTGTTCCAAAGGGTGCTCCAAATACAACAACAATCTTACTTATTCAAAAGGAGAAGATTTTCAAGGCCAAGTGTAGAGTTGGTAATAAAGTGGCTGAATTCATCATTGATATGGTCATGCACTGATGTTGATAGTTAGAAGATGGTGAGAAAGCTTGGTTTGGAGACCAAAGGTCATTCAAGACCATATTTACTTGAATGGATCAATAAAGACAAAGGTATAAGGGTAACAAAACTAAATTTTATCTCTTTTAAGATTGAAAATTATTTTGATGGTATTTTATGCAATATTCTACCTATGAATGCTTGTCACATTTTGTTGGGGAGGCCATGGAAATTTGATAGGAAGGTTGTGCCTAATGGAGTTCTTGATGGCTATGTGGTGTGCAAGGGCCAAAAGAAGTTTGGGCTAAAACTTAATCTATATGGGGAGGATTTGGTTTTGAGGAATGAAAAGGGGAAAGGAATCGAGAGCATGAAATTGAAAAAGGAATAAAAAAAGAGGGAAGATGTCAAGTGTATGAGGGGAAGAAAGAAGAATATCATGGAGATGTTGATCCATAAGGAGTGTGAGATGATTGAAGCTATCATAGATGAGAAGATATGCTATGCATTGTTGGTGCAGGAGGTCTAACAAAGAGAGAATGCTAATCCGGATCAAAAATTGAAGCAAGTATTGAGAGGGTATGCTGATGTTTTTTTTTTCAAATGAGTTGCCAAGTGGGCTACCTCCTTTTAGAGATATTAAGCACGCTATTGATCTTATGCCAGGAGTTCCATTGCTAATTAAACTAGCTTATAGGTGCAATTTAGAGGAGGCTAGGGATCTATAGAGAAAAGTGCTAGAGTTCTTAGACCAAGGCTATATTAAAGAGAGAATGGGTCTATACAGAGTTCCATCTTTGTTAATGAGTAAGAAGGATGGTATGAGGATGATGTGTATTGATTCAAGAGCAATCAATAGCATCACAATTAAGTATAGATTCCTAATGGCATGATTAGGTGGCATGTTAGATGAGTTGCATTGTGCAAAGGTGTTCTCCAAGATTAATCTTAGGATCAACTATCATCAAATGAGAATAAGGGAAGGGGGTGAGTGGATGACAGCCTTCAAGACTAAGTATGGGTTGTATAGGTTGTTAGTGAGACCATTTGGGCTATATAATGCACCAAGTTCCTTCATGAGGTTGATGACCGAGGTGCATAGACCCTTCCTTGGAGTCTTTGTTGTTATTTACCTTGATGATATCTTGCTATATAGCAAGAGTGAGTTCGAGCACATATAACACTTAAAGAGGATATTTGACAAGCTTAGAAAGGTGAAGCTCAATGGTGAGATGTAGAAGTGTGATTTTATGACCAAGAGGGTGGTTTTTCTTGGTTATATTATGAGTGGAGATGGTATTAGACTTGATCTGTCAAAAGTGGAAGCTATACAAACATTGCCTACTCCTACTAATGTCGATAAAATTTAAATTTTTCATGGGTTGGCCTCATTCTATAAGAGGTTCATCAAAGACTTCTCTACCTCTGGATCCTTCTATTATTGATTCCTTTGTAGATAATTCTCATCATGCTAGGCTCACTGCATCTGTAAGAAAAGCTGAACTCAAAGAGACTATCTTCTCTATGGGTGATACTAAAGCGCCTGAAGTTGGTCGTTTTTCTACAGGTTTTTTCAAGGCTAGCTGGCCTATTATTGCTGATGAGGTATTGTGGGCTGTTCGAGAATTTTTTGCCTCTAGTTTCTTGCCTAGGAAGCTAAACATCACAGCTTTAGCTCTTATCCCAAAGAAACCAAATGCAAATAAGGTAACTGAGTTTAGACCCATAGCCTGATGCAATGTGTTGTATAAAATTATCTCTAAATTTTTTTCCATAGATTGAAGAGTATTATGCCCACCATTATTGATCATTCTCAGAATGCTTTCATCAAGGGGAGAAGAATTAGAGAAAATGTACTTTTGGCTCATGAATTAGTCAGGAAATACTCTAATAAAGACATCTCACCTAGATGTATGATTAAGATTAATCTTCAAAAAGCATATGACATGGTAAATTGGAATTTTCTACAGCAACTCCTTATCTTATATGGTTTTCCTCCCCACTTTGTAAAGTTGATTATGGCTTGTGTGACCACTGTGTCTTACTCTGTCACCTTTAATGCGGTCTTTGCTGCTCCTTTTCTTGGGAGAAGAGGTTTAATGCAAGGAGATACTCTATCTCCTTATTTATTAGTGTTGGTGATGGATTATTTCAGTAGATGTTTGAAGAAGCTATGGGTAGATCCAAGGTTTAATGCTCATTCTAGATGTAAAGGCCTGAAGCTCATCATCCTCAATTTTGCTAATGATTTATTACTATTCTGTAAGGGTAATCTGTAGAGTGTTATGTGTCTTCAAGAGGTGCTAGCTCAATTCTTTGCACTTTTAGGGTTATCTATTAACCCTCTTAAGTGTAGTGCATTTTTTGGGGGTGTTGATACCCATACCCAAGCAGCCATTTTGGTTTTTCTCAGGTTTCCTGCAGGTGTTTTTCCTATCACTTATCTTGGCCTACCTTTAACCTCAGCTCGTTCGTCTGCAAACCATCTGCAACCATTGCTGGATAAGATTACAGCTAGATTGAGATATTGGAGCAACTTATTTCTTTATTATGCTGGTCAGCTACAAATCATTAAATCTGTCTTATTTAGTATCCAACTCTACTTCAGTCAAATTATTTTGTTCCCTAGGAAAGTGTTGCACTATTTTATCAGCATGTGTAGGAATTTCCTATGGTTTGGAAAGATGCATGTAAGGAAGGCTACCCTTGTTGCTTATGATAAGCTTTGCTCACTAATCAATGAAGGTGGACTTGGATTACTCAACCTAGAGCTTTGGAATTGTTGTGCTTTGGGGAAGATTCTATGGAATCTTACAGCAAAAAAGGATACATTATGGGTGAAATGGGTACATTCCATATACCTTAAGCAGGGATATGTGTGGGACTTTACTCCTTCTTGTACTTCCTGGATTTTTCTTAGGATTTCGTAAACAAGATCTCTATTACAGGAATATATATAGAGTTGTGAGACAAGGAATTTTACTGAGTATAGCATTCAAATAGCTTATCATTCCATTCGAGCTAAAAAAGACAAGTAATCTTGGGCAAATCTGGTATGGAGACCTTTATCAACCCTAAGATTAAGATTTACATCATGGCTTGCATGCAGGAACATATTCTTAACTAAAGCCAGGATGAGGGATCTAGGTATGGAGGTGGAACAAAGTTATGTTTTCTTTCAGTAGCAGATGGAGACCAGAGAGCACTTGTTTATACTTTTTCCTAATACCTCCATTATTTGGCAACATATCAGGAAGGTTGGTGGTAGAAGTGACCTGATTCTTGGTTGGGAGCATGAAATCAAGGCCTTAACTACAAGATCTCGACAGGCATCAAAGAAAAAACACATTTTAGGAGCTTTGTTTGTTTCTTACCTTGCTACTATTTGGCATGAAACGAACCTTAGGTTGTTTTAGAATAGGGCTAGATAGAATTCTATGCTATTAAGAATCATCATTATGAATGTCTCTAGGAGGATAGTGCACCTTAGTTTTCATGCTTAGTATGCTAGATGGTTATCGCTTCTTGATTGTATTGAACGTTCTGCTACTTTGTAATTTCTATTTCGAAAGTAATAAATTTTCTTACTTATAAAAAAAAAACTTCTCTACCATTGCAACACCTATCACACAATTGATGAAGAAAAGAGAGTTCCATTGGAATGATCAAGCAACAAAGTCTTTTAAAGACTTGAAGACAAAGTTATCAAAAATACCGATATTATCTTTACCTTATTTTGATAAATTATTTGAAGTAACTTGTGATGCTAGTGGTGTAGGCATTGGGGTTTTTCTCTCACAAGAAAGGAAACCAATTGCTTTCTTTAATGAAAAGTTAAATGGTGCAAGACTCAATAATTCGACCTATGATAAAGAGTTTTATGCTATTGTGTATTGTTTGGAGACATGGAACCATTACTTAAGACCCAAGCCTTTTGTACTTCACTCGAATCATGAGAGTTTAAAGTATCTATATGGTCAAAAGAAGGTGAGTCCAAGATATACTAAGTGCATAAGCTTATTGCAAACATTTATGTTCTCTATAGGTTATATGGATGGCAAAGAGAATGTTGTGGTGGATGCATTATCTAGGAGGACCATGGTACTTACCATGAAGGATGCAAAGCTTTTGGGATTAGAGATATCGAAGAGTCAATATGCCATGTATGATGATTTTGTAATGATCTTCAAAGATTTCAAGAAACAAGGAAGTTATGGAGCTTATGTTATTCAAGATGGATTCTTATTCAAACAAAACAAATTATGTGTTCCTAAGACCTCAGTTTGAGACTTACTTGCAGAGGAATTATAAGAGACTTTGGATTTCACAAGACTTTGAAGTAGTTATAGGAACATTTCTATGAGCCGAGAATGAAGAAAGGAGTATAAGTCATGATTACTAGGTGTACTACATGCAAAAGGAGCAAGAGCTTCTTCCGCAAAGGGTTATATGTGCCTTTACCCATGCCTACTCAACCATGGGAAGGTGTTAGTATAGATTTTATTGTGGGATTGGCGAGGACACAAAGAGGCAAGAATTCTATTATGGTTTTGGTGGATCGATTTTCCAAGATGGCTCATTTTGTTCCATGTCACAAGGCCGATGATGATACCCATGTTGTGGATTTATATTTTAAGGAGATTATGAGATTGGATGGGATTCCAAGGATTATAGGTTCAGATAGAGATGTGAAATTTCTAAGTTATTTTTTGAAGGCATTATGGCACATGCTAGGAACAAAGCTTCTATTTAGCACTTCACATCATCCTCAAATGGATGGAAAAACCGAAGTTACTAATAGAACTATAGGTACTTTGCTAAGGTTATTTTTGAGTAGAAGTGCTAAATATTGTGATGTCAAGTTAGCACATGCAAGTTTTTCTTACAATCAAAGTCCTTCAACAAGAACAAGTTGTTATCCATTTGAGATAGTATATGGTATTAATCCATATATGCTAATTGATATCGTGCCATTAACGAAAGGTGAAGTGAAGAGTTATAATGTATAAGAGAAAAAGGAGTTATTTCAAAAAAATTCATCAAAAAATCAAGAACAATATTGAGATGGCGAATGAAGTGTATAAGATAAGAGCAAATAAGCATATGAGTCAACATGCTTTTTAATCAAAAGATTTGGTATGGTTGTACTTGAGGAAGGAGAGATTTCCTAATTTAAGTAAGAATAAGCTTATGCCATGGGTGGATTGTCATTTAAAATTATTTTGAAAGTTTGGGAAAAGTGATTATGAGCTAGATTTTCCAGATTCATATAGTGGAGTATCAAGGAAATTAATTGTTGGAGACATTATCCCATACTATGGCGACTCAAATTTGAGGGCAAATTCAAATCAACAAGGGGAGAATAATACAGGAGAAAACACTCAAGAATTGGCATTCATCATTATGAAACCAATATTCTACATTCAAAAAGGATCTTCCACAAAATTAGTTGCTATAGTTGCTAGTTATAGATGAAACATACTATACAAGCTACTATGCATACGTATATGTGCATAACATGGATGGAGTGCTTGGCTATGTGCATGGGGGAAATAATATGTAGCTTAGACATGCATATTAGTTGCTATAGTTAATTAATTAATTAATTACTAGAGTTAGAGACTAGCTTGAGACTAAAGTTGGATAAATCTACCTTTTTTTAAGAATATTATATATTATAGTATCTTTTAGTATATTCTTTATTCTAGTATCTTCTAGATAGGTATCTTTTGAATAATCATACCTTTTAGCTAGTATCTTATAATCAGTATCCTTGGAAATATAAAGGCATAGAACCCACGATTGATGATATATCAAGAATTAAAGTTGAATGCAAATTGCAAGTATTAAATTCTATGTGAGTTCATCTCAAGTTTAATAAAATATGTGTAAACGATTAATCTTGAAACCCTTAATGTCTTCATTTGTGTTCATTAGATATTAAGTATTATCTTTCCCAAACTCCATAACCCATGCCCTTCTAGGCATATTCATCATCCAAACACATCCTAAAATCAAAAACCTAACTTTTCTATTTTGAAACCTAAACCCTAGTTTTCAAAACTAAACCCTAATGCTAACCCTAACATATGACACCTTATATCATCAAGCCCTAATTACTGAATCATCATCTCATCATTATTGAATCAACATCATCATCATATCATCTAATTTGAATCATCTTTATCATTAATTCATCATCATTGAATCATCATCACCAACTTTCCATTTCCCCTCTTGTGATTGACACTTTTGGACTAAATTGATCTGCACCTCTCGAGAACCCCTATGTTAGCTGTAGAAGATAGGTCAATCTATCTTGAACAAAATCCACCCATTCAACTCGAATTCTAATGGTAGGAATTAGGTTTTTTGATATATTTCTGACCAAACTTGTGATTGTATTGATTTGTTGGCTATAAATAACCCTAATCACCCCTTCCATTTACCTTTCTTTCGACCACCAAAAATACCTTAGCCCTCTAGCACTTGCCTTCTCCCCTCTCCACATTGAGCATTGCATTCAAATTCTTTTACTCTTCTGATTCTTTCACTAGATTGTTCTTATTTTAGTGTTAAGCAAGAAAGAATTAGATTTAGGAGAAAGTTTAGTTATTTCAATAGAATCATCCATTCTCTCTTGGGTGTGGTATGTCTATTTTTCCCTGTCTATCTTAAGTTATAGTTTATGAAAAGTATTGAATGATTTTTTAGTTTAAGCTTTTTGTTTTAAACATTTTGAAAGATCAGGATTTCCATAGGTTGAGTTTTCTTATTTAAGTAAAGTTTTACTTGCATCAAGTAATTTATTTTTACTTCTAAAATGTAAAATAGTTAAGGTCGTGTATTATGAAACCTTTAAAGTTCTGATTATATATGTGGATATGAGTATATGTTTTTTAGATGTGGTACTAGGTGATTATACTGTAAACATTTATGAGACATGCATGATTGTTAAGGAAAACTAGGTTATGATGATTAATTGTGATATATGCAATTAGATTGTTAATTTTTTTGGAAAAAATTTATACTTAAATGAAACTATATTAACCCATGTCGAATTGTTCCTAAAGATTCATAGCATTTTCCATGATGCATTTAACCTAAAATACTACTTAGATCAATTTGGAGGATCGATTGGGACAATTGAAGGGAGAGATGATCTCAACCTTGTCTTTTTCTATCTCTCCCTTCTACACATTTCTAAGATCATTGCTTCGATCTCAAGTACTATTATGCTTAGCTGGAATATTCCTTCCATGCAAACCTTCCATTACCTCTATTATGAATTTTATTCTCAACTAATTAACCTACATTTCTCCAAAAATATTATTTGAGATCTAGAGAATAGGTTAGTATATCTAAGATAAAATTTGTCTATTTAGCTCAAATTCAAATGGTAAGAATTATGGTTTTTTAATTTTTCCTAACAACTCTATGATTCATCTCAATTGTTTGGTTATAAATAACCCTAATTACCCCTTTTGTTCACTTTTCTTTCAATCATCAAAAATACCTAACTCTCTATACTCACTTTTCTCCCTTTTGCACTTTTCTCCCCGCAGTCAAACTCCTTTTACATTTTTTATCCTTTCTCTAGATCCCTCTCATTTTAACTATTAAGCAAAGAAGAGTTAGATGTGAGAAAAAAATTGAATGATTCAATAGAGCATCTTTTATTTTGCCTTTGGGGTGTAGTATATTCATTCTTTCCTTTATATTTCAAGTTCAATTTTATTAAGGTTATGTATGAATTTTTGAGTTAAAGATTGTTGCTTTTAAGGGTTTAAAAGTTGAGGTCTTCACAAGCTAAGATTTCTAGTTTGAGGAATGTTTTGATTGTATCAAGTTAGTAATTCTTGATTCTAAAATGGGTTTTGAGTATTCACGCATGATATGGAACTCTTTAAGTTGATATTATATGTTTCCATTAATGTATATATCTTACAAAAATTATTTGGATGGTTAGATTGTGCATAAGGAGTAAAAAGATAAATCTTGAGAAAATGGGTGGTGATGATTAATTATTGAGATGCGCAAGTTAAATAGGCTAAAATGTGTTATATAATGTTAAATCATGTTCTAATGTGGTTTAATGAAGATTTATAAGCATGATCACCATGAACATGGTTGTTTGATGTTGTTGGAGGGAAAACTAATCAACTGGTTAGATTAAACCAATTGACTAGTTCCTAGAAAAGTGTACCAGTTAACCCAAACCATCAATTGTTATGCCTACAGAGACCTTAGTCTTGCTCTATGCTTTAAACCATTGACTGGTTGGTGCAACTGATCGACTTGGTTGGTGCAACTGATCGATTGATTCAATAGGTCTGTGTAATTTGATTCCTTTCGGTTAATTAAGCATTGAGGCTATACATGGGACTATCCTATGATTATTAAAGGGATAAAATACATATTTTATCATGGCTTAATAACCCAATGGGTGGATTAAATAGATCATAATTTATGACATAATCAATGAGTATTGTAAAGGTAAAATGGGTGTACCACTTATAAAATGTGACGGCCGTGAGAAGAGATTAATGAAGCACATTATGTGCTTAAATCAAATAACATGTTGGGAATGCATAATATTATATAAGTGAAATGCCCCAGAATTATTTATTTTAAGATATATTACTAAATAAGGATTTATTAGGAAATTAATTTATTTTATTACTTTATTTGGAATAAGAGGGATTTATTTAGGGCAAATTAATAGGAATTTATAAATATTTTTTTAAGGGAAAAATTGGGCTTTTTGTTAATTAAAAAGGAATTTAGGAGAAATATTTTTTTTAAAAACCCTAAATTAGTCTAAAAAGAAAATTTAATATTTTTATATAAATATTTTATTTTAGATACCTAAACTATTCAAATTAATTTATTTAAAACCAAAACCTTAAATTTTCCTTTCCCTTTTTTCCTTTTTCTTTTTCTTTTCTCCTTTTTCTTCTTTTATTTGTTTCTTCTTCTTTTCTCCGGCCAATTGGGCCTGACGCGGCCTGACCCACCTCTCCTTCTCCTTTCTCTGTGGCCCAGCGTCGCTGCCTATCCTGCGTGCATCTGAGCGCCGCGTTTCATCTCGTTTTTGATTGAGACGCTGCGTCTCATTTAATGACAATGTAACTGGCGCTGACCGGCCCGGTTCTCCCCCTTTTCTTTTCTTTCCCTACCGACCGATTCACCCCCCCTCCTTCCTTCTTCCTCATTTCTCCCATGTTGACGCAGCCTGTAGCTTCTGCCCCCGAAAATGGTGGTGCTGGCTATGAGGACTCTGAGCGGCTGAGTCTCCTCTCTTTTTCTCCCTCTCGACCCACACGTGAGCTTGGCATGATCGATCACCCTCAACTCTCACTCGTTCCCTCTCTATTGCTTCTCGAAGCTTCGACCCCGACCAAAATGATTGGCGACCGATTTTTGCCACCAGCCACACAAACCCTAGTACCCAATAATATCTTGTCGACCTCTAAAACCCTATTAAACCATCTAAACTCTATAAATAACTTAGTTGTGGACATTTTTGAAGCTTCTTCTTTCTCGAAACCCTAAGTGAGAACTGCCCGCCACCGCGACTTCAGACACGCTTTTCTCGGCCTTTAGCAAACCTCGACGCCGCCTCTGCACTTCAAAATATTCCCTGCAACACCATCTAATTAACTAAACCATTTTCAACCTTCATTTCTTATTGCACGGGCCTCCATGACTATGCAAAGTTTGCTGCTCATCTTGCTAGAATTTTCACCCCGAATCCTTAAACCACTGTCCGCCGCCACGTACACACTTCTGCCACCCTATAAACCACCCAATATCTCTTGCTAAGTCTCCTCCATCGAACCATAAGCTTATTTTATTTTTCTCCTTTCCTCTTCCCTCTTTTTCTTCATTTTCACCCCTCTTAGATCCCTTTTCCGGCCACCTACGAGAACTACCGCCGGTGCCACCCATCCCCACCAACTCAAGGTGAAATCTTAGACCTTTTAAATACTTAATTTCAAATTATTGAGGATTATTATGCTTTTATCCTAAATTTTAATGTTAATTTGATTCTAATTATTATTATTATAATTATTATTACTATTATTGTTATCAACTGTAATCTAATGGTTAAATCTTCTTCATAGGTTTGGGATTATTCTTGAGTTAGAAAAACTATTATTCTCGAATTTTAGTTATTTAATAGAATTATTACATGTTTAATATTATTATTAATAATATAATTAATATTATTATTATTAATGTAATTAATTATTTAATATTGTAATTATTTCAGGAGGGGTAGAAACCTAAAATTTTAATTAAGCCTCGCAACTTTGCCTTTTATTATTATTATTAGCATTTTTAACATTATTACTAATATATTATCATTATTAGCACTATTTCCTTTTCTATTATAAGTATATATATATTATTACTACTATTATTACCATTTTTAATACTATTTGTATTAAATGGGGTAGTTGCGAAAGCCACTTTTAATTTTAAGATTTATATTATTATTAATATTAATATTCTACCAATAAGAGTATTATTAATAATATTTTACTTTTATTATTATTATTATTATTATTATTATTATTATTATTATTATTATTATTATTATTACTATTATTACTATTTTGGGTGAAGGGTAGAAACCCTTATATCACCACCCCTTTTCGAATGGAAATAGTAATTTAGTTGTATTCTTAAGTAATATTTTGTATAGTTAATTATTGTGTAATATTATTTTAATTAAAAAATAAATCTTAGAATAAGTTAGAGAATAATAAAATTTTATAAGGAAGCCTAATTATAGTATAATTTTATATAATAGGTGAACCCATTCAAACCCCTCAAGTGGAATAGGAGCATGCACCAAGACCGGTGTCGTTTTAGGTAAGGGGTGCTAAGGCCTTTTGTGTGCTTATATGCATTATGTGCTTTGCATGCTATGTATCATATGTTCATTATTGTAATTATTTCATATATGGTATAACGTGGAGTTCAAGCATGTTCTGGTATTATTATATGGCATGTGTATCACTTATATATGATGATATGTGTTGTGACCCTGTAAGACATGCATGTGAGGATGTTGATGTGGTTATATGGGGGAAAGGATGAAAAAGGAGAATGGGGAAAGAGGTTGATCAAGGGAGATGAGTTGACCTAATTATTTTAGTGATTTATGGGTGGAAGAATATAATTTATGGTTTATATGGGAGATTCTAATTTATGATCTTTTGTGGAAGAATATGATTTGTGGTTTTATATGGGAGAATCTAATTTATGATTTTTTGTGGGAGAATATAATTTATGGTTCTATTTGGGAGAATCTAATTTATGGTTTTGTGTGGGAGAATATAATTTATGGTTTTATATAGGAGAATCTGATTTATGGTGTCATATGGAAGAATCTAATCGATGGTTTTGTATGAGAGAATCCATCCTAGGGTGTGGTATGCATGAATATTTGGTTTTGTGTGGATTGAATTTAGGGTATTGTATGACTGAATCTTGGGTTTTGCATGGTGGTATTAATGGTTGTGTGGTGGTATTAGGGTTCCGTGGTGGAGTTAGGGTTTTGCATGGGAGTTAATGATTGCATGGAATTTAGGGTTTGCATGAAAAGTTCGAATGGTCGCATGGGATGTGTAAAGTCTGTATGGGAGTAAAATTTATGTATGAAAAGCTAATTTGGGAAGTAAGGAAGGTAATGTAAGCGTTGTTTGGGTAGTTAAACACTTTGGATGGAAAATAATACGTGGAACATTATCTGGGTACATAGGAGACGAAGCTAGGGTTTGGAGTGGCTAATTGTGAATTGTCGTGGTTAACTAAGGTTTGGAATGGCTAATTATAGTTGTTATGGTTAAATAAGGTTTGGAGTGGTTAATTATGGTTTGTGGTGGTTGATTAGGGTTTGGTGTGGCTGCTTAGGGTTTTTGTTGTATCATGTGTTTTTGGTGATTAAGGTGTAATTATGAGAATGGAATCGATGATTTGTGATGTGTGGAGTGTTAAAATGATTTGGGTGATGTGAGGTGGAGTAAGAGGGGATGTTAAGGCCTAAATTAGGGTTTCGAGATAAAACCCTAGAGTGAGATGTGAAGTAGAATTGGAGGATAAGTGTAAAGGGAGCGATTCATGCATGTCTAGGGGTTGGTGGTAGCACATGTGTACTTGGTGAATAAAGTATGATGATGAATATGGAATTTATGATTTATGATTCGTGCATGTCCATGGTGAAAGCCTTTGAATAAAATATTCAAGACACTAATTACTTAAAGTGGAAGATATTGAGACAGGACTAGCCGATCCACCGGTCAATAATAGTGGTTAGGGTTTTACCCTATGTGCGACCGATCCACCGGTAATAATAATGGTTAGGGTTTTATCCTATTGTGACCGATCCACCATTAATAATAGTGGTTAGGACATGATATCCTATGTGTGACCGGCCTACCGGTTATAATAGTGGGGGATCCCGATCTCAATGAAAATAAACCAGAGTTTTGCTAAGGCAAATAAAAGACACTAATTACTTACAATGGAACACCATGCGAGGAGGAACCGAACCTATCCACCGGTTAGGAATAGTGGTTAGGGTTTTTAACCTATATGTGACCGATCCACCAGTTAAAATAGTGGTTAGGGTTTGACCCTATTGTGACCGATCCATCGGTAATAATAGTGGTTAGGGCATGATGCTCTATTGTGACCGGCCCACCGGTTATAATAGTGGGGTGTTCCTATGCTCACATGGATCGATAAAAGTCATGGTGTGAATCGGATTCTGATAAGAGATTAATTAAGTGATTAATCCAGATTATTCATGGGCCTTTGTACGTACTTTTACCTGGTTGATCATATGCATTTATGATTGTGTTCTTCTATTTTTCTGCATGATTTATGTGCTTATGTGTAGGCCTTAGTGCTCGGTTACCTTATTCAGTACGTAGCGTATTGATCACCCTTTTCATGGGTGCTGCTCATTCCCACGAGTAGTATGCCCTTCTGATATCCGGTGGGGCTGAGTGTTGAGCATGTTTGGCTCAAAGTTTGAGAGAGTTGTGGCCATATTCTGTCTTTATGTAACCTCTATTTCTCCTTGTTATTCCTTTTGTTTTGGATTTTTTGAAATTAAATATTAATGTTTGTAGCTATTAATCCTTTCGAGGAATTTTGATTTCGCACTCTGATTTCTATCTTATTATTGATTCATGATTCTTTACGCGTATTCTGATTTTTAATGAATGATCTTTCGAGTTCTTTTATGAACTGTTGGTTTGAATTTAATGTAAATATTTTCTTAGCCTTAGCACTTGGTACTGGAACGGTCGGAGAGAATCAATCTGGTACTAAGTGTGGCGGTAACATCTCCAAAATTCATGGGTTTTAAATTAAGTATTTTAATTACTTCCGCTTTAAAAAAGAAGTAGTGAATTTTGGGGTGTTACAATAAGGATAAATGGAAACCCCACACATGGTTAGAAAATAAAAAGGATTAATATGGAAGGAATATGTGAATGCCTTGCTTGTTCCTTATATGGGCCTTGTGTTATCACTTATCCTCATGAATAATCTATTAATCATGAAAAGCAAAAGATAATCAAGTTTTGTATCGGTCTGGGTTACCCAATTGTTAATTAGCTACAAGGGATTAGTCTACCTTTAGGTGTTTATGAAATGCCCAAAAAATATTTATTTTAAGAGGTATAATTAAATAAGGAATTATTAGGGAATTAATTTAATTAATTATTTTATTTGAAATGGGAATGATTTATATAGGGCAATTCATAAGGAATTTGCAAATATTTTTATAAGGAAAAATTTGGGCTTTTTGCTAATTAAAAAGGAATTTGGGAAAAATCTTTTAAAAACCCTAAATTAGCCCAAAAAGAAAATTTAATATTATTTTATTTAAATATTTTTATTTAAATACCCAAAATATTCTAATAATCTTATTTGACCCCAACCTACTTAAACATTTCTTTTCCTTTTTTCCTTTTCCTTTTTCCTTCTTCATTTTTCTTTCTTTTTCTTCTACTTTCCGATTGGGCCTGTCGCAGCCCAATCTCTCTTTTTCCTTCCTCCCTTCCACGACCAATCTAACTCTTCTTTTCTTTCTTTCCTTCGGTAGCCGAAATGCTACGTTCTACGTCTTTTTCCCCTTAAATGCTGCGTTCCATTTAAAACCATTATACCCTTTTCCAACCGGCCTGGTTTGTCTCCTTTTTCTTTTCTTTCTTTTTCCCCCAACTTCTCAATTCACCTCCTTCTTCCTCCTTCCTCCTCCGCCGACGACCTGCACCTTTGAAGCTCCAAAAATGGCTTCACTGGCCATACTAAATTTGACCGGTCGTTTCCCCTCTCTTTCTCTTCCCCTTGACTCGTAGTTCAGCATGATCTAACCCGTTTTCCTTTTCTCCTACATGAAGTCCTCCTTTTCCTTCGTGAAAGGTCGAACACGACCCTAAAATTGTGTTGGCCGATTAACACCGCTGGCTACCCCAAACCCTACCTGCATTATCCTCCTCTCGACCCCCAGAACCCTAGCTTCCCCTCTAAACTCTATAAATACCCCTTTTTTGGTTTATTTCAAAACTTTTTCCCTGAAACCCTAAGAGCCTACCCTGTGCACCACTATGACTTCAAACGACCTTTCCTCCGCCGTTAGCCAACTACACCGCCACCTCTGCCTACCTAAGTCTTCCTTGCACCGCCCTCTAACTAACTGAGCCACCCATCTCCCTTGACTCTTCTCGCACGAGCCACCACACTCGTGCAATGTTCCCTGCCCATCAAACCAAATATTACACCCGCAACTCCTCGAGTCACTATCCGCCACCACATCTGCCGCTTTTACTACCTTCTACACCACCTAAAAGTTACTACTAATTTTCCTCCACCTAGCCATACCCTTCTTTTCTCCTTTCTCCTCCTCCTCCCCTCTATTTCTTCTTCTCTTCCTTTCAGCCGCCACCTCTACTGTCGTGTGCCACTGCCACTTGCTGCGCCACAACCCTCACTTTACTCCTCTCAGCCTAGGCTACCACCAACACCTCATTCTCTTCCTTTTCTTCTCAAACCTCAACTTTTTCATTTTCTAACCTCTTTTCTAGCCACCGCCACTGCTACCATGCACCACTGTCGGTGCCACCCCATCTCCACTAACTCAGCCTTTTTCCCCTATTTATTTAAGTTTATTCTATTTTATTACAATATTTATCAATTATTTGATAATTTATATTATTATTATCATTATCGTTATTGTTATTATTAGAGGTAATATTAATGTTATATTTTCTTGACAGTGTCGAGAGTAGGAATAAATTATTTAAGTTGTTAGTTTCAAATTATTGTTATTAATAGTATTATTATAAGTTTTATTATCATTATTAACATTATTATTAATATTATTATTATTTTATTATTACTACTATTTATCTAAGGAGGGTCAAAGCCCTATTTTATGTTAATGATTCGCATACTCTTATTTTATTATTACTATTACTATTTCTACTATTATTAGTATCTTTATTATTATTAATATTATTATAAGTAATATGTGTTATTAATATTACTATTATTATTATTATTAAATAGTACCTTCATTATTTAGAGATAGGGTCGAAAACCCTACCTTGTATTTTTCTAGACTTAAGTTATTATTATTATTATTATTATTATTATTATTATCATTATTAGCATTATTTTGGTGGAGGGTAGAAACCCTTATATCACCATCCATTCTGAATTACATTAATATTATTATTAGTACTTTTAGTAGTATTTCGTATAGTTATGATTAGTATAGTATTATTTTATTTAAAAGCCAAGTCTTAGGATAAGTTAGTAAATAATAGTATTTTTAGGAGGGAACATAATTCTAGTTTTTCCCTCATAATAGGTGAGACCATTCAAAGCCCTTAAGAGGTATAGGAGTGTGCTCCAAGACTGGTGATGTTTTAGGTAAGGGGTGCAAGGCCATTTGTGTAATATGTGATTCATATTCCATGCACACCATGTGATATGAATTATAATGTATTTTATGTGTAATTTTATAATTGTTCTACATGCAGCTTCATATGGAGTTGATGTAAGTTCGTGCAATAAATTATGGCATGCATATTATGTGTATGGGTTGTGTTATTGTCATGGTATGGTGTGGCCCATAAGACATGTTGTAACACCCCCAAAATTCACTACTGAAAAATTTCGTTTTATTAAAAGATAATTGCGGAAGCAGATTAATAAAACGTGAACTTTGGGAGTATTACCGCCACACTTAGTACCAGACCGGTTCACTCATACCTTTCCAGTACCAAGTGCTAAGGCTAAGAAAATGAAATACAGCTTGAAAGAAATTCAACACACACAAATCAGAGTAGCGCATCAAATCGTTTACAAGAATAAAATCCACCAACGATGGTTACAGTAACACATAACATTAAAACCAGGAATTTAAAGGGAAAGAGAAAACCCTAACGATACCGGATAACTCCTTACTCTCTTTCCCGTAGCCCACTTGAGTAGCACCTGAAAATACCTGCAAGGGCACTGCCCATTGAATAGGTAGGAGCCCCATAAAGGGAATCCCTTCAGTACTACGGTACTGAGTAACCCTTTAATACCACACTTAAAGACAGGCCCGCATACGGCACATAATGCAAGCTACACACATAAATAATGAGAGGTGCACACATAACAATAAAATGCATAATAATTCATAAATCACGATCGATACTTTGGGCCTTAAGCCATGTCATAGTGTAAGATCAATACATTCGGGCCTTAAGCCATTATTCCGTCATCATTCCATCAATCTCATATTTTATATCCATGTGAGTACGAGAACCCCACTATTATAGCCGGTGGACCGGAAGTAAACACACAGGACAGAACGCCTCTAACCACTATTATTGCCGGTGGACCGGTTTGGCCCCGACTCACATGGTGTTCCACTATAAGTGATTAGTATTTTTCCATAATTTTATTCACATACAATATTGGTTTTATTGAGCTTGGGATCCCCACTATTTTAGGCGGTGAACCGGAATATATATAATATCATCATCCAGGGCACAACGCTCCTGGCCACTATTATAACTGGTGGACCGGTACTCATAATCACATACTAGGGCAACACGCTCCTGGACCACTATTATATCCGGTGGACCGGTACTCAATATCACATACCAGGGCAACACGCTCCTGGACCACTATTATAACCGGTGGACCGGTACTCAATATCATAATCATCTAGGCCCGGCTCATTAATATTCCACTTTCAATAATAGTATCTTTCCTTTTCTTTAATCAGCACATCAATCATATTTATTTGCCTCGAACGGGAGATCAATAACCCGGGACACAAAGGTACACCGGTCGTACCGGTGCATATCAGCTACTCAGTACCCTTCAACCACGAACCCAAGGACGCAAAGGTACCCTGGTCGTACTGGTGCATAAAGCTAACTCAGTACCCTACCGACAAGGACACCTAATCCATAAGTATGCATACCCCCTAACTAGGTCCGTAGAGCTAGAAAGAGTAAGATATAGGGCCTGGCTGGGGCACAAAGGCACACCAGCAAATACCAGAATAATCGTGGACTAAACCACGTCCTTAGGGTAGCGACCCCTAAGGAGTCACCATTCCCGATCTCGAGGTCTTTCACTTTAAGTAATAGTGTCTTAATTAAAGTGATCACAAAAAGCACAACAATCGGATACTTATTCACTTTCAATCGTTCCGATATCATTAATCGTTTCTTATTCAGATGATTATCTAGGATATCACAAAGAAATCATTAAGGCCATACTAATTATCAAATACTCTTACTTGGCTAATCAGCATTATTTGAATCATATTATAATGTTCCACAATCTCAAAGACATGTTAGGTACAAATTACTCATTTGCCCTTTACTTATATAATTGTTAAGTATCCATTCCTTACTTGACAAATTACCACATTACCCTTTAGGTTGCATAGTTACCAAATTACCTCTTCCTCGGTTTATGTTATTAAGTTATCTCCTACGCTTTTTAGATCACCATTCACCCTTCATAATTATTAACCTTAACATATTTCCCTTTTTGGTTGGTCAAATTACCAAATCGCCCTTCTCCTTTGTTATAATTACTAAATTGCCCTTGAGTTGGGTAATTTACCAAGTTACCCTCCTTTATTATCGTAGTCACCATTTTACCCCTTTAGTTGGTTAAATAATTACTAATTTACCCTTTAGTTGGCTAAATTACCAAATTGCCCCTTTAGTTGGATAAATTACCAAATTGCCCTTCTCCTTTACCATAATTACCATTCTACCCTTCTCAATTATTATAATTACCTTTTTACCCTTTTTTAATTATCATAAATCCCAAATTACCCTTCTTCATAACTACAAATATTAATTTACCCTTCTTCATAACTTTAATTACCATATTGCCCTTCTCCATTATTAAATTACCATACTGCCCTTTTATTGATTAATTTACCAAATTACCCTTCTCTATTATCATAATTGTCCAATTACCCCTTTTTAATCATACTTTAATTATTAATTTATCCTTTGTCGTTATCATTATTACCAAGTTACCCCTTACTACCGGGTTTACCATAATATTCTTTTTATTTACAAAATTTCTCTTCTACCCCTTACTTTCAAATTACCATAATATCTTTTTATTTACAAAATTACCACAATACATTTTTTTTATTTATAAAATTACCATAACACTCCTTTTACTTCACAAATTACTATTTTACCCTTTCACATCCAAAATTACCATCTTTATCTTTCCTTACATAATTACCATTTTGCCCTTCTTTCCAAAATTACCATATTACCCCTTTACTTATAAATTACCATTTCGCCAATTACTTATACAATTACCATATTACCACTTACTTATGAAATTACTATTTTGCCCCTCTACTTCCAAAATTTGCCATAATGCCCATTTACTTGAAACATTACCATAATGCCCTCCTTCATCCAAAATTTCTATTTTGCCCCTACTTCCAAAATTACCATTCTTACCACTTACTTATAAAATTACTATATTGCCCCTTGACTCCAAAATTACCGCTTTACCCTTTTCTCCAAAAATTACCATAATACCCCTCTTTCTCACAACTTACAATTTTATCCTTTTACTTATAAATTATCATTTAACCCCTTTCTTTTTAAATTACCAAATTGCCCTTTTACTTATAAAATTACCGAAATACCCCTTTCACTTATAAAATTTCCACTCAACCCCTTTATTCACCATTTTTATGAATTTACCATCACTACATAAAATAATGATATTAGTACTTCATTCTTATCATCTAAGTCCACCAACTTGTCATTATTCAACATAATACTCATTAGCAACTACATACATTAGATCACATACTTCATAAGCATAATTACTAAAATACCCTTAGGCAATAATATTACTCATGCATTAGCAACATAATACATCATAAACAAGCATTTAATATTTCCATCAATAATCAAACTTCTTCCTTAATTATCATACCTACACATGGCACAAAGGTTATCATACTTTTCCTTTTTATCAAGCAATATAAGCAACCATATATATATATCATGCTAAGCACACAAACCATGCATAAAATCATACTAAAACCCTAATGTGCTAGCATACGTTTTTCCATGTATTTAAGGGAGGATTAACGGTTACCTTAATACCACAAAATATCAAATCTTACCAAGCATAATTAGCAACTCAACACGTAAAAATAATATCCAACATATTTATGTTAGAAATAAGAAACCAACCATAAAACTTAGTAAAAAATTAATTAATAGAACACTTAATATAAAATACCATTATACCTTAAAAATTAGCCAAGTAATTTTCAAAATAAGGGGGAGCTCACGCTGCATGAGCAGCGTGAGTTTCATGCAGAAAAGAGAGGGGAAAAGGCTCGAAGAGGGGTGAAGGAAGCAAGATTTATTATTTTCGGGTTAGGGTCTTTAGGCTAGAAAAGAAGGTGGTAAGGGGAGGTTCTAAGGCAGGGGAATGGTGCAGAAGTGAAGAGGGGGTGTAGGTGGAGGCTAAGGGTGGTTTCACGGCGGCATGGGGCGGCGGAGACGGCGGCGGCGAGGCGGCGAAGTTGGCTGCCAAGATGGGTCGAGGGAAAGGGGTCGTGAAGGAAGGAAAAGGAGAGGGAAAAATGGAGGGGTGCAAGGGTTGTTTTTGGCCCACTAAGGCATGGCGGTGGTAGAGGGAGTTGCAGGGTGTCGAACGGTGGGTTGGGTGGCGGTAGAGGTGGCCGGACGGTGACGGAAATGGAGGTTGCAGGTGGCTCGGTGGTAAGGGGGAAAACTGGGGAGAAAAAGAAAAGGGGTGGAGAAGGGAGGAAGTGTAGGGCTCGAGGGGCGGCGTGGTGGTACAGGGTGGTAGTAGGTGGTGGCAGGAGGCGGCGCAGGGGTTGGGTTGGTGGTTCGAGCGGCGGCGGGCGGCGGTGATAAAAAACCGGGGGAGAAAATGGGAAAGGAGGAAGGAGAGAGGAGGGAGCTCGGGAAAGGGAGTAGGGCTCGAAAAAAATGGGAAAATGAAGGCTTGGGAGATGAAGAAAAAGAAAAGGGAGAAGAGAGGGGGTAGGGCTGGCCGGCGATCGGTGCTGGAGGTTGCAAGGTTGGTCGGGTGGCAGGGGAAAGGAGAGGAAGAAGAAGGAAAGGGGGAGAGCATGCAGGGCTGTGGTCCAGGGACTGTTTGGCTCGAAAAGGGAAGGAAAATGACGGGGGAAGAGAGAGGGAGAGGGAGCAGGTGGTGGCAGCTGCAGAGCGGTGGTTGTAAGCATGCTCGACCATGGCAGAGGGGCGCTGGTCGGGCGTGGGAGAAGAAGAGGGGAGAAGGAGAAGGCTGGCGGGCGGACCGACGCAGGAAAGAAATAAGGCAAGCTGGTCGGTCCAGGGGCAAAAGAAAGGAGGGCGGGCTGGTCTGTCGTGCGAGGAGAAGGGGCTGGGGGAACGGGCCTGGCCCAAACGCGCAGGGGAGGGCTGGCCTGGCCGGGCGGCTCAAGTGAGGGGGAAAAGGAAAAAAAGAGGAGAAGAAAAGGAAAAAGGGGAAAAAGGGAATGGAAAATGGGGAAAATAAAATAAATTAATTTATAAAATCATAAAATGTAATATTCTTGATAGATTATTTAGTTTAATAATTTAATTCATTATAATCTAAAATATAAATTTAAAAAGGATAAAGTGGGTAAAATATTAGTTTGGCAAATTATTTAAATACAACAATATGATAAATAGCAAAATATTTATTTTTAATTTATTAAATACTCTTATCCAAATTTACATACTCTAAAATCCATAAAATAATTAAAATAAAAAATTTTAGAAGCTAATTTTTTTTTCAAATGAAGTTATTTATTAAAATATAGGTTTTCGAAATTTTTGGGGGATTACACATGTATGATAGGTTTTGTAAAATAATGATGGGAAGTGTAATAATGTGGAGCTAGGGTTTGCATGGAAGTAGGGTTTGCATGGTGTTAGGGTTTGGATGGAAGTAGGGCTTGCATGGAGTTAGGGTTTGCATGGTTTTAGGGTTTGCATGGAAGTATGGTTTTGTATGGAGCTAGGGTTTGCATAGTTTTTAATGGTTGCATGGGAGTTAGGGTTTGTCATGGTTACCATGGTTTGGTGTGGTTATCTAGGGTTGGAAAATGAGAATAGTAGAAGTTAGTCATGCATGTCTAGGTGAAATCTTCTGAATAAGATACTTAAGACATTAATCATTTAAAGTGAAAGATTATTGAGCTAGGTCCAGCCAATCCACCGGTTAGTAATAGTGGTTACGGTTTTTACCCTTTAAGTGACCGATCCATAGGCAAATAATAGTGGTGTGGACTATTGTCCCACAAGTGACCAACCCACCAACAATAATAGTGGGGGATCACAAGCCCAATAAACACATAACAGAGTTACTAAGGTACTTAAAAACTACTAATTACTTACAATGGAATAACATGTGAGTAGGAACCAACTGATCCACTAGTTAGGAATAGTGGTGTGGAATATTATCCCGCAATTGACCAATGCATAGGCAAAAAATAGTAGTATGGACTATTGTCCTGCAAGGGACCGGCGCTCCTACTAAAATATTGGGATGTTCCTATACTTACATGGATTTAATAAAAGGTACGGTATGTATCGACTTCTGAGAAAAGATTAATTAAATAATTAATTTGGACTTTTTGGGCCTTTATGTGTGGTCTTGATCATTTATAAGCTGTATAATTTTTTGCATCACCTTATATATTTTATGTGTGGGCTTGAAAGTGTAAGTTGAATATTATCCTGCATGATTTTATGTGCTTATGTGTTGGCCTTAGTGCTCGGTTACCTTGCTCATTACGTAGTGTACTGATCACCTTTTTCATGGGTACTGCTCATTCCCATGAGCAGAAGGCCTGTCTAGCGCGTTGCAGGTAGGTGATGCCTTCTTCGATGCCATTGATGTCTATGAAACATTAGGTGGGGCCGAGTGATGATTTGGGCTGGATCAAGTCTTGGAGTCGCGTGGTCGTTTTCTATTTATGAGATTATTATTCCTATTCTCTTTTAATTATGTTTGAAACTTCAGAAATAATTTTATTATTATAGTTATTTTTCTTCTCTGAAAAACTAATGTTAGTATTTCGAATTATGTAAAATTTATGCGTACTCTGATTATCGATTTGTGAACTTTAATTTATGTATTAATGTGTGATGATGGAAATGTTTTTCTCAACCTTAGCACATGGTACTATAATGGTAGGTGTGAACCGATCTAGTACTAAGTGTGGCGGTAGCATCCCTAGAATTTACGGATTTGAAATTTAAAGGTCTCATATAAAAAAATGTGTGTAAATTTTGGGGTGTCACAGCTTATTGGTATCGTCAAGCAGGGTCCTATAGGTCCTAGTACCTTAACTACTCTAGACATTGATAATATACTAGGGGGTATCTATATTAAAGGGTTTGGTTACCTAGGTGATTGGCTTTGGCCTAGACTTATATCCACTTTGGTGATTGGCTTTGGCCTAGACTCTATGTCCTATGGTTTGGTTAGGATTCTACGATATGTAAGACCATGGACTAGTGCATAGTCCATTACTTGATGATAACGTTTAGATGATATGAGTTATAAATAAGTAGATAACAAATAATTGGATAATGATGGAACATTGGTTTGAAGGACCAAAAACGATAAAGCTAGTATCCACACTTGGATAGTAGCTTAAATGTCTAATTAGCTAAGAATTGGAAAGTTTGACTAGATGTTGACCTATATCAATATATCGATAAGGAAATGGTATAATCTAATCGATTGAGTGAGTTAAAGAATAAACCCTAGGGGCTACTTGAATTAATATGTCTAGTATATGTGTAATTACGTACGTGATTATAATGTGAAGATAAGCATAATTTCCATGTTTTATAAGTTACACATGATAGTATATTCAGATGCATTACTACATTTACACATATAGCATAGCATGGCATGTTAAATAAAATATCCATGTTATAATAGAATTTGCATACTCGTGCTTTAGTTGGGGAAACAACTTGGCTTACTCAATAAGTAGCATACTCATGTGTTTGTTTGCTCCGTCCGCTACTCATTCCCATGAGTAGAGGGTCCTATATATGTTTTTGGAGATAGCTAGTAGTGGGCCTACCACAACTTGGGTTTGAAGCTTGAGAGAATAGACACTCAAAGGATTTTGTGTAGTCTATGATGGACCATGGTTTTGGGGTCATGCAGAAATCTTATTTTATAACTAATGTAGCCCCATAGTTTGAACTTATCCATTTTCCTATATTTGGCTTGGATGAGGCCCATTGAGGTCCTCGATAAAAATAATATTTTAAATGTCTATGTAATTTAAGTTTGCATGGTCTATTTTTAATTGGTTAGTTGGTTAGTTTTAGCCTAGTATCTAATATGGCATAGGTAAGGAACGTCTATCTTATGTTAAGTATAAAGGAAACACCCCATTTTTTCTAAGCATATTTTCCACTTCCACATTATATTAAGTGAAATTTTTTAGTAGTGAAAAATGGGGATGTTATAGATGAAGTACTAGAGGGTATCAGTTCTAAAGGGTCTAGTTACCTAAGTGGTTTTTTGGCTTCATCCTGGACTTATGTCCATTTGTAGTTTTGGTTTAGGCTTGGATTTATGTCCATTTTAATTACTTCACTTTGTCATAGACTTTATTTCCTTTGGTTTAGATAGAGTTCCATAGTCTGTGAGACTATGGGGTGGTGTATAGTCTATTGCTTGATGATAATGATAAAATTTGGAATGAATACTTAGATAGTAAGTGGGATAAATAATTGAATAACGATTGGAACGAGTAACTAGATGATAACTTGAAAAAGTGTGTGGATAAGATATTGAATAAGTATTTGGATAAGAATAAAATAAGGATGTGGCTGAAATAGAAAATAAAAGAGAATAAAAAAGAAAGAGAAATAATGATTGTAAAATGGCATAATGGATTATGTAAGTTGGAAAATAAATCTAATGAAAAACCATGTGGATGGGTGATAGAAACCCAAGTTATCATTTAATGGATTGTGTAAGTTGGAAAATAAATCTAATGAAAAACCATGTGAATGGCTGCTGGGAACCCTAGTTATCATTTGAATAACTTGCTTAGTATTTGTATGTGGCTATCTATGATGATGTAATATGAAGACAAGCATGATGCATCTTGAATTGCTTAAGTTGTGCATAGTATTAAGTTCTAATGCATTACATGACCATGATAGAGTAGGTACATCTAATTAAATGGCATCGACATGAATCCTATTGAGGAGATAACTTGGCTTACTTAATACTTAGTACACTAATGTACCTGTTTTCTCGGTTACCTACTCATTCCCACGAGTAGAGAACCATGTGAAGGTTTTTCGATATAGTCAATAATGGGCCTACCTTATCTTGGGTTTGAGCATGAGAATATGGATATCCAAAAACGTTTTTACGGTCTATGATGGACCAAGGATTTAGAATCGCACCCTAACTTTTTTTCCTACCATAATAGCCCTATATTTTAATTTAAACTACCTTCTTGTACTTGATTATGTCGAGGACTATCGAGGCCCTATTGTGTATATGTTTTCTTTAATTATCTATATATCCTAATCTTGTGTACTCACTTTAGTTTGGGTTAATTTGATTTTTCAGCCTCGTGTCTAATGTGGGATAGGCAGTTGACATCTATCCTATGTTATGTATAGCGGTAGCACCCCATTTTTTCCTAAGTATGTTTGGTATTTTTTTTTACTTTTTCAATACTTTAAAACAAAATTTTTTTGTAGTGTAAAATGGTGATGTTACATTGTGATCTAGTCTCTACTTAGATCCATAAACTAGATTTCCATGAACAGTCAATCGATGGGAGAACCAATCAACCGGTCTTCCAGTTTTATTTTTAGTTCAAATATGGTATGACCAAACTAGTCGACTATTCCTAAGGGCAAATCAACTGGTCCGTTTGTATTTCACCATGTTTGTTGTTAATTATTGTTCTTTCTTTGGGCCTTTTATATTAATATTTCCATGTAATTACAAAAATTTTATCGCAATTTCAACTAGGGGCGTTCATAGATAGGATATCCTATGTTACGGATACCTCTTGATTGGATATTTGGTAAAATAATTTAAATATTTAAAATATTATATATCTAGGAAAAAAAACTTTCAATATTAGACACTTCTGATATCAGAAGTTTCAAATTGGATAACAAATAATTTATCGGATACCTAAAACTTTTTAATAAACCCCGATTGAGAAATATTGGATAAAAAATAATTCAATTGAAAATTTAAAAACTCATCCAATTTGGACAAATATGATCAAATGATTTAATTTAACTATTAAATTAGGGTATATTCAATTAGTAATTTTAAATTTTGGATAATAATTAAAAGGTATAAAATTTACTTACAATAAATACTCATTTCAAATTATAAACACATATGCAAGACTATATAAAATAAAACTTTATGAAAAGCAAATAGTATTTAGAGTGTATATGTATATAATTTATTAGATTAGATAGTATTTTTATTTTTCGGATCAAATATCCAATTTATGTGATATTTTATTTATCAAATTGGATATTTAAATTGAAAAAAAAATATCAGATAAATTATATAATATTTTAAATTGGATCAATTCGAATATCAGATTGGATCATCAGATATCGGATAACATGAACAACCCTAATTTCAACTAAGTTTACACAACAATTAATATAGATCAAAATGATGATATTTTATCCTTAAATTGATTAAGTTTAGTATCATCTCTAAACACCCAATCGGTAACTTATATGCCTTGTGATATGTTTGGTGTTATCATTTGGAAACACACAATTTGGATAATAATGGAATAAATTTATGGTTTGTGATATCCCTTAGTAATTAATAAATCATAGATTATGATTTCATTCAAGTCTTTTTCTCTAACTCTTTGGGTATCTAGTTTGGAGTAAGTGGGCTGGTCACCCAGTGTTTTATATTTTTGCTCAGTACTTATTTATTTGTCTACCAGGTTGTAATAAGTTGTGGGATATACACATATCTTTAAGGTATAGAATTATACTATGGAAAACAAACATATCATTAGTATCTAGTTCTAGTGGGTGAGGTATCCTAGTACAAGACCACTGGCATTTTGTCTTATCCATTACTTAGGCTAGGGTGGCATCCCAACTTTTAGCCGTACTAGTGAAGGTATTTAAGGTATGGTGTGTGAAGTAACTCAATACAATTCTCCTTGATTTTCTTCGACCCCATATGGTGTGCATGGTATCCCATATTGTGTTGGACCTCATTATAGGCACACTCGATATGTAGTAGGTGTGGTATCCCTAGGAAAAGAAAAACCTTCGATGTATCCTAAATTTATATAGTAGATATGGCATCAAATTGTGTGAGTATGCTACCATGACTTTTATTTATGGTGGAGAAATAAGTGTGGTCAAATAGATCATCTTAATAACTAGAAATTATATGATCACTAAAGGAAGATTTATAATATAGTTTACATTATGTTGCGATGATACATTTACTATTTTTTTATTCTTCCATAATTTTCATGTAAGCATACCTTGTTATATTACTACCATGAGCTTAGGTGTTATTTTAGTTAGTATGCTTATCACTATGCTGCTATATGACTTCAATGTGCCACATGAACCTTTACCATATTTTAGCTTGTCTATTTTACCAGTGCTTCACTGTACTAATACTACACTTGTGTTGTCACTATAATGATCCAACTTATAGTCTGGTGAGAAGAGAATGACTTGTAGGGATATTATTCTCAACTAGAGTATGTTAAGGATAATACCATTCCTTGTAGATTTGAGAGTTACTTTCCAATTTATTTAAGATTTAGACTAATTGATTAGATGTACTTTGGCCCACTATGTTGGGATGTTTTGGTTATTTTTAGTTATTTAAACTCTTGACTTTAAATCCTGTATTTGGATTTATAAGCTCTCTCTTTCATATACATTACCATTCTCTCCATTATTGTTATAGTAATGTTAGTTGAACATATATTTTCATAATTTTTTCTATTTTATTTTGCATTAGGCATATGTTAGGTGATTATCACACATCTTTCATAGTTGATGTGGTAGTAACATTCTCCAATTTTTCTTTTACAAATGCTTCTGCATTATCTTTAAAATAAAATTTTTTAGTTCCAAATTTGGTTGTGTTACATATATTGTAGTCTCATAAACCTAGAGATGATAAGTAGACAAAGTATAAATCCTCTCCTATATGATTATTGTAATTGTAGGCTCATAAACCAAAATATGAGTGATCCTCATCAAACACCCACCATATATAAATAAAGATTCAAATCCAAAAGGTAGAATATTTTGATTATAGATATACCACTATGAATCTTGTTTATTGTTTGTTATCCTTCTAGTTATTTTTCAAAAATTTGAATTTGATATTATTATTACAAAATACTCTATTCACCCCACTAGAGTATCCACACAAGCATACACACCTACATATATTGATATTCCCATCATCATCATACTATTTAGGGATTTTGTTCAAACACTTATCATTTTTTCCTTTCCTTTTCTGATTTGTTTTTTGGCAAGAGAGTGAGTTAAGAAAGATAAAGGAAAAGAAATTGATTGATGAAGCTCGTAATGGCTATTTTGATTGAGGGTTAGTTAATAGGAGATGACAAACTAAGATTGAGGAAATTGAATTTTATTAGTTGACATAATTCTATAGTTGCATAATGCATTTTTTTTAAGAAGGGAGACAATTGGTAATAAAAAGGATAGAGGAATGGCAAAAATATAATAGTAAATTAAAATCACAATAATCATTGAGTAAAAATATAATGATCATCAAACAAAATAAAAACTTTGTGTGAAACTAAGATATTGAACTAAAATTGAAATAATAACCAACTCTAAAATGCCCCAAAAAAATTTATTTTCAAAAGTGTAATTAAATTAGGATTTGTTAGAAAATTTATTTAATTAATTATTTTTATTAGAACAGGAATAATTTATTTAGGGCAAATTAAGAAGGAATTTATAAATATTTTTACAAGGAAAAATTTGGTATTTTGCTAATTAAAAAGGAATTTAGGAGAAACCTTTTAAAAATTCTAATTTATCCTAAAAAGGAAATTTAATATTTTTTTATTTAAATATTTTTATTTTAAATATCCGAAATATTCTAATTAAAATTTTGACCCCAACTTACTTATTTTTCTTTTCCCTTTTCCCTTTTTCTTTTCCTTTCTTCCTTTTTTCTTTCTTTTCATTCTTTTCTTTTCTTTTCTTTCTTTTTCCTTCTTCCTACTGATTGGGCCACTTGCGGCAAAATCCTTCCTCTCTTCCATGGCCTATTGCCGTTCTTTTCTTTCTTTCTTTCAGCAACAGAAACACTATGACTTGAGTTTTTTCCCCTGGAATGCCGCGTTCCATTTAAAACCTTATAACCATTGCCGACAGGCCCATCTCTTCTTCTTTTTCTTTTCTTCTTTCTTCCCCTAGCAGCTCGGTTCACCTCCTTCTTCCTCCTTCCTCCTCCGTCATCGACCTACACCCCTGGCCACGCTGAATTTAACTAGCCATTTCTCCCCTCTTTCTCTTCCCCTTACCTCACAGTTCAGCATACCCCATTTTCCTTTTCTCCCACACAAAGTCCTCCTTTTCCTTCACAAAAGGTCGAACACGACCCTAAAATTGTGCCAGCCGGTAGACACCGCTGGCTTCCCCAAACCTTACCTACATTATCCTCCTACCGACCCCAGAACCCTACCATTCCCTCTAAACTCTATAAATACCCCTTGTTTGGTGGATTTTGAAACTTTTTCCCCGAAACCCTAAGAGCCTACCCTATGCACCACCGCAACTTTAGATGATCTTTCCTCTGCCATTAGCCAACTACGCCGCCACCTCTGCCTACCAAAGTCTTCCTTGCACCGCCCTCTAACTAATTGAGCCACCCATCTCCCTTGATTCTTCTCACACGAGCCACCACAGCCATGGGAAGTTCCCTTCCCATCAAGCCAAGTTTTTACATCCGCAACCCCTCGAGCTACCACATCTGCTACTTATCTTCCTTCACCTAGCCAAATCCTTCTTTTCTCCTTTCTCCTTCTCCTCCCCTCTCTTTCTTCTTCTCTTCCTTTCGGCCACCATCACTGCTGCTGTGCACCACTGCCACTTGCTGCGCCACCACCCTAACTTTACTCCCCCTAGCCTAGGCTGCCAGCAACACCTCAACCTCCACCTTCATTCTCTACCTTCTCTTCTCACACCTCAACTTTTCCCTTTTATAACCACTTTTTCAGCCACCACCGCCGCCGCCGCCGTGCACCACTGCTGGTGCCACCCATCTTCACCGACTCAAGGTGAAACCCTAAACCCTCTCAGCCCTTTTCCCCTATTTATTTAAATTTATTCTATTTTATTTTAGTTTTTATCAATTATTCTATTATTAATAATATTATTATCATCATTATTATTATTATTATTGAATGTAATATTAATGTTATATTTTCTTGGCAGAGTCGAGAGTAACCTTATATTACTTAAGCTATTAGTTTCGAATTATGAGTATTAATAGTATTATTATAAGTTTTATTATCATTATAAATATTATTATTAATATTATTATTATTAGTATTATTATTTTATTATTACTATTATGTATCTAATGAGGGCCGAAAGCCGTATTATAGGTTAATGATTCGCATACTCATATTTTATTATTATTATTATTATTATTATTATTATTATTATTATTACTATTTCTATTATTATTATTATTATTATTATTATTATCTTTATTATTATTAACATTATTATAAGTAACATGTGTTATTAATAATAATATTATTATTATTATTAAATGGTACCTTCATTATTTGGAGGTAGGGTCAAACACCCTACCTTGTATTATTTAGGCTTAAGTTATTATTATTCTTGTTGTTGTTATTGTTATCATCATCATCATCATCATCATCATCATTAGCTTTATTTTGGTTGAGGGTAGAAACCCTTATATCACCATCCGTTTTAAATTACATTAATATTATTTTTAGTAGTATTTCGTATAGTTATTATTAGCATAGTATTATTTTATTTAAAAACCTAATCTTAGGATACGTTAGTAAATAGTAGTATTTTTAGGAGGGAACCTAATTATAGTTTGTCCCTCATAATAGGTGAGACCAGTCAAAGCCCTCAAGTGGTATAAGAGCATGCTCCAAGACAAGTGATATTTTAAGTAAGGGGTGCTAAGGCCATTTTTGTAATATGTGATTTATATTCCATTCATGCCATGTGATATGAACTATCATTTATTTTATGTGTATATTATATAATTGTTATGTATGTAGCATGAAATGGAGTTAAGATAAGATTATACATTAAATTGTGGCATGTGAATTATTTATATTTGTTGTATTATTATTGTGGTATGATGTGTGCCATATGACATGCATGATGGGTTTTTTAAGATAATGATGGGGAGTGTAATGATGTGATGATAGGGTTTGCATGGAAGTTAGGGTTTTGCATGGATTTAATGTTTGCATGGAGCTAGGGTTTGCAAGGAGTTAGGGTTTGCATGGTGTTATGGTTTGCATGGAAGTTAATGTTTTTCATGGAGTTAATGTTTGCATGGTCTTAGGGTTCGTTTGGAGTTAATGTTTTTCATAGAGTTAATGTTTGCATAGAAGTAGGGTTTCCACAGAGCTAGGGTTTACATGGAAGTAGGGTTTGCATGGGAGTTAATGGTTTTATAGGAGTTAGGTTTTGTTATGGTTACCATGGTTTGGTGTGGTTAACTAGGGTTGGAGGTTGAGAATAATAGAAGTCAATCATACATGTTTGGGTGATAGCCTTTGAATAAGATACTTAAAACATTAATCATGTAAAGTGAAAGAGTATTGAGTCGGGTCCTACCGATCCATCGGTTAGAAATAGTGGTTAGGATGAGTTGTCCTATGTGTGTCCGATCCATCGGCTATAATAGTGGTTAGGGTATGACACCCTATGTGTCTGAAGAATTATCTTGCGTATTTCAGATTATGTAAAACTCATGCATACTCTGATTATTGATTTGAGAATTTTAATTTATGTATTAATGTGTGATGATGGAAATGTTTTTCTCAGCCTTAGCAATTGGTACTGGAACTGTAGGAGTGAACTGGTCTGGTACTAAGTGTAGCGGTAATATCTCCACAATTTATGGGTGTTTAAATTTAATAGTCTTATAAAAAAATATATATGTGTAATTTTTGGGGTGTTACAAGTTGGTATCAAAGCAGTTGGTCCTGTTAACTACGCTCGTTTTTGAAAATAAATGTGATTTATGAAATATTTATCGGATTTTGAAATGGATTTCCCGCTCTAACTGAAAATCTTTATGTTTTAAATTTCAAAGCTTGGCCACGGTGATGAGTACAAGGGTAAATTAGGGATTTCCACAAGAAGCGGGAAATTTTGCTAATTTAATTTAGAACTAGTGGGTTGATTTCTAAAATTTTCTCCTTGTGCAGCTAGATGGCAACTAACGGCAGAATCAACCAATTAGAGGAGGTCGTCACAACCTTCTTGGAGTTCACCCAATTCTCTTAAAATGCTGGAGAAGACTGGCTTCGGAGGGTTACCAGACACCACCCTTTGATATATTCCTGTGAGGAGAACCCGGTTGTCTAAGAGGGGTGGATCTATGATATGGATTGCACCTTTTAGGCTGTGGACTGTCCACTAGACAGGCGGCCCAACATTGCAAATTTCTTCCTCTGAGGCTTAATAGACGCTTGGTTGGAGGAGCATCGCACCAGAGACGGTCCCTTGGCTACCTAGGAGGTATTTAAGACGGCCCTGTGCACCAAATTCTACCCCAAGAGCATGAGGAGAGACATGCTCTGAGAGTTCATGCAGCTGACACAGGGACCGATGATAGTCCGTCAGTATCACACCCGCTTTATAGAGCTACTCTGGTTTGCTCTAGGGATTGCAGCCAATGAGTCCACAGTGGTCTTCTAATTTGAGTAGGGATTAAATTTTAGCATCTGTCTGATGATGGGTGTAATACCTTTCACTGATCTAGCATCCTTGTACGAGAGTGCTTGCATACAGACACATTGGTCCATGAGCAGGCAGCCATCTTTGGGAAGAGGAATCCCAAGGGTTAGAGTTCTAGGAGAAAGACCCAGCCCAAGATTGGAGAGTCTAGGAGGCCACTACCGAGAGATAGCAGCAGAAGCCAAGGGCCCCCGAGAAGCCTAGTTAGCAAGAAGTGTAGTCAGGCCCATCCAAGCAGGAACTATGCAGGCAGGTTGATAAATTGCCTAAACTGTAGAAAGTTGGGCTAAAGGGCATGTAACACCCCAAAATTCACTACTTTTTTTTAAAGAGGAAGTAATTAAAATAGAAACTCTTAAATTAAAACCCATGAATTCTGGGGATGTTACTGCCACACTTAGTACTAAACCAGTTCTCTCCGATAGTTTTAGTAACAAGTGCTAAAGCTAAAGAAAAGATTAACAATTAATTATAAATTGAGACAAACTAAACTCCAAATAAGCATTAAATGGTTGTAAAAAAAAATCAGAGTACACATAAAGAATTGTAATTCATTTTCAAAAGAGAAATAAGCTTACAACCGATAAAAGGTTCATTTAAAATACTCAATCGAGTAATAAATCATAAGAGGATAAATTCGATACACAAAGAATAGCATAATGAAATAAAATCACATGAAGAGAAAATACGGCCACGACACTCTCGAAATTCGAGCCAAACATGCTCAACACTCATCCTCGACTAATGTCTTGCCCACCTGCACAAAGTCAGAAGGGCATACTACTTGTGGGAATGAGCAGCACCCATGAAAAGGGTGATCAGTATGCTACGTACTAAGTAAGGTAACCGAGCACTAAGGCCAACACACAAGCACATAAAATAATGTAAAAGATATAAAAGAACATAATCCATCATGATAACATAATAACGAACAATCATTTTGGTACATACATAAAGGCCCAATTATAGTTTAGATTAATTACTTAATTAATCTTTTATCGGAAAATGATACACACCATGCCTTTTATCAAATCCATGTAAGTACAGGAACATCCCACTATTATTGCTGGTGGGTCGGTCACTTGCGGAACAAAGTCTATACCACTATTATTCACCAGTGGATTGGTCATATGGCGGACAATAGTCCACACCACTATTCCTAACTGGTGGATCAGCTGGTTCCTGCTCACATTGTGTTCCACTGTAAGTAATTAGTATCTTTTAAGTGCCTTAGAAAACTATGGTTTATCTTTATTGAGCTCGAGTCACCCCACTATTATTGTCGGTGGGCTAGTCACTTACGGGACAAAGCCCACACTACTATTTTTTGCCAGTGGATCGGCTAGACCCGGCTCAATAATCTTCAACTTTAAATGATTAGTGTCTTAAGTATCTTATTCAAAAGCTTTCACCCTAGACATGCATGAATCATTACCTTTATACATCACACATCACAAATCATAGATTACATCCTCATAATTACAATTTAATCACCAAATACACATGATACCACAAAAACCCTAAGCAATCACACTAAACCCTAATTGTCCACACAAACCCTAGCTTGATCTCCTACGTACCCTTATAATTCTCCAAGTACTATTTTTCATCCAAAGTGTTCAACTATCCAAAAAATGCTTACATTACTTTCCTCACATCCGAAACCAACATTTCGTACGTAAATTTCTCTCCCATACAGATGTTATACATTCCATGCCAACCCTAATACCACCATGCAACCATTAATACCACCATGCAAACCCTAAATTATTTCATGTAAAACCCAATATTCCATCATACAAAACCCTAAATTCAATCCACACAAAAACCAAGGATTCATCCATACCAAACCCTAAATTTAAACCATATAAAAACCAAGATTCATCCACATCAAATCCTAAATTCAAACCATATAAAACCTAAAGATTCATCCATACCAAACCCTAGATTTAAACCATATAAAACCAAAGGTTTATCCATACCAAACCCTAAATTCAAACCATATAAAAACCTACATTCAATCTATACGAAACCAAGAATAATCCTTACCAAACCTTAAATTCAAACCATAAATTATATTCTCCCATATAATACCATTAATTAGATTCTCCCATATACAACCATAAATTAGATTCTCCCATATAAAACCATAAATTAAACTCTCCCATACAAAACCATAAACCCAAAACCATATAGACCCATACATTAGATTCTCCCATACAATATCATAAATTAAATTCTCCCATACAAAACCATAAATTAAATTCTTCCACACAAAACCATACAAAACCATGAATTAGATGCTCCCATACAAGACCATAAATTAGATTCTCCCTCACAAAACCATAAATTAGATTCTCCCATATAAAACCATAAATTAAATTATCTCATGTCACACCATAGATTAAATTCTTCCACATGAAACCCTAAATTCCCCATTTTATTCCTCCACTCATAGATCATTAAAATACTTAAGTTAACTCATTTTCCCTTTAGTCAACTTACTTCTAATTTTCCATTTTCAATCTTTTTCCCATATAATACCACTTTTATACATCCTCACATGCATGTCTTATAGGATCGCAACACATATCATCACATACCACACTATTTCATGATATATAGTACATATGCCATACAAAAACATACTTCAACTCCACATTACGAAATAATTACCATAATAACATAGGATGCATAACATACAAGGCATACAATGGACATTAACACATAAAGGCCTTAGTAACCCCTTACCTAAAACAACACCAGTCTTGGAGCACGCTCCTACGCCTCCTTAGGGCTTTGACTGGTCTCACCTATTATGAGGGAAAAGCTAAAATTGGATTCCCTCCTACCAAAGATACTATTAAATACTAACTTATTCTAAGAGTGGGTTTTTGATAAAATACTAAAATAATAATAGCAAAAACATCAAAAATAAATATCAATATTAATATTAACAAGAATAATAAAAATAATAAAAATAATAATAAAAAGGCATTACTCAAAAACATAGTGAAATAAGGGCTTTGGCCCTCTTACCAAAATAATACTGATAATAATATTAGTTAAATAAATAACTAAATTTAGTAATAATAATAATGATGAAATAATAATAATACTAATAATGATAAAAACCATCATAGTATTACAAAATAATAACGATAATGGTAATAATAGTAAGGATAATATTCAAAGACAAAAAGAAGTAGGGTTTCTACCCTATATTGAATAATAATAAACTTATTAAACAATAATAATAATAATAATAATAATAATAATAATAATAATAATAATAATAATAATAATAATACTTGATATTTATAATACTACTACTACTAAAATTTAAATAAGCATAATAGGGTTCTAGCCCTATATAAAATAATTATACTAACACTTAATAATAATGATGATGATGATGATGATGATAACAATAAAAAAATAATAATAAAAGCAAAACAAATAGTAAATTAATTGTAATGGAATAATAATAATAATAATAATAAAATTAAATTAAAAATATAATAGGGCTTCAGCCCTCAACAGAAATAATAATCAAAACATTAATACTAATAATAATAATAAATATTAAAAATAGAAATAATAATAATAATAGTAGTAGTAGTATTTATATTCAAATAAATGAAATAAAATAAATTAAGGCTTGCAAAAATAGGGAAAAGGGTTGAGAGGGTCTAGGGTTCAACCTTAGGCGGATGGGGATAGGTGGCACCAGCAGTGGTGCATAGTAGCAACGGCGGTGGCCGAAAAAAGGGAAGAAAAGAGGAAAAGTTGAAGGTTGGGAACAAAATAAGGAGAATAAGGTGGGATTTGGGGTGTTTAGAGTTTCCCAAAAGGAGAGGGACAAAATAAGGGTGGCGGTGCAGCCAAAGATGGCGGCGACGACGTCGGTGGTGGTGGCCAAAGGAGGAAGAAGAAGAGAAAGAGAGGAGGAGAGGGAGGGAGAGGAAAAGAAAGGTAGGGGAAGGTAGAGGAGGGTCTACAATACAATTTGGTTAGGGAGGGAGGTGAAAGAAGCGTCAATAGTGGCGGAAGAGGTGGCTAAGGGTGGCGCAAAGGGTGGCGGAGGCAGAAAATAGGGTTAATAGGGAAGGCTAATTCGCATAGCCAGGGTGGCTTTTGTAGTAAAAATTAAGGGGGATGGATGAATTGGTTAGCTAGAGGGTGGATCAAGGAAGAGTTTGGTGGCCGTAGATGGCGGCGAAGTTGGCCGGAGGCAGCGGACGAGGCGTCTAAAGGGGCGGTTGTGGCAACATCGAGAAATTTTGGGTAGGAGTTAAAATCTTGATACAAGGAAGCTTACAAGGGTATTTATAGATTTTAGAAGGGAAGTTAGGGTTTTGTGGCTCGGCTACGGGGTAAGGTAGGTAGGGTTCTGGTCACCGATGGTGAGGTTAGCCAGCATAAATCAAAACGGAGACAGGAAAAATATGCGCAAGAAGAAAGGAGAATGGCTGGATGATGGGGTCGATGGATCAACAGGAAAAATAGAGGGAAAATGGCTGGTCAAAGGGGCGAGATCAGTGGCGGATTTCTCGGACGGGCGGCCGGGTTTTTGCAGGTCGTCGGGGTGTCAGGTGTGTAGGAAGAAGAAGATGGGGGGGGGGGCTAGACTGGGCGGTTCGAGGCAGAAAAGAAAGAAAGAAAAAAAGAGAAGATTGGGTGGTCGAGCACGACGGATAAAAAATTGTAATCAAAACCTAGAGTTTTGGGTAAATAAAGAATGAAGCGCATCGTATAAAGGGACGAAGAAGGGCGATGGCCGCGCGGGCTGGGCCGTACCGAGGAAGATGGGGAAAGGAGAACTAGGCCGTGGGCTAGCCTAGGTCGGGGAGGGAAAAAAGAAAAAGAAAAGAAGAAGAAAGAAAAAGAAAGAAAAAGGAAGAAAGAAAAAAGGAAAAAATAATGGCTTAGGTTAATTAAATTAATTGGGGTATTTGGGATATTTAAAAATAATAATATTTAAATCACTTTTTAGGATAAAATAGGATTTTTAAAAGATTTTCCATAAATTTCATTTTAATTAGCAAAACACCCTAATTTTCTCAAATTAAATTATTTATAAAATTCATATTAATTTGGAACTATTTTCTCCTTCTTATTTTAAATAAATTAATTTATTAAATTAATTTCTAAAATAAAGTCCTTTATTAGATAAAATACCCAAATTCCTCCTAATTAAAATACTTATAAATTTCTTAATGATTTTCCCTAATTAATTTCCTTTTATTTTAATAAAAATAATTTATTTAATTTATTTTCATAATAAAACCTCATTTAGGTATAATTTTTAAAATTAGAAATGTTGGGGCCATTTCAAGGCAGTAGAGTGTTGGAGGCCCCCACGATCTTAGTAGGATCATATAGGACCATCTCAGTAGGGGGAGCTCTAATACCTCAGCAACAGGCATATCAGTAGCACTGTCAGACATCGTCCCAACAGTACTACCAGAGAGCATCTACTCTATCTAATGCCCCAGCTTGAGAGACAGGGAGAAGACCTCAAGGATCTAGGCCTTATCCTTAGAAGGGAGGCCATTCAAGAGGACTCCTAAATGTTATCATTCAGGCTAAGGCAGATCGTCAGCTGAACATCATTACAAGTATATTTACCATTCATTCTGTACCAGTATATATTTTGTTTGACTCGGGTGCCACAATATTTTCATATCATCTGTACTTGCTGCTAAGGCTAGATTGTCACCATCTGCTAGTGTAGTGTTATCTGTTATGCTTCCATCGAGTGATAAGAAGGAGTGTAGTTAAATGTTTTCTAACGTGGCCTTAGACATATGAGGGGTAGATTTCCAAGTAGATCTGGTTGAGATAGGCTTGAAAGACTTTGACGTGATTCTGGGTATGGATATGCTAGGGAGATACAAGGTAGTTATTGATTGTGCCAAGAATGAGTAATCTTGTGAGGCCCGAAGGGAACTAGGGTTTTGTACCGAAATATTCATCTAGATCCAACCACTATAATAGTATCAGTAGTTACTTTGCACACTTTGATCCAAAAGGAGTATCCCCTATATTTATGCAGTGTGCAGGAGCTGAATAACGATCTAACTACATTGGAAAGCATTTCGGTAGTTAAAGCATTTCCAAAAGAAATACCGGGTATGCCTCTAGTTTAAGAGATTAAATTTAAAATCGAGTTAGTGCTGGGAGCTGAACTTATCTCAAAGGCAACCTACAGAATGGCACTAGTTGAGTTGAAAGAGTTGAAGGCCCAATTGGAGGAATTATTGGAGCATGTGTACATCCGGCCGAACATATCGTCGTGGGGAGCACCGTTATTGTTCATGAAAAAGAAGGATGGTAGTCTCCATCTCTACATTGACTATTGGAGCTTGAACCTGCTAACGGTGAAGAACCATTACCCACTTTTGAGAATCGACAATTTATTTGATCAGCTGAACGGTGCTATGGTGTTTTCCAAGATTAATCTTAGATCTGGGTACCACCTGTTGAGGACTGTTAATGCAGATATTATAAAGACTCCATTCTAGACCCGGTATGGGCATTATGAGTTTACGATGATGCCCTTAAGACTTACAAATGCCCACACAGTTTTCATGGACTTAATGACGAGGATATTCAGACCCTTCCTTGATCAGTTTGTGGTGGTATTCATTGATGATATCTTGGTGTATTCCTAAGGAGATGAGGAGCACAAGTAGCATTTACACACTATTTTGAGTACATTGAGGGAACATCACTTGTATGCAAAACTGTCAAAGTGTAGATTTTGGCTTCAAGAGGTAGCTTTTCTTGGTCATATTGTATCAGCTAGGGGAGTAGCTATGGATCTAGCTCAGGTTGCGGTGATCACAGAATGGAATCCCCCTACGAACATATCGGAGATTCGGAGTTTTCTGGGTTTGGCTGGATACTACAGACTATTTGTGCAAAAATTTTCCAAGATTTCCAAACCATTGACTAACTTCCTGAAGAAGACTACAAAGTTCTAGTGGGATGAGGCTTGTGAAGAAGCTTTCTAAGAGGGGACCAAGGAGTTCGAGGTTTACAGTGATGCATCCAAGAATAGGTTGGGATGCATGTTGATGTATAAGGGTTAGGTGGTAGCTTATAACTCACAATAGCTTAAGAAACATGAGCAAAATTATCCCATGCATGATCTAAAGTTGGCCACTGTTGTTTTTGCCCTGAAGATTTAGAGACATTATCTTTACGGGGCTAATTGCAAATTCTTTACAAATCACAAGAGCCTCAAGTATATTTTCATGTAGAAGGAACTCAACTTGAGATAGAGAAAATGGTTAGAGCTTGTGAAGGATTACCATATTGAGTTAACCTACCATGAGGGTAAGGCTAACATGGTGGCAGATGCTCTGAGTAGGAACACTTCACATTCTATGCTATGTCATGTGGTTGCTAACCAAATGATAAGGGAATTGTCAGACCTGGAGATCTAAATGATTCAACAGGGAAACCTTGTAGCCCGCATGAATTCCCTGATACTCACTCTGACTATATTTGAAGAGATTCAAGCCGCACAGATTGGAGATGTTAAGCTGGAAAGAATCAAACAAAAGATGTAGAAAGGACAAGCATAGGGATTTGGAATCCACAAGGATGGCAGTATTTGATTTAAGGGTCGATGGTGTGTTCCCTAGAGTTGTCTGGAGCTTATGCGTCATATTATGGAGGAAGGATATCAGACTCCTTATTCGGTTCACCCAGGAGGATCTAAGTTATATGAAGACCTCAAAAATGTGTATTGGTGGCAACGTATGAAGTGGGAAGTAGTTGAGTTTGTATCCCGATGCCTTGTGTCTCAGAAAGTCAAGATTAAACATTGAAGACCAACAGGGTTACTTTAATCTTTGGAGGTGCCAAGGTGGAGACTCCATTTATATGGACTTTTTTAGTGGTTTATTGAGGACCCGAAGCGATTGTGATACTATCTGGGTTATTTTTGATAGATTAACCAAGTCAACTGTGTTCATCCCTATGAAGTCCATGTGGAGTATGGAACAATTGACGAATGCATATATGAAGTTTGTGGTTAGTCATCATGGATTTCCTGAAGACATCATTTTAGATAGGGATTCAAGGTTCCTCTCTCATTTTTTGGGGAAAGCTGCAAGAATTTTTGGGGACCAAGTTGAAGATGAGCACAGCTTTTCACCTTGCTATGGACAGATAGACAGAGCAGACTATTCAGACTTTGGAGGATATGTTGAGGGCCTGTGTGCTAGATTTCTAGGGATGTTGGGAAAAGTGCTTGCATCTAGTAGAGTTTTCATATAATAACAACTATCATGCCAGTATTTGGATGGCTCCATTTGAAGCATTGTATGAACATAAGTGTAGGACTCCTTTGTGTTAGAGCGACATCAGTGAGACGATCGTGTTGGGACTAGAAATGATTGAAGATATGACCCATCAGGTCTGACAAATCCAGGATCAAATGAGAGCAGCTCAGAGCTAACAAAAGAGTTATGTTGATCAGAGGCCTAGGGATGGGGATTTTGAGCCAGGAAAGAAGGTGTTGCTGAGGGTTTTGCCTACTAAAGGGGTGCAAAGGTTTGATAGGAAAGGCAAGTTGAGCCTCAGGTATATTGGTCCCTATGAGATATTGGAGCGAGTGGGTGAAGTTGTTTACTAATTGGCTCTTCCTCTAGAATTGGCATAAGTGCATAATGTGTTCCACATTTCTCAGCTATAGAAGTATGTTGCTGATCCATCACATGTAATCCAGCCTGATGAGATTGAACTGGATGAATCATTGACCTATGATGAGCGACCGGTGTGGATTCTCGACACTAAGCTATGAAACACCCGCACGAGTGCAATCCCTCTTGTTAAGATATTATGGAGTCGACACGGAACCAAGGAAGCTACGTGGGAGACTGAGAAAGATATGTGAGAAGCATATCCAAAACTTCTCACCTCAACTTAGATTCTTTTTATCAAGTTTGCCCCTAAGGGGGTAGTTGATTTAAGTATAGATTGTTAATGTGTTATTTCTAGATGCTTAGAATGTCTTGGCCTTAACCTTGGGGAACTGCAGGAGACTTTGAGGACGAAGTTTGTTTTTACAGGGGTGGTAATGAAATGCCCCAAAAATATTTATTTTTAGAAGTGTAATTAAATAAGGATTTATTAGGGAATTTATTTAATTAATTATTTTTATTGGAATAGGAATAATTTATTTAGGGACAATTAACAAGGAATTTATAAATATTTTTATAAGGAAAAATTGGGCATTTTGCTAATTAAAAATGAATTTAGGAGAAAACTTTTAAAAATCCTAATTTAGCCTAAAAAGGAAATTTAATATTATTTTATTCAAATATTTTTATTTTAAATACCCAAAATATTCTAATTAAAATTTTGACCCCAACTTACTTATCTTTCTTTTCCTTTTTTCCTTTTTCTTTTCCCTTCTTCCTTTTTCTTTCTTTTTCCTTCTTTCTGCCGATTGGGCCTCTCGCGGCCCAATCCTTCCTTTTTCCTTCCTTTCTTCCGCATCCCATCGTCGTTCTTTTCTTTCTTTCCTTCGGCAGCCAAAATGCTATGATTTGAGTTTTTTTCCCCTGGAACGCCACGTTCCATTTAAAACCATATAACCATTGTCGACCGGCTCATTTCTTCTTCTTTTTCTTTTCTTCCTTATTCCCCCAGCCACACAGTTCACCTCCTTCCTCCTCCGCCATCGACCTACACCTTAGAAGCTCTGAAAATGGTGCTGCCAGCCACGCTGAATTAGATCAGCCGTTTGTCCCCTCTTTCTCTACCCCTTGACTCGCAGTTCAGCATGATCTAGGCCGTTTTCCTTTTCTCTCACATGAAGTCCTCCTTTTCCATCATGAAAGGTCAAACATGACCTAAAATTGTGCCGGTCGATTGATGCTGCCGGCTACCCCAAACCCTACCTACATTATCCTCCTGCCGACCCTAGAACCCTACCATTCCCTCTAAACTCTATAAATACCCCTTGTTTGGTGGATTTCAAAACTTTTTCCACGATACCCTAGGAGCCTACCCTGTGTACCACCGCGACTTCAGAAGACTTTTCCTTCGCCATCAGCCAACTACGCCACCAACTCTACCTACCAAAGTCTTCCCTGCACCTCCCTTTAACTAATTGATCCACCCATCTCCCTCGATTCTTCTTGCACGAGCCACCATAGCCAAGCGAAGTTCCCTACCCATCAAGCTAATTTTTTAGCTCCGCAACCCCTCGAGCCATCATTCGCCACCACATCCGCCACTATCACTACCTCCTACACCACCAAAAAGTTGTACTAATCTTCCTCCACCTAGCCATACCCATCTTTTCACCTTTCTCTTTCTCCTCCCCTCTCTTTCTTCTTCTCTTTCTTTCGGCCGCCACCTCTACCCCTATGCACCGCCGCCACTTGCTGCGCCACCACCCTCACTTTACTCCTCTCAGATTAGGCCCTCAACCTCCACCCTCATTCTCCACCTTCTCTTCTCACACCTCAACTTTTACCTTTTCTAACAACATTTCCAGCCACCGCCACAGCCGCTGTGTACCGCCGCCAGTGCCACCCATCTCTGCCGACTCAAGGTGAAACCCTAAACCCTCTCAGCCCTTTTCCTCTATTTATTTAAGTTTATTCTATTTTTTTTCCAATTTTATCAATTATTTGATTATTATTATTATTATTATTATTATTATTATTATTATTATTATTATTATTATTATTATTATTATTATTATTATTATTATCATCATCATCATCATTATTAGCATTATTTTGGTGGAGGTTAGACGCCATAATATCATCATCTATTTTAAATTACATTAATATTATTGTTACTATTTTTAATATTATTTCGTATAGTATTATTTTATTTAAAAACATAGTCTTAGGATACGTTAGTAAATAATAGTATTTTTAGGAGGGAACCTAATTCTAGTTTTTCCCTCATAACAGGTGAGACTAGTTAAAGCCCTCAAGAGGTATAGGAGCGTGCTCCAAGACTGGTGATGTTTTAGGTAAGGGGTGCTAAGGCCATTTGTGTAATATGTGATTTATATGCCATGCATGCAATGTCATATGAACTATAATGTATTTTATGTGTATATTGTATAATTGTTATGTATGCAGCATGATATGGAGTTAAGATAAGATCGTGCATTGGTTGTATTATTATTGTGGTATGATGTGGCCCATAAAACATACATGATGGGTTTTGTAAGATAATAATGGGGAGTGTAATGATGTGGTGATAGGGTTTGCATGGAATTTAGGGTTTTGCATGGAGTTAGGGTTTACATCGTGTTAGGGTTTTCATGGAGTTAATGTTTTGCACGAAGTTAATGTTTGCATGGAATAAGGGTTTCCACGGAGCTAGGGTTTACGTGGAAGTAGTGTTTGCATGGAAGTTAGGGTTTGCATGGGATTTAATGGTTTCATAGGAGTTAGGGTTTGTTATGGTTACCATGGTTTGGTGTGGTTAACTAGGGTTGGAGGATGATAATAGTAGAAGTCAGTTATGCATGTTTGGGTGATAGCCTTTGAATAAGATACTTAAAACATTAATCATGTAAAGTGGAAGAGTAATAAGCTGGGTCCCACCGATCCACCAGTTATAAATAGTGGGTAGGATGCGTTGTCCTATTTGTGTCTGTTTCACCTGCTATAATAGTGGTTAGGGTATGATACCTTATGTGTCTCCGATCCACCGGTTATAATAGTGGCGGACTCCGAGCTCAATAAACCAAACACCTAAGTTGTTAAGACACTAAAAAGACAGTAAGTACTTACAGCGGAGCACCATGTGAGTCGGGACAACCAATCCACCGGTAAAAAATAGTGGCTAGGGTATGGTACCCTATATGTGGCCGATCCACGGGCTAATAATAGTGGGCATGAGCATTGTGCCCTGCTTGTCTTCGATCTACCGACTATAATAGTGGGGGCTTCCGTACTCATATGGATTGAATAAAGAGTATACTGTGGAATGAGTATCCATAAAAGATTAATTAAATAAATAATATGGACTTTTTGGGTCATTATATGTTGCTTGATCATTTATAAGCTGCATAATATTCTACATGTCTGTATATATTATATGTGTGTGTTTGAACGTGTAAGTCAAATATGATCCTACATGATTTTATATACTTGTGTGTTGGCCTTAGTGCTCGGTTAACTTACTCAGTACGTAGTGTATCGATCACCCTTTTTAATGGTGCTACTCATTCCCACGAGTAGAAGGCCTATCTAATGTGTTGCAGGTAAGAGATGCTTATTTTGATGCTATTGATGTCTATAGGACATTAGTTGGGGCCAAGTGATGATTTGGGTTGGATCGGGTCTAGAAGTGGTGTGGTCGTTTTCCTATCATGAGATTATTATTCCTTTTCTCTTTTAATTATGTTTGAAACTCAAGAAATAATTTTGTTATTGTAGCTATTTGTATTCTCTGAAGAACTATCTTGCGTATTTAAGATTATATGAAACTCATGCGTACTCTAATTATTGATTTGTGAATTTTAATTTATGTATTAATGTGTGATGATGGAAATGTTTTTCTCAGCCTTAGCACTTGGTATTGCAACAGTAGGAGTGAACTGATCTGGTACTAAATGTGGCGGTAGTATCCTTAGAATTTATGGGTTTTTTAATTTAAAGGTCTTATAATATATATAAATGTGTGTGTTTCACTACTAGGAAAACGGGAAATAATAACGGGACATTAATAACGGTAGTTCGACAACCGTTGTCAAACGCGTGAAAATTAATGGGCGGGAGAGTTTTGATAACGGTTCTAGCTAAAAACCGTTATTAAAAAGGCAACGTTATAATTTGCACGGATGTTTTAATAACGATTTCAGGTAAACCGTTATTAAAAGAGGATTTAATAACGGTTCATATTAGAACCGTTGTCAAAAGTCAGAAGTTTTTAATAACGGTTCCTGGAAGAACCGTTATTAAAAGATGTTTTAATAACGGTTCTCTCAGAAACCGTTGTTAAATCCTCTTTTTAATAACGGTTCTCTTAGGAACCGTTATTAAAACTCCAAAATCAAACTTATATTTCGTTCAGTTCTGTTTCGTGCCAAAATTTTCAGACTCTCTGCACCTTCGTTCTCTTGCTCTCCTTCTCCTTGCAAACCCTCGCACCACCACACCGGCTCCTCTCAAGTAAAGGAAACCCTCGCACCGCCAACTCTCCACCACGCCTCTGCCATTGCCGGCTCTGCATGTGCGTGCTGTCATTGTTCCGAAGCTAGCTAGCACTTGCACCTTCATCCTCCGTCGTGTTTGAAGCCCTTGCATCTCTCAACATTCTCGATCACCGTCGTGTTTGTAGCTAGCTCACTTTATGTATGTGTTTGTTCTTCCTCTCGTAACTTTTTATCTACTTATATATGTATATATATATAAATGCATGCATGTTGCTATAGGGTTTCGTTTGTTTGTTATTGAAAGATTGTGGTTTGTCGTTCGAAAATGTGTTGTTGAATGTATTGGCTGAAAATTTTGCTGTTTGTTGTTGAATTTGTTGCGTTATTGTTATATATTAACAAATGCATGTGTTGGCCGAGACCTTTACATATATATATATAATATGAATGTGAGTGTAGAATTATATACATTTTCACTCATAAAAACTATATATATATATATATATACACACACACACACATTTTCATTAATAAGTATAGGAGACTAGCAATAAGATATAAGAAATGTCATATAATGAAATGCAAATATATTTTACATATGCATATGTTAATGATTGCTATTTGATGAGGATTAAATAGATATAGAGAATAAAGAATATATAAAAGTGAATAATTAAATAGAGAGAAATAATTGTATATAATAATAATAATAATAATAATAATAATTAATAATATGATTTATATATTATGCTTTAATTATATTTAACTAGGTTTAGGGATTAGGTTTTTTTTTTTGTGGTTTAGGGATAGGTTTTATTATAATAAATTATGGTTAATTAGCTAGGGATAGGGTTAGGGTTTATCGTTTATTATGGTTAATTATGGTTAATTCGGGTTAGGGTTAGGGTTAGTATTAATATCTTTTTGGAAACGTGTTAGCATGATTCGTATATATATATATATATATATATATATATATAAAATAGCATGATACATTTGAGATTAATTCTTTCTAAGAATGATTCGTATCGATAATATAATAGTACATTATTATGCTCAATACATAACATTCTAACATAATTTCTTTATTTATTTTTTGTAGAGATATGGCCAACAAAAACATTGATAGGGATAGCAGTGATGAAGAAGGGAAGAGAGGACCTACGATTATGAGAATTATCATAGACATGAGGAATAGAGGAGAAGTAGTCGAGTTGGGATGGAATACTTACAATCTTCCCATTGGCCCTTACGCAGATATGTTCTTGACCTACATTTTACTTGTGACCTATAAACGTGTTCCTATCTCCTATAATAATTGGAAGCAGGTTCCACAGGGTCATAAGGAGCATATTTGGCAGGAAATCACGGTAAATATGCTATTTTATGTAATCATTTTTGTATGTCAAATGTTATTAATTTTATTACATTAACATCGGTATACATCTACATGTCTTATTTTGCAGAGAGTGTTCAATGTCCCAGAGAGTAGGAAGAAATGGCTTCTTAGACATTGTGGGGAGCGTCTAAGAACCTTTAGGTCATATTTAGCTCGTAGAAAAATGTATAGAAAGAAGGATGGTTCTGTACGACAGAACCCACCCAAACGATACGGTTTCATCGATCAAGAAAGTTGAAACCAATTCATTGCTTATCGTCTTATGGTGAATTTTAAGGTACTTGTTAGATAACAATTAAACTTTTTGTATCAATCCCAGTATTATGCTTAATATTGAAATAACCATGTCATTATGTTTTGGCTTGTCACATAGGAAAAAATTACCCAAAATAAAGAGATTGCCAAGCAAAATAAATACCGGCATAATATGGCTCGCAAAGGCTATGCGGGCCTTGAAGAGGAGTTGGTATGCATTTTGTGATTATCTATTTACATGTAAATGTTGAATTTTATAATAATATTCTTAATTAAGAATATTTTTTGATTTGTAGCTTCTAGCCCAAGACTTGGACCCATGTACCTCGTCCATCAATATTGGTACATTATGGAAGAAGGCTAGAGCAACAAGAGATGGATATATTAATGAATATGTTGATGTTGCAGCCAAAAAATTTGTAAGTTTCTAGATATCTAGAACCCTACTTACTTTTCTTTTAGAAAACTATTATATTATGCTTATTCCTATAAGTTAAATTTACAGGACGAACTTGAAACGTTAGAAGGTGAGGAGGTGGACCAATATAGCATTGTGGCCCAGGCTACAGGAATTGTAGAACACCCTGGAAGACACAGGGGCATTGGATTGGGTGTTACGAGAATGAGCATATGTGGTCGATCTCGTGGTTCTCGTAGCACTTATGAGCAAGTCGCCATCCTCACCCAAAAATTGAACGTGGCATTTGAACGGATGGCAACAATGGAGCAAGAGTTGTCATTTATTAAATCTCAAGGGTATAAGCCATCCGATTCAGTAGACCATGATCAGTTTCACATACCTAATGTAAATAGCGTCAGAGATAGTTGTGAAGCTGATGCATTTCTTTCTACTCTTCCCGAGGTAAGCATTACAAACTATGAATTGTTATTAAATGTATTCGGTGTTGTAAATTATTAATAATGTGTAATATTTTTGTTTAGGGTTTGCATAAATGTGACTTATTAGCGAATGACCTTTCAACAATTTTGGCGAAAGGAAGGGTCCGCATCAGTCACAGTATTGAAACGCAGACAATCCACGGGTACAATTTAGCCCTAAATACAAGGCCGGTGAGTATTGACACTCTAATCATTGGCAGTGCACACTTGCCTTGTTATAAAGAGGGCGATGAGGCAACCACAGTACTAGAAGCTCATGGAAGCTTCGTGGGTTGGCCTGCGGATCAAATACGTCTCACTACTAAAGAGGTATTGACATTTGACATCTTCATTAGACCTTGTTTAGTAGTTACACTATATATACCTTTTTCATATATATATATTTATATGCTCAATATATATTTTGTTTAATATTATCAATTAAGGAATCAAAAAAGAAGACTGCTTCTGCTAGTAAAACCAAGAGAGGTACTAGCAGAACGAGCAACACAAAATAGGGCGCTGCTAAAGGAAAGAGAGCTAAATCTGAAAAAATCAGTTGCCCCACAAAAGATTCCTTCTTCAGATCATTAAAGCCAACCTCCACCAGCATTAGCTATATTATATTTTTATGCCCAAAACTACCTCAGGGACAATTATTATTTCATTGATTGTCGTCCTGAGTATGTTGGGAGGGACGATGCTACTTACATGGTATCGACGGCTGACATAAGCGACATTTATAATCAAGAATGGATGTCAACCATAAGTGTCGCCGTCTATGTCACGCAAGTATTATTTCATTTTGAGATTTTAGTACTCTTAACTTATACAATTGGAATTTTTATGACCTCTTATATGAGTTATTATTTATTAACAAATATGCATTGTTTTTGTTGTCCATAGGTTGGTAGCTACTCGAGCTGCGATGGAGGGAATGTTGTCCTCTATTGTGTTTGTGTGCCCATACTACATAGATGACGGTAGTACAATAAGAGAGGGTGGGCACATAAACTATTTAGCGGATCGCATTTTGATTGAGGGACACAACAAGCTCTATCTCATTCCTCACCTCGCAACTGAACATTGGGTTTTGTACGCTGTCTGACCTGATCTTAATAAAGTCTATGTGTTTGATTCCCTTCGAACCTATGACGTGCCTTTTGAAGTCGCTCGTCGTTATGGGAAGGAATTTATCGACATGTTAGTATACTTTTCACTTCTTACTTTATTAGCTTATTTATACATATATTTGCTTAGCTAGCTTTCATTATTTGAGGTATATATGCGTACTTACAATATTGTGTATCCAACTCTATTCATCAGGGCACTACGGACAGCGTATCAAAGGAGAGGTGGGAATGGTGTCCCAGACCCAAAGAATGTTCAATACGAGCCTGTCATAGTAAGTAGGAAGGTAACTATTTCATATTTTATTTTAATTAAAATTAATATCTAATAGTTAGAGAGCTAACTAAATTTATATGATAGTGTCCACAACAGCAAAACGACAAAGATTGTGGATACTATGTATGTAGAGCAATGGATCTGATAGTCCAAAATAGATCGGTCAACATAGATCCAAGCCATGTATGTTTTCTTTTCGATATTTTTCCATTAATGAATCATGACATATATGTTTGATACTTGACGTAAGTGCTAACTGTATATTAATCAAAACTTGGGATTTGTAGTTTTTCACCGATAATTATGCACAAGGCCAGCAATACAATGTTGAAGAAATTGATGAAGTGAGAGAGCAATGGGCCAAGCATGTGCACTCATTCATTCGGTATTAGGTAGAGATCTATATATTCTACATGCATGTTTAGGTTTGTATTTTGTCTAGCTATGTCTTTAAGTCTTCTAAGCTAGATTTATAAACATTTTGCTTTGGCGTGTAGAGCTACCAAGTTGTGGTATGCCTACTAATTTTGATTCTTGAGTATATATGTCTGGTGTATTAACAAGGCCGGGATTGATTGAAATTATGGTGTGATTGTAGATTTGTTATCAATTGATGTTGTTTTACAATGCAGATTTGGTAATTATTTGAACATACAGCTGTGTATGTGGGCAGGAACAAAACTGCAAAAACTAAAAAAAAAAAAACTGGAGTTTTAATAACGGTTTTCATCAGAACCGTTATTAAAACCCTCTTGTTTAACAACGGTTTTTCTCAAAAACCGTTATTAAACATGCATTTTATGCTCATATTGGCGGGTTTTTTTTATATTTTTGATAACGGTTATGAACCGTTATTAAAGATTTAATAACGGGCGTTTTAATAACGGTTGAAAACCATTATTAAAACTGTAAAATAACCGTTATTAAAACTACTTTTTGGGGTAGTGTTTGTGTGTGTGTGTGTTACAAAGTCAAGGTAAAATAATGATCAACAAAAGGATCGCAAGTTGCTAGCTTAAAGTTAAAAAATGATTCAATAAAACCAAAATAATCATAAAGTAAAACTTAAATATTCACCAAGTGAAACAAAAATAATCAATAACTAAAAATATAATAACTGTCGGCTAAAAGACAATAATCATCAAGTAAAAAGGCAATAATAATCAAATAAAATAAAAATAAGTAATCTTTAACTAAAATAAGCATTATCTTTAGTTAATAATATTTTTTTAGATCAATTGAAACCAAAATAATCATTAACTAAAACTAAATATTCATCAAATTGATCTAAACAAGGCATTGCAATTATAATAATTACCAATTGAAAAGAGTGTGAAAAGGAAAAGTTATTAACCGAAATGGGACAATTATTTTGGGGAATTAAAATAAAGTTACATAACTCAATTCGAATACCAGCAGCTGTTTGATTTATTTGTTGAATTGTTATATTAGATTGGTTTTTTAAAATAATTTTTTGATTGTTTAGTTTATCATTGGAAACTTATGCCGAAAATATCAAATGTAGGAAAAAATATTTGATGATGGAATGGTGGTGTCGCATGGTGAATGGTGGACGCAATGAGATGGTGGATACGTGTAGTAGACAATTTTTTTTTTTCTTTTCCAATTCTACATTTTGGAAGCACCTTACATAATGCACTCGAAGGCGTGGTAAAAATGATTGCAAATGATGCACGGAAAATGCCTAAAAGAACAAATCACAAGGAATAAACATAAACTTAGACCTAAAATATGATGCTATGGTAATGCTCCAACATATGGTTGAGCAATACCAGGAAAGAAGAAAATGGAGTAATCCCTCCATTTCGGGAGTAGTACGATATTCAAATCTCACCTTGGGATGCATGTCCATTATTGAGCCAAAATATGATTCAACACATCAGACTCCAATCTTACTACTCAACATCACCTAATTTATATCTATATAACCGACAATGCATTACCTAATTTGATCTGTCAAACTTATCTCCGTCCACTTTCACTCAACCAAAAAAAAGACAAATCAATGGTCAGTTGAGAGCGAAGCAACACAACGCACGTGAAGTGAAAAGAAAAAGCACGCTTTACATAACCACATAATCAAGAAGTTACATGAAGACTAGGATCATTTAGCTCATACCCATAACAGGAGTCTCGGCTCATGTTGAGATTACATGATGAATCGAAAGAATAAATGAAGATAAGAGTACAGAATGGAGAAAAACGCCCTGTTACATGTAGCAACTAAATTGAACGTTTAAACTCTCAGATAGTACTTTAAGCCGATGATAATGCCCAATTAATAGAACATGCACTTCAAGTATTATTTCCTTTATATAATACTCGATAAAAATTATTAAATTTCATAATTCTTTCATTACATTGTTAATTCCTGTCTCGGTCTCCCATTTTATAAAGAATTAGTATCAAGTTACACGTCTTAAATTCTGTATCACCTTTTCAATTTCCACGCAACAATGGTGATAATACAATGGTGGAGAGCAATTTTTTTCCCTGATGTGGAATCTTGGAAACTAATTTTTCCAGTTTTCTTTTATATATTGGCAATTCTTGTCTCGGAATCCCATTTTATAAGGAATTAGTATCAATTTACACATGTTTTAAATACCGTCCCTTCGTGTCAATTTCCATGCAACAATGGTGATGATAAATTAATGGTGTTGGTTGAGCAAATTTTTGTTTCCTGATGTAGAATCTGGGAAACTAATTTTTCTAGTTTCCTTTTACTACATTGTCAATTTCTGTCTCGATCTCCCATTTTATAAAGAATTAATATCAATTTACACGAGTTTGAAATTCTGTATCTCCGTGTCAATTTCCATGCAACAATGGTGATGATACATTAATGGCGTTGGTTGAGCAATTTTTCTCCCTGATGTAGAGCCTTGGAAACTAATATTTCCAGTTTTCTAAAACTCTTTCCTAACAAGCAATTAAAATCAAACACAACAACGAACACGTTTGCTTCAAATGACATTTTCAGCCTAAAAACAAGAAAACGAGAACAATAACGAACAGACTCCAAGAAAACAAGCATGCTTCCACAACCAAACCAACCCTGAGCATAAAATCATTTCCAACGTATTTACTATTAATTTTTTATTCTAAAACTCGCTAGCGACGGATGGAAACGCGAGTGATTGAAAATGATTACATACCACCTATTTGCAAGTAATCTCAATGATTTCATGTAGTGAGGATCTCATATAAAAATGAAACTAGAATGGTAAAGTTGCAATATAAGATAAAACGTATGAAACAATGAACAGAGACATGCTAATAGAATAAACATGAACTAGGATAAAAATCAGTTGATGAGAAATGATGAAATCCCAAATACTCTTAGCAACCTTGCCAAATAAAACTTCAATAATCCTATAAAAATAATTAATCATCTTTGAATTTCTACTAAAAGTAGGCATAAAATCATGATCTACTGCTGTGAAGATCTACGATATGTTGCTGTAAAGATATATTCTAGTTTAAGATTATTATCAATAATAATACCATTGTTGGCCAATTAGCAATTTTTTTATTATTATTTTATCTTGTAATTTGGATATTAAGTAGCTAGCCCAAAATTCAGAACCAAACCCAATCTCTACTCTACCTAATCCTTCATTGGCCCACCTTTCCAACTCCGAAATCAACATCCTTTGTTTTACATCAATAAAACACAAGCTCACACAAATCCAAGACCATACCCACCAACCCTTAAAGCCCAAACCCAAACCTCTTTGCTGAAGTTACGACTTTGAACATATCACACCCACCGGTCGTCTCCCTCCTTGACATCCATTGAACACTCCCTCCCTAAACCATGCCTTCTTCTTCACCCACCAGTCAAGACCACATTTGCTCGCCATCAATGATGATTTTCACCATTAATCCATCCCTTAATCTCCTCATTTTTTACCGTTGCTCCAACGTTTGACACACTATTTTTTTGGCTAGTTGATGCCCTATATAAAGCCCTCGATTGATGTACTAAAGACACAACTTTTGACTTTGATTTGTCATGTTATGAAAATAAAGCTTTAAGCTTGATTATTTTCACGGCTTGCATCATTTATTGTTGGGATTCCAGCAACCTCTGTTATTCTCCTGTTGGAGGATTTATATCTGGCAGTCCCGATCAACGCTATCCCTATTTCCCTTTTGATTTCATTTGATATTGTTGAGTTTTGTTTGGAATTCCATTTTGGAATCAATCAGCTGGTATTAGAGCATCGATCTACTTCCCTCGTGTCTAATCTCTAGTTTAAATCTTTCTTCTTGTTGAGCCCATTGAACCACATTCGAATATGTTGGATTCTTGTTTTGGTGTTTCAATTTCATTCTTTTTTCACTTCATTTTCCTATTGAGTTCATCGAATTTTGTTGGATGTGCTTCGATGTTTTTCCTTTGTTGTTTGTAATTTGAAATCTAACTGAACCTATCCAAGTTCCCCAGCCAAATAAACGTCGGAGATACCCTCACCCTAAACCTGATGTTTTTTCATCTAGTGGATCATCAATCCAAGAACATGCTAGGATGGGTCATCGATCACATCAGATACCAAGGAGATATGAACGGGAAGGTCAAAACTTGAATAACATCAAATTAACTATTCCAATGTTTAGTGGTATAAATGATCCCGATGCATACCTAGACTGGGAAAGGAGAATAGAGTTGGTCTTTGATTGCTACAATTAGTCAGATGAAAAAAAGATTAAATTCGCTATTGTGGAATTTACAGATTATGCTATCAATTGGTGGGATCAAGTAGTTACTACTAGGTAACAAATCATGAGAATCTAGTAAAGGAATGGGATGAATTCAAGGGGCTATTAAGGTGCAGTTTTGTGCCTAGTTATTACTATTGAGAACTTTACCAAAAGTTACAAAATTTTACCTAAGGATCTAAAAGTTTTGATGAATATTACAAAGAGGTTGAAACTGCAATGATTAGGGCCAATATAATGGAGGATAGGGAGGCTACAATGGCTAGATTCCTTAGTGGACTTAACAAAGAAATTGCTGATAAACTTGAGCTCTAGCACTTTGTGGAAATTAAGGAGATGGTCAACTTAGCCACCAAAATTGAGAAGAAAATTAAGAAGCCTAGGACTTTAAATCTCGATCCAACTTCAAAACAAATTACCTTAAGAATACTAATTGGAAATAGCCTCCTAGAAGTGAAGAAAGACGAAGGGTACAATTCGACAACAAAGTAATCCCTCCTAAGGATAAAGGTAAGGGACATGCAAGTAGTAGCTCTAACATTGGACATTCAAGGAACATCAAATGATTTAGATTTTTAGGGCATGGTCATATCCCAACCGAATGTCCCAATAAGAAAGTGATGGTGGTTAGACAAATAGGAGAGGTTGAGTCCGAGGATGAGGAACTTATTGATCCCTCCCCTACTTTTGTTGACTCTTATAATGATGATGATGATTCTGATCATGATGAGATATATGCCTCTGAAGGTGGGCTACTTGTTGTACATTGTGCTTTGAATGTACATGCTAAAATTGATGATGATAAAATGCAATGAAAAAATAATTTCCATACTAGGTGTCGAATTAGTGACAAATTATGTAGTTTGATTATTGATAGTGATAGTTGTGTCAAAGTTGTGCATGCCAGTATAATTAACTAATTAGGGTTTATGGCCAAAAAGCACCCTCGACCCTACAAACTACAATGGCTCAATGACACTGGTGAGGTAAAGGCCCACAAACAGTTATTACTTACAATTTAGAATGAGGAATATATCGACGAGGTATTGTGCGATATCATTCCCATGCACACTAATCATATTTTGCTTGGTAGGACATAGCAGTTCGATAGAAAAGTGACGCATGACGGGTATAATAATAGCTACTCTCTTGTCAAGGATGATAAAAAGATTACTCTAATAACTTTGTCACCCAAGCAAGTCCATGATGATTAACTTAAACTGCAAGCCAAATTTAAAAGCATGAGGGATGAAGTAAGTAATATCTCAAAGACTAATAATGAGGGCCAACATAAACCACTACGTAACTTATTTGCCCAAAAAAGGGACATCTCTTATGCCTCTTCTAGCAAGTTACTAGTTTATATGCTCATATGTAAGGACTGTTAATCATAGTGACTTCACCTTGCTTGACTCTATGCCTGATAATATGCGCTCTTTACTTGATGAGTACTCTGACCTCTTTTTAGAAGCAATTCCAAAAGGGTGCCTGGAGATTCTATCCCCAATAGGCATGCTTATAGAGCAAATCCTAAGAAAGTAAAGGAATTAAAGATATAGGTAACTGACTTACTTGAAAAAGGGTACATTCGATAATCCATGAGTTCCTGTGCTGTGCTAGTGTTGCTAGTTCCTAAAAAGGACAGAAGTTGGCATATATGTATCAACATTAGATCTGTTAATAAGATTACCGTTAAATATAGATATCCCATTCCTCGTCTAGATAAAATGCTTGATCAATTACATGGATTTGTCATACTTTTAAAAATTGACCTGAAAAGTGGGTACCACCAGATTTGCATGAAGACTGGTGATGAATGGAAAATGTAATGCCCTTCGGCCTATATAATGTACCTAATACCTTTATTCGATTGATGAATTATGTGCTTAGACATTTTATTGGTAAATTTGTAGTTGTGTACTTTGATGATGTTCTTATCTATAGCAAATCTTATGAAGAGCACCTTAATCATTTGTGATTTGTTTCGGATATGTTTAAGATTGAACAATTATATGCTAATCTATCCAAAAGCAAGTTCTATTTAGAATGTGTTGTGTTATTTGATTTGTTGTAAGAAAGATGGTATATCCGTCGATGATGAAAAGGTAAGTACCATATGAGATTGACCTGTGCCCAAATCCGTCATAGAAATAAGAAACTTCCATGGCTTGTGTAGCTTCTACCGGAGGTTTGAATGTAATTTTAGTACTATATCCGCTCCCCTTTCCTCTATCATAAAAAAAGAAATTGGGTTTAAATGGGGAGATGAGTAACAACGTGCCTTTGACTTATTAAAGGAAAAGTTGACTAATGCTCCTATTTTATGTCTACCTGATTTTGATAAAGCTTTTGAAATTAATTATGACGCTTTGGGAGTAGGTATTGGAGATGTCTTGTCTCAAGAGGGTAAGCCTATCACCTATTTCTGTGAAAAACTAAGCGGTGCTACTCTTAATTACTCTACCTATGAAAATGAACAGTTTACCATGATTTGAGCTTTAGAGACTTGGCTACATTATATATGGTCTAAAGAATTCATCATCTATTCCGACCACCAAGCTCTCAGGTACTTCAAATCTCAACATAAACTAAACAGAAGACAAGCTAAGTGGATCGAGTTCATTGAATCCTTCCCCTAAAGGTGGTGATAATATTGTTGTTGTTGCTCTAAGTAGGCAGTATACGTTGGTTGCTACCTTGGATGCTAATTTGTTAGGTTTTACTTACATTAAAGAATTGTATGCAACTAATGATGATTTTTCTGAATTATTTAAAGCCTATGAAATTATCGCTGTTGGGAAATACTACCTTGATGAAGGCCTACTTTTTCGTGACAATAGACTATGTGTGCCTAAATGTTCTATACGTGAATTGATTATGCGGGAAGCCCATAGTGGAGGTCTAATGGGCCACTTTGGCTGTCTCAAAACTTTGAGTATTGTTAAAGAACATTTCTATTAGCCTCACTTTAAACGGGATGTGTAAAGATTATGTGACCTATGTGTGGCTTGTAAACATGCTAAATATAATTCTAAGCCACATGGATTGTACACACCTCTTCCATTCCTGAACAACCTTGGGCTGATATTTCCATAGATTTTGTACTTGGGATGCCCATGTCCAACAAAGAAAAAGATAGCATCATGGTGATTGTCAACCGATTCTCCAAAATGGTACATTTTATTACTTGTCACCACACTAATGATGCTACTACAATAGCTGATTATTTCTTCCAAGCTATTGTGTGACTACATGGCATACCATGTATTATTGTATCTTATTGGGACGTCAAATTCCTCAGCCACTTCCGGTGAGTCTTATGGGGAAAATTGGGACAAAGTTACTATTCTCTACTACATGTCATCCCCAGATAGACGGTTAAACTAAAGTCGTAAATCCCACTCTTAGCAACATGATTCAAGCTATCCTGGATAATAACATCAAGTAATGGGAATCTCACTTACCACATGTGGAGTTTGCATACAATCGGACCATCCACTCCACCACTAAGGGGGCTCCATTTGAAGTAGTCTATGGGTTTAACCCTCTCTCACCACTTGATCATATGCCTTTACCTACAACCGATTATACTAAATTTGATACAAAAAGTAGGGCCCAATCCATTAGAGCTTTACATGAGTCGATGGCCAAAAAAGTAAATCAATGCAACCATAAGATGGCAAACGCATCAAAAAAACACTACAAGAAGATTATATTCGCTCTAGGATATCTTATGTGGGTCCACTTATGCAAGAAAGGTTTCCTACTCAAAGGAAATACAAACATTCCCATAGGGGCGACAGTCCCTTTACCATTTTGGAATACATTAATGATAATGCCTACAAAATAGATCTCCTAGAAAAATGTGGCAATATAAGTGCCACTTTTAATCTCTTTGACCCATCTCCCTTTCTCGATAAAGGATTGGTTTCGGTGACGAAACCTTTTCAAGAAGGGGGGATGATGAAACCCCAAATACTCTTAGCAACCTTACCAAACAAAAATTCTATAATCCTATAAAAAAAATTAATTATCTTTGTGTTTCTACTTTGCAGGATAATTGAACAAAAAAAAAAGTTGGCACTAAAAGTAGGAATAAAATCTAGATTTGTTGCTATGAAGAACTACGATCTATTACTGAGAATATATATTCTAGTTTAATATTATTATCAGTAATAATAGCACTATTAGCTAATTAGAAATTTTATTATTATTATTTTATCTTATAATTTGGGTATTAAGTAACTAGCCCAAAATTGAGAACCAAACCCAATCTCTACTCTACCAAATCCTTCACTGGCCCACCATTCCAACTCCCAAATCAGCATCCTTTGTTTTACCTCAATAAAACCTAAGCTCACACAAATCTAATACCACACCCACCAACTGTTAAAGCCCAATCACCCATCGACCCTTAAAGCCCAAACCCAAATATCTTCACTAAATTCATGACTTTGAACATATCACACCCATCAACTATCTCCCTCCTTGACATCCATCAAACACTCCCTCCCCAAATCATGCCTTCTTCTTCTCCTGCCAATCAAGACCACATTCTCTCACCATCAATGGTGATTTTCACCATTAAGCCATCCCTTAATCTCCTCCTTTTCGATCATTGCTCCAACGTTCAAAACCCAGTTTTTTGGTTAGTTGCTACCCTATATAAAGCCCTCAATTGATGTATTGAAGACACAAATTTCAACTTTGATTTTTCATGTTACGAAAAAAAATCTTTAAGCTTGATTATTTTCACAGCTTGCATAATTTATTATTGGGATTCCAGCAACCTCTGTTATTCTCCGGTTGGAGGATTTAGATTGGGCGGTCTCGATCAATCCTAACCTTGTTTCCCTTTTGATTTCATTGAATATTGTTTAGTTTTTTTTGGAATTCCGTTTGGGAATCGATCAAGAAGTTAAGAGAGAAAAAAAAAGCAATCAATCCATGTTATGGAAAAAAATGAAACATAGGTTTGAATCATGCCCTCCCATTGAAATATTTTAAGAGATTAGTGGATCAAATATTTGATCGCTAAAATGGAAGTGCCTTCTCGGTTCTTATTTTGAAGAATTATCAAATTCATATGGTTTAAAACATCCAAATATAAATTACAAATGAAGGATGGAGCCTACTTTCCATCAAGATGAGAACAAATGCATGCATAAAGATTAAAATTGATCACATGTATGGTACGTTTGATTGGGGATGAATGGAGGTTTATAGAGGTAAATCAATTGATTAACTCCATTTAAAAACTAATTTTATTAGCTTTAACCATGTGAATCAATGTAATAACCCACACATTTATGTAATGGTTGGATGAGAAATTTTGACAAATTTTAGGCCTTTGATTTAATTTAATGTTATGATTTTATTTGGAATAAAAATTGATTTGAAATCATGTTGGAAAATGAGGTTTATTGAGTTTTATGGGCAAACCCATTGATGGGTTCTATGAAATGATATACTAGTTTTCTGTTTTACCCAAATTGAATTCCTTAACCAAACAGGTCGACTTGCTAGATGAAACTAATAGACAGGTGGATGAATAGTCAACTAGTAGACCAAAACCAATCGGCTAGTTTGTCAAGCTAGTCATATTTTTTGAGTTGAATTTTTCTAAAAAAATTCTTTTGCATTAAAATGGAACCTTACCAACTTATATCAATTGTCCCTAAAAGATTCCTAACCATTTTTATTATGTGTTTAACCTAAAATATTACCTCAATTTGCTTTGGAGGTTGATTGAGATACGTCAGGGAGAGAGATGACCTCAACCAATTGTATTCATCTTCCTCTCTCCTCTACCTAATTCTAAGATTGATTTCTTTGATCTTAGATGTGCTTCTGAGTAGCTAGAAGATTCCTTCCACACTGACCTCCCTTTTCACCTTTGTTTAACTTGAGCTCCCTAGAGTCCCAAATTGAGCTTAGGAGACTAGGTCACCAGATCCATCTGTTCTAATGGAATTAAAATGGTCACAAGTAGGGTTTTGAGTTGCCTTCTGAACAATTTGTATTTTTGTTCAATTAGTTGGCTATAAATAACTCTAATCCTCCATGCATTTCACTTTCTTTTAGCCACCAAAATTCATCTAAGTTTTGCATTCTCTTCTCTTCTTCCACACTTCGACCACTTGCCAAATTTTTTTGCGTACTCTCTTGATCCTACATCTAGCTCTATCTTGTTTTAATTGTTAAGCAAGGTAGAGTTAGATTTTTGGAAAAGATTAAGTGTTCTAGTTGAGTTTTTCCCTATTTTCATCCTAGTGGTATGTTCTTCTCCCTTTCTATTTTTCTCGAAATTTTATGAAGTTTTGGTATAATACCTGAGTTAAGATTTCGGTTCTCATGATTTTCACAGACTTGGAAATTCTATTTTAAGGTAGTTTAGCCAGCATCAAGTAAGTAATTCTTTCTCCTAAAATGTTAGTATGTATTCTTGCATGAAAGGTGATGTCTTCTTTGGATTATACATGTTGGTATGAAGAAGTGCAGTTGTATACATGATTTACATATTTAAATGACATAAATTAAGAAAAGAGCATGCAAATGGAGAAAATAGGCTATTCTAATGTTATAGTAAGAAATGTATGATAATATGATTAGAAATATATAGGTTGACGTTGATAAATGTTCTAATGTGAGTAGAAAAGTTTTTCAATAAAGAGTTTGTATGAACTTTGTGAATTGATGCTGTGTTAGGGTAAACTGATCAACTGATTAGGTTAAACTGATCAATTGGTTCCTATAACAGTCAACTGATTGACCCAACCCACCGACTGATTCTCCTAAAGAGACCTTAGTCTTGCTTTCTACTTAAATTAGTTGGTTTGGAAAAACTAATCGACTGGTCTAAGAATAGTCAACCAGTTTACCCAACCAATCAACTGGTTTGAAGGAAGCATGGTCTAGTTAACTTGAAATAATCGACTAGTCGACCCAAACCAATCAACAGGTTGGTGCAACCGAATGACTGGTTTAGCTGGTTTTCATGATTTTTTGGTTTGTGGTTTGGTTATGTTTATAGGTTATGTTTGGGACTATATCATGATCATTAATGGGATGAAATAATGATTTTAATATGAATTATTTGTCTAATGAAGGAATTAAAATGGATCATATTTTATAACATACATTATGAATACTATAAAGGCTAAAGGTGTAATTCACTTGTAATTAGTGATAAAATGGAAATAAGAGTAATGGAAATCAGTAAGGTCTTGGATTAAACCCTATGAGGGACATAGTCCCATTAGCCAGGGATAAATAGTAAACCCGCATGGTTGGGGAAAATAGAAATAAAAAGGATCAACACGGTTTAGTATGAGATTCACCTTGTTTATTTGTATAGGCCTTTCATGACCACCCATCCTTATAAATAAAATACTAATCTAACACTCCAAAACATACTACTAAAAAATTTTGATTTATTTAGAAATTAGCAGAAGCAAAAATCGCAAATTTTGGGGATGTTACCGCCACATTGAGTACCAAATCATTTTCCATCTACCATTCTAGTATGAAGTGCTGAGGCTAAAAAGATCAAAAGATAATTTACTCAAATTTAGACTTTGTCTAAATCAAAGTAGCACAATAAACTCTTTAGAATAAAATCCACTATTAGTGGTTACAATAAGAATAGATCATTTTAACAAGGAAATAAAAAGGTAAAAGAGAAATCCATGAATCACTCCCAAACAATCCTTACGCTCTTTCCTGATATTAACTTGAATAGCACTTGCAATAGACCTACAATGGACACTGCTTATTTAATAGGCAGGGGCCCATAAATGAGACCCTTCAGTACTATGGTACTAAATAACTCTTTATACTAGACTAAAAGGCAGGGCTCGTATGCAACACATGATACGTAAATGATATAAAATGATAACATGCGTAGGGCACCGAGATAACCACGATCAACACCATAACTAATACACAAGGCAACACCACATACAATAAGAGATGCATAACATGAATCCATGTACTTAGCAATTCCATCATCTAACCAAGCGGGGATAGGCATAGAAGCCAAACTTATACCATATCAATAGATCATAATGTGAAATAAATACTTTTAGTCTCAAATCATTATTCAATCATCATCTCTCAAATTATATCCATGTGAGTGAGGGAACCCTACTATTATATTTGGTGGACCGGAATACACTTCAAGGTAGAATGCACATGACCACTATTATTCATCATTGGAACAGTCTTCAGGGCACCCTTCACCTGGCCATTATTGTTTGCCAGTGGACCAGTCTAACCTTGACTCAAATGGTGTTCAACTATAAGTAATTAGTGTCTTCCCATACTTTATTAACATCTAATGTTTGGTTTATTGAGCTCAGGATCCTCCACTATTATAGTCGGTGGACCAAAAATACTTCAAGGAAAAACGCACATTACCACTATTATTCATTGGTGGACCAGTCTCTAGGGAGTCTTACACCTAGCTACTATTATTCACTGGTGCACCAATCTAGGCCCAGCTCAATACTCTTTCACTTTACATAATTAGTACTTTATTCATGTCTTATTCAATAGGCCTATTTAATCAATTGTAGGGAAGGAGAAATGTTATGAATCCAGAGACACAAGGACACACTAGCCATGGAATCAAGCATTCTATATCAAGGATAAGGGCATACACACAACCCTAATACGTACTTCGAACATATCTAAAATAGATTTCTATGCATACTTACCAACAAGGCACCTCTTACATAATTATAATATAAACACCACATCACACCCTTAATTATCCATCCAACTCTAGGTTATGCCATATTCTTGTGATACTCACTTGTGACACCCATTGACTTATCAAATACCCTTATCTTATTATTCAATGTTGCTTATATATTATTAAGAAGACTTATTTAACCCAAAAACATGTTATATGCAAGTTACTAAATTACTCCCATCATCCCTACAAATCACTAAGATATCCTTTATTTGTAAAATTACCAACTCACCCCTTTTTTTGCTGAATTACCAAATTACCCTTCATGTTGCATAATTACCAAAATACCCCTTGCATGTGTTAGACTACCAAATTATCCTCCATACTTATTAAATCACCAACTTTACCCCTCATACTTGTTAAGTTACCAATTTACCCTTCCACTTAGTTAAATTACCATATTACCCTTTATACTTATTTAACTTACCAAATTGCCTCTTAGGCTTATTAAGTTACCAAATCACCCTTCACACCTGTTACATTTACCAGATTGCCTATTTGGTTAGTTAAATTACCAAATTTCCCTTCTTATCTATTAGAATTATCAAATTATCCTTTTGGTTGGTTAAATTACCAAATTGTCCTTTTCGTTGATTAAATTACCAAATTACCCTTCTTAGTTATTATAATTACCATTTTAACCCTTTACTTGTAAAATTACCAAATTACCATTTCTTTACACCAATTTACCAGCATACCATTTCTTTAAACCAAATCACCAAAATACCCTTCTCCTTTATTAAATCACCATTTTACACCTTTACTTTTACAAAATTACCAAAATACCCTTTCTTTTATGCCAAATTACTAAAATACCCTTCTCCTTTATTAAATTACTATTTAACCCCTTTACTTTACAAAATTAGCAAAATGTCATTCTATTATGCCAAATTACTAAAATACCCTTCTCCTTTATATAATCACCATTTTATCCCATAACTTTACAAAATTATCAAAATTTCCTTCCTTTATGCTAAATTACTAAATTACCCTTCTGCTTTATTAAATCACTATTTTACCCCTTTACCTTATAAAATTACTAAAATACCCTTCCTTTATGCTAAATTACCAAAATACCCTTTTTCTTTATTAAACCACCAATTTACCCCTTTACCTTGACAACATTACCAAAATACCCTTCCTTTTAATGAATTTACCAAAATACCATCATACTCAAAAAATTGCCAAGTTATCCCCTTTTCCATGTAAAATTACTAAAGTACCCTCTTTACTTATCTATTTACCATTTTACCCATTTACTCCTATAAATTACCATTTTACCCTTATTACATAAATTTTACTAAAATAACCTCAATACATAAAATATTAATATTCATGCTTCATACACATCATTCAACACCACCAACTATTATTATTGATCATTAATACACATTAGCACCTACTACAAACACTTATTTAGGTCACATCTTTTGCACAAGCATATTTACCAAAATATCCCTAGGGCTCATATTAACATTATCTATGCAACAAATGGCTACATTAGCTTATCATATCAAACATATGTATTTAATGTTATCATTAACAACAAGGCTCTTTCTTTAAACATTATTTCTACACATGACACATAAATTAACATGCTTTTTTTATTAACCAACATACGATACAAAATATATTATACTTAACAACATAAATCATGCATATAAATCATATTAAAAATCCGAATGTGTTAGCATACGTATATCCACACATTGTATAATGGTTACCTTATTTTTAGTAAAAATTAAACCTTACCAGTACCCTAGTTAAAGGCTTAAACTTTGATTAGTAAAAATCAATACCTAAAAATAATATCAAAATGTAGCATGTTAAAATTAGAAAAATAAAGAATAAATTTATCAAACACTTAACTAAATACATACTAGTATTAAATATGGTTATACCTTAAGATTAACCCAAAGATGGCTCAAATGAATGTAAAACTCACCCTACATGAGCAGCGTGAGCTACATGTAGGAATGAAAGGGAGAAGGGGGAAGAAGGGATGGGGTATCTCAAGTTGGGGTTTTGGGGGTGAGGTGAAGGGCTTATGGAGGGGAGTTAGGGAAGTGGTTGGGTGCAGGGAGGGAATAGAGGTGTAGGTGGTGGTTGGGGGTTTGTGATTGGCGACTTAGGGTGGTAGTGACGGTGGCTGCAAGGCTTGGAAAGTAGGGCAAAGATTGGGCAAAGGAGAAGTAAAAAGGGGGAGAAGAGGGGAAGGGAGGAGTTGTAGGGCTGGGTTTCGATTAAGGGAGGCAAGGAGGTGGTAGGGGAGGTTCCAGGGAGTGGATTAGTGGTTGTGGAGGCGGCGGAAGAGAAAGGAGGGTGGCAAATGGTGGTGGTATAGGGTGGAGGCCAAGAAGGGGGAAATAAAAATAAGGGAGGAGAAAGGTGGTTGTTGGGGTGTGTAGGGGTGACAGTGTGGTGCAAGGAGGTTGGAGGGGCTGTTAGAAAGTGGACGTGTTAGTTGGTTGGGATACAATAGTAGCGGTTAGAGGTGGTGAAGTGAAAACAGGGGAGGAGGAGAAGAGGAGAAGAAGGGAGAAAAATGAGAGGTCTATAGAGAATGGGAGGCTTGAAAAAATGGTAGAGAAGGGAAGATAAGGAGAAGAAAAGGAAGAGTGAGAGAGGGTAGGTATGGTTGGTTAGGTAGTTGTAGGGGGTGGCACATAGGGTGGCAAGAAGAAGAAGGAAAAAGGAGGGCATATGGGGAAGGGCTGTAGAAGCGTGTTTGGTCCAAAAATGGGAGGAGAGGGATGGGGGAGAGCAAGGATGAAATGGCAGGTTGTAGGGGTTGTGGTTATAGGCTATATAGGTGGTGGCAAGGAGGAGTTTTAGGTAGGTGTCTGGTGGTCGAAGGGCAAGGAATGAAGAAAGAAGAAGAAGAAGAAGAAGAAGAAGAAGAAGAAGAAGAAGAAGAAGAAAGGAGAGGCAAGCCGACGAGGTGAGGGAAGAAAGAATGGGAAGCAGGCCGGCCCGCGTGCGAGGGAGATGGGAGAAAAAAAAAGATGCTAGGCTAACCGTGGAAGGAAAGGAAAGAATAGAAAGGCAGGCGAGCTGGGGCTACAAGAAGGGAAGGAGGAAAAGGAGTGGGATAATGGCCTAGTGTGAGGGGGAGGAGGGTCATAGGCCAGGCAGCTCGGAGAGGGAGAAAACAAGAAAGAAAAAAGAGGGAAAAGATAAGGAAGAAAAAGGAGAAAGAAAAGGAAAAAAGGAAATAAAATAAAATAATTTTTAAAATAATGGCATTTAATATTTTTGATAAATAAATTAATTTAATAGTTTAATTTATTAGAATTATATATATATATATATATATATATATATATATATATATATATATATATATATATATATATATATACACATTAGTTTAAAAAGGGTAATATTAGTAAAATATTGGTTTGTTGTATTACTTAAATAAAATATGCATGATAAAATAACAAAATATTTATTTTAATTTATTAAATATTTATATCCATTTCTACACACTCAAAAATCCACAAAATAATTAAATTAAATAAATTTAAAAGTTAAATTATCCTAAATAAGGGTTATTTATTAACTTATAAGTTTTAATTTGGGGGGGGGTATTACAATTAATCACTTAAAGTGAAATAAAGTCGAGTTGAGTATGAATCTGGGTTACTCAATCCTCAATTAGCTACCGAGGATTAGTCTGCATTCGAGCGTTGTCTTCGGCGGAGATCCTGAGAGGTCCGAATACCTTACCTACTCTAGACACAAATTATATACTAGGGGGTATCAATATTAAAGGGTCTAGTTACCTAGGTTGTTAGCTTCAGCCTAGACTTATGTCCATTGTGATGATTGGCTTTGTCCTAGACATATGTCCACTTGGTGATTGGCTTTGACCTTGACTTTATGTCCCTTCTTGGATAGGCTCATGGTATATGAGGTCATGGGGTGGGGTGGTGCACAACCCATTGATGATAATAAAATATGGTTATTAATTAATTGATCCAATATAAATGATGACTAAGAGAATCGCTAATATTTGGTAATAATGGAAGTAATGGTATGATTTGTCAAAAATAAGTAAAGCTAGTTATTACACTTGGCTAATGGTGGACCTATCTAATTGATTATGAAATGAATATTGATGGGTTGACTTACATATATCTTATAGGGATGAACTAATGGTATAACTTGAGCATTTGGTTAATTAGGATAAACCCTTGAGGTTGTTTATTTCTCCTTACCATTAAGGGTGTATATACTTATATGAAAAGGTGGTGAGTGCATGTATAAATTATTATACTTGTTGGATTTATACATAACGATATAAGCTCATGTAGTTTTATCTTTATGTATATATGTGGTCTTTATCATGCCTTATACTATAATCTATATTTATGTGTGATAAAATGGTATACTTATGTACACTAAGGGATCAACTCAGATGAATTAGTACGTAGTGTATTGATGTGTCTATTTGCTCGGTCACCTACTCATCCTTATAAGCAGATGACCTACTATAGGTTCCTGGAGATGAGGAGTAAAGGGCCTACCTTAGATGGGTCGTGTCTTGTTAGCGAGGACATCCGAAAGTTCTTAATAGGGTACATGGAGGACCACATTATTATTTGGGCCTCATGTCCCAACCCATGTTTTTATAATTTCGTACTTCAATGTGTATTCTGTAACAATTTGAACAAAACTCGTTAGGGTCGTTTGTTGCAAACATTTTGGAATTGTTTCAACTAAATTATTATTTACGCACTATGTTATTTTATTTATTTATTTTTTGGCATTTTATCTGATATGGGATAGGTGGTGGACTTATAACCTATATTAGGTATGGCTATAAAACCCTATTGTTCAAAAGGGTTTTCTTCTTCCGCAACATGTTTTTAACAAAAAAAATTGGTAGTATCAAGGCTTTTTTCTTAAAATCATATCACTTTCATCGATAACTAAGCTAATACCACAGGTTGGTATCAGAGATTTTCTTTAAATTTCATACTTTCAAAAATTTTTAGATTGATACCATAAGATTTTTACTAAGGACTTTATACACTATAAATGACCTAAATTGAATGTCTCTTCTCAATTTTTCAATATACTTTGATTATTTTATTCTTGGATGTCTGTGAGTGAGAATTGGGTTAGGAATGTGTTGTAGTTAGCTTGTGTTTGTTTGTGTGAGGCTTAGTACTCGATGGCCTAAACTTTAGCCTAACTTCTTTTAGTCTTTAAGACGTGATATCCGCTAACCACCTCTACAAAAGTATTGAAGCCTTCATGGAGATTGTCAGAGCATATATGGAGGGCTAGATCTGAGCATTTCAACCTCCACCAGTGCCTAGAGAACACACTTAGGAGGACCCCGACATTATAGAATGATGGGTCCATGATATGGAGAAGACTTTCACAAACTGTGGTTGTCTAGGAGACAAAAGAGTTGATGTGGTCTATAATACCCCAAAAACCTTAATTTAGGAATTAATAATAAAATAGGGATTAGTAGGTGAGATCAATTAAATATAACATTTTTAATGAAATAATGTTATTATAATAAAAGTAATTAAGATAATAATAAAAAATAGGATAATAATATAGGAATTAAATTATTGGGGTTTAGGGTAATTTGATAACTAAAATGGATTTTAAGAAAATTTAACCATAAATTCTAAACAAATATAAAAAAAAATTAATTATTTATTTTTACTAATTTTATTATTTTTAAAAAGTTAAAAAACTCCCAAATACCCTAACCTCATCATTTTTCCTTTTCCCTTTTTCCCCCATTTTCTCTCTCTCTTCCTTTTCTTTTTCTTTCTTCCTTTTTCTTCTTTTCCTTTCTTTTTCTTCTTCCTTGCTGGTTTGGGGTCATCTCCCCCTACCTCCTCTCCTTCTTTCCCCATCGCGTGACTCAGCACCCACCCGATTCTTCCCTTTGAATGTTGGGTCAGTAGTGGCAGTATCTAAAGGAGTTAGACTAGATCTTAGAGCACAATATCTAATCAACAACCATAGCCTCAAATATCGAAAGTTCATCCATCGCTAGCTAGTGATATTAGTCCAGCAAATTAGCCCAAAGGTTCGAGGCCTTGCCCTTTTTTAGTAAGGGTAAGGATCAGCTAGCACCACAAGAGCCTCGTTTTCATGACGCCTAAACATGATGAGTCATGTAGAAGCACAATGCCAAGCCAATGTGGCGACCAGTATTCTCACTATCTCTACTCTTTCTTCTTGTGTATTGTTTGACTCTAATGCTTTGCATTATTTTGTAGCATCTGCTTTCATAACTATATTTGCCTTATCTCTTGCTAATAATATCTCCACTTTTGTTGGTTTAACTTAGGGGGATAGGATTGCATGCTCTAAGTGGTATTAAGGGATTATGATGGTAGTAGAATGGAATGAGTTTCTGTTGGATCTCATAGAGTTGGAAGTGTAGGAATTTGACGTAATTGTCAAAATAGATATGCTAGGAAAGTACCCAGCATTAATCGACTCTACACAAGAATACGTGGTTCTACAAGGACCAAAGGGTACCAGGGTCTCATACCGAAAGTGTGAACCTAAACCCTCTACAAAGATTGTGTCATCAATTATCTTGAGTAACCTCGTACGTAAGCTTTATCCACTCTACTTGTGTAGTGTTAGAGATACCTCAGAAACGAAAATCCCATTGGAGCTGATTTTGGTAGTTTGTGAGTTTCTTGCCACTTTCCTTGAGGAGATCCCAATAATGCCTCTAATTTAAGAAGTTGAGTTCATCGTGAATGTTTTACCAGGCATAGAGCCAGTATCTAAGACTTCATACCGGATGGTACCCATGAAAGAACTATTAGAGAAAGGTTACATCAGTCCAAGTATATCGCCAAGGGGAGTGCCAATATTGTTCGTGAAGAAGAAGGATGGCAACTTGATACTATATATCAACTATCAAGGATTGAACTAGATGATGATGAATAACCATTATCCTTTGCTAAGGATCAACAACCTGTTCGACCAACTCAAGAGAGCCATGGTGTTATCCAAGATCGATCTTCGATTAAGCAATCATTAGTTGAGGATAACATAGTGAGACAGTCCTAAGATTTCTTTTCGGATATGGTATAACCATTATGAGTTCACAATAATTCCCTTCAGACTCACTAATGTGTCTGCAACTTCCATGTGCCTAATGAATCAGATCTTCCATCCTTTCTTGGACCAGTTCATTGTGGTGTTCACCGACGACATTCTCATCTACTCTAGTGACTGAGAGATGCATGAGCAATACCTAAGGTAGGCTTTGGCCTTGCTTAGATCACATCAACTGTATGCTAAGCTCTCGAAATGTGAGTTTTGGTTAGATTAAGTGGCCTTCCTTGGTCATGTGATTTCCAAAGATGGTGTGCAAGTGGATCCTGCCAAGATTCAAGCTATTTATGAATGGCCACCGCCCACTTCTATAAAGGAGGTGAGCAATTTCTAGGGTTGGTTAGTTATTACTATTGCTTCATATTAGAATTTTCTAAGATTGCTTAATCATTAACCCAACTTTTGAAGAAGGCTACCCGATTTCAGTGAGATGAGAAGTGTGGTGAAGCCTTCAAGGAGTTGAAGAGGCATTTGACTTCACCTCTAGTGCTCACATTACTAAGTGAAACTAATGGATTTGAAGTGTATAATGATGCTTCCAAGCATGAGCTAGGTTGTATGTTGATGCAACATGGAAGAGTGGTGTCTAATTCCTCACAACAACTAAAGCCACATGAACAAAGCAATCCAACGCATGACTTAGAACTTGCTGTGATAGTGTTTGCTCTTAAGATTTGGAGGCACTATCCCTATAGAGTTTAGTACAGTTTTTACACTAGCTATAAGAGCCTCAAGTATGTCTTCACTCAGTAGGAGTTGAACCTGCGACAACATCAGTGGTTAGAATTGGTTAAGGACAATGATTTAGAATTGACTTACCATGAGGGTAAAGCTAATGTGGTGGCAGATGTACTTAGCCGAAAGACATCGCATTTCTTGGACATGATCGTTTTATCATATCAACTGAGTCAAGAGGTCAGGAAGATAGAGATCAAACATATCATGGTTGGAAGGCCAAAGGCAAGAATGAGTGCACTTACCATCATACCCTTGATCTTTGAGGAGATCCAAGCTAACCAAGTGGGTGATGTCAAGCTCAAGATAATTCGAGCAGGTATTACAAAAGGTAGAGTCGAAAGATTATAGAACCATCATCATGACAGTATCAGGTATCGTGATAGATGTTGTGAACCACAAGATTGTGTGGAATTCAAGAAGAAGATCCTTAAGGAAGGATATTGCACTCCTTATTCTGTTCACCCCAGAAGGGACAAGTTGTACAATGATCTGAAGAAGGTATATTGGTGGCTCCACATGAAGCAAGAAGTAGAAGAGTTTTTCACTCAATGTCTAACTTGTCAAAAGGTCAAGATCAAACACGAGAGATCGATAGGATTGGTACATCTGTTGGAAGGTCTTGAGTTGAAGGGGAACAACATATCAATGGACTGTATGGTTGGACTTCCAAGAACCCGTAGTGGATATGGTTCCATCTAGATTATTGTGGACTATTTAACTAAGTCAGTCGTGTTTATTATGATGAAGGAAATATAGAGCATGTAGCATCGAGCGACTAGCCAATGCCTATAGAAAGCATGTGGTGAGACTTCATGGAGTTCCTAAGGACATTGTGTCTAATTGAGACTCCAAGTTCTTATCACACTTCTAATGGAAATTGTAAGGCATCTTTGGTACTCAATTGAAGATGAGTATAGCTTTTCAACCAGCTATGGATGGTCAAAGCAAGAGAACCATTTAGATCCTGGAAGACATGCTTCAATTGTGTGTGATAGATTTTGAGGGAAGTTGGGAAGATTATTTGGACTTGATCGAATTCACCTATAATAATAGTTATCATGTCAGTATCAAGATGTCACCTTTTGCAGCCTTATATAGAAAGAAGTTTCATAGTCCCTTGTGTTGGAACGACATTAGCGAGACACTCATGTTACGACTTAAGATGATTAAGGAGATGACTAGGTAAATTCATTTGATTCAAGATTGGATGAGAGTTACACGGGACCAATATAAGAGGTATATGGATCTAAAGAGGTGTACTGATGGTTTTGAGGTGTGTGACAAAGTCCTTTTAAGGCTCTCTCTCACTAAGAGAGTCGTGAGATTTGGTAGAAATGGTTAGCTCAGTCCAAGGTAATTGGATCGTATGAGATTTTGGACCGTTTTAGTAAAGTCGCTTATCACTTAGCTTTACTAGTGGAGTTATCTCACATGCACAACGTCTTTTAAGTATCACAACTATGGAAGTATGTAGCAGATCCTTCACACATTATTCAATTGGAGTCTCTAGAGCTCGATGAGTCTTTGACTTTTGAGGAGTGACTGATAAGTATTTTGGACACCAAGATGAGAGAGGTGTATACAAAAACCGTTCCCTTATTGAAAGTCCTTTGGTAACAGCATAGTATAGAGGAGGCTACTTGAGAGGCCGAGGATGAAATTCAATCTAAGCATAAGTGTAAACATTTTCTTTAATCGAGTAGTACCCTTATTACTTAACTATGAAAATGGAATGTATATGACCCTATATATAATGTATAACTTGATTGTTGTAGGCTTTGGGACCCAGCCTCTTTAAGGGGGTAATGTTGTGATACCCCACAATTTTGTGTAATGGATGGATGAGAAATTATGATAAATTTTATGACTTTAATTTAATTCAATTTTATGATTTGATTTGGAATAAAAATTGATTTGAAATCATATTGGAAAATAAGGTTTATTGAATTTTATAGGCAAACCCATTGATTTGTTCTATGAACCGATTGATAAATTTTTCATTTTAGCTAAATTAAATTCCTTGACCAAACCGATCGATTCTTTGGGGGAAACTGATTGACTGGTGGATGAATAGTTGACTAGTAGATCTAAATCAATCAACTAGTATGTCGAGATGGTCATAGTTTTCGAGTTGGGTTTTTATAAAAAATCTCTTACACTAAAATGAAACCTTACCAACTTATCTTGATTGTCCCAAAGCAATTTCTAACCATTTTCATGATGCATTTAACCTAAAATATTGTGTCAATTTATTTTGGAGGTTAATTGAGACGCATGAGGGAGAGACATGACCTCAACCAATTTTCTTCATCCTCCTCTCTCCTCAACCCAATTATGAGATTGATTTCTTTGACCCGCAAGTGCTTCTAAGCAACTAGAAGATTCCTTGCACGTTAACCTCCCATTCCTTCTTCCATGTATGTTAATTATGGTAATTTGACCTAAGCTCCCCATAGTCCCAAATTGAGGTCAGACTAGTGTAGCAAATTCAAGAAAAATATATCCATTCTAATCATATTCAAACAGTCACAATTAGGGTTTTGAGTTTCCTTCCAGACCATCTATGTCTCCCTTCAATCGGTTAGCTATAAATAGCTCTAATCCTCTATGCATTGCACTTTCTTTTAGCCACCAAAATTCTTTTAAGTTATAAATTATCTTCTCTTCTTCCACACTTCAAACACTTACCAAATTGTTTTGCACACTTACCAAATTATTTTAATTATTAAGCAATATGGAGTTAAATTTTGAAAAAAAGATTGAGTGGTCCAGTTGTGTTGTTTTCTATTTTTGGCCCATTGGCATGTCCTTCTCCACTATTTTTTTCTTGTTCAATATTTTATATAGTTTTGGTATAATACCTGAGTTAAGATTTTGGTTTTTAATGTTTTAAGAGTTGAGGTTTTTATAGACTTGGAAATTCTATTTTTAAGGGGATTTAGCCTGCATGAAGTAAGTTATTCTTGCTCCTAAAATGTTAGCATGTGCTCCTACATGAAAGGTGATGTCTTTTATTAGATTATGCACATTGGTATGAAAAAATGAATTTGTATGCATGATTTACATGTTTAAATGACATAAAATAATAAAAAAAGCATGAAAATGGAGCAAATAGGCTATGATAATGTTATGTTAAGAAATGACTAATAATCTGGTTAGAAATATGCAGGTTGATGTTGATACATGTTCTAATGTGAGTAAAACTGATTTTTACACAAGAATCTTTATGAAATTTGTGAATTGATGTTGTGTTAGGGTAAACCGATCGACATGTTTGGTAAAACCAATTGACTGGTTCCTAAGATAATTAACTGGTTGACCTAACACATCAATTGGTTTACCTATAGAGACCTTAGTCTTGCTCTCTTCTTAAACTCATCGACTGGTTTGGAAAACCAATTGAGTGGTCTATTGTAACACCACAAAATTCACTAACAAAAATTTTAATTTTATTTAAAAGTTTATGCAGAAGCAAGTATAGTAATTTTTGGGGTGCTACCGCCACACTTAGTACCAGACCGGTTTCCTTCCATCGTTCCAACTTTAAGTGCTAAGGCTTTAAAATGTACTTTAATTAAATTTCAAGAATACATTTACAAATCAGAGTAGTGCAATAGTTAGGAAGGTACATTCACATTCCAAAGAAAACCCACTAATTGTAGTTAGAAATAAAATGACAATAAAAAAAATACAAAGAGTTTCAAGAAGACATAGGAAGACTTCCCAGTTCGAAACACCAGCCAGCGCCTTAGACAACCCTATGCTCTCAATCCAACAGATAAATCCCAAAGTGAACATGTGATCTAACCTATAAAAGCCAATGCCCATTGGATAGGCGAGGGCCAAGAAAGGAATCACTTTAATACTATGGTACTAAGTAACCATTTATATGAGACTAACATGCAAGACCTACATACAACACATTGAACACAAGATCATGGAGTATTACATATATCATCTGAATTGTAATAATTATTCAAATAGCTATATGCATCAAGATCATATGCCACAATGATCGTTTACTTAGAAGCAACATAACTTATTATGGAAACATTCAAGCAATGCTCTTTGTAGTACAACTAGAATAATCGACCAACAAAACTTCTCAACAACGTCACAACAAGCATGCCACACGCATCATTAGGACATGTTAGTTCATTGATTATTATTTGTATAAGCCATTCGTGTCATAATTAGCTATCACTTGGTTTATATTCGCATGTTTTGGGGACCACACTAATATAACCGATAGACCGACAACTATATCATCCAAGGCAGAATACTTCTGACCACTATTCTGACTAGTGGACCAGTAAACCTAATACAATTCAAGGAAAAACTCTCCTGACCACTATTATAACTGGCGGGCCGGTAAATAAAAATACTACAATCCAAAACAAAATGCATTTGACCACTATTATAACAAGTGGACTGGTGAGATACTACCATCTAGGGTACAACGCACCTGACTGCTATTATAACCGGTGGACCAGTAAATATCCTACACACGAGCCCGATTCAATGATCTTCAACTTTAAGTGATTAGTGTCTTCTTCATGTCTTATTTGTTCAGATATCACACACATGTTTATGCATAATCCATGTAAGACTCCTAACGTACTACTAGCCTGCCCAAACGTGACCTCATAGAAATCCTAATTTCCTAATTGGGATATCTACACTCTCCACTAATCCTTTGAATCCTTAAGATTATCCACCAACCTAAACATGTCATTAGAGTCCTTTTACTCACATGTTATAGTCCATTTCCCCTGTTCCTCAAATGTGATAACAATTAGCCCCCAGGGTTAATCTTTAACACCCTAATTTGGCCCAAATGGACTTAAACCCTTATTTACCACTTTATTGGCACAAAAGTGTCACAACCAAGCATATGTTATCTGCATTATGCATCCCTTAAGGTTTTCTAATCTAACTCTCTCATCTTGCTCATATGATGCTAACATTCCAATTCAAGCCTTTCTAGAAACCCTAGTTCTACTTTTTTTTAGTAATCTCTCATTATTCAACACTCCATAGGCTTCCAAATGTACAAGCAGCTCGGCCATATCACCATTGACCTCCATATCCATTCATAGCAACCGAACCTACTCTTTTCACCTATAGTCATAGGTCCTTTGGGCTCCGCTTACCCCATACATGTTCATTAGAATAGTTACCCTAATACATACCCAAACTATTAAAGGTCTTTAGGCCGTATGATAATAATAACCATGCTAAAAGTGACGATACTAAGACTATAAATCACTATTCTCACATCCAACGTCACTTATCCTTTATCATGCACGTTTATAATATAACCACCATTACATCTTCAAATTTATCAAAATACCCATAGGCCATATGAATTCATCAATCATGCTCAAACATGTATTACTAGTACCAAAAAACCCTATCTTCATACTTAACACCCATTATTACCTAGCAAGCACATCTAATAGGATAATCACACTTGCATTTTCAAATTACCAAAATATCCCTATACCACATATTATCATCATTTATGCCGAATCATATAGTACTAATACCATCAAACCTTATTTTCATACTTAACACCAATTATTTCTCACCATGCACATTTATTTACATAATCACCTTTGTAACTTTAAAATTACTAAAATACCCCTATATCATATATTATCACCATTTATTACTCAAACATAAAGTACTAATGCCATCACACCTTATTTTCACACTTAAACACCCTTTAATACTTAACATGTACATTTATTAGTATAATCACCCTTGCACCTTCAGAATTACCAAAATGTCCCTATACTATATATTATCACCACTTATACTCAAACATGAAATACTAATGCCACCAACCTTATTTTTATACTTAAGCACCCTTTAACACTTAACATGTACAGTTATTGATATAATCACCCTTGCATCTTCCAAATTACTAAAATATTTGTATAACATATATTATCACCTTTTATACTCAAACATAAAGTACTAAAGCAAATAGCCTAATTTTTATACTTAAACACCCTTTAACACTTCGCAGTTACATTTATTGGTAAAATCACCCTACAACTTTAAAATTACCAAAATGCCCCCATGCCATAAAATAACACCATTTATACCCAAGATGTATTACTAACACCACAAAACCCTTATTAATAGTCTTAGCACCAACTATCACTTATCATGCATACTTAATAAGTTGACTCCCATTACACATGCCAAATTACTAAACTACCCCTAGACCATAAAATACTAATAATAAAACCCAACCATGCACTAACAATACCATAGAACCCTTAGTATTATTCTTAACACCAATTATCACCTATTATGCATGTTTTTTTAAGCATCCTCCACTTTACATGAAAAATTACTAAAATGCCCCTAGAACATAAAATATTAATATTTATGCCCCACATGCAATATCAACACCACAAAATCCTTATTATTTCTTTTAACACTCCTAATCCATAGCCACCACATTTATTAAAAGTATCACAATCATACATTAAAATTCAATAAAATACCCCTAGAACCTAAAATAATGATATTTTTACTAACACATACATTTATAATCCACAAAACTCCCATCTCCACTCTTAGCAACATTCCTAACACATTAGGCATCCCATTTAGGTGTAAACACCATGAGGTTTCCAAATAACCAAATTAACTCTAGGGCTCTTATTAATACTATTTCACTATAAGTGTCCACACCTTCTTAGCTTAGCATACATATATATACAAATAACACTAATCATCAACATTAACCCCTTTTTCTTAGTCACCCTTTCACACATATCACCATATACAATATAGCATAATAATCATGGAATTAATAGTAAAAAAACATATTTACACAAATCACATACCAAAAACCCTGATGTGCTAATATACAATAATCCATACATTTTAGTGAGTATAATAGTTATCTTATTTACAAAAAACCAACATTAACCGGTATCCCACATTAAGATGCTTAAGCTCCAATTAATGAAATTTTGTACCTAAGATAATGTCACAAGTGAAATATTAACATTTGATAAATAAAAGATTGATTTTTACTAAAAGTTATTAATTAATTATATATATATATATATATTAAACTATCTAATACCTTAGTTATTGTAATACTCCAAAAATTTACATAGCCTAATCCTACGTCATTAACTCCTTAATTTGATTCTAACCTCAATAAATCTTATTTTTAGCCTTAACTCAATCCCTTAACTCTAAAACTTTAACCAAAGCTAAAACCTTGACTCAGATAAACCGTAATTCATAAACCAAAATCAAAACCTGCCAAAATTTCCACTAAATCTAATTACTTATGACTAATCTAAAATTACCCTAAACTAATTCCCTAACCCATCACCTTACTGTATCCATCAACTTCCCTTCTTCTTTTTCTTCTTCTCCTTTTGCTTCCTTATTGCTACCCGACTGCACACCCATATACACACCCTAGACACTCCATTTTCACCTACAATTTTACTTCTCGCATGACACCTACATACAACCATCACCAACCTCACCTTGCAACTACTACCCTACTCTTAACCATCCTCTACAACCATCACCATTAGCATCACCTTGTAGCCGCACCATCAACATGTGTGTGTATGTGTACTACACACTCTTCTTCCCTTCTCTTTGGTTTGCCTCCATTCTGCCATTCTATGTCCAAAACACTATCCAATCACTCCCTCTTCCTTCTCCTTTCCTCCTTCTCTCTTTTCTTCTTCTTCTTCCTCCTTCTTTCCCTATTGTTGGCCTATGCACCACCAATCCACCACCATGCACCACCTCGGTCACCATTTGCTACCTAATGGCTGGTGGATAGACCACCAAGGTCACCCCAACCTTTCACAACACCATCATCATCCACCACTACATTTTTCCCTTCTTCTTTCCTTCATCCGTTGTAATTTTGCAGAGTGCATGGCCTATGCACAACAGTGCAATACTTAAAATCTTCTATGGCACAACTATGCAACCTTTTCACTATAAGGCTCTACATGATCTTTTCTCTAGATCTGCTATGCAGCACTATAGTACAGCCGTGCAACTTTTGCACTGCTTGGCCGTGCATTAATTTTTTCTCGACCAAGGGTGCCGCACAACCATCCAACTTCCTATTTTTAGTCGTGCACCCCTATTTTCACCCCCAAGCCTTGTCCAAACATAACCAAAATTTTACTATAGCTGCACCACACATTCCTTTACACATCCACACATCTCAATCTCCCATTTGACTATAGTTATTTCTATTTTTACCCTCTTTACGTTCATTTCTCCTTTAATTCAACTCTTCGAGCCTAACCATAAATTTTATTATTTTTCATAGGGGGTATTCTAGTATTTTTGGAGGAGGAAGTATAGAATTTGCATGCTTAGAGCTCGGTGTCCTAGCTGGTAAGGATACTATTCGATATTTAGGATTTTTGACGTTATTTTCTTGTATAATTATATGTGTTTTCATGATATTGTTGATATATGATGTAACATATATTGATCATGATATTTTTTAATAATATAAATATTATGTTGAAAGGGAGTATGAATGGGTGAGAGGTACCATTATTATTTTATTGTGATAATGTTATATTTGTGGAAATATATCTTATGGTATGAAATATGGACTTAAGGATATGATTTTATTAAAAGAAAGTAAGAATGGGTAAGAGGTACCATTATTATTTTATTTTGATAATGTCATATTTGTGAAAATATATATTATGATACGAAATATGGGTTAAATGAGTTTTGATAAATGGACTTGAGAATTCTCATGAGGTATGATGATTAATTGTGGACTTAGAAAATAATATGTGTGGAAGCTATAACATTTTATAAAATAAAGATTTTTATATATGCTTAAGGATAACTTGTTCATTATGGGATCATAAGAAAATTTTGGTATTTTATGTGTTAGGAGGATTAAAATATGATAATAATAGCATAAGGAATTCTTGGAAGTATTATTTTTATTTGGGGTCCTTAAATGATTTAATGGATAATTTGAGGCAAACTATCTTGTAATGATAATACCATTATTCCATGTATAAGATCTAGAGGTTACACGGATTTCTGAATATATTGTTAATATTTCACTTATAAGGTTATATATTAGAATTGGTAATCATGAAAATTTTATGGAAAATGTTATGGAATTTGGGTCTTGGATATTTCTGTGATTAACATATTGGGAAGAGATTGTTAAAGTATATGTATGGGAATTAGATCGCACATTTTGGTTATGATAATAATAATGGGATTTGGAGATGATATAATATAAGTTGTGTGGAATAATCAATATGGGAGAATGAATACTAAAGGGTATGTAATTAGAGTGTGAAAGGACATAAGGACTTGGACCTATGCTATGTGTATATTTGTTTTAATGTGTTATATGCCTGAGAATCAATCTTAAATATGATACTAATAACTTAGAATGAAAGAACACGTGAGTAGGGTTAAGGTGTGTGTATATATATGCATGTATGTATGTGTGTGTGTGTGTGTATATATATATATATATATATATATATATATATATATATATATATATATATATATATATATGTGAATTCCTATTTCATCAAAGAGAATAGTGGCTCGTGAGCATTTTATCCTGAAAAGATGTTTTTAATCTCTGTTCCACCGAAAAGAATAGTGGCTCAAGAGCATTATGTCCCGAGAAGCTGCTTTAGTCTATTCCACCGAATTAAGAATAGTAGAGTCCCTACTCATCGTGAAATGAAAATGTATCATTATAACTTATGGAAAAGATACTATCAACTTAAAGTGGAAAAATACATGTGTTAGGACCAAGGTGATCTATTTCTATATATATATATATATATATACACACATACACACACACACACACACATATATATATAAATTTTTGTTCCACTGGAGAGAATAGTGGCTCAGGAGCCTTTTGTCTTGAGAAGATGTTTTTAATCTCCATTCCACCAGAAAGAATAGTGGTTCGAGAGTGTTTTACCTTAAGAAAGTGCTTCAGTCCATTCCACTGGATTAAGAATAGTGGGATCCCTACTCATTGAGAAATGAAAATGTATCATTATAACTTATGGAAAAGATATTAATGATTTAAATTCGAAGAATACATGAGTCATGACCAAAGTGATCTATCTTCCTATATATATATATGTATGTATGTATGTATGTATTGCCGTTCCATCAAGGAGAATAGTGGCTTGGGAGCATTTTGCCATGAGAAGATGTTTTTAATCTCCATTCCACCAAAAAGAATAGTGGATCAGGTGTGTTTTCCTTAAGATGATATTTCAGACCGTTATAATATTTTAAAAATAGTGGAGTTCCTAGACTCAGTGTATATAAAATAATGAAAATAGATTATACTTAACAAAGGAATTTGGATCATATTCTGTCTTATGAGATGTTTCATTTATTTGGTTATTTCCTTATTATCTAATGTGAAAGCATATGCTATTTATATCCTTATTTCGATAGTATTGTTCCCTTACTTAGTATGTAGCATACTAACCACCCGTTTTATAGGTTTTGCTCATTTCCACAAGCAAATTTGCCCTATTTTGTAGGTGATTGATGATTACTAACTTAATGTACTTGCCTTAGGTGAGCGCTAAATGATTTGGTAAATGGTATGGTTATCCGGATATCTCTATCTCTCTTTGGACTCTTATTCCTCTATTTTAACTATTTATTCCCTTTTCTCTATTTCATATCATGTATCACGACGAAATCACATATTTTCCACACCTGGTTCCGAGGTATATGGTTACTTTTTCCTTACAACCGACATAAAATAGGCATAAGGAGTGCCTCTTCTATGTTGCATGTGGCTTGAAACCGTTATGTTTTGTGTTTTGACTTCTGCTATTAACTCTTTAAAAAGAGATTTTGAAGTTACAAAATTTTGGAGTGTTATAGTTATGGCTAATAAGTATCAAATGGCACGCCATAACTCATGTTGCCATGCAATGTGAGCCATACAAAGGGCTAAAGGGGCAAGGAAAAGGAAGGAGGGGAGGGGGCTTAGGGTGGCTTGATGGGGGAGTGTTAGGTGTGGTTATTGGGTGTAGAGATCAGACTGAGTGTAGAGGGTGGTTGGGGTCGAATTGTGATAGTTCAAAGTCTACGGAGAAGGCGGCAATGACTTCAAGAAGGAGTAGCAAAGGGAGGGAGATGAGGAAGAAAATGAAAGAAGAGAAGGAAAGGGGAGGGGCAAGTGGTTAGGGAGAGTGTTGGAGTGGTATTTGGCGACTGAGGGGAGGCTAAGGCAACAACAGAAGAGAGGAGAAGAGGTGAAAAAGGTAGTGGGGCAAGGGGGTCAAATGCAAGAAGGAGAGAAAAGGGAGGGGTAGGTGATGAGTTCATATTTTGACACATTTTATACCCTTATAATCTTAGTTTTTGGTAGTTTATTTAGCTAATATAGGGGAATAATTGTTGTTTTATGCTTAAGTGGTAAAAATTACATAAAAATTATTATTTGAGCTAAAATGATATAAATTAAGTAAATTAAGAATAAAAATATTATTTATTAATATTTATTGAATTTTATTTTGCAGGTTTTGTTTTTAAATAAAAGAAAAAAAAGAAATAAGACCTTTGGACCAACGGCCAAAGGCCGAAGGCCCAAAGGTAGAGAACGATGAGTAAGCCACGAAACCAAACAGGTCTCGGCGCATAGAATCAAAGAAAAGTCAGCAGGGCTGACGTGGCGTGGGGCGACGAGAAATCAGCGCATGATCGAAGCAGAATGAAGGGCTTACGTGGAAAGGGGAAGGCAACGCACAATATAAAAGAAGCGGCTTGCCGTAGAAAAAAAAGGAGGGAGACGACGTGGAGAGAAGGCAGAGCCTTCTCAGGCTCGATAGTGAGGGCGCGTCTGGGGGACGGTAGAAGGCAGAGCCTTCCGAGGCTCTATGGTGTGCGATAGAGAGGAACAAGCCATTAGGCTCTGACGCGAAGCAGTAGGGGGACAGAGAGCGTAGGAGGAAGGACACATGGAAGGACGACGCACAGGCAGCACATCACGGCACAGACTTCGACGCGAGGTAGGCAACAGCCTTCAGCGCACGTAGCCTCAGCCCGTTAGCCCCAGCTGGAAAAAGAAAAAGAAGAAAGAACTGCACAGAAATCAAGGGTACCGAGAATAGAAAATTAGAGGAGAATTTATACCGGTAGAATTTATTTCAGATAAAATTAATTTTTATCTGAATAAATTCTCAATCTTTTATCCAAAATTAATTCCAGTTATTTCTTTCTCTTATTTTTAATTTATATTTTAGCTATATATTTCTATGTAATTAATTCTTTAATTATGAGTGGCTGATTATTTATTGTTAGGGAATAATTTGAAACCCTGGATTATGATTTGAATTATAATTTTATTTTCTTTGTTTCGTGAGATTGTTTCTTGACTCTATGTTAATTGCTATCGTTTATATGTATGATTCTATCAAGTATAGTATATTTGGTGCATGCCTTGTTCTGGTTCCTCATAAGTGACAGTATGTAGGATTATTTTCTTGCTAGGTGGCCATCTAAATATACTAGAATTTATATGTATAAATTGCAGCTAGGTTAGATAACAATTCACCTAATCGTTTTGTGATTCTAACCGAAGTGGTAAAACATTTCGATACGTGTGGGTCAAGGAAAGGAAATACAGCTAGACATGCTTTTTGTACTAGTATGGGTACTTAGATTGACAACCTTCCACTTACACTTAATGCATTAAATCTAGTTAAATATAGGAGCCGCTTGTTGCTGCTATACTGCTAGTATTTAATAGGGTTAATATTGGCGCTTTGTCGTATTAATTAATTAAGGGAAGTAATATAAGGTGTATAGACCTGCTTTTGGTGTGCAACTTGGTCGATCTCTTTCTCACGATTAAAAGATGACTTAGAAACAAATATTATATTACGACCTAATCTAGTGGTGGATTTTTATTTCCCTAACATATTTCTCATATTTGTAGTTTCCCATTACTTCCATTATTTTTATTATTAGTTTATTTTATTTACTCTTTTATTATTATTTTTATAACCCCCATTAGTATTTTTCTTATTTATTTATTCTGTGTTATTTAGGATTTTTATTTTTAGTTTTAGTTTTATTTCTAAGCTAGTTAGATAGAGGTGAGCCCTATCAATCCCCGGCCTAGAACGATACCCTATTTACCAGTGCTACAATTGACAACAAGAGAGTTTAAATTGCGTGTCGGCTACGGTCACACTAATTTTTTGGCGCCATTGCCGGGGATTGGTAACTTCACCTTTATTTTGCTAGTATTTTTAGTGTGTTTCCATTTTTAGTGTTTTTGTATTTTTTTTCTTTTATTTTTGTTTTAGATTTTCTTAAGATGTTTGGTGTGTTTTATTTTGATATTACCCTTTTCCTTTGAAGTGTTAGTGTTTTCAGGTGACTATGAGAGGATCCTTTGGTTATGGACAACTTTGCTCGAATCTTAACGTAAGAGTAAATGAGGTAAGTATGAGTAGTCTTGAAGATAAACTTAAAAAACTTACTACTCTTGTTTTGCAGGTTGCTAAAGCTACTGTAGTTGTTAATACAAGTGAAGTGTGTCATACGCAAGGAAATCCATATGCTTACCATGAACAAGCTATGAGAGGAGGAGGATGGACACAACCTAATGCTCAATCTTTCAATGGTTTTCAAGGACATGATCCCTATACAAGCACATACTATTCGGGAATGAGGCATCAACCCAACTTTGGATGGGAAATGAATGATCAGTATCAAGTGCCATATCAAGACCCTTACACGCGCGAATATGAAGCTTCAAAATATTATCAATATCCTCAACCAGAATCTTCTCCAGTTTTAGAACCATCAAGTTCAGAAAAAATGGATAAGCTTCTTGAAGAACTGATAAATGATCAAAACCAGTTGGCAGAAAGCCTAAATCAACTGATGCAAAATCAGATTAGACAAAATGAAAGCGTGTCAGTGCTAGAGGAGAAAATGGGGTATATGGTCAACTTGATGAATCAATTACAAGCACAAGAAGAGCTCTCTAGTACTTCAATTCCAAATTCAAGTGAGAGTTATGAGTATGATGATGCTATATCTGAATGTAAGGATGAGCTAGTTGAGGAGGTTCCCATGGAGAACATTGAAAATCAAGATCAAGTGGAAGAAGAGCTTGTAAAAGTAGAAGAAGAATCTCATCAAAATGAGGATCAAGTGAACAAAGAGAAGTATATGGATGACAAAACTATCACTTTCACCTACCATATACCATCTTTGAACATTTATTCCCCACTTTTTCTTGGAGATGACCATGAGACACAAGGTAAGCCTTTGAACCACGTTGATTTTATTTATGCTGACCACACTCCTTGTTTTCCCTCTTTTAGCAGGTTATATGGATCCACGAGTGAAGAGAGTAATCAAATCACCTTGGATACATTTAATAAGAAGCGTGATGCTCCAAAGGAGAGGTTATGTTGGAAGGACGTGTTTAAAGATTTTAAGATAGGAAAATATGTTCCTTCGATAGAGAGATTACCGTACATGGACATTGGGCAAACCATTCTCTCTTTACACACGAGCTTAAATTCCATGCTAGGTAAGTTACGTTCTTGCTGGATCAAATCTTTCATTAAATCTAAAATTTTATCTTTTTCTTCCTTGCAGGATAAAGATGATAATCATGAGGAAGGATTTGGTGAAGCAGCTCTGAAGTGGACGTATCCACCTTGAACGAGAAAAATCGAGATCATGTCAGGCTGAAGACATAAACACAAGCGCTACTTGGGAGGCAACCCAATGTGATAAGGGAGTTTTCTATCCTTTAGTTATTTATTTATTTATTTTATTTCCTCCATACATTACATTTCATGTTTCCTTAGTCGTTTACACATTGAGGACAATGTGTGATTTAAGTGTGGGGGTGCGTGTGTTTTATGTATGTGAAAAAAAATTGAAAAAAAAATTTGTTTAGATTTTGATTAGAGTGTTTAGTGTTTTTAGAGTCGTAGGAACCCTTAATTAGTCAATGAGGAGTATATCTTTGAAATCTAACAAAAGATGATCATGAAATTGAGATAAAGTAAGTGGAAATTTTTGTGTTATTTTCGATATAGGGAACACATATCTACGTGTCTAAATGTGAATGGAGAAAGAATATGTATGATTTTCTAACCACCGACATGGCATGTTGAGATTCATCACATTCCTCAATGAGCTTTTGAACCATATATACCTTCTTTTTTCTGAGTGAAATTAGACAAAATCATCTATTTTTCTTGGCTTCAAATTTTTTTTTGTAAACCTCATATATGTTTAACTGCTTTGATCAAATTATTTGCCATAGATCATGTAATGGACTATAGAGATTACTAGAACTTACTCTTGTACTAGTCGAAGCTTATAGTCAAAATATGCTCTGATTGAGAAAATGATAAAGGCAGCTTAGAAATTTTCCATCACATGACCAAAGAGCTTAACCTAATTTGTTTATCCATGATATACATCCTATAGAAACCCTTTTGAGCCTATACATGGAACATACATATTTTTTTCATTACCCAAATTAAATAACCTTCGGGCCTTAATGTCCTTACCTTTGCTTAAAGCTAGTGGAAGGAAATCAAATCGTTATGGATATAAAGAGTGGTTGTGTATGTGAAAGAAATATATGTATTTATGCTAAGAAAGGGGATTGGTTATGCTTGGTGGAAAAAAAAATAAAAGAAAAAAAATTAAAAATTGTCAAAAAAAAATGAAAAAAAAAATTTAGGATATAAGGAAGAGAGGGAGTTATGGAGAAGATGTTGAGAAAGTTCTATTCATGTTTTAATTTGGTGTTAAGTTGGAGATATGTATCATTAATCATTGATGTGGAGTTATGCTTATATTTCATCTAATTATTAGATTCCACTAGCTCTTGATCTTTTTAGCACCACACTCCTAAAATACTCCATACCTTTATTTACCTTAAAACCCATTACAACCAATAAGTAAGTCCTATTTGATTCTTAAGATGAGAAGCCTTTGATCTGATGGAGATTATTCACAAGAGTTAAGCATATGGTTCGGTCCATTTGGCAAGTATTTGATATCTTTCATGAGGTTTCATCCACAAGAACATGAGCCTTCTTTATTTATATATGTGAGTCGTTTGTTATCTTCATTATCTTATCTCACATACATGAGTGTTTCTATATATTTGTAGCCATGAATCTAAGAGAGAGAAAAAAATATAGAGGGTATCCATAGTGAGGATGGATCTTGATGTGACTAAGGCGTGGTAGATTTTCATCCATAATCTTGATCTATTCATACCTGTTATGTTTATGTGTGAACCATATGTTGAAATTGATTCTTTAAATCTTCCAATGCCGAATCTTGATTGATTGCTAATCTTGAAGATTGAAAGTAAAAGATTCTGAGACAAAAATAGTTAAGGGTGTTAGGTTTGATTTTATTTTATTTGTGTGTGATTTTGTGGGTATATCATCTACGAAACCCTCACGAGACCTTAATCGTCCTCGATGGGTGACCTAGGGGTTTAAAGGGCTTGTTGCACATGCTAAGTGTAATCGTGAGACCTGCGAAAGTGGCTAGTTAATTTAATTTTATTTATTTAGAGTAATAACTTGCTTGAGGACAAGCAAGAAGCTAAGTGTGGGGGTGAGTGTTGGAGTGGTATTTGACGACTGAGGGGAGGCTAAGGCAACAACATAAGAGAGGAGAAGAGGTGAAAAAGGTATTGGTGCAAGGGGGTCAAATGCAAGAAGGAGAGAAAAGGGAGGGGTAGGTCGTAGGCTTGTTGGTGCTAGCGGCTCAGTGTAGTGTAGAGAGGTTGTAGGGTGTAGGAGGAGGGTGGTGTGGTGGCTGGTTGGGTGGTGGAGGAGGTGAAGGGGAGCTACAGATCAGGTGAAAGAAAATTAGGGGAGGAGGAAAGAAAAAGAAGAGATAATTGGCAGGGAAAGGGAGGGATTGAGGGAGATGTGAGGTAGAAAGGAGGGGTAAAGAAGAAGAAGAAGAAGAAAAACAAGAGGAGAAGAGAGGGAGGAGGTATGCGAGGTAGGTGGTGTAGAGGGCGGCTGCTGTTGCTTGTCGGGCATGGTAGGTGACAAGGAAAAAAGGGGGTGCAAGCATGTGAGGAAGGAGGGGGACAAGGGTTTGCTGGGATAAAAATGGAAAGGAAGGATGGCAGGGGAGGGTGGTGCAAAAGTCGGTCGGTGATGGGTGGCCTAGGTAGGGGTATAGGAAATTGGGCAAAAAGACATGTGAAGGGGGTTAGAGGGAAGAAGAAGAAAAGGAAGAGGACCACATGGGGAAGGGGGAAGAGCCGATCGGCCTGCGTAGGAGAAAGAAAGGAAGAGAGGAGGGGGAAGATGAGCTGGCCTAAGGAGGAGAGGAGGGAAAGAAATAAGAAGACAAGGACATGGGCTTGGGCTAGCTCGGTGGGAGAAGGAAGAAATAAAAGGGTTGGAAAGGGGGCCATTTAGGGGTCGCAAAAACTTTAGCTCGCATCTCTGCTAATTTCCACTAGGCTAGTATGCATCGTGATGTCAAGGATTATGTGGATCGATGCGCTGTATGTAAAATGGTTAAACCGGAGTTCCGTAGCCCAAGGGACTTCTACAACCTCTTCCAGTACCTGTCCGAATCTGGGAGGATGTTGCAACTGACTTTATTACTGGGCTGCCTCCATCGGGTGGGAAAGAAACCATTTGGGTCATCGTTGATAGGTTATCAAAATATGCCCACTTTTGCACAGTTCCGGCTCGAATTACGGCGGCTAAGCTTAGCGAACAATTTGTTCAAGAGGTAGTGAGGCTCCATGGGTACCTAAGGTCAATTGTTTCTGATCGGGATCCGTTATTCACGAGCCATTTCTGGCAGGAGATGTGTCGGCTGCAGGGTACTAAATTAAAAATGAGCAGCGCCTACCATCCCCAAACGGATGGGCAAAGTGAAGTCTTGAATCGCTGCTTGGAGACCTACCTGCGTGCCTATGCCAGTCTGCCAGCTCTCATGTTTAACAGATAATCCTGAAGAAAGGTGACCGCATTGAACACTACAGGTTCTTGAAAATTTGATCTGCCACCGTTGAATAAAGCTGACAGATCGAGGGGATTTGCGCCTCTTCGGCCGGCGGAATCAGAGGATGGGGTGGAGAATAAGAGGGGAAAGTCGCCTCTGAAAACAGAGGAGAAAGGAGGGATGTCATCAGTAGAGGAGGCAGAAGAAAAGAATGGACTCGACACGGGATTAGGGCTAGCGTTCTCAACTTCTTCAAGGAATCCACCGTTCCAAATTGGACAAGCGATTTCGGAAGATGCTGAGCTTAGAATGGTAACCGTACGATCGCATTGGTAACAGAAGTAATACTGATGGGAGGTTACTCCACCGCCAGTTTCAACGCCGCCGGAGTCTCCGCCGAGCGACATTTCTAGAAAATGTAAAGTTCTTCTAACGGAGACGAATTATTTCACTAAACATCAAGGGGCAGAAAGAGAAAAGGCGGGGGAGATATGAAAGAATTGTCAGCAGAGGAACGACGAAGGAGGTGATGTCGCACTGCACCTGGTTATTGACGACTGATGGAGCTCGAATCCAGGTCCATCGAGTTACCTTATTAGAATTTAGAATTAAGTTATGAGTTGTCGTGTAAATATTTCATTACTAATGCCTAGAGCTGGCAAAAGTTGACCCGACCCGAAAAATCCGACGAATACCGACTCGATCCGTCCGAAATTCGATACGATTTTATCCGAGTAATAAATAGCCCGAAATCTATCAGACCCGATCCGATACATATCCGATATCCGATACAACCTGAGAAATCATAAGCCCGAAATAAACCCGAACCGACCCGCTATTCACCCGAAACCCGATATAACCCGAAAAACTATAAATCCGAAATGACCCGACCCGATCCATTATTTATCCGAAATCTTATATTATTTGAAAAATTATAAACCTATAAAGATTCAACTTGGTACTACCCAAAAATTAACATTAACACATAACTCAAAATTTTTTAAACTTCATAAAACATGAAATAATGTAGATGTGCAACTAATCCATACTAGCACTTACATCAAAATCTAGAAACAATATACTTTCATAAAATTTATATCACTTATGTATATACAAATACAATATCCATTGATACCAATAGAAATAAAAGTAGATAAAAAAAAAACACTACTATGCCATTTAAATATTAGTTCACTTCCATTATTCCATTTAGTACCATAAGATAATAACAATGCAGCCTTGAACACTATATGTTAGTATCTATATGGCCGTACCTTATAATATAGCACCTACAACATCATAGGAAAGTAGGAAAAATTTGTAGTGAGAATGTTAGTTATTCATTATAAAAATTAAAGATTAATATTTTTTATTACATCAACAGTGTTAAATAGTAAGAAGTCAATATTAGTTGGTATTTTGTCAATAATAGTCATTATTACTTATTTTATCTAATTTTTATCTTATTTAGCTTGATATGATCTAATCAAAATATATAATAAAAAAACTAATATGTTGTTATTATTATTTTTTCTATAATTGATATTCATTGATTACTATTATTATTGTTATCATTATTTTTGTATTACTATTATTATTATTATTATTATTATTATTATTATTATATTTATTAAAATTATGTTGATATGATGTGATCAATCTCTTTTAAAAATAATATGAGAAGTACAACCTTAGAAGTCTTCATTTGTTATCAATTATCAATGACTATTATAAGTTAATATCATGTAAGGAGCGTATAAGATATAAATATAATATAAACTTAAAATAATACTAGAACTCAATATGACCAAGCTAATAATGGAGTTTAATTATAAGTTATACCTTAACATAAAAAGAAAAGTGATACGATTTGAAAACATTTAAATTTGAAATGTCAGATACATCTCCAAAGATAAAATAATGACAAAAAATTCTAAGGCCCCAAAACAATTAATATAATAATTCACTTTTAATTGAATAAGATAAATTAAAATAAATGATCTCAAAATAAATAACTTTTAATAATATCTTGGAATAAAAAGAAAGAAAGAAAATGACACAAGTATGGCTCAAATATGAAATAACCTAAATCCAATCTAAATTTGACCCGAAAATATAATAATTCAAACTCAACCGAGCTCGATCCGAACCTGAACCGAAATTAGAACAACCCAAATTTACCCGAATTCGAGTCCATCCGATCTCAACCAGACCCGACCCGAGAGCTTAGAATGACCCGAGATTATCCGATACTGAGTTGATCCGAATCAAACCCGACCCAACCCAACCCGACAAAATGATCCGAAATTAGCCGAAACCGATATGACCCGATTATCATGTTACCCGATCCGATAATGACCCGACCCATCCGATTGCCAGCTCTACTAATGCCCTTTGGTTTTGAGCAAGGAGATGAATTAATTATTTTATTTTAATTGGAGATTAATTTTATTAATTTCAATAAATTAAATCATAATTAAAGTTTATATCTTATCTATTCTAATTAATTTTATTTTTGTTAATTTTTTATTTCGGAAGTAACAGAAGTAAATATTAATATATAAGTAATATTTTAACTTGATAGGACAAAAATACTTTTAATTTATAACAATTGAATCAACATTCTCTTTTTGTCTATTTTCTCCCATAATGTGTCTCGTTCTTCATTTGTTTTACTTTTTTTTAACCTTAATTCGCCTCAATTCAAACAAATTTTTTAAAACTAGGGTTATGAAGGAGTCGAACCGAGACGAAACTCCTAAGCTGAGGTCGGCTCGTTTAACTAAATGAGCCTAAAATAAGGTTTGGGTTCGGCTCGTTTAACTAAACAAACGAGCACAATCAAGCTTTTAACAAGACGAGCATAGCCGAGATTTTTCAAACTCGGGCTCGGCTCATTTAACTAAACGAACGAGGCGAACCGAGCTTTTAACAAGCCAAATACCGAACTAACTTAGCTCATTTACAACACGATTTAAAACATTCACTCTGATTTACTCATGTTAGGTTAATATCATTCAAACAACATTTTAAAACATTTACCTCGATGCACCTCCATTCCCTTCACCTAAATTAATTTTTAATGTTTATCCTTACCTCGATTCACCATGATCCAAAGAGATCATAAATGGAAAACAATATTGCCGAAAATATCGAATGTATTCTTATTATTTATTCACGGTTTGATTTACAATAAATAGTAGCTAACGAAGGTTAACAAATTAATTCATCCTATTCAGAGATGAATTTTATTAATTTCAATTAGATAAATAAATATTAAAGTTTGACTTTCATTTACTTCAATTAATTCTATTTTTATTGACTTTCAATTTTCATAGTAACAAAGGTGAATGTAAAAATATAAATGAATGTTATACATTCACCTTAATCCAATTGAAATTATTAAAATATTTATTTCGATTCATCTTAGTTGATTTAATATTATACAAATAATATTTTAAAATGGTCACCATGTTTTACCTCTATTCACTTTAATTAGATTAATTTTTAATATCCACTCTCTTTTCGATTTACCTCAATTCCAATGGGTCACTAGTCATAGAATGCTAACTTGGTTGCTACTTTTACTATTTGTTAGCATGAAAGTTATGCAACACATGAAAACCTTCATATAAATCTCATGCTAGACATAACTACATGTGGCAAAATCTAATGCCAAACAAGACTAGATGTGAGAAAAACTTAGGTAGCATAAGGTTGGGTGCAAAAGAAGGTGACACAACGTAAGGCTAGGTTACAAGAATACAACCTTTGTTTAAAGTTCAATGCACGGTAATTTTTTAGTTGTAGATGACAATTATAAGTCAAAACTATCATTTTATACAAAATAGAATATTTTTGTAAAAAAAAATACGGTATAGATCACGATTTTTACTTATAATCATTTTCTATGCCTATCAAGATTTTTTTCTGTATTCAACTTTTTTACTTATAAAAAAGTGGGACTCCCTTTAACCTTATCATTTGTACAAACTCATAGAGAGATGTTGTGTGAGCTAGTTATTTCCCTTTTTTTTTCTACCATTATTACTTTTTCCACCTCAACCTTATTCCTCTCCACAAGTCAATGCCAAAGCCACCGCTAACCTTTCCTTTTTTTTATTTTTCTTTATTATTTGTCATCATTATTTCCTTAGATATTTGGATTTTTCATCTTCTACATTGTTGGCATGACATATATAATCTATTCGTACCATATTTTAACTAATTAGGATATCATTGTGATTCTTCATTTGTGTTCAAACAAATCAATTGGTGATAGATTAGTCAACTGGTTTTAACTAACCAATTGATGGGTTTAAGAATACCTTATATTTTTAAAACCTAAAATTTAATAATTTATACTTTATTTGGAATAATTTAATTATTTCGTGGATCTTTGATTTATAAAAATGGATAGGATTATTTGATAAATTAAAATAAATATTTTATTATTTTATCATACTATTTTATTTAAATAAATTCCCAAACCATAATTTTAGTAAATTTATCCTCTTAAATTTATACATTGAAATTTGAATAAATTAATTTAATAAATAAATTTTTCCTATTTATCTAATTTATAATCCTAACTCTAAAAATTATTTTATTTTTCTTTACCCTTTTTCCTTTTCTTTCTCTTTTTTCCTTCATTTTTTCCTTTTCTTTCTTTTTCTTAGGCCAACCAACCTTCCCCTTTCTTTCCCTTGTTAGGCCACCTGGCCTTCTCCTCTTTCCCCCTTATCGTGCAACCTTCCCCCATGTCCAACCTGTTCTTTGTCCCCTTCCTTTCTTTCTTTTCCTTCCCCTCCCTCAATTTCCTTTTTTTTCTCTCCTCCCCCTCGCATAGGCTAGTCTGCCATCCTTTTCTCCCCCACCCCTGCCTACTCCTTTCCTTCTTCTCTTCTTCTTCCTTCTTCTCCCTACACATTAAGCCAAACAAACCCCCATGCTAGCCCCTACACCTCGCCTCTAACTCTTTCCTCTCTACACCTACACAACCTCTACCTAACCTCTCTCTTCTATCCTTTACCCTTCCATTTTTGACCATACACCCCCTGCAACTCCCCCGCATGCCTCCTTTTGTTTCCTTTTCTTCCTCTACCTATCACCCTACATATTGCCTGCAACCACCTAACCCTACATGTCGAGCTTCCCACCTTCTCTGTGTCTTTTTCTTCTCCATCTTCTCCCTTGAGACTTCTTTCTCCCTACCAATCCCTCTTTCTTCCTTCCTTTTTCCTCTCCCCTATTTTTTTCTTTTTTGCCCCTAGCCACTGTCTCTATCACCCAACCGACCACCACACCGATACCCCTGCCTCCCCTACTTCCTCCCTGCACTACCCCAAGTAGCCATCACACGCCTCTACAGCTAACTCACTCTCCTTTTTCCTTCTTTCCTCCTCCTGAACCCCTCCCTACATCCTACCTTACACTATCCATTCCACCTCTTTTATAGCTACCAAAGCCACCCCTTGACCACCTGACATTCCCCTATCACCTCTTTACCCCCACCTTGCCCAAAATCCCCCTATAATCCCTTCCTTTCTCCTCTTCCTTTTCCTTTCTTCCTCTCTTTCTCCCATCTATTCACCTACCTTCCAACCACCATTGCCACCATCTCTGGCTCTCTGTCGCTCCGAGCCGCCACTCTCTAACTCCTATCCACCACCTATACCCTACCACTCCTCCTACACCCAACAACTACCCCAACTCCCCTCCAACTCCTCCCTCAACCCATCACCTGAGACTTGTTTCCCTTCGTCCCAACTCCCCCATTTTCCCCCTATTCGTGCATGAAACCCACGTTGCCCATGCAGCATGAGTGTTGCTACACCATTTTAAGGATATTAAAGAAATTTTTAGGTATAATATAGTTAGTGATAATATGTATTTAATAAGCATTTTTTGATAAAAAATTTATTTTTATAATTATCTACTACTAATATGGCAATTATGACATTATTTTTAGGTGCACTTTTCACTAATCAAAGCTTCAGCTTTTAATTGGGATACCGGTAAAGTGTGATTGTTATTGGAAATAAGGTAACCATTATACCATACTAAAATGTATAAACTTACATATGTTATCACATAAGGGTTTTGGTATGTGTTAGTGTGTATATTATGTGTTGTTAAGCACCTTATGATTTTTATTGTTATATTGAAAGATAAAAGAAAAGTATGCTATCTTGTATGAAATATGACTTGTGTGGAAATGGTGGTTAAGAAAGGGGATTGATATTAATAATGATTTTAAGTGCTTATGTATACTATGTTAAGTAAATATGGACACATGTAGTAAAAGTAACACTAATATGAGCCCTAGTGACATTTTGGTAAATTTACTTGTATATAGGGAGTGACCTAAATAAATATGCATGGTAGGTGATAATGGATGATTAGAATAATAATAAAAATTTTGTGGTGTTAAATGATGCATGTGGGTCATGCATGCTAATATTTTATGTGTTGAGGGTATTTTAGTAATTTAACAACTATAAGGGTATTTTGGTAATTTTACAACTAAGAAAGAAATTTTGGTAATTTTACAAGTAAGAAGAGTAATATGGATATTTTGCAAGTGAAAAGGGTAATTTGGTAATTTTACAATTAAGAAGGGGAATTCGGTAATTTTATGAATAAGAAGGATAAATTGGTAATTCTACAAGTATGAAGGGTAATATGGTAAAATTTACAAGTAAAAAAGGTAATTTCATAATTTTACAAGTAAAAGGGGTATTTTAGTAATTTCACAAGTAAGAAGGGTATTTTGATAATTTGGCAAGTAAAAGGATATTTTATTAAATTTGCAAGTAAGAGGAATATTTTAGTAATTTTGTAAGTAAGAAGGGGTAAATTTTGCATGCAACATCCCAATTAATCTAATAAACCTTCTTAATAAGTCATAAGTGATGTTAATTCATAGAATAAGGGTTTATGACCTTAGTATCACTTGTTTAAATATAATCATGTATATTATAAAGATAGGGGTATTTTAGTAAATTAGAGTGCATCATAAGGAAGATGCATGGTTTAGGGTTAAATGGGTAATTAAGGGTGTGTTACAATGTTAATTTCAAAATCATGCAAAAGGTGCCTTAATTATTACTTATACATAGAAATTTGTGTTTCTTGTGCTAGAAGTGTGTGTTAGGGTGTATGTATCCAATGATCATTTTATGTGTAGGGTACTTGATTTCAAAATCAATAATATAATCATGATACGATAACCTATCATGGCATGTGGATAAATCAAAATGAATTATGTGATGAAAATGGATGATAAGAGGAAGCTTTAGCCTTAGAGACATTTTGGTCATTTAAACCTAAGGTGCCTAAGTATAAGAATTGAAATCTAGGATGGCCTTAGTGGACTATTTAAGTTAATATTAGCAATAATCCTAATAATGATTACTTAATAATAATGGAAACAAATAAAAATAATTAAGTATGTGATTGATGTGGTCACCTTAGTTAAGACACTAATAATTAAAGTGGAAGACCTCAAGATTGGAAATGGTGGCTCTTTAGGGGTTGCTACCCTAAAGACATGGTTTAGCCCACAATTATTCTGGACTTTTCTAGTGGGCCTTAGTACCTCAGCCATGCCCTACATCTTACTCTATTTAGCACTACAAACCTACTTAGGGGGTATGCATACTTATGTATTAAGTGTCCTTGTTGGTAGAGTACTGTAACACCCCCAAATTTACTACTGAAAAATTTTGTTTAAATCAAAAGGTTTAGCGGAAGCAAAAGATAAAACCGTAAACTCGGGGGCATTACCGCCACACTTAGTACCAGACCGATACACTTCTACCACTCCAGTACTAAGTGCTAAGGCTAAAACCAAACAACATCAAGTGCGAAATATTAAAACATGAGTCGACAATTGATATAAATCATTAACGAAACACAAGTCAATTAGTATTTAGAATACGGTTTAGGAGTACAACTTAAGAGTACGATTTCAAATATGTGTCTTATTCAATATGTGTTTTCACCTTAGACATGCATGTTCTTTGGACTACCCGCTCACACAACCCATATACTCCTATTGTCTCGAAAGGAGCCTGTCCCATATCTTGGGACTTATGCGCCTCCTAACATGTCCAAACATCCTTTCCTCTTCTCCTTACTTACCATGAATACCTAATTCCTAAGTGTGTGGGTGGAGGCCCACTTCCCTATACCATCTATGTCAACTCACTATTTCCCTCTAGGGTTTTCCTCTAGGAAACCCTAATTTGGCCTATATGGCCCATCCCTTCTCTATCTTACACAACTCATACTCCTTTATCCCTATCTCATCACCTCACTTAGATTCAACTCAAAGCATTCTAATTTACTTCGTATTTTGCACATGTGACCACGAAACCCTAGTTGGCTAAATTAGGTTTGAGAGGGTTGGAACGGTGGAGGAAGTGGGGGTTAGAAAGGTAGATTTTAGGCTAGAAGAGGGAGAGTGAGATGGTGGTTGTGGATTCTCTAGTTTGAGAGGGTTTGAATGGTGGTGGTGTCGCAACAAAGGTGGTGATTTTTATGGTGGTCGAAGGTGGAAGGGTGAAGGAGAGGGAGGTAGGGAGAAATGAAGGTAGAGGGAGGTAGGGGAGGCTTTGCTGAGTGGTTTAGGTGTCAAGAGAGGTGGTGGGTGCAGTAGAGATGGTGGTGCACAACAATGAGTGAAAAGTGGCAGATAAAGCAACCAACTTTGCACGGTTGAGGTGGTTCATATAGGGGGGACTAGGGGTGGTGAGTGGTATGGTTCAATGGAGGGTAATGTAGGGAAGAGTTTGGAAGGTGTTTCGAATGGCAGCGTTGGGCAATGATGGTAGGGATGACGTCTGAAGTGGTGGTGGCACAAGGAATGCTGAGATTTATGGATAGGGGAAAGAGGGTTGGATGGGGATCAATTAGGGTATTTATAGGCCATTTAGGGGGAGGATAAGACAAAGGGGAAGAGGACAAGGGGATAGGTGTGGCAGAGTTCACGGGCCGACGGTGGTAGGTTGGTGCAAGCTTGTGATTTTGTAGGTTTTATTAGGTTAGGGTGAGAAAAAGGAAAGGGAGAGAGGCATGCATGAGGCTAGGTACAGGTAGGTTGGGGCTGGAATTGGCAAGGAAACGGATGAGGAAGAGAAGGGAGATGGTAGGCCAGTGGTACGGTGGCTGGGTAGGTCGAGGTGTAGAGTTGCAGGTTGCCTACAACGTGTGGGAAGGGAAGAAGACGAAGTACAGGGTCTGAAATGCTTCAAAAATTCTAATTTTAAAAATTATAGTGAAATAATGTTTTATTAGGAAAATTCATTAAATAAATTATTTTTATTAAAATAAAAGTAAATTAATTAGGGCAAATCAAGAAGAAATTTATAAGTATTTTAATTAGAAAAATTTTAGGTATTTTAGCCAATTAAAGATTTTATTTTAGAAATTAATTAAATAAATTATTTTATTTAAATAAGAGGGAATAAATAAGACCAAATTAATAGGAATGTTATAAATAATTTAATTGGAGAAAATTAGAGTGATTTGCTAATTAAAATGGAATTTATGAAAAATCTTTCAAAAACACTAAATTAGCCTAAAAAGGGAATTTGATATTATTTTATTTAAATATTATTATTTTGAATATCCCAAATATCCTAACTAATTTAATTAACCTAACCCTCATATTTTTCTTTTTTCGTTTTTCGTTTTTCTTTCTTTTCTTTTTCTTTTCGTTTTTTCTTCCTCCTTACACCGATTGGGCCTGTCTGCGGCCTAATTCTCCTTTTTATTTTCTCCTTCCCCTGGTTTGCTTCTTCCTTTCTTCTTTTCCTTCTGCCACAGCCCGTCTTCTTCTTTTTTCTTCCTTCGGCGCAACCCAAGCTGAAATGCCGCATTGTGGGCCATCGCTTTTAACCTACACCGCTTGGCCAATTCTTTACTTCTTTTTTTTTTCTATCTTTTCTTCCTCGGACCGCTAGTCTAGCCCCTCCTGTCCTTCTTCTTCCTTCTTCGTTTCGCACTATCGACTTGCCACTCCCCCCACCTCCAAGATTAATGGCTCCAGTTATACCCATTTTGACCGAGCGTTTTCATTCCTTTCTCTTCCTCCAGACTTGCCGGTCAAAATGACCCAACCCACCTCCCTTTTCTTCTATGCAATTCCTCCTTTTCCTACTCAGCACCTTGCTATGATTTTGAATTCCACCAGCCAACCAGCGCCACCGATGACCTAACCCTACCTACTATATTCACTCACCGACCCATAGAACCCTACCCTCTCATCTAAACTCTATGGATACGCCTAGATTGAGCCCTGTATTAAGATTTTGGTTGCTTACCCAGAAAACCTCCCTTGTGTTCCACCACCACTTCAGACTCCCCTTTCGCCACCATCAACCCACTACGCCACCTTCTTTACCTACCTAAGTCCTCCCTGCACTGCCCTTTAACTAACTACGCCACCCTTCTCCGTCGATTCATCCTACACGAGCCACCCCAACCGTGTAAAGTTCCCTTCTCAATCAACCTATTCTCTGCCCCTACCACCCTTCACGCCACCGTCCACCACCACTACCACCGCTGCCACTACCCCTTTCACCTTCCAAAAACCCCTATAGACCCTCCTCTATCTCCTCTGCCCTTCTTTTCCTCTTTCTCCCCCTCCTCCTCTCTTTCTCTCCTTCTTTCATTTTTGGCCACCACCACCGCCACCATGTGCTTCCACCTTTGGCTGCGCCGCCACCCTTATTCTCTCTCTTTCTAGGCAACCATAATCACCCCTAATTCCACCCTCATTATCCCTCTCTTTTTCTTAGCCCTCAACTTTTCCCTATTTCTTCTCTTTTTCTGGCCACCGCCGCCACCGCCGTGCACCACCGTTGGTGCCACCTGTCACCACCAGTCTAAGGTTGAACCCTAAACCCTCTCAACCCTTTTTCACTATTTATATAAGCTTTATTTATTTTATTTTGTTTATTTCCTTTAATTCGAGTATAATAATAATAATAACAATAATAATAATAATAATAATAATAATAATATTATTATTATTATTATTAATGTTTCTACTATTATTATTATTATTGAGGGCTGAATCCCTATTCTGTTTATTTTGATTTTATTATTATTATTATTATTATTATTATTATTATTATTATTATTATTATTATTATTATTATTATTATTATTATTATTCTATATAGGGTTGAAACCTTATTATGCCTATTTTGAATTTGAGTTATATTATAAATATCATGTCTTATTATTATTAGTATTATTAATATTTTTTTATTATCTTTAGAATTTATTATTATTATTAGAGTATTATTATTCTTATTATTATTTATTAAGTTTATTATTATTCAATGTAGGGTCGAAACCCTACTTTATTTTATCTTCGATTATTATCATTATTATTATTACCACTATGATTATTATTAGTTTTACAATATTATTATGATTTTTATCATTATTATTATTACTATTTCATTATTATTATTATTACTAAATTTTATTATTAATGTTACTAATATTTTTATTAGTATTATTTTGGTAAAGGGGTCGAAGCCCTTCACTTTGTTTTCGAATTATTCCCTTATTATTATTATTATTATTATGGCTATTATGATCATTATTATTATTATTTTCAGTATTATTTCTAATATCATCATTATTATTATTAGAATTAAATCTTGAAAACCTTATATTATCAACTTTTACAATATTACTATTATTTCTTATATCTTTAGCAAAGATAGTAATTAATTAATGTTATTTTTATTAATATGATATTATTTTATTAAAAACCTAGTTTTAGAATAAGTTAGTAAATAATATTATTTTTGGTAGGATGGAATCTAATCTTTAGCTTTTTCCTCATATAGGTGAGATCAGTCAAAGCCCTAAGGAGGCATAGGAGTGTGCTACAAGACTGGTGTCATTTTAGGTAAGGGTGTAACTAAGGCCTTATGTGTGTTGATGTGCATTATATGCTTTGTATGCATTGTATCTGATGCTTATCATTATAACTATTTCGTATGTAGTATGACGTGGAGTTGAAGTATGTTTTTGTGTTATTATATGGCATGTGTACCAAGTTTTGGGTTATATCTTAGTTTTATTTCTATAGTTTAGCTTAATTTTCCCTCACGTAATTAAATGTTCACAAACCATTGAGGTCTTGCAATTGAAATCCATTCTTTCGATATTTATATAATGTGTTTTTTTGTGTGTACTCTACTTTGGTTTTACTTGGTTTGATTCTATGCCGTATATCTAACATGTGATGAGAGGATGATGCATATCCTATTTTAGGTGTGGTTGTAGCACCTCATTTTTCCTACGTGTTTAGTAGTTTTTTTTTTTTGCATATATAAGGTTTTCAACATAAAAAATATTTAGGAGTGAATAATGGAGGTGTTACAAATGCTTTCAATGGTAATGTGTTTCCTTAAAATATCATCCACGTTAGCCTTAAAATGGAGTGCAAAACCCATACTCCTACCACACTTAAGCTGTATATTACCTCTAAAATAAGCCTTCTTCATTCCATCCGATTGTTGATAACCCTTTAACTTCCTTTTTCTCCTAACTGTTCATTCCCGACTTGCATAACTTGAGAAGACTCCATGGCTTGGTTGTACATTTGTACCATATCTAGTGGGGTAAATTCCAACAACATCTGCTAGTATCTGAACCATAGGATAATGTTGAAATGATGGATGTATATTACCTCATTGGGCTCCACTTTAGGCATGAATTGGGCTAGGTCTAGGAACCTTGTATAATACTCCTCCACCTACATGTTCCTTGTCGAAGCATTATGAACTCATCATACTTCTCTATATAGAGATGAATGGAATAGAATATAACTTAATTTTCCTTAAGAAAAGATCCCCATGTTGTAGACTGTCTACCTCTACATTGAGCGCTCCTCGACCACATATCATCTTAGCCCTTCAGAGAATACACAAGCATATTTACCCTCTTATCCACAAACAACCACAAGTGGTAAAGGTCTTCTTCCTATCTCTACCTTATCTCCCCCTAAGATCGGGTTCTCTTTTACCTCAAAGATTGGTGGGTGATGATGTTTCACTCCTTTGAGTTAATCCTCTGGCACTTGTGGTGGTGCTTGTGGAACTTGAATCTAGCCCTTAATGTAGGAACTAATAGTCTACATAAACACCTAGATGCCTTGGTAATGACGTTTACTATCTATTAACTTTGAAATACAATGACTAATCAAAAGAAACCAATTCATATAGGAATAAGTCTCTTAAAACAATCCGTAGAATTATTATCTACATCACATTCCCAACCCACTCTTATTCATAGACATTTCCTGCTTAATAACATTAGAATTGTTACTTAAATACTCAAGGTAGTTGGGAAATCATCAAGACAATATATGTTACTAGCTTAAAACATTTCAAAATATTATGGTTTTTAAAACAAATCTTTGATATGAACCTATTCTATACACTATAGTTATTTATAATGAAGTAGGTTTTAAAATAATGCTTTGATACTAACCCGTAACACCCCAATTTTTTACTACCAAAAAAATTTATTTTAAAATATTGAGGAAAATATTGAATACACCTAGGAAAAATAGGGTATTACTAGCCCACTTAACACAAGATGTGCATCCATTACCTGTCCCATTTTAGACACAACGCTAAGGAAACCAACTAAGCTAAAATAGGAAATAGAATGTGTAAAACAAATATTATAGAAATTTTGAATTTAAGTGTTTATGAATGGGGTCACATTGAGTCGAAAAACAACTAAAATGCATATTAGAACATAATGGTTTAAGTGTTGAAATACAAAAATGCTAGAACATATACAACGTAAGCCCCAAAATCGTAGTTCATTGACTACCCATAAAAGATCTCTAAATGTCCAAGCTCTCAAGTCCCCAGCCCCAGCACAAGTATACAAGCTACAATCCATCCTCAAAAACCTACACATGGTCCTCTTCCTGTGTGATTGATGAGGTGACTAAATAAACTAGTATATTAGTATGCTATATACCAAGTAAGCTATCTCCTTTGCAATAGTCATAAGCTTGTATGACCATGACATAATATAGACGTTATGCTTATAAAATACAATCATATTTACATGCTCTATCATGGCCATAAAATATATCATGATTTTATATCATATAAAAAATAGATAATCTATAACTCTTCATGCTTTACATCAAAATATAGATATTATTTATAGCATCATATAATCATGTAATCTAGTTATTCAATAACTCACTAGACTCTTCTATAATTTCATTATATGCATTACTCATTTGAACACTTTTCCAAGTTACTTGTTACATTATATTAATCATTTGTAAGCCCTTATTCTTTTTTGTAGAAATAGAATGATTACTACCCCATGGTCTCACATACCATGGAAGCCTATGCAAACTAGAGAGCATAAAGTTTAGTCGAAGGTATATAATCACTAATTGATATAAAGTCTAACCCAAGTGTAGTAACCATGAATGGACATAAATTCTTGTTAAATCCAATAAAACACTTTAGTTACCATAAAGTAGTGCATCATTAGTGTCAAGAGTAGGTAAGATGATAGATCCAATATGATTCAACCTAAACGTAAAACCAAAAGGCACTAATAAATGTTTGAAAGTTAACTAATCCCTAGTAGCTAATTGAGGATAGGGTAATTGATAACCATACATTACTTGATAATTTTTTCTTCAATTGATTAGTGTGTTATTATCCAAGGTTATATTCTTACATAAGTCCCATATAACAACCAAGAAACACCTCCACATAATCACTCCATCTTAACTATTATTACCCTAAAAGTTATGGTATGGGACTTCCATAGGTTCTTAGCCAAGCTTAAATCAACCCATTAAAATAATTCATTTAGGTAAAGGATCTAGATTACATCCTCCATTTTATGCCTCATAACATATATACTCAAAATTTCCATTAAAACCTTCCAAAGGAACTTATTATGGATCCAATGCATTATGAATTCATTACTTCATCAGATAGTTTGGTTAATTTATTCAAAGATGTGTTTTCTTATAACTTAAGAATCATGTTATATTATCATATAAAGTCTCAAGTCATACCAAGTTTAAGAGAAAAAAATAATACTCTTTTGTTGAATTAGTGGATTAGTTTGTCTTAGCCAAACCATAAAGTTCTTCTCAAAACTAGTTGATTAGTTTGGTTAGATCATTTGATTATTATAAGAATAGTTGATTAGTTCTCACAAACATGTCATTGGGTTTAAATAAAGAGTAATCCAAAGTGATCACAAATAATCTAGTCAATTGGTTAAAGGTTACTCAAGAATATATTAGAGTTGGATTATCAAGATTATAAAATGTTAGAAGAATTTTTCCAATAAAATCCATGCTTAAAAGCCACTTAGGTCAACAAACCAACCAATTGTTTTAGTCCACCAATCGAATGTTCTTGTAATACTCCATTTCTAAAATCCTTAAATTAGAAACCTTAATTATTAAGTTGGTGATTATGTGTAATTAATTATAATAATTACTATAGGATATTCTTTTTATTAAGTGTGTTATTATTATGAAAAATTAGATATAAATTTAATATGTTAAAATTTGATGGAAATTGGGTTATTATATTTAATACCAGTTTAGAACCTAAGCTATGTCTATTGCATAGAGGACCCTAATTGTGCTAACCAATGTTTTACCTTGTTTAGTTTGTTTATCCTATAACTTTGCCCTACAAAACTGTGGTCTTACTTCTATCCCATAATCCCCCCTTTTCCTCCCTTGACACTTTTTTCTTCTTCATGCCATACTCCTCCTTTTAAATCTATACTCTACCTTTGTCCTATGTTTCCTCATTATTTGTTTGCTTAGTCGTCCATGCCCTTATCTATATAACGACTACTCCCTCTATTTTTTTTTCATAAAAATCAAAAAAAACATAGCCATGGTTTTTGTGTTCTTTCCCCTTCTCTCAAGCTTCATCTCCATCATTCTCATAGCTTTACCTTTATCTTTATCAATTTTACTTAGAAACAACAACCACCAAAGGTTATCCTTATCTACACCCATAACCACCAAAGCTCCATTCTCATTGTGCCTTATGCCATTAAAGCTCCCCTTCAAGCTATGCCGCTAACACCAAATCCCCTATCCTAGTTGGGTACTCCACCACCATAGCTTATCCCTTAGTAATGCTTACCATCTTCTATCTCTCCCTATAGAAAAAGCCACAAGTGTGGTTTCTCTCCTATTTGTAATGGAAACAAATGTCATTTTCCACCAATTTGATATGGCAGAAAGTATTTTTTTCCTCCCATTGTTGTGTGAATTTATTTTGTTTTTCCTTGGATGTGTTATTACATCATATAGTTTCTTTTTCCCTAGTCATTTTCTCGCCCCTTTTTTGAGTTTATTTTGGTTAATTTTAGTTATTTTTGTCTTCTATTATATGCTAATATAAATTTTTTGGGGTGTTTTTCTTCTTATGTAATCCTTGAGGTATTGTGGATAAGATAATCTTGTGTGCTTTTATATAGCTTCGATTTAGGTAAATCTAAACACTTATGAGATGGTAGAATTTATATGCAATCATGATATATGGTTTAGATCTAGGATCATGTTAGGATTTTATCTTGTGCATGTGGTTTGAATTACATGATAAAATAAGAACATGCTCGTAAGTAGTTGGCATGCATGTTTAACTTACCATTTAATGTGACCTATATGCATGTGTAATGTGTTAAATGGTTAAAGTAAGCATGTTTAGGGTTTGTTAGGGTTTTAGTCATGTCAAGTTATGTTGTGATCTCCATGATGATTCTACCATGATTATCATTGCTTGGTAACTAGATTTGATATAAATAGCATAAAAGCATGCATGCATGATTAGGGTTAGAATGCCATAATTATTATTTATCTAGGGTTAGAGATCTTTTCCTAGATGTAGCATATGTTACATTTCATTTTTATAAATATGTTTACATGTGCTACATGAAATATATGACATGTTAGAAACACATGATTAGGGTTTTGAGGACATTTTGGTCATTTTTTCCCTGATGTACCATATGTGCATAATTGGACATAGAATGGTCTTATACTTCAATAGGTTAATGTTAGTGTTGATGTTGGATTTTCCATAGACTAATAACCTTAGGGTTTACCTTGATAATTTTAAATAAAGGAAAATGGCTAAATATGGAAACAGTGATTGTTGTGTAATATGTGTTATTTTCAATCAACTCATAAAATATCAGTACTTAATGTGGAAGACTTGAGTTTGGGAATGGTTGCTCTCTTAGATTAGCTACCCTATAGATGAGGTGTAAATCTTGTTGAGTTTGGTTCTCTTGTGTGTCATTGTGGCCCATTAAAGCCTTAGTCTTCTCTATAGGTGAATACAATCCATAAAGAGGGTATTGATACTTAAGGATTAGGTGACTAAGGTTGGAAGATATTGTGTTACCTATGTGCTCTAGTATGATTAGGTATACTGTAGTGTCCCTAGGTTCTAGTATAAGGGTATTGTGTTACCTTTTTATGCCAATATGATAAGTTATACCACAGTGCTCCTTGGTCGATTACATCCCCTTGAGTAAGATAATTCATAAAGAAGTATTTGTTGATGGCCTTAGTATATATTAGATATATGGCTCAACATTTACCTTAGTTCCATAACTTTAGTATTTTAAATTAATTTATTGCTGCTTTGGTAGCTTCCTTAGTGCCCTACCTTGATTTATGAAATTGATTTCATTAGTTAATTTTTGTTATGTATTCCATATGGTTATTTTGTATCTTAATATGATGTTAATTAGTTAAGTGTGATTAGTTGCTGAGAATGAAACTCTAATATTTTATACATTATCTAATGATTATGAAATTTTTTTATGGAATGTGTTTTGTGATATGAGCAAGTGTTTAGATTATTGTGTAATTATGTGCAATGTGAGAACACTACCTTTAGTGAGGTATTGTGATTTACTTAATAAAAGGAAGTTATATGGACACTACATTTCTATATGACTATTCGATGGGAATGGAGTGGTTTGAGGTGTATAATAGTGGAAAGGATATGTTGAACCTTTCAGAATATGTTCCATTCTAACAATGGGTTTATGGGTATAAGAGTTAGGTTAAACTAGTGTTGTATCCTTGGGTACCCATTTTTGTTGTACTTGGTTTTCCTTTTGAGTATTATATCCCTCATTGTATTTTGATTACCGTTGTTGTATGGAGAATATTATCCTTAAATTTTATCTATGCATTATCTTATATTTCCACTACTTTATTTTGATATGAATTTTTTGAGCCTTAAAACTTAGCATAAGAAAGGTGAGGGACCAAACTTATGATAAGTATAGCAGTAATACCTATTTATTTTTTAATTAACACTTGCCAAAAATGAAAATTATAAGTAGTAAAAATGGAGTGTTATAGTTTTATAACATGTGGATTAGTTTTTTAAATTAGTCGATCGATTCCATAGAACAAAAACTCTTATTGAAAATGATAGACTAATCGATCCATTCATAAAATCAATTAGCTGGTATGCTAAGAAAACTCAATTTACTCAATTTTCTAAGCCTTTTTCCGATTCCTTTTCAAATCAAACCTAACTATATTTACAAATCAAGATAAAGAATCATCCAAAATCTATTAAATATAAAAAATTTCCCATTTTATAAACTTTAAATTTATGGGATATTACAATTATAGGTCTTGAGGAAAATCATAAACCAATTAATGTGTGTGATTGCTTTTAGTTTTTATGTTTATGCTAAAGAGATATTGTTGACCGAGAAAGTGATAGATGAGATTTATAGATTATTTTCATGCTTAAAAATATCATTTATCTTTCATTAATTCTATTAGATTTAATCTTTTCGTCGAGTTTTCCTCCTTTGAATAGATTTTATAGGAAAGAAAAAAATTGAAGAAATTCAAGGAGAAGTCAATGAAAAAGAAGAAATCAAGTAAATAACACATCAAGAAATGTTAAATCAAGGAGAGTGAAGTTGGAAAGGGAATAAATACATCAAGAGAAGCTAGGCTGAAACTTTAAAAGGAATTGAGTGGAAGGATAAAAAACACGGCACCCCCGTGTTTCATAAACACGGGCCGTGTTAATTATCTCGAGCATCAATCTTTAAATCCTTGTTAGCAGAATAGTTGGAAGAAAACACGGGGGTCCCGTGTTTCCATTTAAAAATTTATAATTGTTCGCGCGACCTGTTTTTGATATATTTCCATCTAAAAACAGGGTTCGGGACAGCGAGAACAGATCAAAAACAATTGGAATGTATTTTTCTTCCTTTATTCCTCTAGAATACACATGTAATGCACAATTCCAACTTTTTGATCTTCTTGAATTCTAGTGATGATTTGACAATCTGCACTTCAATTGATAAGTCTTCTCTATTCCTTTATGAATTTTAGTATCGTGATTTTTGTTAAATCTAAGTAGATTATCTGTAATTATACTTGTGTTCACTATATTATCATCTAATTGTATCAATAGTAGATTTCGTGAATGTGTTGTTGTTATTAATTTTCAAGGTTTGTATGTAATTGTGTGATTTGTAAATATGCAGATATTTGAGTAATTTGGACAGGGTAGGATGATTTGAGGATGGAATTATATCCTAATTACCATTTCATATTTTAAATGTTTGATTCTAGATGAAGTTGAATTGAATTAATGGATCGAATTGAATGATTCCGTATCATAGATTAAGATTTTTGAACTAATTAGATTGATCACCTATTTAGTTTAGAACTTAATCTTTGCTAAGGCAATGAAATTAACCCGTATTCGTTAATTAATTTTTCTAAAGTAGCAAGAAGATTAATTATTAATCTTATCCATTAATTCGTGCAATTGCATAATTCGAGCTTATGTGATTATGATTGTAGTTGGCTGCTTTCCGTTCATAATGCTACCATTAATTGAATCTAGTGTTCGTAACCTAGGTTATTAAATGGTCAGAAAATAAATTGAGAGCATATTCAATTTATTAAGGTTGAGAGGAAGTAAAGCAATTTGTTATTATGAATTTCCTAAGTCAACATTAAATTGTTTAGAATCATTCATCTTATTTGAATGTTTGGTATTTTAATTCCATCATCAATTCATTCCTCCCCTATTTGTCAATTAGTGATTAAGATTTAGTACAATTAGATTTAGTATTAGAATCAATTAAATTTTATAAACGGGGTTATAACATCAATAACAAAATTAGTGATTAAAATGTCATTCATTGTGGGTTCGACTCCTTCTTGCCATATACTATGTATTTGGGATTTAGGATTTATTTAAATTTGTTGTATTCACGATAGTGCATCAAATTTTTAGCTCCATTGCCGGGGAATGGCAATTATAATCTTTAGTTTTGTTTTTGGTTTGGTTTCTTATTTTAGTTTTTGATAAATTCTTCACATGAACTCATCTAGTCTTTGATTGTGTGAAATCTTCAGGCACTCGCAATTGAGATCATTTGCAATCGAGCATCAAGGACAAATTATTCCAGCCATAGATCCAAACTCATCTTCTCCAATTGCAACCAGGAGGAGAAGGAAATTGGAACAAGCTAGCCATATTCCATTACCTTCTGAAGAAAGTTCCACAAATTTGGGAGAAGACCATATAGAGGATTTGTTTAGTACACTTTGCTACATTAATCCACCGATGGCGGATCGAACTCTCAAGGAGCTAGCTGCTCCTGTCTTCAACCCTAATATTTTATGCATTAATTATCCTGCTGATATTGATACTTGTGAGATCAAACCTGGATTAATATGAGCTTTACCTATTTTTACAGGTTTTAGAGACAACAACTCCATGGGTTCAGGTTGTTTCACCGACCCAAATAAATTTCTCAAGGAATTCCATATAGCTTGTTCTAGTATGAAGCCGAATGGAGTAAGTGTAGAGCAACTTAAACTCAAAGCTTTTCCTTTTGCTTTAGCTGATGCTGCTAAGGAATGGTTATATGATCTACCAGCAGACTCGGTAAACACTTGGACTAATATGCAAAAGGTTTTCCTTAAAAATATTTTCCTTCATCGAGAGCAACTAATATAAGAAAGGAAATATGTGGTATTAGGCAAGATGGAGGAGAATCCTTACATGAATATTGGGAATGTTTCAATAAACTGTGTGGTAGTTGTCCTAATCATCAAATTAGTGAACAATTATTAATACAATATTTTTACAAAGGTTTATCTCCTATGGATCTCAATATGATAGATGCTTCTAGTGGTGGTGCTTTGGTTGATAAAACACCTATCAAAGCTAAAAGGTTAATTGCTAATATGGAATCTAACTCTCAATATTGTAATAGGGGTAATACTTCTATGTCTCAATAGGTGAAAGAAACCAATATTGCTGAATTAAAAACGCAAGTATCGAATTTGACAGCTCTTATCGAAAGAGTTGTAGGCGAAAAGATTCCTGCCAAGGTATGTGGAATTTGTTCTTTTACTAGTCATCCAACTGACATGTGTCCTACTTTGCAGGAAGAACAACAAGTAAACACCATTGGAGGACAACCATTACCAAAAAAGAATGATCCATTTGCTCCAACAAATAATCCTGGATGGAAGGATCACCCGAATCTAAGGTATGGAAACACTCAACAAAGTGGTAACTCATATTTCCAACCACAGATGTATCAAAATCAGCAAGGAGCAAATCCACCTCCCGGGTTCTTCCAAATTCCACCAAATCATCAAAGACCACCATTTCAACCAATGCCTCCACCGCAAGTTCCACAACAATCGGGGGGTATGCCTTTAGAAGACTTGGTGAAATCTTTGGCTACCAATACATTATAATTCCAACAAGAGACCAGAAATGGTATTAAGAATTTAGAAAATCAAGTGAGTCAACTAGCAGATTCCCTTGGAAACCTACAAGCACAAGGCTCTTCAAAATTTCCTAGCTAGACCGAAAGAAATCCTAAGGAAAACGCTAGTGCTATCACAACTCGCAGTGGGATACAATTGTCAAATCCAAGAAAAGTGAGTGAAGAAGATTACACAAGTAAAGAGCCAGATGAAACAATGGCTGAAGAAGAAATAAGTGAAGATTCTCCAATAAAAATTCCTACTCCTTTTCCTAGTAGGTTGGCCAAAAACAAGAAAGTAAACCATGACAAGGAGATATTTAACATATTCAAGAAGGTAGAAGTTAATCTCCCTCTCATTGATGCAATCAAACAAGTACCAAGGTATGCAAAATTCCTTGAGGATTTGTTTACTAACAAAAGGAAACTTAATGAAAATGAGAAGTTAAGTGTCGGAGAAAATGTGTCAGCAATATTGCAAAGAAAGCTTCCACCGAAGTGCAAGGATCTAGGTATTTTCACTATGCCTTGCAAAATTGGAAACACGAGGTATGAAAAATGCATGCTTGACTTAGGTGCTTCAATAAATGTCATGCCTTTATCTATCTTTAACACCCTAAGTCTAGGTCATTTAAAGGAAACCCGTGTTGTTATTCAATTGGCTGATAGATCTAACACATATCCTGAAGGGGTCATTGACGATGTCTTAGTTCAGGTAAATGAGTTGGTTTTTCCTGTAGATTTTTATGTGTTATATATGAAAGATAATGGTTTAGCTAACCCCTCTCCTATATTGTTGGGGAGATCATTCCTAAAAACTTCAAAAACAAAAATTGATGTCCACGATGGAGTGTTAACCATCGAATTTGATGGTGAAGTTATTAAGTTTAACATATATGATTCCATGCGATATCCTGTAGATGGTGAGGAGGTATCTATGATTGATGTCATTGAGAATTTAACTGAAATGGTGTATCAATTATCATCGGCTGATCCTTTGGAAATAACTTTGATACAAGGTATAGAAACTGAAGGGTTGGAAGAATTGAACAAAATGTATGATGTTGAAGAAGAAATTACGGAGGTAGTGGCTGCTTTAGGAACATGTCCTAGTAGAATTGGAAAATTTGTGGATTTGCCATTGATAGTGGATAGACCTATACCTTCCATAGAACAACCACCTGAAGTGGAGTTGAAGCCTTTACCTGACCATCTCAAATATGCATTCTTAAGAGATAAGAATACCCTTCCTGTTATCATATCTAGTGAACTAACATCTCAACAAGAAGAAAAACTAGTAAATGTGTTGAAGAAATACAAATCAGCTTTGGGATGGACAGTTACTGATATTAAGGGTATTATTCCTTCAGTTTGTATGCATCGGATTTTAATGGAAGAGGATGTGAAGCCAAGTAGACAAGTACAACGTTGGTTGAATCCGATAATGATGGAAGTTGTGAAGAAAGAGGTTTTAAAATTGCTAAGTGTAGGAGTCATATACCCAATCTCTAATAGTATTTGGGTAAGTCCGCTTCAAGTTGTCCCAAAGAAAACAAGAATAACAGTAGTGGAGAATGATAAAGGATAAATGGTTCCTATTAGAGTTCAAAATGGTTGGAGGGTATGTGTTGACTATAGAAAGCTGAACTCCATGACTAGGAAAGATCATTTTTCTTTACCATTTATGGATCAAATGTTAGAATGGCTAGCGGGTCATGCTTATTATTGTTTTCTTGACGGTTATTCTGGATATGTGCAGGTCCCCATAGCTCCAGAAGATCAAGAGAAAACCACATTTACATGTCCCTACGGTACGTTTGCGTATCGATGCATGCCATTTGGATTATGTAATGCTCCAGCTACATTTCAAAGGTGTATGGTAAGCATATTTTCTGAATATCTGGAGAAAATTATCGAGGTATTCATGGATGATTTTAGTATTCATGGAGATACTTTTGAAGAATGTCTAGGTAATTTAACTCTTATCTTGAAAAGATGTCTGGAAACAAATCTTGTGTTAAACTCTGAGAAATGTCATTTTATGGTTAAAAAAGGAATAGTTTTGGGACATGTTATTTCAGTTAAAGGAATTGAAGTAGATAAAGAAAAAATTGATCTTATCGCTTCACTACCTTATCCATCAACTGTCAAAGATGTGCGTTCATTTTTAGGGCATGCCGGGTTTTACCGTCGATTTATCAAGGATTTTTCTAAAATAACCTAACCATTATGTAAGCTTCTTCAAAAAGAAATGGAATTTCAATTTGATGACGCATGCCAGAGATCATTTGATCATTTGAAGGAAAAATTGATAAGTGCACCCATACTTCAAACACCTGATTGGAACTTCCCATTTGAATTGATGTGTGATGCATCTAACTTTGTTGTTGGTGCAGTGTTAGGTCAAAGGATCGGGAAAGATCCACATGTGATGTATTATGCCTCACGAACATTGAATGAAGATCAACTTAACTACACAACTACCGAAAAGGAGTTTCTTACCATTGTCTTTGCTTTGGATAAATTTCGTTCTTATCTGTTAGGAACTGAAATAATTGTTTATTCTGATCATACAGCATTGAAATATTTGTTAGCAAAGAAAGAGGAAAAACCACGACGGATTAGATGGATTATTCTACTCCAAGAATTCAATATACGCTTTAAACATAAGAAAGGAACTGAAAACGGAGTAGTAGATCATCTAAGTAAGTTAATCAAAGAGGTTGAAGTTGAAGTACCTATCAATGAAGCATTTCCGGACGAACAACTTCATGTCATTGGGAATGAGATACCATGGTATGCTGACATGGTAAATTTGTTGGTGACTAAGGTATTCCCCTCACACTTTACTAAAGCACAGAAAGATAGAATGAATAGTCAAGCAAAATATTTTGTATGGGATGATCCATACTTGTGGAAACAATGTGCTGATCAAATCATTAGAAGATATATTCTTGATAGTGAGATTCTGTCTATCTTACACTTTTGTCACAGTTATGCTTGTGGGGGACACTTTGGCCCCAAACGAACGGCTTATAAAGTTTTAGAGAGTGGATTCTTCTGACGTACATTGTTTAGGGATGCTCATGAATTTTGTAAAATGTGTGAAAACTGTCAAAAGACTGGGGGATTAGATCCTAGAAATGAAATGCCACACACTCCTATTATAGCATGCGAAATCTTTGATGTTTGGGGTATGGATTTTATGGGACCCTTTCCATCCTCTTTTGAGTTCAAATACATTCTTGTTGCTGTTGATTATGTGCCAAAATGGGTGGAGGCTAAGGCCACCCGTATTGATGATGCTAAGGTTGTTGGAGAATTTCTTCGAACTAACATTTTTGCAAGGTTTGGCTTACCAAAATCCATCATTAACGACAAAGGTTCACACTTCTGCAAAAGAACCGTAGAAGCCCTATTAAAGAAATATCATGTGACACATCGAATATCTACAACATATCATCCACAAACCAATGGTCAAGCCGAGGTATCCAACTGGGAAATCAAATCAATCTTGGAAAAAATGGTGAAACCAACAAGAAAGGATTGGAGCTTACATTTTCATGATGCTCTCTGGGCTTATCATACAGCTTTGAAGACTCCAATTGGTATGTCCCCATATTTTCTGGTTTACGGTAAGTCTTTTCATCTACCGGTTGAGTTAGAACATAAAGATTTTTGGGCCATAAAGAAATGTAACATGGATTCAACTAAAATTGGAAGACATAGGCGACTCCAACTACAAGAGTTGGAGGAAATAAGAAATGATGCTTTTGAAACTGCATTGAGATATAAAGATAGAACTAAGGCAGTTCATGATAAGTTTATTCTTAGAAAGAGTTTTGAAATCGGTCAAAAAGTTTTATTATATCATTCTCGATTGAAGTTGTTTCCAGGGAAATTGAGGTCGAGATGGATCTGCCCATTTGTTGTGACTAATGTGTTTTCTCATGGTGTAGTAGAAATTAAGAGTGAGAAAACAAGGAAGATGTGGAAAGTCAATGGACACCGCCTCAAACCTTATTATGAAGGGCACCAAGTGCACAATTTGGAAGTGGTAGATCTTACCACTCCCAATTATGAGGGCTGAATGAATCACATTTTGTCACTTAGGAAACACCCAAGTATTGTACATAAGTTTTCCGTATCTCGTAACTTTCTTTTTACACAGTTGGTATAAATTTGTATGTTTATAATGTGTATATGTGAGAAAATACATTTGAAGTTTATTTTCATTTTTACTGCTTAAAACAAAAAAAAAACATGGGGGGTCGTATTCACCAAACACGGCCCGTGTTTATTTTGCAGGAAAAATTTTAGAATTCCAGAGAGCACCAAAAATAACACAGGGGGTCCGTATTTCCTAACACGGCCCGTGTTTCCCTCTCTCTAGAAAAATTTTAGAATTCCAGAGAGCTCTAAAATTAACACGGGGGTACCGTATTTTTAAACACGGACCGTGCTTCTCCTCACTAGATCCCTTCAAAAACCTTCATTTTCTCACTAAATCCTTCAAATTCTAACGACTCCTACCCACATTAAGCTTCCATTTTCTTTCTCCACCCTTAATTTTCTTTTCCTTGCAAAATTTTCTGCCGTTCCATTACAGAAAAAAGGAGGCACCTTCTCCTCAAACCCTAATTCCAATTCGAGCATTAACCATTCCATTTTCTGCAAATTACTTTAGGGTTTTCGTGGAAATCGACATTCCAACATCCTTTTTCTGATTTATGTTATTTTCTCCACCTGTTTTCACAGAATCAAGGTAAGTGGTTATTCCCCATCATGGTGCAGTACTGAATTCATATTCCTCATTTGTGTTATCATGTGCTGACATAATAAGCTTGGAAATTGGGTGATTTTGTTGCATAACTTGCACAATTATAAACCTGGATGAATGACATGATTAGGGAATATGTGTGCATTCAGTGAATATTGTTATGTGGTTATAATTGCAGGCCAACCATATTCTTGCAGAAGCAACATTATGTTTGCTGCAATTTCAGTTTATGACATTGTTTCTTAGCATCCAATTCATAATCTTTATGTCTCTATATACTACATTACACAAACCAACTAAGACTCAATGTCTTACTTTTCTAATATTGACAAATTGTGTAGATGGCACCGAAAAATAAGCAGCGATCCGAAGGCAAATCCTCAAGGCCTCGATCATCACCCACTCAATCAAGACACCGACGTAACCGGCCAAATGATTTAGGTATAATTTTTACTACACCCGAACAACAACAAAGGTATAATTACTTGTCTCAAAGGCGTATCACTGGCACTAGATATCTAGATGACGGGTGTCTACAAACATTAGGTATTCATGTTCAAGTCATGCACATTCTTAGAACTATAGGATTGCATAACTTTGTCTATTGTACAAATCATACCTATAGGCGCTTGACTTTAGAATTTTTGAGTACTATTAAACTATTTGCTGAAGTTGGTGACATCGGTGACACTCAAAATAATCAGGGGTATGTTTCTTTTCGGCTCTTTAATGAGGATAGGCAATTATCCCTGCATGAACTTGACCATATCTTTATGTTACCTCCAAAGGGCTACCGATTCATTTTACCCTGGTTCCATGCCGACAACTTTTTCGCCAAAATAGGTAATATAGCGAATATGCCTACCCCCGATACCTTCAGCATTTCTGAAGCAAAATCCTCTAGGATTTTTAACCTTGTATTTCGATACATACAAAGGCTTTGGCTACATCCATCTTTGGGAGGGGAGATAATACCGGGGTAGTTCGCTCATTTGAACTCTTCTTTCTCTATTCTATGCTGGAACACTACTCTGTTGATACCGCCTATTTTATAGCGAAACAATTTCAAAGGGTAGGTAATTCTAAACAGGGCGACTTTGTCATCGGTGGTTTAATTACCACCATCTGTGTAAGCTTGGACATACCTCTCCCCGAGGATATGCCCATCGAAGCCATGAGCACGCGCATTGATATCGAACATTGCCGTCTTACGCATCTTATTGAGCGTAGAGGTAATGCGTGGTACCTTTCCTACCAAGGACGTGCTTTCTTCCCTCTACCTAACCCTGCCAAAACCGACCCTTTAAACCCACTGAATTGGCAGCCTATTGAGGATGATGATACCCCTACCCTGTTAGCCATCGAGCATCCTATTCCACCTCGTGGTGACCATGCACCACCGCCACCATCACCACGATACCAAGCCAGCTCTTCTTCATCCTCAACTTTTGTTCCAGAATGGCATCTCCAATTCCAAAATCAAGTATATTCCCAATTGGATTCCATTCACCATAACTAGAATCAAATGATGGAGATGATGAAAAATCTTTATGATTTTCATCTCGGGAGCCAAGACCCACCTCCACCTCCCTCTTGTAACCTCTTCTTCATCTTTCTCTTGCATTTGTTCATTAGGGACAATGAACATAATAAGTAGGGGGGTGCACTAGCACTTGTAGGCTTGTGATTATTGTTAAGTAGAAATAGTTCGTAGATGTTATATATTTATTCTAAGTGGTAGTTAGTTAATTTATTCCTATCTCCTTTACGTGCTAGTTGTTCATTTTGTTTTATATAAAAAAAACAGGAAGTATTAGATTTGAGTAATCCATATATGAAGTAAAACAAAGTATGGGACTGAATTATTTTTAAAAAGGATAATTTTATACTTATTGTATGTTTTGATCAACATCTTTTGAAACCTTAAAAATAGAAATTGAAAATGTGATAACATTAAAGGAAAGAAATTTAGAATGGATAGAAATCAAATCATGCATTGACTAGGAATGGGATGAAATGAAATTGAAAATTGGTAGATACACCTTGGTGAGCACTTGGACCTAGTCATTGGATATATTGTTTATCCAGAACATATTTTACTTGTGTGTGTACTCTCCAATGATGTGTGAAACTATAATTTGCCATTAATTCTCTTCAAGACTGCATAGAACTTTAGGATATCTGAAAATGAAAAAGGTACTCTTGTTTCTATATTAGCACCAAAAGACCAAAAAGCTTATCCTGAAATTTTTTTCCTTTGCTTAAACCCCTTTGAGCCTAAGCCTTATTTTATTGATTTAACCTTCATTAAAACTCAATATCCGTATGAATTTTCCATCCTTACTCTATAACTAGGAAGCAATTAATTGGCGGGAATGAGTTTGTTGATATATGTAAATCTAAGCCTGGGGGTTCATTTGATTAAAGAAAAATTTATTTAATAATTTAGAAGAATTTTGGGGAGGATTGTATTCTCCATGTATATAGGTGTATGATGTATATTTGAGTTGCTTCTCTAGTTAATGGAGTCTAGCCACAATCGCAAAAATTCTATCTCACCTTAAACCCTTAGCCCCATTACAACCAAATTTCAAGACCTTTTGATTTTGATTAACTTTAGTTCTTTTTAGTGGTGGCGAATTGAGAATAATGGCAAACATATGGGCAATCATTATCATTTGGAGAAAATTTGAGAGTAAACACATCATATCCTATACACATAAGAGTGAGCGTTTCCACATCCCGAAAGTAAGAATCTACCAATTTGAATTTCATTAGTCTTAATCTGATTTGCATGATGAGATACTAACTATTATAATTCTCATTCCTCAACCGTTTGAGCATTTGATAAGACTATTTTTAAGGTGATTTAGGGTGTGATCCAAAAATATTTTTATCATTGAGATTTCATGATTTATAAGTATTTTAAGTCCCATTACAGTGTTGAGCTTCATATATGAATAATTCCAGTCTAATGATTCTTGTGATCCATAACCTGCTTCTCTTGCATTTCTTGATGTATTCATGTGCATGTTATGATATTGCTTGAGGACAAGCAATAATTCAAGCATTGGGGTATTTGATAGATGAGATTTATAGATTTTTTTCATACTTAAAAATATCATTTATCTCTCATTAATTCTATTAGATTTAATCTTTTCGTCGAGTTTTCCTCCTTTGAATAGATTTTACAAGAAAGAAAAAAATTGAAGGAATTCAAGGAGAAGTCAATGAAAAGAAGAAATCAAGTAAAGAACACATCAAGAAATGTTGAATCAAGGAGAGCGAAGTTGGAAAGGGAACAAATACATCAAGAGAAGCTAGGCTGAAACTTTAAAAGGAATTGAGTGGAAGGATAAAAAATACAGCACCCCCGTGTTTCATAAACACGGGCCGTGTTAATTATCTCGAGCATCGATCTTTAAATCCTTGTCAGCAGAATAGTTGGAAGAAAACACGGGGGTCCCGTGTTTCCAAAACACGGACCGTGTTTCCATTTAAAAATTTTTAACTGTCCGTGCGACCTGTTTTTGATATATTTCTATCTAAAAACAGGGTTCGAGACAGCGAGAATAGATCGAAAATAATTGGAATGTATTTTTCTTCCTTTATTCCTCTAGAATACACATGTAATGCACAATTCCAACTTTTTGATCTTCTTGAATTCTAGTGATGATTTGACAATCTGCACTTCAATTGATAAGTCTTCTCTATTCCTTTATGAATTTCAGTATCTTCATTTTTGTTAAATATAAGTAGATTATCTATAATTATACTTGTGTTCATTCTGTTGTCATCTTATTATATCAATAGTAGATTTTGTGAATGTGTTGTTGTTATTAATTTTCGATGTTTATATGTAATTGTGTGATTTGTAAATATGCAGATGTTTGAGTAATTTGAACAGGATAGGATGATTTGGGAATGGAATTATATCCTAATTACCATATCATATTTTAAATGTTTGATTCTAGATGAAGTTTAATTGAATTAATGGATCGAATTGAATGATTCCGTATCATAGATTAAGATTTTTGAACTAATTAGATTGATCACCTATTTAGTTTAGAAATTAATCTTTGCTAAGGCAATGAAATTAACCCGTATTTGTTAATTAATTTGTCTAAAGTAGCAAGAAGATTAATTATTAATCTTATCCATTAATTCGTGCAATTGCATAATCCGAGCTTATGTGATTATGATTGTAGTTGGCTGCTTTCCGTTCATAATGCTACCATTAATTGAATCTAGTGTTCGTAACCTAGGTTATTAAATGGTCATAAAATAAATTAAGAGCATATTCAATTTATTACGGTTGAGAGGAAGTAAAGCAATTTGTTATTATGAATTTCCTAAGTCAATATTAAATTGTTTAGAATCATTCGTCTTATTTGAATGTTTTGTATTTTAATTCCATCATCAATTCATTCCTCCCCTATTTGTCAGTTAGTGGTTAAGATTTAGTACAATTAGATTTAGTATAAGAATCAATTAAATTTTATAAACGGGGTTATAACATTAATAACAAAATTAGTGATTAAAACGTCATTCCTTGTGGGTTCAACTCCTTCTTGCCATATACTACGTATTTGGGATTTATGATTTATTTAAATTTGTTGTATTCACGATAGTGTATCAGAAAGATACCATATCATGTTGTATTAGTCAATATGATCTTAAATACAATTAAGAAGACCTAAAATTTAGAAATACTTGCTTGAGGAATGAAGATATATAGTCTAAATATGACTTGCAAAGTATCGACAACAAGTTACTAAATACTATAGTAAGAAAGTCAAACCCACAACTCTTAGAGCAAGAGAATTGGCATTAAGAAAGGCATAATTCCAAAGTCATGGTTATTAGGGCAAGCTTGCAGCTAAGTAAGAAAATCCATATCAACTTTTGGAGAAAGTTGAATGAGCTTGATACTATTTGATAAGGAAAGAAGATACTTAGCCAATGCTTGGAATGCAAACAACTTAAGAAATTATTGTGTGTAAAATTACTCCATTTTGGATAAATGATAACATTGTTATCATTTACATCGATCCATGTAATTTGTTAATTTTCTTTTCCATATATTTGTTAATGATAGAATAAATATGTTTTCCTCACTTATTTTGTCATAATTATGTCTTTTGTAGTTAAATTTGTTGAATAACTTGAACATATAACTCAATTACATAAGCCCTTTAAAAAGAGGTCGCTGATAAAAGAAAAAGTGTAGGAAGCCCTCTTACAAATAGGAGTTGTTAAAGTTGAGAAATATCTAATCCCTCTTACTAAGAGGTAATTGCTAGAGTTCTAAAAGCTATAAGTGAAATGCCCCGAAAAGTTCTAATTTTAAATAGTATATTTAAATGAAATTTACTATGATAGTTAATTAAATATAAATTATTTGATTAAAATAAAAGGAAATTAAATAGGACAAATTAAGAAGAAAATTATTACTATTTTTAATTAGGAGTAATTTGGGTATTTTAGCTAGTTATGGATTTTATTTTAGAAATTAACAAAATAAATTATTTTATTTAAAATAAGGAGGATAAAATAGTTCCAAATTAATATTAGTTTTATAAATAATTTAAAGGAATAAAATTAGGGGGGTTTTGCTAATTAAAATGGAATTTATGGAAAATCTTTTAAAAATCCTAATTTAGCCTAAAAAGGGATTTAAATATTATTTTATTCAAATATTGTATATTAAATACCCAAAATATTCTAATTAATTTATTTAAACCCAATTCCTTATTTTCTTCCTTTTTCCTTTTTCCTCTTTCTTTTTCCTTTCTCCTTTTCTTTCTTTTCTTTCTTCCTCCTTCTTCCGCCGATTGGGCCTGGCGCGGCCCAATCCTCTTCTTTTTCTCCTTCTTCTTCTCCCGCGGCCCAGCGTCGCTGGCCTTCTTCCTGCGTGCTCCCAGACGCGTCGTTTTGGACGATTTAATGTCGAGATGCTGCGTGTCGATAAGTGAGGGCCTAACCGGCGCGCGAACCGCCCAGTTCTCCCCTTTTCTTTTCTTTTCCCCGGCCGACCGGTCCGCCTCCTTTCCTTCTTCCTTCTTCCTCCTTCCTCCTCCGTCGACGCTGCTGCACCTTTGGACCCCGTCAATGGCATCTCCGGATACGGTGATTAATACCGGCCGTTTCTTGCCTCATTGTCTTCCTCTTAACTCCAGAAATAAATTTGCATAATTATTCGGCGTTAAATCTCGCCCGTTTCCTCTCCCCAGCCTCGCGAAATTCCGAAATATACCAAACGATACCCGATCGTTTTCCGCCGCCGGCTGCCCAAATTCTCGCACCCTCTAGCTTCCTGCCAACCCCCAAAACCCTATTATACCATCTTCAATCTATAAATAGCCTCGTAGTAGGAGTTGTGGAAGATTTTCTTCCCCGAAAACCCTCGACGAAGGCTGCCACCACCGAGACTTTAGACGCTGATTTCTCCACCGTTAGCCAACCTCAGCGCCACCGAAACATTTCATTTTCTTCCCTGAAAGTCACTCTAATTAACTAAACCATTTTCACCTCTCGATTCTTCTTGCACGAACCTCCATAGCCGTGCCAAATTGACTGCCTGTCTCGCCTGAATTTTTATCCCGAAACCCTTAAGTCGCCGTCCGCCGCCGTTTCCGCCACTTCCACTACCATCTGAACCACCCAAAAACTCCATATAATCCTCCTCTACCGAACCATAACCTTATTCTAATTTTTCCCTTGCTATTCCTCTCTTGTGCTTCATCTTTTCACTCTTAGACCCATTTTCCGGCCACCGCCGTGCACCACCGCCGGTGCCGCCACTTCCTGCCAACTCAAGGTGAAACCCTAGACCATCTTAACCCTTTTTCCCTATTTATTGTAAATTATTCTGTTTTTATTTTAGTTATTTGTATTTAGTGGATTATAATAATTATTTCTTTTCTAACAATAATATTATTATTTAATATAATAGTTATACTAAATTTTATTTGCAGGGTAGGAAGTAGTAATAAAATAATTTTATTGTTAGTTTCGAATTTTAAGTTATTAATTGAATTATTATATGATTATTATCGTTATTATTATTATTATTAATATATTATAATTATTAGAATAATTATTATTATTATGTTATTATTTATTCTGGAAAATACGAGACCCTATTGTTATATTAATATTCGCACTTATGTATTTTAGTATTATTATTCCTATTGTTCTTATAACCAATAATAATAATATTATCATTATCTTTATTATTTCAATATTAGTATATATGTCATTAATTTTATTATTAATATTAATGAATAATAGGTCATTAGTTATAAGTAGGGTCGAAACCCCACTTTAAAATTTAAAGCCTAGATATTATTGTTATGGTTATTATTATTATTATTATTATTATTGATATTATATTTATTTATAATATTTAAGTTATTATAGAATTATTATTATTATTATTATTATCTTTACTCATGTTATTTTGGTGAAGGGCAGAAACCCTTATATCACCTTTTTATTTTGAAATGCCTTGGTTTTATTATTAATATTCTACTAGTATTTTGTAGAGTCAATTCTAATATAATAATTTTTAATTAAAAATAAGGTCTTGGGATAAGTTAGAAATGATAGCATTCTTAAGAGAAAACCTAATCCTAGTATTTTTCCCATAGTAGGTGAGCCTAACCAAAGCCCTCAAGTGGTATAGGAACTTGCTACAAGACCGACGACATTTTAGGTAAGGGGTGCTAAGGCCATTTGTGTTATATATGATTTATATGCCATGCATGCCTTGTGAGATGATCTATCATGTATTTCATGTAACTATTATGTAATTGTTATGAATGCAGCTTGTATGGAAGTTGAGGTGTGTTTCGTTAAATGATTGTGGCATGAGAATGATGTGTATAAATATATTACTAATATAATGTGATATGGCTCGAGACATGCATGATGGACTTACAAAATAATATTGGGGAGTTCATGGGAGTTGGATTTTTTGCATGGAATGAATATATTGTACGGTGTTAGGGTTTTGCATGGGTTGTACGGTGTTAGGGTTTGTATGAGTTGCATGATGCTTGGGTTTTGCATGGTGGTGCTACTATTGCATGGAAGTTAAGATTTGCATGGGTGTAGGGTTACGTGAATATAGGGTTTGCATGGGCGTAGGGTTTACGTGAATATAGGGTTTGCATGGGCGTAGGGTTTACGTGAATATAGGGTTTGCATGGGAGCAGGGTTTACATGAAGCTAGGGTTTGCATGGAGTAGGGCTTAGGTTGAGGTAGAGTTCTCATGAGAGTTAGGAAAGGTCAGGATTAATGTTAATGGTGGTGGTTAACTGGGATTGGAAGATGAGGAAAGTAGAAGCCAGTCATGCGTGTCTGAGTCAAACTTGTGAATAAGATACTTAAGATACTATTCACTTAAAGAGGAAGATATTGAGACGGGACCAGCCGATCCACCGGTCAGGAATAGTGGTTAGGGTTTTACCCTATATGCGACCGATCCACCGGTTAAAATAGTGGTTAGGGTTTTACCCTATTGTGACCGATCCACCGGTAATAATAGTGGTTAGCACATGATGTCCTATTGTGACCGGCCCACCGGTTATAATAGTGGGGGTTCCCGATCTCAATGAAAATAAACCAAAGTTTTGTTAAGTAAAAGACATTAATTACTTACAGTGGAACATCATGCGAGCCGGAGCCGAGCCGATCCACCGGTTAGGAATAGTGGTTAGGGTTTCTACCCTATATGTGTGACCGATCCACCGGTAATAATAGTGGTTAGGGCATGATGCCCTATGTGTGACCGGCCCACCGGTTATAATAGTGGGGTGCTCCTGTGCTCGCATGGAATTGATAAAAAGGCATGGTATGAAATGAAATCTAATCATAGATTAAATAAGTAATAAATCCAGACTATGAATGGGCCTTGTACTTTTACCGGGTTGATCCTATGTACTTATGATTGTACTCCTCTATGTCTGCATGATTTATATGTTATGTGTTGGCCTTAGTGCTCGGTTACCTTATTCAGTACGTAGCGTACTGATCACCCGTTTCATGGGTGCTGCTCATTCCAACGAGTAGAAGGCCCATCTGATTTCTTGCAGGTAGGAGATATGTATTATGATGCTATAGATGTCTATGGGACATCAAGTGGGGACAAGTGATGATCGGGATGGATCGATTATCAGAGTGACGTGGCCGGCCTTCCTTTAAACTATTATTACTATCTTATCTATTTATAAATAGTACTTTCGAAACTACTTCATTATTGTAGTTGTTTCTCTTTCCTAGAAAAAAAAAACTACCCTCGTTTTCGGAATTGAATAAAGAATTGTGCGTACCTGATTTCCGTATCTTTGAATTTGGATTATCCATTAATGCTTACTGAGTTGTTTCTTTAGCCTTAGCACTTAGTATTGGAACGGTAGGAGTGAGCCGGTCTGGTACTAAGTGTGGCGGTAACATTTCCAGAATTTACGGTTTAAGCTATAAGAAAAAAAAAATATGTAAATTTTGGGGTGTTACAATAAGCCCTCTCATAAAGAGGTTATCAACAAATCTAAATTTGTAGGCCTTCATCTAGGTTGTCGACAATTGAAGATAAGTGTACTTAGTGAGATAAGTACCCCAAAAAGATTTCACTCATTAATCCCAAGGCTTAATATGTAAGCCCTACCAGAAGTCATCTAGAAAAGAAGATGAGTGCACCTAGTGAATTACACTGAGCCTAAGGATTAATACATAAGCCCTCAAAGATGTTAGATCTGAATATTAGCACACCTGGTGATATGAAATTTGTACATAGTCTCACTCACTAAGCCGAAGGGAAAACCTAATGAGATGAAAGATTGATGCTCTTTCACTCACTAATCTCAATGTATTAAGGTGCATCCTTGGTTTAGGTACCCAAAACATTGAGTCCCTAAGGCATACTCAGTGGCTTTTTAGTTTAGCTAAGCCTCTAGCTCCTACAGGGCCTTATTCAAGAGAATTGTTGTGTCCTCTTAGCTAGTACTATGGGGTTTTTTTGGTTCATTAGATTTGATCAACCAATAGAAACTAGATCAGACACTACTTTGGTTCACCACCACCATTAAAGTATAATAAGGATTAGAAGTGCGTGCCATATGGATATTCATTTTTCTTACCATAGATATTATAACAAAATGGTTTTCTTATCTCAAGTATTTTAATCTCACTATTTTATTTGTTTAGTCTTTTTTCCCTAATTATTAATGATATTTTAGCCTAGGAAATAGTAAAGGATTATATGTGAAGAGAGATATACAAAAATGGGAAAATATTATTCTATATATTAAGTAGATAAAAATATATTACATTATAAAAAATAAGGAGGAAGGCTCCCTAATAATCACATTCCTCTTCATTATCACTCTCAATCTTCTTAGACCCTTTAGGAATAATAACGCCCTCTAAATCTTTGTTGGTATATGAATTCTTGTCATGTTTTTATAGTTAATCATGCTCAACCAAGATCGGAAACTTGGTATATATATTAGGAGCACCATCTTCATCCCATTAATATTGAATTTGTTTATCATTATAGGTCAATTCTGCTAAGACAAATATTTATCATTATAGGAGTTGTTGCATTGAATCATTACCATATGAATCTAAGAGGTCTAATATTTTTTGTTAGAAGGCCATCAACAATTGCTTGATATTTCTTCAGTTTTAGTGTATTGGTTAGTTCAATGCCAATATAATCATCCAAATGACAATCATAAAAGCAATAGTATTAGGTATGGAAATGGTGAAATCTCCATCTTCAATGGAGACCTTATAATCACTCTCCCAAACTATTTTTGTTCTAGGAAAATTTACCAATCTTTCCAATTTTGGACCCAATAGAAAATTAACTCCATTGATAGGATTATCACAACTAGGTGGGACCAAGGGATTCTCTATGGGATCCCTTACAGTGCTAGGATTTTATAGTAAAGTTGGGAGGTTGATGAAGCTAAAAGGAGCTTTCCTTTTCACTTTCTTAATCCGTGTCACCATATCTCCCTCATTTTCCAATTCATCTTCAATTGCTAAAGTCTCTATGGTTATACCTTATATTTTCCTTCAATTAGCTTAGGTTGAAGTGTAGTAGGACTAGCCTTGGAGCTGATGGTAAGTGGAATGGATAGAGTTCAAGGTTGGTAAAATGAAGATGTTGGGAACTTCTTAGCAACTTGTATTTTTGAGATCACCTTTGGTTGGGCTCCCTTTTAGGCCATTAGAGTAGTAGATAAGGCATTAAGGTGTGCTTCCTTTTTTTCTACCATCACATTTGAGATAGTTTTGCATGGCCTACATTCTAAAATGGCATAAATGAAATAGGGAGTAAAGTAGTGATACATGAAAGTATGATGGAAAGAAAATATATTTTATTAAGATATCCAATGAATAAATTATTAACACCTTCGTTGAAATACCCCAAAACTCTAATTTTATAAATTATGGCTAAATAAGGATTTATTAGAAAAATTAATTAAATAAATTATTTTATTAAAATATAGGGGGAGTTATTTAGGAAAAATCAAGAGAAAAATGATAAATAATTTAATTAGGAAAAATTAGGGAGTGTGCTAATTAAAATGGGATTTGGAAAAATTATTCAAAAATAGCCCAAATTAATCTAGAAAGGATTTAATTATTATTTTCTAGGCATTATTATTTTAAATAACCCAAAAACACCAAAATACCCCAACACACCTATTTTTCCTTTTTTTATTTTCCTTTTTTTTCTTTTTCTTCCTCTTTTCCTTTTTTCTTTTCTTTCTCTCTTTCCCGTTTTCCTTTTTTTCCTTCTTCCCCTCTACCTGGGCTAGCTCGCCTCGCTTGGCCCAGCTTCATCCCCTCTTCCTGTGCGGCCTGGGCTCGCGTCGCATCTCCCTTCGTTTTCCTTTCTTTCCCAACCAGCTTGATTTTCTTCTTCTTTTTCTTTTCTTCTTTCTTCCTCCCTAGACCACCTGATCTTGACCCTTCTTCTTCCCCAAGCTGCAGGAGGCGATAGAGGAGTTGCGAGCTTGCCTTCCGCCTATCACCACGTTGTTGTTGTCCTTCCCTCCCTCTCTCATCGTTGTCTTTCATTGTTTTGACCCCAACCGACCCCTTCCCCTCTCCTGAGTGCCCTTCCCCTTTCACTTTTCCTCTTCCCTCGACATTGCCACCCTCCCATGGTAGAACCGCCTCAATTGCCACCATCGGTCAGCATGCCTGGCACCTACACCCCTCTTTTCTTCTTCCCCATGTCATTTCCCACCCAATTGGCTTATAAATACCCCACAGGCAACATTAATTGTGTTTTTGATTTCGAAACCCAAAAATTTCCCCATTCTCACTGTCGCCCCATCATAGGAGCATTCCATCACCGTTGCCAATCATCGCCAGCCAAAACACCTATAGAACCTTCCCTTGTTTCACCCTCTACTTAACTAAATCCCCATCCTCCCTCAATTTTTCTTGCACGAACCACCCCAACTGTTCAAAGTTTCCCTTCCAATCAACCCATCCTCAACCCTGGCCGCCCTTTGCACCACCATCCGCCACCAATTCCACCGTCACTAACGCCACCTCTACCCTCCAAAACAACTAGGGGAGCCTCCTCTACCTCCCCACACCTCCCTTTCTCCCTACCTCCCTCTCTTTCTCCCTTCTCCACCTTCAACCACCTTCGGCTGCCACACCCGCCGCCGTGTGTTGCCACTTCGGGCTTCACCAACACCTTTATTCCACCCCTCTCCACCTAAGACACCTTCCACCACCTCAAGCACCCCCTCATTTCCTCTCCTCTAGCATATACCCCCATCTCTCTACCTCTCTTCTTCCTCCGCCGCCGCCACGCACCGCCACTAGTCCCACCACCAACCCTGGGTGGTATTCTAATTTCCCCAGTCCTTAAACTCTTTTTTTATAAGTGATAATATTTTTTAGTAATATTAATAGTATTACCCTTAATAATAATAATAATAATAATAATAATAATAGTAATAATAATAATAATAATAGCAATAATAATAATAATAATAATAATAATAATATTATTATTATTATTATTATGTTATCACTCTTATTATCCAACCTAATTTCAGAAATATTTATAACTATGGTATTATTATTTAACAGGCTACAACTTTAGTATTAATATAGTTACCTTTATTATTATTATTATTATTATGATTGTTATTACTACTATTATTATCATTATTATTAATATTATTTTCTTACTAATACTATTAATACTAACATTGGTCATTATCACTTTTATTATTAGTATAAATGTTGGGACTCTTATATTACTATTACCCTTTTCGATTATTATCATTATTATGCTTAACATTATTATCATTATTACTCTCACTACTACCATTATTATTATTATTATTGTCATTTCTATTATTATTATTATTATTATTCTATTACACTTGACCATAGTATAAAGAAGGTTACTACTATTATGAATTCTATGACCTTCAATAGTATTATTCTTCAGATGGGAATTATTATTAATATTATCACTATTATTATTATTATTATTATTATTGTTACTACTACTACTACTACTACTATGAATATTATTATAGTTAACTTGTCCTTTTGGTTAATTTTCACAATCACTAACCTATTATCACTACTAGCATTATTAATATAAGTATCATTATGGCCACAAATTTTATATTACTAATGTCACCATTATTATTATTACTAGGGTTTAGATTGATATTAGTACTATTACTAAAACTTTTAATAATGATATTATTAATAATAATATTGGATCCATCACCTTAATTCTATAAATATCACTATGACTACTTTAACATAAACCATGATGGCTACTAATATTTATTTTGGTTAGTAGTAGCATGATTAATTATTTTGAGAATAATAACCCTACTTTTAATTATAAAACTACTATTATCATTATTAGCCCTAATAGTAGAGTATGATAAGAGTGGGGTAGAAATAATGGTAATCTTCAGTAAGAGAGAGATTAACCCATATTATTTACCTCTTATAAGTGAATCAAGTCAAAACCCTAAGGAGGCGTAGGAGCGTGCTCCAAGACCGGTGTCATGTTAAGTAAGGGTGTAGCTAAGGCCATATGTGTGCTATGTGTTTTTATATGCCTTGGATTCCATGTATAATGATATGTTGTGTATCTTGTGCTATTGTTATAACCATTTTGTGTGTAGTGTAGCTTGGAATTGAAATATGCCCTTGTATTTGCTTATGACATGTGTACAATATGTCTGTGCTATGAATGGTGATATTATATGATATGGCCCTTTTAGGACATGCATGCTAGGATAATTAATGTAGTGATATGGGGTGGAAGGATGAAAAAGAAAAAATGGGGAAGTAAGTGGACTAAGGGAAAGTAAGTTGGCTAAGGGGAAATAAATTAACCAAGGAATGTGCGATTGATCCAAACATCCCATCATCCATGAGAGGAAGAATAAAAGGGGACCTTAAGCAAAGTAAAGTGGATGAACTTTGCATGGGAGAATCTAGGGTTTTGCATGTGACTTTTAGGGTTTGCATGAAAAACTTTGAGGGTTTGCATGGGGTGGATGAAGTCTTCACAGGGATGATCTTTACATGAGAAAAGCTATTTTAGGGTGTAAGTAAGCCAAGGGGAGAGTTGTGGAGTGATTGGAGATTAGGGGTGAAAAATAGTACATAGGTTGGTGTAAGGGTATATAGGGGACCTAATTAGGGTTTTAGGAGGAAGCACTAATCTAGAAAAAAATGTGCATGGAAATTAAAAATAATTAAGGGAGAGTGGAGTACGGGTTAATTGTGGGAATTTATTATATGAGGGGTGAGCATAGGTTCCATGGGAGAGAAGGGATAATAGGTGAAAAATAAAGAGGTTACTTGTGGGGGAAAAAAAGGTGTGGGGTGAAGTGGCCAACTAGGGTTTTCCCGGTCACATGTGAAATTGAGGAGTAAAGTGATATGATTTGGGATTGAATCTAAATGAGATAAGGAGTGGGGTGATAAATTAAACAATGGTAGTATAAGTGAGAAGAAGTTGGGCCACATAGGTCCAATTAGGGTTTTCAAAGGACAACCCTAGAGGGTGATAGTAGGTGGAGTTTGATGTCATGAGGTATTAGGCTTTAACCCACACCCTTAGGTGTTGGGATTTCACTATGGGTAAGTGTAAAGGGAAATTGATGTCGGGGTGTGATAAGGGCCGTAGAAGTCACAAGTTATAGGACAAGCCCCCTTGAGAGGATAGAAGTAGAAGGTTGGTGACATGCATGTCAAGGGTGAAATGCTTATCGAATAAGACTCAAATAAGATACTAACCATTAAAAGAGGAATATTGTTGAGCCAGGCCCAAATCAATCCACTGGCAAATAATAGTGGCCAAGAGCATTTTTCCCTACATGATCTTTAGTTTACTAGCTATAATAATGGGAGATTCCGTGCTCAACAAACCAAATGTAATGAATTTAAGACATGGGAAATTCACTACGTACTTACAGTGAAACACCATGTGAGTCGGGGCTAAACCAGTCCACCGGTGACTAATAGTGGCCAAGAATATTTTACCCTAGAGGCTGGTCCACCAGCGAATAATAGTGGTTAGGAGCATTTTGCCCTGTATGTATTCCGATCCACCAGCTATAATATTGGGGCTCTTACACTCGCATGGACTAATAAAGAGTATGTGTGAAATGAGTATATTGTTAAGAGAAATAAAGAAAAAATTTATCTGGAACATAACTCGGCCTCATTATCTGTATTATTGTATGTTGCCTATATAATCATACTTGTGTTATGTGCCTTATATGTTTGGCCTTACTCAGTACGTAGCGTACTGATCACCTGTTTCATGGGTGCTGCTCCTTCCCACGAGCAGAAGGCCCTTCCAACTTAGTGCAGGTCAGTGTTACTATCTTCGATTCCTACGACACTTATGTGGCATCGGGCGGGGCTGAGAGTTGAGCCTGGACCTAGCCTAGGGATCGGGAGTGACATGGCCAGACTCTATCTTCCATTTCTTTTTTCCTGTATCATTATAATGTTGTATGATGTTTTCTGTCATTTGGAACTTTAAATCTGTACTTTTGGTTAATGGTTGCTGGTTAATAGTTCATTTATTTTATGAATGCTCATTTGAATTATCGACTTCTATTTGATGTTAATCCCATTTAAACTTAGCACTTTGTACTTGAATATTATTAAATAAGGATTTATTGGAAAATTATTTTAGTTTATTTATTTATTTATTGAAATAAGAGGGATTTATTTAGGACAAATTAATAATAATATATAAATATTTATTCTTATAAAAAAAATTAGGCTTTTGCTAATTAAAAAGCAATTTATGGAAAATCTATTAAAATTTCTAATTTAGAAAAAAAATAAATGTATTTAAATTTTATTCTATTCAAATACTATTATTTTTAAATATCCCAAATATTTTAATTAATTTGAATACCCAACATAATTATTTCTTTCTTTTTCTTTTTCCCTTTTTCCTTTTTCTTTCTTTTTCTTTCTTTTTATTTCTTCTTCCTTTCTTTTTCTTTTTCTCCCGCCGATTAGGCCTAATGCGGCCCAACCCACCTCTCCTTCTCCTTCCCCCGCGGCCCAGCGCCGTTGGCTCCTTCGTGCGGCATCCCAATGCCGCGTTTTGGCACACTTCTTGTTAAGATGCTGCATCTCATTTAAAAAGGTTATAACCGGCGCTGACTGGCCTGGTTCTCTTCCATTTCTTTTCCTTCCCGACAGACCGGTTCACCCCCCTCCTTCCTTCTTCCTCTTTTCTCCTCCGTCGACACACCCTATAGCTTCCGCCCTTAAAAATGGCGGCGCCGGCTACGAGGACTCTGACCGGCCGAGTCACCCCTCTTTTTCTCCCTCTAGACCCGCACATGAGCTTGGCATGATCGATTATCCTCAACTCTCACTCATTCCCTCTCTATTGCTTCTCGAAGCTTCGACAAGACCAAAATAATCGCCGGTGAATTTCTGACGCCGGCCACCAAAACCCTAGCATCCAACCCTATCCTGCCGACCTCCAAAACCCTAATAACCCATCTAAACTCTATAAATACCCTAGTCGTGAATGTTTTTGAAACTTTTTCATTCCCGAAACCCTAAGTGAGAACCGCAAGCCACCGTGACTTCAGACGCATATTCTGCCTCCGATAGCCAACCTTAGCGCCACCTCCTCATCCCAAATTCTTCCTTGAAATTCCCTCTAGCTAACTAAAGCCTTCACATAATTCGATTCATCTTGCACGAGCTACCATAGCCGTGTGAAATCTCCTTCCCATCTCAAAAAAATCTGTACCCCGCAACCTTTAAGCCGCCTTCCGCCACCACTTCCGCCACTTCTATTGCCCCCTGTACCACCAAAAAACTCCCTCAAATTCTCCTCCACCGAACCATAAGATTATTTTATTTTTCTCCTTTCCCCTTCCCTCCTTTTCTTCATTTTTACCTCTCTTAGATACATTTTCCGGCCACCTCCGGGAACCACTGTCGGTGCCACCCATACCCTCCAACTCAAGGTCTAGGAGTATTATTGAGCAAACCCAATCAAACCCCTCAAGTGGAATAGGAGCGTGTACCAAGACCAGTGTCGTTTTAGGTAAGGGTCTACTAAGGCCATTTATGTGTTTGTATGCTCTATGTGTTATATGCCATGTATTTTATGTTCATTATTATTAATGATTTCGCATGCGGCATAATTATAGAGTTGAAGTATGTTGGTGTGAATAAACTATGGCATGAGAACTATGCGTATGTTTAGGTCATTATTGTATGATATAGCCTCGAGACATGTTGTTAGGGTTTTCATGAAATGGCATGATGTTAGGGTTTGCATGAAATAACATGATGTTAGGGCTTGCATGGGAGCATGACTTCGTGGAGTTAGTGTTTGTATATGAATTGAGGTTGCATGGAAGTGTGGTATATGGATTTAAGGTTTGTATGTGGACTAGGGTTGTATGGAAGTGTTGTCTACTTGAAGCTATGGTTTGCAGGTGAATTAGAGTAAGCATGGTAGAAACTTGATTTGCATGTTTTGAAATGAATATCCGAATAAGATACACAAATTATTAAAAATGTAAAGTGGAAGATAATGAGACAGGACTAGCCGATCCATCGGTCAGTAATAGTGGTTAGGGTTTTACCCTATGTGCGACCGATCCACCGGTAATAATAGTGGTTAGGGTTTTACCCTATTGTGACCAATCCACTGGTAATAATAGTGACTAGGACATGATGTCCTATGTGTGACCTGCCCACCGGTTATAATAGTGGGGGATCCCGATCTCAATGAAAATAAACCAAGGTTTTGCTAAGGCAAATAAAAGACACTAATTACTTATGACCGATCCACAGTGGAAAACCATGCCAGGAGGAACCGAACTGATCCACCGGTTAGGAATAGTGGTTAGGGTTTGACCCTATTATGACCGATCCACAGGTAATAATAGTGGTTAGGGTATGATGCTCTAATGTGACTAGCCCACAAATTATAATAACTGGGTGTTCCTATACTTGCATGGATTGAAAAAAGGCATGGTGTGAGTCGGATTCTGATAAGAGATTAATTAAATGATTAATCTGGATTATATACAGGCCTTTGTACTTTTACATGGTTGATCATATGCATTTATGATTATGCTCTTTTATGTCCTGCATGATTTATGTGTTTATGTGATGGCCTTAGTATTCGGTTACCTTACTAAGTACGTAGCGTACTGATCACCCGTTTCATGGGTGCTGCTCATTCCCATGAGCAGAAGACCCATCTGACGTGTTTCAGGTAGGTGATGTTTTCTACGATGCCAGTGATGTCTGTGGAACATTAGGTGGGGCCGAGTGATGACCGGGTTGGAGCAATAATCAGAGTAATGTGGCTGGCTTTCCCTTGAGTTTATTATTTCTATCTTATTTACTTATGATTAGCACTTCAAAAACAATTTCATGACTGTAGTTACTTCTTCTCCCTAAAAAACTAACTCCCGTATTTCGATTGTGTAAAGACTATTGCACACTTAATTTCTGTATTTATGAATTTGAACTATTATTAATATTATGAATTTTTTTCTTAGCCTTAGCACTTAGTATTGGAACGGTAGGAGTTAACCGGTCTGGTACTAAGTGTGGCGGTAATATCCTAGAATTCACAGGTTTTAAGTATTTCTATTATAATTGCTTCCGCTTTAAAAAAAAGTAGTGAATTTTGGAGTGTTACAAGAAGTGAACCGGTCTGGTACTAAGTGTGGTAGTAATATCCCCATAATTTACATTTTATTATTTCATTTCTGCTAAACCTTTCATTAAACAAAATTTTTCAATAGTAAAGTTTGGGGGTATTACATTCGTAATATTACTAACCTGATTTTGTTTTAGTTTCTTTCTTGGCTTTTCAAAACTAGGATTAGTGATTTTTTCAATCTCCTAAGCATATAAGTAGGTGTGATGGTTATTAGAATAATATTATGAAAAATTATAGTAGTGGAATGTTATTGGGATACACTAATTTTCCTTATTGGCCTCCGTAATGGAGGCTTCATAGGTAGGACAAAGAATAGGCTTCTTTACACCTTTTGACAAGTTGGGAGTAGAAAGTTATTGATGGACTATACATGCATTGCATTCTACAGAGTTGCTAAGGAGAAGTGCATAAGCCAACGACTAGATTAAATCACTTAATAGATAATAATAAAGACATAGAAGATAGAATACTCATCAAGATTAGAGATAATCCCTATTTTCCTAAAGATGATGGGACCACTTTTGAATTTTTTATTATTTACAATGTTGTCATCTCAAAAAGGAATTATCAAACATGTCCACAATATCTTCTAATGCAAAAGCAAAAGGAGGAAATTGTTGGAACTTTGGACTAAGTTGACTCTAGCTATTAGGGTAACTTCCATTCAAAGTCACTTAGGATGAAGAAGTAATATGATTTTAACTTCTTTAAAGAATGCCAAGGTTCTTTAATGAATTTCCCCCTTTTTTTGATAGAATAGAAGCCCGAGGTGAGGAATGACTCAATAATTTGAAGAAATGCCTAAAAAGATCCACTATTAGCATGACCTCTAACAAGTGACATCCATATAGGCAACCTATTACCATCTACCCTACATTCAGAATAAAATAGGATAGGTTAAGATGATATGCTTGAAGGAATTTCCATATGAATGGATATAAGGTAAAATTAACGTCAGTATAAAAGGCCTTTTATATAATAATATACACTTATCTAGGGGAATATTAACTCTATCCAAGGTACGTGGTGTAATCACTTTTAGAGATGAAGGAATGTAGTATTTTATACAAAAAATGCTCGATTTGAGCATTATTAATATTGCATGGAAGGAGATTACATAATTTGAATAAGGAAGATTTAAACATCTAGATAAGAGATAAAGGATGAGAAAGAGATGAGAAGGTTAAGAGGTACGTAGCCGACAGGATGATAGAAGACAAAGAAGGCAAAAGAAAAATAGGGGGTGTTAAATATATGAGTGAAGATTCATAAACATAAGGGGATTTAGAATTATGATAATTTAGGAAAAGATCCCTAAAAAGATATAGGTTATTTACCTAGAAGATCATAAATAATGATTTTTGGTGAGACGGCAATGAAAACTCCACAAGTGTGATTTCAATTTAAAATATTGTGATGTTGTACAACTCCATTTATAGCAATTGTAGGAAGAGTTGTCATCATGTCTATAGATGAAGATGACATTGTTATTGATAATAGTTTAAAAAACATAGGAGATGGGGGTATGAAGGTTGGTGATTTTAAGATAATGAATGAAAATTAAAGGAAATCAAATAACAATAATCATAGAGGATAAAAAAGGAGAGAGTAAATATAAAAGGGGATTTATATATAGAGTGATGCAGGCTACCTCATTTTTTTACTGGGAATAAGAAGCATTTACACTCATTATCGATATAATCTTATAGATAATCTCTTCAAGGAGAAAATAAAATATCCAAAGCCTTGATTCTCACTCGATCCTCGCCTTTTCTGATGTAGAATAATGGTATATAAGTGAATGTTCTTTAATGGGTGAAGAAGTTGTTCCCTTTTATAAAAAATATTAAATATATCATGTATTCCTCATTCAAAGATCTTTTCTACAATTTGAACACTTGAGAGAAAAAAGAGTATAAACTTTATTCAACAAGACTCATTTTGGCACCATTTTACATTTTATCAAAATAAAATTTTGAATATTACAATAACTAATAAAATTCATGTACTATTTTTTCCTTTCAATGGGACTCGTTAATAGACTTTACTTATGGGATTTAATTCTCCAGCACTTACTAGTTTTTTTATGTGATGTTTGACAATCTCTTTATTATTGCAGTTTCTAGTGGCTTATGGTTGTCTTTTGTGATTCTATTTGTAAGTGGATAACAACCTTTGCTTTTGTAGTTTATTGATGCTTATTTTATAATTTTTCATTTTAAGTTAATATTTCTACTTGTTAGTTAATGATAGCCTTTATATTATTGTATCTATAAATAACCTATGAATATTTCATTTTTCTTTGTAAACTCACAATGTTGTCCATTAGCGAATCATAAAAATTTAACTTCTCTACCCAATAATAAATGAGTGATGCAATGGTTGAAATTTTGAAAGGAGTGATGATATGGGTCTTTCTCAACTAATAATTTTAGATCAAAAGGGTGATGGACCAAACAATGAAGGTTATCTCAAGAGGTTAATTGGATAATGTCTCTCTCAGTTCCCACTCGGCCAATTAAGTATGCAAGGTAGGATAAGTTAGCTAACATTTACTACATGTATCTTTTCCTTCTCTCTTCTATCCCCGGTACTTATTTTAGAAAATATAAAATTATTACTACAAATTCTCATTTTTTCTCTCTTCACTCTCTTCCAAATTCTCCCTTTAATAGCCTTTGATCACTTAACACACCCTTTAATGACCTAATAAGCCCTTGTTTCAAAAATAAGCAACATCACATAGGAAACAAGAAGCAGATGAGAAGAACTTATATGAATGGTATAATTATTTGGTATAACTTCGGGTTTCATTTATAGGAAATATTGTTAGTTTAATTAAAAATATAACCAACAAAAATCTACAAAAAATAATTGTTGATAGTTAAACATAGATAAACTTACTCATATAATATTGTTGATAAAGATTTGAAAAATAATTGTTATAGAATGACTAGTAAATTTGAACGAAAATGATCATAACAAATGATCAATTAGGTAATTAAAATAGTTAATGGTCATCAAAATTGAACTAATTAAAATGATAACCCAAAATTATTATTGGCTTTAAACTAGTCAAAATGACTATTTAATTTATTATTAATGAAATTAAGCTAACCTATATGTATCTTGAAATGGAAGATTTGATTATATCAAGTTACCTAATGTTTGACTCAAATTTATATCAAAACTAGATATGAATTTTACCTCTAATCTAGAGCTTTAAGTTGGAAATAACCCACAAACCCAACAATCCAAACTTCAATAACTTCTTTAACAACAAAACTTTTGAAATGAAATTACCAAATGAATTGGTATTCAATTTGATAAAAATAGATAAAATAAAGGGAGCTCCTATGCCCTAGCTTAATGATTGCTCTAAAAAGTAATTCCATGATAATTCTCATAGGGGTACATAGCCTTTAGTCACATGGTTGATTTCATCACATGTGTAGTACCTATACCTCCAAAACGTGGGCTATGGAACTCATTAAGAACTTCACACCCAACCTCATCAATTGTAGAAAAAATTATAGGATAATCATCATGATTGATCAATATGCAAAAATTATTTACAAAAATAATAGGTAGTGAGATAATAACTTCATTTGAATCATAGAATCTATTGTAGCTTATTGGGTTTGACTCCATTGAACCTAATCAAAATGGGTATCCATCATAAGTCCTCTACACATGTGGACACAACCCCATCTCACTTATAGTTCATAAAATAGTTCCATAATAAGTGGCTTTTTCAATAGATCTACTAAATTTCCCCTTAACATGATATAGTGAAGATAAATGACAACATACTTGAGTAGATAACGAAAAATACTATGTCTTATACAAATAGCTCTATTCTTACCATAATAAGACTTATTCTTGGTTGTATGGATAATCACTTATAAGTCACGATGAAGCTAGGGGCTTTAGCCATAGGGTAATTTTAGAAATCAATTTTCTCAACCACTAAGCTTTGTATCGAGCCAACTCTAGTGAAAAAAATGTTGACTCCATTTTTAAGCTCACTATATTAGTCTGCTTGGAAAATTTCCATGACATTATTTACCCTACCATAGTGAATACATATCCATTAGCAAAGTGTATATCATTACTTTATCAAATTGAGTTAGCACTACAATGACCCTCCAAAATTATAAGGCGCCCACAATATGAAAGAGTATAGTGCACAGTACCTTAAAATACCTTGGTAGTCATGTGAGGCCATTCTAGTGTTCTTGATTTGAATGTGTGTACCTACTAAGTCTACCTATTGAAAAATTAATTTCAATTATAGAGTAGTGCAGTAGCTATAAACCACTGCTAAGGACTTTAACATACATGGGTTATTTAATAGTTAAATTTTTTCAAGATTTTCTTAACATAATGTTACTCGCTATGTTTAAAGATAGATTTGGTCTTTTATACTTTCATGACTAGTATTACATCAACTTCACCAAGATCTTTAGTACCAAAATCAAACTAAATATTATTAGTTGAATCAATGACTTAAATATTAGTGTTAAAGATAATCATGTCATCCATATATAATGAAATAATGGTGCATCTATGAAAATCACATTTCACATAGATGCATGAATAAGAGTCACATGTAGTAGAGCCACTAAACAATCTGACACTATCAATGTTTTCATTAAATTACTATGGTACCTACATGAGGTGATACAAATAATTTATATGACAACATAATTTTTTTCTTAACTAGGCACAAAAAATCAATTTTAACACCTATATGATGAACACACATCTTGAAAATAGTTGCAATGGCTTTAGAACCTTATAATTTATAATTGGTATACGGATTGGAGTTATATGGGGAACTACTAATTCTCTTATAAGAAAAATAATTAACTTGAAAAGCCTCAAAGTGAAGTCAATTTAGTGTCATCCTAATGGCACTTTGACACTCAAGTTTATAACGTAAGATACAAATAATGTTAAATGAAAGCAATAAAAAGGTTAGAGTGACTTGGTCATTATATCATGAAGATGTGGTCAATGATGTTAGAAGCATTGGGATCTCTAGAAAAAATTAGTTTCACGGGTGTTATTTAAGCTATAGTATGTGACGATAAGTGAGATTCATAGAGCTTAGTAAGATATTGCTTAATGGGAAATATGAGTTGTAATTTCTTAGTATATTATTTCTTTTGGCTCCTCTATTCTCTCTTAAGGCCTCATGGTTCCACTACTTATGCTTTTTTTAGCATACAAGGGATCCCCATGTGAGGGGGAATAAGGGCACCATCGAAGATTAACTAGTGTTGGGAAATAAGAGGAAGTTAGACACTTTAAAAAAAATTGCTAATAACAAATTTTTTAAACAATCATGCTAGAACTTGGGGCTATGATATATGCCCTCAATGTCATTACATGTACTAATTTGGTTAGATTAGAAGGAAAACCCTTGAGAAGCATGAGCTACCAAAAACAAAAAACATAAGGAACTTAGAGGCTTTGTCATGTTGGGCTGATCTAAATGGTCTGATTTTCTCGATACAATTAAGTCCCACACATTAAGCTAATGGTCTTAACTTAGGGAGTTGATGACATAGTAGCAATTTAGGTGAATCACTTTGCTATATGCCTGATTACACCTTTAGGAGGTAATTGATTGCCTATTTAGGAGGCTAGGATATACACAGTCTTTTTAACTAGGTATGATTACACCTAATTACTCTAATTTTTGAGTATTTATGTTTTAGATTTCCTCAACCTTATAACATAATAAGAGATAAAATAATACTTTAATATTTTATCTTCATTTGGTTAAGGTTGTTAGGATTCAAAGAATTGCTAACCATCAATTTTTGATGAGTTTTTCAACCACATTTTCACTTGATTAATTCTTTTTCTTAAACAAGAAAAGCCTAACTAGTGGTACAAATTAACCTCTATGATGTAGGAAAGAGAATTTAGTTTATTCCATTATGAGTGTATTGTGCCCTTTATTAGTCTTGAGATAAAAACCTTAACCAATGCTCTTATAGTTGAGGATGCTTGAGGTATGATTGAGTAATATCAATGTCAAACCCATTTTATGCCATCATGTGTGGAATTGTGATAATAAATTTGGACTTAAACTGAGTGAAAATGGAGTTATGAATATAGCCACATTAGAAAAGGCATTAGAGACCTAAAGTATGATAAAATTCGAATGAGAGGGGATGATCTTCCTAACATTGTTGATGGATGTAAATTTTCTATTGTTGATGTAGGGTTCTTACAACCTTGCCTTTAACCTTTGAGGAAGTCCTCCTTGTCTAGAAGAGAGGGAGTATTGGGCTTATATAGGCTTTCTTTGCTTCTAAACGTATCCCTTTCAATAAAGGATAAGGTTTCCATGGTAGAGTAGGTAGGATGTTTGAACAAATTTAGACTCTAACCCACCATATTAGTCCCTAATGCTTAGAGGATCTTTCTAGGTTTGATCAACTTGGGCATACTGATGTGGTGTGATGGTGGATTTAATGTTTCTCTGATGGTTTTAGTACCACAAAGTGCACAATAAGGAGGATATGAGGGTTCCTCCTTTGAACCTATAATTTTATTAAGAAAATAATCTAGGATCCTAGGTAGAATCTTAAATTTATTGAATAGTTATAAAATTTTATGCTCTTAGTTAAAATCTTATGATTCTACACAATAACTATAATTTTTATTGATCTAAGTCCAAATCAATTTCCCTCTTTATTTGACATTTAGTTTTTTTAATACTCTAATATGCCACACTACATTGTTTTTTCAAACATGTCTTGAAAATGAGTTAAAGTAAAGAAAATATGACCAAGATACTTCTAAGATAATAAAGTTGATTGTTAACAAAAAAAATTAATCAAGAATTTAATCTACATAAAAATGGTAAACCATATATATTAATTTCTACAATATTATTAACTATTAATTATATTCAATTCAAGATCAACATTTTTTTATTACTTTTTTATGGTTTTGTGAGCTTCATAATATAAACAAGCTTTAGTTTATGGTATACAAATAATTTATATAATATATTAGAATATGTGCATATAACCAAAACATACATACATATATAAGTATACATTACCTTGACTCATTAAGGAAACATAGTTTTCCTTTTGATCTTATTTGCTAAAATGATAGAACATATTATACTTTCATTATTCCCTTCATTATCATTTTCTTTCTTTAATTTTTGTGGGTTTTTGTAAGTCTAAAAATATTGTATATTTTGAGCACAATGAGTTATATGTTTCCCCTACACATAATCTCATGGAATTGTCACTTTTCATTAACACTTGATTTTTTTTTTATGTTGTTGACTCATATAGATCCTAATATGTAAAATAACTTCAAAAACTTTTATTACTTGTAATTTTTATGTTCTCTTAGTTTAAAATATAATATTTATAAAATATAATCATACATGTTTTATATGTTATGGTTTTGTAGGATCCTACAAGTTTATGATCCTATTCTAAGATCTAATCTTAAACATCTAAATTGAACCTATGTAGAATCTTGATTCTTATAAATTTGGGTATACCAAACAAATATTGAGGGTCAAACAACCTACATTTTTTGGTAGTTTAGAGAGAGGGTCACCCATTAGGTTCATTCTTGAATATTTCCAATGAATGGAGAACCTTTGGTATGTATTATTTCATTTTTCTAGTTTCAATGGTGTCCACTAAGTTTTAATTCCATGTTTTATTTGTAGTTCCATATGGTAACAACAATATAGGGGATCTAATGGTTATTATTTGTGAATGGATAAAGAAGTTCTTGATAGTACCCATAGAAGATATTTTTTAGGACATTTTACTACGAATAAATATCTCTTGTGATAGTGTAACCTTTAGTAGAGTCGTTTATTCTTGAGGTATTCTTTTGTGTAGCTTGATCCAAATTTATTATCTTTCTTCACTAGAGGTATTATGGTTCCCTTAGAGCAAACAAGACATAATGTCATTAAGCCTCTAATATTGTATGAGTGACATTGTGTAGAGATCATCATGAATATTTTTAGTGGCTCCTAAATGCCAGATCCATTAGTCATAGTAGGATAAGGGGTGAGTAGGAGACATATTTCCACCCATGGAGAAATTCCTTTAACTCTAGGTGGCATGTTGCTAGGTTCTACACTTGAGAAAGGTATATATTCTTAGATCACCAAAGGTGAGGAGTCCAATGTTTGAAACATTGAGGTTCAATAAGAGAACATGATCATGAAGGATCCTCTATTGATTCATATTGGCAAGGAGGGTGATTTGAGAGAGTGTGTGGTGTTACCTTAGCTAGTATTTGGTTTCAACACTTAAAATACCCAATTGGAACAATGTTTTAAATTTAATAATCTAATCTTAGAGTTCTTCCCAATATGTATACATAGTGTTTGGTTATTTTATTTGTGCCCTCTAGCTTAGGTGATCAATTATGGTGGATGTTGAAGATCTTTGAGAAAAGACTCCAGGCACTAATATTAGTATGGTGGGTGTAGCAAATCATAAATTAAGCATATGTGCTATATCCTTGGAAACCAAGTACAATGGATGTTAATTGGCATTGATAAAATCCCCTTAACACTAGCACTATTCTTGTGTGAGTTGTAGTCCTACATGTAACTCTATCTTGGATATAGATAATGATTTTATTCTAATAAACATGATGAGGGTGAGGTAAACCAAAAAATTAGATTATGCCACTTACTTAGGTGACCAAGTGTTGTGGATGTTGATCTTTGAAAAATCCCCCTTTACATTAATGTATACTAGTGTTGAGAGTGATATTCCTACGCTACTCACTTTCATTAAGAACAACATTTCTTAGATTTACACTTATGAGGCTTCATGGATGAATGGTTATATGTAATTCTTAGATTTTTCTATGATAGATATGTTATCCCTCATCCTATATATAATTTTATCTTTACCATATCCAACACCATGTTTTATATAACCTCAATATGTAGCAAAAGCCCTTACTATGTTTTAGACAGTTTGTTTTACCAGTATTTCACCATATCGATACTACATTTGTGCTGTCACTTTGATGATCAAGCTTCTATTCTAATGAGTAGAGGATGATTTTTAGGGTTATGATACTCAGCTAGAGTATTTTGAGAATGTTGAGACAAATAGAGGGCCATTTCTTAGGGATCAAGATTTACATTTTGGATAAGTTAAAAGTTAGGATAACAAGTTTAAATTATTTTACCCATTGTGTCAAAAAAAATTTGTTTAAACTCTTAGCTTTGGTTCTTAGATTTTGATTTTTTAAATCACTATCTTACCTATGTTATTCTCATCTTTGTTACCATTACTATTACATTATAAGAGCATGTATTCTTTTATTTATCATTCTATTTTACTTTGCATCAAACATATGTTAGGTGATGATAGCACACATCCCTTAGATGATGTGGCAATGGCATCCACTGGTTTGGTTTTAGTACACTACCATATTGTCTTCAAAATAAAAAATTTAGGTTTAAAATTTAGGGATATTACACCCTTAATTAGCCTCTTCATCAAGCTTTCTCACTCTTACTCTAGTAAGCATGATCCTAACACTAACAACTTAACTTGACCCTACTTTCTTTCATTCCTCATGCACAACCTAGCTTGTTTTCCTTAGTTCTTTCTTAGTTTATTTTTTCTTCCTACATAATCAACCATTTAAACTATACTTATATTCCTTTATTCTTTTCCTTCCACCACGAGCTCCCTCTTTCCCCCTTTATTATCTCATTTTTCATTTTTCCTATAATATTTCTTCATTTCCCTTGCATGCAGCCATGTAGTAGCTGACTCTACAAGTAAACCTATAGCCCTACCAATTTTTTTTATCTATAAATACTTCAAACAGACTCCTTTAACTAATCATAACCTCTCCTTGAGCCTTTTCACTTTTTCTCTAGCAATTAGTAGCCTAGCACCATCAAATGAGCCATGCTCTAAAATCATCCTCCTATAGCTTCACTAGTAATCACCAACTTAGCTGAGCAACACCATTACCCTTGAGCCATCTATATGAGCCTATTTTTGCAGCTAGCAACATCATTTAGTCTACTCAAGCCTAAGTAGTAGCAAATTTTTGCAAAATAACATTCTAAGAACTAGTGAATTTAAGCCTTATGCCATGCATTCGCAACTTGTAGCCTCAATTTTTTTTATCTATTTAGTTCCATGTGTATTATACTGATTTTTCTATTTTATGTGATATTAGGATAATTTATATTATCTTACGTGTTATTGATATTAGGTGGCCTAATAAGAGGTATTTTTGGGGTACATCTTATGTATGTTGGAGATAAATCTAAGTACCTTATAGATGGTAGAAATTAGATGTAAATATAATAGGTATATTTTTTGTAGAATAGAATCATGTTAGGCTGATGTTATTGAAATTTTTTTTCTTTATACTAGAAAATGAAAGCATATAAGATTATGATTCTATTTAAACTTTTATAATTTATAAAATAGTGTGTGTTAAATATTTAGAAATGATTTTTATGCCAGAATCTTAATGAAATTTGTGAATTGGTGTTTTGGCTAGCCAGACCGATCCACCAGTTAGGTTAAATCAATCAAGTGGTTCCTAGAATAGTCAAGTGATTGACCCAACCCATCGACCGTTACGCCTATAGAGATCTTAGTGTTGCACTCTGCTTAAATCAATCGACAAATTTGGCAATACTGATCGAGTAGTCTATGAAAAATTAACTTTTTTGCCTAAACCAATCGATCAGCTTCAAAAAAGCTTGGTCTAGTTGATTTAAAATATTCGATTTGCTAACCCAAACCGATCGACTAGTTGCTACAACTGATTAAATTGTTGGGCTAGACCAATCAACTTGTTAGATTGGTTTGCCTATTTTTCTTCTTTTTGGTTCAATTATGCTTTTACAATATTATTGATATTATTCAAAAGTTAGTTACTGGATAAACTATTGATTCTATCATGATTAGTAACCTAATTAAAAGATGAAATGGATCATAGGTTATTATATATCATATAGGAAATAGAAGGATAAAATAGGCAGTTCACTTATAATGAATAAGTATTATTTTGGAAAGAGTAATGGAATTTAGTTCGGGCTAGAATTGAATATAATGGTGGATATGAATTTCATTCGCCAAGGATTAATGGTAAACACATATGGTTAGGAAAAATGGAAATAAAAGGATTAACATGGTTTAATATATAAGAATTTACCTTTTTTGCTTCTATGGTCCTTGTATGATCACCCATCCTTATGAATAAAATACTAATCACTTAAAGTGAAATAAATTTGAGGTTAGTATGGGTCTTGGCTACCGGATCCTTGATTAGCTACAAGGGGTTAATCTTCTTTCGGGCATTTTTGGTGCATTTGGGCTTTGCCTTCAAGTGGGATTCTGAGAGGTCGTGGTGCCTTACTTACTCTAGACATTGATGATATACTAGGAGGTACCAATAATAAAGGATCTTATTACCTATATGGTTGGCTTCAACCTTGACTTATGTCCATATTGGTTGGCTTTAGCCTAGACTTATATATATGGTAGTGGTTGGCTTCGACCTAGATTTATGTCCACTTGGGAATTGGTTTTAGTCTAGACTTTAAGTCCCTTTTTGGATAGGCTTCTATGGTATATGAGACTATGGGGTGGTACACAGTCTATCGCTTGATAATATTAAGATATGGTTGGTAAATACTTGTTAATGATTATGAATGGTTATCAAATGAACAGTTAACAATTGGCCATGCAATGGAAGTAATAAAATGGTTAACTAAATGATTTAAGTGGTTTATGCACTTGATTAATTAGTTATGGTATGGAACATTAATTATAGTTGTTGGCCTATATCTTAAATGGATAAATGGATGGCATATCTTTGATATATGGGATTTATATATTATTTTCCTAATTAAAAATGTCATTTATTATTCTCTCTCCTCCTCCTCCATAGCTCGCACGAGGAGTGCTTTAGCTGCCAAGAAGAAGAAGATGGCTTCAGGGAGTTCTACTACAGTGATCACTGGGATTGATCAGGCACAGGATGGTCACGGTTCTCTTGAGGTTTTAGATTAATCAATATCGCATGACGACCAGTCATGCATGGTCCATGCAGATCACAACGTCGATCAGGGAGATGTTGTTAGGGTTACTAATTTTGAACCAAATGCTATGTCTGATTCTGGTATCCCTATTCACGATAAAGAACTTGATCCTTCTGGTTTGGATTTTCGTCAACTTTTGGATCCTGAGCAGGTGCACCCCCGTCCCTTGGTTTCTTCATGTAAGGACTTGGTTGTAGGTAATCGTCTTCCTCTTCAAGGCACTTCTCTGTCTTATGTTCCTCTTGAGAGGGTTGGGGATAGGATTCAGGTTACATTACAGAAAGACAGGGTGGAGAAGAATTGTCACGAATGGTAATGGGCTGTGGTTGGTTATGTTATTGGTTTTTGACCAACCATGTCTCAATTGGTTGGTTATATTAAAAGAAACTGGTCAGCTATCAGAGAACCGAAGGTGTTACTTCATGACCAAGGTTTTGTAGTTTTCAAGTTTGAATCTCATGAGGATAGGGATTGGGTTTTATCTAAACCTTATTGGTCTTTCTTCAACAAGCCATTTATTCTTAAGGCATGGCATCGTAGGTTTCAATTCACTAAGGAAAAGTTTCAGTTTATGCCTTTGTGGGTGAAGATTATTAACCTGCCTTTGGATTATTGGGATGTGGATTCATTGAGTAGAATTGGTAGTGCTATTGGCAAGCCACTTCATTTGGATGGAATAACTTCTACAGGAGACAAAAGCTCTTTTGCTGGTATGTTGATTGAAGTGGATGTGACTAAAAATTTGGTTGATTCTGTGGACTTAATTGATCCTGATGGTGATATTCTGACTCAAAGAATTATATATGAATGGAGGCCTAGTTTCTGCAATTCATGCATGAGGCTGATCACTCCACTGATAAATGCAAGAAGGTTTCAATAGTGCAGAGGGATGATCATGCTGTTATTTCTGTCCCTAGTGTTGTAAGTCAATCACAAGGGGCGAAAGGTGTCTCAGTCTGGCATAAGGTTCCTCTGAGGCATTCTGGATCTCAACTATTAAGCCAGAAGGTGGATATGGAGTCAAGGCCGGTTGATCCCAATGTTCCTGGTCCTATTTTATCTTCTAGTCCTCCTGTCAGTGCTTTACATTGAGGGAAGGACAAGTTGGTTCCTCCTGAAGAAGGGTAGACTTCTATGTCCAAGAATATCAAGTCTTTTAGGAATAATTTAGTGATTGCATATTAATTTGCATTGAGTTTGCATTCCTAAATAGTTGTCCCATTCTCAATTACAATGCACCATGATATAAGAAGAGCAAGGTTCTTTCCATTGTGCTATGGTATTTTTTTATAATATTAAGATTTAGGTGGATGTTTAATGATGAACAAGATACTAAGATCTTTACATGGAATGATGATGCTAAGACATATAATGTTTTTCTTCGATGGAGAGTTGATGCAACATAAGGATGAAAATTGATGACATACCTTTAAATTGTTAATGAATCAATAACTCTACATCTTGCACTTTATGTAGATGGAATAAACACTCAAAACCAAGGCACCTAAAGCATATGGCTAGTGATTTTAGTGTTGTATAATCTACCATCATTGATATACATGAAACATAAATATATGATATTGTCTTTACTTACTTCATGGCCAGACCAAATGGGAAATAATACTCATGTTTATATAGCCCCACTAATCAATGATTTCAAATTATTATGGAATATTATTATTGAAGTACTTGATGCAAAGCATCAAGAATACTTAACATTGAGAGTGATATTACTTTATACCATAAATATTATCATGTCATATGGGAAATTGTTAGATTAAAGTGTAAAGTCCATTATGCATGTCTAATATGTGAGTAGGATACTTCATTTATTCAGCTAAAGCTTGGATGAAAGATTATTTTTCTCAGACGCTATAGATTTTTAACAAAGAATCATCATTATTATAGACAAAGGAAAGATTTCAATGGTTTGTAGAAGAAGGGGAAACATCAATTCTATTAACGATTCAAATTTTTTTTTGAAGATAAAATGATTGAAATTCACGTTAGGAAATAAGAATAACGATTGAGTTCCATCATTTTGGTGGAAGAAGTTTTTTGCGTTCTTTAATCTTCCTTAATAATAAAGTTTTTACATGACGCATGCCCACGATGTGATGAATATGAAGAAATTATATGTGATAGTATTGTTAGTACATTACTTAATGTTCCATGAAGGTTTAAAGATGACATTAATGCTCTAATGGATATGAATGAAATGGACATTCATTAAAAATTGGCACTGCAAACAAAATAAAAAGAACAAATTTACACTCTACTTGTCATACTCTCCTTAGAAAAGAGAATCTTGAAATTTGTGAATCTCTAGTTGTGTAGAGGTTTTAGAAGGGTATTATTCAAATATCAAAATCCATATGTAGAAGACTGAGTTGAAACTAATAGTTAGGAAGCCCCATGATTACCATAATTTCATACAGTATTTGTTGCCAATGGTTGTAGTGCAATTTTACAAAAGCATGTTTCAGTTTCCATCAATAAGCTTTGATTTTTCTTCAAGGCACTTTACTCAAAGTCATACTATAACACCCCATAAATTAGACCAATAATGTAAGATGATTCATGTGATTGGTGATGAATGATGGTGTTTGGTCTTTTTTTAGAAATGCATTTTGGGTTTGATTTAAAAAAGTTTGGAAAATAAGTGAAAAAATAGTTTTTTCTTATGTACTAGTTGATTTTTTATATGAACTAATTGTCTAGTCTGGGATTTTAAGCTTTTATTAGGATAGTCAAATGGATAGGCCAACTCATCAACTACGTTGTCTATGGTATTATTTAACTTAAATGATGCATCATATTGATCAAGTATTGATGTAACATCCTCAATTTACTACTTAAAAATTCTATTTGTGAGTGTTACCACCAATCCTAGAATAAATTTAAAATTCTATTTGATTTAAAATAATGGTTCCCTCACATTTCTTATAGCATGTGCTAAGGTTCAAAATAAGTTATTGATGGAAATATGCCCTAGAACCAATCATATGTTATGATTTGTTTTTGCATATTTAGTGATTGTGGTTATTAATAAAAGCATCAATTGATGTTATTCATTCAAATGTTGTTATCCCTCTGAATAATTATTCTTTATGTAGATAATCAAGTATGTGACTAGATTGTGGAACTCTACTAATAGATAGAAATATTATTATTCAAGAACTATCCCTAGTCTAATATCATCTAATTAAGGGATATTAGTGATTATAAGACTAGTATGATGATTAGTTGATGATCATGTTCCACTGATCATTGATATGAGATATCAAACTAATAACATAGATACATGTTATGAAACATGATACTGGACTGACCCAGTAGGAGGACATTGCATTAAATATTGTGCAAAGTGTCATCAGTGTTCTCCAAATAGTATATTGTCCTTTGACCTGAGATCTTCATATTTGCTAGTATGATGATCATTCTGTTTTAACTTTATCAATCGTTACCCTTATTAGGGGTGATCATAAAGGTATTGATTAGACATGTTGTGAATCATATAGAGGTACATAGTTGATCAAGATGGGATTTGTCCCTCTCATGACATGAGAGAGATATCTTTGGGCCCCTCGACATGTATGACTAATGTTAGCATGGCCATATGCAAATGAGGTGTCGTTTGTTTAAGGTTAGTCTTACTTGGTGATAGAAAGAGTGTGATTGAACATAGCAAGGATGACATGACCAATGCCTTGTGTTCAATCTAAATATTATGTGACAAAAGGACAAATATATGGGTTATTAATAGGTTATGTCGAGCATAGGACATTTGCATAATTTGGGTAGTTATAACATCTTGCTCGAGACCTCTTATGATTTATGGGCCCGAAAGGAGTTTCGCTCCACTACCAATATTACGTGAACCTACAGGGTCGCACACCGAACTGAACTGGATCAAAAAGATAAGATGAGATCTTAATATGATTAATATCTCATCAAGTCCAAGTGGTTTAAATGTGATTAAGGCCCAAGTCCAATGCCACTAGGTGGGCTAGAGTGTTAATACAAATACCCAAGCTAAGGTTTTATTATATATACACCTTTTTTCTCTCTCTCTAAGTGTGAGAAAATAACCTAGCCACCAACGCTGGTTATTCACGAAATTGAGAGAGTGTTCTATTGGCACTAGCACTCTTCCTTAGTGATCCAGATTCAAAGTGTGTGGATACCGGTAGAGGTGTGACGCAATTCGCACTCACTCAAGGGAGATTGAAATCCAGCAATTGAAATAAACTCAATTGGATCAAGAAATCAATCAAACCATTAACAACTTCAAGCCAATTCTGATTTAATCGTAACCTAATCCGGGTGACTAGCAAGTTCGTCTTTAATCTAGTATATGTTCCTGGTAAATTTAGCCTTTGATTTTATTCCACTGCGTTGTGTTTCGTTTGGCTAAATTCCTACAGTTATATCCAAACAAGGCTATAGAAATAGGAGACAACAACATAGATACAAGTATTTATAAATACCTTCGTACAAAAGTATTAATTCAATATACAAAATGGGTCATAAGAGTCTAAAGAAAAACCTACATCCAAAAAAAATCCAACACCCATAGTACAACACCATTTTGCCCTAACTTTTAGACCCATAAGCTCATTCCAAGAATATAACCTTTTCCGACCACTTATCCTTACCTTTGTTCTATCCTTCTTGCCACTCCATAGCCTTCACAAAGTCATCTAAAAACTTATTATAGGTATAACTTCCTTATACTATGTAAATCACAATACCTCACAAGAGGTAGCATGATCACATTACACATAATCACAAACTAACCCGAAACCATACCCAAAGCACAAAACAAAACCATAATAGTGCATAATAATCATGAGATAATATATACCAAATTAGATTCTCATGCATAGCAACATATCATACTTAACCAATTCATATTATCTCAAAGTACACAATAGGTTTATCAAAATCCATAACTAACACTAAGTAATCAAACCAATTCCAATACTAAGGTAGGAAACTGAGGCATATACCAAACAAACCAAGGAAACTAAGGAGCACACAGTGGTAAATACCACAGTAGAACCAGAACAATCCATTTAAATTCTTACACAATAGTTGCTTCCATTTTTAATTACTTAAGGGGATAAAATCATCATGTAGACACTAATGTACACCCACTCCTACTAATGTATGATAGGAGCACAATACCATTACCCTAAAACCTAGGGACATTGATGTATGCCTAATCATACTAGCGCACATAGTCAATACAATATCCTCAAACCATAGTCATCTAATCCTTAAGTATTTGTACACCATATAGGGCACATATGTTAGCCATAAAGTAGATTAGGGCCTTACTAGGGCACAATGATACACTACCAAACCAACACAAGTTGTGGGCTACACCTCATCTCTTGGGTAGCTAATCCTAGAGAGAAATCCTTTCTAAACATGAGGTCTTCCACTTAAGCATTACTATCTTACAAGGTGATCACAAATATCACATACTACACAATAATTTCTTTTTCCATACTTTACCCCTTTTCAAGTATATATAATTATTCAAGTAAATCCTAAGTTCATCAGCCTATGACAAAGCTAAAATAAAAAATTAGGTAAACCTATCACATATCTAAAGGCATCCTAGCATGATTATCAAGTTAAAAAAACTATCTTGCTCATAGACAAATTCTATTATTTCTTATGCGATTAGATTTACCTAAATCTAACCTACATAATGTAAAAAAAAAAAAGAAGAAGATGTCCTATCCATATAATCTCAAGGATTATCTAAGTAATGAATCCTAGCAACAAATATTTAGCATCAAATAATCAAAATTAACTAAAACCAATTAAGGAAAGGGTTAGAATATAAGTAGGGTAAAATGAAGACTATACAAGGGAAACACCACAAAGTTATAGAGAAGAAAAGACAATGACACTCTCTCACACTCTAGGTAAGGGAGAAATGGAAAAAAAAATCATGCATCAAGAGTGAAAGAACAACCAATTTTGCCATGTAAAAGGGGTGTAACACTGATACTAGCCATAGAAAGGAGGGAAGAAACAACACTATTTCATGCAGGTAGTAATACTCGACATAGAAGTTTTCAATCATAATGGTGAAATAATGACGGAGAACATCGGGATATCTTGCAAATGAAAGCTTGAGAGGATGGAGAAGAAGATCATGGACCAAGGGCACAAATGAGTGAACAAACAAGGTTAAGCGAAACATGGCAGGCAAAGGTAGAGTATGAGGTGAATTGGGAAAGATTGGTTGTGGAGATATACATGTCATGGAAGTGGCATATGGAGAAGACTAACTAAAATAAAGTAGGGATGCTATTAAAAGTAGTTAAATAGGAAAAAATATCCGATAAGAAAATAAGGGGTTCCTTGATGAAACAAGTAGTGGTTAGGACTTTCATTAGGGTCAAAACTACTAACCCTAATTCTATCCAAGTTTTATAGTAATTAAATTTATATCTAATATACCATATTAATACACATAATAATACATTTAATAAATAATTATTATACCTAATTACACATAATTACTAGTTTAGAGTTAAGGTTTCTACAAATTGAGTATTACATTACTACCCCATTAAAATACACTTTTTCTAAAAAGTTAATAAAATAAAATAAATTCATTAGAATCTGGGGTTGTCCCAAGCCAATGACTTTGCAAGATGGAGGTCACTACCCCCCTTGAAAGAACGCACTTAAATTGAATAGTGACAGCAAAATAAAAAAATTATTTTAATGGTTGCACAAGCACCCTGCACAGAAGTTGAAAAGAGGGTGCTTGTTCATGGCATGATAGGTTATTATACAATATTCAAGATTACAAACATTGCATTAGTAAGAAACTAGAGACCCATCAATAAAAGAATCCCCACTCCACTGGTACTACTCATACCATAAATATAGATCACTACCATACCAAGAATCCACCTATTATTAACCTTATACATTTGATGCTTAATAAAACCTTAAAAAGTATCCCAATCAATGGCCACCATCAAAACCCTAAAGCCTTAAATCCATAGCAGCATCAATTGTCCCAACTCTTGTGGATCACCAACTAGAATTATTCCTTATGTAGTATCCTCTACTCTTACTGTAAGTCATAGGAAGGCCCATTCACTTCATCTATCTATATACGATAATTTTGGGTAACACTTTGTGCTAATTTGAACCTATTCAACCACGGATACTCGATCAAGATTAGCTCTCTCACCAACTAATGATAATATAAGAAAACAAGTTTTCCCTCCACAAACCTAGGGTGAGGGACATTTTTCATTAAAAAATCTCTATATACCTCCATTTCCATACCCAATAGCTCAATTGGAGGGAGGGTCCTCAAAAAATTGTTGGACCAAAACATGTAAGGCCTAATGTAATACAATACATTTATTAAATGATTTAACTCTAAAATAAGAAACATTATGTGGACTCTGATATCCCCATCAATTGAAATCCTAAAGTCAGACATAGTTAGTCTAACAACTCAAAAAGAAATCCTAGGAATCCTACAAAGGCACAACAATTCATATTAAAACTCAATCAAGCCATTTTCTTACCAAATAATCCCTTAGACCTTCAATCAAGATCAAACTCATTTCTCTATATCATAATTCATCAACCAAAACACTAGGCACATATATAACTCCATCCACACACCAAACTCAACATGGTAGAACATAAGAGTAAATAGGGTTAAATAGGGTAATAAATACAAAAACCAAGAGTAAGGTAAAGTTAAACTACCCACTCATGATTCTCACAAGGCTAAAATAGGTTTCATAATATTTAAGAAAGGAGTTTTTAAAAATAAAAGAGAGGATTTTAAAACTAAAACCTTTGATACCAACTTATAGCACCCCTAATTTACTAATCAAAAATTTTTATTTAAAAAAAATGTTAATATAAAAATAATAGGTGTTCTCATCATACTTAGTATAAGTCTAGTTCCCTCACCTTTCTTATACCAAGTGTTAAGGCTCAAAATAAGTTAAATCAAAAACAAAGTAGTAGCAATAGGACAAAATAACATAGAAAAATTTACCTATAAATACCCCTTATAGAAAAATAATAATTCAAGATATGAAATGAACATAAGAGTATAAGGAAAAATTGACTATAATGAAAACCAGCACTTGAAGATACAATACTAATTTACAAGAATTCTTAAACCCACAAGCATATTCGAAGAATAAAACCTCTTCTTAGGGAGTGCCCTTAGCGTGCCATTTTATTTGCTTCATACCACTTCATGACCTTTAGATAGTCATATAAAAATGTAGCATCTGTAAATTATAATACCTCACAAAGGCAACATACTCACATTGTACATACACACATAATATTTTGAAAACATGCTAAAAAAATATCACTTGCCATAACAACACACAATAATCATAGGATAATATATACAACATCAAAGTCTCATGATCGGCAAATAATCATAAATAACCAATTAGCATCATCTCAAAGTACACAATATCCATATCAAAGTCCATGAAAATAATGATGAATTAAATTAAATACAAATATTAAGGTAGGACACTAAGCTATCTACCAAATAAAGTTACCAAACAAAGTAACACATTAAGGTAACTACCAAACGACAACTACAATAATCCATTTAAATTCTTACATAATAGTTACATCTATTTTTAATTACTCAAGGGGAGATAACCAACCCAAGGATACTTAGGCACACCTAGTCATACTTAAGAACGAAGGTAACACAATACCATTACTCTAAAAACTAGAGACACTATGCTACACATGGTCATACTAGAGCATATAAGCAACATAATCTCCTTTTTACCTTGGTTATTTAATCCTTAAGTATTGATATACCCTATAGGACCCAAAGATCAATTGTAGATTAAAGTAGGGCCTAGTGGCACACCAATAGAACAACCCAAGATGAGGACTACACCTCATCTCTAAGTATATAATATACGAGAGTAGTCATTTCCAAATTTAAGGTCTTCTATTGTACCCCATATTTTTATAAATGGTTGAATGAGAATTATGATAAATTTTAGGCATTTGATTTTGATTTAATGTTATGATTTGGTCTGGGAAAAAATATGATTTGAAATCATATTATAAAATGGATTTTATTGAATTTTGTAGGAAAACCGATCAACTAGTTCCATGAATCGATCGATTGGTTTGTCATTTCAAAAAATTTATTTTTCTTGTTTAAACCAATTAACTTGTTGGGGGAACCGATCGGTTGGTTATAGAATAGAAAACTTGTAGACCCAAACCCATAGGCTGGTTTATCGAGCTATTCATATTTTTCAAACATGATTTTCTAAAAAAATATCTTACACTAAAATAGAACATTACCAAGCCATGCAAATTTGTCCCTCAGAGATTCCCAACCATTTTTATGATGCATTTAACCCAAAATATTGCCTTAATGCGATATAGTCGTTGATTGGGATAATTGAGAGAGAGAGATGACCTCCAAATTATCGTCTTCTTTCTTTGTACACTACATAATTCTGATATCAATGCTTCAATCTTAGGATTGACTCTGAATAGTTATAATATTCCTTTCATGTTTACCTTCCATTACTCCACTCATGTATATTAATTCTTGCCTAATTGACCTACAATATCCAAAACATCAATTGCTATCTAGAGAATAGGTCAGCAAATCCTAGATAAATTTTGTCTCTTTAGCTCAAATTCAAATGATCAATTGTAGGGTTTCAAGTTGAGTCCAAAACCCTCAGTATTTTTCTTCAATTGGTTGGCTATAAATAAACTATTCACTTTGATCCTTGACAACTAACTTACTTATACTCTTCAAATCCTCTCTCTAGCTCTCTCTTATTTTAATGTTTAAGTACGGAAGAGTTTGAGTGGTGTAGTTGAGGTTTTCTGTATCTTTGCTTCTACTTGGTATGATCTTATTTCATTATATTTCTATTTTTGAAAATCTAATAATATTTTAATGTGATGTAAAAGATTAGGATTTTGGTTTTAAGGTTTATTAAGTTGATAATTTCCTCAATTAGGATTTTTTGTTTTAAAGGGAATTTTTCCTACGTTAAGTAAGTAATTATTGATTCTAAAATGTTTACTAAGTATTCTTGTATGTTTTTTATTCCCTTACATTTGTTTATGCATGTTAGTATGAATAAACATATCTTACTTAAGATGTTTGGATGATTAGATGGCATGAATTTAGTAAAAACATGAAATTTGGTAAAAATAGGATATGATGATTTCACGTTGAGAAATGCATGTTAATTCAGTTGAAAATATGTAAGACTATATTAATACATGTTTTAATGTGGTTAAGGATGATTTATATGTAAGGATCTACAGAAAATTTAATGGTTTGGTACTATGTGAGGGAAAATTGATTGACTAGTCAACCCAACCCATTGATCGGTAAGCCTATAGAGACCTTAGTCTTACTCTTTACTTAAACCTATTGACTGGTTTGGCAGAACAAATCAACTGCTCTATGAATAGTTGACTGGTTTTCCTAAACCAATTGACTAGTTTTAGAAAAATATGGTATGATTGAGTCAAACTAATTGACTGGTTGACCCAAGCCAATTGACTAGTTGATGCAACCGATTGAATTATTGGCCAAACCGATCGACTACTTCATCTTGTTTGCATGAGTTTTTTCCTTTTGGTTTGATTATTCTTTGAGGATATGTTTGGGACTATACCATGATTATTAATGGGGTAAAATATATATTTAATCATATATTATTGGCCTAATGAAGGAAATGGATCATAAGTTATGATACACTCTATGAGTAATGTAGAGTCTAAATGGATATTCCGCTTATAATATGAGATGATATTGAGAAGAGAATAATGAAACTCAGCATAGACTTAAATTAAATAAGATGGTGGATATGAATGAAATTGGACAAGGACAAATGGGAAATTCACATGATTTGGGAAATGAAAAAAAAGGATTAATATAGATTAACATGGAAAATTGCCTTGCTTGCTTTGTATGGACCTTGTATGATCACTCATGCTTATGAATAATATACTAATCATGGAAAGAAAAAGACAATCATGTTGATTATGGGTCTAGGTTTCCCAATCCTCAATTCACTATTGGTGGTTAGTCAGCCATTAGTAATTTTTTATGCCGTCAGGCAAGATCCCTAGAAGTTTAGGTGCCTTAACTATTCTAAACACTGATAGTGTCCTAAGGGGTATCAATAATAAAGGGTTTGGTTTCCTAGGTGGTTAGCTTCAGCCTAGACTTATGTCTTTATTTCTTGGATTTAACTTAGACTTATATCCATTATGGTGATTGATTTTGGTATGGATATATGTCCATTTGGGGATTGGCATCGGCTTTAACTTTATGTCCCTTATTTTTATAGGCTTCTATTGTATGTGAGACCATGGGGTAGTGTACAATCCATTACTTGATGATAACAAAATATGGATGATAAGTAATTGGTTGATAAAATATGAATGGTGACCAAGTCATTTATTAATAAATAGATAAGGATGCAGGTAATGGCATGAATGATTAAAAGGAAATAAAATATTATGTATACACTTGGCTAATGGTTGAATGCTTAAATCATTATGGAATGGAATATTGATTGGAGTATTGACCTACCTCATGTATGGATAAGTAATTGATATAATCTAAAGGATTCAGGAATTGGCAATAAACCTTGCAAGCTGTTGGATTCTCTTTGCTATTACATGTGTAAGTTCTAATGTGTGAGGATGCGAAACCAAGAATGATTTATTCTGCTTTGTTAGAATTATACATGTTACCAGGCCTTTATTCAATGCTACCATTATATATATATATAACTTTATCGTAATGCATGTTGTATTTCATATCCGTCTATTATAGATTAGCATAATTATGTTTACATTAAGGGAGAAACCTAGCTTACTTTGTACATAGCATACTAATGTACCCGTTTGCTCGATCTCTTGCTTATTCCCATGAGTAGAGGGTCGTGCATAGGTGTTTGGGGATGGCTAGTAAATTTCCTATGTCTTTTTGGTTGGGGCATAAAAGCAAGGACATCAAGAGGTTTTTAGTGGGGTATATGGCAGACCAAGGTTTTAAGTTAGGTGTCATGCTTTAATCATATTTTATTATAGCCACGTATATCTACTTGCATGTATTTTGTAAAGATTTAGTCGAAAGTTGTTAGAGTCCTATAAATAAACACTCTTTGAAATTATTTAATTAATCCATTATTTCATGTAATTTGTTATTTTAAGTGTTTTTATTTGTTTAGCCTTGTATATGATATGAAGTAGGTAGCAGGCATCTACCTTATGTTAGGTACGGTCGTAACACTCAATTTTTCCTAGGCATGTTTTTACTTTTCCAAATGTTTGAATGAAATTTTTTGGCAGTGAAAATAGGGGTATTATATGTTATTGTTAGATTTTTTTTTCTTAAAAAATTTCCACATTTTGGTATTGATAAACTTATACCAAAGGGTTTTATCAAAGCATTATATTAATAAATAAAAAAGCCTTATTCTAGCAAATAATTTTATACAGATACCATGGGATGGTATTAGTCTTGATTAGAAATTATTTTTCCTTAATTTTTTGATAAGTTTAATTACTTCAAACCTAGAATGTCCGTAATTGAGATTTGGGGTGGGATTGTGCTATAGATAGCCTTGTGATTATTGTTGTGCAAGTCTTAGTACTCGATAGAATGAATTAAATCCCAAACTTCTTCTAGTCTTTAGGACGTGATGGCCCTTAACCAATGCTATGAGCATATAAAAGCTTTTATAGAGGCCATTGGGAAAACATGGAGAGCTAGTATTGAGTACCTCAACCTCTATCATCAATTATAGCAGCACCAGCTCTAGAGGATTGGCTCCGGAGGGCTATCCTCAACATCTACCAATCTTTAAAGGTCAAGAAGACCCTGATATCATGGAATGATGGGTCCAAGACATGGAAAAGACCTTCACTACTTGCGGTGTCCCGGGAGAGAGGTAGGTACACATGATCATCTACTATTTGAAAGGAAGGGAAGACGTATGGTGGAAAAGTCTCCAACATAGGGGGGAGAGTCTATGAGATAGGGACCATTAATGGAATCTTTGCAAGATCATTTTTACCTGACTCACCTGTGTATGACAAAGTATGATGATTTCATGGTGCTTTGGTAGGGGGCATTTCCATCGAGGAATATTATACTCAATTCATAAACTTGGTCTAGTTTTCCCAGGAGTTAGACGCAAAGGAGGTGATGCAAGTTCCCAAATTCATGATCGAACTAGGGATTCGATATTAAGAGGTGTTGATGGGATTCACCCCACTAGATATGGTAGGGATGTACAATCAAGCCTTAAAGCCATCCCAAGTAATCTAAGCCTAGAGTGCTCCGTCAGGTGAAAAGAGGAAATTTGAAGGTTTCCAGCATCCTAGTAACTCGAAGAAGGCTTTCTCCTAAAGTAGTTTACCATCTAAATTTGGCTGGATTTTGGGGTCAGTACCCTGATCAAGAGGATTATCTAGGTGTCGTACCGAGGAGAGGCACTACTAGTACAAGAGATACGGGTCTGATCACCCAAGGGTTGACTACAAGGGTAATAAGGAGGCATGCCATGGATGTTGTATGGTGGGATATAGGGCATACAAGTACCGAGTTAGTAGTGGAAGCATTTAAAGGAGTTAGATTAGAGCTTATAGTATGGGTTCCATCCAACATCCACAACCACATATATAAAGAGTTCCTTTTTCACCAGCCAGTGCTGCTAGTGCTAGCCAAGATAGACAACCTAGAGGTCCAATGCCCAAACATGATGAGTTAGGCAAAGGCAGATTGCCAGGCTAGTCTCGGGATCGGTATGTTTACTGTCTCTAATCATTCTAGCTACATGATGTTTGATTCTAGTGCTTCTCACTCTTTTATGGCATCAACTTTTGTAACTAAATCTATCTTATCTCCTTCAAGTAGTTTTTCTACGTCTGTTGTGTTTCCTTATAGGGATAGGATTGCATGCTCTAGGTTATATTAAGGGGTTATTTTGGTATTGGAAGTAGTGTAATTTCCATTGGATCTCATAGAACTAGAGTTGAGTGATTTTAACACAACTGTAGGTATGGATATGTTGGGAAAGTACCAAGAGTTGATTAACTATGTGCAAAAACATATGATTCTACAAGGACTAAAGGGTATTCGGGTTTCATAAAAAGATTATGAACCTAATCCCTCTACAAGGATCGTGTTGGTGATCTTGTTGAGTAACCTTGTATATAAGGGATATCCGCCCTACCAATGTTGTGTCAAAGACACCAATACATCTCCGACGCCATTAGAAAAAATAGTGATGGTTCATTAATTTCTCAATGATTTCCCTAAGAAGATCCTAGGAATGCCACCCGTTCAAAAATTTGATCTCACTATAGATGTATTGCTAGGAATAGAATGGTTATCTAAGGATCCTTATCATATGGCACCTGCGGAGATGAAAGAACTCAAGACTCAGTTGGAAGAGATTTTTGAGAAGGGTTAATCCATCCAAGCATATCACCATTATCCATTACCAAGGATCGATAACTTATTCAATCAATTAAAGGGAGAAAAGGTGTTCTCACAGATTGATCTTCGATTGGGCTACCATCAATTGAGGATAGAAGAGTAAGATATCCCTAAGACTACTTTCCAAACAAGGTAAGGCCATTATGAGTTCACAATAATGCCCTTCGGACTTACTAATGAGCTAGTAGCTTTCATGTTCTTCATCAACCAGATCTTTTATGCTTCCTTACACTTCTTCATCATGATGTTTATCAATCACATTCTCATCTACTCTAGTGACTGAGGGATGCATGAAATTAATTTGAGGTAAACTTTACTCATCCGAGATCGCACTAACTGTATCTCAAAGTGTGAGTTGTATTTAGATCATGTGGCCTTCCATGGTCATGTGATTTCTAAGGATGGTTTGGTAGTGAACCCTACTAGGATTCAAGTTGTTTTTGAGTGGCCAGCTCCCACTTCTATGAAGAAGATGCATAGTTTTCTAAGGTTAGCTGATTACTACTATTAGTTTGTGGTTAACTTATCCAAGATTGCTTAATTATTGACTCAAATTTTGGAGAAGGCTACACATTTCTAGTAGAGTGAGAGGTGTAGTGAAGCATTCTAGGACTTGAAAAGGCATTTGAATTTAGCCTCAATACTCACACTACCTAGTGGGTATAATGTTTTTGAGATGTAAAATGATGCTTCCAAGCATGGATTGAGTTTCGTGCTAATGCAATATTAGAAAGGGGTGGTTGATGCCTCACAACAACTAAAGATGCATGAAAAAAACTACCTAACACATGACTTAGGACTTGTTTGTGGTAGTGTTTGCCCTTAAGATTTGGAGTTAATACCTTTATGGAGTTCAATGCAAGTTTCAAACTGACTATAAAAGTCTTCGGTACATTTTCACTGAAAGAGAGTGGAACTTGAGAAAATGCTAATGGTTGGGATTGGTAAATGATTATGACCTAGAATTGACCTACCATGAGGATAAAGCCAATGTAGTGTAGATGTACCTAGCCAAAAGACATCATATTCCTTAGGCACAGTTTTATTGGTAGATCAACTATGCCAAGAGATCAGGAAGATGGAAATCAAATTGATCACAGTTAGAAGTGTAGGGGCGAGAATGAGCACACTCACCATTACTCTTTTAATCTTTGAGGAGAACCAAGCTAACCAAGTTGGTGATGTAAAGCTTTAGAGAATCTGAAATGGTATTATAGAAGGCAGAGCTGAAGGATTCTAGATCCATGAGGATGGTAGTATTAGGCACTATGGTAGGTGGTGTATACCATAGTGGTGTATGGATCTTAATAATAGGATTCTGTAGGTAGGACATTACACTCAATACTCTATTCACCCTAAAGGAGACAAGTTGTATAAGAATATAAACAAGATATATTATTGGCCCTACATAAAGCAGGAAGTGGTATAGTTCATCGCTTGATGCCTAACTGGTCAAAAGGTTAAAATTGAATACAAGAGACCGGTAAGGTTAGTGCAACCACTTAAAGTTCCCAAGTGGAAGTGGGATAGCACAATGGACTTCATGGTTGGTCTTCTGAGGGCTCATAGTGGTTTTAATTCCATCTGGTTATTATGGATTATCTAAGTAAGTCTAACATGTTCATGCCAATGAAGGCGACATAGAGCATAGAGAAACTAGTCAATGCCTATAGAAAGCACGTGTTAAGACTACATAGATTTCCGAAGGACATTGTGTCCAATTGAGACTCTAGGTTCTTGTCACACCTTTGACAGAAATTGCAAGCTTCCTTTGGTACTTAACTAAAGATGATTATAACTTTTCACCTAGCTACAAATGGTTAGACAGAGAGGACCATTTAGACTCTAGAAGATATCCCTTAAGCATGTGTGTTATACTTTAGGGGAAGTTGGGAAGATCACATGGACTTTATCTAGTTTTCCTACAATAATAGTTATCATGCCAACATCAATATGGTACCTTTTAAAGCCTCATATAGAAGGAAGTGTCATAGTTCCACGTGTTAAAATGACATTAGCGAGATGCTTATGTTAGGAGCTGAGATTACAAAGGAGATAACTTGCAATATCTATTTGATTCAGGACTAGATGAGAGCTACCCAAGATCGACAAAAGAGCTACACAAGTCTAAAGAGATGGATTAATGATTACAAGGTTGGTGATAGAATCCTTTTGAGGGCCTCTCTCACTAAAAGAGTTATAAGGTTGTTAGGAAGGTTAAGCTTATTTTGAGGTACATTATACCGAATGGAATTTTAGACTATACTGGTGAAGTCTCTCATCTCTTACCTGTGCCAATGGAGTTTTCATGTGTGCACAATGTCTTTCACGAATCTTAGATATAGAAGTGTGTAGCAGATCCTTCACCTTTATTCAACTAAAGGTTCTATAGCTCAATGAGTCTTTTACTTATGATGAGTGACCGATGAGTATTTTGGACACAATGATGAGAGAGATGAGTACGAACATTATTCCTTTGGTGTAAGTTCTTTAGTTATGGCATGGTACAAAAGAGGCTACTTAGGAGTTCGAGGAATAAATTTGAGCCAAGTATACAAAGTTGTTTTTTACTTGTTACCCTAAGTTTAAAACTTTTTCTTTAAGGGGTAGTAACCCTTTTTCCTAGAATGTGAGTACAATGTATGTTTGACGTTATGTGTGATAACGTGATTGAAGTGTATTAGGCTTCGGGGATATAACCTCTTTAAGGGAGTAGTGAAGTAATAACCCATATGTTTGTAAATGCTTAAATGAGAATTATACCAAATTTTGGGTCTTTGATTTTTATTTAATGTTATAATTTGGTTTAGGAAAAAGTTATATTTGAAATCATATTGAAAATTTGAGTTTATTGAGTACTGTAGGAAAACCAATCAAATAGTTCCATAAACTAATCTACTAGTTTGTTATTTTAGCAAATTTGGTTTTCTTGACTCAAGCTGTAACACCTCCAAAATTTACACATTTTTTTTAAAACAATACTTATAAATTATACCGTAAATTCTGGGGATGCTACCTCCACACTTAGTACTAGACTGGTTCACTCCTAGCGTTCCAGTACTAAGTGCTAAGGCTAAAGAAAAAAAACTAAATAAACATTAATAGATAGTCCCCTATCAGTACTTTGCAACCCTAACATGCATGTCTTAAGGCCACATCGCATATCATCACATACAAATAAAACACATGCCATATAACAACCCAAGGTCATACATGAACTCCACATTATATCATATACAACAAAATAAATAATGATAACATCGAATACATGGCATATAAAGCACATAATGCATATAAACACACAAATGGTCTTAGTAACACCCTTACTTAATAGGTCACGGGTCTTGGTGCACGCTCCTATTCCACCTAAGGACTTTGATTGGGCTCACCTATTATGGGAGAAAATACTAGAATTAGCCTCCGTCCTAAAATACTATTAGTTTCTAACTTATCCTAAGTCTTGGTTCTTAATTAACTACACCAAATAATACTAAAATAATAAAAAAATACTATTATAATTTAAAGTAAAAAGGTGATATAAGGGTTTCTACCCTTCACTAAAATAAAGTTAGTAAAGGTAATAATAATAATTATAATAACAAACTATTACTAATAATAGTAATATTAATAGAAATCTTAATAATAATAATAATCTAAGCCTTAAAATTACAAGGTGGGGTTTTGACCCTACCCTAAATAATAAAATACTATTCAATAATATTAATAACATATATTATTTATAATAATATTAAAATAATAAAGATAATAATAATAATATTATTATTATTATTATTAATAGTAATAATAATACTACAAAGCATATGTGTGAATAATAACAAAATAATTAAGGTCTCTGCCCTTCTAGAATAATTAAAGATAATAATAAAAATAATTATACTAATAATAATAATAATAATAATAATAATAATAATAATAATAATGGTAATAAAACATATAATTATTCAAATAATACCTAAACTTCGAAACTAATAACCCTAATTATTTTATTCCTACTCTCTACCCTGCAAAGAAAATTTAGCATTAATATTCCATCTAATAATAATAATAATAATAATAATAATAATAATCGAATAACCATAAAAATTTAAATAAAAACAGAATAAATGTGAATAAATATAAAGAAAGGTCTAAGAAGGTCTGGGGTTTCACCTTGAGTCGGCAGGGATAGGCGGCGCCGGCGATGGTGTACGGCGGTGGCCGGAAAAAGAATCTAAGAGGGAAATAGATGAAGAAAAAGAGGGAAGGAGAAGGGGAAAGGAGAAAATAAGGTTAGGGTTCGGTGGAGTAGAATTACAGGGAGTTTTTGGGTGGTGTAGAGGGCACTAGAAGTGGCGGCAATGGTGGCGAACAACGACTTAAAGGTTGTGGGGTACAGATTTTTACACCATGGGAAGGAGATTTTGCACGGCTATGACGGCTCATGCGAGAAGAATTCAAGGTTTTGGAGAGCTTGGTTAGCTAGAGGGAATTGCAAGGAAGAATTTGGGATGAAGCTGTAGTGGTGAGGTTAGCTATCGGCGGCGGTAAGCTCGTCTGATGTCAAGGTGGCGCATGGCTGTCTCTTAGCGTTTTCGGGGAGGAAAATTTTTGAAAGTACTCCAATCGAGGCTATTTATAGAGGTTAGAGGGGATATTAGGGTTTTAGGGGTCGGCAGGAGGGTGTCCTATGTAGTTTTTGGGGCAGCTGGAGGTAATAATCGCCTGGCAAAGGATTTAGTCGGATTCAATACTTCGAGAGAAAATAGAGAGAGAAAGAGCGGGATTTGAAGATAACCGATCATGCCAAGCTAATGGGTGAGTCAAGAGGGAGAAAATAAAGGGAGAAATGGCCGGTCAAAGTCCTCGTGGCCGGCGGTGCCATTTTTGGGGGCGGGATTTGCAGGCTTCGATGACGGGAATGAGAGAAGGACAAAGGAGGGGAGGAGAGGTGAACCGGCGGCCGGGAAAGAAAAGGAAAGGAGGGGAACGCCAGTTTGGCACGGTTATATTGTCATTAAAGGAGACATAACGTCTTAGAGAAATAAGAGATGAAACGCTGCATCGAGGTGTCGCAACAAGAAGAATCAAACAGCGCTGGGCCACTAAGGAAGCAGAAGGAAAAGAGGATTGGGCCGCGTCCAGGCCCAATCCTGCGAGAAGAAAAAGAAGAAAGAAAAAAGAAAAGAAGAAAAGAAAGAAAAGAGGAAAAAAAAAGGAAAGAGGAAAAAGAAAAAATTAAGGGTTTTGGGTTTATATAAAAAATTTAGAATGTTTTTGGGTATTTAGAATAAAAATATTAAAATAAAAATATTAAACCTCCTTTTTAGGCTAATTTAGGACCTTTAAAAATATTTCTCCTAAATTCCTTTTTAATTAACAAAAAGCCCAATTTTTTTCCTTTATAAAAATATTTATAAACTCCTATTAATTTGCCCTAAATAAATCCCTCTTATTCAAAATAAAATAATAAATTAAATTAATTTTCCAATAAATCCTTATTTAATAATATATCTTAAAATAAATAATTATGGGGCATTTTACAAGCAACCAATTGGTTGGAGGAAACTAATAAACTTGTTATATAACAGTCAATAGATAGACCCAAACCCATCGACATGTTTGTCGAGGAGGTCATACTTTTCAAACATGAACTTTTGAAAAATCTCTTACACTAAAATAAAACCTTACCTACCTAAGCCAATTTGTCCCTAACAAATTCCTAACAATTTTCATGATACCTTTAACCTAAAATATTGCCTCGAACCAATCTGGAGGTTGATTGGGACAATTGAGGCCTTAACATTATCTTCTTCCATCTTTCTCATCTACACGATCATGAGATGAATGCTTCAAATTTAGGTAAATTTCTAAACATTTGGAAGATTCCTTCCACGCTGACCTGCCATTACACAACTTGTGTATGCAAATTTTAGCCTAATTAACTTACATTCTCCAACGACACCATTTGAGCTCTAGAGAATAGGTTAGAAAATCCTAGACAAAATCCATCTGTTTAGCTCAAATTCAAATGGTTAATTGTAGGGTTTCAAGTTGAGTCCTAAACCCTTAGTATTTTTCTTTGATTGGTTAGATATAAATAGCCCCGATCATCCTTTAAATGCACTTTTCTTTCAACTACCAAATTCTATAAACCTTGTATTCACTCTCATCCTTCTACTCTTTGAGCCTTGATAACTAAATTTCTATCACTCTTTTTATCCTCTCTCTAGCTCTCTCTTATTTTAATTGTTAAGTAAGGAAGAGTTGGATTATGTGGAAAAGGTTGAGTATTCTAGTTGAGCTTTTTCCTATGTTTACCTCATGTTAGTGTATCGTTATTTCTTTCTGTTTCTATGTTTCAGAATCTAATAAGGTTTTTATGTGATGTCTAAGTTTAAGATTTTAGTTTTATGGTTTTAAAAGCTGATAATTTTCACAATTCAAATTTCTAGCTTTAAAGGGGATTTTTCCTACATCAAGTAACTGAATCTTACTTCTAAAAAATTTATTATGTATTTCTAAATATTTTGTGTTCTCTTAAGTTAGTTTCTACATGTTAGCATGAATGAATCTAGCCCGCATATGTGGTTAGAATGGTTAGATGGAATGATTTGAGTAAAAAGCATGAAATTTGGTAAAAATAGGATATTATGATTTCATATTGTGAAATGTGAGTTAATTCAACTAAAAATATGTTAGAATATGTTGATACATATTTTAATGTTGTTAAGGATTATTTATAAGTAAGGATCCACATGAAATTTAATGGTTTGGTGTATGTTTAGGGAAAATAAAACAACTAGTTGACCTAACCCATCGACATGCAAGCCTATAGAGACCTTGGTCTTTCTCTATACTTATATTGATTGGTTTGGTAGAACTGATTAACTTGTCTATGAACAATCGACTAAATTTCCCAAATTGATCAACCAATTTAAGGAAAAGCATAGTCCAATTGAGTCAAACTGTTCAACTAGTCAACCCAAACCGATTGACTAGGTCGACTAGTTTGCATGATTTATTTCCTTTTAGTTTGGTTATACATTAAGGCTATGTTTGGGAGTATACTATGATTATTAATGGGATAAAATACATATTCTATCATGGATTATTGGCCCAATAAAGGAATTAAATGGATCATAATTTATGATAAAATTTATGAGTAATCTAGAGGCTAAATGGATATTCCACTTATGATAAGTGATGATATTGAGAAGAGAGTAATGAAACTCAGCATGGGCTTTAATTAAATAGCATGGTGGATATGAATAATATTAGCTAAGGATAAATGGAAAACCCACATCATTGGAAAAATAGAAATAAACATATTGATATGTATTAACATGGAATATTAACTTAATCGTTGTGTATGGGCCTTGTATGATCCTCCATCCTTATGAATAATATAATAATCATGTAAAGCAAAAAAATAATGGACTAGAGTATGGGTCTAAGTTACCAGATCCTCAATTAGCTTCTAAGGGTTTATCTACCTTAGGGAATTTTTGGTGCTTTGGGCCTTTGTATTCCTATAGGATCTTGGTAGATCCCGTTGTCAAACCTACTCGATAAACGGATGATATACTATAGGGTGTCAATACTAAAGGGCCTGTTTATCTATGTGGTTGGCTTCTGCCTAGAATTATGTCCATAATGGTGGCTTTAGCCAAAACTTATGTCTAATCTATTGAATAGCTTTGACTTGGACTTATGTTCACTAGGTGACTAGGTTCAACTAGGACTTTATATCCCTTATTTGGATAGGCTTCTATGATATGTGAGACCATGAGATGATGTATAGTCCATCGCTCATTGATAAAAAAAAATATGGATGATAAGTAATTGGTTGATAAAATATGAATGCTGAACAAGTGATTGATGAATAAATAGATATGGATGGAAGTAATTGCATGAATGATTAAAAGCTAATTTATACACTTGGTTAATGGTCAAAGGAAAAATTGGTTATGGAATGGAATATTCATTAGATGATTGATGTACCTCATATATGGATAAGTAAATGGTTTAACATAATATAACACCCCGGTTTTTACTATTAAAACTTTTCATTTTGCGACTAAAGTAATCAAGAAAAATATTAGGGTCACCGCCATGATCGATATAGTTCTGGCTTATACAACCATCCTTACATCAATCACATGGCTTAAACATTTAAAGTAACACAAGGAAATTAGAAACAAAAGAACATTTATGTTATAATACTAAGTTTGGAGCCTAACTTCGAGTTTAACAATACAAAACACAAAAGAGGGGATACCATGGATCAAGAGTCTAAAAAGGGTATCCAATTAAATACATAAACCGGATAATAATTCTAAGACATACACTTAAGATTCAGGGCCTTCTGCTAGTGGGAATGAGTAGCACCCATAAAATGGGTGGTCACTATGCTACGTACTAAGTGAGGGAACAATACTATCAAAGTAAGAATACAAATAGCACATGCTCTCACATTAGATAATAAGGGAATGACCAAATAAATGAAAAATATCATGAGACATAATATGATCCAGATTCCTTTATTAAGTATAATCCATTTTCATTCCTTTATATATGTTGAGTGTAGGAACCCCACTATTCTTAAAATAGTGGGATAGTCTGGAACTCTTCTCGGGGACAATGCACCCAAACCACTATTCTTTCTAATGGAATGGAGATTAAAAACATCCTCTCGGGGCAAAATGCTCCTAAGCTACTATTTTCCTTGATGGAACGCCTACATATATATAGAAAAATAGATCACCTTGGTCTTGAATCATGTATTCTTCCACTTTAAATCATTAGTATCTTTTCCAAAAGTTAAAATGATATATTTTCATTTCATGATGAATAGCGACCCCACTATTCTTAATCTAGTGGAACTACTAAAGAACCTTCTTGGAGCACAACGCTCCCGAGCCACTATTCTTTCCAGTGGAAAAGATATTAAAAACATCTTCTTGGGATAAAATTCTCTAGAGCCACTATTCTCCTTAGTGGAACGGGAATAAATATACAAACATACATACATACATACATATATATATATAGATCACCTTGGCCCTACTCATATGCTCTTTTACTTTAAGTGATTAGTAGCTTATTCAAGATTGTTTCTCAAGCATATAACACATTAAAAATAGATATAGATATAGCATAGGTCTAAGTCCTTAAGTCCTTTCGAACCCTAATTACATGCCCTTTAGTATTCATTTTCCTATATTGATTGATTCGCACAACTTATATTATATCATCTCCAAATCCCCTAATTTTTATCATACCCAATATGCATGATCTAATTCCCATAACTATATTTTAATGATCTCAACCCAATATGTTAATCACAAAAATATCCAGGACCCAAATTCCATAGAATTATTATAACACCTTTCGTAAAATTTTTATTATTACCAATCCCGATAGATAACCTCTAAGTCTTAAACATGGCATAATGGTATTATCATTACAAAATAGTTTACCCTAAATTAGCCATTAAATCATTTAAGGACCCCAAATAACAACAATACTTTCATGAATTCCTCATGCAATTGTTATCATATTTTAAACCTCCTAACACATAAAATACCAAAATTTTCTTATTATCTTATAATGACTAAGTTACCCTTAAGCACAAATAGAAACCTTTATTTTTCCATACATGTTATTTTCTAAGTCCACAATTAATCATCATACCTCATGACAATTCTTAAGTCCATTTATCAAAAACTCACTTAGCCCATATTTCATACCATAATACATATATTTCCACAAATATGACATTATTACAACAAAATAATAATGGTACATTTTACCCATTATTATTTTCTTTTAATAATATAATATCATTATGTCCATATTTCATGCCATAGGATATATTTCCACAAATATGACATTATCACAACAAAATAATTATGGTACCTCTTACCCATTCTTACTTTCAGTCAATAACATAATATCCTTAAACCCATACATTACACCATAGATATAATTCCACAAATATGACATTATCACAACAAAGTCATAAAATAATGGTACTTTTCACCAATTCTTACTTTCTTTCAACATAACATTCATATCATCACAAAATATCAGGGTCAACACATGTTATCTCATATATAAACAATATCATGAAAAACATATTAAACAAAGGAAATGATACAAATAATCCTAAACATCAAATAGTATCCTTAACAACTAGGACACTAAGATCTAAGCATGCAAATCCTAGCCTTCATCCTCTGAAGCTATTGGAATACCACCTACGAAAAGTAATAAAATTCATGGTTAGGCTCAAAGAGTTAAATCAAAGGGCAAATCAAGGTAAAGAGGGAAAATATAGATATAACCATAGTCAAATGGGAGCTTGAGATGTGTGGATGTATAGAGGAATGTGTGGTGGAGCTATGGTTAAATTTTGGTGGTGTTTAGACAAGGTTTGGGGGTGAAAATAGGGGTGCACAGCCAAAAAGAGGAAGTTGCACGACTATGTAGGAGGCGATACGACTCCTAGTCAAGAGAAACTATGGCACACAACCAGGTGGTGTAAAAGTTGCATGACTATGTAGCAATAGGTTGAGAGGAGAAAGGCATATAGTTAGGTGGTGCTAAAGTTGCATGGTTGTGTTGCAGCAGTACACAATAGGCCGAGAGAAAAAAACACACATGGCCAAGTAGTGCAAAGGTTATACGGTGATGTAATAGGAGATTTTAGGTGTTGCACAACCATGCAGCAGGCGGTGCAACACCTAAAATATCCTATTTCAGAATGAGGCAAACCCAAAGAGGAAGAAGGAGAGTGTTGAGTATATATATATATATATGTATATATACATGTGTGCGTGTATGGTGTGAGTCAAGGAAGAAGAAAAAGAATAGGGGGTGGTGTGTGATGGTCATGATGGTGATGGTTGAGGAGGATGGTTAGGGGTAGAGTAATAGCTATAGGGTAAGGGTGGTGATGGTTGTTTGTAGGTGTTGAGTAAGGATAAGAAGGATAAGAAGGAAGTAGGGAGGTACGGTGGTGCAAAAGGGGGTGTGTAGGTCTACAAATATGGGAGAAGGAGAAGAAGAAGGAGAAAGGTGATGGATGATGGATGAGGGTGCAGAAAGGTGATGGGTGATGGTGAAAGTGGGTGGTGCAAGTTACAAGTGCAAGTTGCAACCAATTCAAATGTTTTAGCTCAAGGTTGATGGAAGGAGGAGAAGAAAGAACAAAAGAAAAGGAAAAAGAAAAATAAAAACATAAGGGTTGGGGGATTAGTTTAGAGTGATTCTAGATTAGCTAAAAGTAATTAGTATTAGTGGATATTTTAGCGGGTTTTAATTTTCGTTTACAAATTATGGTTTATCTGAGCTAAGGTTTCTGATTTGGTTAAAGTTTAGGGACTAAGGCGTTAGGTTAAGGCTAACATAGGATTTATTGAGATTAGAATCAAATTGTGGAATTAATGATGTGGGATTAGGCTTATAAATTTTTTGGGATATGACATCTATCGGATTGAGTAATTAGAATTATACATTGGAGGCTACTTGGATTCTCTTTATTATTACATTTGTAAGTTCTTATGTGATGAGGATGCAAAACTAAGCATGATATATATTGCCTTTTTGGAATTATTCATGATAGAATGTCCTTATGTAATCCTATTGTTATGTATATGACTTTATATTGTAATACATGTTCTATTTCATATCCATCAATGATAGTTTAGCATACTTGTGTTTACATTGAGGCAACATATTTGCTTACTCGGTATGAAGCATACTGATGTGCTAGTTTGCTAGGTCACCATTCCCATGAGAAAAAGGTCATGTGTAGGTGTTTGCAGATGGCCAGTAAAGGGCCTACCTCATTTGGGTGAGAGATTAAGAGTAAGGACATATGGAGGTTTTTCATAGGGTCTATGGCAAACCAAGATTTTATTATTGCCCTATATTTGTATCCACATGTATTTTGTAATGATTTGGTAGGAACCTATTAGAGTCCTCTAATGTAAATAATCTTTGAAATTATTTAATTAATACATTATTTCACACAATCTATTGTTTTAAGATTTTGGGTGGTTTAGCCTTATAACTTATATGGGGTAGATGGAAAATGTCTATCCTATGTTAGGTACAGTAGTAACACCCTATTTTCTTAGGTATGTTTTCAGCTTCTGCAAATGTTTTAACTAAAGTTTTCAATGAAAATGGTGGTGTTACATTTTCCACTTTCAGTAATAATATTTTATGAGGCGATCCCAAATATCACATACTACCTAAAAATTCTCATTTCCATACTTAAAATTTTTTCCTTCATTTCCTATTACCAAAGTAAACCTTAATTTCATTTGTCAATGTGAAAGCTAAGGTGAAAACTAAGGTTAACCTATCATAGGTCTAAGGCCATCCTATATCTAATTATTCAAGCTAGGTGCATATGGTCGAAAATGACCAAAATTCCTACAAAATCCTAAGTACATCATTGTTGCCCAATATTGTACCAAAATTTATTATTATTATTATTATTATTATTATTATTATTATTATTATTATTATTATCATTTGTCATTAAAAGTATAAAATATAATAATTTAAAATATTTCATATTTAGGATTTAACGATTGATTATATTTTATGTTATCGTGCATTTTACAACTTACATTTACAAGCCCTAATCATGTGTTTCTAGTGTATCATATATATCAGACTACAAATATATACATATGATACATCATATAATTTCATTGTTATTATCATGGTGCACGTAAGGATGCATTTCTAACCCTAAAGCATGCATACAATAATTATTGTGTTTAAACCTTAATCAAGCATTCATGCCTTCATGCTCTTTATATCAACCCCAAATACACATACAATGATAATCATGGAGTGCTTATTATAGGATAAACATAATATCTTGGAAAGTTGAAAAACTCTAGCAAAACCTTATAGATGCATAAATTAAGCATTTAACAAAATACACATGCATATCACTCAAAATTAATGGTAAGAAAAACATACATAATAACTATTTAAGAGCATATTATCATCTTATCATAAAGTTCATAACACTTGCATAATATAAAACCCTAGCATCTTTTTCAATCTAAAATATTTATTATGCTCTATCACAAATTATACTATATCATGAGCGATTAGATTTACCAAAATCCAAACAACCGCAAGGACAAAAGTTTTCTTCTCCACGACACCTCAAGGGTTACCTCAGAAACTAATGCCCTATAAAAAAAATATTAGCATCCAATACAAGATAATAATAACTAAATTAACTAAAATCAAATAGATAAAAAGGTTAGAAGATAACTTGGGTAAAAAGGGGACTATGCAAAGCAACAATAGAGAAACAAAGGCACATAGTCATGTAAGGGTAGGGACAACACTACTCTCTCCTATTACAAGGGTGAGGGATGATGGAAAACCAAGCAACAAGGGGAAAGGAATGACCATGTTTGCCATAGCAAGGGGTGAAACTACCATTCTTGCCTCAGCAGACAAGGATAAAGGAAACATCAAAGGTAGAGACAAAAAATGGACTGAATAGGGGGAAGATTGGTTGTGGATAAATACACAATGGGGAAGTGTGATACAAAGAAGACTAAACAAAATAAGGTAGGGATGCTACATAAAATAGTTGAACTAATAAAAAATAACCTGGTTAGTTGAAATAGTGTTCCTCTATAAAATAAATACATATTAGGGTTATAATTATGGTTAAAACTAATAACCCAAATTATATATAAATTTTTTTAAAATTAAATTTTTATCTTATATACCATATTAATATGCATAATAATAACACATTTAATATAAAACACCCTATAATAATTATTATAACTAATTAAACACAATTACTTATTTACTATTGAGGTTTCTACAAATAGGGTATTACAATTGATGATGCCTCCACTAAGTTTCCTTAATGGGTTGGGGTGGATAAACTGGAACAAATTATATGGTTTTGGTTAACTTGGTATGCTATATAGGCCTTGTGATACATGACTTGGTTAATAAATAAGTAACCGCGTAAGGTGGAAGAACATAAAGCATTATGTGAGACTAGATTAATCAATTCTCATTTTCTCTCAATTGTTAGTTTGTGTTTAGGCACTTCTGATGTTTTCCTTCAGATGGACCTAGATGATATCAGTTCCTTATAAACTAAGGAGTATCGATACTAAAGGTTATACTCACTAAAGTGGTTTATTAATCTTTGGTTAGACTTTATATCCATTGGTGGTTTTCTTGGATTTTAATGGACACATGCCATTTGATTATTATTTTAAATTCCATGGGCATTGAAAGATCATGAGGGTGATCCAACACATTACTTAAAGAAAATAAACATAAGCAAATAACTTATATATATCTATATATATATGTCTATATATATATATCTATATATATATATATATATATCATTACAATTTAAATTTCATGAATGGTTAAGTGGAATGGATGTTAGAGGTTATCTATTATCTCACACTCTTTATTTTTCACTTCACATGATCATATATTGTTATCCATGTTTTTTTAATTTGGTGAAAAACATTATGAACCATTAATTTCCTACACTATGTGTTAAGCATGAAATTTTCATAAAATCACTACTACCACTAAGCCTTATGTTATCTGCTTCTGTACACATGCATAGGGTACCATCATGAGAATTTCATGTTAGGAAATCACATGAGTTGGTATGTGATATAGGAGCATCTCCATCTCATTTTGTTCATATTGTAGGGAAAGATTTAGTAACACCTTCATAATAACCTTAATAATATTTCATTATGTAATTATTACAGGTATTATTTATGTTAGCAAGAAGAATACTTCATCAATCATATTTAGTGTACAAGACAATGACAATTTAAGAGTTATAAAGTTGCATGGATGAAAAACCTACAAGTTATGAAGCTTCATTACTTGATTATTCAATGTATTATCATAATTAGGTTTTATATAGCTTTGATATTTTATGTAAGCATTTTAATATCTTATCATTGTAATTATAACTCATTATACATACCATATGGATGTGTTTTAGTTTAAATTTTTATTAATTAGGTCAGTTAATTTAGGCTTAATTAGTGGAGGTTAAGCTCGACCTCATATGTGTGTGTGTGTGTGTATCAATCATACCATAAGCTTTGATACCAAGAGAGCCACTGGATCTAGGGATGCTAGAACAAGAATAGAGACAATGGAATTGAAATGGAATTTGAATTTGATAGTGTGGAAAGAATGAAGATAAGGAATAATAGTATTATATCATTTGAATTTAGGAGAATATAAGATGATTTCATATATAATGCTCACTATGTTAGCTCTAATAAATTCAAGAAGTCAATATAATACATTTTTGGGAGAGGGGATTACAAGATGATTAAAATTTGTTTCTAGGAAAAATTTATGCCAAATAATGAGTCTTAAGCCTTCATTTTATAGGTAGGAGGCGTCACACCTGTAAGAGACATCATTATTTCATATTTTGAATTTGGTAATGGAATCATTTCTAAGGAAATCCACTAAAAGATAATTTTTTATGTGATTAAAACAATGAATTATCCTCTTGTCTTGATATTTGCAAGATGCTTTATCTATTTCCTTTTTTGATTTTGACTGCTATAGTGACTATTGTTACATAAACTACTTTATGCTTTATTTACTACCATGCCATGTGGTGGTATCTTTTGGGTATATTTTTTTTCATTTTTTATAGATTTTTTTGATTTTGTAGATATTTTGATTAGGATAGAATCCTATAATAGTCATCCTCTTTATCATCGCCATAATCAATGAAGGGCAGTGATGACAAAGAGGATGATGAGGATTTTTTTTTAAAAAGGGTTTAGCTAAGGACAGTGAGATATTCTCCCTGTGATGGACAAAACAAGGCATGGAATATGTTCCAATTTCCCTGATTTTAGATGGTGGAACATATTCCATGCCTCATGTTTTGTCCATGCCTTTTTTTTAAAAAGGGTTTAGCTAAGGGCAGTGATGGAATATGTTCCACCATATTACCTTGAAACATTGAACGATGATGGGGATTCCATTAATGTTTTAGTGATAAACCATCCAGGAGAAAACCTATGGATAAAAAAACCTAGAACAAAAATGGAATAAGTGTGGTAATTGTTTATCTTCAAGTTTGGGTCAGAAAAGAATTTTAAAATAATCAAGGGCTTTAAAAACTTATAGAGATGAGATCTTAGGTAAAGAGACAAAATCCTTCCACCATCTATTAAACCAAATTAGGAGATAAGTTGATGTAAAGTTTTGGGAAAATAATAGCTAGGAATGGCTTCTCTGGTAGTTTTGTAAGAAGAAGGTGTTATACCATGCTTGGTTGTAATCCTAGTAATTAAAGTGAGGGAGAAGTTTTGTGAGGTGTTGTTGGTGTCTAGGAGCCATTTTGGGATTTCAAGTGCTTTACCCCAAATAGTGTGTAGGAGGACTGTATGGATTTTAAAAGTGGAATATACCCATTCATATAGAGCCTCATGCTGAGAGAAATGTTTAATGGTAGCTTAACCAGTGTATTCTAGGATCGCGATGTAATATTTTTGTGGTTTGTGCAAATCCCATTATTTAAAATACCACCCAAAGAAAAATGTTTGAAAGGAAAGAAAGGGGTTAGGATTATGAAAACCTTCTCACAGTTTGTAATAACTAGAACATGTATTTTTTTAAAATAGTTAGAAGTCTTTTGAAAACCCTTTTATTTTTTAACAATTTATTTTCAAGATGGATTTGGTAAAATTATGAGATTTGTAGAATAAGATTTTGAAATCAATTTTTGAGAAGGGGTTTTTTGGGAAGAAGAACACTCCTCAATTCACAAAATAGGGGAACAAATTATACTAATAGAAGGAGACGGGATGTTCCCTAATCTTTGCTGTAATACTAAGAATACTTCAGGAAAATTTTTAGGGGTTTCTACCCAATTCTGTACCTCTTATTTTGGATCAAAAGGGGGAACCTATGAGGAAGAGCCTTCTTTCTCTTCTTCAATTGTAGCCTCGTACAATTTTTTATGGGGTTTGTAATAGGGCTTTGGAGATTGGTTATTTTCCTTTCTTTTTGGAACTCATGTCAATATTGTTCCTAGATAAATAATTTACTTAAAAAATTAGGGATAAAGTTTGATTCTCCTTTAATAAAATCTATATCGTAATCAAATACTAAGCAAATGGCTTGCCACCTAGAAAATATTTATTTTGAAGTAATATTTGAGATGTCCTTTTGTAAGACTTCTTTCACAAATTTGTAGTCTATTCTAAAGGGGATTTTGTAGTTGAGGACATCTTATTAGTATTTTTTTATTTCAAAGAACAAGTGAAAGGATTTCATTTTTTTTATGGTAGATTGATTTTACTCGGTATCATTCTAGTGAACAATGGTAAACTAAAAAATTTGTTCTCGCTAATTTTGAACTTTTTTAAGGATGCCACCATAGCCAATGTTAGAGGCATCAGTCTTGACCATCTTTGGGAGTTTTAGATTAGAAAAATGAAGACATGGGGTATTTTTAACCAGGGTCTTGGTATGTTTGACAATTTAAGAATGCTCTTATTTCTAGGGAGGCATGTTTTTCTTAAGTCGAATGTTGAGAGGTTTAGCTAATCTATGAACATTTGGAAATAAATATAAGACATAAATTAGGTTACCAAGGAACCTCTGTAGTTGTTTTTTGTTAACAAATTTTAACTCAAAATTGCTCAAAATTGAGAGATATTTTAATTAGAGTAATAGTACCTGTAAAAGGTAGTGACCTAAGAACCTAATTCATATTTGGAAGATGGAGATTTTAGAATTTGAAGCAACAAGATCATTTCTTTTAATGACAAAGATGAATGGATTAAGATGTTTGAAATGTTGATCTAAATATTGAGAAAATATAAGGAGACCATCAATATAAACAATACAGAAATTTTAGTAAGGATTAAATATATCATTCATTATTCTTTGGAATGCAATAGGTGCATTTTTAATCCCAAAGGGCATAGCATTCCACTCATACTAGCCAAAAGGAACAGTAAAAGCTATTTCGTACCAATCTTATGGAGAGATATGGATTTACCAAAACCCTAATTTCATATCAAATTTAGAGAAAATAGGGATGAATTGAGTTTTTAAGGAAGATCTCGTTTGTTAGGAATAAGATATCTAATCCATTTGAGTGCATTATTTTTAGGTTTGTAATTTGTGATGAGGCTAGGTGTTCCTCATTCAATTTTGGACTACTTATTGACATAAAACATTATGCGCGACTAGGGAGATGGAGATTTTGAGATTAAATGTTTTATTTTGAGATCTATTATCTCATTTTGGCAATGGCTTTTTGATGTAGAAGATTATCTCCAAATATTCTACAACACTTCAGGGCCTTGTTTGAATGATTACAAAAATGCAACTTAAACACCAAACACTCAACTTCAATTATATAGAAATTCAGCAGATCTAAGCCAAGATCTAATCTTCTAATGAAAATCTTATATTTCTCACTAGATTAACCTTGGTAATTCTCAATAGACACTTAAGAAAGGAAAAGAGATAAAGAAGAAGAAGAAGAAGAAACACCCTCATGTAACTCTCTCCCAAAAGGCTCGAATGAACTTTTCATATATCATGATAATTGTGATGTGTTGAATTCCTTTATTTACAAATGCATATATAGGAATAGAACTTCCATGCCATTTCGTTAAGAATCCCAGTAATAGTCTCATTAATGATTTAACTTTCCTAATGCACGGTTAATGGCTTACAAATAAAGTTACGATGACACTTTTACAAGAATTACAAAGTAGAGAACAAAAATACCAAAGCTAATTTTGGGCCTCATGTTCCCTCCTCACTTTGTGAAAATTCCTATAACCTGTGTAACACATGTTACCTACACTCTCTCCATTAATAATGACCTTCTTCCTCCCTTCCCTGCTCAAAAGGGACTAAGACAAGGAGACCCTCTTTCACCCTATTTGTTTGTTATTGCTCTTGAGTATCTCTCCATGCTTCTCCATCAACTTAGGAGTAATAAGGAATTTAGAGGCCACCAAAAATGAAAAAGGCATCACATTATCATCCTTTCTTTTTGTAATGGCATCTTGCTTTTTTTTAGAGGAGATCTAAAGTTTTTCACCTTACTTATATAAAAATTTCACTACTTAAGTAACACCTTAGGTCTTCATATTAGTCCTACTATAAGTGCCATCTACTTTGGAGGTGTCTTGGATATTGTTAAGCAGTAAATCATTAGTTTCCTTTCTTTCCCTAAAGATGTAATGCCATTTAAATATCTTGGAGGTCCTCTTTCTTTAGCAATATTGCACTCTAATCAAATGTTAAAGCTAGTAAAGAAGATCACTAACAAAATGCAGCACTGGTCTTCATGGTTGTTATCATAATCTGGTAGATTACAATTACTAAAGTCTGTTATCTATGGAATTAAGATGTATTGGAGCCAAATTTTTATATTGCCTAAGAAAATTTTGCTCAATTGGTTTATGCAAGGCCTTCTTGTGGACTAGTAAAGCTAACCCTAGTAAAAGAGCTCTTATTGCATGGTCAAGGGTTTGTTTACCCCAACAAGAAGGTGGACTAGGTTTGCTAGACATTCATACTTGGAATATAGCAGCGGTTGGCAAGAACTTCTAGCACATTGCACAAGACAAAAATATCTTATGGATCAAATGGGTTCATAGTTGTTATCTTAAAAGTAAGTCTATTTGGAAAGCTAACTTTCCATGTACTACCTCTTAGACTATGCTTAAGTTATATAAATACAGAGAAGTATTGCAATTTCCTATTCTTTCTATTGATCCTTCCACATCCTACAAGATAAATGTGGTTTATGATAAAATTTGACCAAGAGCCTCTCCTATCACTTTGTGGAAATCAATTTAGAGAAGTAATGCAAGTCCCAAGCACAAACTTGTTCTCTGGATTGCTATTTTCTGCAGGATTCCCATAAAAGATATCATTAGTAAATATTGCCACATTACAGACTCTTATTATGCTTTTTGTGATGCAATTGAGACATTTCCTCATCTCCTATTTAAATGTCTAGCTATGAAGCACTTGTTACATAATGTCTTTGCTTATTTTGGTCTTTAGGGTCCTATCCATAATTGACATCGAGTTCTTGATTACTTTGCCCGTAATATAAGAATATCTGGAAGGAAAATTCAAGTTGTAGAACTTTAAGTGCAACGTGCATCTATGAATGTTGGCATGACCGTAACTCTAAACTCTTATCCTATAAAGATTATATTTGGAAGGATCTTCTTAAAAAAATAATTTACGTTGTCTCATCTAGGTTTACATGCTCTCTTAGAAGGATAAGTAGGGAGTTTCTTGAAAGTTAATAATATAATTAAAATTTATAGTCTTTTAGCCTTGTTATTCCTTGTACTTTGTAATCTTGTAACCCATTGGCATTACCTTATACCTCAAATATCTTCAACTATCATGAACTTCATGAATTTCTTGCAAACATGTACAATACCTGCAAGAACAATGACTTAATAAAACATTAGAGGTATAAAAATTTTCAAGCATAATTGGTTATATCTCCAAGTATGCTAATTCCTCTTGATCTCCATCATTACAAGAAGAAGGTTTAGAGTTTTCAATATATGCTCGTATATTGATTTTATAGGTATGTGTTCATTTGAATTGGTATGGCTTTTGTGGGCATATTTTTCTCAACAAAGAAATCTTCATAAGGCAAATCAACAATGTGTTGCTTTCTTACCCAAAAGGCATTTGAAAGATTGGCACAGATTTCTTACTCAATTTTCTTTTAGAGACTAGCAATCCACTTTTTTATTTATTCCTAATAGATTTTGAATTTTTATTCAAGAAATTCCTTGTTTGAGAAAATAAAGATCAATTCATTTGTTATGAATTAAAATATTGATTTGGTGCTAATAAATGGATTTAGCATTTAGAAGATTTATATTTTCAGTTCTTGAATTTCAAGGAATGGAGGGAATTTTTTTCCTTTTATTTTAAAGGTTATTCCGGTATGGTTTACATGGTATGGGGTAGTTAGATTTATAAAACATGTTCCTATAATAATACTATGGCTAATATTATGGGATATGATATAGGTTGATTAGATTTTTAGATTTTTAGATTATTATATAACACATAGGCTTCATACTTATATTTGAGTTTAAGCCTAGAATCATTTTGTGTAGAAATTTCTTTGGTAGTTGGTTGAAGGAATCATTTTGGAATCATTCCATCTTTTTCATAATTTAAATCAGTACTTATCTCAAAAAGTGCTACAGTATTTATTTGGGAATGATCATTGATTTTGAGGGTGATATTTATGATATATTTTTGAGAAGTTATTTCTCTTAAAAAGTTTGAGAAATCAGTGGGAGAAGGTATTTTTTTGAAAGAATTTTCATCAAAATCATCTTCGTTTTTAGTAGAAATATGAGAGGATTCTTCTAGGGTTTTTGAAAGAAGAATATGATTGATACTACTATCCTTTTCTTGTTTATGCTAAAGCTATTTTAGTTCCTTCTTAACTTCTTTGATTTGTTGTTGAATTTCAGAAGTTGTTGGGAAAGATTTTTTGGGTTTTTTTTGTCGATAATAGAGGATAAATCATAAGCATTTTTAGGTTTAGTAGAGTGTTTTGGTAAAGAAGGAGTGTCGTTGTTTTAAAGGGATTCACAAAGTCTTTTAAGATATTCTCTTTGTTTAACGGGATCAGAAATGTGTTGCACAACCACAAGCATAAGTTTTTGTTCTTTAGTGAGGAAATTTATTTCTTTTGAGATATCTCCATCCTCGGACTCAAAGGAGGAATTAGAGGATTGTGAAGCAAGTTCATCAATCTAGAGGCCAAATTTAGAGAGGTCATCATTTTGAGAATAATCATCAAAAGATAATATGAGGAGATTTTGTATCTTTCATAACGTTTCTTCATCAAGATTTAGTTCAATAATTTTTATGTTAAGCTATAAAAATCTACAAATGTGGCCTTTTCTTCCACAGTTATAATAAATAATATAATTTTTGAAACTACTTTGGAAAGAGGATAGAGTTTTTTTCCCCTTTGGCTACGATTTTTTGTAGTAAGGAAGTTGTAGTGTAGTCTATGGAGCAAGAATATGCTTCTTTGAAGCATCTTTGGAATGGTATTTTGAACAATAATATATGTTCCAAGACCCATTAAAGGTTTTATATGAATTTTTAGTGCCTAAAATGCCAAATTATTTGCATAAAGAACCTAATTCTTGCCTAGTTTTATGCATTTCCCACTCTAAATGCCTTTAAAGCTTAAGATCCAAGAAGATCTTAAGACCTTCCTTTTGAGTAAGGCTGATCAATTCCCAATATATAAACCCAAAGTAAGATTGGTTAACAAGTCTATCCCTAATTTTCTTATGAACTCTTTCTCCAAGTAGAGGAGGAAGGCCTATAAGCAATTTTTCTTTCCAAAAGGGTTAGTTAAAGTCATCCTAAAGATAACACTTGTGAGGAAAGTATTTTTGTACCATTGAAAGTCATTGAAGTTTTTACAAAGAAGGTTTGAAAGGATTTTATCATTCTTGTCTTTAAGATGTGAAGGATCTCCAATAAAATAGAGGGAGATTGCCAAACATAGGGAGACAACCTCATCTTGATAGACATCAGCATCTTCTAAACTAATATTACCTTATTCATACATCTCGATGGCATCAAGAATGGATTTCTATTCTCTAGAGGTGAGATAAAAATCCCACCATCCTTTGAGTTGGCTAGAGAACCCTACAATAATTAGTTCTACTATAGCTTTGTTAGAAGTTCTAGATTGGTTTTTATAACCATTTGTGGTCATGGTAATTTCTTGAAGAATATTAAGTATGTGGTATTCTGACATACCATTTATATACCATTCATAAAGTGATGAGGCATTATAGTTTGGCTGGACAACTTTCTTGGGTCTAGTCTCACAGCTAAGGTCTGACACAATGCTTATGGGGATAAGGGTCTTAGATGATAAGGGATGTTCATAAAGATGTGAAAGGGTTTAGTTTTCATCAGTCTCATCCTCTTTTTGTGCAAATATGTGAACCCTAGAGTGTTTATTTGAGAACCTTATTCAAGGGTATTAGGAACCTAAACATGGTTAGAGGAAGAAGAAATAGGATTAATTTGGCTGAGTTGGGTCTTGATAGCATGGAGGAATTTAGTTTTCTCTACTTAGATAGCCTTTTGGCTAGACTTTGAAAGTTGAAAAGGTTTAAAGATAGGAATATTCCTATTTTTTGGGTGTTTGATGTGTGTGGGAATATGGAATTATTAATTATGTAAATTAATGCTCAATGATGTTGTAATTAAGAAGTAGAAGATTCGAAAGAGATGTATTGATGATGAAGATATTTGAACAAGTTAGGATAATGATAATGATGATGATGATTCGATGATGATGGAATGATTAAGATGATTCAAATTTGATGAGATGATTATGATGATGATTTGACAATGATGCAATAATGAAGATGTTAATTCAGGAATTAAGCTTGATGTTAGAAGGTGTATTGGGTTAGGGTTAGGGTTAGGTTTAGTTTTGAAAATTAGGGTTCAGGCAAGGGTTTGGTTTGAAACTTAAGGTTAGGGATTCAAATAAGGTTTTTGATTTTGGGATATGTTTGGACAAGGAATATGGATAGTAATGGTGTGGGTTATGGAGTTCAAAAAAATAGGACATAGTCCCTAATTCACACAAACAAAGAGATTAAGAGTTTTAAGATTAATCGCTCACACATATTCAATTAAGCTTGAGTTGAACTCACGCGGAATTCAATACCAATATTTGCATTCAACTTCAACTCAATCAATCATATGTCTCCAATTGTGGGCTCTATGGGTTTGTGTAGGGAAGGCTACAAAATTCCATGAAAATTTCTAATTTTAAAAATTATATTTAAATGAGTTTTTTATTATGAAAATTAATTAAATACATTATTTTTATTAAAATAAAAAAGAATTAATTAGGGATATTCAAGAAGAAAACAATAAATAATTTTTTATTAGAAAAGTTTTGGTATTTTAGCTAATTCAGGATTTTATTTTGGAAATTAATTAAATAAATTATTTTATTTAAAATAAGAAGGAGAAAATAGTTACAAATTAATATGAATTTTATAAATAATTTAATTGAAGAAAATTAGGGTGTTTTTCTCATTAAAATGAAATTTATGAAAAATCTTTGAAAACCCCTACATTAGCTTAAAAAGGGATTTAAGTATTATTTTATTTAAATATTATTATTTTTCTATATCTCGAATATCCTAATTAACTTAATTAACCCAACCCACTATTTTTATTTTTCCCCTTTTTCCTTTTTCCTACCCTTTTATTCCTTTTTCTTTCTTCTTCTTTTCTTTTTCTTCCTCCCCTCCCCTGAATTGGGCTTGTCATCGCCAACCAAAATCCTTCTTTCCGTCTTTCGAGATGGGTCGTTTCCTTCTCCCGGCCCAGACTATCTTCATTTAACTCCGTGCTGCATTTTATGCTTTCTCTGCCCTAAATGCCGCTTTTCAATTAAATCCTCCCCCTCATCGCGCCTGAGCGCCTAATCTGCCTTTATTTTCCTTTCTTTCTTTCTTCCCCCGAACCGCCCGGTCCAGCCCCCCATCTTCCTCTTCCTTGTTCCCTTGTTGACGCCGACCTTCACCTGCACCGTCACCATCGCCCTGGTTTTTCACCGCCGATCTCTCCTAATTTGACCGGTCCTTTTTCTCCCTTTCTTTTCCCCCTGATTCATTGACCACATAGACCAATCTAACTCTCCCTCTTATCATGTGCTCCCCTCTCTCTTTCCTACGCACAACCCTTGCCCTATTTTGACTGCCACCGGCCAACCATCACCATCGACGCCTGAAAACCTACATACCTTACCCCGTAGCCAACCCACAAAACCCTAACCTCCCTTCTAAAATCTATAAATACCCCCATAATGAGCCTAGTATCAAGCTCTTGATCCCCTAACCCAGAAACTCCCCTTGCACGCCGCCGCCCCTTTAGACGCTAACCCTACGTCGTCAAACAACTCCGCCACCCTCTCTTCCCACCAAACTCATCCTTGCACCGCCCTCTAACTACCTAAATCTCTCTCATCCCTCAATTCTTCCTTCACAAGCCACCCCGACTGTACGAAGTAGCCCTTCCGATCAACCTATTTCTCCACCTCTGCCACCCTTTGCACCACTATTAGCCACCAATTATGCCGTTGTCGCCACTCCTTTCACCTCCCATTCTATTATGCAAACCACCCTCTACCTTCCCCTACCTTTCTTTTCCTCTCCCTCCATCTCCTTATCTCTTTCTCCTCTTATTCCTCTTTCGGCCACTGCTATCGTCGCCGTGCGCCGCCATCTTTGGTTGTGCCACCACCATCATTCTGTTCCTCTCCTTCTGAGCAACCATAATCACCCTTATTTCCACCCTCATTCTCCCTATTTTGTTACCAGCATCCAACTTTTCCCCTTTTCTTCCCTTTTTCCAGCCACAACCACCACCATCAGTGCCGTCTATCCCCGCCAGCCTAAGGTTGAACCCTAAACCCCCTTAACCATTTTTCACTATCTATACAAGCTTTAATCTATTTTATTTCATTTATATGAAATATATTATGATTACTATTATTTTTATTATTTCTATTGAGGGTCGAAGCCCTATTATATTTTTAATTCGATTTTATTATCATTATTATTATTGTTGCTATTATCTTTATTATTAATATTAATATATTATCATTATAATAATAATAATAATAATAATAATTATTATTATTATTATTATTATTATTATTCCATTATTATTATTACAACTATTTTACTATTAGTGTTGCTATTAGTATTATTGTCGTGCGATTGTTATTATTATTATTATTATTATTATTATTATTATTATTATTATTATTATTATTATTATTATTATTATCTTATTATTATTATTATCTTATTATTTTCATTGTTGGTATTATTACTCTTTATACGGTTGAAACTCTATTGTGCCTATTTTGAATTGCGGTAGTGGTATTATAAATATCAAGTCTTATTATTATTATTAATATTATCATTATTTTTATCATTAGCATTTATTATTTATTATTAGTGTTGTTATTATTATTATTATTTAATAAGGTTATTATTATTCAATTCGGGGTAGAAACCCTACTTCATTTTATCTTCAAATGTTATCCTTCCTATTATTACTATTATGATTATTATCATTTTTGAAATATTATTATGGTTTTTATCATTATTATTATTACTATTTCATTATTATTATTATTATTATTATTACTAAATTTTGTTATTAATTTTACTTATTTTATTATTAGTATTATTTTGATAAAGGGACTGAAGCCCTTATTTCATTATGTTTTTGAGTAATGCCCTTTTTATTATTATTTTTACTATTATTATTCTTATTCTTATTAATATTATCATTCTTTTTATTTTTAGTATTTTTGCCATTATTATTTTATTATGCTATCAAAAGCCTAGTCTTAGAATAATTTAGTAATTAATAGTATTTTTTGTAGGAGGGAATCTACTTTTAGCTTTTCCCTCATAATAGGTGAGACTAGTCAAAGCCCTAAGGAGGCGTAGGAGCGTGCTCCAAGACTATTGTCATTTTAGGTAAGGGTGTTACTAAGGCCTATTATGTGTTGGCGTGCATTATGTGCTTTGTATGTTATGCATCCTTTGTTTATTATTGCATTTATTTCGTATGTGGTATAACGTGGAGTTGAAGTATGTTTTTGTGTATTTTCTTGGCATGTGTATTATGTATATATGATGATATGTGTTGTGAACCTGTAAGACATGCATATGAGGATGTTAATATGGTTTGTGTGGGGGAAAGGATGAAAAAGATGAATGGAGAAATAGGTTGACCAAGGGATGTGAGTTGACCTAAGTATTTTAATGATCCATGAGTGCAAGAATAAAAAAGGAAATTTATGGTTTCATATGGGAGAATTTAATTTATGATTTTGTGTGGGAGAATCTAATCTATAGTTTCATATGGGGGAATATAATTTATGATTTTGTATAGGAGAATCTAATTTATGGTTTCATATGGGAGAATTTAATTTATGATTCTATGTGGGAGAATCTAATCTATGGTTTTGTATGGGAGAATCTCATTTATGGTTTTGTATGGGAGAATCTAATCTATGGTTTCGTATGTAGAATTTTATCTATAGTGTAACATGGTTTCGTATGGAGAATTTAATTTATGGTGTAACATGGGAGAATCTAATCTATGGTATGTGTGGATTGAATTTAGGGTTTTGTATGAAGGAATCTTAGGTTTTGCATAAACAAACTTAGGGTTTTGTATGGCAGATTTTATGGTGACATATGGGGAAATCTAATCCAGGGTTTTGTATGGATTGAATCTGGGGTTCTGTATGGATGGACTTAAGGTTTGCATGGCAGATTTTATGGCATTGCATGGGAGGATCTAATCTAGGGTTTTGCATGGATGGATCTAGGGTTTGCATGAAAAATTTTAAAGGTTTGCATGGGGAGCTTAGCATCTGCATGGGAGTAAAGTTTACGTATAAAAGGTTGATTTAGGGTGTGAGGAAGGTAATGTAAGTGTTGTTTTGGTGTTTGAACACTTTGGGTGAAAAATAGTATGTGGAGAAATATAAGTGTACGTAGGAGACTGAGCTAGGGTTTGTGTGGACAATTAGGGTTTAGTGTGGCTGCTTAGGGTTTTTGTGGTATCATGTGTATTTGGTGATTAAAGTGTAATTAAGAGGTTGGAATTTATGAGTTGTGATGTGTGAATGTTAAAATAATTTGGGTTGTGTGAAGTGGAGTAAGATGGGCCACTTAGGCCTAAATTAGGGTTTCTGGGAAGTTAGAAGGTGTAGAATTCTCATGATACGATACAGGTCAGTTGGAGACTAAGTGTAAAGGGAGTGATTATGCATGTCTAGGGTTAAAATTTTCTGAATAATATACTTAAGACATTGATCATTTAAAATGAAAGATTGTTGAGTCGAGCCTAGACCGGTCCACCAGCGAATAATAGTGGTTAGGGCATGATGTCCTATGTGTAGCCGATCCACCAGTAATAATAGTGGTCAAGCTTTTTGCCTGTGTGTTTCCAATCCACTGGATATAATAGTGGGGGATTCCGTGCACAACAAAACCGAACATATTTGTGCCAAGACATGGGAAAGACACTAAGTACATACAGTGGAACACCATGCAAACAGGGGCCAGACTGGTCCACCGGCGAATAATAGTGGCCAGGTACTACGGTATCCTAGAGATCGATCCACCGGCTATAATAGTTTTCAGGATCTATATGCCCTATGTGTTTCCGATCCACCGACTATAATAGTGGGGTTCCCGAACTCACGTGGATTTGATGAAAAGCATGGTGTGAATAGACTTCTGATTAAAGATTAATTAAATAATTGAATCAGATTATATGTGGGCCTTTATACTTTTACCTGAATGGTCATATGCATGTATGTTATCATGTTGGTTTTATGCTCTATTATTATTCTGCATTATTTATGTGATGTTATGTGTTGGCCTTAGTGCTCGATTACTTTGGTCAGTACATAGCGTACTGATCACCCTTTTCATGGGTGCTGCTCACTCCCACGAGCAGAAGGCCCTTTCTGACTTTACACAGGTGGGCGAGACAACAGATGGAGCTAAGCATTGGGCATATATGGCCGGATTCACTCTTCTCGTTATTTTATATTCATTCTATTATTTATTTTGCATCAAATCTATCTCTTTTTAAATTGTTACTCTATATTGAGCTTTTGAGATAAACCATTTAACCCTTGTACGATTATTTCTCTGTTTAGACATGAATTATAATTCTTTTATGCATACTCTAATTTTTGTTTTACTATCATTTAGTGCTTATTTGAAGTTTATATTGTTTGATTTATAATTGATTACTCTTTTATTTTAGCCTTAGCACTTGGTACTGGAACGGTCAGAGAGAACCAGTTGGTACTTAGTGTGACCGTAACATTCCCATAATTCATAGGTTTTAAATTTTAAATTCTTCCGCTTTTGAAAAAAAAAGATTTAGAAAATTTTGGGGTGTTACAGCTGCTGATTACAAGATACTAGCTAAAAGGTATAATTATTCAAAAGATACCTAGCTAAGAGATACTAGAATATAGAATATACTAAAATATACAATATTCTTCAAAAAGGTAAATTTATGCTACTTTGTCCTCTAACTAATATCTAACTCTACTAACTAATTAATTAATTAACTAAATCAACTAATATGCAAGTCTAGGCTGCATATTATTTCCCACATGCACTTAGCCATGCACTCCATGCATGCCATGCACATGCACGTACATGCCTAGTAGCTTGTATTTTACATTTCATCTATTAATAGAAACTTAATCATCTATTTTTCTTCAATTTTGTAGAGATCCTTTTTAGATGAAGAACAATTGGTTTCATAATTATGAGTGTCAATTCTTGAATGTCTACTCCTACATTAGTGTTGAGGTGAAGTGTCTAGAAAGCTAGGAGTATGGTTTTTTATGTTAGCTTATCAAGATTTATGAGCTGTGAATTGATGGGATTGAAATGGACTTTAGTAAAATTGTTTTGGAGGAGGACGTTCTTAATATTTTTGCTATCTTCCTCTCTAGGTATTTGCATAGTTTTTACCTCAAGTGAGCTTTCTCTTGAGGTCATCTTAATATTTTAAAGAGGAGGATGATCAGATTCAATTATGCCTTTTATCGATTTGCCGTATTTTAGTTCTGTTTCAAGTGATTACAGGATTAATTTAATGAAATGGGGGATTAATAGTATGAAATGGGGGATTAATAGTATTCTGTATAGCATAGATCTCAAAACATTCAAATAACATAATTTCACTTTGAAAAAAATCATAAAATTGCTTTTAGATATCATGAAGTTGGTGGATAAAAATAATCAAAGAACCAAGTTCTTTTCTTGAGGTTATGTGATCCATAGAAGTCCTCTTGTAAAACACTCTTGTTTATCTAAAAATCTTTTTCAATAACATCTATCAAGTTTTCTATGATCTCAATAAAGTTTTGAGAACTAGGAGGAGAAGTATTATCTAGTGGAGGCTCAGGGATTTGCTAAGAAAGCTGCTGAGAAACCTGAGGTAATTCATTCTTTTGTTTGATTCCAAAATTATGTGATTGGTTTTGTTTATAAATTGAATGAGGTATTTTGGATGTGTAATATGCCATTTGGAATGTTGTATTTGGAAGGTCTAAGATGTAGTATCTTCACTAGTCATACGAGAGGTTTATAATAGGGGGATTTTTTTAAATCCTCAATATGTCAATTATAGAAGAGGTTGATGTTATATCTAAATATCATTGTCTTTCGGTTATTTGGAAACTAAGCTTGGCTGTACCATCTTGGAATTGAGTAATTTATCTAGAATTGGGTAACTTGGATCAATTCAGTATCTAGTTTTATGGGGAGATGAGGGTAGTTAATAAGCAATGGTACAACATGTTCAATGAGCCAGCCATCTGGAAGAGTAATATCTTTCCATGTAATTAGTTTTAGGATAACTTTGTTTTCCCTATACGGGTAGGTCTAGAGAATGAAAGTTTCACCACTTTTAATGTGGACCATAGCTTGTGTTTTGAAGGATCTTTTTATAGCTTTATAAGGAATATAAAAAAGCATAGAAACAGATATAGATCCATCAAGAATTCTATAGCCATGCATTTTGACATAGAGGACAAGATATTGGAGTAGGTTTGATCTCTTAGGATGGGAGAGAAATTTGGATTACAGTTAAAAAAAAAGATATGAGGATTGCAAAGGCTTTATTTAATCATTCCAAGAATGAAATCCTCAAATTGTTTATGCCTCTCATCACAATGAATGACAAGAATAGAATTGTTTAATCCTTCCCTGATTAAGGTTTTAAATCCTACATAAACAAATCATAAGTCAATGTATTTAAAACCATTATTGATATGCTTTTTCATGGTCTTTTTTTTATAAAAAGTTATATTTGTTCGAAAGGTTTTTAAATTTGAATATCTTATTCTTTAGTTTTTATGACATAATTTTTTTGAGAATGGTAATATTTTGAAGTTTTATAAATCATTTAATGGTAGTTTCCAGTTATATACGGATACTTTAAAATCATCTACGACATATCCTTCAGAATTAATAATATTTTCTCTAGATTCTATAGTGAAACTACTATAATATGAAGAAGAATAAGTAGATCTAGAAATAAATTTATCCAATTTAAAACTAAGAATGATTAACTCCTATGGAAGTTTGACCATACCTTAACTTATTGCCTAACATAGAACTTACCACCAATTCAAATTCTAAATGACTTAGAATTAAGACCAAGAATATAGAAAAAAAAGTGAAAGAATTATATTTTTACTACCTTCCCCTTGGCTTTAATACCAGAATTGCCACTTATTTTAGGATGTTGAGGTGAAATAGTTATATATATATATATATACTTTTACATTTGGTAGAATGGAGAATAAATGACACAAAAGACAATTAAGCCAACCTTTTGTAGCTTAAATCTTCCTTCCTTCCTCTTCAAGTGAGATTAATCTTGAGTGATTTTAGGATGTATTCTATAGATAATTTAGTGTTTTATCATTAGAAATGTTTTATTCTTGGAGAAGATCAAAAACTTCCAGTTATATGCTGAATAGAAAAAAAAATCATAACTTTCAAATCCTTTCCATGTTGGCCAACATTCTTCTTCAACAAATCAGGTAAAAAGATCATGTATTGTAAAATATTATTAATCGATTATCTTACACATAAATTTTTGGTATCAAATCATTGGCTTAGTTTGACCCAAGTTGGAGGGAGGCACAACATTAAAGTGGAAACAAGCAAACACATTTACTTTGACTTAGGATTGAGGTTCTTAACGATTACTGCTTTGGTTCTTTAAATCGTGATTGATTTTACTGAATTCTTAGATGCATGTAAATGATCTATGATGTCAAAATGTGTGATGAAATTATGTGACATGATGATCATGAAATGAATCTTTAACATTTTTGTGCTAAAAATGAAATAAAATGTAGCAGATTGCATGCAATGTATCGAGTGATTTAAGGGAGAAATCTTGTGTGTGTGTGTGGTACATGTGTTTGATTGATTTTAAAGAGAAATATTCTTAAAGATATTATACATGATTAGGAGAGGTTTTCATGAATAATGAAAACCATTGATGATTGATTAAATTGAATGAAAATCTACTAAACCTTTAACCCTAATCAACATTTGCATATTTACTGTTTTTGTCGAGTGTGTGTCTTTGTGTATTCAAGTAAAGTTTTGTGTAGTCCATAATTTGGTCCATTATTTTGTGATAAAAAGATACCTTATACATATAGGATAATGTTTTGAATCTTCTCTATTTATATTACATGTTAGAACATAGAATATATATATATATATATATATAAGTTTTGTTGGAAGATATCGAATTATTATTTTTTTTCCTTAAATTATACATCAAGAACTTAACAATAAATTTCTAAAGTGCATTAATTCATTTGTTTGTGTGATTATATTGATTGCCAACTGTGTGTTTGATTCATTAAATGATTCGAGTTCTCACCAAACCCTAAGGAATTACTAATATTTTGTTAAGTTTGTTAGCAAGTTTATTACTCTGGAAGGAGAACTAAATATTCAAGCTATTTTTGAGATAATTCAAAATATCTCAATTAATTTAGTTTCAACCAATGGTCAGCTTAAACAATTTCTTACAATGCAAAATTAATTGCAAAGGATGGAATCTTGATTGGCCAAGCAAGATTTGGTGCAAAATATGCAAGAACAAAAGAACTTCTTCGGAGATCGAATGGGAATTCGTGAAAAACTAATCATCCTAGAAAGAGGAATATATTTGAACTCAATATTATAGTATGAAGAAGAGTCACAAGGGAGTGGAAGTAATCAAAAGAACTATGATCATCAAGCAAGTCCTCATCATAAAGAAGATAAAGGTATCAAACTTGATCTTACTAATTTAGATGGTAAACTTGATGTTGAATTATTTCTTGAGTGGTTACATGAGGTGGAGGCTATTTTTGAATTTAATGATTATCATGATGAATAAAAGAGTAAATTATCTACTCTTAAGTTTAGAATTTTTCTAGGATACGATATGATAACTTGGAAAGAACTAGGGAAAGAGAGGCTAAATCAAAATTAAAATCTTAGGATAATCTTAAGAAACATCTGAGAAGAAAATGTGTACCTAAATAGTAAGATAAAGATAATTACATTAGATTAACTACTCGTACAAAAATATTTTTAATTGTTGAAGAATTCGATAGTGAATTTGAGAGGTTAGCGGTTCTATGTGACATCCATGAGAGAAAGGAACAAATAAGTATTAGATTTATAAGTGGCCTTAACATGATTATTCGAGACAAAGTTGACACTTTTATATATGATTCTCTTGATGATATGATTAAGCTATGTTTAAATTTGAAAAGTAAATCAAATCTACTAAGGCTTATGCTAAAAAAGTACTTCTTCTCCTAAATACTACCCGAATATATAAACTACTAAGTACGGGATGGGTACCTCAGGCTCTACAAATGTTAAGAAGAAAAAGAGACTTAAGAGAGAGGAGAAGGGAAAATTAAAGGTCAATGAAGTATCTTCAAAGTAATGCTTTAAGTGGTGAGGATTTTAACACTTCACTAGAGAATATCCCAACCGAAGAGTATTATCTATATAAGAGAATGAAGTTATTGAGACTTGGGATGAAAACCTTGAGTATGATTAAAATGAAGAAATCTCAAGTGAGTCTAACGATGAAGGAAATGCTTGTTATGTCCTACAAAGAGTTCTTAAAATTCAAGGTAATGAGCAATCTAATAAATGGGATAAGATATTCAAGACTAAAGGAAGAGTGGGAGATACAGTTTATTGGGTCATCATTGATAGTAGATTGTGTATTAATGTAGCTAATAAGAGGTGGTAAAGGAATTGAGGTTAAAGAAAACACCACATCCTAAGCCTTATTCTCTTCAATGGCCTAAAAAGGAAAAAAGTTTCAAGGTAATAAAAAAACCATAATCTCATTTTGAATTAATAATTATCATGATGGTGTGATATGTATTGTTTTGCCTATGAATTCTTGTGGAATCATATTAGGCAGACCATGGAAATATGATAGATTTGCTATTCATAATCATATTACTAATGAATATCTTATTGAAAAGGATAGGAAAAAGCATAAACTTAAACCTTCTAATAGTGATAATGATAACATAGTTGAAAGTAAAAAAGAGTTTATTTTTGCATAAAAATGCTATGATAGAATGTATTAGGGAAGAAGGTAGTTTCTATGTTGTAATTATCAAGGAATCCCTACAAGGGGAGAAAAATAAAAATAATCCTCAATTAGATCATCTTATTGATGAATATAAATATGGATTTCCTAATGATTTACCACTGGAATTACCAACTAAAATAGGGATTGATGTGGATCTTTAAAGTCTAAGATAAAATTTAAAGTCTTAGAAGGAAGTGTACTTTGATGAGTTGAAGATTAAGGAGAAAAATATGAATCTGCAAGCAAGATACAACTAAGATTTAAAGAAAACTATGAATATTCAAACAAGATTCAATAAGAATTCAAAACAAATGGATCTTTGAATATTTCTCCAAGAACATATTCAAAGGATCTTACTAAGATTACTCCATATAGTTTTAGCAAGGAATTCACTCAAAAGACAGAGATAACCAATTATTAACTTATTATTTCATTCAAATATTTTGACTATTCTTCATCTCATATTTCAAGTCTATCGATATATTTTTGTATGTATGTATGTGTAAATACATACATATATATATATATATATATATAGGTAGCTATACTTTTCTAAGTAGCACACTAATGCACACATGATTGACTAGCATACTAAACTCTAATTGCACCATATTACTAATCTATGTAATAAATGAATCAAAGAAAAAATTATTAACAAAAAACATGGCTAATCATTACATGGAAACAACTAACCAAAAGTCCTAATTTACATAAAAATGATAACTAGTCTGCTTTGATTTTAAAGTTTAACTTCCATGCATAATATATCATGCTACTTGTAATAACTTGTAACGTAAGAAACAATCTTAAGTGTTTTAAATTCTTGAATCTTCTCCTTGAAATTATGTGATATACCTGCACCAATAAATTAGAATATACATATTATGGTTAGAAAAAGTTAAATCATCAAAGACACATATGGTAATAGGCTCCTTTATTTATAATTCCAAATCCTACTTTGCATAAGAATCCTTAAATGCATCATGAGAATCCACAGATTCTCCTGCATCATTCTCTGCAACTTGAGAATAATTTTCCTTAAATTCACATCAATTTAATGAGGCAAATCAATAATATTAAATATCCTTGAAAACCCACTATAGGATTCTAGAAGTTCAAGTTCATAAATACTTTCTCCAAATTTTCTAAGGATTTTAAATGATCCATCTACTCTTGGAATTAGTTTAGTTTTTCTTAAATTAAGAAATCTTTCTTTACACAAATGTAAAAAAACTAAATCTCTAATACCCCATATTTTTTTAACGTGTTGTATGAGACATTATGCCAATTATGGTAATTGATTTTTATTTGGTAGTATGATTTGGTTTAAGGAAAATGTGGATTTGAAATTAGGTTCGAAAATTAAATTTAATAAATTTTTCAAGTGAACCAATTAACTAGTCCATTGTTTCGGTAGAATGGAATTTACTCGACCAAACTAATCAACTCGTTAGGGAACCAATTTATAAATCAAAGATTTTCCATATTTATACTTTAATTTGCCTTCATTTTTGTAACTTATTTTGACATAAATTATAATAATTATCATAGTTCAAGTCATGTGTTTGTGTTACTACTCTCTTGGTAATTATTTTTTAGAAAACTTCACATAAATGCACAAATCCAAAGACATAGTGCATGAAATCAAAGGGAAAATACAATATAAAAGGCATTAAAGGAAGATAATAAACCGCACATGATTTTAGAGAAGTTAAGAAAGTCAAGGAGATGAAAAAGGGGGGAAGGAATCAAGAGGATCAAGGAAAGGGTATTGTACAATTATAGCACAATCAGTTACACAATGATTCAACCTTCAAACCACACAAAACGCATGAACAATTGTGTTACATAGCTCCAGCACAACCTACAGCACACTCGTGCAACCATTGACTTAAAAGATGAGTAAAAAACTTTTGCACACCCCCTCTACATAACCATGCAGAGTTTGAGAGAGTCGAAAGTGTAAATGTTTCATGACCAGCCTATGTAGCCTGGCACGGTCGTTTAGAGTGTAATTACGACTCTCCTTTTTCAGACGTTTGGAGGAGGGGATTTTCTTCCTAATTAGACTTGCAGAGAAGATAATTTTTATTTTCTTTTCTCTATTCTTCCAAAGTAAGGAACTCCATGTTATCTATTTTTGTATATGTAATTTTATTTTTCCAAATTAACAGTAGACAAATGTTTATCACAACTCTTCAGTCAACTTATTTTATCTCCAATTTATGGTTTGATGTATATACTCTCCCTTTTGTTATTTATTTTATTTACAACATGTAAGTTGTTTGCTTCTATTCTCTACATTTATTTCTAACCATGAGTGAGTAATTCCTTTTTCTAGGATTAAATTAGACTCAAGTTGGTGTAAATATGATGAGTTAAGTTTAAAATAATTTGACTTATTCAGAAGTTAACTATAACTAAAAGGTTAAAATCATTGTTGGAAATCAATATATAAAATAATTCAAATGGTCACTGATAAAGTGAATATTTATATATTTTTATCTTTCTTTACCTTCATTTTGAAGACTTTATTTGGTTTGTAATATGTTTTTTATTGTGGTTCAAGTCTATTGTTTGCACTAATAGTTGCTTGGATTTTTTTTAGGGTTTCCACAAAATTGCACAAATCTAAGGAAGTAGTGAATGTATTCGTTGAAAAAGACCACGTATGAATGGCATTGAAGAATTATAAATCAACCTAGAATGTTTATGGAGCCTAGGAAGTCAGAGACTAGAAAATAAGCCAAGAACGTCAAAAGAGGCAAGGTAATGGTATTGTATAGCCAGCTAACCGTGAAACACTAATGTAGCCAACATTTGAACACCAGAATGATACATGGGCAGGGTGTGCAGATCTTGTATAGCCGTAAAAAAGCAAAGCAAGCCAGGTCAAAGCCAAGAATACTGGACACTCAAGCTGTGTAGATCTTGCATGGAAAAGTAGGAGTTGAGCATGCCAGTTCGAGACCCAGAATATTGCACATCTTGGCTATGCAGACCTTGTGCAGCAGTGGTCACCCACAATCGCCATGCACTATGTAGCCTATGTTATGGGTAGTTGTTAGGGGAATCTTTAGGTACTTCTTGAGGAAGATTTTTGGTGAAGATTTTAGAGGACTTTTTCCTCTCTTTTCCCAAGTTAAAACCTCATATAACTTTTCTTTAATTCTTTAGTTTTAATTTCTAGATTTAAGTGTAAGTTTTGTGTACGTTCAACTTGGAATAAACTCTATTCTCCCCTAATTATAGTTAATTCAATCCATTCTCTTCTTTGTAAATTTTTATACTGTCATTATATTTGCTACGTAATTTAAAATGTTTATATTTCCTTCCAATCATGAGTTAGTAATCCTTTTTCTAGGATTGAATTAGGTCCATTTTGCTAGTAATATGATGAATTAAAGTATATGTTATATGTTTAGTTTGTATATGTTGTTTCTTGTGTTAGGATTGATCATTTTAAGTCAGATTTGACATTATCCAACCTTTTAGATATTATTTGTAACTAAAAGGTCGAAATCTTTATTGCATATTAACATTTGAATAGGAATTCAAACAATCACAAAAGTAGATGTTTGGTTCTCAAGGACTATAGAATTGATGGAATTAATTGGTTTAATTTAATTTCTTAGTCATGAAAGTAGTCAAAAAATTAGATTAAATATTTTTCTAGACCTTGAAAGAAGCTAATGAGTATATTTAGACAGATTATTCATAGCCATTGAACTAGACTATAATATAGCCTTATTTTATTGTCGAATACCAATTTATAAATCAAAATTCAATCCTAAGCTGTATATGTATCATTTTAGCGTCTATATTTAGTTCGTCTTTATATTCTTTTTCACTAAATACCTCGATATTCTCACTCCATAATGATCTAGATAGCTAAAGTGATGAAGTTTGGTACTCAATTGCAAAGTCATTGGAGGATATGACCTTGAAGTGTTACAATGAATCCGTGACCTTGCGGATTTCATCGTCAACTTTTTGGCATCGTTTCTAGTAACCTCGGCTAATTGATATTGAGGTATTTATTATTTGGGAAGACTAGATTCCTTAATTTCTTTTTGCCTTTTATCTTTCATACTTTTTCTTTGATAGCTCAATTGTATGTCTCTTCAGGTACCTTTTATGCAACGATCCTATTGACTTACGATTCCAACTGAGTTAGACCTTGAGATTGAGAGGACGTTAAGTGGATTAAGGAAGTGGATACATGAGACAAAAGTAAGCATTAGTATAGGAAACTGATGGAGAGGAAGATCAGCACCGCTCTCTCAAGGAGTTTGCATCTCCAAATGCATATGGGACACAATCAAGTATAAGGAAACTGAATGTAGGTGCTAACAACTTTGAATAATGTGTGCATTACTCAATATGGTACAAAAAAATCAGTTTAGTGGTAGCCCAACAGAGGATCCAAATTTGCACATTTCCATTTTCCTTGAGTATTATGACACTTTAAAGATGAATGGAGTGTCAAAAGATGCGATCAAGCTGTGTTATTTTCATTCTCATTGAGAGCCAAGGCAAGATCTTAATTGTAATTGCTTCCTCCTGCGTCCATCAACAATTAGGATCAAATTTCACGAGCTTTCCTAAACAAGTACTTTTCCCCATCCAAGAAGGTTAAATTAAGGAATATCATTACAAACTTTAGTTAGAGGGATGGTGAGTTTCTCTATGACATGTGGGAGTTCTTGAAATACCCCAAAAACCCTAACTTAGGAATTTTGGTAAAATAGGGATTTAGTAGGAAAAATTGAAGAGAAATAAATTAATTCACTAAATAAAGAGGAAATTAATTAAGGGAAATAAGGAGGAAATAATAAATAAATTATTTAGAAAATTTTGGACATTTTAATAATTAAAATAATAGTGGAGGAAAATTACCCAAAATAGCCAAAATTAATCTAAGAATAGAATTAAATTATTATCTAAATAATTTTTAAATATTCAAGAAAATAAATAAATATATATTTAAATGTATAATAACCCAAAAAAATCCTAAATAAATTGTGCAAAAATCCAAAACCCTAAAGAAACCCCTTTTCTCCCTTTTTCCTTTTTCCTTCCTCCCTTTTTCTTCTTTTTCTTCTCCCGCCGGAATTGGGCCTCGCCCGGCCCAACTCCTTCCCTCCTTCCTTCCCCTCCCACGTAGCCCAGCACCGTTCGGCCCCCTTCCCATAATCGCGACGCAGCGTTTCGCCCCTCAATTTGCTGAGACGCCGCGTCGCGCTAAGTAACGAGATAGCCGTTGCCAGCCTTCGACGCGACACTGCGTTTTCCTCCCACAACACCCAATACGCCGCGTTTGATTTACGGATTTTATATCCGTTGCCAAACCGGCCGGTTTCCCCCCTATTTTCTTCTCCTCCTAGACCGCCGGTCCAGGAGTCGTCTTCTTCCTCCCCTCCCGCGTAGGTCTGCGCCTATCGCCTGTCGCCTGTCGCCTACCGCCTGCCGCCTGCCGCCTGCCACCTGCCGTCCGGCGTCCTCCCCTACCATTTCCGTCCCTTTCTTCCCCAATTCGACCCAGCACTCCCTCACGCGTCCTGCCACCCCTTCCTTTTTCCGAAAAACAGCCAAACGTATCCTGCAAATCGCAGGGCACGTGACGCTGCCATCGCCGACCGGCCACCTGCCGTGCCTGCCCGCGTGCCACCTCCCTTCCTCTCGTCGTTTTCCTCCCCCATGGCCTATAAATACCCCCTCCCGAACGGCCACAGCAAGTCCCTCCCTCTGGACCTTGCTGAAACCCTGCCCCGCCACCGCCAGAACAGACGTCGTTTTCGCCGCCTCCAGCCACCGCCGGGACCACCTCTACCCACCAAACTTCTCCTTGCGCCACCCTCCACGCAATCAAACAACCGCCGCTGCCCTTCCTACCCCGCACGAGCCACCACGATCGTGCAAAGGTACCTGCCCAAAAAGAACGCCGCCGCCACCTTGCGCCACCCTCTGCCGCCACCACCGCCGTAATCAACCCATGTCCCACCTCCCAAAGTAACCAGCAGGCCTTCCCCTACCTCCCCACAACTTCATCTCCCCCTGCCTCCCTCTCCTTGTACCTCCACCTCTTTCCACCTCTCTCCACCACCCTCGGCTGCCGCACCAACCACCGCGCGCCGCCGCCCCTTGCCACGCCACCACCCTCATTCCACTCCCCTTCACCTGTTGATCCTTCCCCCACCTCAAACTTCTCCTTTCCTCCTCCCATCTAACCTCCACCTTAATCTTTCCCTCTCTTCTTCTCCTCCACCGCCGCCGCCGTCGCCGCCACGCGCCGCCTACGGACCACCACCGACCCTAGGTGGTCTTCCACTCATCCCAAACCTTAACCTTTCTTTTATATAGCTACTACTAAGTTTAACTAATATTAATGTTATTATACTTATTATCATCATTATTATTATTCCTTTTATTATTATTATTAATATTACTTTTATTATTATTAATATTACTAATATTATTATCTCGATTATTAAAGTTATCATTTTTACCAACACCATCATCCCTTCGAACCTTAGCTTCTATTATACTTAACTTTAGTGTTATTATTATAATTATTAGTATTAACATTATTATTATTATTATTATTCTTACTATTATTATTATTATTATTATTATTATTATTATTATTATTATTATCACTATTATCATTATTATAGGTATTATTATTGCTTAACCTTACTCGGTTGCATCATTGTTATCATTATTACTATTATTACTATTATTATTATTATTATTATTATTATTATTATTATTATTATTATTATTATTATTATTATTATTATACTTAACACATTATCACCATTGTTAATAATAATACTACTTTTGTCCTTATCCATGTTACTTAACTCGAGATAGTAAATATCATGTGGTTGTTAACTAAGAAGAGTACTTGAACCTTATCACCATACCATTTAACATTAACCCTAACCTCATTACTAGGACACTATTATTAGCTATTGCTATTATTGCTGCTATCACTACCTTATTATTGTAACCAAAAGCATTTGAACCCTTGTATTATTCAAGAATATACAACTATTATCATTATCGCCCTTAGGAATAGTTACTTGTAATATTTTGACCTTATAATATTATTATTTCAAATATAACCCCATTAATAGACTTGGCCTTAAAATGCTAGGGTTTCTATCACTAGACATTAGTGTCACTATTTTATTAATACTAACACTATTTTCCTATAACTAGCATAAACCCTATTACTACAAGATTAGAACTAATGGGTTGAATAAAATAAGTGTAACAATAAGTATCAAAAATAAATATATTTTGACTACTAATATTTAGTATGCTAATTCTAAGGTAAAAACCCTAGTTTTTGTATAATACCCTCTTTAGTAATAAAAACCCTAATCCTAAACTAGAATAAGGGTTGATGGTACTTGCAAGGGAAACTAATACTTAGCTTTTTCCCCTTTTATAGGTAACCCCGACCAAAGCCCTAAGGATTTATAGGAGCGTGCTCCAAGCCCGGCGTCGCCTTAGGTAAGGACGTAACTAAGGCCTTTTGTGTGGCTATATGTATTATGTGTTTCGCATGCTACGTACCCTCCGTTTATCATTATCAATTATGTTGTGTGTGCATGACATGGAGATGAAGTATGTGTGGTATATTTACATGGCATGTGTATTGTGTATATGTGATGATATGTGTCGTGATCCTGTAAGACATGCATGTGAGGGAGATGATGTATCAGAAAGGAGGATGGGAAGGAGATTGACCTAGGGAAGTGAGTGGATCTAATTATTTTAATGAACCATGAGTGAAAGAATAAAATGAGAATTCTAGGGTTCGTGTGGGAGAATCAGACTTATGATTTTTATGGTTTTGCGTGGGAGAGTTTAATTCATGTTTGTATGGTGGTATTAAAGTTTCTATGGTGGTATTAATGGCTTCATGGTGGTATTAATGGTTGCATGATGGTATTAGGGTTTGTATGGTGGTAATAATGATTGCATGATGGTATTAATGGCTTATGGTGGTATTAGGGTTTGCATGGTGGTGTTATGGTTTGTATGGTGGTATTAATGTTGCATGGTGGTATTAGGGTTTGCATGGTGGTATTAGGGTTTGCATGGTGGTATTATGGTTGGTATGGTGGTGATAGGGTTTGCATGGTGGTGTTATGGCTTGTGTGGTGGTATTAATGTTTGTATGGTGGTGTTAGGATTTGCATGGTGGAGTTAGGGTTTTGCATGGGAATTAATAAACGTATGGGATTTAGGGTTTCATGTGAAAAGTTCAAGATGTTGCATGGGATGTGTAACATTTGTATGGGAGCAAAATTTACGTATGAAAGGTTGAATTGGGATGTAAGGAAGGTGATGCGACTATTATTTGGGAGTTTAACTGTTTTGGTCGGAGAATAGTACGTGGAGTAGTATAAGGGTATGGAGGAGACAGAATTAGGGTTTTGGAGTGATTAACTCTGGGTCGTTGTGATTAAGTAGGGTTGGAGTAGCTAATTGTGATTTGTTGAGGATGATTAAGGTTTGGGAAGGCTAAGTATGGTTGTTATGGTAAAATAGGGATTAGGAGCGGTAAACCACGGTTTGGTGTGGACAATTAGGATTGGTTATGGCTGCTTAGAGTTGTTTGGTGTTATCATGTGTATTATTGATTAAAGTGTAGTTATGGATGTGGAACTTTATTGTGTGTGATGTGTAAAGCATAAAGAGAACGAATTATGCATGGTGAATATCTTTTGAATAAGATATGTTAAGACACTAACCACTTATAGAGAAAGATGTTGAGCCGGACCCAGAGTGGTCCACCGGCAAATAATAGTGGCAGGGTATGTTACCCTCGTGACCGGTCCACCGGCTATAATAGTGGCAGGGCATGGCCCTCGTGACCGTTCCACCGGCTATAATAGTGGGGGATTCCGTGCTCAACAAACTAATTAGAATAATGATAAGAGATGGGAAGGATACAAACATTTATAGTGGAACACCTTGTGAGTCGGGGCCAGACCGGTCCACCGGCAAATAATAGTGGCAGGGTATGTTACCCTCGTGACCGGTCCACCGGCTATAATAGTGGTAGGGCGTGGCCCTCGTGACCGTTCCACCGGCTATAATAGTGGGGTTCCCGTACTCACACGGACTGATAAAGACGATGATGTGAATCGATTATAATTATCAGAGACCTGATGGAAAAGTTATCCGGTTTGTAACCTGTATTGTTTATCTGCGTTATGGCATGCTATCTACGTAATTGTGCTATGTCTGCTATGTCATGTATCTTGGTGTGTGGGCCTTAGTGTGTCTGTTACCTTACTCAGAACGTAGCGTACTGATCACCCGTTTCATGGGTGCTGCTCATTCCCACGAGCAGAGGACCCCTTTGACCTTGTGCAGGTAGGAGACCATGTCTTTGATGCCTATGATACCTACGAGGTATCGGGTGGGGCAGAGCGTTGAGCCTAACCTGACTTGGGGACCGAGAGCGAGTTGGCCGGACTCCATTGCTATCTTCGGGTTTCGTATTCTCTTTATTTAACCGTATTTTGGACTACGCTTTATGTTTTGAGAAATCGCACTTTTAAGTTGTAATCCTAAACTGTACTCTAAGTGCCGTTTGACTTATGTTTCATTAATGATTTATGTTAAGTGCTGAACCATGTTTTAATGTTTCATATCTGAGGTTGTTTGGTTTTAGCCTTAGCACTTAGTACTGGAACGGTAGAGGTGTACCGGTCCGATACTAAGTGTGGCGGTAATACCCCCAAGTTTATGGTTTTAATTCTTTCGCTTCCGCTAAACTTTTCGATTTTAACGAAATTTTTCAGTAGTAAATTTGGGGGTGTTACAGTTCTACAAGGATATGTTATGAATATGTCCACATCATGGGTTGAAAGAATGGTTACTAGTTCACACCTTTTACAATGGCATCCTCTACAACACAAGGTTGCCCCAAGATGCAATAGCGGGAGGTACTTCCAAGAACAAGAGCATACCCGAAGCCAAGTAATTGATCAAAGACATGGTTCAAAACCATTATCAATGGTCAAGTGAGAGTTTTTCCACCAAGAAGAGCGGAAGGTACTACGTTGATGCTTTAGATCATCTTTCTTTGCATGTTGATGCATTATTTTAAAATTTTAACAAATTAAGTGTTAATCCATTAACATCCACTTTTACTATTTGTGAGACTTATGGTATTATAGGGCACTCATTGTTTGAATGTCAATCTATTGCCCCTCCACCCCCTAATGCAATGCTCGCAAACTATTCAATTATGTGAAAAATTTCAGCCATAAAAGAGAACCATTTGCTTCCTCCTACAATCTAGGATAGCAGAATCATCCAAATTTATTCTACAAGAACCCACCACCGAATCTCATTCCTCAATCAAACTTTAGGCATCTAGGTTTTTAAAACCTTCAACCGCCATTTCCTAACCCTCTGAAGTCAAATCTTAAGTTAATAATGGAGAAATTTATAGCCTCTCAAAACAAACAAACTGAGGATTTGAGGAACTCAATGAAGAACTTAAATTCTAATGTTGAATCCCTAGCTACCCATAATAAGATGCTGGAAAACCAAATTATCCAAGTGGCCCAACAATCAAGATCTTCTTCTAAGCCCTTCAGAATGCTTTTAGGGAAACTAGAAACCAATCCCAAAGGATCCATCAATCCCATGGCACTTAGAAATGGAAAGGAGTTATAAGGCCCTATTTTAAGGAAAAAATTGAAGATGAGGATGAAAAAATCAAGGATGCAAAAGGAAGGAATGGTGAACCCGTGAATATTGAGAAAGAAACCACCTTAGGAAAGGACCATGAGGTTGATAAATATGTTCCTCCGTCACCATACAAACCTCCACTACTTTTCCCTCAAAGATAAGCTCAAGTAATGTTAGAGAAACAATTTGGGAGGTTCGTTTGTTGAAGCCATATCTCAAATTCTTACCTATACTAAAATTATGAAGGAGATTCTTTAGAGGAATATGAGACCACATCCTTAACATAGGAATGTAGTGAAATTATCCAAGATAAGCTTCCACCTAAGCTTAAAGATCCCAACTCATTTTCTATTCCTTGTATTATTAGTGATATATCTATTAACCATGCTCTTTGTGATCTTGGGCCTAGTGTTAGTTTAATGCCTCTTTCTATTTGTAAGAAACTATAGATGGGAGATATGGAACCCACAACCATTTACCTCTAATAAGTAGATAGATTGGTAAAACATCTGATAGGTATATTAGAATATGTCCCTATCAAGGTCGGTAAGCTCTATATTTCGATTGATTTTATTATTCTTGAGATAGAGGAGGATGCGCAAATCCATATCATATTAGGAATAAGTTTCCTGACTTCTATGGGTGTGGTAATCAATGTGAAAAATGGAAAGCTCTCTCTCATTATTGGGGATAAAAGTGGATTTTTATTTATCCTCTGGAGTAAATTTTCCATTACTTAATGACACTTTCTACAAGATTGATACAATGGACATGATAATTCGAGAGGACTTTGCTTACTTGATCTCAAGTGATGCGATATAGAAATGCTTGATGAAGAATAGAGTGCTTGATGATAGTGATGATGAGGTGGCGGCTTATGCTACCATGTTTGTGGAAAACCTTATCTATGCAAATGAACCTAAATTGGTGGCTAAAGTTGAGAAGGAATTACATGACCTGGTATATGAAGAAAAGGTTGCACCTAAGGTAGAAACAAAACTCCTCCCTTCCTCACTCATGTATGAATTCCTAGATTCCAATGGTGAATACCCTCTTATTTTGAATTCTAAATTGAGTCATGAGGAATTTGAAAAAATACTTGAAGTCCTTAGGCTATATATGGATGCCATAGGTTATTCCAATGATGACATCAAAGGCATTAATCCCTCCTTTCGTATGCATTGAATTATATTAGAATAAGGGAATAAATCCTCTATTGAACATGAATGGAGATTGAACCCAAGCATGAAATAGGTATTTAAAAAAGAAGTGATTAAATTACTTAATGCAAGGATCATCTACCCTATCTTAATAGAGATTGGGCATGTCTCAAAACACTATGGAACAAAGAGGATGTTAAGTATTTGTTCACTAGAGGCAGCTTTGCCAATTTCTTAATGCATGCACACCCCATGAGCATAGGACTCACCCTTGAGTTCCTTAGTTAGTTTTATTTTAACTTGAATCTCATCTATACTTCATTCTCCCCCTATTGGTTGAATATTTACCGAGGAACAACAATTATAGGATCCTCAAGAATTCTAGGCTTGAATCTCCATGCCAAGGAGGCTATGTGATCCTAGGCCTTATAGCACACATCATACTAAGGATTCATTAATCTATAATCTAGTATTAAGATACGTCCAAAGGTTGTTGGTTGGGACACTTTTTGGTAAGGGGAAAGCTAAGGGAATGTACGAAAGCTAGAGCTTTTCGCTCTACGATGTATGCTCCTAGATGATGCCCTTGATGGAGGGTATTATCTCACCAATCACCTAAGTACTATTAGTACTAACATTATTGGTGATATCGTCATAGGAGGCATCATCATGTACATTGCTAGCTGAATTGTATATAATATAGACGACATCTCTATTAACTTTCAAACAACTTATTTTGGGTTGGCAACTTACACCAACATGAAACTAATTGTGCAAGATAGGCTTCAATTCCTCTTATTCTATAATCAAGAGGTGCGGTATCCATTTTCCAAAAAACCTTTCACCACTCTCATTGATAACAGAAGCACCAACTAGTTACCTTCACCCACCATAGCTCGCCTTGCTTAACCTATTCTCCCTTCAGATAAAAATCCAACTTTCCTAAAGAGGTACCCAATCTATCATTGCTTTCTCTCCTAGTGCCTCCATCTTTTGGCATAGATGTTGGTCTTTCTTCCTCTAAAACCTCTTGGGATGTCCGTTTCTAGCATATCAATGACTGTTTCAATATTCTTGATGCACAAATTGTGAGTCTTCAGGACTGCATCACTCCTATCAACCAAATGAACACCATGATACACTAATTGTATCAATGGCATCTCGAGCATGGTTACCCACCAACACTCCCACCCCATTTGTTGCACTTCATCCTTACCCCCACATGTACACTAATCACACATTGCAGATAATGTGTACTTTAAGCATGGGGAAGTTCAAGGTATGTCTACTTTTTTCATTTTTGTTTCTTTTCTTTATTTCCTCTTTCTTTTAGTCTGTTCTTTATTTCTTTCTCTCTTTTGTGTTCGGTTTGCTATAATGGTGTTTATTTTATTAGCATGTTTAGTGTGTTGTTTATAATTAAATAAAAGAATTCGGGAAATGATTGGCCTATGGTGACAATATGATAGATTGTTTTACAATGCTTGATCATACACTAGTGAGACCTATAGGTTGCGAGAAATTATAATCAAAATGCTTTGAAATTGTTTTAAGTGTTCATCTTCTTAAGTTTTATTTATTGTAACACTCTATTGGTTCATCTTCTTAGATTTGCCCATCTAGACCAATACATAGGAAATAGGGTTAATTGCAAAGGAACCGGTGAGATCTTGAGCTTTATAGACTGTCCATATTTTATACAGTTTTACTGTTTTCTAACTGTGTGTTTTTTCCTCCGATATGCGATACTAGAACTTCCATGATTTCTCTTTGAAACCACATCTAACTTATGCATGGATTTATTGTGATTGAGGCACATGCTTTCTTTTTATAGCTACATTAGCTAAATGGCCTACCAAGCGGCATTTGTTTTCCTTTATTTAAACCCCTTTGAGTCTAAGACTTGCTCATTTGATCATAAAACTACTGGATAACCATAATTTTGAGTTATTACCTTACCTTTGTCTGATACAAGGAAGTGGTAACTCCTTAACCTATTTGGTGTAGCTATGTTATGAAATAAGCATAGAGGTGTGATAAAAAAAAAGGGTGTTTGGTATAGCTTGTGTTATGAAAGTGATCTAATTATAGATCCATTCTCTTCAGAAAAAAAAAGGGAAAAGAAAAGAAGAATGAAATTATTGAAGTTGTGATGTGGGGAATAAAGTAATCTACTTTTTTATGGGTAGAAAAGAGTTGTTAGAAAAGAGCTTTAGTTGTTAATTGGAGAGTGAGTAGAAAGTTATCAATCTCAAATTTTAACATATATACTTATATTTGTCGCTCCACTAGCTTTTAGACCATTAGCTACAATCCTAGAATTATCTTACCCATAACCCCAACCCCATTACAACCTTAATAAAACCTCATGATTTTTGTAATGAATAATGTCTTCAAGTGGTGGAGAATGAGAGTGTGTGAAAGCATATGGTCAATCATTATGGGCCTGGAGAATTTTGAGTGAAACAATTTTACCTCCACAACACACGAGTGTAGAGCGTTCACATTTTTCTAAAGATAGAAATTCTACAACCTTGTTTAACCAATATCTTCTAAGGATGGAATCTACACGATCCTAAACCATCTTAGAGTGTCATGATAATACTAATTTAAGAATCGGGACAAAAAGGTAATCACGCCTTTATTTTCTTTTTTCCTAAGTATAGGTCAATCGTGCAATTGTATGTCTTGTTCATGTAGTTTTTTCTATCATCTAAGGCTTTAATCTCCTTCTACTTTCCCCAATTTCTTTCTATTATATGTGTTTTTGCTTGAGGAAAACCAAAGGATAGGCATAGGGGGTTGATAAAGTGAATATTTTCAATATTTTCTATATTTTCACCTTGCTTTGCCTTCATTTTAAGATATTAATTGGTTTGTAATATGTATTTTATTATGGTTCAAGTCTATTGTTAGCACTATTACTTGCTTAGTATTTTGTTTTTAAGGATTTGCACAAGAATGCAAAAATCTAGGGAAGTAGTGCGTGTATTTGGAGCAAAGGACCAAGTATGAAAGGAATTGAAGGAAGATAAATTAACCTAGCATGTTTATGGAGGAGTCTAGGAAGTTAAAGAGCTGAAAATAAGCTAAGAAGGTCAAAAAAGGCAAGGGGATGGTGTTGCATAGCCAATTGCATAGCCGTGCAACACTAATGCAGCCAGCATTCGAACACCAAAATGTCGCATGGTAAGCTTTGCAGATCTTACATAGTCATGTAGAATCTAAGTGAGCCAAGTTGAAGCTAAGATTATCTCATGGCTAGGATGCATAGATCTTTTAAAGCCATTCTAGATCTATGACTACTAGTTTGAGACCCAGAATGCTACTTGGCAAAGCGATGCATACCTTACATTGTTGTGTAGTAGTGGTTACCCACGATCGTCGTGCGCAATCTAGACTGTGTTATAGGTAGTTTTTATGGGATTCTTTGTGCACTTCTTGGGGAAGTTTTTTGGGGTGGATTTCAAGGACCTTTTCCTCTCTTTTCCCAAGCAAAAAATTCATGTAACATGTCTTGAATTCTTTAGTTTTAATTTTTCGATTTAAGTGTAAGTTTTGTTTATAATCAACTCAAAATCAACTATGTTCTCCCCCAATTTATGGCTAATTCAATCCATTCTCTTCTTTGTAAACTTTTATACTGTCATTATATTTGTTATGAAATTTACATCATTTATATTTTCTTACAATCATGAGTGAGTAATCCTTCTTATAGGATTGAGTTAGGTCCATTTTAGTATTAATGTATATGTTGTATGTTTAGTTCGTATGTGTTGTTTCATGTGTTAGGATTGATTGTTTTAATTGAGACTTGATGGAATCCGACCTTTTTAAATATTATTTGCGAATAAAAGGTTGAAGTCTTTATTGGATATTAACATTTGAATGGGAATTCAAACGATCATGAAAGTAGATGTTTGGTTCTTAGGGACTATAGAATCGGCGGCACTTAATGGGTTTAATATAATTTATTAATCATAATTTGTTAGCAAATTAGATTAAATACATTCTTATATCATGAAAGAGGCTAATGAGTATATTTAGATCAATTATTCACAGCCATTGAACTAACCTATAATATAGCATTATTTCATTGTAGAATACCAATTTTATAGACCGAAGTTCAATCTTAGGCTTCATATTTATCATTTTAGAGTCTATATTCAATTAGTTGTTATATTTATTTTCACGACCTATCTGTATATTCTCACTCCATAATGATTTAGATAGCTAAAATGATGAAGTTTGGTACTCAATTATGAGGTCCTTGTGGGATACGATCTTGAAGTGCTATAATGAATTCATGTGCTTGTAGATTGGCACCATTAGTCACAAAAGTAGAAATTTGATTCTTAGGTACTATTGAATCAGTGGTACTTAATGGATTTAATCTAATTTGTTAGTCACAAAAAGTAGTCCATGAATTAGGTAAAATACATTCTTATACCTTGAAAAAGCTAGAAAATAACATTAGACCAATTGTTTATATTTATTTAGACTATACTACAACATATTGTTAATTTATTATTAAATACTGAGGTTGAGACCAAAGTTCAACCCTAGGCTTTATGTCTTTCGGTTTAGAATCTATAATTAGTTACTCGCTGCACTTGTATTCATTATATACTTCCATATTCTCGTTCCATAGCGATATAGATGGCTAAAATGATAAAAATCAGTAATCAATTACAAAGTCCCTATGGGATGCGACCTTCACATGCTACAACGATGCCATGCAATTGCGAATGAGAACTCATCAAGCTTTTAGCATTTTTTGGGACTTTGGCCAATTGATATTAATTCTTTTGTTAATAATCTAGATTAGATATTTCTTTTCTTATTTTTATTTGCTTTTATGCTTTTCTTTTCCTCTTTGATAGTTTTTTGTTTTCTATCTTCATGTTCTTTATATGCAATGTTCTCTCCATTTAGGACCTCCAGTTGCACTGAATCCTAAAATTGAGAGAACTTTAAGTGAATTGAGAACATAGGTACATGAGACAAAAGCAAACAAAGGCTCCAAAATTATGGCTGAAATAGATGGAGCTGAAGAGAAAAAACTCTCTCTTAGGGAGTTTACATCTCCTAATGCATATGGAGTGTAATCTAGTATTAGAAAGCTAAATGTCACCACCAAATTTTTCAAGTTGAAGGTTGTACTCCTTAATATGGTGCAGCAAATCAATTTAGTGGCAGCCCAACAGAAGATCCAAATTTGCACATCTCCATTTTCCTGAAGTATTGTGATACTTTGAAAATGAACGAGGTAACATATGATGCAATAAAACTACAATCGTTTCCATTTTTGTTATAAGAGAAGGCAAGATTTTGGTTACAATCACTCTCTCTGAGTTCTATCACCAATTGGAAACAACTCTCACAGGCTTTCTTAAACAAGTACTTTACCCTATTACTTGCAAGAACTATGGTATTGTAGGGTACTCGTCATTTGAATGTTAATCTATTGCTCCTCCATCCCCTGAAGCAACCCTTCGTAACCATATGAATGATGTGAACAACTTCAACCAAAAAGAAAACCCATTTTCTCCTACCTATAACTTGGGATGGAGAAATTATTCAAATCTCTCCTATAAGAACCCGCTACTTAACCCCACTCCTTAATAAAACTTTAGGCCTCTAGGTTTGCAAAACTCTAGACTACCATTGAGTTACCCTCTAAAGTCTAATCTTGAGTTAATGTTAGAGAATTTTATGGCCTCTCAAAATAAGCTAGCCGAGGATTTGAGGAAATCACTTAAGAATTTAACTTCTAATGTTGAATAACTAGCCACCCACAACAAGATGCTGGAAAACCAAATCATTCAGCTGGTCTAGCAATCTAGATCTTCTTCTTTGCCCTCTGGAATGCTTCCAAGGCAACTATAAACCAATCCTAAGGGATCGGTTAATGTCATAGCCCTTTGAAGTGGGAAGGAACTAAAGGGACCTATTTTCAGAAATTAAATTGAGGATTTGGATGTGAGGGTTTAGAATGATACAAATGGGGGTGATGAGCCTGTGAAAACTAAGAAAGAAACTAACCTAGGAAAGGATCATGAACATAAGAAGTATGTCCCCTTACTAACATACAAGCCTTATATCCCTTACCATTAGAGGCAAGTGAAGGATAGGTTGGAAAAAAATTTAGGAAATTCTTGGACATGTTGAGGAAAATCCTTATAAATATCACATTTATTGATGGTGTGACCCAAATTCCAACATATGAAAAATTCCTCAAATAGATTTTATCAAATAAGCACAATTTAGAAGAGTATGAAACCATAACCTTAATAGAATAGTGTAGCACCCTAATTCAAACAAATTATAGCCTAAACCTAAGGATCCCATTTCATTCTTTATACCTTGTTCTGTTGGAAATGTGGTCATTAATCATGCTTTATGTGATATAGGTGCAAATGTAAGCCTAATACCTTTTTTCCATTTATAAGAAAATTGAAACAAATGAATTGACGACCACTAAAATATCTCTTTAGTTTGTAGATTGGTTAGTGAACTATCAGGTAGTTATTCTTGAAGATGTCCCTATAAAGGTTGATAAAATTTTCATTCCTATTGAGCTTTTCATCTTGGAGATGGAGGAAGATTATCAAATCCTCATAATCTTAGGAAGACCACTCCTAGCAACTGCAAGTGGTATCAATGATGCGAAAGATGGAAGGTTATCCTCAAGTTTAATTTATCTAAAACTGTGAAATCTCCTAACTTTGATAACAAATGCTACAGGATTGACATATTCAAGCAGGTTGTACAAAGAGAACTACTTAGGTAATTATCTAAATATCCATTTGATAAATACCTAGTGCATGGAAACCCTAATAAGAGCAATGAAGATGGTGAAATAATAAAGATATTGAGGGTAGCCTCTCTCCTACCTAATGCAGAAGACATAATTGAAGTGCTAAAAATAGACTCAAAATGTATCTAAGAGGGGGCAAATGAAACACCAAAGGTAGAACTTAACCCGCTCTCTCCCTCTTTAAGGTATGAATTTCTCAACTCTAACTTTAACTACCTGGTTATTATTAATGTGAACCTGAGTAAAAATGAAACTAAGAAATTTCTTAGAGTACTTAGATTGCATAAGAAGTCCATTGGCAACACTATTGATGACATAAAGGGTTTAAGCTCTTCTTTATGCATGCATCGCATTTTCTTAGAGGAGGGACACAAACCTTCTATAGTGCATCAAATACAATTGAACTCTAGCATGAAAGAGGTTGTCAAGAAAGATGTCATTAAGTTATTGAATGCAAGAGTAATATATATTGAAATACCCCAAAATCCTAATTTAGGAATTATGGCAAAATAATGATTTATTAGAAAAATTAAGTAAATAAATTATTTTATTAAAATAATGGGAAAATTAATTGAGGAAAATAAAGAGAAAATAATAAATAAGTTTTATAGAAAATTTTGGACATTTTACTAATTAAAATGAAAGTAAAGGAAAATTTATTCCGATAGCCCAAATTAATCTAAAAAGGGGATTATTTATTATTTTATAAATATTTTTATTTTAGGTAATAATCTAAAATACAAAATACCAAAAAAAAATCCCAACCCACCTATTTTCTTTCTCCTTTTTTTTTTCTTTTTTCCATTTTCTTCCTACTTTTCCTTTTTCCTTCTTCCTGTCCTTTCTCCTTTTCTTATTTTTTTCCCTTCTCCTTCCCAGTTTGGGCTAGCCCATGACTCAGACTCCCTTCCCACTCTGTCTCGTGTGGCCAGGCCCGCCCAAATTCTTTTTTTTCTTTCTTTCTTTCGCCAATTCCCCCTAGCCGGCTGGTCCTCTCTTTTTCTTTTCTTTCCCTTGGATCTTCCGGTCCACCCCCTTTCCCTCTTCTTCTTCTTCCCACGCTGCCTGCACCCGACCCTGCAACCCTACACCTGCCGATAGCCACCTAAACAATCCGGCCATCCTCCCTTTCATCTCTCATCGCTTTCTTTCACAAATTCGACCCCAACCGACTCTTTTCCCCTCTCTCGATCACCCTGCCCCTTTCCCTTTTCCTTTTTCCCTCGACCTTGCCGCCTACCATAGCAGCACCGCCTCGACTGCCACCACCGGCGGCATGCCTGGCACCTGCACCCTCTTGTCATATTCCCCTTGTCATTGCCCACCTCAATTAGCCTATAAATACCCCATAGGCAGCCATAACAGAGCTTCTATTTTTGCAACCCAGAAACCCCATTTTTGCGTCGCCGCCCAAACAGCTCCTTATTCTGCTGCCATCGACAACCGCCACCACAAACACTGCCCACAAAAATCTTACCCGCACCGCCCTCTACAATACCGAGCCACTCTCCTCCCCTATCTTGTCCTGCACGATCCACCTCGGCCGTGCAAAATTGCCATTCTGATCAGCCCTCACCAACCCGCGCCGCCAATTCTGGCGTAACTAGCACCTCCTCCACCCTCCAAAACATCCAGGGAACTTCACCCTACCTCCCCAAACCTCTATATCCCCCTACCTCCCTCTCCTTTTACCTTCTCCACCTTCCACCACCTTCGGCCACTGTACCAACCACCGTGCGCCGCCACTTTCAACTACACCACCACTTCCATTCCACCCCTCTCCACCTGATACACCTTTCCCCATCTCAAACACCCCCTCATTCCCTCTTCTCTAGCCTACAACCCCATATTTCCACCTCTCTCCCTCCTCCACCACAGCTGCCGATCCCGCCACCAATCCTAGGTGGTATTCTAATTTTCCCAGCCCTTAAAATCTTTTTCCATAAGTGTTAATATTTTTTTAGTAATATTAATAGTATTACTCTTATTATTATTATTATTATTATTATTAATGTTGTGTTGTTATTATTATTATTATTATTATTATTATTATTATTATTATTATTATTATTATTGTTATTGTTATGTTATTATTCTTATAATCTAACCTAAATTCAAAAATATTTACAACTATGGTACTATCATTTAAAAGGCTACAACTTTAGTATTAATATAGTTATTATTATTATTATTATTATTATTATTATTATTATTATTATGATTATTATTATTATTATTATTATTATTATTATTACTACTACTACTACTACTAATACTACCACCACCACCACCACCACTACTACTACTATTATCATTATGATTATTATTATTATTATTATTATTATTATTATTGTCTTACTCATACTATTAATACTAACTTGGCCATTATTACTTTTAGTATTAGTGTAAATGTTGGGACTCTTATATTACTATTATTCGTTTCGATTTTTATCCTTATAATGTTTAACATTATTATTAATATTACTACTAATAATATTATTAATATTTCTATCATCATTATTATTATTATTATTATTATTCTATTATACTCGACCACATTATCACTAAGACTACTACTAAGATGATTTCTAGGAATTTCATTAGTGTTATCCTTAAGATGAGAACTACTATTAATTTTATCACTATTATTATTATTATTATTATTATTATTATTATTATTATTATTATTATTATTATTATTATCATCATCATCATCATCATCATCATCATGTAATACTACCATAAATATTATAATTGTTAACTTGTCTTTTGCCAATATTTCATAACCACTAACTTATTGTCACTATTAGCATTATTAATATAAGAATTACTATGGTCGCTACTTTTATATTACTTATGCCACTATTATTATTATTACTAGGGTTTGGGTTGATATTAGTATTATCACTAAAAATAATAATAATATTAGTATTTGTAATATTGAAACTATTACCTTTAACACTATAAAATCACTATGACTACTTAAACATAAGCCATGATGACTATTAAGAATTATTTCGGTTAGTAGTAGCATGAGTAATTATTTTGAGAATAATAACCCTACTTTAAATTATAAAACTACTATTAGCGTTATTAGCCTTAATAGTAGAGTATGATCAGGTAGGGTAGAAATAATGGTAATCTTTGGTAAGAGGGAGATTAACCCATAGTATTTTTTCTCTTATAGGTGACTCAAGCCAAAACTCTGAGGAGGCGTATGAGCGTGCTCCAAGCCCGACGTCATTTTAGGTAAGGATGTAGCTAAGGTCCCTATGTTTTGTGTGACTTATATGTCTTGGATGCTATATATCATGATATGTCGTGTATTGTATGATTGTCATTAACTTATCTTATGTGTAGCACAACTTGTAGTTGAGGTATGTTTGTTTGTTTCATTATGGCATGATCATGATACATATATATGGTGATATTGATGTGATATGATATGGCCCTCTAGGACATGCATGTTAGGACAACTGATAATATGATATGGGGATGAAAGGATAAAAAGAAAGAAAATGGGAAGTGAGTTCACTAAGGGGGATATGAGGTTAACCAAACTACCTCATGATCCATGAGAGGGAAATAAAGAGAAAGAAATGACCAAAATGAATGAAAGATAAGAACCATGCATGGGGATTCTAGGGTTCGCATAGGGACTTCAAAAGTTTGGGTGGGGTGGATAAAACTCACATGGGGATGATCTTTACGTGAGAAAATTTTTTTTAGGATGTAAATAAGCTAAGGGGAGAGTTTTGGAGTGATTGGAGACTTGGGATTAAAAATAGTACGTAGGTTGGTGTAATTGTGTATAAGGGACCCGATTAGGGTTTTGGGAGGAAGCAGTAATCTGGAAAATGTAGAAGTAAAAATTATTAAGGGAGAGTGGAGTACGGGTTAAGAGTGGAAATTTATTTGATAAGGGGAAAGTATTGGTGCCATAGGAGAGAAGAGATATCTGGTGAAAAAGAGAGAGGTTGCTTGTGGAAGAAGAAAGGTACTAGGGTTAAAGTGGCCAACTAGGGTTTTTTAGTCACATATGGAATCGAGGGGCAAAGTGATATGATTTGGGATTGGATCTAAATGAGATAATGTATGGTGTGATAAACGAAGTAATGGTAGTGTAAGTAAGAGAGAGTTGGACCACATTAGTCCAATTAGGGTTTTTAAAGGAAAACCCTAGAGGGTGACAGTAGGTGGAGTTGATGGCATGAGGTGTTGGGCCTAACCCACACCCATATGAGTTGGGTTTTTCATTATGTGTAAGTGTAAGGGGAAATGGATGTCATGAGGTGTTGAGCCTACACCTGACTTGGGGATCAAGAGCAACTCGACCAAACTCTATTTTCTTTTATTAGACCATGTATCATTTTATTTTAGTTATGCGATATCGTACGGTGCTTTATGTTTTGAAAAACTCTAGTTTCTTACTCTTTAGATTGTAATTCTAAACCGCACTCTAATTTCTGTATGAATTGTGTTTTATTAATGACTTGTGTTTCTATTAATGGCTTGTGCTTGACGTTAACCTGTTTAGCCTTAGCACTTAGTACTGGAATGGTAGGAGTGAACCGATCTGGTACTAAGTGTGGCGGTAACACCCCTTGAATTTACGGTTTTATTATTTCACTTCTGTTAAACCTTTTTAAATAAACAAAATTTTTCAGTAGTAAATTATGGGGGTATTACATATATGGCATTAGATAATGAATTTGTGAGCCCCATTCAATTTGCACTAAGAAGGGAGGGATAACTTTTGCTGGGTATGACAATAATGAGCTTATCCCAACTATGATGGTAAGAGGGTAGTGAATCTGTATTGACTGTAGGAAATTAAATAAGGGCACTCGAGAAGATAACTTCCTTCTCCCATTCATTAATCAAATGTTGGATGGATATTTAGAATTTTTCCAAATCCCTATTCACCCAAGTATCTAAGAAAATAAAATTCACATGCCCTTATGGCATGTTTGCATACTATAGAATGCCTTTTGGTTTCTGTAATGCTCCTGGCATATTTCAAAGATGCATAATGGTTATTTTATATAACTTCATTGAGGATATAATGAAATTTTTCATGGACAATTTTTCTATTATGTCACCTCTTTTGATTCTTGTTTAAGAGATGTGAAGAGGTAAACTTTGTGCTTAATTAGGAATAGTGTCATTTTATGGCATAAGAAGGTATTTTGCTTGATCATCTAATATTAAACTAAGGCATTGAGATCAATCTAGCTAAGATCAAAATCATTAATGAAATTCCTCCTCCCAAGTCAAAAAGGAAATAAGGAGCTTCTTAGGACACACTTGTTTCTACTGACGTGTCATTAAAGACTTCTCCAAAATTACTAAACCTCTCACAATTATTCTTCTTAAATATATACCTTTGGTGTTTGATGAAACTTGTCTTGATGCCTTTTATAGGTTAAAGAATGCATTGATGACTGCTCTAATGATTCAACCACCTAATCGGAATCTTCCATTTGAGATTGTGACTAATGCAAGAGACTATGTAGTTGGGGTAGTTATTAGTAAGAAGAAGGATGGTAAATCATATTCCATATACTATCCAAGTCACACATTAGATAGTACTTAATTAAATTATGCCACAATAGAGAAGGAATTTTTAGTTGTGGTGTTTTCCCTCAATAAGTTTCAGTAATACCTAGTTGGTTCGAAAGTCGTTATCTATATTGATCATCCATCCATCAAGTATATACTGAGCAAGAAGGATGCAAAACAAAGGTTAATTCTATGTATGCTACTACTTCAAGAATTTGACCTAGATATCAATGACAAGAAGGGAACTAATAATACTATGGTAGATCATCTTGCCCATATTAGATTGGAGTTAAATGAAGAGGAAGGGGAAATAATAGATGAATCATTCCCAAATGATCACTTATTTGCAGTCACTACAACTTTAAGGGCTCCATGTTTCACTAATTTTATCTCCAAGTGGGTTAAAGAATTGGTGTGCCCTACACATGATTCAAGGGTGGTCATGAGGTTGTTCAAGAATGTTATCTTCCCAATATTTGGTGTTCTAGAGTGGTCATAAGTGATGGAGAAACTCGCTTCATGGAGCGACAGTTCAAAAGCCTTTTAAGGAAATATGGAGTTACCAAAAAAAGTGCAATTCCATATCATTCTCAAACAAGCAATCAATTAGAGATAACCAACCAAGAAATCAAGGTTATCCTTGAAAATACTATAAATAGCTCAAGAAAAGATTGGTCGTTGAAGCTTAATGATGCATAATGGGCATACTAGGTTGTGTTTAAAACATCAATTAGCACCACACCATTCTATTTGATTTATTTGAATCACTATCATTTACCAATGGAGATCGAGCACAAAGTAAATTTGGAAATAAAGTTGCTCAAGTTTGACTGTAAAAAGGTAGGGGAGAGAAGGTTACTTTAACTTAATAAGCTTGATGAGATCAGGCTAAATGCTTATAAGAATGTTTGGATTTATAAAGAAGAATGAAGTGATGGCACAACAAGAACCTTACTTGAAGGGTGTTTCATAAAGGTGAAGAATTGATCCTCTTTAACTATAGACTGAAACTCTTTCTAGGTAATTTGACATCACTTTTATCGGGTCCCTTTCAAATTCAAAAGGTATATCCTTCGACTATGATTAAAATTTGGAGTGAGTCTATGGGTACTTTTAAAGTTAATGGTTATCATTTAAAGCATTACATTACTAGATCTTTGGTAGAAAATTTGAGCACAATTGCTCTTTCTGATCCACCATCAAATTAAGAATAGTATGATCAAGTTAAGGACCCTAAATAGTTACTCCATGGGAGGCAACCCATGTTCTTATATGACTTTCATTTGTTACTTGTTTTCATTTAGCACTTTGATTTTATTTTTACTTTTCTTTTCAATGATTGGTAGGCTTAACAAAGAGAAAAGATAAAATAAAAGGTCTGGTAAGTCATAGCAATAAGATGAGGAGGAACCAATTGGGTATGAGGAATCAAAATCATGGCAAAAGGACCAAAAATATGCTAAAAAGAAGGGTACATGGCCTTGGCACTACCTCTCACATAGTTGTGCACTCTAAGGAAACATTTGTGTGATAGTATGTCCTATGCACAACCCTAACACAGCCTCTCACATAGTCGTGCATCTCTACACTAATTTTTACGAGAATCAATCCTACACACTACCTAGCCATACTGATCACACACACCCATACATGCCTACACTAATTTATGTGAGAATCAATCCCATCCATGATCGGGCTGTACTGATTCTACACTCTAGTGCCTTCACACTTATCTTCACCGAGATTTAACTTCTCACATGGTCTAGTAGTGCAATGCTTGCATGACTGTGCACATCACCAAATATAAATGTTGCAAGCCTGTGACTTCACATTATGCTCATCAATTTCTATAAAATTCCTTGAATCTTCCTCAACCCTCAGACCCTACAAAGCCACACCCCCTTCCTCCTTTCTCACCACTAGTTTCCACACTCCATTCCTTTTCCTCTACATCAACTTCTCTCCAAAACAGGCGCAACATGATCAAAGTAGCACAGAGTAGCACATCACTGTCGTAGCAACACAGAAGTAGACGTTGGCAGTAGCACAACATTCACGACAAAGGCACAAGCTTACACATGAGCAATATATTTTGATTTGATTTTCAATTTTCCTCTAATTTCCTTATTTGAATTGTATTTCACCCTTATGTATTATAGTAGCAGATTTACAATTTTTTTTTCCAACTTATATTGCATAATCCTTAACATTTTGGTCAATTAGTAACTACAAGCATTTCATTATAATGGTGTCTAATAAGCACACAAAGGTGAGTAGAATAGAAAATGAAGGTGAATCTTCACAACAAAAACAACTTTAGTTTTGAGGAAAAGGTATAATGTAAAATACTCAACTTTCTAATCCCTATAGTATCATGTTTGCAAATTCAGTTCACAAAGATCACTATGATAATACTGTTTCTAAAAAAATTACATCTACTTGATAATTCAATAGGACATGTCCCAAAAAGCTAGGGATTAAGGAATAAATTGAGTATTTAATAGCTAAAGGCATTCTTTCCTATTTATTTGTTCATGCTAACCACATGAGCAAAGCACTCACCCTTAAGTACCTTAGCTAGTTTATTTTTTATTAGATTAATAAATTTGTTTCTTTTTAACTCTTTAATGAGCCTCATGTAATTTTTTTATCACAGTTTTCTACCTTATTTTATTTTCCTACTATTGGGCTGAGACTTTGCCCCAAGGATCACCAAATATAGGATCCTCAGGCATTTTAGACCTAAATAGCCTAATTAAGAGGAGGATGTGCTCCCAGACCTTACAGCTTATACAACGCTAAGGCCCCATTGATATATAACCCTACATTGAGGTATATCTAAAGTTTGTAAGTTCGGACACGTTTTGGGAGTGGGAGAGCCAAGGAAATATGCATAAACGAGAGCTATGGGTTCTGCATTGTATGATCTAGGATGATGCCCTTGATGGAGGTATTAGCTAGCAGATCACCTAAGTAGTGTTAGTACTGATATTTCTAGTGATATTGTCATCGGAGGCATCATCAAGCACATTACTTGATGGCTTGGATATGATATCAAACGTATCCTCATTGACCTTCCCCATACATATTTATGGTTGGCAACTTGCACTAACATGAAATTGATTGTGCAAGATGAGTTGGAATTCCAACTATTCTATAACTAGGAGGCATGGCATCCATTGCCTAATAGATCTTTCACCACTTTCATTAGTAATAGTAACACCAACTGCTACCTTTTCCCACCACACCTCTCCCTGGCCAACCTGTCCCTCCCCCTCAATAAGAATATCCCAAAAATACTGGTGAAGCACCTGCTTCACCATTACTTCCTCTTCCATAGTATCTTGAGCATGGTTTCCTACCCCTATAGTCCCCATAGTAAGCACTACTTATTTATAACCCCACTTGTTGACCCATACACATTAAGGATAATATGCTCTTTAAGCATGGGGGTTTATCGGCATGCCATTTCTATTTATTTTCTTTGTTTTTCTTTTCATTTAGTGTGAATTTTTCTTTCTTTTTTTCACTTTTATTTTATTTTGGTGCACATATATAAAAAACAATTTGGGAAATGATAGGCTAATGAAGAAAATTTGATAGAATTCTCTACACGACTTGATCATAAACTAGTGAGACCTATAGATTGCTTGCAAGTATAATGAAAAAGGTTTTTAAAATATTGTAAGTGTGGACTCTCTTATTAATAGACCTCAAACAACTTATTACTTTAGCACTCTAGAGGTTCATCCTCATTATTTTTCCCATCTAGACCGAGACATAGTAAATACAGTTAGTAGTAAAGGAACTGGTGAGAGCTTGAGACTTAATGATTGTCCATCTTTTATACAAACTTACTATTTCATAATTGTATGTATTCTCAATTGATGTGTGAAACAAGAACTTGCATGAATTCTCTTCAAGGTTACATATGACTTATGAATGTATTAAGATGATTGAGGCACATGTTTTCTTTTCATAGCTACATTAGCTAATTTATCTAACAAATGACATTTATTTCCTTTACTTAACCTCTTGAGCTTAAAAGCTATTTCTTTAATTGAACACCTACATTAGTATCTATGGTTCCAATTTATTACCTTACCCTTGTCTGAAAACTAAGGTGCAATAACTCTTGAATGTAGTGACACTAAGGATAAGCATGAGGGTATAATAAAGAATTATTTGGTTGATTTTTTGTTGATAAATTTCTCTAAATTTATCTTTATCCTCTTCATTATCATATTATCTCTTTCTTAATCAAAAAAATGAAAGAGATAGAGAGAAAGAAAAAAAGAAAACTAGGAGAATAAAAGTGTTCAAGTTGAGATTGGGAAAATAATCATATGATTTAGATGGATAAAGATGAATGAAGATGAATCAATGGCAAAGGCCTTAGTTAGTATATTTTGGAGTATGTTAGTACATTATGAATCTCAGATTCTAGGAAATATTCTTGTTGATATTTCTCCACTTGTTTTTGTACCTTTAACTACAATCTTAGACTTTTCCTACCCTTTACCTTAGCCCCATTACACCTTTAATAAGACCTTATGATTTTTTCTTTACATAATGTCTTTGAGTGGCAAAGAATGAGAATATGTACAAGCTAATGGTTGATCATGATTGGTATAGAGAATTTTAAATAAAAAAAATATGCATGGGCATAGAGCATTTATATTTTCCTAAAGTGAGGAAATATACTTCTCTATTAAGCCTTTATATTGTAAGGATGAGCATCTACATAATCCTAAACCATCTTAGAGTGTTATACTAATATTAATTTAGAAGTCAAGACTAAGGGGTATTCAAAACTTCATGCTCATTTTATTATTATTAACACTCACCATATAGGTCAATCTTGTGATTGTATGTAGTGCTCTTTTAGTTTATTTAATATCCTAAGGCTTTAATCCCATTCCCTTCTATCTCACCTTTCTATGTTATATTTGGAGTTTTCTTAAGGACAAGAAAGGATTAAGCATAGGGGATTTGATAAACTAAATATTTTCTATATTTTACCTTTCTTTACCTTCATTTTTGTAACTTTGTTTGACATGAATTACAAGAATTATCATATTTCAAGTCTCTTGTTTGTTTTACTATTCTCTTGGTAACTATTTTACATAAAATTACACATAAATGCACAAATCCAATGTTAAGGAGCTAAAAAAAGGAGGAAATGAATCAAGAGGATCAATGAAAGGGAGTTGCATAGCTAGAATACAATCAGTAGCACAGCCATAAAACCTTTATATCACCCAACGTGCGCAAACAATTGTCTTGCATGACTGCAACACAACCTACTACATGGTTAAAATCATTGTCAGAAATTAATATACGAGAAGGAATTCAACTGATTATGAGTGCAGAATTTTTAATGTTAGGGAATATTGAATATATAGTTCTTAATTGATTTAATCTAATTTTTTAGTCATGAAAGTAGTCATTGAATTAGGTTAAATATATTCTTAGCTATTAAAATTGGCTAGCAAATCACATTAGAGCAATTATTCACAACCATTTAGACTATACTACAACATAGTGCTAATTCGTTATTAAATACCAAGGATGAGATTGAAGTTCAATCCTAGGCTTTATATCTATCATTTCATAATATATAATTAGTTACTTGTTTCACTTGTGTTCATTACCTACTTTCATATTTTCTTTCCATAGCAATCTAGATAGCAAAAATGATGAAAATCGATAATCAATTGTGAAATGCCTGTGGAATATGACCTTTATGTGCTACAATAAAGTCGTGCACTTGCAACTAGGCACTCATCACTAATAAACTTACTTGTAGAATAGTCGACTAGTAGGTCAAAGCAAATGATTAGTTGTTGAACTAGGGATAACTTCAAAACTTAACTTTTTGGAAAAAAAAAATTCATACAGAAATGGAACTATGTTAACCCATGCCAAAGTTTTCCTAAAAGATTCTTTATCTTTTTCATGATGCATTTGGCCCAAAAATATAGCCTAAGGTTGATTTAAGGTAATGATTAAGACAATTGAGGAGGTAAGATGACCTCAGCTTTGTCTTCTTCCACCTCTCTCCTCTATAAATTTCTAAGATCATTACTTCGATCTCAGGTGAAAGTTTCTTTCCACTTTGACCTTCCATTACCCCCTCTTTTTTATTACATTTATGGACCAACTGACCTACACTCCTCCAAAATTATTATTTGAGCTCTAAAGGATAGGTCAGCATATATAAAATGAAGCACATCCATTTAGCTGGAATTCAAATGGTAAGAATAGGGAGTATCTATTTATTCCTGAACACACTATGATTCGTATTGATTTATTAGCTATAAATAGCCCTAATCGCCCCTTTTATTCACCTTTCTTTTAGCTACCAAAAATACCTAACTCTCTAGATTTGACCTTCTCCTACTGCATGTCGAGTCTTACAGTCAAATTCCTTTCACTCTTCTAATCCTTTCTCTATCCCCCTCTTATGTTAATTGGTAAATAATAAAGAGTTATATTTAGAAAAAAAAAAGCTTCAAATTACCCTCTATTTTTCCTTTAGGTGTCGTATGTCCATTCTTTCCCTTCTAATTCATGTTCAAATTAATAAAAGTTATTCACAAATTTTTGATTTAAAACTAGGTGTTTTTAAGGTTTTGAAAGTAGAGGATTTTATAGGTCGAATATTATTATTTAAAGAAAGTTTTTCCTACATCAAGTAAGTTATTCATGCTTCTAAAATGGGTTATGAGTAATCTTGCATAATATAAAATTCTTTAAGTTGATATTACATGTTGACATGAATATATAGCTTACAAAACTGGATTTAGATTGTTAGATTGTGCATTTTGAATGAAAATCATGAATCTTGAGAAAAGATGGGTTCTAATGATTAATGTTGAGATGTCCAATTAATATAAGCTAAAAATGTGTAATGTGATGTTAGAACATGATCCAAGGTGTTATGATAAAGATTTATAAGCATGATATACATGAAAATGAATGTTTGGTGTCATTATAAGGCAAACTAATCGACTAGTTAGGCCAAACTGATTAATTGGTTCCTATAATATTCAACTAGTTGACCCAACCTATCAACTGGTAATCCTATAGAGACTTGATTCTTTCTCTATACTTAAACCTATCAACTGGTTAGTAAGAACTGATCAACTAGTCCATTAATAGTTAATTGGTTCATCGAAACTGATCGAGCAGTTTGAGGACAATCATAGTTTGATCACTTCAAACTAATTGACCAATCTACCTAAATCAATCAACTAGTTGTTGCAATAGATCAACTGGTTAGACCAAACCAATTAATTAGTTAGGCTAGTTTGTGTGATTTTATTCCTTTCAGTTTGCTTAAGCCTTGTGGCTATGCATGGGATTATTATGGGATTATTTAATGAATGGATTAAATAGACAATGATTTATGACATACCCAATGGCTATTGCAAAGGCTTAATGGGTATACCATATGAAATGTGATGATTCTTGAGAAATAGGGTGGGGAAATAAGAAATGTGCTTAAATGGAATAATATAATGAGCATGATTGATATTAGACAAGCATAAATGCAAACCCCACTCATGGTTGGGGGATGGAAATAGATTAATATAGGAGAAATATAGGGGTGTCTTGCTTATTATTTGTATGGTCCTTGGGTGATCACTTAATCTCATGATTAATGTACTAATCACATAACAAGAAAGAAAACCGAGTTGTATATGGATTTGGGCTACCCATTCATTGATTAGCTATCGAGGATTAAACTGTCTTTGAGTAGTTATTGGTACATTCAAGCTTTACTTTCGGGCAGGATCCTAGCAGATCCTGGTGCCTTACTAACTCTACACACTGATGATGTACTAAGAGGTATCGATACTAAAGGTTTTGGTCACCTAGGTGGTTGGCTTTAACCTATCCTTATGTCCATTGAAGTGATTGAATTTTTCCTAGACCTTATGTCCCTTAGTTTGGATAGATTTCCCTAATATGTGAGACCATAGGATGGTGAACAATTCATCACTCAATGATGAATAATTGGATAATGATTGGAACCAATGGTTTGGATGATAATTAGGGTAAAAGATGGAATGAATACTTGGATAATGGAATGAATGAATAACTAGTTAATAATTGGAATGATTGACATGATGTTGACCTACATCAATATATGGATAAGGAAATGGTATAACCTAATTGAATTAGTAACTTGGAAAATAAACCTAATGTTCATCTAGATAATCTATTTAGTATGTGTGTGGATTACCTGTGGTATTGTACTATGATAATGAGCATGGTGCATTATGATTTGCCTAAGTTATGCATTATAGTGAATTTTGATGCATTATTTGATTCTAATAGGGTAGATACACTTATTTATATGGCTTTAGATTGATGCATGTTAAGCATAATGTTCATGTCAATATAGAATCTTGTACATTTGTAACTTCTTTTTAGGAGGAAACTTGGTTATATGTTTGCGACTTCCTTTGAGGAGGACACATGGCTTACTCAATATGTAGCATACTAATGTGCCAATTTTCTCAGTCACCTGCTCACTCCTATGAGTAGAGGGCCACATACAAGTTTTTGGGGATGGCCAATAATGGGCCTACCTCATCTTAGATTTGAGGCATAAGAGCATGAACATCTAGAGGTTTTTTTGTGGTCCATGATGGACCATGGTTTTAGGATCATGCCCTAATCTTGTTTTCTATCAATATAGACCTATGTCCCTAATTTATCATTCTTCCTGTATTTGACTTTGTCAGGGACCATCATGATCCTTTCTTGTAAATGATCTCTAGAATGTTTGTGTAACTTAAGTTTTTGTACTCTATTTTAAATTTTTTGGTTTGGTTTATCCTTGTATCTAGTATGGAATATGCATCAACCGTCTATCCTGTGTTGGGTATAGCGATAGCACTCCATTTTTTCTAACTGTGTTTAGTATTTTATGCTTCCATATTATTTTAAAAAATAATCGGTTGTGAAAATAGGGGTGTTACATGTTGGGACTAGATATTCTTCCCAAAAATAAATCACTTTTGAGAATAATTAAACCAATACCTAATGACTTTTATCAAAGCATATTCTTATAAATGTGTCGTGTTTAGATATATTTTTTTAGTTGATGCCACAAGATGGTATTATCCTTGATTTCAAATATTTTTCCCTCATATTTGTAATACTCAAACCTTTTATTTTAGGATTAAATAATATAATAATGAATTATTGAATAAAATTTAATTATAGGTACCCTTTTTAACAAAATAATAATAATAATGGTAATAAAAAAAGATACAAGGCTATAGTTATGGGAAACTAATTTAATTAACTAGACTAAAATAAATTATAATAATTTTTAGATTAATAAAAAATATTTTTATTATTATTATAAATATTTATTATCCCTAACACTCCTAAAAACCTAAAACACCCTACCACCCCATTTTTCCTTTTTTATTTCCATCTTTTCTTTCCTCTTTTTCTTCCTCCTCTTCCTTTCTTTTTTTTTTCTTCTTCCTCGACTAGCTGGGATGTGCCCAACAGCGGCTTAATCCCCTTTCTTCCCCCTCTCCTTCTCTTCTTTCCTTCCCCCCACCTGGTGACTAGGCCAATTCCCTTTCTTTTTCTTCTCTCCCCGAGGCGGCATCCCAATGCACATGCCCCCTTTTCCCTTTCTCCCCCTCTCTTTTTCCTACCTTTTATTTTCTACCCTCATCCCCTACCTCCTACCTACGCTACACCTACACAACACTACAACTCCACAACTCACTATTCCTACTCTCCCTCCTTCTTTCCTCTTTCGACCATGCAAGCCATGTAGTTGGCACGTCCCCTACATGGTCCCTCCTCCCCTGTGAGCTCCCTCTCCCTCACCTACTCCCCTATGCCCTGCAAATCTACCCCCTTCCAATTTCCTCCTTGTATAGGAACACCGACCTGCACACTAACCAGTAGCCAACAACTCCACCCTTATCCTCTTCTTTTCCTTTTCCACTTCCACTGTCCCCTATGCCCATATAATCCCCCAACTCTTTTCTTCCTTCTCTCCTTTATACCTAATTTTTTCCTTGTCTCTCTTACTCCCGCTACCCATTCATACACTACTACTGTCACTACTAGGCCACACTACCAACTCCACTCCCTCCCATCCTCTTCCTTAAATCACCCTGTGTTCAATGAGACATTTCCCTTCCCTTCCTTCCCCTTCCTTTCCTCTCCCCATTCGCACAAAGTGGGTAGCTTGAGATGCCCTTTTGCACCTTGTGCCACCACCAACACTGCCACCATCGCCACTCACACCACACTCCCTACCTCCCGTCCTATAAAAGAAGACCTCCCCTATAACACTAACACCTCAACCTCCCTTCATCCCTCTCTTTTCTTCCCTTTATTCCTCTATGGCATCACAATCGTGTTGTCATTAAAAGACTACCACCACCGCCACTAGCCACCTAAGTCAAAAAACTCCACCACCCCAAGAAATCCTACCTTCCCTTCTCTTTCTAATCCTAAAAATCTCTTCTTTACATCACCACCATCACCACTACTGCACCTCCATCACTAGAGCCCTCATTTTCTTGGTCCCTTTATGGTTACACCTTCCTCGCTCTTACTTATTTAGTGTATTTTATTTTGATAACTTATTATTATTAACATTATTATTATTATTATTATTATTATTATTATTATTATTATTAAGAAAATAAGAAAAAGGAAAAATAGGTAGGAATAAGAGAAGTGACCTAATTGATGCTTTTATTTTAGGTATTGAACTAATGTTTCCCCATCAGGAGGCATAGGATTTCTTGTTTCAAGCCCGAAGACAACTAGGTAAGGATATAGTTAAGATTTAGGTTGTACTATGAGTCTTATTTGTGAAATGGGTGTATTTGTGTGTTGAGTGTGAATATATGTGTATTGAACTAAATGTGTGTGGTGCAGCTTGGCTTGCATAGATCTAAGGTAATGGTATGCATGATTCTCATTGTTTGTTATATGTATGGCTAAATCCTTATATGGGTGGGCATATTTTTGTGTATAGTTGAATGATAATATATTAATGCATAGATGTCTTAGGTGGGACTTGAGTGGTTAAGAGACATGAAATAAATAAAGAGGATGGAGTAAGTAAAGTGTTATGGGGAAGGTGTCCTAGTCATATCATGAAATATTATGGAAAAATGGAAAAGATGAATGATAATGTGAGGAGTTTGGGACTTGCATAGGGATTGTGGGCCTTGCATGGGGTGCGTACTTTGCATGGGAGAACGATTTGCGTGGGAAGTCTTATTTGGAGGTTAACCATGGGGAAGGAAGTGTGTTTTAGGTGGTTGGTGTACTTGGAGAAGTTTCAATACGTGGGATGATAGGAAGGTGCATGGGGGCATAAACTAGGGTTTTGAGGGATTCAACCCTAAGGATAGAGTATGTTGTGGGGAAAGGTTGAGGAAGGTTGTGATGGTGCCAATCCGCAAGTGCACGGATTCATTATATCACTTCAAGGGCATATCCCACGGAGACTTTGCAATTGAGTACCAAAATTCATCATTTTAGCTATCTAGATCAATTATGGAGCGAGAATAAGCAAATAGGTAATGGAAATAAATATAACAACTATCTGAATATAAACTTTAAAATAATAGATATAAAGCCTAAGATTGAACTTTGGTCTCTAAATTGGTATTCAACGATGAAATAAAGCTATGTTGTAGTTTAATGTAATGGTTGTGAATAATCGGTTTAAATATACTCATTAGCCTCTTTTAAGGTCTAAGAACATATTTAATCTAATTTGATGACTACTTTCATGACTAACAAATTAAATTAAACCCATTAAATACCACCAATTTTATAGTCCCTAAAAACTAAACATCTAATTTCATGATTGCTTAAATTGTCATTCATCTACTAATTTTTAATAATAATTCCAACCTTTCAGTTGCAAACAATATCTAAAAAGGCCAGATTTCATCAAATCCAATTTACAACCATCAATCCTGACACATGAAAAATTATATACGAACAAAACAAACAACATTATACCTTAATTCATTATATTAATACCAAAATGGACCTATTTAATCCTAGCAAAAAGGATTACTCACTCATGATTTCAAGGAATATAAACAAAGTAAATTGCATAACAAATGGAATAACAATAAAAAAATTACAAAGAAGAGAAATTAGATTGAATTAACTATAAACTAGAGAAGAATAAAGTTGATTCCAAGTTGATCATACAAGAACTTACACTTGAATCCTTAGATATTAAACTAAGGAAAAGAAAAGTATATGAAATTGTTTCTTGGGAAAATAGAGGAAAATTACTCTAAAATCTACGCCCAAACATCAACACGAAGTCCCCAAAGAATGCCTTATAAACTATCCACAACACAGGCTATGTCGCATATGAAATATCATGAGGTAATCGTTGTTGCACGATTGTGCAAGGTCTATACAGCTTGGCGGTGCATCATTCTTGCTCTCAAAGTAGGGGAAATTTGGCTTTCGCACAACCATAAAAGATGTGCACAGCCTATCCATGTGTTGTCCTTGGCCTCGACTCATTCCATAAACTCCCACACGACCATGCAGGATATGCACAGCCTGGGCATGCGGTGTCTTCTACTTCGAATAGGCATGTATAAGTGTTGCACGACTGTGCGGTTGGGTCTGACTCTAGCTATTCAACACCATCCCCTTACCTCTTTTAGATTTCTTAGCTTATTTTTTGCTATTTGATCTTCTAGAATCCTCCATAATGGGTCTTTTGCTCTAAAAATCAAGAGAGTAGTAGCACAAATAATAGTCTAGAACCATAGTAAAATACATATTAGAGACTAAATGAAGTCTTAAAATGAAGGAGAAGCAAGGAAAACATAGAGAAAATATTCACTTTATTAGTTTGTTGAAAATTAGTGTTGTGATTGAGGGTGTACCACATGAAGGGTGTGAGCCAAGCCAAATGGAGGGTAGAGTTGTGTAAGATAATGACGTATGAAAGAAAAAGGGGGAATATTATGGTTTTTTGGGGTAACCATATAGGATTTCATATCACGTGTGTGAGTTAAGGATTTGGACTATAAGGTTTGGAATTGGAGTGAATAGGGTGATGGTGCTTGAATCAAGGGAAATGTGGGCTAAGTAAGGAGAGGGGAGGCAAGGGCCACATAGGCCAAATTAGGGTTTCAAGGGGAAACCCTAGTGGGTTGGTGATCATAGGTGGAGAAATAGGAGAGCAAGCCTTGACCTATGAATATGAGGTTTCAAGGGTTGCTAAGAGGTTGGTGGAAAAATGTTGGGGGTCCCCCAGAGACTTTAAAGTGTGTAAATGTTTTAGGTTAAGGGTTTAGGGTTTTCATGAAGTTTAGGTTTGTCAAGTGGTAGTAAGTCGGGAATGTCCCTTGGGTTATGCATGGATGGATATATGTTACTTAGCAAATAAGATAGGAATAAAATACTAATCACTTAAAGTGGTAAATCATTGAGTCAAGCCTGGATGTAGGATATTTACTTTTCCACCACTTATAACAATAGCTAAGTACGTTTTATCATAAGGTTATATATATTTATCGGTCCATCAGTTATAATAGTGGCCAGGTGTATTCTACCCTATGGTAGATATTTCTAGTTTACCAGTTATAATAGTGGAGTGCCCATACTTATGTGGATATAATTTGAGAGATGTGTAAATATGGTACTAATGGCCAAAACTCCAATGAGGGTAAATGATCTAACAAAACCTACTATGTACGTATGTCTGTGTTTTGTGTTACATTACCCTATTTTAACTATATTGTTACCTTACACGATACTTAACATACTGATCACCCTTACTATAGGTTTTGCTCATTCCCAAAAGTAGTGGTCCCTCGTAAGTCTATGTAGGTAGGCGATGAGGCCTTAGAGGACTGTGTTGCTTACGATGAGCAGGTTGAGGCAGAATGATGCCTTGGTGTACCAAATTCAGGGCTAGAGAGAGTGTATTTTGGAGAGTTTTCTATTTGTACCTTATGTTTTTATTCCCTGTAGTGGGATCCTAAATTGTACTTCATTTCTCTATTATACTAACATTTGACTCTCACTTGTTCTAGCATTTTTGTAATCTAATGTTAGACTCCTGCATTCTTTAATCATTTTCTATGTCAATTAAGTATTCATGTTTATCTATTAGCCTTTTCATTAGTATGGGGCTAGCTAGTAGCTAGACTTATACTAATCACAGTGGTAGCACCCCCTTTTTTGGTGTGCGATTTTACTTAAACAATTGAAATTTTTCAACTGTGGCTTTCGGGGGTATTATAATATTTTTCTAGCAAGTTTATGTATTTTTAACCCAAAATGTTCTTGAGTGAGAGTGGGTTGGGAACATGTTGTAGATAGTATTTGTGATAATGTGTCACACAAGTCTTATACTTAGTAAATTGAACTTCTCCCTTATTTACTTCTAGTATTTAGTAATCGATAGTCACTAACCATCATTGTAAGCACATTGAGGAATTCATGGAGACTATATGATCTTACATGGCGGGCCTAATTCAAGCACCACAACCACCACGGGTGCCAATAGCTACACTAGTTATAGAGGATTGGCTCAGGAGGGCTCGGCATTATCACCCACCAATCTTCTAGGGCTAAGAGGAACCCTAAAATAATGGAGAGATGGGTAGAGGATATACAGAAAACCTTCACTATCTATGGTTTCCCTACAGATAGAACAATTGACGTGGCGATATATTATTGGAGAGGAAGGGCAGACGTGTGGCGAAGGAGCACCCAAAGTAGGGGTGGAGAACCTATGCAATGGGGACCATTCCTTGAGGTGATTTATGCTTGCATATATGTAAATCACCTCTAAATCAAGAAGTATGATGAGTTTATAGCTCTTTGACAAGGAGACATGTCCATTGAGGAGTACTACACATGATTTATGGACTTCATCTAGTTTGCTCAGAAAATTGATGCCAATGAGGTGATGTAAGTCCATCATTCCAAGATTGGCTTGGGAATCAGATATAAGGAGCTCTTAGTGGGAATTACTTTGCTAGACATGGTAGGGATGTATGAGTAAGCTTTGAAGTCCTCCCATGTCATCTAAGCAAGAGATGCTCAATCAAGGGGTAAGAGGAAGTTTAAATGTTGTTAGCAACCCAACAAAATAAAGAAGTCCTTTTTAGGAGGAAGCTTACTAATTAGATATAGGATGAGCATGGGGTCAGTACCCTAAGTTTTAGGTTTATCTAGAGATCATGCTGAGAATAGGCAATACTAATACAAGAGTTGTGAAATTGATCATCCGGTGGTCAACTATAGAGGCAACAAGATGATGTGCAATGGATGCAACATGATGGGGTACAGAGCTTATCAGTGTCTAGTTGGGAGTGGATGTATCTAGAGGAGCTAGTCTAGAGCTTAGAGTATCAGATTTATTCCTAGCCACATCCATAGATTCAAAGGGTTCCTCAGTTGCCATCTAGTATCACTATTTAAGCTAGTCAACCTAGAGGTTAGAGGAACAACCTTTCCCAACAAGGGAAAGGACCAACTAGTGTTGTAGGAGTTCCTTTGGGAGAACACATAAATGTGATGATTTAGGCAGAGATAGAATGTTAGGCTGGTGTGGTAACTGGTATGCTTACTGTCTCTACTTTTCTACAATGTGTTTTGCTTGATTCTGGTGCATCACACTCCTCTATGTAAGCCTCTTTATCTCCTTCCATTAGTATTTTCACTTCTATTGTGTTACCTTATAGGGATAAGATTGTATACTCTAGGTGTTATGAATGAGTAGCTTTGATAATTGGGGGGACAAAATTTAATCAAACGTGAATTACATGACTTCGTTGTGATCGCCGAAATGGATATGTTAGGGAATTATGGGGCATTGATTGATTACACATAAGAATGACTGGTTTCACAAAGACTGAAGGGTACTAGGATTTTGTATTGGAAATGTGAACCTAGTCCATCTTTGAGGATTGTGCTAGAAATTGCAATGACCAATCTTGTTCATAAGGGATATCCGCTCCTCTTGTGTGGTGTTTGAAACACCAAAGAAATTGATATGTTGTTTGAGAAGATAGTATTGGTTCGTGAGTATCCTGAAATATTCCCTAAGAAGATCATAGGAATGCCACCAACTCAAGTTCAAAATGGATGTGTTGCTAGGGACAAAGTATGTATCTAAGGTCTCATACTACATAGCACCTATGGAGATGAAATAAGTCAAGGTCTAATAGGAGGAATTATTAGTGAAGGATCACATCTAACAAGCATATCACCATGGGGAGCATTAATCCTAGTTGTGAGAAAGAAGGATGGGCTCTTGAGTTTGTGCATCGACTACCGACGTTTGAACCAAGTGATGGTAAAGAAGCATTACCAGTTGTTAAGGATCGATAATCTATTCAATCAACTCAAAGGATCCAAGGTATTCTATATGGATTTATCTTAAGTCAGGCTACCATTAACTAAGGATAGTAGAACAAAACATCCCTAAGACTACTTTTTAGATAAGGTATGGCTATTATGAGTTCACAATAATGCCTTTAGGGCTCACTAATATGCCTAACAACTTTCATCCCTCATGAACTAGATTTTCCTTTAGTCCTTAGACCAATTTATCATAAGTTTCATCCACAACATCCTCATCTACTCCAAAGATCGAGAGATGCATGAGTAGCATTTAATACAGACCTTAACATTTTTTAGATCACACCAGTCATACACCAAGATCTCAAAGTGCGAGCTTTGGTTAGATCAAGTGGTTTTCCTAAGATATGTCATCTCTAAGGGTGGAGTAGTAGTGGATCCTACCAAATTCAAACCACTTATGAATGGCCAATACCAAATTATATCAAGGGGGTGTGCAACTTTCTAGGATTGGAAAGTTACTACAGTTGGTTTATGGTAGAATTCTCTATGATAGTGTGACTATTGACTCATCTCCTAAGAAGGCTATGCATTTTCAATGGGATGAGAATTTTCGTAAAACTTTCAAGGATTTGAAGAGGCACTTAAATTCATCCCCAACACTCACATTGCTAAATGGGTGTAATGGTTTTGAGGTACAAAATGATGCTTCCAAGCATGGTTTGGGTTGTATGCTGATGCAACATGGAAGAGTAGTGGCATATGCTTCTCAACAGTTGATGTAGAAGCAAAAGAACTACTCAATGCACAGCTAAGAACTTGATGTGGTAGTGTTTTCCCTTAAGATATGGAGGCATTATCTTTATGGAGTCCAATGCAAGTTCTACACTAACCATAAAAGCCTCAAGTACATCTTCGCACAATGGAAGTTGGATCTAAGCTAGTGTTAATGGTTGGAGTTGGTTAAGGATTATGACTTGGAATTGACCTACCATAAGGGTAACGCTAATGTGTTAGCAAATGCACTTAGCTAAACGATATCATATTCCTTAGGCATGATCATGTCATCAGATCATTTGTGTCGAGAATTCAGGAAATCAAAGATCAAACTAATCACCTATGGTAGTCTAGAGGTAAAAATGAGTGCACTCACCATTACCCATTAAAACTTAGTGATGTTAAGCTTGAGAGGAACCGAACTAGTAATGCAAAAGGTAGAGCTGAAGGATTCTAGATCCATGAGGATGTTAGTGTCAAATACCTAGGAAGGTGGTGTGTAATATAAGAATGTGTTGAACTTAAGAGAAGGACATTTTATCCCTTATTCTATCCACCCTAGAAGGGATATGCTGTATAAGGATCTAAACAAGGTATATTGGTGGCCCAATATAAAGTAGTAGGTGGAAGATTTCATTACCCGATATTTAACCTGTCAAAAGTTTAAGATTGAGCATAAGATATCAGCAAGGTTGGTTCAAACACTAGAAGTTTTGGAGTGGAAGTGGGACTGCATATATATGGGCTTTGTGGTTTGTTTTCGAAGGACCTATAGTGGATTTTATTCGATCTGGGTTGTTATGGATTATTTGACTAAGTCGGTCATGTTCGTACCAATGAAGGCAACATGGAACATGGAATAGCTAGCCAATGCTTATAGGAAACACATTGTGATACTTCATTGAGTCCCTGACGATATCATCCTAGATAGAGACTCTAGGTTCTTGTGGCATTTTTGGTAAATGTTGTAAGTTGCTTATGATACTCAATTGAAGATGGGTACTATTTTTCACCTAGCTACAGATAGTCAAATAGAGAGGACCAATAAGACTTTGGAAGATATTCTTCAGGCATGTGTGTTAGATTTTGGGAAGATAGTTTGGACTTGATTGAGTTTTCCTATAACAAGTATTATCATGCGAGCATCAGAATGGAACCTTTTTAAATCCTTGTACAAGAGAAAATGTCATAATCCTTCATGTTGGAACAACATCAGCAAGACACTTCTATTAGGATCTGAAATGATTGAGGAGATGACAGGGCACATTCAATTGATTCAGAACTTGATGAGAGTAGCCCAAGACCAAGAAAAAGAAAAAGTTACACATATGTGAGAAGACTAACCGATGGTTATGAGGTAAGAGATAGATTCATGAGGTCTATTAAAAAAGGAAAGATTATTCCAAGGTATATTGGGTTATACAAGATTGGGGATCATGCTGGTGAAGTCACCTATCATATAGCCCTACCGATTGAATTATTGTGTGAGCACAACGTATTTCACATATCTAAGCTAAGAAAGTATGTAGCAGATCCTTCGCACATTATTCTACTGGAATCGCTAGAGCTCAATAGATCTTTAACTTCTGAAGAGCAGCCAGTGATCATTTTGGATACAAAGATGAGAGAGATGTATACAAAGAATGACCCATTATTAAAGGCTCTTTGGACACAGCATGGTACCGAGGAGGCTACTTGGGAAGTTGGGGAGGAAATTCAATCCAAGTACCTATAATTATTTTCTTAGCATGTTACCCCTTTTTCTTTAAGGGGATAGTAACCATTTTTCTTGGATGTGTTGATTTGATGTGTGCCTTACTATGTGATTAGTAATCTAGTTGGAAATGTTATAGGCTTCGAGGGCATAGCCTCTTTAAGGGGGTAGTGTTGTAATACCCCATCTTTTTGTAAAGTGTTGAATGAGAAATTATGCCAATTTTGGTGTTTGATTTTGATTTGGCTTGAGGTAAATTTAAATTTGAAATGAGGTTGGAAAATTAAATTTAATAAGTTTTTTCAAGCGAACCAATCGACTAGTTCCATGAACCAATCAACTAGTTCATCATTTCAAGAGAATGGTGTTTACTAAATAGAATTGATTGACCTGTTAGGGAATTGATCTACTAGTCTATAGAATAGTCAACTGGTAGGCCAAATCGATCGACTAGTTTATCGAGTTGGTCATATTTTTGAAACCTAATTTTTTGAAAAAAAAAATATTATACTGAAATGAAACCATATTAACCCATGCCAAATTATTCCGAAAAGATTCTTTAAATTTTTCATGATGCATTTGGTCTAAAAATACAACCTCATATCTATCTGAGGAGTCAATTGGGACAATTAAAGGGGGAGATGAATTCAGCTTTTTCTTCTTCCACCTCTCTCCTCTACACATTTTTTATATCATTACTTTGATATTAGGCATAATTCTACTCAGTTAAGAGATTTCTTTTGATGATATTCCATTATCCTTCTTGTGTATTGCATTTCTGGACCAATGATCTCCACTCCTCTAGAATCACCATTAAATCTTTGGGGAACCAATGACCTAATGTATTGATTAAATAGACCATGATTTATGACATACATAATGGGTATTATAAAGGATTAATGGGTGTACCACATGAAATGTGCTAATTCTTGACAAATAGGGTAGGGAAATGAGGAATGTGCTTGAATAGAATAATATAATGAGCATGGTTGATATTAGACAAGCATAAATGGAAACCCAACACATAATTGGGGGATGGAAATGGATTAATATGAAAGAAATATGTAAATATATTACTTATTCATTGTATGGGCCTTGTGTGATCACTTAATCTCATGAATATTGTACCAGTAATGTAAAGGGAAAGAAAATCGAGTTGAGTATGGGTCTAGGTTACCCAATCCTTAATTAGTTGTTGGGTGTTAGTCTGCCTTCGAGAGTTTATTACTACCTTCTGGCTGGATCCTAGTAGATCCTAGTGCCTTACCTACTCTAACCACTAATGATGTACCAAGGGATATCGATACTAAAGGGTTTGGTTACCTTAGTTATTGGCTTTAGCCTAGACTTATTTCCATATTGGTTGGCTTTGACCTAGACTTATATCCATTATGGTTTGCTTGGCTTAAACTTATTTCCATTCTGCTAATTGGCTTCAGCCTAGACTTTATGTCCCTCTTTTTTTAGATAGGCTTCCATGTTATGTGAGACTATGGGGTGGTGTGAAGTCTATCGCTTAATGCTGAATAATTGGATAATTATTGGAACAAATGGTTTAGATGATAATAAGGGTAAAAGTTGAATGAATACTTGGATGATGTCTTAAATGAATAACTAGTTAATAATTTGAATGATTGATTGGATGTTGACCTATATCAATATATGGATAAGGAAATGGTATATCCTAATCGATTTATTAAGTTAGAAAATAAATTCTAGTGTTCCTCTAGATAATTAGTTAAGTACTTGCATGTGATTACCTATGATATTGTACTATGATAATCAGCATGATGCATTTTGAGTTGCTTGAATTATGCTTTATAGTTAATTTTGATGCATTATTTGATTCTGATAGAGTAGATGAATTTAATTATATGGCTTTATCATAACGCATGTTAAGTATGATATCCATTTCATTATATAATCTTGTTTGCTTTGGCTTATATTATGCTTGTTTACTCGGTCAGTTACTCAATCCTATGAGTAGAGTGTCATGTGAAGGTTTTTTGAGATGGCTAGTAGTAGGCTTACCTCAGCTTAGGTTCAAGGCTTGTAAGCAAGGACATCCATAGGTTATTGTTTGGTTTGTGATTGACCATGGTTTACGACTGACCATTATTTTGGGATTACACCCTAGCATTATTTTCTATAAATATAGCCCTATGTTATTAACTTGTCATTATTCTTGTATTTGACTTTGTCATGGACTATCAAGGTCCTTTCTTATAAACAATCTCTTAAATGTTTATGTAACTTAAGTTTATGCACTTAATTTTAAATTTGTTGGTTTGGCTTTATCCTTGTATCTTATATAGGATGCACAGAGGGCGTTTATCCTGTGTTAGGTATAACGGTAGCACCCCATTTTTCCTATATGTGCTTGGTATTTTACTCTTCCACATTGTTTTAAAACAAAAGTTTTTGATAGTGAGAAATTGGGGTGTTACAAAATCACTAGGAGAAAATACATGTGGAGTGCGATGTGTATTAGCTTGGCTTTCATTGGCTCATTCAATGTTTTCCTTGATTTGTTGATGAAGATATTGAAAGAATTCAAATCTTTCCTTGGCTTCATAATTTTTAAACTAACCTTTCTTCATAGGTATAATGTCAACTGGCATGTACGGATTCACCCCATTCACAATCTCAAATGATCTAGAGTGAGTAGATCTTAAAGGACTTCAACTATAAGATAACTCTGCATAAGATAACTTAATATCCCAATATTTATTACTTTTACAGACCAATCCTCCTAACAAAGCACCAAGAGTACGGTTTGTAACTTTAGTTTATCCATTATGAGGATGATGAGAAGTACTAAATAACCACTTAGTTCCTAACATGTGCCCTAATTTATTCCAAAATTAACTAAGAAACTTAACATCTATATCTAAAAAAATATTTTTAGAGATGCCATTTAGCTTCACAATTTATATGAAACATAAATCAGGGACATAAGTAGCATCATTAGTTTAATTGCATGGAACAAAATAAGTCATTTTAGAAAATCTATCTACCACAACCATAATAGAATATTTAACTCATTATGTTCTAGAAAACCCTAAGATAAAGTCCATACTAGCTCCTTCCCAAGTTTGACTAAGCATAGGAAGTGGTGTATGAAAACCTTTGTAAAAGAAGCTTTTACTCATTTTACAAGTAACACATCAATTTACTATAAGTTGTACACCTTTTATCATGCGTGGTCAAAATAAATTTTCTTGTAAGAGTTCTATTGTATTTTGAGTACCAAAATGTCCCTATTTATCTCCTTCATGTACTTCCTTGATAAGTATATCTCTTATAATTGATCTTGGTACACAACATTGATCAACTGAATTTTTTATATATTTTTATTTTAGTTTCCCTTCATTTATGTAGTCTCATCTGGCATCTTGTTTGTGTTACTATTTTCTTGATAATGATTTTTAGGAAATTTCACACAAATGCAAAGATCTAAGGAAATGATACATGGAACTAAGAAAATAATCAAATATGGAAGGTAATGAATGTAGATAATCAACCTCACATGTCTTTGGAGAAGCGAATAAGTTCAAAGAGCTAAAAGGAGAAAAAGAAGCAAGAAGAGGAATAAATGGTTGTTGCACAAACATGCAACTCTAAATCATCATTCTACAAAGAGTTGAAAAGTTGCACAGCTAGATAGTTCAACCTTGCATCGTCGTGCAACTATCGAACAACACTCCGCACTATATTTCCTCGCATGACCACAACACACCCTTGCACACCTGTGCATGCCTATTCTACCAAGAGTTGAAAATCTTCATGGCCAGCTAGTATAGCCTTGCACGACCATACAGCCAACTGTTATAAGGCATAACATACAATTTCTCCAATGTTCTTCCACTCTTTTCTACGTCAAAGAAAAATGAGTATAAAAGGAAGGTGGGAAAAAATATTGAAGGGATGAAGACTTAATTCTCTATATTATTCTCAAGCAAAAGCAACTCATTGTAATTTACTTTTGATTCTTATGCAGTTTTATTCTTTAATTAAGATTTTTTAAGAGTGTATCTCAACTCTCCAAATCATTATTTTTATCTTAAATCTATGGTTTAATATTTTCATTCTCCTTTCCATTATTTATTATATCTACAATATGTATGTTAATTACATTCATTTTTTCTAGTTCTTTCAATTCTTAAGTGAGTAATTATCTTTTCTAGGATTAAACTAGTCTCTATTTGGTATAAATTTAATGAGTTAAATTATTGATATAAGTCAGGTTTGATAAAATCTGATTATATATATATACATTTACTATAACTGAAAAGTTGAAATTAATAGCGAAAAGTTAATATATGAATGGGAATTTAATTAATCACCAAAGTAGATTATTGATTCTTAGGACTATTTAATTGGTAGTGTTTAATGGTTTTAATCTAATTTATTATTCATGAAAGTATTTAATGGATTAGATTAGGTATGTTCCTAGACCTTGAAAGAGGCTAGTGAATTACAATTAATAGATTTTTCATAGTATTAAACTATACTATCACTTATGATTAATTTATTTTTTAATAGCAAAAACAAGATCGATGTTTAATCCTATGATTTACATCTATTGTTTCCGAATATACAATTTATTAGTCATTTTATTATTTACTTCTATTTTCCCACTTTTTAACAACTTAGATAGCTAAAATAACAAAAATCCATAATTAATTACATAGTCCATCTAGATACAACCTTGAAATACCACAACAAAGCCATGCACTTGTGAATTAGAAATCATCAAAAGTATATTCATGAGCTTGTGACTCTTATTTGGTGAGTATAATAGCTTGGATTGGTGAGTAAAGTGTTTTAGAGGAATTTGGATTAGCATTGTGAGCTATGCTTGAAAGATGTGAATATTTGACCTTGATGAAATTGGAGCATGGAAACGTGTTGACCATAAACGTTATATATCTTTCTATTAGCTTTCCAATGCTTCAATAATCAGCTCAATTGAAGGTATAAATAAGAAGTTGTGGCTGAAATACTTAAGATTATCAAAGCTATAAAGAAATACGAGGGACCCATATTTTTTACAGTCTCATAGAGTATAAATACCATGCGATTAGAACCTTAATTAGCATAACATCATCCTCTTCTCTCCTCTTGAGTTCTCTTATAATTTATTGGTCACTTGAGTGATTTAGGTGAGGATTACTTTGATTCTCTTTGTGATGAATAAGATCATTTTTTTTCCAATCTATGTTCTTGAGTTTTATTCTCTTATCAATTATTGTATTTAAATTATATCTTAATTTTTCAAATTGGTATCGAAACCCAACACTATTAAGTTTAAATAAAAATTCATCTTATAATGAATAATTTCCATGATATCCATTTTCTTTACATGCTTTATATTCATCATTAAAGTGTTTTTCTTTAGGATATAATTATTTTGACATTTTAAAACAAAGAAATTTAGCATCTAATATAACAAGTAATGTAAACCTTTGAGAAAGAGTAACAACTACTACATTTATTTTGATATAAATGTTTGACTGAGGATACAAAGGATTGTAAAAAGTTTATCCATTTTTCATATCTATGAATAATTTTATTTTGGCTATGTAAATATACTCTCATGATTAGAATATAACATAAAGGCTTTAGGCCTCAAATAATAACTCCATATCTCTAAACTACATACGATGGTAAAAAATTTCTCATCATATGTTGAATACTCTAATTTAGCTCCATGTAATTTTTCACTAAAGTATGTAATAGGTCTTTTTATTGTGAAAGAACTCCTCTTATACCTACTCTGCCCACTTCACAAGTTATGTCACAAAGTAGGTTAAAATTAGGAATTTCTAACATAGGAGCATTGCACAATTTATTCTTAAGAATTTCAAAAGCTTTAGTGGCATTATTTTCCCAACTAAATTCCCTTTTTCTTATGAGTTAAGTAATAGGAATCCTTAATAAATCTCTTATAGAAATTAGCTAACCTATGAAACTTCTTACTTGATGAACATCTTTAGGAATAGGCCATTCATTAATAGCTTATATCTTAGAAGGATAAACTTTTCACATATAATATAACCAAGAAAAACTATACTTGGAAGCATAAATTCACATTTTCTTTAATTTTTCATATAGTTTAGTTTCCCTTGGCTTATCAAATAGTTTTCTCAGGTGCACAAGATGATCATGTCCATTCTTACTATACACATGTATGTCATCCAAGTAAAACATAATGAATTTAACTAGGAAAGGATGAAGAATTTCATTCATTAGTCTCATAAAAGAACTAGGTGCATTACACAACCCAAAAGGCATAACAATCCATTCAAAACTACCAACATGATCAAACCGAGGCTCTATCCTCTCTCCTAGGGTTTGAGAGAGCCTTCTTGTGGGATGGCGAAGAAGAAGAAAACTTCACCAATTTCAGTTGTTTTGTTGAGGAAAATGGCAAAGGATGGTGTTGGGAAGGCATCAAAGGATGATGTAGTGATTGAGAAGTATAGTAATCCTAATCCAATGGTTACAACGCAAGGGGATGGACCAATTTTGCCATCTGAGATGGATTTGATCGATGTGGTTATCAATGATGCAGGAGCCAATAAGCATCCAGAACCTTTTATCATTGATTCTCCTACCCCTACGAAGGACCATGCAGAAAGATCAATTGTGCCGGATCGTTTAACTCCTAATAGGATGGTTAAGGCATATGTATGGGATCGTATTCAGCCTGCTTCACCCCCTAACTCTATATCTTGGAGGGATTCCCTCATGGAAAACCGTATCCCTAGTCATGGGTAGGAATTATCTTTCAGACGCCCTCTTATGAGAACGGAAAGTTAACGGTTAAATTAGACAAACAGGAAGTCAAGATTGAGGTAGACCGATGGGTTAATACATTGATTGGTTTTGTCTTTGGGGATTCTCCATCCTACAATCAAATTTGTGGTTTCATTTGTAAGTATTAGACTAGTATTAAATTGCCACAAGTCATTCTTCATGCTTCTAGTTATTATATCTTTTGATTTCATTCTAAAGATGATGCAAACTAGATTCTTGGCCAGCATTGGACTTTCTTCAATAGGTCATTTGTTTTGAAAATGTGGCATAGGATATTGAAATTTAATCTTGATAAGATGTAAGTTTTACCTTTTTGGATCAATTTCTCTAACCTACCCCTGGAATATTGGGCATCAAACTCTCTAAGTAGAATTGCAAGTGCAGTCGATGTTCCTATATGCACTGATGCTATTACAGCATCTAGAGAACGAGCATCTTACCCTAGAGTTCTGGTAGAGGTTGATGTTAAAAAGCCTCTTTTGGACTTTTTCATTACCTTGGATCCAGAGGGGGTGGAAGTTGAATAAAATGTGGAGTATGATTGGAAGCCTGCTTACTGTCCTTTACGTGATTGTTTTGGCTATGAAACTAGGAGATGTAGGAACTATCAACTGAATGCAAAAGACTCCCAGGAGAAAGGTGGGGAATGGAGAATGGTGTGTGATCTCAGGAAAGGGAAAGCTCTTGATAATGAGGAGAGAGATCAGCAAGAGCACTTGCTTGATCCACCAGTGAATGAAATTATAAAGGATCAACAAAATATTGGTGCTACTGATAGCTCTATGCTGCATGGTCCTGTTGATCCACCTATTCAGGTAACTAGTTCCTTTCCAGGGGGAGAACTCCATGAAAAGAAAGGAAACAAAGAGAACCCCTTTCTCTCCTTCTAAATAAAGGATGACAAGGTAAAGAGCTGTACTTTTTGCTAATCAGGATGTTTCTTGTGGAAAACCTGTGGGTGCAGATGAGAGAGTTGTGTGGTTTGATGGTGGTGGACAGGGTGTTTCTTTTCTTGATCCTGGTGGAAATGTTTAGTGCTTGGAATGTTAGAGGCTTGAATAAGGCTTCCAAACATAAGGAAGTCAAGCGTTTTTATGAGTTGAATAGGCTTTCATTAGTCAGTCTTCTAGAAACTAGAGTTAAAGAACATAATTTTTTAACTATTTTAAATAAGGTCAGAAGGGGATGGAGTGCTATTAATAACTATTCCCATCATCCAAATGGTAGGATTTGGGTACTATGGAACCCTTCTATTTGGATGATATCGTCCTCCATCATGTGTGATTTTAATGGTGGGACAAATCGAAGAGTTTTATGGCAATGCTTGAGGAATTATTCTCCAGGTGATGTACCTTGGATTGTATTAGGTGATTTTAATGTGGTTCTTGATGCTAATGAAAAGTTTCAAGGTGGTATCCCCATTGCCTCTAATGTCCAAGATTTTATAGAATGTTATCTGGATACTAGTCTCTTTGATTTACAGGGCCAAGGTTGTCGCTTTACATGGTCAAGTTGAAGGGTTGGAGAAGAAGAGGTATTCTGCAAGTTGGATAGGGCTCTTGTTAGCTGGATTCTTTTCCACATTCTTTAGCTGAGTTTTTAAGTCCTTTTGTATTTGATCATAGTCCAGTGGTTATACAATTGCATGTACCTCTTAATACTGGGCATAAGCCTTTTACATTCTTCTAGTTCTGGACTGAAAATGAAGAGATGTCGCTTGTTAAAAGAGCATGGAGTCTTAATCTAGGAGGTAATTTATTGCTAAGGGTTTCCAAAAGATTATCACTTTTAAAGCATGATTTGAAGAAACTTAATAAGAAAAAGTATGGATATATTTCTTATAAAGTTAGTGCTGCTAGAGAGGAGGTGGACACTATTCAAAAATTAATTTATTCTAACCTTGCTGATTCTACTCAAAGGGATCAGCTTTGTCTGAAGGAGAAGTATTACCACCACCTGTTATATTATGAGGAGATGTTTTTAAGGCAGAAAGCATGTGTGCAATGGCTCCATTGTGGTGACTCTAATCACAAGTTTTTCTTTGCTAAGGTTAAGGAAAGACACTAGAGGAATTCAGTGGTGGTTATTTTTTTTTTCTAATAATAGGGAAATTAGGGGGGCCAAAAATATTCAAGATACTTTTATTTCTTATTATGAGCAGCTTTTGGGGACTGAGTCCAGGATGTTGGGTGATTTTGACCATTCTGCCATTGAGACTCAATTTTCATTGGCTCAGCAAGTAGCTCTTACTGCATCTATATCTAAGGATGAAGTCAAAGAGGTTGTATCTATTGGAGACACTAAAGCTCCTGCGTTTGATGGATACTCTGCTGGGTTCTTCAAAAAGAGTTGGCATATTATTGCTGATGAGCTACTTTGGGCTATTAGAGAATTTTTTGCATCTAATTTCTTACTTAGGAAAGTGAATGTCACTTCCTTAACTCTTGTCCCAAAGAAACCTAATGCACATAGGGTGTCTTAATTTTGACCCATTGCTTGTTGTAATGTGCTTTCTAAAATCATAGCCAAGATTATTATAGAGAGAATGCAGAGTATTATGCCTTCTATCATTGACATTTCTTAGAATGCTTTCATCAAGGGTAGAAGTATTGGGTAAAATATTCTTTTAGCTCATGCGCTGGTCAAGAAGTATACTACCAGGGGTATATTTCCCAGATGCATGCTAAAGATTGATCTTCAAAAAGCTTATGACATGGCGAATTGGAATTTTTTGCAGAATGTGTTAATTTTATATGGTTTTCCACATCACTTTGTTAAGTTGATTATGGCATGTGTGACAATTGTGTCCTTCTCTTTGAGCTTTAATGAGGTTCTATCTCCTCCTTTTCCTGGTAAGAGGGGATTGAGACAAGGAGATCCACTTTTTCCTTATCTGTTTGTGCTAGTGATGGACTACTTCAGCAGATGTTTGAGGAAGTTATGGGTTGATCCAAGGTTTCATGGGAACCCTAGATGTAGAGCTCTAAGGCTTATCAATATAAATTTTGTTGATGATCTGCTTCTATTCTACAAAGGGGATCTACAAAGTTTTCTATGTTTAAAGGAAGTTTTATCTCAATTTTCTGCCTTGTCTAGGCTGACTGCTAATCCAATGAAGTGCAGTATTTTCTTTTGAGGTATTTCTGAGCAGGTTCGAGCTTCCTTTCTTTCTCTCTCAAGATTCCCTATAGGCTCATTTCCTATTACCTATTTAGGGCTCCCTTTTTCTTCTACAAGGGTATCTACAGGTCATTTGCAACCTCATTTGGATAGGATTTCTAATCATCTTAGGCATTGGAATACAATCTACCTTTCTTATGCTAGTCGACTACAACTCATCAAATCTATTTTGTTTAGCATTCAGTTACATTTCATTCAATTAATTTTGCCGCCTAGGAAATTTATGCATTGCTTCATTAGTATGTGAAGGGGCTTTCTTTGGTCTAGGAAAGTTAGTGTCAGAAAGTGTGCACTTGTATCTTAGGATAAGCTTTGTTGTCCAATAAATGAAGGGGGCCTTGGCCTCCTGGATCTGGAGCTATAGAACACTTGTGTACTGGGGAAGTTACTTGGGAACATTATTGCTAAGAAGGATACTCTATGAGTCAAATGGGTGGACACCATTTACCTTAAGCATCATTCTTTGTGGGACTTTGTTCCCACATCTTATACTTCTTGGATTTTTCAGAGAATCTTACATACTAGACCTCTTTTACAGGAGTATATGCAGAACTGTGTGGATAGGAATGTTGAAGCTTTTAGCATTAAAGCTACTTATCATCTTACTTATACTAAACATGGGAGACAGAGATGGACAAAACTGGTTTGGAGCCCACTGACTGTGCTAAGGTTAAGATTTCCAGTCTAGCTTGCTCTCAGAAACAGATTACTAACCAAAGATAGATTGGGGGATTTTGGCATGGATGTGGATGCAATGCGTGTTTTCTATCAGTAGCAATTGGAGACTCGCGACCATTTGTTTCTTTTCTACCCTTGTACTTCCATTTTTTTGGCAAAAGATTAGGGCTGCTGCAGGGAGAAGTGATGGTATCTATGGATAGGATCAAGAAGTTAAGGCTTTAGTCACTAGATCTTGACAGAATTCTAGCAAAAAGCATATATTAGGTGCTTTGTGTATTTCTTACATTGCTACTATTTTGCATGAGTAGAATCTTGGATTGTTTGAGAATCAGTCCAGATAAAACTCCACTATTTTAAGAGTTATTATTATGAATGTATCTAGGAGAACGGTACACCAGAGCATGTATGCTAAATATGTTAGGTGGTTATCGCTAATTGATAGTATTGTTTGTTAAGGTTTGGTTGTAATTCTTCCATTTCAATAGTAATAAAACTTCTTACTTATCAAAAAAAAAAAAACAATCCATTCATAAAGGTTATATTTAGTTTTAAAGGTTGTCTTCCACTCATCCCCTTTCCTAATTCTCATTTGATGATAACCATTTCTTAGGTCTATTTTGAAAAAAAACACGTGCGCTACAAAGTTCATCAAGTTTAGGTATAGGAAATATATACTTGATAGTTATATTATTTATGTCTCTAAAATCTATGTACATGCACCAGGTACCATCCTTTTTAGAAACTAGCAAAGCAAGTAAACAACAAGGAATCACACATAACCTTTAACATGGATTATTGGCCTAATGAAAAGATTAAAATGGTTCATAATTATAGTATACTCTATGAGTAATGTAAAGGATAAAAGGGTATTTCACTTATGATAAGTAATGATATTGAGAAAAGAGTAATGAAACTCAACATGGGATTGAATTAAATAATATAGGGGATATGAATAATATTAGCCAAGAACAAATGGAAAACCCTTATGATTGGAAAATTGGAAATAAAAGGATTATTATGGACTAACATTGGAAAATTGCCTTTCTTTCTTTGTATGGGCCTTGTATTATCACCCATCCTTAAGAAGAAAAAACTAATCATGTAAAGCAAAAGATGGTCAATTTGAGTACGGGTCTACCCAATCCTTAATTAGCTACCACTGGTTAGTCTGCCTTGGGCTTTACCTTAGGATAGGATCCTAAGAGGTCTTAGTATCCTACCTACTCTAGAAACTGATGATGTACAAAAGGGTATCAATACTAAAGGGTTTAGTTACCTAGGTGGTTGGCTTCATCCTGGACTTATGTCCATGTTAGCTGGCTTCATCCTAGACATATGCCTAATTTAGTGATTGGCTTAGGCCTAGACCTATTTCCACTTGGTGATTAGCTTTGGCTTAGACTTTATATCCCTTATTTGGATAGGCTTCCAAGATATGTAAGACCATGAGGTGGTACATAGTCGATCACTAGATGATAATAAAATATGGATAATAAGTAATTAGTTGGTAAATTATGAATTATGACCAAGTGAATGGGTAATAATTGGTTAGGAATGGAAGTAATGGTATGATCAATTAAAAAGGAATAAAAGCTTCTTTATATATTTAGCTAAGGGTTAAAATGAATAATTAGTTATAGAATGGAATATTGAGTGGATGACTCACCTATCTCATATATGGATAAGTAAATGATATAACCTAAAGAATCAGGTAATTGAAAATAAACCATAGAGGTTGCTTGGATTCTCTTTGCTATTACATATGTGAATGAAGATGTGAAACCAAGCATGATATATTATGCTTTTTTGGAATCATGTAATATAGCATGTCCATTTGTAATCCTACTGTCATATATATGGTCTTTTCATGATCCCTAATATATTTCATATCCATCTATGATAGATTAGCATACTTGTGTTTACATTAAGAGAGAAACTTGGCTTAGTCACTACATAGCGTATTGATGTGCCCGTTTGCTCGGTCACCTACTCATTTCCATGAGCAGAGGGTTATGTGCAAGTTTTTTGGTATGTCAATAAAGGGTCTACATTTTATGGGTTACGGATTGAGAGAAAGGACATCCAGATGATTTTGGTGGGGGTTATAGCAAACCGAGATGTTAATTTGGGTGTCATGCCCTAACATTATTTTTATTGTAGTCCATACTTCTTCCACGTGTATTTTGTAATGATTTGGTCAGAAACCATTATGGTCCTTCAATGTAAACACTCTTTTAAGTTGTTTATCTAATATTTTATTTTATGCACTCTATTGTTTTGGATGCTTTGGTTGCTTAGCCTTGTATCTAATACGGGGTAGGCGGCAGACATCTATTCTATGTTAGGTACAATAGTAGCACCCCATTTTTCCTAAGTGTGTTTTCAACTTCTGCAAATATTTTCAAAAAAAATTTGTTAATAAAAAATGGGGGTATTACACATACTCTTTAGGTACAAATTTCTTCCTTAGGTGTTTTCTAATTTATCCTATGACTTTACTCTTTTCTTACCTTGTGTTTTTCTAATCTATCCCATGACTTTACTCTTTTCTTACCTTTCATGAGTTCTTTTGAGATTGTCATACCAAACCCTAGAAAACTTTTTAAAATTTGAAAATTTATAATCTACATATATCCTCAACTTTATAACCCTCTGAATTCAAATATATCTTCTAATTCATGCAACCATTTAAAAAAAATAACTCAACATCCAATTCACCATAAAAATCAGGGAGGTCAAACTTAATACCTTTATATTTAATATGGTTATACCTTTATTAATTATTTGCATGGGATCTTTGATTGTGGATGAAATCATTGGATCCATTTTTTTTCATCCTTTCCTCATATCCCATTGGATTGTTGATGTGGTATCCTCGTTCTTGGACAACTCTTCTCACCATAGCCTCAACTCGATCATGTTTAGCTTCTGTGGTGTTGTGCATGTGTTGAAGGGAATCTTCATCTGATACCCTTGTTTCTTTTCCATGAAGTTGGCTTTGAACGGAAGGGAGTTATTGTAGTTGTGTGTTAGTGGCATTCACACTTGTTGCAAGCTATTGAAGAGTGTCAGACATATACTTCATAGACACTTCTTCATCCATGGCTACTATACTTCACTAAAATCAACTCAGTTGAAGGTGCATTTACAGCTCAAATTTGGGTCTTGATAGCTTCTTAATAGAGCTTCAATAACCTTGGAGACTTCATGATTGACAAAATGGAGTATAAATGGAAGGGAATTGATTGAAAAGATTACCACTAATTCTTGATGTACAAAGATGATTTCTTGATGGAGAATATAATCGAATGTGCACGAACAATAATTAAGGAATGAAATTTAAAGATATCAAAAGGAATTTTAAGAATGTTTATATTTTCTTGCTAATGAGTGTATAAAGTTTATAATGTAAAAGGATAAAGAAAATTAAAATAGTGTTTTTGTAATGTTGGAAGAATTTGAAGATTCTTCTTTCTTAAATCAAAACACTCAATGGTTCGAATATAGGTTGGGAGAAAGAATGAAGAATCAATTAATTTAAATCTTTAAATTCAATAGGGATATTCATGCAAATTAAAGAAGGATACAGAAAAGTTAGAAGAAATTCAACTTTCAAGGTTGAAGATATAAAAAATACCTTGAAGATAAACTAGATGTTCGGCTAGCTACATTGCATGCATTTGCATGTAGAGTTTGCATAAAGGAAAATATGAAGATGGATTTGGCTATTTTAATGGAGGAAGTATCCAACCATGATTTGAAATAGGAAAATGATGTGGATATTCAATATCTAAGATAGAATTAAAAGGTTTAGAAGGAAGTGTAACACCCCAAAATTCACTGAATTTTTTTTTTGAAAAGCGGAAGCAATTAAGATAGAAACACTTAAAACCTGTGAATTCTGGGAATGTTACTGCCACACTTAGTACCAGACCGGTTCTCTCCGACCGTTCCAGTACCAAGTGCTAAGGCTAAAGGAAATAGTAATCCATCAATTATAAATCAAGACAACTAAACTCCGAAAGCATTAAATGGTTGTAAAACAAAAGTCAGAGTACGCATAAAGAATTATTATTCAAATTAAAAGGAGAAATAGCTTACAACCGATAAAAGATTAACAAAAATAAATAGAATTACATAGAGACTGAAATATGGCCACAACTCTCTCGAACTTGAGCCAACCACAACTCAACACACAGCCCTACCGGATATCTCACCCACCTGCACATATCAGAAGGGCATACTACTCGTGGGAATGAGCAGCACCCATGAAAAGGGTGATCAGTACGCTACGTACTGAGTAAGGTAACCGAGCACTAAGGCCAACACATAAGCACATAATCCATGCAGAATAATAACAGGGCATAATCCAAAATAACAATATAAAGGTATGTGAACAATTCAGGTAAAAGTACAAAGGCCCATATAATCCAAATTAATCATTTAATTAATCTCTTATTAGAATTCGATTCCCACCATGCCTTTTATCAAATCCATTTAATCACAGGAACACCCCACTATTATAACCGGTGGGCCGGTCACTTGCGGGACAAGGTCCGCACCACTATTATTTGCCGGTGGACCGGTCACTTACGGGACAAAGTCCACACCACTATTATTTGTGGGTGGACCGGTCTGGTTCCTGCTCACATGGAGTTCCACTGTAAGTAATTAATATCTTTTAAGTATCTTTAACAAACTCGGGTTCGTTTTTATTGAGCTCGAGTCCCCCACTATTATTCGTCGGTGGACCGAACACTTGCGGGACAAAGTCCACACCACTATTATTTGCCGGTGGACCGGTCTCACATAGGATAATAACCCTAACCACTATTCCTAACCGGTGGATTGGTTGGACCCGGCTCAATAATCTTTCACTTTAAGTGATTAATGTCTTAAATATTTTATTCAAATATTTCACCCTGGACATGCATAAGTCATCACACATCACAAATCATAAAATTCCACCATCATAATTACACTTAAGTCACCACATACACATGATAACACAAAAACCCTAATCATCCACCACATACCTCAATTAACCACAACAAACCATAGTTAACCACTCCAAACTCTATTTAACCATACCAACCATAATTAGCCACTCCACGCCTTAGTTAATCATAACAAAACACAATTATCCACTCCAATCTTAGTTAATCACAACAACCCAGAGTTCATAAATTCCATGTGAAACACTAATTTCAACCATGCAAACCCTAATAACGTCATCCAATCATCAATGCCAATATGTAAACCCTAATACCACCAAACAACTATAATTACCACCATACAAACCTCAGTAACATCATACAAACCTTAATACCACAATATAACCATAAATACCACCATACAAACCTTAGTAACATCATACCAATCCTAATACCACCATGCAACCATTAGTACCACCATTCAACCCACGATTCTGCCATATAAAACCCTAAATTCAATCCATAGCAAAACCCAAGATTTGTCCACATAATACAATTGATTAGATTCTCCCCTTTCATAACCACAATTTAGATTCCCCCATACAAGACTATAAGTTAGATTCTCCCACATAAAATCATAAATTAGAATCTCCCAAGCAAAACCATAATTTGGATTAATTGGATTCCCCCAAACAAATCATAAATTAGATTCTCCCAATCAAATCATAAATTAGGTTCTCCCATATCATATCATAAATTACATTCTCCCAAATAACATCATAAATTATATTCTCTCCCACGAAACCCTACATTTCCCATTTTATTCTTCCTCTCATAAATCATTAAAATACTTAGGTCTACTCACATCTCTTGGTCAACTTCTTTCTCCATCCTCATTTTTCATCCTTTCCCCAATACAAACCATACCAACATCTTCACATGCATGTCTTTTAGGGTCACATGCAAACACATATTATTCCATACACATAGTACACATGCCAAATAGCAACACAAAAGCATGCTTGGACTCCATGCCATACCAAATATGCAATAATTACAATAATAACATAAGATGCATAATATATAAGGAATGCAATGCACATTAGCACACAAAAGGCCTTAGCACCCCTTACCTAAAACGACACCGGTCTTGGAGCACGTTCCTACGCCTCCTTGGAACTTTGACCGAATAATAACATATTAAAAAAAATAACCTTAACAAAATTCTAACTTTTCTAAAGACATAAAAATAATAGAGATATTATAAACCTTGATAATATAGGGTTAAAGACTTTACCCTAATAATAATAATGATACTAATATAATAATATCAAAGATAATAAAACTAATATCAATGAGAATATAAATAATAATAACAATAATAATAATAATAATAATAACAATAATATATAAGCTTTAAAATTTAAAGTGGGGTTTCGACCCTACTTATAACTAATGACTTACCATTTATTTAATATTAATAATAAAATTAATAACATATATAATAATATTGAAATAATAAAGATAATGATAATATTATTATTAATGGTTATAAGAACAGTAGAAATAATAATATTAAAATAAATAAGTGCGAATATTAATACAAAATTAGGGCCTAAGATTTTCCAGAATAAATAATAAAATGTTAATAATAATTATTCTAATAATAAAATAGAATTAAAATACAATAAGGCTTCAGCCTTCAACATAAATAATAATAAAACAATAATACTACTAATAATAATCATAAAACATATTAAGAATATAAATATTAAGAAAAATAATAATGGTATTTATATGCAATAATTGAAATAAGTTAAATCAAGGCTTATAATAATATGGAAAATGGTTGAGAGAGTCTAGGGTTCAACCTTAAGCTGGTGGTGATAGGCGGCACCGGTGGTGGTGCACGGCGGTGGCAGCGGCGGCCGGAGAAATAGAAGAAAAGAGGGAAAGATGGATGTTGGGAAAAAGATAGGGAGAATTGAAGTGAGATAAGAGGTGTTTATGGTTTCCCAGGAGGGGAGGGACAAAATGATGGTGGTGGTGCAGCCAAAGGTGGCGGCTCACGGCGGCGGACGAAGGTTTAAGGTTTCGGGGTGAAAATTCTGGCGAAACGAGCAACCAACTTTACACGGTTATGGAGGCCCGTGAAAGAAGAATCGAAGGTTGAAAATGTTTTAGTTAACTAGAGGACGTTTCAAGGAAGAATTTGGCATGCGGAGGTGGCGCTGAAGTTGGCTAACGGAGGCAGAAGAGACGTCTAAAGTCTCGATGATGGCAGCCCTCGCCGAGGGTTTCGGGGAAGAAAAATCTTCCACAACTCCTACAATCAGGATTTTTATAGATGGTAGATGGTATAATAGGGTTTTGGGGGTCGGCAGGAAGTTATTAGCTGCGAAAAATTGGGTGGCCGGTGGCAGAAAATGGTCGGGCATCGTTTGGTTTGCTTCGAATTTTTGCGAGGCTGGGGAGAAGAAACGAGCGAGAGATAACGTCGAATAATTATGCCAATTTATTCCTGGAGTTAAGAGAAAGACAATGAGACAAGAAACGGCCGGTCAAAGGTCTCATGGCCGAAGATGCCATTGATGGGGTCGAAAGGTGCAACAGCGTCGACGGAGGAGGTAGGAGGAAGAAGGAAGAAGGAAAGGAGGCGGACCGGTCGGCCGAGAAAAAGAAATGAAAAGGGAAGAACCGGGCGGTCAGCGCGAGGGAGGGTGCGTTTAAATGAGACGACGCGTTTTGGGGAGAAAGAGGACGAAACGCAGCGCGTCAAGGGGCGGACGAATGTTGACGGGCGCGGGCTGGGCCGTGCCGTAGAAAAGGAAGAAAAGAAAAAGAAGAACTGGGTCGCGGCTGGTCCAGTCGGGGAAAAGAACAGGAAAAAGAAAAGAAGAAAAAGAAAGAAAAAGGAAGAAAAAAAAAAGAAAAGGGGAAAAAGGAAAGAAGAAAAATAATTAGATTAGGGCCAATTAAATTAATCTGAATATTTAGGATATTTAAATAATAATATTTAAATAAAATAATATTTAAATCCCTTTTTAGGGTAAAATAGGATTTTTAAAAGATTTTTCATAAATTCCATTTTAATTAGCAAAACACCCTTAATTTTCTTCCATTAAATTATTTATAAAATAAATATTAATTTGGAACTATTTCCTCCTTATTTTCAATAAAATAATTTATTTAGTTAATTTCTTAAATAAAATCCTTAATTTAGATAAAATACCTAAATTTCTCCTAATTAAAATACTTATAGATTTATTCTTGATTTGCCCTAATTAATTTTCTTTTATTTTAAATAAAGTAATATACTTAATTAAATTTTATAATCAAACCTCATTTAAATATACTATTTAAAATTATGAATTTTTCGGTGCATTTCAGGAAGTGTGGTTTGATAGATTGATAATTAAGGAGAGGAATGTGAATCTTCAAGCAAGATTCAACCAAGATTTAAAGAAAACTATGAATCTTCAAACAATATTCAACAACAATTCAAAAAGAATGGATCTTTGAATATTTTCCCAAGAACACATTCAAAGGCTCTAACCAAGATTACTCCATATAGTCTTAGGAAGAATATAACTCAAAAGAGAGAGATAACCAAGTATTAACTTGTTATGTAATTCAAATGTTTCTACTATTCTTCATATCATTTTACAAGTGTATTGACATATGTATATATATAGGTAGTTATACTTTGCTAAGTAACATACTAGGATAGCCAAGCTCATGCACACATGGATAACTAGCACACTAACCTTTAACTTCACCATATTACTAACCTATACAATACATGAATCAAAGAACAAATTATTACAAATAAATATAGCTAATTATTACATGGAAAAAAACAAACAAAAAAGGCCTAACTTACATAAAAATGATAACTAGTCTTCTTTGACTTTAAGGTTTGATCTCCAAGCATAATATTGCCTTTAACTTGTAATAAAATGTAACATGAGAAACAATCTTAAGTGGTTTGACTTCTTGAATTTCCTCTTTCAAAATATTTGACATGTCTTCAAGAACCACTTAGAATATACTTATTATGGCTATTTAAAGTTATATCAACATAGACACATATGGTAATAGGCTCCATTATTAATAATGCAAGATCCTCCTTTGCATAAGAATCTTTAGATGCATTATGAGAATCCATAGATGCTCCTACATCAAGGCTAGAACATGCTATAGACTTATTGAAATGCCCCTAAAATTTCTAATTTTAAATATTATATATAAATGAGGTTTTATTATAAAAATTAATTAAATAAATTATTTTTTATAAAAGGGAATTAATTAGGGCTATTTAAGAAGAAAAGAATAAATATTTTTTACTAGAAAAGTTTTGGTATTTTAGCTAATTAAGGATTTTATTTTATAAATTAATTAAATAAATTATTTTATTTAACATAAGAAGGAGAAAATAGTTTCAAGTTAATATTAATTTAATAAATAATTTAATTGGAGAAATTTAGGGTGTTTTGCTAATTAAAATGGAATTTATGAAAAATCTTTCAAAAATCCTAATTTAGCCTAAAAAGGGATTTAAATATTATTTTATTTAAATATTATTATTTTTAAATATCCAAAATATTTTAATTAATTTAAATACAAAAACTAATTATTTTTCCCTTTTCCCTTTTCCTTTTTCCTTTTCTTTCTTTCTTTTTCTTTCTTTTTGTTTCTTTTTCTTTTTCCTCTCCTCCCCATTTGTGTAACACCCCAAAATTCACTAAATTTGTTTTAAAGCGGAAGCAATTAAAATAGAAATACTTAAAACCTGTGAATTCTGAGCATGTTACCGCTACACTTAGTACCAGACCGATTCTCTCCGACCGTTCCAGTACCAAGTGCTAAGGCTAAGAAAAGATTTACATTAAACTCAAACCAGCGGTTCATAAAAGAACTCGAAAGATCATACATTAAAATCAGAGTGTGCATAAAGAATCATAATTAATAATAAAAAAGAAATCAGAGTGCGAAATCAAAATTCCTCGAAGGGAATAATCTTACAATTTATAAATGGTTAAGTCGAAACACTTAACACAAGATAATAAATTAAAAAGAGTAAATGCGAATCAGAAGAAGTATCATAACGAAATGAAATCACATGAAGAAAATTACAGCCACGACACTCTCGAACTTTAAGCCAACACATGCTCAACACTCAGCTCCGACTGATGTCTCGCCCACCTGCACAAACTAGAAGGGCATACTACTCGTGGGAATGAGCAGCACCCATGAAAAGGGTGATCAGTACGCTACGTACTAAGTAAGGTAACCGAACACTAAGGCCAAAACATAAGCACATAAAATCATGTATAAGAATAAAAGATCATAAAGACCATCATCATATCATAATATCGACCAATCATTCAGGTACAAACATAAAGGCCCAAACATAGTCCAGATTAATTACTTAATTAATCTTTTATCGGAATTCGATACACATCATGTTTTATATCAAATCCATGCGAGTACGGAAGCCCCCACTATTATAGCCGGTGGATCGGAGGCACATAGGGTATCATACCCTAACCACTATTATAGCCGGTGGATCGGATACACATAGGACTACGCGTCCTAACCACTATTCCTAACCGGTGGATCGGTTGGCTCCGGCACGCATGGTGTTCCACTGTAACTAATTAGTATCTTTTAGGAATTTTAGCAAAACTCTTGTTTGCGGTTGTTGAGCTCGGGAACCCCCACTATTATAACCGGTGGATCGGTTTACGCATAGAGCATCCTACTTTAACCACTATTATAACCGGTGGATCGGTCACACATAGGGTAAAAACCCTAACCACTATTCCGAACCGGTGGATCGGTTGGTCCCGTCTCAACAATCTTCCACTTTAAATAATTAGTGTCTTAAGTATCTTATTCAAAGCTTGCCCTAGACATGCATGAATCAACACACATCACAAATCACAATTACACTTTAATCACCAAATATACTTAATATGAAAAAAACCCTAAGTAGCCACCACAGACCACAATTAACCTCAACAAATTATAATTCAGTCTCCTCCGTACCCTTAATTTGCTCCACGTGCTATTTTTCATCCCAAATGCTCAAACGCCCAAACAACACTTACATGACCTTCCTTACATCTCAAATTAACTTTCCACACATAAATTTCATACCCATGCAGACATTAATCTCCCCATGCAAAACCCTAACTCAAAACCCTAATACCGCCATTCAACCACCAATGCCACCATGTAAACCCTAATACCACAATGAAAACCCTAATGCCACCATGCAACCATTAATAATACTATGCAAAACCCAAGATTTTATCATACAAAACCCTAAATTCAATCCACATAACCCAAAGATTCATTCATACCAAACCCTAGATTTGAACCATATCAAACAAGAGATTCATCCATATAAAACCTTACATTAGATCCTTCCACACAAAACCATAAATTAGATTCTCCAAATCAAAACCATAAATTAAATTCTTCCATACAAAACCATAGATTAAATTCTCTCACACAAAATCATACAAAACCATAAATTAAAATTCCCCATATAAAACCATAAATTATATTCTCCATACAAAACCTCAAAAATCATAAATCAGATTCTCATACACGAAACCCTAAAATTCTCCATTTTATTCCTCTACTCATGAATCAATGGAATACTTAGGTCAATTCACATCCCTTAATCAACTTCTTTCTCCATCCTCATTTTTCATCCTTTTCCCCCGCACAAATCATATCAACATTCTCACATGCATGTCTTACAGGGTCACAACACATATTATCATACATAAATAATGCACATGCCGTACAAAACATACTTCAAGTCCACGTCATATCATATACGACATAATTAATAATCATAAACATGGAATGCATAGCATATGAAGCACATAGTGCATATAAGCACACAATGGCCTTAGTAAACCCTTACCTAAAATGTCACCGGTCTTGGAGCACGCTCCTATATTACTTGAGAGCTTTGATTGGGCTCACCTACTATGGGAAAATACTAGGATTAGGTTTTCTCTTAAGAATGCTATTATTTCTAACTTATCCCAAGACCTTATTTTTAATTAAAAATTATTATACTAGATTTGACTCTACAAAATACTAGTAGAATATTAACAATCAAACTAATGCAGTTCAAAAATAAAAAGGTGATATAAGGGTTTCTACCCTTCACCAAAATAATATTAGTAAAGATAAAATAATTACAATAACAATAATTCTAATAACAACTAAATATTATAAATAAAGATAATATCAAGAATAATAATAATAATAATATATAAGCTTTAAAATTTAAAGTGGGGTTTCGACCCTACCTATAACTAATGACCTACTATTTATTAATATTAATAATAAAAATTAATAACATATATAATAATATTAAAATAATAAAGATAATAATAATATTATTATTAATGGTTATAAGAACAATAGAAATAATAATACTAAAATAAATAAGTGTGAATGTTAATACAAAATTAGGGCCTAAGATTTTCCAGAATAAATAATAAAATGTTAATAATAATTATTCTAATAATTATAATATTAATAATAAGAAGAAGAAGAATGATAATAATCCTATAATAATTCAATTAATAACTTAAAATTTGAACTAACAATAAAATTATTTTATTACTACTCTCTACCCTGCAAGTACAATTCAGCATAAATTTTATATCAAATAATAATAATATTAATAGCAAGGAAATAATTATTATATTCGAATAACTACTGATAAATAAAATAAAAATAGAATAATTTACAATAAACAGTAAATAATGATTAAGAAGGTCAAGGGTTTCACCTTGAGTCGGTGGGAATGGGCGGAACCAGTGGTGGTTCACGGCGGTGGCCGGAAAAGAGAAGAAAAGAGGGAAAGATGGATGTTGGGAAAAAGATAGGGAGAATTGAGGTGAGATAAGAGATGTTTATGGTTTCCCAGGAGCAGAGGGACAAAATGATGGTGGTGGTCCACCCAAAGGTGGCGGCGCACGGCGGCGGATGGTGGTTTAAGGTTTCGGGGTAAAAATTCCGGCGAAACGAGCAACCAACTTTGCACGGTTATAGAGGCCCATGAAAGAAGAATCGAAGGTTGAAAATAGTTTAGTTAACTAGAGTGCGTTGCAGGGAAGAATTTGGGATGATGTGGTGGCGCTGAGGTTGGCTATCGGCGGAGGACGACGGCGTCTTAAGTTGTGGTGATGGAAACCCTTGCCGAGGGTTTCGGGGAAGAAAAATCTTCCACAACTCCTATAATCAGGATTTTTATAGATGGTGGATGGGATAATAGGGTTTTGGGTCTTGGCAGGAAGGCATTAGATGCGAGAAATTGGGTGGCAGGTGGTAGTAATTGATCGGGCATCATTTGGTTTGCTTTGAATTTTCGCGAGGCTGGGGAGAAGAAACGGGCGAGAGATAACGTCGCATAATTATGCCAATTTATTCCTGGAGTTAAGAGGAAGACAATGAGACAAGAAACGGCCGGTCAAAGGTCTCATGGACAGAGATGCCATTGACGGGGTCAAAAGGTGCAGCAGCGTCGACGGAGGAGGAAGGAGGAAGAAGGAAGAAGAAAAGGAGGCGGACCGGTCGGCCGGGAAAATGAAAAGAAAAGGGGATAACCGGGCGGTTCGGCGACGCAGGAGGAGTCATTAAATCAAACGACGAGTTTCGGTGGAAACGGAAGCAAAACGCGGCGCTGGAAGGGGGACGAAGGGTGACGGGCACGCGGGCTGGGCCGAAGAGGAAGAAGAAAAAGAAGACTGGGCCGCAGCTGGCCCAGTTCGGGGAAAAAGAAGAGGAAAAAGAAAAAGAAGAAAAAGGAAGAAAGAAAAAGAAAAGGGGAAAAAGGAAAGGAGAAAAATAATTAGATTAGGGCCAATTAAATTAATCTTAAAATTTAGGATATTTAAAAATAATAATATTTAAATAAAATAATATTTAAATCCCTTTTTAAGCTAAATTAGGATTTTTAAAAGATTTTTCATAAATTCCATTTTAATTAGCAAAACACCCTAAATTTCTCCAATTAAATTATTTATAAAATTATTATTAATTTGGGACTATTTTATCCTCCTTATTTTAAATAAAATAATTTATTTAGTTAATTCCCAAATTAAAATCTTTAATTAGTTAAAATACCCAAATTCCTCCTAATTAAAATATTTATAAATTTATTCTTTATTTCCCCTCATTAATTTCCTTTTATTTTAATTAAAATAATTTCTTTAATTAATCTTTATGATAAAACCTCATTTAAATATAATATTTAGAATTAGGAATTTTTTTGGGGCATTTCAATTTGGGCCTGCCTCCTTCCCGCGGCCCAGTCCCCTCCCTCCTTCCTTACCTTCAGCGGGGCCCAGCTCGCATGGCGTTGCCCTTCTTCCGCCCCTCAACACGTTGTGTTTCTTCCCTTTTCTTCTTGAAATGCGTCACTTCATTTAATTCACCCCCCTCACCTCACGCTCAGCCCGGTTCGCCGCCTTTCCTTTTCTTTTCTTCCTTCTCTGAACCGCCCGATCCCCTACCTCCTCCTTCTTCTTCTTTTCTTCTCCCTAGCCCTGTCACCGCCGACCTGCGCCATTTACGCCGCCCTTGTGCCCTGGTTTTTCGCCGCCGTTAACTAGCCTTTTTGCTCCTCTCTCTCCCTTGCTGACCGTAGACCTTTTTACCCAACCAATGGCCCCTCTTCTCACACAATTTTTCCCATTTTCCCTGCGTGTATCCCTCCCCCAAAAATTTCTGCCACTGGCCAACCATAGCCGCCGGTGACCGTAACCCTATCTTCTCTATTACTACGCTGACTCACAGACCCTAACCTCTCATTTACACTCTATAAATACCCCCCATAATAGCCCTGTGTCAAGCTTTTAATTCTTACCTAGAAAAATGACCCTTTTCGCCGCCGCCACTTTAAACGCCAGCCCTGCCGCCTTCGGCCAACGTTGCCACCTACTCCACCTACCAAAATCTTCCTTGCACCACCCTTTAGCTAGCCAAACGTCCCATATCCCTCGATTCTTCCTGGACGAGCCACCTCGGCTGTAAATTTTTGTGTCTCCGACACTCTTCGAACCACCTTCCATATCAACCTATTTTTTTGTCTCCGACACGCTTCGAACCACCTTTAACCACCTCTTCTGCCACTTCCGCCGCTTCTTTTACCTTCTAAAATTTTCTGCAGATCACCTTCTACCTTACCCTACCCTTCTTTTCCTCTTCCTCCCACTCCTCCTCTCTTTCTCTTCTTCTCCTTCATTCGGCCAGCGCCGCCGCCGTCGTGCGCAGCCACCTTTGGCTGCGCCACCACCCTTATTTTGTTCCTCTCCTCCTGGGCAACTCTAAACACCTCTACTCCCACATTAATTCTCCCTATATTTTTCCTAGCATCCAACTTTCCCCTCTTTCTTCTCTTTTTCTAGCCACCGCCACCGTCGCCGTGCACTACCACCGGTGCCGCCTATCCCCACTAGCCTCAGGTTGAACCCTAGACCCTATAAACCCTTCTCCCTATTTTTATAGGCCTTAATTTAATTTATTTCCTTTATTTGGATATAAATACTATTATTATTTTTTTAATATGTATTATTATTATTATTAGTATTAATGTCTTGATTATTATTTCTATTTAGGGCTGATGCCCTATTGTATTTTTAATTCATTTTTATTATTATTCTTCTTATTATTTATATTATTACTATTCTTAATGTTAATATGTTATTATCATTATAATTATTATTTTTATTGTTACTGCTATTATTATTTCATTATTAATATTACAACTAATTTACTATTATTTTTGCTATTATTACTATTATTATTGTTGTTGTTGTTGTTGTTGTTGTTGTTGTTGTTGTTGTTGTTGTTGTTGTTGTTGTTGTTGTTGTTGTTGTTGTTGTTGTTGTTGTTGTTTTTGTTATTTTTATTATTATTATTATTATTATTACCAAATTTGGTTGTTTATTTTACTAATATTATTATTAGTATTATTTTTGTAAAGGGGCCGAAGCCTTTATTCTACTTTGTTTTTGAATAATGCCTTTTTATTATTGTTACTATTATTATTAATATTATTCTTATTTATATTCTCATTGATACTATTTTAGTATCATTATTATTATTAGGGTAAAGTAGTTAACCCTATATTATCACCTTTTATAATATTTCTATTATTTATATATCTTTAGCAAGGTTAGAATTGTATTAATGTTATTTTTATTAGTATGTTATTATTTAGTCAAAGCCCTAAGGAGGTCTAGGAGTGTGCTCCAAGACTGGTGCCATTTCAGATAAGGGTGTTACTAAGGCCTTTTGTGTGTTTATATGCATTATGTTCTTTGCATGTTATGTATCATATGTCTATCATTATTATTTATGTCGTATATGGTATGACGTGGAGTTGAAGTATGTTTTTGTATGGCATGTGTACTATGTGTATATGATGATATGTGTTGTGACCCTGTAAGACATGCATGAGAGGATGTTGATGTGGTTTGTGTGGGAGAAAGGATGAAAAAGGAGGATGGGGAAAGAGATTGACCAAGGGAGGTGAGTTGACCTAATTATTTTAATGATTCATGAGTGGAAGAATAAAATGGAGAATTTAGGGTTTGTGTGGAGGAATCTAATTTAGGGTTTCATGTGGAAAAATCTAATTTATGGTTTTATATGGGAGAACATAATTTATGGTTTTGTGTGAGAGAATATAATTTATGGTTCTATTTAGGAGAATATAATTTATGGTTCTATTTGGGAGAATCTAATTTATGGTTTTGTGTGGGAGAATAAAATTTATAATTCTATTTAGGAGAATCTAATTTATGGTTTTGTGTGGGAGAATATAATTTATGGTTTATATGATTATATATGGGAGAATCTAATTTATGGTTTTATATGGGAGAATTTATATATAATTGAATGGTGGTAATAGGTTTGCATGGCATTGGACTTTGCATGGTGGTATTAGGGTTTGCATGGTAGTATTAATGGTTGCAAGGTGGTATTAATGGTTGTATGGTGATATTAGGGTTTGCATGGTGGAGTTAGGGTTTTGCATGGGAGTTAATGATTGCATGGGATTTAGGGTTTGCATGAAAAGTTCTAAGGGTTGCATGGGATGTGTAATATCTGCATGGAAAACTACTTTTAAAACAAAATATTGTCTTTACGAATGAAATGTTATGCCATTTGGATTTTTTAATACATTGTGTTCATTTATGAAACTAATGAATTAAGTTATTTTCTTAGAAAATTTATTGTGGTATTCTTAGATGATATACTTATGCATGGTAAAAATAAGCATGATCATCTTAGTCATTTGAGGAGATTACTTGATAAGCTAAGAGAAGCTAAACTCTATGAAAAATGAAAAATGTGACTTTATGCTTTTGAGTATTGTTTTCCTTGGTTATATTGTAATTAGAGAGGGTATAAAAGTGGATCCTAAAAAGATTTAAGCTATTCAAGATTGGCCAATACCTAAAGTTCTTTATAAGGTAAGGAGCTTTCACGGACTAGCAAGTTTCTATAGAATATTCATTAAAGACTTCTCAACTATTGTTGTGCCAATTACACATCTTATGAAGAAATGAAATTTGAAGTGGGGAAAAATTGCCACTAAAGCCTTTGAGACTTTGAAGGAAAAGCTATGTAATATACCTTATTATCCTTGCCTAAATTTTTGAAGTTGTTTGAAGTTACATGTGATGCTAGTGGGGTAGGGATAGGAGGTGTGCTATCACAAGAATAAAAGGCCATTTCATTTTTTAGTGAAAAAATAAATGGTGTTAAAATGAAGTATTCAACATATGATAAGGAATTCTATGTCATCCTAAGAAGCTTAGAAACAAGGAGTCATTAGTTGAAGCCTAACCTATTTGTTTTACATTTGGAACATGAAAGTTTATAATACTTTCATGGTTAAATGAAATTAGTCCTCGGCATACAAAATAAATTAGTTTCCTACAATCCTTCGTATTTTCTACCAAACCTGTTGATGGTAAAGAAAACATAGTGTCAGATGAATTATCGAGGAGATCTATGATACTTGTCATGCTAGACGCTAAATTATTAGGTTTTGAAATGTTGAAAGAATTATATGCATAAGAAGAAGATTTCTTTGAAATTTTTAACGAATGTAAGAAAAATCATAGTTATGGAAAATATGTGCTTTACGATGACTTTTTTTCAAACTTAATAACTTTTGTATACCTTGTTCTAGCATACATGATTTACTTGTTAACAACGTAAATGAGGGAGGTATAGCTGGTCATTTTGGCCTTCATAAAACTATGGAAATATTAGAAGAAAATTTCTACTAGCCATGAATGTAAAGTTAGTACAACCTATTATTAGGAGATGTGTAACTTGTCAAAAGAGTAAGAGTTTTTTCCATAAAGGTTGGTATACTCCTTTACTTATTCCTAGTAAACGATGGGTGGGTGTTAGTATAGACTTTATCCTAGGTTTACTAAGAATACAAAGAGGAAAGGATTCTATTATGGTAGTAGTGTATAGATTTTCTAAAATGGCATATTTTATTCCTTGTAATAAAATGAATAGCATAAGTCATGTGGAAGATTTATATCTCAAGAAAATATTAAGGTTACCTAATATTTCCAAAAGTATAGTATTAGATAGATATGTGAAATTTTTTAGTTTATTTTGGATGACACTTTTGTACATGTTAGGTGCTAAATTATTATTTAGTACATCTTATCATCCACAAATGGATGGCCAAACTAAAGTAACTAATAGGACTTGGAGAAATTTATTATGAAGATTGGTTGGTAAGAGTATGAAGGATTGGGATATAAAACTTACACATGCTATATTTACATACACTAGAAGCCCTTCTAGTATAACTCAATCAAACCCATTTGAATTTTTCTATTGATTTAATCCATATTTTTTTATTGATATATTGTCATTAAAGAAAGAATATATTAATAAATATGATTCTAAAGGAAGAATTGAATTCTGTAAGAAACTTCATGAGAAAATATATAACAATATTGAAAAATGTAATGCTAAATAACAAAACCTAGCAAAAAAATAGAAATATAAAAGTATTTTCACTAAGAAACTTGGTATGGTCACACTTATGAAAAGAAAGACTTTCAAACTTAATAACAAAAATAAACTAATACTAAGATAGGTGGATCATTCAAAATCTTAATGCTTATGATTTAGAATTAATTTAATCATATGGAGGAGTTTATAGGACTTTCAACATTATTATTTATCTCCTTGTAATAGTGATGCAAATTTGAGGAAAAATTCCTTTTTACAATGAGAGAATGATGCAAGAGCATAATTATTCTCATGCTAAAGGGTAAGAGTTATCATACTTGGAGATGGTACCAATTGTTCTTGAAAATCTTAAATACCTTTCTAATACCCCTAATAATATTTCATTAAGTGATTATTTTAGGTATTATATATGTTTGTAAGAAGAAGACTTTATAAATGATATCTATTTTACAAGACAATGACATTGCAAGGGTTATAAAGTTGCATGGAAAAAAAAGGTACAAGACATGAAGCTTGATTACTTGATTATTCGATGTATTATCATGATTTGGTTTTATGTATATTTTATATTTTATGTAAGCTTTTTAATATGATATAGTTATAATTGTAAATAATTATATATACCAAATGGGCATGTGTTATTTTAAATTTTTATTAATTAAGCAAAATGACTTGGGCTTAATTAATGGTGGTTAAGCTTGATCTCATATGTATATATATTTGTATACATTTGATAGAATGAAAAATGAAAGACATGAAAGAAAATTGAGTTGAAACTTTTGTAGCTTCAATCTTCCTTCCTTCCTCTTCAAGTGAGATTAATCTTGAGTGAGTTTAAGAATTTTTCTATAGAAAGCTTAGTGTTTCTCCTTAGAAAAGTTTTGATCTTGGAGAAGATCAAAAAATTATACTTTAATGTTCAATTTAAAATGCCCAAAACTTCAAAATCCTTTCCATTTTGATCGACATTCTTCTTCAAAGAATTAAGCAAAAATATCATGCATTGTGAAAGTTAATTCATCTATTATCTTAAACGTCATAATGTTCCTACATAAGCATGAGAATGTGTGATATCATGATGTGTATTCTTATTATGACCATATGTAACACCCCAAATTCCTCCTAATTAAAATACTTATAAATTTATTCTTGATTTTCCCTAATTAATTTCCTTTTTATTTTAATTAAAATAATTAATTTAATTAATCTTTATGATAAAACCTCATTTAAATATAATATTTTAGATTAGAATTTTTCGGGGCATTTCATTACTACCCCCTTAAAAACAGACTTCGCCCCCGAAGTCTCCGGGAGCGCCTAGGGTTAGGGAGAAAATGCTCTAAGTTGTTAGAAAACCAAAATAACATTACTATCTATATAAACTACCCCCTTAGGGATAAACTTATCAAAGAAAATTTAAATTAACGAAAATAAGGACACCATACAAAAGAAAAATACTTGTAAAAACTACCCCCTTAAGAATAAACTTAATTAAAATTTTACCCTTCTCTTCTCACTGTGGCCGGAATGAAAATATTTTAAAATAAATGAATTCTTTTTGTTTTAAAAACGATTTCAATTCAAGGAGAACTTTTTAATCCCAATTCATTTTGAAAATGATACTACTCTTAGTATCAAATTAAAAAGATTAAAACCAAAAGATACCGAAACACGCTTCAAAACTAATAACAAAGAAACTCGTAAGCCAAATATAATTTCAAGAAGAAGTGTAATTAAAAAGATCAACCTCACTGGTACGAACTGGTGGTACCAACTTAAAAATATTAAAAACAAAAGAGCACGATCAAAACCAGATTCAATACCAACTTGTGATATCAACTAAAAAAATTTTTTAAATCGAAAGAGCGTGTTCGAAGAATCAACCACTCCGATACCGCTTTGTGGTATCAGCTAAATATTTAAAATAGGAAATGATTTTTTAAAACCAACTCTGAGCGTAAATATTTTTAAAAACAAGGAACACTTGGTTAAATTAAAAATTTTCGAACAAGAGCGTGGTTATCAGAACTAGCTTAGATACCACCTTGTGGTATCAGCTTAAAGAAAAATTAAAATACAAGGAGCTTGGTTGAAATCAACTTCGATACCATCTTGTGGTATCATCTTAAAAGTTTAAAAGTAGAAGAGCATGGTCGAAACCTGCTTTGATACCACTTGTGGTATCAGCTTAAAAATATTTTAAACGAAAGAGCGTGTCCGAAAGGATCAACCGCTCTGATACCACTTTGTAACACCCCAAATTCCTCCTAATTAAAATACTTATAAATTTATTCTTGATTTTCCCTAATTAATTTCCTTTTTATTTTAATTAAAATAATTAATTTAATTAATCTTTATGATAAAACCTCATTTAAATATAATATTTTAGATTAGAATTTTTCGGGGCATTTCACCATATGTACATTACAACCTCCATGATTGGTTATATTGGCTTATTCTCATTATGTAACATACTAATGTACCTGTTAAATCACTCATCTGCTCAATCCCATGAATATAAGACCTTTGGAGGGCATTTGAGGGTAGCCTATAGTGAGCCTATTTACATTTGGGGTATGGGGAAATCGAGCAAGGGTTTTTTTGTTGTTCACTTTTGGATATCTAGAAAGGCTTAAATTCCCTTGTATTTCCCTATTCTCTACGACCACTCTCTTTTTATACTTCAATTATTTTAAACCTAATATGGTATTTGATTTTTTAACCCTAACTCCTTACTCATTTATGCTATTTGTTTTGTGCATTTTGTTTCTTGTGTTTGTTTTTTTTTTAATACTTAGCCATATATCTAACATGGGATGGATGATAAGTCATTGATCCAATGTTAGTTGTGGTAGTAAAACTCCGTTTCCCTCAAGAGTCTTTTCAGATTTCTGCTTTCGCAAATGTTTTAAAGGAATTTTATTGGTAGTGAAATATGGTAGTGTTACATATGCATCCTCGTATTTTATACTCATTGTAAAGAAAAATTATAATTACTTTGTGGCACTTTAAGATGTATTTTTCACCTTCATTATTTATCTTTATGGTACATGTAACCATTCATGTAACTTATGGGGTCAAAATGTTAGGACCTACACATATATTGGCTCAAACTTTGTGTTATTTCATTCATTAAAACTATTCCAACTTTAATTTCTAACATATTGATGTAGTTATCTCAAAAGACCTACACAAAAGCTTTCTCATATAGTAGTTATGCCATCAATTATTGCACTTTTTATGCTTAGCCAAATTTCCTGTCAATAAGGAAAAGCTCGAGCTAAAAGATTTCAAATTCTATAACCTTTAAAATAAACAAATTAGAACTCAAAATTTATTGAATAACTCTCATTAAAAAAACTCAAATTAGGGAAGAAAATAGACTTACCACCTCCTAAGAAAAAAGAGATGAAGATTCAAGTAAGAGCAACACAACTTTCTCCTAAATATATCTCTTTCTTTCTTAAAGATAAAATAAGAGGTAGATAAATAAAGGATTAGAAGAGTGAAAGGAATTCTAAAGCAAGCTTGAAGTGGAGAGGAAATAACACAAGTTCTAGAGGGTTGAGATATTTTGGAGGTTGAAAGAAAAGTGAGAAGAAGGAGTGATTAAAGTTATTCATAGCCAACAAAATGGTTGAGGAATGAGTGAGGTCATGCAGTAAATCAAAAATAATAATTTTACCATTCAAATCTAAGTTGAACTGGAGGGTTTACCAAGAATAGGTTGACTTATATCTAAGAGCTCAAATGGTAATTTTTTGGAGAACACAAGTCAAGTTCATGAAGAAAATATCAAACACAAAAAGAGAAATGGAAGATTAGCATGGGTGGGAATCTCATAAATAAGTAGGGAATTCTAGAAACAAAGCATACTTCAAAAGGTGTGCATAAGACAGAGGTGGAATAAGACAAGATTGAGTTCATCCTCTCCATGATTTGTCAAAATCTACCCTCAAATATGTTTAAGTTTGTAGCTAAAGCCAAATAATAGATAAAATAGGTCAAGAATTACTCAAGAACAATTTAGAGTTTGATTATCAAATTTCCATTTTGATAGAAGATATTTCCTAGAAAAATTGAGCAAAAAAAGCACTTACTCTAACCAATCAATCGATCAGTTTGGCCAACCAATCATTTGTTCGACAAACCATTTGATCATTTCCTCAAACTAATCGATTCATTTGGTCGAATAAAAACCGTTTACTAAAATGATGAAAAAATCGATTAGTTTATAGAACCAGCCGATCGATCTACCTAAAAAATATTTCATTCAATTTTATAAGCTTTACTCAAATTCTTTTTTTCACCTCCAAAACAATTATAGTTACAGATTGAGATCAAACATTATCCAATTTTATTAAACACCATAAACTTGCATTCTATAAATCAAAAAAATTATGGAGTAATATATGGGGATTATAGTAGACTATTCTTATAAAGAGTCAGTTGGTTTGGTCATTTCAATCGGTCAATATCACTTAGGTTAAACACTATAAATTCACAAATGTTTCTTAGTTTCACCATAATCAATTGACTAGTTTAGTCCATCAATTTAAATTTTTTAGCAATCAAATCATTTTAGATTATGGATCATGATAATAAATTTCCCTTTGATTTTATCACTTGAATCAGTAGTCACATAAGCCAATTTTCAAGGTTAAATCCAAGTAATCTTAAGGCTAATTTATTATAATTTTGATCAATTTTCTTGATTTATCCTTTCATATTTCGAAAGTTTCACAAGTTTGACAAAGAGAACTTAGATAATAGAAATGTCACTCCTAGGTCTCTCCTAATGGTTTTGAATCTCTATTCATTAAATGGCTTAGTGAAGATATATCTTCATTGATTCAATTTATCTAAAAGCTCCATAATAACATCCCATTTTTCAATATGGTCTCTTATAAAGCGATATCTTATTTTAATATGTTTAGACTTAGAGTAACTAACATGGTTCTTTGTGAGGTAAATAGCACTAGTGTTGTCACACCTAGTTGGAATTATTTCAATTCTGAGTCCATAATCACTTAGCTGATGCTTTATCGAAACTAGTTATGCACAACAAGGACCAACTGCTATAGATTCTACTTTAGGTGTGGATATTGCAACACAATATTGTTTCTTACTATGCCAACTAACTAAGGTTTCTCCTAGGAATTGACACCAACCTAAAGTGTTCTTCTTATCAACCTTATATTCCCTAAAGTTTGAGTTATAAGAGCCTACAATGTCTGGAATTATATCCCTTACATAAAACAGTCCTAAGTTTTTGGTGCCAATTAGATACCTAAGAATTCTCTTTATCGTAGTCATGTGATATTCTCTAGGATTACATTGAAATCTAGCACAGAAGCATACACTAAAAATAATATCAAATCTATATGTAGTAAGTTAAATAAGTGACCTAATAATAACTTAATATTTCTTTTGATCAACTTGTTTACCTACTTCATCCATGACAAGCTTTTTGGTAGTAAGCATAGGTGTACTTTGTGTACTTTTCTTCCTTAAAAAATATTACTTTATGATTTTTTTTCTTAGTTAAAAGATATTATTTCCCTTGATTTCTTGATTTGAAGTCTAAGGAAATATGTCAACTCTACCATCATGATCATTTCAAACTCACTACACATCAAAGAAGAAAACTCCTTATGTATAGACTCATTAGTAGCTTCAAATATTATGCCATCAACATATTCTTGCACAAGTAATAATTCCTTTTTTTCTTAAGGAAAATATTTCTATCAATTTTTCTTCTTTAAAAATAATTTTCTTAAAAAATTACTCAGACTTTCATACAAAAACCTATGGGCTTGTTTTAAATCATAGAGTGCGTTATTGAGTTTATAAGTGTGATTAGGCATTGATTCATTTTCAAAAAATGGTGGTTAATTAACATATACCTCTTATTCAATAGAACCATTAAGGAAATAACTTTTGACATCCATTTGATATAATTTAAAACCCATGGATGATGCAAATGCCAGAATCAGAAGTATAGCCTCAAGTCTAGCTATGGGGGAGAAGGTTTCCTCAAAATCAATGCCTTCCTCTTAGTTGTACCCTTAGGCAACACATTAGTCTTTGTTTGTAGTCAAAACACCAACCTCATCTAGCTTATTTCAAAAGACCTATTTAATCCCAATGATGGATTTGTCAAGAGATAAAAGGACTAATTTCCAAACTTGATTTCTCTCAAATTGGTTAAGCTCATCTCGCATTGCCATGATCCAATTGCAACATTCATGGCTGCAAAGTGACACTTTAGTTCCATTTGAGAAAGAAATGATAAATGATTTAAAATTTTACCTAGTGAGGATATCGTTAGAACTCCCCTTGTTAGATCACAAATAATTAGCTATTGAGGATGTTATAGGTATATCTCCATGCTCTAGGAAGATTCCTTCTCACTTCATCTTCTTGTTGATCAATTAGAGGATCTTCATCCTTTTCTTCTTCTTCTTGGTTTTGCTTGTCATCATTTTCCAACAAGCTATCAACCTATATGGAAGGACTTACTTCTTCATCTTGGTTACTTTGCATAATTGATAAAGATTCATCAAAAGTAACATACATGCATTCTTCAACCAACATTGATCATTTGTTGATGATTTGGTAAGCCTTCCTATATAATACATTCATCTACTTTAGATGTTAACTTACCCAAATTTCTTTTACCATTGTTGAGGATAAAGAATTTGGATTCAAAAGTGCATTAATTTTCCACATTTGATTTCTTACCTTTTTATAGCTCATAGGGAGTGTTCTTCAAAATGGAATAGATGAGTCCTCTATTCATCATGTAGTTTGTGATGGTAACAGCTTCATCCCGAAACTACTTTGGAAGCTTACAGTGTAATACCCCAAAAATCCTAATTTAGAAATTATGGCAAATAATGATTTATTAGGGAAAATTAAGAAAATAAATTACTTCATTAAATAAAGAGGAAATTAATTGAGAAAAATAAAGATAAATCAATAAATAAATTATTTATAAAATTTTGGACATTTTACTAATTAGAAGGGAAGTTAAGGAAAATTTATCCAAAATAGCCCAATTAATATAAAAATGAATTTAATTATTATTCTTAAAATAACTATTATTAAAATTAAATATCTAAATTAAATATATAAATAAATAAAGACCCAAATACCCCCAACCCAACCATTTTATCATTTTTTTCATTTTCCATTTTTCATTTTTTCCCTTCTTTTCTCTTTCTCTTTTCCTCCTTTATATTATTTCCATCTCCCCCCCCAGTTAGGCCAGCTCGTCGGCCCAGACCCCCTACCCCTACCCCGTTCCGTGCAGCCCAAGCCGCGCTGCCTGCTCCCCCTCGCCCGTCTCCTCTTGGCCAGCAACCGAACCGGCCCTCATCTTTTTTTTCTTTTCCCCCCTGGACCGACCGGTCCAGTCCTCGTCTTCCCCGACCTGCACCCCGACCTACAATTCGACCTGCAAACACGATCTTCGCCGGCAGCCACCAGCGCCGACCGTCCTCCCCTGCCCTCCCTGCCATTTTCTTTCCTCTTTTCGACCCCAACCAAGTCCCTCTCTCCCCTTCCCGCGTGTCATCTCCTTTCCTTTTCTTCCCCCTCCCCGGCCTAATCTACCATGGCAGGACTCCACCGCCTGCCACCGCCGACCGGTGGTCCTGCCACACCTCCCCCATTTGTCTTCTTCTTCCCTTATCTTTTTCCTCCTCAATTATCCTATAAATACCCGTCTTAGCAGCTGTAACTGAGCTCCCTCTTTCGCAGCACATAAACCCCAGCCGCTCACCGCCACCCAAACAGCTCTCTATTCCGCCACCTCTGGCGACCACCGCAACCAACTCCTCCCACCGAGACCATCCCTGCACTTCCCTCTACGAAACTAGACCACCAGCACCCCTTCCCTTGCCTTGCACGAGCCGCCCAGGGCGTGCAAAAGTGCCTCCTCGAACAACCTGTTCCAGCCCTCACCGCCCCTCGCGCCGCCTTCCGCCGCCCATTTCCGCCTCTACCGACACCTCCTCCACCCTCCAAAACACTAATAAGTGTAACAATAAGTATCAAAAATAAATATATTTTGACTACTAATATTTAGTATACTAATTCTAAGGTAAAAAACCTAGTTTTTGTATAATACCCTCTTTAGTAATAAAAACCCTAATCCTAAACTAGAATAAGGGTTGATGGTACTTGCAAGGGAAACTAATACTTAGCTTTTTCCCCTTTTATAGGTAACCCCGACCAAAGCCCTAAGGAGTTATAGGAGCGTGCTCCAAGCCTGGCGTCACCTTAGGTAAGGACGTAACTAAGGCCTTTTGTGTGTCTACATGTATTATGTGTTTCGCATGCTACGTACCCTACGTTTATCATTATCAATTATGTTGTGTGTGCATGACATGGAGATGAAGTATGTGTGGTATGTTTACATGGCATGTGTATTATGTATATGTGATGATATGTGTCGTAATCCTATAAGACATGCATGTGAGGGAGTTGATGTGTTTTGTGTGGGAGAAAGGATTAAAAAGGAGGATGGGGAAGGAGATTGACCAAGGGAGGTGAGTGGATCTAATTATTTTAATGAATCATGGGTGGAAGAATAAAATGAGAATTCTAGGGTTCGTGTGGGAGAATCTGATTTATGATCTTTATGGTTTTGCGTGGGAGAGTTTAATTTATGGTTGTATGGTGGTATTAGGGTTGTATGGTAGTATTAATATTTCTATGGCGGTATTAATGGTCGCATGGTGGTATTAATGGCTGCATGATGGTATTAAGGTTTGCATGGCGGTATTATGATTGGTATGGTGGTATCAGGGTTTGCATGTTGGTATTAGGGTTTATATGGTGGTATTAATGTTGGCATGGTGGTATTAATGATTGCATGGTGGTATTAATGGCTTATGGTGATATTAGAGTTTGCATGGTGGTGTTATGGTTTGTATGGTGGTATTAATGTTTGTATGGTGGTCTTAGGGTTTGCATGGTGGAGTTAGGGTTTTGCATGGGAGTTAATGAATGTATGGGATTTAGGGTTTGTGTGAAAAGTTTGAGAGGTTGCATGGGATGTGTAACGTTTGCGTGAGAGCAAAATTTACGTATGAAAGGTCAATTTGGGATGTAAGGAAGGTAATGCAAGCATTGTTTGGGTGTTTAGCTGTTTTGGACGGAGAATAGTATGTGGAGTAGCATAAGGGTATGGAGGAGACAGAATTAGGGTTTGGAGTGATTAACTCTGGGTCGTTGTGATTAAGTAAGGTTGGAGTAACTAATTGTGATTTGTTGAGGATAATTAAGGTTTGGGATGGCTAAGTATGGTTGTTGTGGTAAAATAGGGTTAAGAGTGGTTAATCACGGTTTGGTGTGGATAATTAGGGTTGGTTATGGCTGCTTAGAGTTGTTTGGTGTTATCATGTGTATTTATTGATTAAAGTGTAGTTATGAATGTGGAATTTTATTATTTGTGATGTGTAAAGTATAAAGAGAATGATTTATACATGTCAAGGGTGAAAATCTTTTGAATAAGATATGTTAAGACACTAACTACTTACAAAGAAAGATGTTGAGCCGGACCCAGACCAGTCCACCGGCAAATAATAGTGGCAGGGTATGTTACCCTCGTGACCGGTCCACCGGCTATAATAGTGGCAGGGCATGGCCCTCGTGACCGTTCCACCGGCTATAATAGTGGGGGATTCCGTGCTCAACAAACTAATAAGAATAATGATAAGAGATGGGAAGGATACAAACATTTATAGTGGAACACCTTGTGAGTCGGGGCCAGACCGGTCCACCGGCAAATAATAGTGGCAGGGTATGTTACCCTCGTGACCGGTCCACCGGCTATAATAGTGGCAGGGCATGGCCCTCGTGACCGTTCCACCGGCTATAATAGTGGGGTTCCCGCACTCACATGGACTATTAAAGAATATGTGTGGAATGAATATATTATTAATGAGAATAAAGAATAAGTCACCAGAAAAATATTCAGGCCTTATCTTGCGGGTTATCTCATGTTGTCTATATGATTGTGCTATGTATGCTATGTGGTATGATTGTATGTGTAACACCCCAAAATTCACTACTTTTTTTTTAAAGCGGAAGCAATTAAATTATAAATACTTAAAACCTGTGAATTCTGGGAATGTTACCGCCACACTTAGTACCAGACCGGTTCTCTCTGACCGTTCCAGTACCAAGTGCTAAGGTTAAAGGAAAGAAATACTCAATTATAAATTCAATACATTCCAAATTCCAAATACGCATTAACGGTTGTAAAACAAAAGTCAAAGTACGCATAAAGAATTATTATTCAAATTAAAAAGAGAAATAGCTTACAACCGATAAAAGATTAATAAAAATAAATAGAATTACATAAGGACTGAAATATGGCCACAACTCTCTCGAACTTGAGCCAACCACAAACTCAACACACAGCCCCACCGGATATCTCACCCACCTGCACAAAGTCAGAAGGGCATACTACTCGTGGGAATGAGCAGCACCCATGAAAAGGGTGATCAGTACACTACGTACTGAGTAAGGTAACCGAGCACTAAGGCCAACACATAAACACATAAATCATGTAGAACATAAAAGGGCATACTCATAAATGCATATGATCAAATAGGTAAAAGTACAAAGGCCCATGAATAATCCAATTCAACTACTTAATTAATCTCTGATCAAGAGTCGATTCACGCTATACTTTTTATCAAATCCATGCGAGTACGGAATCCCCCACTATTATAGCCGGTGGATCGGAGGCACATAGGGTATCATACCCTAACCACTATTATAGCCGGTGGATCGGAGACGTATAGGACTACGCGTCCTAACCACTATTCTTAACCGGTGGATCGGTTGGCTCCGACTCGCATGGTGTTCCACTGTAAGTAATTAGTATCTTTTAAGCATTCTGATTTGTGACTATTGAGCTCGGGAACCCCCACTATTATAACTGGTAGATCGGTCACACATAGGCCATCATGTCCTAACCACTTTTATAACCGGTGGATCGGTTGCACATAGGGTAAAAACCCTAACCACTATTCTGAACCGGTGGATCAGTTGGTCCCGTCTCAACGATCTTCCACTTTAGATAATTAATGTTTTAAGTATCTTATTCAGAAGCTTTCACCCTGGACATGCATAAATCATCACGCATCACAAATCATAAAATTCCACCATCATAATTACACTTTAATCACCATATATTTGTGATAACATAAAAACCCTAATCAGTCACACCAAACCCTAATTAACCACAACGACCCTTAGTTAATCATTCCAAACCTTAATTCAATCTCCTCCGTACCCTTAATTTGCTCCACGTGCTATTTTTCATCCCAAGTGCTCAAACACCCAAACAACACTTACATTACCTTCCTTACATCCCAAATTAACTTTCCACACGTAAATTTCATACCCATGCAGACATTAATCTCCTCATGTAAACCTTCGAACCTTTTTCACGCAAACCCTAAAATTCCACGTGAAGCCCTAAATTCAACCATGCAAATCCTAATACCACCATACGACCATCAATGTCACCATATAAATCCTAATACCACCATACAACTATAATTACCACCATACAAACCTTAACATCATCATACAAACCCTAATACCAACATACATCCATTAATACCACCAGGCAAACCCTAGATTCTGTCATACAAAACCTTAAATTCAAACCATATAATACCCAAAGATTTGTCCATACCAACCCTAAATTCAAACTATAAAGATTCTTCCATGCCAAACCCTAAATTCAATCCACACAAAACCAAAGACTCATCCTTACCAAACCCTAAATTCAAACCATACCAACCCAAAGATTCAAATCATATAAAACCTAAAGATTTGTCCTCATAATACAATTGATTAGATTCTCCCCTTTCATAACCACAAATTAGATTCTCCCATACAAGACCATAAGTTAGATTCTTCCACATGAAATCATAAATTAGAACCTCCCAAGAAAAACCATAAATTGGATTCCCCCAAACAAATCATAAATTAGATTCTCCCAATCAAATCATAAATTAGATTCTCCCCTATAATATCATAAATTACATTCTCCCAAATAACATCATGAATTAGATTCTCCCAAACAAATTATAAATTAACTCTCCCAATCAAATCATAACTTAAATTCTCCCATTTAATATTATAAATTACATTCTCCCAAATAACATCCTAAACTAGATTCTCCCAAACAAACCATAATTTAATTCTCCCAATCAATCATAAATTAAATTCTCCCATATAATATCATAAATTAAATTCTCCCAAATAGCATCATAAACTAGATTATTCCTTATAAAACCATAAAATTTAGGTCAACTCACTTCCCTTAGTCAACTTCTTTCCCCATCCTACTTTTCATCTTTTCTCCCACACAAACCACACCGATGTCCTCTCATGCATGTCTTACAAGGTCACAACACATATTGTCACATGCATGTAGCACACATGCCATACAAAAACATACTTCAACTCCAAGTCATACCACATATAAAATAATTAATAATAATAAACACAGGGTACATAACATGCGAATCACATAATGCACATAAGCACATAAAAGGCCTTAGCACCCCTTACCTAAAACGACACCGGCCTTGGAGCACGTTCCTACTCCTCCATAAGGCTTTGACCAAATAGCAACATACTAATAAAATAACATTAATAAAATTCTAACTTTGCTAAAGATATAGAAATAACAGAAATATTATAAAAGTTGATAATATAGGGTTAAATACTTTACCCTAATAATAATAATGATACTAAAATAATAATAATAGCAAAGATACTAAAAATAATATTAATGAGAATATAAATAACAATAATAATAAAAAGGATATTATTCAAAAACAAAGTAAAATAAGGGATTCGGCCCCTCTACCAAAATAATACTAATAATAATATTAGTAAAATAAATAATCAAATTTAGTAATAATAATGATGATGAAATAATAATAATATAATTAGAAAAAATGTTAAAAATGTTAATAATATTAATAAAAAGTAAAAGTGCGAGGCTTTATTAGAATTTTTGGTCTCTGCCCCTCCTGAAATAATTACAATATTAAATAATTAATTACACTAATAATAATAATAATATTAATTATATTAATAATAATAATAATGTAATAATTCTATTAAATAGCTAAAATTCGAGAATAATAGTTTTTCTAACTCAAGAATGCTCCCAAACCTGTAAAGAAGATTTAACCATTTAATTACAGTTGATAACAATAATAATAATAATTAGAATCGAATTAACATTAAAAATTAGGATAAAAGCGTAATAATCCTCAATAATTCGAAAGTAAGTATTTAAAAGGTCTAGGGTTTCACCTTGAGTTGGAGGATATGGGTGGCACCGGAGGTGGTTCCCAGAGGTGGCCAGAAAATGGATCTAAGAGGGGTAAAAAGAAGAAAAAGAGGTGAGAGGGAAATGAGAAAAATAAAATAAGTCTATGGGTCGGTGTAGGAGACTTAGCAGGAGTTATTTGTTGGCTTAGAAGGTGGTAAAAGCGGTGGATGTGGTGGTGGATGGTGGTTTCATGTTTCGGGGTGGAATTTTCTAGCGAGAGGACTAGCCAACTTTGCACGATTATGGAGGCTTGTACAAGGTGAATTGAAGATCGTAGATGGTTTAGTTAATTAGAGGGTGTTGCAGGGAAGAGATTAAGATGGAGAAGAGGCATCGAGGTTAGATAAAGGTGGAGAACGAGGTGTCTAAAGGGGCGGTGGCGGGCGATTTTCACTTAGGGTTTCGAGAAAGAAGAAGCTTCAAAAACGTCCACAACTAAGCTATTTATAGAGTTTAGATGGTCTAATAGGGTTTTGGAGGTCGGCAGGATATTAATGGATGCTAGGGTTTGCGTGGCCGGTGGCAGAAATCGACCGGCGATTGCTTGGGTTGTTTCGAAGGTTCGCGAAGCCAGAGAGAGAGAATGAGTGAGATTTGAGGGTAACCGATCATTCCAAGCTAATGTGCGAGTCGAGAGGAAGAAAAATAGGGGTGAATCGGCCTGTCAGAGTCCTCGTAGCCGACGCCGCCATTTTTGGGGGCGGGAGTTGCAGCAGCGTCGACGGAGGAGAGGGGGGGAGGAAGAAGGAAGGAGGAGGGGGGCTGGACCGGTCGGTCCAGAGGAAAAGAAAAGAAAGAAAAGGAAGGAGGTCAGGCGGTCGGCGCGGGTTCAAAGGCTAATTAAATGAAACGCGGAGTGTTAGTGAGGAAAAACCAAAAACACGGTGCAGCGAGGGCGGTAAAGGACGCCGGTCGCGCTGGCTGGGCCGAAGGAAAGGAAGAAGGGAAACTGGCCGCGAGCTGGCCCAGTTCGGGTGAAGAAGAAAAAGAAAAAGAAAAGAAGAAGAAAGAAAAAGAAGGAAAAAGGAAAATGGGGAAAAGGAAAAATGATTATATTGGGTATTTAAATTAATTAAAATATTTGGGATGTTTAAAAATAATAATATTTAAATAAAATAATATTTAAATCATTTTTTTGGCTAAATTAGGATTTTTGAAAGATTTTCCATAAATTCTATTTTAATTAGTAAAACACCCTAATTTTCTTCAATTAGATTATTTATAAAATTAATATTAATTTGAAACTATTTTATCCTTCTTATTTTAAATAAAATAATTTATTTAATTAATTTCCAAATAAAATCCTTAATTAGTTAAAACACCCAAATTCCTCCTAATTAAAATACTTATAAATCTCTTTTTGATTTTCCCTAATTAAATACCTTTTTATTTTAATAAAAATAATTTATTTAAATAATTTTATAATAAAACCTCATTTAAATATAATTTATAAAATTAGGAATCTTCGGGGCATTTCAGTATGCTTGGCCTTAGCGCACCTGCGCCCTTACTCAGTATTGGACCCGTACTGATACTACCTTGATTGACTGGGTCCTGTGATGATCCACCAATGGTGGGGAGCAGACCTCCTATGCAGGTTTGATCGGTTACTAATTTGGGGTGGAAGGCTTGACTTGAGTGAGTAAGCGGTCCGGATATTGGTCCCTTGGGATTTGTTTTATTTAGCTATATTTTGTACTACGCTTCTTGTTTCAAAATCGTACTCTTAAGTTGTATTCTTAAACGATATCCTAACTGTTGTTGACTCGTGTTTTCATGAATGATCTATGTTAACTATGAACCTATATTTTGATGATTCTTACTTAACGATTGTTTAGTTTAGCCTTAGCACTTAGTATCGGAACGGTAGGAGTGAACCGGTCTGGTACTAAGTGTGGCGGTAATACCCCCAAGTTTACGGTTTTAATTATTTCGCTTCCGCTAAACCTTTTGATTTAAACAAAATTTTTCAGTAGTAAATTTGGGGGTGTTACATACAGTCATATAGCATGGTTCTTACAACCTCTTCTAAGGTTATATTCTTCCTTTCCATCATGTCATTTTGTTATGGTGTCCTCAATACTATGAAGGTGTGAGTAATGTCATTTTAATTGTATAAATCAATGAAGGTAGCATTCTCAAACTCCTTGTCATGATCACTCCTTATAACATGGATCATCATTCCCTTTTCTACTTGTATATTTTTATCAAGCACAAGAGAAGCATTAAAAGCATTATCTTTAGTAGAAATAAATAGTATCCAAGTATACTATGAGTAATCATCCACAATGACTAATGTATATCTACAACCACACCTGTTAAGGGTTCTAATAGGCCCAAATAGATCCATATATAACAACTTAAGTTGTTTAGATGTGTTGGGTTTAAATGAAACTCTATGTAATTTTCCTTGTTGACATGCATTACATAATTGATATTTTGCAAACTCAACTTCAAAAGACCACTAATTAGATCTTTTATAGCAAGTTTGTTCAATAAATCTATGCTACCATGTGTAATGAGCTTATGGTAGAACCATGCACCATTATCGATTGCATTAAAACATGCACTACAAAATTTAATTGATTTAACATCAATTATTTACACGTTGGTAATGTGTGGATATATAGATATAATGAATTTATCTATTCCACTTGAGATCATGTAATGAGACTAAGGGACATTCACTAAAAACCCTTTATCACATAATCCACTACTGTTAATCAAATTGTGGTTAATACCATCAACCAAATACACATTATTTATGAAGGATTTAGAGTTACTAATACTAATGCTACTAACAATAATGACATTTCCCTTTAAATTATCTTTAACAATCATGATTTCATCATTATATGGAACTAGCATAGAGAACATGGTCTAATTAACTGTCATATGTCTCAAACAACCACTATCTAAGAACTATTTGTGGATTCTTGTTTTGACTTTGAAGCATACCTACAAGCACAAATGTTCTATTTTAGGTACCCTTTCAATGGGTCCTTATTAGGTTAGTGTTTAATTTTTGTGAGATGGTTCCCTTAGGTACCCATATGTCCTTGAATTTTGGAACATCTTATACATTTTTTGTAAAACTACATGATGAAGCAACATGATCAGTTCTACCACATCTATCACATAATATTTTCCTTTTATGAGTAGAATTGGATTTTTTCATTCTTATCATGCCAACATTGAAGAGGAATGTCAAATTTTCCCACAAATATTACAATCATTTGATGTAGGAGACTTCTGTACTTGATGAGTCATTGAGGCTTTTATACATAAAATATTTAGTGTTTAGTATTTTATTATTGTGAGATTTGACTAAACATTGGATGCACAACAAAACATTGTTTTGGTTCATGTAGGTACTGGGGAAGTATTTTTCTTAACATGTGAATTATATAATAAACACAAGGCCCAATGTTCATTAATACTAGCCATGTTTATTCACATAATATTTTGGTGTGATTTTTTAAGCAAATATTGATAGTAAGTAAATTAACATGACAACCCCTTGTTTCCTAACATAGATGATGTTTTTTAGAGATTTAAAAAAAATAAATAGTAAGGTTTTATCTAATATAAAACTGATATGATAAAGCCCTAACTATCAAGTAGTGTAAATAAATCTTCTTCCAATTCTCTATAGTGCTCTTGTTGTTATAGAATTAATTATTTGTATAATTAGTTAATTCATTTGTTGAATCATATTGTAATTAAACAAGTACACAAATAATGATCTCTATATTTCCCTAATTTTTACGTCTTATAATTGAATTATCAATCATTTAATTGTCTTGTTAATTCCAATATCCATTTAAATCCATTTAATTTTCATTTTTCTACTACAATTTGGTACCAAAGCCATAGTTGTTGAAAAGATCCAGTAAACGGGGTGGATATAAGATTTGATATTGAGAAGTTCAATAGATTTGTCAACTTTTGATCATAGAAATTGAAGATGTGGGCAATTCTGATTCAAAATTGGTTAGATAAAGCTTTATACAATCATTCAAATGATCCATAATCAATAATAGATGAGAGATTTGAGGAGCTAGATCTAAAGGCCCTCTATACAACTATGCATGTCCAATGAAGTATTGTAAGAAGTGGTAAAGGAATCAATGGTTGTTGCCTTGTGGTTGAATCTTGATTCATGGTATATAACAAAGTCATTAGTGAATAAATTGTTGTTGAAGAGTCAAATTCATGACCTAAAATAAGGTGATGGTCAATATTTAAAAGTTAATTTGGATGTGTTTGATTATATTATGATGGATTACATAATATAGATGTCAAATTTGATGATGAAGATTTGGGTATTATGTTTTTTTATTATTTTATTGCTGGCTTTAAACATTTTTGTGAGATTATTTTATATGGAAATGATGACCTAGTACTTAAGGATGTTAAATCCACCGTTCTTCAACAGTAATTGATTAATAGTTAGTTGACTAGCAATGGTACTTCGAGGGACTCATATAGTGAAAGACTTATAACAAGGGAGGTAATTATGAGTGGAGGTCTAGTGACCATAAGGATTCTAGATCTAATTAGAAGAGTTGGAAAAATAATGTGGTGTGGCATGATTACCACAAAGAAATTTTTATCCTGATAGGAATCCCGAGGCAAAGATGTGTGAGTCATCTAGTAAGAAGGATGATGTTGTTGTTGCCCTAGGTGATAGTAATGAAGAGTGTTAAAGGGAACTAATAGATAAACCAAGATTAATGATAGATGGATCTTGTATTATAGATATTGTTACCAGATATGTCCAAACTAAAGTTGGTTTCATACATTTGAGGTGACTTAGGATGGAGTTATCTTGATGGGCAACGATGTTGCTTGTAAAGTTGCTGGATTAGGAGGATGAATTTGATGATGCATGGTGGTGTGGTCAGGACACTATCTAATGTGAGATATTTCCTTGAGATAACCAAGAACCTCATCTATTTGAGTTCCTCTAATTGTAATGGGTACTAATTTATGATTAAGGATGGTACTTTAAGAGTTATTAAAGGGGATATAATGGAAATGAAGGGGAAACATGTCAAGACATTATATGACTTGGTGGGTTCAACTCTTATAGGGACAGATATAGTGATATCACCAAGGTTAATAGACTCATATTTTACAAAACTTTGGCACATGAGATCAAGGCACGTGAGTGTCAAGGTACTGACTAAGTTATCTAAGAAGGGGTTATTAGATGGATAAAGTATAGGTACTATAGAATTCTGTGAGCATTATGTATTTGGAAAGCAGAAGTGGGTTAGCTTTTCCCTAACTAAGCATTATATAAGAGAACCTCTTGATTATATCCATTAATATTTATGGGGTCCAATGAGATTGGTTTTCGAAGGAGGTTCATGGTACTTGCTCACATTTATTGATGTCTTCTCTAGAAAGGTATGGGTGTATTTCTTAAAGCATAAAAATGATGTGTTTGGTATTTAAAAATTGTGTTTTTGTATGGTGAAATCAGGGAGAAGATTTACATGCATAATCTTGATGGGTTTTTTATTTAGGGGGTGCATGATAATGTTTGAATATTAAAGAGATCATTTATGGCCTAAATTAGTCTCCTTGATAGTGGTATAAATGGTTGATTAGTTTCTACTTAAGCATGGCTTCTCTAGGAGTTAGTATGATGGCTGTGTGTACTGGAAGGAGATGGAGGGTGCCTCACTTATGTATCTTTTACTATATGTTGATGACATACTTGTTACACCAAAAGATATGTTTGATGTTGATAAGGTGAAGACAACGCTGAAGATTGAGTTTAGGAAGAATGATCTTGGAGTTGCATAGAGAGTCCTTGGCATGGAAATCATAAAAGACTATGAGTGGAAGCTTTTATACATGTCAAAAGAGTCTTATATGAATAAGGTGTTGGGGAGGTTTCATATGATGGATGCCAAGTTGGTGAGCACTCCATTAGCTAAGCACTTTAGATTGTCAGCTTTAGATGTGCCAAATCCAAAGAGGATGCAAAATTCATAGCTATTGTTCTCGATTAGAATGTTGTTTTTCATGTTATGTATGTTATGGTGTGTACCCATCTTAATATAGCTCAATATGTTAGTATTGTGAATCGATATATGGTAAATCCATGGAAAGCTCACTAACAAGCAATAAAGTGGATTCTAAGGTACTTGATGGATATGGCACCAGCTTGTATAGAGTATGGGAGATCAACTAATTTGTTTTTTAGGTTCGTGGATTCTAATTTTGGTGGAGACCTCGATAGGAGGAGATCTATAAATGGATATGTTTTTAATCTTTTTGGTTTCATTATTAGTTAAAGGTATTCCTTTTAGGAGGTGACGACCATGTTCACTAACGAGGTAAAGTATATAGCTATAACAAAGGCTTTTCAAAATTCCATGTGGCTTGGTGGTTTAGTATATGAGCTGGGGTCTTGTCATGGTGCTCCAGTAATTCAAGTTGACAGTTAGAGTCCTATCTGTTTAGTGAAAAATCATATTTCTTTCTATTATCAAATAAAGCAAATTGACATTGGGTATCACTTTATCTAAGATATTATCCAAGTTGTGTTAGAAAAAGTGGTTACTTTGGATAATCTATATGATTTGCTAATGAAGCCACTAAGTGTGGGTAACTTTGAGTGTTTCTTGGAAATTATTGGTGTTCATAAGCTATGAGGCCCTTTGTTAGGCTAGAGGTTTTTAATAGAGGTAATTCCATGTTATACATCACAAATAGAGTGTCACAGTGGAGGATTATGAACTTTGACTCGATATTTAATGCATAGCAAACATTATTTTAGTTCTTGTAAATGATGGGGATGTGTCTTGCTTGACATGTGAATTATGTGTTCAACACAGGGGGCATTTCCATGCATATAATTTTTTTAGTGTGATTTTATGGGCAAATTCCAAGGGTAAGTAAGTTAACATAGGGATCCCTATTTCCAAACATAAACCATTTTTTTATTAACTTTCAAAAACATATTATTTTCCTTGGTAGGTTTTTATCTAATATAAAAGAGATATCATAAAGCCTAGGCATTAATTAATGGGTGTCGATCTTCTTCTTCTTCTTCTCTATATTTTTCCCCTGTTAGATAGTTACTAATTTGTGTAATTGGTTGATTGATTTGTTGAATCATCTTGTAATCACACAAGTGCACAAATAAAGAACTCTAGTTTTCCATAACTATTCTTTCTTATAATTGAATTATTAATTGTTCAATTATCTTGTTAATTTTGATATTCATTCAAATCCATTTAATCCGCATTATTCTGTAATGATTACCTTTTTGTTACCATATCCGAAGTCATCACAATACATTCACTACTATTGAGCACCTAGAAACAAGTTTAACCCTTCTTCACCTTTGGTTAAAGTATTGGTTATCTTTACAAATTCGTCATAGTTGGCTTGTAAAACAACTAACTTGGAATGAAGTTTACCTATCTTAACCTTGTGATTGCAAGTAATAAACTCCGTAGATACATAAAATTCAATCACCTTCTTATTTAGCATATATTTGCATAAACCATACAAGATTAAAGAAGAATATTTTCATTTAATACAAGTATGTGTGTTGTTCATTAAAGTGATCAAGAAATGTTTTCATATTGTTTCTTTCCTTAGTTAATCTATCATTGTAGCATAAGGAATCATGTAAGACACACAATAAATCGTAATTGGAGCAGAGAGAACTTTATTATACTCATAGATGTCATCTTCATCATCAAAGCTAGTGAAGGAGGGAAAAGTTGATCATTTATCTTCTAAAGATATGAAAAAAGCTTAGCAGTTTCACAAAGAGGGTTAAGATTTATACGAAGCTTGCATTAAATTTTTTTTTAGTTAGTGTTGGTGTTGCCCTTGTTTTTTCGATTTGTTAAGCAAACTTGTTTCTAAACTCATAGCAATCCATGATGACCGGCACATTTTTTCCATAATTATGGCATTTTATCTTATCATTTTTGTTGGCTTCTCCACACCTCCTTATGTTGCTTGATGATGGTCTTCTTTTTCTTCTACTTCTCCCTCCTCAATATTTGAGGAACCCCTTGAATTGAGTAGTTATAAAGGACAATTACTCATCACCAATAGGAGTTTCCCTTTCATCTTCCTCCTTTTCCATTTCTACTGAGTCTTTAGTTACTTCTTGTTATATAGGGGAGGTGGAATCTTCTAGAGCCAAATGCTTCTTCTTTATATTTATCTAATCCTTCTTTCATCATTGATAGCTACATATTTTATTTTATTATTTGATGTATGTTGACCTAGTTTTCACTATTTGTTATGATAATTTTACCTTTTTCCTTAAGTTGTCTTCATTAGCTTAGTTTTCTAGTAAAAGAAAAAAATAAAGGTAATTTGGGTATATAAATAAGCACAATATGAGGATCAAAGATTGGATTCATAAAAATTTGGATGTACCATCATGAAAGATCCTAAAAGAGAAGTTATGTATAGAAAAAATCAAGACAAGGTGATAAAGGAATATGAAATACTGGTACCCAGTATTTGTGAACAAGAAATATAGGGGCTTGTATTCATGAGAATATAGTCCATATTTATATAAATATGGTATATATTTCCTAGTTTCTCCTCCCACCTACACCATTAATTCAATATATACTAGTACCCCATATTTAATAATACGAAGTGTATTGTTGCCAAATTTTAGATCTAATTTGTACATGCTTATGTTAATATATATATATATTATATCAAATAGAACATCGAAGAGAATTACAATCAGAGCTTTAACTTTATTTTCATTATTTCTTAACCATTAGGTTTCTTTTGTTCAAATAGTTGGTTCATTAGTGAAATTGAAGGGTTGGAGATCATGCAATGTTTGCGATTCTACATTCTCCCAAGTTCATTCTTTCCCTTATCTTGTTTATTTTTTTCATAATATTAATTTTAATCAATGTAATTCTTGTTATTAGTTTAATTAACTAAGTTTTTGATTTTGTGTAGTTTAATTTAATCTTTGTTATTTTTTTATCTATGTTAATTAATGCTATTATTTTTATGTGTTTGGGATCTATATTGTCTAGTTTTATCAATAGGGTAGGCTAGATTAATGAGCATAATTGAATATTATAGGATAATTAATCGTAAGATACGAATTGGACTTAATTGTTATGTATATTTTTGGTTGGATTAATAGATCAAGTTTAATGATCAATTATCTAAGATTAATACTTTTTGACCTAGTTTGGCCACAAGGTTAATTTGAATACTAGTTGAATACTAGGATAGTATAGTCAATCCATAATTGTTAACATATACATCCGCAAGTGGTAAATAGGATATTGATTTAACTAATGTTTATTGATCATTAGAACTAAATAATTTGATTTAACTATAATTAATGTTCCATTTAGCTTCTTTCTAATTGTTAATGCTACCACTAATTAAATCTAGAGATCTTATCCTATATTATTAGTTGGTTAGATAATCCATCATAAGCAAACCTTAGTTTATTTGCAGAATATGATGCTACGAAGCGAATGAATGGGAGCTTATATAAATTTACATTAAAAATACTACATGATCATTTTATTCCTTGATTAGTTGATATCCCTATTTTGAATATGTCCTTTCACCCCTAATATCCCTTAAATTTAATTCAATTCTTTTTCTTAATTTCTATTTTCATTCTTTTCATTATTAGTGATTATTTTTCCTAATTATCAAATTAGGAAAATTTATTTGATAACAGAAATCTATGAATTAAATTATAGCCTTTATGGGATTGACCCTTACGCACTGCTTACTTTTTTTGTGTGTTTAAGGTTTATTTTGCAATGTATAAGATATCACACCAAATTAGGAACATTTATGGGGACTAGCAACTTTAATTCTAATTTCTACTACAAATTTTTATCATTAGATTTTCTTTTAACTATCGGCCCATTTTCTCTCATTTTTATGTTTGATAATAATTCATGCTTGAGAGCCATTATAATCAAAAATAAAAATTTGGTAATATAACCCATGAAACCTACTTCAATTTATCCCATAGCTAGCTAAACTTGAAGATGATTGGAATACAATCGTACCATTGTGTTACCCTTAAGTGAAAGTTATTTGTCTTTTGAGGAGAAAATAGAAGAACATCTACAAAACGTACTTGAAGAACTAATGGCGAACCGAATATTAAAGAAGCATACATCTCCTACTTTTAATCGTGATCTTATTTGCATTAATTATTTTGATGAATAGTATGAGTGGGATATTAGACTTTTAATGATATGTGTGCTTCCTATTTTTACAAGTTTTCAAGATACTAGCTCTTCTAGATGAAGCTATGTTAATGATCCAAACACATTTCTCAAGGAATTTCATATAGTTTGGTATAGTATAAAACTAGTGCGAATAACTGTAGATCAACTTAATTTTTTTTTTGGTAAGTAATGTATGGATTTTATATATGATACCAAAAGATAGAAATTGAGTACATCAAAGGTTCTCAAGACATCAACATGATGACATGTGATCAACCAAGGCTAACACATGATAGTATGATTTACATTCACTAAAACCAACAGCTCGAGTGGCCAAATCCTTCAAAATGAGCTTCTTGATGTGTGTCCAGGGGAGGTTGGTGCACTGGAAAATTCATCTATTGCATTCCCCCCAAATATGGTAAACTACTATAGCAAATAAGGTTCGAAAGAAACTTGTTCAAACTCTCGGTCCTCTACCTGTCTTGCTTAGCCAGTGAGTAATGTCGTGCCATCTTGTGGATTTTTGAAGGCAAATAGTAGCTATGATTAAATTGGACCATAGAGTTGGGAATATGGGCAAGTAAATAATAGGTGTTCAAGAGTTTCAACTTCATCATTGCAGAAGACACAATCTATGTTTATATGAGGATCTATCCAGATCATACAATTCTTGGTAAATAATCTATCCTGAATCGTAAACCAAATAATAAATCGATGTCTTGGGATGGAGCATTTATTCCAGACCAGGTTATGCCAAGACACCTTACTACGATGGGGTCTTATAAGGTGATACACACGAGATATGCAATATTTGTTGTGATATGTGCATTGTGCCTTCCCCTGCTCAGTAGTAAAGTGATTGAAAAAATAAGATCTGAGAGATAAAATCTTCTTAAAGATCCAAGAGGTTATGGTAGGTGCTTGCATAGACCAATAGTTTTGGTCTTTAATAAAATAAGAGTGAATCCACTGAATCCACAAGACTTCTTTGTGTTGAATAATGTTCTAGAGATGTTTGCCTATTACTGCATTTTTCCACCAAAATAGATTTAGCAAGCCAAGCCCCCCTTCTTGCTTAGGATTGCAAACTATGTCCCAAGCAATTGGATGTTTCCCTGAAGTTTCAGAACCAGTCCAAAGGAATGATCTGCATCTGGCATTTATCTCCTATAATACTTGATGGGGCAGAATGAAAAGGAGGCTCCAGTAAGCTTGTGTTACGAAGAGCACAGAGTTTACCAATTGAAGGCACCCTACATAGTTGAGTAACCGATTCTACCAATGTTCCAGTTTGTCTGTGATTTTATCAAGTAAAGGAAGATAATGTTGTTTTCTCAATGTTGTACCAAGCAGGGGAACACCAAGGTATCTGATTGGTAAATGGCCCTCTGGGATGTGGTGGGTAGAATGAAAAGAGTGTATGATGTGTCTGTAAACCCTGCCACAAAAGAAGATATTGCTCTTGAGATTATTGAGCTGTAGTCCAGAGTTTTTGGAAAAATGGTTGAAAGTCTCGATGAGGTTTAGGATAGAATTTGAATCACCTCTGCAAAATAGCAATAGATCATCTACAAACATTAATTCTATGAGCTTTATCTTCTTGCATTTAGGATGGGGTTTGAAGAGGGGGTTATGCCACAACTGTAGGAGAGCTCTATGTAAATATTCCATGACAATGACAAAGAGATAAGGTGATAATGGATCTCCCTGTCTAACCCCCCTTGTAGCCTTAAATGGTTTTTGCAGGCTGCCATTGAATTTTAATGAGTAGGTGACTGTTGTCACACATGACATGATGAGCTTTATGAATTGAGGAGGGAAGGTTAGGGCACTGAGCATTTTTTTCAAGAAAAGACCACTTGACAGTGTCATAAGCCTTCCTCATGTCAACTTTCAGCATGCATCTTGGAGAGAGGTGTCTTTGATTGTAACCTTTGACTAGCTCAGTAGCTGGTTATAATCCCCCAAAATTTTAAAAGTCTATAATTTAATAAACCACTTTTATTTGGGATAACCTAGGTTTTAAACTCACTTCATTTAATTATTTTTAGGATTTTACCTTTTAAATTTATTTAATTTCATTATTTTGTGGATTTTTGTGTATATAAAATTAGATGTGAATATTTAATAAATTAAAATAAATAAATTTTTATTTTATCATACCTATTCTATTTAAATAATGTATCAAACCAATATTTTCTAAAATTTACCTTTAAAACTAATATATTAAAATATATTAATTTAAATATATAAATTTTTCCATCTACTAAAAATACTACAACCTATTTCCCATGAATTATTTTATCTATTTTCCCCCTATTTTCCCTTTTTCCCTTTCCTTTTTCTTTTTTTCTCCCCCTCTTCCTTTCTTCTTTCTTTCCCCATTCCCCCCCACTGACTGGGCCAGCCCATCGGCCCAGATCACCTTCCCCTCCCTGGCCTATCTCGCGTGTTACCCTCCTCCTTCACCCAGGCTGACCGGTCCCCTTTTTTTCTTTCTTTTCCCCTGGATTGACCGGTCCTCCCCCTTACCTTTACCTTCTTCTCCCCCGACCTGCAGCGCACCTGTAATGCTGATCTACAGCCCCGACATCCACCGGCAACCACCAGCCCAACTCCGACCTCCTCCCCTGTTCTTCCTGTCATTTTCTTTCCTTTTTTCAACCCCAACAAACCCCATAGCTACTCACCCCGCGTTCCCATCTCTTTCCTTTTTCTCTCCCCCTCCCCGACCCAACCTACCATGGCAGGACTGCACCGCCTGCCACCACCGGCTGGTGGTCCTACCACACCTGCCCCGTTTGTCTTCTTCTTCCCTTGTTGGTTTCCCCTCAATTAGCCTATAAATAACCCCCATTAGCAGCCTGAGTCGAGCTCCTTTTCCCGCAGCCCAGGAATCCCGTTTTTTCGCCACCGCCCAAACAGACACCTATTCTGCCACCTTCGGTGACCGACGCCGCAAAATCCGCCAACAAAAACCTTCCCCGCACCTCCCTCTACAAAACCGAACCACCATCAGCCCCTATCTCACCCTGCATGTGCTGCCCCAGCCGTGCAAAGTCGCCCACCCGAACAGCCACTCTAGCCCCTCGCCGCCCCTTTCTCCTCCTTCCACTGCCACCCTCGCCGCAACCAACACCTCCTCCACCCTCCAAAACACCCAGGGAACCTTCCCATACCTTCATCTCCCCCTGCCTCCCTCTCCTTCTACTTTCTCCATCTTCCACCACCTTCGGCCGCCTCGCCAACCACCGTTCGCCGCCACTACCAACTACACCATCACCTTCATTCCACCCCTCTTCACCTATTGCACCTTCCTCCACCTCAAACACCCCTCCACTTCCTCTCTCTTAGCCTACATATCCATCTTTCCCCTCTCTTCCTCCTCCACCACCGCCGCCGTCGCCGCCACGCATCGCCGCCGGTTCCACCACTAACCTGAGGTGGTGCACCAACTTCCCCGGCCCCTAAATTATTTTCTATAAGTGTTAATAATTTTATTTAATATTAATGGTATTATCCTTAATATTATCATTAGTTTGTATTATCATTGTTGTTATTATTATTATTACCATTATTAATATTATTGTGTATCACCCTTACTTCCTAACCTAATTTTAGAAATATTTATAACAAGGTTATACTATCTAAAAGGCTACAACTTTAGCATTAAAATGGTTATCCTTATCCTTATTATTATTATTATTATTATTATTATTATTATTATTATTATTATTATTATTATTATTATTATTATTATTATTACTACTAATAATATTATTATTATCATTATTATTATTATTATTATTATTATTATTATTATTATTATTATTATTATTATTAACTTTAGCATTACTATAGTTATCTCTATCATTATTATTATTAGTGGTATTATTGTTGTTGTTGTTGTTGTTGTTATCATTATTATTATTATTACTACTACTTCACCTAACTTTATGTTTTTCCTAACCAATAATAATATTATCATTGATGATGGCCTACGACCTTAGTGTCATTATGATTGAGACTTTTCCTTGTTTACTATTACTATTATTACTAATCTCACTATTATTTCTACTATTATTACTAATACTAGATATGGCTTATTATCATTATCTTTACTATTATGGTAGACATTTGGACCCTTATATTACTATTATCATTTTTATTATTATTACTATTAGTATTATTATTTTTATTATTAATGCCATTATTATTATTGTTATTACTAATTAACCCAAATTTATTTTATTATTATTGTTATTATAACTATTATTATTACCATTATCATTATCATTATTTCCTTATTAATATTGTTAATTCTAACTTTGTCCATCATTACTTTTATTTATTAATACAAACATTTGGACCCTTATATTATTATTATTATTATTTTGGTTACTATTATCATTGTTATTGTTATTATTGTTATACTTAACATTTTTATCATTATCATTATTATTATTATTATTATTATTGCTACTTTTATTATTATTAATGTTTTTAAACCGAATTTGGCGTATTATCATTTTGTCGTTAAAGAAGAAGAATACCTAAGCCTTAGTATTTTACTATTTAATATTAGAATATCATTAATATTAGTCCTTATGTATTTGTCTCTAACATTATTACGATGGTATCATTATTAGTTATTACTA